>CM076239.1:47899419-49149419 GCA_038380155.1 Pseudococcus jackbeardsleyi
TGTAACACTGGGGGTAGACGTCTTATCCTACCAGAATTAAAATGCAGAAACATTAGATTAAATTTCAATCTCTGTTTAATCATGCGTCATTACTCCGGTCAATCGATCATCTTACTTCGTCGGTTTTTGCTGACGCTTCACTCGTTTCTTTTCCTTCTTCGGAAGTTTCTTTAGCAGGGCCACTTCCGTTGGCGGTAATGGCTGGTTTTTTCTCATCGGCACCAGGTTCGCATTTTACAGCAGGTTCATTTTTCACTGGATCGATAGGTTTCCTGATTAATTCCGGCACACTGTAGTAACCGTTTATGTGCTCGAATTCTTGTACCTGGTAACGTATTTTCAAAGGATTAAAAAATTAAATTAAAATATTAAGAGAAAAAAATCGACAGGTACTTTTTTCCTAATTAAAGACATGACACCGATTCTAGTTAAGACATGTTGACGACTGAGTCCTTCACGCGGAACACCATCGGCGAATGTTTCAGCATTATCTGCACCTGGTTCGCAAAGATGGCGCATGAATAAAGACACATAGGCTTTGAAATTTTTCTCGGATTTTCCTCGAAGGTCACGAACGAGCCTGGAATAATAGAGGGAATGACAGTAATTGCTGATGAAAATTTCAAGAATTAAACACCAAAGTCAAAAATTTACCATTGCGATTTAAACGAATCCTGCGGCGGCATTCCAAATCTCATAATAGCATTAAGGAAAGCTTTACGTTGACGAGCATTGAATCCGAGGACCTACAAAATAACAAATGAGAAATAATTAAAAATAGTTGCGCTTAGGAGGAAAAAATACATCAATGTAATCATTTTTTACTTCGATATTTCCACCAACACGAGCTAAGAGAGGTGGTAAAGGTCTATCTTTTTCTTCTTTACGTTTGCCACGTTTTCCCGGAACTTCTCCGTCTTTCTCGTCGAAATCATCATCTTCTCTGTCGTCATCTACGTAAAAAACGATAGACAAAAATTATAATCGACAGCTCTTCATCTAATTTTAATAGAACATTTCAACAAAATATTAACCTGATGGCGCAGAGAAGTCGGAATTATAATCGGATAGATTTTCTTGCCACGTTGTATCTTCAGGCCTATCTACAGTACCACCGTCGTTGTAATTAACCTAGATAAAAATACACAACTGTAAGTTTAATTTTGTTTACAGAAGGTCGACATGTTTTTTCAAATCATTACCTGTTTTCGGACACGTTTTCCTTTACCAAGAGTCCTAGAAATATCTTCTTGCTGCTGTTCATAATGATGACGTAGCAATTTCACCCAATACGCCGGATCTGTATTTTCAGCCTCTTGCTTGATAACTTCCGTGTTAGGGTCTTCCTCCTTTGAAATAACATTTGAATTAAAAAATGTTCAAAGGCCAAATATTTTTTTTCAAAATGAATTTTTTCAAATTACTTCCTCCTCTTCTTTAGTAACGTAACTAGCAACTTTGAAAGAAGAAAGATACTCATTGGACCAATTTTCTTTCTGTTCGATACCCATTTTCGATCTGTCCAAAAGTTCGTCAACAGCTTTATCGTCATAATGAATGGCTTCGTCTTCTTTACCCTAAAGGAAATGAAAACAATTAGAAACATTTTTTTAATTTGAATGTGTTTTGTAAAACTTTGTACGCGGATACCTCTTCTTCTTTGAACAATTCTTCAGTACCGAATCTTAGGATATCGTCTAATTCTTGTTTCGTGAAATTAGTTTGTTTTCCTCCCATTCCAGGACGTACGACTAGATGGGTCAACATCATTTTACGTTTGGCAACTTGGGTAACTCTTTCTTCTACCGAATTTCGAGTTACGAATCGATAAATCATCACCTAAAAAAAAACCAAACATCAACAATAAAGGATATTGCTAACTTATTTCAGGACATTTTCAAATCGTTCTCACTTTATTTGCTTGACCAATACGATGAGCACGGGAAAAGGCTTGAATATCGTTATGTGGATTCCAATCGGAATCATAAATAATGACTGTATCAGCGGTAGCTAAATTAATACCTAACCCTCCGGCTCTGAAATTGAACAGAAAATGAATTGATCAAAAATTTTCAAGTTCTCAATAAAATTACGAAAACTCACCTTGTAGAAAGTAAAAATACGAATTGTTGAGCTCCGGGTGCGTTAAATCTATCAATAGCTTCTTGTCTCAACGCGCCAGTAATAGAGCCGTCGATTCTTTCATATTTATATCCTTCACCATCGAGGAAATCTTCCAAAATATCCAACATCTTCGTCATTTGAGAGAATATCAATACTCTACGAGAAAAAAATCATGATACACATGGTGCAATTCGCTGGTTACTTTCGGAGCTCCGTAAATTTACCTGTGCCCATCGTCGCGTAACTTTTTCAACATTTTTGATAAAAGAATCAATTTTCCAGAGGATTTTGTCAGAGCTTGTATTTCGTAACTCCCATTCTGCGCTGAAGGAGCTTCTTGAGCGGCGGCCGGAAATAGGTAGGGATGATTACAGCATTTCTTCAAATCCATCATGATATTCAGTAACGAAACTTGCTGACCACCACCTTTTGGATTTAACGCTTCGTAATTTCGAGTTAAAATATACTTGTAGTATTTCTTCTGCATCGGTGAAAGTTCCACCCGGACGATAAATTCAGATTTTGAAGGCATATTCTACGACAATGATATCATTTAGATACACTTGCACGAAATATAATAAATAAGGCTACGTTTATTACCTTCAACACGTCAGCTTTCATTCTACGCAACATATGCGGACCTAACATCTCGTGTAAACGTTTGACCTGCTCTTCTTTGGAAATATCGGCGAACTCGTTCTGGAAAGCCGACAAATCGTTGAATTTTTCCGGTGTAAGGAAATTCAATAAATGGAATAACTCTTCCAGATTGTTTTGTAACGGTGTTCCAGTCAATAGTAACTTATTAGAGATATTGTACTGAGCCAGTAACCTGAAAAACTACGTAAATACGGGAATTAGATGATGCTGAGCTGAAACGATAATTTTTAGCTAAAATGATAATTTTTATTGGAAGATATTTTTTCTTACCTTAGATTGATTACTTTTCAATCTATGGGCTTCATCTACAACTAATACGGCCCATTCAATTGAGCCTAATAAAGAG
The DNA here is from genome assembly GCA_038380155.1 of Pseudococcus jackbeardsleyi. Lineage (NCBI taxonomy): Eukaryota > Metazoa > Arthropoda > Insecta > Hemiptera > Pseudococcidae > Pseudococcus > Pseudococcus jackbeardsleyi. The sequence goes on from CM076239.1 coordinate 47,902,550, forward strand.
GCATCGATGCAAATTAATTCGTAACTGGTCAGTAACACGTGGAATTTGATTGAAGACGACTTATGTCTGTATACTCGACCAGCAACCGATCGTATGGCGCCTTCTTCGAAAGAGAATTCATTTTCACGAATGACAACTCTCGAATCTTTATCACCGACATAGGTCACAACGTAAAAATCAGGAGCCCAAGTTTCGAATTCTCTTTCCCAATTGATAATAGTTGATAAAGGCGCACTAACCTAGAAACATTTAAATTGTTCCATGAATCGTTTCAAAATTATTTTCAATAAAAAAATGAAATACCTACCAAAAAAGGTCCTTTCGAATGACCTTCTTTAAATAAAGAATACAAGAACGTTATGGTTTGAATAGTTTTACCGAGACCCATCTCATCGGCCAAGATTGTATCGACTCCTTGACCCCACGAATACCTCAACCAATTTAATCCTTCCAATTGATAAGGATGCAATTGCATTCCAGTTTCGGCGATAAAATCGGGTTGCTTATCATACTTCTTTTTCAAATCGGTAATTGGTTTATCGGGAGAAGGAACAAATTTTTTGCTGGTTATTAAAAGAAAAAAATTAAATGAATTAATCTATAGTTTTCTTTTTGTGCCATTGTTACTAGTAACTTACACGAACAATCCAGATGATTTCGCTTCAGTTTCATCTTCAGCTTCTGGAATCTCTCTAGCTTTTTTCTTACTTTTCCCTTTCTTAGATTTTTTAGCAGCCGAGTCTAACGATGCTGTTCGTAGATCCTGGACAAATTGAAATAAAATACTCATATTACGCTATCGATTCCATCGAAAAATTTTGAAAAATAGACACTAAAAGTATCAAATTTACCCAATAATATTCAACTGCTTTTTTGAAAGAAGGAACTTCACACGATTCATCTTCCCAGGTTGCCTGGTCGTACGGTAATTCGCGCCATTTCACCAAGTATTTCGTTCTACCATCTTTCATGGTACGATGATTGATAACTCGATGAATCATTAACCACTCAGGTTTGATGCCAAACCTAAGACAACAATTTCAATACGGGTTAAAAATCCAAACTCATACAATTAATTTCATCAGACAAAATCATACTTGTAATATTTCTCTTCTAGTTGAATTTCATCTCCTTTCCCATCTTTAATTTTTTTAATACATTTTTCGTCATCTTCGAAAGTTTCTTCAACTGTAGGAGGTTCGTCAACGTCGAATTTACGCATGTAGCTTCTAATCATAATAGGATTAAAAACTTCCATCTGTGAAATTTATTCGAATACAAATTAAATTCAGTCAGCCATGATTTTTTTAAAGCAAATAATCAACTCATACCTGAAGCTCAGAAACCCAATCGCAATGCCAATACGACAGATCGTGCCATTTAACGAATAATTCTCTTTGTCTATGACGAGATTTCTTCTTCGGTCCATCATTTGGCTGATTCGGTTCTGGTTTATACCTCCACGTCAAAATTTTAGCTATTCTACCAGGCAACGGCTTAGCCTAACAATTGAAAAACATATTTTATCAGTTTTTAGATAATAAAAGCGACGTTCGGCGAAAATTTTCGAACTACGCACAGAGCATCGAGGACATTTCCAATCGCCATCCGGAATTATGGTCAATGGTGGATTCAAACAGAACGTATGGTAAGCCGAAGGACACGAGTCGCAGCATAAAAGTTCACCGCCATCTTTGCATACTCTAATGACCGAAAATTCAATTAAATACAATATATTTAAAACCAAATGATTCGAAGATGAAAATTAAACCTAACCTGCAAAATTCTTGATGTTCATCATCGTCGTCTTTCTCTTGAACACCTTCTCCTTCGCAATGAGGACAAGACCATTTACCCTCCGGAGCTTCTTCTAATTCGGGATCCAAGCAAACTAAATGATAAGCCCTAGGACATGTATCACACAAAATGATCTCTCCTCCTTGCTGACAAACCTCGCAATAATCTTGATGATCAGTCTGTAACTTGAAAAAGATTAAAAATCAATTCGATAAAACCTTAAGGAGCTCGAATTAAGTAAACCTACTTCGTAACCATCTTCATCGCCTCCGGGGAAATTAGAAGTAGTCTTAGTTTTCTTTTTTTTCTTCTTGTTTCCAAACTTAGTCTTGGCTTTGCGTTTGACAGGAGCTGCAGATTCGTTAGTATCACCTTCGACTTCGTTTTTATCAGCGTTTACTTCTTCGGCTTCTTGAAGCATTTGTTCAAATTCAGCGTCTGAATCGCGTTCACTAGCATTATCAGCACCACCACTACCACCTCCGTCTTCATCCTATCGAAAAAACATAGGTTAGTACTGAACAATGGTTTCAAAAAAATAATTCAATTACTTACAGAGCTTCCACGTCTTCTTTTACCGAGTTTGATTTTGAGAGTTGGAACTTTAGAGGCTGATGAACTCTTTTTACCACCGGAGCCCTTTTTACTACGACTACTTCGTTTCTTTTTCACTTTATCTTCGTAGTCTTCGTCGTCATCGTCGGGAATTTCTTCGGGTGCTGGGACCTTAAATAAAAATAGATTTGTGAATCAGCCGATTATGATTTTTTCCCCTTCATATTAATAAAGCACCTTAACAGCGCGAGATCGACTAGGTTTAGGAGTGTAATCAGGTTCTTCGTTGACATCAGATTCCACTGGCTCCGAGCTCGCATTTTGGTTGGAAAAATCGCGCCATTTGGCCGATATCAACATCATCATTTTGCCTATAGGTACCTATCACGTTCAAATTCAGGTATTAATGAACAATCATACTTTTTCATCGAAAATTACGATTCATCAACTTACCCTGGGATTCTCTTTAGCTAGAATAGGTCGTACATGACTACAGAAGGATTTATACGTGTTTAAATTTTGATAATCAGCATCTGTATACGATATCTTTACATCGTTCAATCCAAAGGATGAGCAAACTTCTTCGACAGTAGGCAACGCTAAAACAAAAAAATTAAATTGAATAAAGTTGATGAGAGGTCATTTGAAGACCTGTTTTCCAAAGTGGCTCAAGTTAATACCATATAAAAAAAATTCAAAGAACGAAAAATATGTTCGTATTGTACGCCTTTGCAGCTTTTTTTTCTTCCACTAAACTAAATGTATAGTAAAGTGGTATACCAAAAACATGATGAAAGTCTCAATTGTCAAAAATTTGCACTTTATGAGCTATGACCCTTCAAAGTTGACAAAGTCATTTTTTTTTTTTCGAAAAATGACTTCGACCATTTTGGAAAGCAGCTCTTCATTTGAATTGGAAAAAATATACAATTGAAATCATCCGACGATAAGATAGACCAATCTCGAATTCTCGATCTATGGTGTCATTAAATTTTAATTATGCTGATAACGCTTGCCGGCGTATCTCGAACAAAAACAAATCACCTGAGTTTTCTGCTGAAGTGGTAGCTTCGGTCGTAGATGCGGTGGCAGCAGCAGCAGCAGCAGGTGTACCAGTGGACACAGGAGTAGAAGTTACGTTACCCTTGGAATTATTATTTTTTGATTTGCGGGATTTACGCGAACCATAATCGGAATCTGCACCGTTTTCATCATCGTACGCATTATCACTCTCCTGAAATGAGTTATAGAGTCAAAACCGATGAAACATAATCTGTCAAATCAGAAAATTCGAACAAACAATCCGCACATCTCCGCTATCGGCACGTTTTCGTTTTTTGCGCCTTTTTTCCCGCCTTACGTCAGTTTTGGTTTTTCTTTTCTTGCCTTTTTTCTTTTTCTTACTATCTTCCGGATCGTATTCGTCATCGTCCTGTAATTAAAAAAAATTATCGTAGAATTCAATTGCTCGAAATTTGGATGATTTTGAAACTACTTCATTTAACAACCTCGACAAGTTTCTCTTCGTCAGATGGTACGGGATTATCATCTTGTCGACTATTTGATTCTTCTAAAGCGTCTGTAACATAGGAATCAAACGTTCACCAATTCAAAGCCATGTTTTCCAACACATGAAGTATTATCATCTGAATATATAATATAATGAACTGAAATGCTAAGTATGTGAATTTTGACAACGTGATTGTATATGAAGACTTAGCAAGACATTGGAAATGAATCATAAACTATACCGAAGAAATCAAACAAACTTGAGCAAATAGCTTTGAAATACGAATAATGTCGTACATTACTGAGGTATAAATTAATTACAAATAATTACCGGCGAGATCATCAGTTGTTCCATCGGAACACATTTTTCTAACTCATAAGTTCATAAAAGTGAAATAATTACTCAAAAGATTAAATACGATACATTATACAAATTAACGCGATACCACGCAAACTCAAGTAATAAATAATTACGAAAACGAAAAATGTAAAAAAAATACGAAATTGCGATTGCGAATGTGAAGCGAATTTATTTTCATAGAATGGTAAACGCCAATAGATATTAGAAGTTTCTTTCAAATAAAATAATAAAAATGTTACTGGGAATGACGAATAGACGAAACGCGCGATTGAAGAAAAAAAATGAAAAATGATTGGTCTAAAAATTAATCACGTGACAGTTAATTGTGACGTAGTAATGTAAATTTTTTTTGCAATCTACCTATGAAATTTATCGAAAATCTATGGATAAAGATAAATGTTTTAACGACAACGTTATCACCAAAAAAATTTTCAACTGGGAAAAATAATGCTTTAAATGTGAAATTGTGAAGCAAATTCTTTCGTTATTTTTTTTTTCATTTTTCACCTTTAATCATTATGAATATCCTCGGTTCCAAAATATCACCTGTATCAGCTTTAATTAGAGGAACACTTGGAGGTATTCGGGCAGATTATAACAATGTAATCGTTCGTACCGGATGTTCTAGGGTCTTAGCGAAGAGAAGACCGCCTCAGAAGAAATGGCCCGGATATCGTCACCGTTTCAAAAATGGAAAAGAATATTATGGTTTTACGTACTACCCAAAGTAAGATACTGATCTTTCCTACCATTTATTAATTAACTTTTCAACTTCGTGTACAAGAATTTATACCATTACAGTTCACCAAATGAAATTGAACCCGATTGGCAACCAACCGAATTATTTATGATTAAACGAGTAAAACCTTATTACGGAAACCCATACTGGGAAAAGAAACTTCTAAAATATTTCCATATTGATAACGAGGTAAGCAGTGATTGTATGATCTCTGGTTTCACAATCCAGTTACTTTGCGTTCAACTTGCATTTCTTATTTATAGCGTTCAAATATTTCGATCGTCATGAACGATGAAGAAACGAACAAAAAATTATGGCAGATTAAACATCTCATCGAAATCATACCGATTACTTTTCCGGATGGATATCCAGAAGATGGCGATCTTTCCAGATGCCATTTGTATGAAAACGGAGAGATGAGAATTAGTAAAACTTTCGAACCCCAGAAAGACAATTTCGAAGCGACTGAAAATTTCCAGAAGAATCCGGAAATGCCAACTAAGAAGGTTTTAGAATGGAATGCTAGACAAAGATGGCTATTTCCTTTCGCTAGCAATACCACTGTCTGATTTATTCAATCGTATAGAATTAATTTATAATTAGTAATAAACGTTCGTTCTTTGTTTATAATAGTGTTTTTAATCGAATATTTTAATTATCAGTTTCAAGGGCTTAGTGTTATGGTGTTAATTATTGTCTGAGTAAGAACGAAGTCTGCGGTTTTCAAATTTTCTACGATGGTGAAATGATCAGTGCCGGTGATGACGTTCAATACCACTTTCGAATTCAATTTCTCCATCTCCTGAAAACAAATGATGAGCGTTAGAAGTCACGTTGAAGGTAAATGTTCGACTTTAGAAGCTCTTGGAGATACCTTTTTGAAGACTTCGGATTGTGTGTGAAAAGCTGGAGAATCATGTTCGGCGACAAAGATTAATATTCGTAAATTTTGATCGATTTGTGTTGGTAATCGAAATATCGGACTAAGAGACCGGTAGTTTTCTCTGGAAATTATTTCTCAGCTTGTTTTACGTAATTTGTTTGTATTGATAGAAAAATTTCAATTACTTTGTTATATTTAATGCTCTATTGATCGAAGTATGGATCAATGGTTCCAAATTGTAAATTCCGCTGATTAATATGAATCCGGAGATTTTCAGTTGCGATGAATTCTCAATGCACAGAAGCGAAGAAGCTAAATGGGCTCCAGCCGAATGACCACTGTACCATATATTCCTTAATTCAAAATATTTAATGAGTGAGATGCTTAGTTTGGAATTTTATCAGTCAACTTTTACTCACTTCCAACCTCGTTCTAGAGCTAATTTGTCGATGAATTTAGCTAAATCTTCAATTTCACTCAGAATCGTTTTTAGCGATGCTGTAATTTGATATTAATTTTTAAATGCAATGTTATTAGGTACTGGGAATGGAATTAGAAGATTATTCTTCATTAGATTTCATTTAAGATTTTACCACCAGGAGCCAAGTCGTAGCCTGGAATAATCACTCGAATGTTCGATTTAATCAGAGGTTTAACACAGTACCTCGAAATCTCTTTCCTTAGTTCTTGCCAATATCCTCCATGAATGTAAATAAAAGTTCCAACCACTTCACATATTTCCAAAAAAAAAAATAATTATAATTATAATAATTCACAACGTTGTAATTATATCTTCAATTATTGATATTTTCAAATCGACTTACCATCTGATTCAACGATCGGTTCGAATAAATCAAGGAGCTGTTTAGATTTATTTCCATACCTGATATTTTCAACGAATGGGACTTCTTCTGTAACTTTGAGACTTTCTGGTTCGGAAAAAAGAACATTTACGATCATATTTTGTAATGATTTCATAGCTTAGCCTACTTACCATTAGTAACAATTTTTACATGTTCTTCAACGACTACTTCAGATTTACAACGATACGAACACCATTGACTGGGCGTATATAATTTTTCAACGTCCTCCATTTCACGACCAGTCTTGAAATCGAAATAAATAGTACTGACAATAGTTTCCCCTTCGTGCTTTGAGGCAATTTGACACCTTGCAATCTCACTCACGAAATATCACATTTCCCAGTGTAATTTTCAAGGTAATCAGTGCAACAGAAACCAAAAAAGTATCCCGTTTTATAAAATGTTTATTATGATAAGATATCAGCATTGTTTTTATACACTTTTATAAATCGTTAGTTAATCAAAACCAATTCAGTAGGCGCATAGATAGGAACTTATTAAAAGTGTTTTTAAAAAGATGCAATATAAAATTGGTAACAATGGTCTATAAATTCAAAACAAATAACAGATTCATGATACAAAACCATCGATTACCTAAACTTCTTCTAGAAATCTATTTAAGTAGAATTTCAATCCTTCTATGCTTTCGTCGCGACACGCTTTTCCAAATTTCTCAGTAGTTATTAATCTTTCCTTGGCGAGAATCACAGAGATACCCAACATTTTGGCCAAATCTTCTGGAGTTAAAAATGCACTATTTTGCAACAATTCGTAAGTTTCTTTGACCACAGAGTCATCGGAATGATTGGCCAATTGTAACACTTTGACACCACTATCGAACTCGCGTAGAATAACAGAAGCTTTCAATTTGGTTAACATTTTACACCCGGAGAGGAAATCTTCGGGAGAGAGTAATTCCAATCCTCGAGCACGGTTTACTCTACAAAAGACATCAGCTAAAGCCATAATTCCGCCAGCTTCGAGTAACGGTTTTTCGATAATTTGGCATATTTCGTTACCAAGTTTTTCGAAAAATTCCATATCACTTTGAAAAGCATCCTTTGTTACAGGATCGTCGATACCTAAACTGAGAAGGTACGATTTGAATTTGATTACTTCGTCGTTGGTCACATCGCCGTATCTATCTTTCAACTTGGTCGAGATGTTTTTCGATAGATCTACCATTTCTTTGGCCATGATCATGAGTTTGTTCAAGTCTTGGAAAGCAATAGAGATGCTTTCATTTTCAGCTTTTTGTTTTTCGATTAGTCCACGTTCTATTCCTATGATACCGGTTCTAGGTTTAATATTTGGACGTGATTTTTCTCCTTGGGCGTTATCGCGTTGTGTTTTATCGACGATTTCCCATCGCTTCTGATCTAAGGCTTGGCTGAAAGCTGATACGAATTCCATATCTAGTTTATCTTTAAATGAAAGCTTGATGAAATTAGACGAGCTAGATGGCACCGGTCCAGGTAAACTGTTGATATCTCGATCGGATAAGTATAAGATGAGCTTTCTACTTCGAGAAAAAATAAAATTAGATTGTTTTTCTTCTTTGAAAGACGTGACGTATTTTAAGCTGAGAGATAGGTTTTGACTGTCCCCGGGTACACACCATAGTAAACGATGGCTCGTTAGGATTACTTCACCTTTATCGTAAGAAGTCTTGTTGTCGCCGTCGTAAAGTTGAATATTGTAAGCTCTCAGCATATATGATTCGCTGGGCATTAAACTGGACGTCGAGTACTCGAAACGATCCATTATGATTGTGAATTAGAAATCTACAAATGAACGAAACATAATGTAAAATGAGTTAAGAGCGGAGTAAAGTAACTGAATGACTTACAAATTGGAGCATAAAATCCAATGGAAATTATTCAGCAGGCATCACTAGGAAGAGTGAAAATTTTGACGATTCTTGAAACGGGTGTAGAAATTATTCACCGCAACGGGTGTTGACGTTTCCTATGAGGAACGTATCATACGATTTAGAGATGAATGAATTCTAATAATTTAAACACAAAATACTTTCCAATTTTCACCAATTTTTTCGTTGGAAAAAATTAGTTTAGAATTTGATGAGAAGGCAAAGTGTTTTGATTTTATTTTTGATTGATAAAAAAATCGGACGTAGAGAACGCAGCGTGGAACGCAACAAAGACATCAGCGTTCCATGTGTTTCAAAATGAAAACACTTGAATCACGTCATCACATCTTCGTGTCAGATAAATTGCCTATGCTAAGTATTTAGGCGAAAAAAAATGAAAAATTTTATTGAACGATGAAGGTCTGTTTTAATTATTGTTCTAATATTTTCTGGAGAGAGGTAGATGAGCTACTGAGTTTTTCAATTGAATCATGAATGACCCAGTACAAAACAATGTCTATTTTTGAGTTCGAGGTCCTACTTCTGGAGTTCAATTTTTATTCATTTGCCCATTTTGGCTATTTCTGCTTTCTGACAACGAAAGTTCAGCAATGGACATCGATACGGAATAAATAACTTCAAATTCATGATATACCTATTCGGTTCTTTTTTTGAGTATTTTACTCTTCAAAAAATCATTTTTCAAGTTGTTTCGTTCCATCAATAATTCATAACCCATCATTCAAACTTGAAAAGAAAAAAATCAACACCTAACAGTATAATTTTAACCGGCCATAGGTAGTATGGAATCGGGAGTAGAGACTAGTACCAACGTATAGTCCAGCGCGCGGGGAGTTTCAAACACCCGGTCTCACACCCCTTAAATGTTCATCGTATGCAACCATTTATACATGAAAATTTGACGTGTAGTATTTTTTTTAGAAATGAATAAAATCGTAAATTTAAGTATCTAGGATGGTAGAAAAAAAGATTTGCAAAAAAAATTATGGTATACACTTTTTGCCTATCTTCGTTTTTGAAGGGGCTACAGTAATTTTAAATTTTCGTAAAATTCAATTTTTTTTACGTTTGACCAAAATTATCAATCTAAGTACCTGAAATGATAGAAAAAAAATTGCAAAAAAATTTGCGGTATACACTTTTTGCCTACCATCATTTTTGAAGGGGCTGCGGAGATCAAAATTTCAATGAAATTGACGAAAAAATCAATTTTTGACGAAAATTAAAATCTCCGCAGCCCCTTCAAAAATGATGATAGGCAAAAAGTGTATACCGCAAATTTTTTTGCAATTTTTTTTCTATCATTTCAGGTACTTAGATTGATAATTTTGGTCAAACGTAAAAAAAATTGAATTTTACGAAAATTTAAAATTACTGTAGCCCCTTCAAAAACGAAGATAGGCAAAAAGTGTATACCATAATTTTTTTTGCAAATCTCTTTTTCTACCATCCTAGATACTTAAATTTACGATTTTATTCATTTTTAAAAAAAATACTACACGTCAAATTTTCATGTATAAATGGTTGCATACGATGAACATTTAAGGGGTGTGAGACCGGGTGTTTGAAACTCCCCGCGCGCTGGACTATACGTTGGTACTAGTCTCTACTCCCGATTCCATACTACCTATGGCCGGTTAAGATCTCAAAATAATTTAGAAAACCCAACTGTATCAGATTTTATTAATAATGCTTTTAAATAATCAACAAAAACAATAATTTCATTTTTAAAAAAAGAAATACAACAAATTGAGCTTAATGACTGAAATTCATTTCATCATCAAGTTGATGCAAAATCATTACGAATTATTTCCGCTCGTACTCTCGACGTCTCGACCACAATCATTATAAAAAAAATAAACAATCATCGAGTTACTTATTTAAAAAATTCAGTAGATTCGAGTATACACAGGAACATGAGAAAAATATGAAATAATATTAACAGTAAAATTCAAAAGACAGATCAAAAAATTATTTCGTTGCAATTTGAAGCTAATAAAAGAAAGGAACTTGCGATTGGAAAATCATGATTAATTCATGAAATAAATTTATAGGCCAGTTCGTATAAGGAGCGGAATAAAAGTCTAGAAATTCGAGTATCATCGGTTGAGGAATAACATACGGGAAGTATTGCTTTAAATTACATTACATAATGTTTTCAGTCTTAATTTTTTTGTTTGCTGTGAAACACATTAGATTAATTCATAATCAAATAGCATTAAGAATTTTACCATTTCAGACATTCGATTATCAATTAGGGTACCTTAAATTTATCACAGTTAGTTTGTTTGTCTTCTTCGTAATTTTCTCCAAAATTTATTCTCATTTTTATCTTCCTATAATTTGAAAATCAAAGTAAATGGCCATAAAGCGTTAGGTACGATTTCAAATAGGTATACATAAGAAGTTTAAAAAACGGCATGCAATATGAGTATACTTTTTCAATCAATTTCACCTACCTCATTGGGCGCAACTCTGCTAAAAAATCTAACTAATTTCGATTTTTTTACGTGTGTATTTTTGACTTGAATTTTTGTTTCCACTCTATAACGGAGAAATGCTGATAATGCAAAGAAAATAACGCGAAAAATGGTTGAGATTTTAGAAAAACCTACTCGTTATTATTCGCTTCTTCCACAGATTGACTTCTTTTTATATTAAGCTCACTAAATACTGCGCTAGATTGACCGATGTGTGACGAATATGAACTATTCAATGCGTTGCATTTTTCTTCCGACTGAAATACACAAAAAATCATGGAAATTTTGGTTGAAGATGAATCGATCATTTTGGGAAATATTCGTACTTGCGTGGTAACTGGACAGCTCATGGTACATTCACTCGCAGTGACTGATGTGGCTTGAGAGGAAATGGTAGACATGGAGGATGATTTGGTCATATTTTCTTCTTCGTCTTCTGGCAATGTCTCCAGTCTGGCTTTATTCGACATCATTCTGCTGGGAGTCATGTTATGCTGTTGAGCTAGCATGGCAGTTGTTCTATTCAGAAGCATTTCTTCCATCATTTGTTTCTCGCTGTCGTCGTCATCGTCGTCGTGAGAAGAAGATGGGGACAGAGCAGCACCCTGGATAAAATTTCGGATTGCAAATTTTCATCAATTGATAGATTTCAGGTAGGTACATATTTTCATTTTAAAAAAAAATGAATTGAAAAATTGACCTCATTGGAAGCAACTGAAGCTCCTCCACTATTCGGCGTGCCCCAAAATTCATCCCCCGAAGTGCCACCGGAATTTTCGCAGTCTTCTTCAAAAGCTAATGTCTGGCTAGTGGAGGTCAATTCATAATCTCGAGATGGACGAAGATACCTCAGACTGAAAATGAAATTTATTTGCGTATAAATTCAGAAAAATAATTACAAAATTTGGTCATTTTTTACCTTTCTAAAAAAACCGACGAGTTCATATTTTCGCCTATTTTTTCAAAAGCTGCGATTTTTTGAACGACAAAAGTGGTTGCTCGGTTGGCCCAACTCATCGCAGGCTGAGTTTCTGTTTCTGTCGTAACATCAATATTTTCATTTGCGTTGATATCTGTATTATTGTCTTCAGCTTTATCCGAATCTTCTTCGTCGGGTAATGTGTTTAAATTGGTAAAAGATACGAAACGTTTCAACGAACCGGAAGATCTGCTTTTTAAACTTTTATAGGGTAAAATATCTTCGGAATTTGAATCATCGTCGTCGTCGTCTTCGCTTCTCGTTTGGTTATTGTTATCAGCATTTTCTTTGTTTTCCTTGTTGAAAAAAAAATGCAAAATTTGAGTTGGATATGTAGATTTAAAATATGCTTTGATATTTCAAATAAATGTTGTTTCTGAGGAAATCACTTGAAGTATCTGTTTCCAAAATGGGTAGGCACGTTTTTTCTAGATTCTAAATTTTCATAATTTTTTCAACGTTTTCCCAAATTCTGTCTCTTTAAAGATACCGCATCCCTTTTTAAATTTTTCTAAAATATTTTCGAAATTAAATTTTCTCAAAATTTCTTTAGAATCAATGAAAGTTTTTTAAATTTAAAAATTCTGAATATTTTTCCAAATTCAAAATTGCATGATTTTTTCAACTTTTTTCCTCGTTCAAATTTTTTACCAAGTTGAATTTTTTTTTATTCAAAGTTTTTTTAAAACTTTTTTCCAAATTCAAATGTTCTCGAAATATTTTCAACTGGAAATTTTTTTCTAATTGAAAAGTTCTCAGTACTTTTCCAAATTCTTTTAAAATTTTGTTTTATTTTAGTTCTTTTAAAACCAAAATGTTCTCCAACCTCCAGCGTAATTTTGATTTTCTTCTGCGTTTAAAATTTTTCTAGAAGCCACTCAAATAGACAGGGGTGGCTAAAAATCAAGTTGCTGTCTATTTTTGACCAGTTAAAAGCTGAAGAGATAACTATAACATTATGCTCTGTTTTCAGGTGGGAAACTCAAATGATGAGATATCTTTGTACTTTTGATCAGGTTTTTTTTATAGAATTGAAAAAAAAAAATAGAATAATTGACTGGTGGTTTCAGAATGGTTTGAAATAGTCAAATTTAGATTTGGAAGGTCAATATTTGGTAGAATTATTCGATTATGGTAAAAAAAAGCACTTATTTCAAAAATATCATATTTTTTGATTTTAGAAAAAATTCTATGTAAATTTTCAAAAATTTGTCAAAAAACGGAAAATTAATTTTCATAGCTGAAATTTTACCTTCGAGGAATTTCAGTATATTCTCTACCAAAAAAACAGAGTCCCATCCTAATTGCAAACCGACACTTCAAAATGGTCTCCTCAAGAGCTTAATCTTACATTATCAATATTGAAACGATAACTAGTCACATGTAAAAATTGAGCATGAGGTGTATCCGGAGGTGTAATGGCAATATTTGGAATCGGATTGAATGGTTCCGTTGGACTCAGGAGCGTCGGAATAGGTAAATTTTCCCACTTATTCTGAGAATCGAGAAAAGCATCTGCTTTCACTGAATTTTTTTCTGCTTCTCTTGCACTTTTTGGACTCAAAGGTAAGCAAGTTTCGTGGCATTTCTGGCACAGCGATACTTTATCGTTCGTCGAAAGACATTTCTATAAAGAAAAAAAACAAACATTTTTTACACATCTGAAAATAATTTATCCAAATTAGAACAGTGTAATCAACTTACAGCAGGGCTAGCCTCAGCGATGACAAATTTCGAATCCTCGCCGAGATCAATTTCAGTAACAGCACTGATATTATCATCATGATTGAAATTAATATCGAGCTTCTCTGTTTTTTCCTTCAGCATCTCCTCCGACCAAATTTCAATCTCTGGTTCGGACCAAGTCTGGGAATTATTGCAGTCTTTGTCGAATTCACCTTTCATCCACTGTACCAAATGATAAGCTCTACCTTTTTCGCTAGATTTACCAATGTGTTTGCATTTGTTTTCGATAAAATCGTTTATAGGACCATCGCACTGGAAACAAAAATAATAAAATATTTTACCACCTATGTAAAAATCTACTGGTTCATTATTAAATATAAGAACGATTGTACACTCTGTTTAAAAAATAATAAAGTATTCTAAACTAGAATGGAAAACAAACACACCAAAATAAAATAAATAAGTCTAAAATCAACTAACGAAAAAAAAAAAACATGCTATTCTATTTCGAAAGAAACAACGATTAAAAGAAAACGTTAATTTGATTTTAAAGGAATCAAGCAGAGTGTACAATTTTGTAAAATGATGTTTACGTGTACGCCATACCTTTTTGAATTACAAAACTGGCATGCTTCCACGTTTGATCAAGAAGGCACGAGATGTGTTTGTTTTCCTTTAACAAATCTCAATTAAATTAGTTGTTTTTAAACAGATTAAGTATCATTTTCTTAATGAAATGTGAATTTTTGTTTTCTTCGATACCTACTGGCGTTCTTGAGTGGCTTAATTAAAATTGAGACGAATTTTTCAGCTAATTTCATAAATTTTAATCACTGCTGTGCTTACAAAGCTAACAGTACTATAATCATGCATTCTATGGCATCTATTGAATTAAAAGCATGCTAAAGTCATGTCCAGTAGAAACAGCTCTATCATTCTGTTTTTTTTTTTGCTATAATATATGTTATAGGCCAAGTAAGTACTGCAAATTCTAGCTTTCGATTATTTTGTTCAAAATGGGATTTCGACACCATAAGCCAAAAATTACTCAAAGTTCAAAGCTTTTCCATTTTAATTTTTTTAATCTAATTCTTTTAAAATTTTAAAATTTTATTCAATTTTATTATATTTTTTTAAATTTTCTCTGATTACTGATTGAGTTGAAAAAAGTTTGAAAAACCTGTAATTAAAGTTGATTTTTTTAAATTCAAAATTGAAAAAAGAAATAAATTTTCTAGCTAAAAAAAAATTAAAAAGCTAATAAATGAGAAGAAATTTTAAAAAACATGAAGTTGAAAAAAAACTAAAAAAATCGAAGTTGAAACAATTTTTAATACTAAAATTTTTTTCAGCAGAAAACTTTCAATTTAAAATTTTTTCAAAAATTTTTCAATTTGTATGTTTTTAATTTTTTCAACTCCATATTTTTTTCAAATTCCTTCCAACTCAAAAATTATTTCCATTGATACCTTTTTTTCAATTTTGAATTTAAAAAATTTCAATTTGATGTTTTCTAAATCATTTTTTTCAACTCAACAATTGAAAAAAACTTTTAAAAATAAAAAGTAAAAATTAAAATATTTTGAGAGGGTCCAAGTTCAAAAAATATTATACCTGGAAAAATTTCAACTTGAAATCAATTATTTAGAATTATTTAATCAAATTCCTATTCTTGACAAAAATAGCTGAGAATTTGTTTGAGCTCCTAATTAGATACCCACAAATCTTAATAAAACTACTTAATTTATTTTCTAATACTTATTTCTAAGCCAGTCTATCGATAACTAATGCACTTAAAACTAACAAATAATCAACAATTTATTCGAAGGACGATATTTTATTCAAGAAAAATAACGATTGATAAAAATCATAATAATTAATAATAAATAAAACAAGAATAAATCATTACACAATTAATATTATTGTACAAGAAAACAGTGATTGGTAATCACAGAATTTGAGCCTAAGGTTTTTCTAAAGATTTAGAAGTAGGTACCTACTACCTACAGTATAGATATAATACGCCTACATAAATGTAGAAATACCTAGAAAATATTAAATTGATATAGGTAGCCATTAGATGACAAAATGTGCTAATTACTGAAAACAGCGAGAAAAGAGTTTCGAAAATGAAGTTCATTGTGCGTCAAAATGTTAATTTTGGAGAATCGATATGTGAAAACAGGAAGAAATATCTATCTAAACAAAATATGTAGAGGCAAAATGGAACTTATTTCATTATGTGAGGACTTTTTTAAAACACGTGAATGAAGATTATATCTTGATAATTTATAATTTTTTTAAAGAAAAATTGTAAGTACTGAATGTAAGTAGATATATAGTTACTAAAATAATACAATTCTTCATCATTACCTATTGAAAAATTTTAACAATGCTACTTGAAGCTTTCAGATGAAAATAGTAGCTATAGGTATAGGTCTAATAGGGAATTAAATCAAATGAATCATTTAGATTTTTATTGAATGGTCTGGAGTTGGCCAATTCGAATTTTAATCAGATACCCATCTGGAAACTATTCAACGAGTAGAAATTCATGTCAAATTGCAATTTTGCTCAACTTGAAAAAAGTTTTTCCAATTTTTCAGTTTATAATTTTTATAATTTCAATTTTTCCAAATTCTGAATTGTTCAATTTTTAATTTTGTTCGATTTCAAATAGTCTTAAAAATTAAAAAAAAAAATCAACCCAATTTTTCCAATTCAATTCAATTTTTATTGACGTCATTTTAATTTGAAAATAATTTTGGGGCTGGAACTTGAAAATAAATTTTGAAATAGGTACTTAGGTGAGTACCGAATTCGAATATGGAAAATTGGAGACATTTTTTAATCCAAGAAAATTAAAGGAATTTGAATTTATTAAAAAAAAAAAAAACGAGTTGAGAAAATTATGAGAAATATGTAATAGGTATTAATTTGTGATGCGTTCTGTAGAAAGGGACCTATCATGTATTTTTTTTTTTTTTTTAGTGTCGATTTTCGTCGTTTTAGTTAGTCTAGAACCGAAAAATCGACATTAGAAAAAAACAAAAAAAAATACATGATAGGTACCTTTCTACAGAACGCATCACATTTAATAATTTTTGAAGTAGAAAAGAATAAGGAAGATATTCCAATTCCCTAATTTAAACCCGATTATTGACTCAGCAGACCAATACTAATAGAACAAAAAAAAATCAATACTTACAGTTTTGCAACCATTAGCTATATCGTTGAGACTCAAGTTGTGCATTATTTACATCGTATTATGAGATCATTTTTCCAAAATTTATCATACATTAAGCTTATAATACTGTAAAGTAAAATTTTTGTTGTAAATGCATTAGACAATACGATTAAGTACTTACTGACAAAAAAAATAGGTAAAATAGCAAATTACTTATTAAAAGTAAATTAAATAGGTACCTATTAATTTATATATTTTGGATGTCATAATTCTAGAAAAAAGAGAGAGATCTATAAACGTGAATTATTTTTCGGTTTCAATTTTCTTATCCAATCATAATGAATTTTGAAAAGATTGATTTATCGAGGGCGTATTTTTAAATTTTTTTTTCCATTCAAGTAGGTGCACACCTATTAATAGACTTCATAGTCATGAAAATATAACAATCAACAACCAATATAACAAACAATTCTATTAAAATGATATGATTAAAATAATAAGGACAGATTAAATAAAGTGAATACTGATGTGTACCTAAGTAGGTATTGTTTTAAATAAGGTAAGTAACAAAAAAGTTACATTCTCTCATTCTCATTCTCATCTCGCAGCTATAAGATCAGATAAAAAATTTATGTACAAAAGTTCCTTGATAATTCAGCTATACACTATACTTATGAAAATATTTATTTAAAAAAAAAAAGGAATGCATTCGGTAACTCGTTTTGATTTCTGGTGCTGTGAAAAGTAGTTGTCAATATCTAAATTGATCAATTAAAAATATTTAAATTTTAAACAAAAATTATTTCACTGAAATTAGACTCGACAAACACGTCAAAATGAACTGAAAAATTGAAACTTGCAGTAGAAAAAAAAAGGATTTTAAAATCATTAGAAATCCTACCTACCTAATTACTCACTAATAAAGGCATTTTGAGGAAAAAGTCTGAGCAAATTTAAGATATTTAATTTTTTTTAAATTTCAATTCGAATAGATATGTAAAATTCTAACCCTTGTATAATTTACGTTGATAGAGAAATAAAATTCTAAAATGTACCAAGAAAAAGTTTCAAAAAGCATCTTATTTCTGAAAATTAATTTTAAAGCAGTGTTGTGGAAACACGAAAATAGAAACAGAAACGTAATTTTTTTCATTTTTTTCCCCCTCCAGGATTAAAATTTACTTGGTATTGATTTTTTTTAGATTCTTTTCAATTTCTAAAATATTTGAGCCAAAAGTTGTGAAAAATTTTTTCAGTTCTTTCATTTTCTACGCATTTCTTTGAGGTTTCGTCACTTTTTTAAAAAAAGGCATGCTCGAAACAAATTTTTTTAGAAACTTTTTATTACGGATTTTGATATGAAATCATCTGGAATTCGAAAAAATTAATTTGAGAACTGTTTCATTATCCCAATAATTTCTAAAAGAGCTCCAACTACAGAAAATTTGAAAATTCTGATTTGTTTTTAATTTTAGGTATCCAATTAAAAATTAAGTGGACAAGATATGCACTTCCAAAGAAATCTGTCATCAATATTTCTCAAGAGGTTTACGAAAAATTTAGCAATTTTTTCAAATACGATTTACTCGAGTAGTTCATTTTACAGCTTCCCTCCCACCTTTTTTTGAAACAACATAATTGATTCTGACTTTTTCCTCCTATTTCAACAGAAAATATTTTTTTAAAAAAAACTGTTTTCTGGAAACAAAAATGAAAACGTTTTTTTTCGCGCGTTTCCACAACACTGATTTTGAAAAAAAAAAAAAACAGAAAACTACATCGATCCTACATTAAAATCAAGTAGGTATAAGAAGTATACGCCCAGACCTAACATATCAAAAATAAAACCGAAGAAAAAAATTATTTGATTTCTATCCTATAACTTCAACAGAACAACCAGCAAAATACTAAAATATGTACGTAATTGACCTTTTCATTCATTTATCAAATAATCGATTAACAAATACATAAAAATGGAGGGCTCAGGAGGGGCTAAGAGAGAGACACAAACCTTAGTAGTAAAAAAATTTACAAAAAAATTCCATCATAATCTAGTCGGGCTGCAACACTTATTGCTATTTAGAAAAATCCTATCTCAGGAAGGTGAATTAGAATTATGTACCTGGCGTTTGTAAATGGTCGAGTTGCTGGTATCAATGGAATCAGCGGTCGTGTACTGGTTAGGAGATTCCATCGGACTGCTGGCTGGTGTGATGCCTTGTCCGGTTGTATTGATTTTGATTCTGGGAAAAATAAAAAATTTCAAGATATTTGGATATTTTTCAAGGTGATTATTTGGTAGTTGAAGGCAAATCGTACATTTGACGTTGGATAAGATTTTGCCATACAGCTTTCAGTTCAGGGGAAGGAGCACGAAAAACGAGGGTTCGTCTGCGTACATCTTTATTTTGAGGTGAACGTCGAGCCAGTGGACTGTGGAAGTGTACCATGGGCACGCAGCCTTGTTGAGCTGGGCTATTGTTGCCCGATGCTAGATTAAGATTTCCTCGTACGTTTGATCCGATTATTAATCTGAATTCGGTATCTAAAAAAAAAAAAACGAATAAGAAATTCATAATGATACAAAACTTTCAGATTGCTGGAAGTTGTTTTGCCTTTCATGTTAGACAATGCAGCAACTCAATGGGCAGAAGTGTAAGTTAGTGTAAGTATATTTGCATATTTCAGAAAGAAAGGAGCCTGGAACTGGAAAAGCCAAGCGGATTTTTTTCGCTTTTCTGTACATTTGGTTGCCTATCGCCGAATGAAAGGAAATTCTTCAATAGATTATTTTCCAACAAAATTACACAAACCTCGTTTCTTGATATTAAACTGCGTCTCACTGACGGTTGATAATGGTAAAGGTTCTTCAGTAACGAAGACAACTCGATCTCTGTTAATTTTTGTGAATAATAAAATATCTGAAAATAACAGAGTCCAAAACGACCTCGTAGATTTTCCTTCGACTCTACTCAGATCTCCGCCAAAAATCCATTTTCGACCTTGCATATTTAGTGTGAATGGCTGCAAAGGCAATGAGAATTTTTTTGAAAAATTGATTTAAAAAAATGTATGAATCCAAAATTTGGAAAAATTTGTACCTTGCATCGAGTAAATACTAAACGACTTTCTAAATCTTGCAATGAAAGAATTGGTCTGCCTTCTGTGCTGCAATCCATTAATCCTGACTCGACTGTTATATCTCGATACGTAGCCTGGTATTGAAAAAAATCAGAAATCAGGTAATTATTCAATTTTAACCAATTTCAACGCTGGTAAAAAATTAAAATTCAGTTTACCTGTAATTCGGAAATTAATTTTGTCAGTATGTGATGATCTATCTCCTTGGATTCTTTACAATTAGCTATAAGTTGCAGTGATTTCAAAATATCTCGATAATGCTGAAAATAAAAAAAATAAAAACGAATAAAAATAAATTCCTTTTGATTAAATTTCGGATTAACGAATTGAAAATATTTAAAAATTACCTGTAATGGTTTATGTATGAAGGTGACCAAATCTGGCCTTTTTTTAGGTATCGGAGGATCAGTCACTAAACGCATAAATTCACTACAACGTGTTTTTTCTACTAAAATACAGTCAGCTTTTTTCAACCCACAGCAATATTTTCGATAAGCCGCGTTTATGGCTGGAAACTAAACCATAAAAAAAATTATTTAAAGTATAAAACCTCGTAGCTTTATTTTTATTATTATTTTTTCAAAATTTTAACTATAGAACTCACTTTTTTCATGTACAATTTTCCTATTAATTTACCATATCCTTCGCTTTCTTCTTGCGATGTACGTTCTAATATATCTTCGGTGATTCGAAGAAGCTGTAATAAGTGCCAAAATTTCAGTAGATGATCGTCTCAAATTTATGGACTGCTCAAAATTTATTTTTATCTACCTCTTGGACGTTTTGAAATAGAATTTGATGTTCGTTTGGTCTCATTACATCTCTTCTTTCGGCCAAAGGTAATAAAAATCTGCTAATTCCGAATTGTAAACTTAAAGCGTATTGTTGTTCCTTCTTTAGGAGTTGGAAAACGTAAAATTGACGAGAATTCTCGGTTGGTTCTACTTTTTCCTGGATAAGTTTTAAAAAATATGGATTAACGTGAGAGACGTAGGTCGGTCATCATTTTAATTTTTTATAGAATGAAAAAAAAATCAAAAATCTACTAAAAATATTCCCAGATGTTTGGATTAATAGAGGTAACAATTTGAAAAATTGATGTAAGGGCATATTTAGATTTCCTAGTTTTGTTTTGTTTTTTTTTTTTGAAAACTGGGGTGAGAATTGAAAAAAATTGAGATAAAATCCCTAAATGGAATCCAAAATTTTAAAATTTTCAAAAAATTGAAAAAAATTAGAATTATTGGTGAAAAGTAAAAAAAATTGTTGTGGAGAAGGGCAAAGGAGGTATAATCTTTTTAATATGTATTTTCAAAATTGTTATTTTAAAAGATATTTTGACTATAAACAATCTTGCAATTTGACGTTATCTTATGACATTTTAAGGGCCATTAAGAAACGAAAAACGTGTAGAGTGGTTTCTTGGCCATAAACAAAAATTACCCCCTCCTCAAACAATTTTTATTTCTCAAGGTCATTCCAATATTTACCCATTTGGAAATTTACATCTATTTCATAATGATGAAAAAAATGTTCAGAATAAAATTTTAGCAAATTCAACTTTTTTGCACCCCTCCCTCAATTTTATCAGAATAATTTTTTCAAAACCTTAAAACATGGAAAATTCTTTTTTTTTTCAAAGTTTCGCCCTCACTTTTCTCAAACATGAACAAAATTACAATTTTATGGCCTATCTGAGACAAAAGTACGACAGAAGGCTCTATCTCCACCCTTAAAATTCTTCTAGTATTTCGAGTCATTTTTTACCCTCTTAAAAAAGCTTCCGGCGACGCCACTGATTTTTTTTCAACATTAAAAAAAAACTCCCATGATTTCAATTTTAGTTCGAATTATTGAAAATTGAAATACCGTGATTCCTCCTCAAACTCAGTAGATAAGCAACCCATCCTTCATCCAATCATGTATAATTGTCTACCCTTCGAATTGCAGGGGGTCGAATTTTCCCTCAATACATTTTTGGGAACTGATTTTTTTCCTTGCAATTCGAAGGGTATGTAACTTCACTTATCTGGACTCCGATTGAGTTGAAGACGACACTTCAATTATGAAACTAATTTTCAATATTGTAAAAAATTCTTCTTCCAAATAATTTCAAATAAATTTCCTTAAAATTTTCTAATTTGTAACCAGAAAATTTATTTACTTACTTCAAATTTCATCAGAAAAATTTTATATTATAAAATACCTAATTGAAAATTTCCCCATTTTTTTGAAATAATTTCAAGATAAATTTAAGCAAAAAACATGAAATCTCTACAACTTTCACGAATGTAAATTCGACGAGAAAAATTAGAATTTCAATCATTACCGAAACAATATTGAAATTTGACACAAAAAAGGAATAAAAAATGTTCAAATAACCATACTACGCTACGTACCTAAATAAAAACGAAGCGAACTGATAACAAAGGCAAACTAAAAAAAAGGCTCACCTAAATACGAACAAATTATAATTAAAAATTCAACAATATACACTACGCAACGCTAACCTGATAATAAATGAAAATAAGAACAAAAATAATAAAACATGAAATTCAATCGAATCGACGACGAATAATCGAAAATAAAAAAACGAATCACGAAAACTTTTTTCAAAAAAAGTAAAAAGAAATGAAAAATAATGAAAGTAAAAAAATGCATAAAAATCTCGAAAAATGATACGATAACAAATTTCGCAAAGTGCTTACACGGAACATAAACAAAATCATCTACTTACAAACGAAAAATATTACAATTTTTACAAAACTTAGTTATTTCGAGTAAATGCGAGTGCAGCTGGTACTTCTATAATCCATAATAATAAATAAATCGATAAACAATAAAATATTGAAATCAAAAAGCAAACTATTTACAAAAAAATTAGACTAATTTGAGAAATACGAGAGCGAATAAAATGCGAGGAAAATACGAGGATTTTAAACAATTACTCCGGAACCAACCTCGGATGAGAATGTAATTTGTGGTAACTGCAATCGTCTTTTTGATGTTTCGGTGGAGGCGGCGGTAGCCGTCGAATACGCCGTTGTCGAACGACTTTCGGTTTTATTATTTGATATAATTTCCGACGTACGTGTTTTGGACGATTGCCTTTTGGGCGGTAACTGGTGAACGATGGGTTGAGAGGCGAAATTAATACTACCGTTGGCTACCGCCGGTTTGCGATAAATTTCCAGAATCAGTTGGTTTCCACAGCTTCTAAAAAATATCCTCGCGTTAATTGAAATATCCCATTTGGAGTGAAAAAATAAAATCGCCGGAGACTTACTTAATTATTTCCAAGATTTTCTCTTCGGGTAGCGTAACTACGTTAATTTTATTCACAAAAATTACATTGTCTCCGGGTTTCAAGCCCGCTGAATCGGCTGGTAAATCTGCCTCGACTCTTTCAATCCTGTGAGAAAAATGCCATAAATTTTAATATTCGAGAGTTATATTTTTGTACGTAGATATGCTGAATTTGATCATTTGACGTACCTTGGGGGATGAGTCCAAGCGATCGAAAATCCATAACTTTTACCCGATTGCCTCGTTAATTTATGCGTAGTTGTGAATGGAGTTCGACCAGATTTTTTCGGATCTGAATCTTTATTGGAAGGAGCTGGATCTAATTCTAGATGTTGAAGAAATAAAAATTCTTCGTGGACTGTGGAAAAGAAAACGCAAGATTAATTATAACCAATTAACGAAAAACGTCGATAAATAAAATCGACGATGATTAATTTCAACTTGAAGTAAACAGAAATACCTACCTTTATTCATCTCCTTCTTCGTAACTGTCATTGATTTTAATTTATCGTTACCTGAAATTAATAAAAATTAGGTATATTATAAATATTGATCTTGAATTAATAATGTGGAATATGAAATTAATTACTTATTCGAAAGTATCATTACCTGAAAGTTTATCTATTTCAGCATTATTCGTTTTGTCATTGGAATTCGATACAGTTTGATTGCTCATTATGTCTGAAAGAATAAAAATTTATGGCAATTAATAAACAGAATATTTTTTTGCATAGAAATTCAGCATGAATAAGAGCTTGTGAGATTTAAATGTGATCAAGTGTTTTTAGGTAACAATTATCAAATGAGTAGGTTCCTCATTTTTAAAATTAAAAAAGACAATTTTTCCCGAAAAACTCAAAACAAAACGAAATTTTTTCATTCTATTGCCCAACTTCTTTGGAAACTAAAAATAAAATATCTGGAGTAATGAAAGGATAATTTTTTGCCTTATATAAAACTTGGAGATGCTGAGCAGAGCAACACAAAAAAGTGTTTGCTACCCCCTTCCTCTCCTCTCCTCATCACCCTCCAAAGATTTGAACAGAAATCGAAACAGAAAAATTTGAATTTTTCACAATGAACGAATTATTAATATCAATTGTTTTTTCAAACTTATTCTTTGAAATTTTTTTTTTTTCAAAATTTGAACCATTTTTGTTTTTTTGTACTTCGGATGAAGATAAATTACCTCCACCCCCCCCCCCCCCCACACCAAAGAAAAAATGCATTTCTGATTAGAAAAATTACATTCAAATCAAACAATTACCAAAATCGCGATTTTTTTTAGAATGAAAAATGAAATTTCGTATTTTGAAAAAAATAGAAACAATTTTACAGGATTCGAAAATTTTAGTTTTTAACCCCTTTAATTATACTCTTTTTTGTTCCCTCACAAACTTCAAAATATATCATGCCTACTAATTTTTCAAAAAAAATTACAATTTTTTATCCCTTGGTATCAAAATATAAGACAATGGGAAAATAAAGGAAATTCTTGCTTTAAGCAGTAAAATAGGTAATTAAAATTTTAGCTATTTTTTATTCTCTTGCTACCGAAATAAAATTCTTGCCATTTTCTGAATTTCCTGGAGTTTTTTTGTCAACAAAAACCATAAAAAATATTAATCTCACTCAAAAATTTTGAAAAATTGAAAAAAATTGTGTAAAAGAATTTGTAGTTTTGAGATTGACATCTGGTTTTCATCTACATCCTTTTTTCAAGAGATATTCAATTCACTTCTGAGGAAAAAAATCACTTTTTCAAATTTTTCAAATTTTCTGCAAAAAAAAAGAATCTCAACAAATGATCTAATATTATGATTATGATTTCGCCATCCTCCTCCCCCCCATTCTTCCTCCATGTCAATTGATGATGATTTCTCAACAATTGAGCTTTGAGTAAATTTATACTTCTCCCAAAGTTGATGTTTTTATTTTAATGATGGAAAATCAACAGTATGAATTTTAATTAGTGATTTTATGAAAAAAAAAATCAAAAATATTTTTCAATTTTCAACAAGAAATTGGAAAATTTAAAAAAAAAACGAATAATCACCTTTAAATCATAAAAGTGATTGGGTAGGAATAAGTGTTGAGTCGAGGAAGGATCAAATACTGTCACCAGATTTCTTGAAAATTTAGACAACTTCTTGAGTACCATCCCCTCTCCTTAAATTTTCGGGAAAAAGGGCAAATTCAGCTGCTCTATCAGAAATTTAATCTTGAAAGTCTGGCGTTATAAAAAAATAACTCGAATAAAATTGGTTCAATTCTCAAAATATAATCAAAATTATTTATATGATGATCTTTTTCAAATTTTTGTAACCATCTCAATTTTGGAGTTCTGCAAAAATTCAACTCCTAAATGAGGAAAATAATTCATTTCAAATCACTATGAGTCCTGATAATTTTCACGAAAAAAATCCATGAAATTTCAAATCTCAAAAATTTTTAAATTCGTTCAAATTTTATAAATTACTGAAATAGTTTCCATTTTCTTCTTTTCTTCAAGTTTTTAAAATGTTACTCTTTTTTTTTCCTCAAAAATTTTCAATCTTTGGATTAAAAATGTGTTCGGTTTAAATTTTTCCCAACTCCGAATTTTTCATTTCCACTTCCCCCCTTCGCCTTCTCCTCCTGAAATCTTAAATTCACCAATTTTGACTCCTCCCTGCACACTTTTCCAACCCAACCCACAATAATCTCACAACTCCAAAAAATCACAGAAAATATTCATTTAAAAAATTCCTAACAACACAAAATCATTACACACATTTCATAATAAAAAAAATCCAAACTCACCTTGGGTTTGAAATTGCGATACATAAGATTTATTCGAGTTCTGAGACAATAATTTGTAACTGCCATTAATCTCCTGCAAAAAATAATAAAACTACACGTAAACGGAGAAACATCACTCATCGAAATTTTCACCAAAAATAGATCTAAAAAGGTGAACGAAACGTGGACCCGCAGGTACACGATAACACTAAAAAACATCAGGTACTTTATTACATATTACCAAACATTGGCATGGCTTCGCCCCTAAGCATAACGGAATTAATTGAATTATTCAAATTATGGCTTCAAATTTACGTTTATTTTCCTTCTCCAAAAGAAAATTCACTCAAACTCAAAAGTAACACAATGAGAGTTGATTCGATTGCGAATGAAAATACGTTATCGTATTTTCGAAACGAGACGATAACAAAAATAACGATAAGTTGATTGGGCAAAATTCAATATTTACCAAGCAACAATAAAGTACCCGTTTTTTATTACATTATAATAACATTATTATGAATAAAATCTTCAATTTACCTTTCTCAGAACGTTTTTTACAGCAAATGACATACAACCAAGGAATTCGCTTTTCCTGCGAAAGAAAAATACAACAAATTTACTAATCGTGAATTTTTTATACAAAATAAAATAATAATAAACGAAGGCTTTGATCGATACGTCATTCGTCGAATTACGTCACGAGCTGAATTTGAAATTTTACAAACTGTCGATTCTCGAAAACTAATTTTTCGATCGTTAATATTTCACCGAGTATAATTATTTAATTAATACCTATACATATTCGAACCATGGAACCAACAGAGGTAAAAAAAAATTTGAACCCCTTTTTTAATTTCCATCACATGATAATACCTAATTAACCATTTTTTTTGCTACCTTTCAACCTTACCCAATCAGCCCATTCAGTATAAAAAGAACCAAGCTTTCGCTATCGATAAATCCCTTTCATCAGTTGTCTTTCAGTAAAAAAGAATTGTTTATTCGCGTGTCTCAACGTTACATAGACATACCTATAAAACGTTGAACACAGATAATAAGGTGTATAAAATACATCGAGACCGAGTACTGCGAGTATTTGTTAAAGGCAAAATGAAAAAAGAAAAACAGGTCAAAACGACAATTTTTCATAATTGCGATATACCCCGAGTAGAGCCCGAGCTGAGAGATGGATTACTCGAGTGAATAATACACAAAGCGTGCTAGTACATATTTTTTCCTTCCAAACCCTGCTGTACTCTTGGTTGAATTTTTCTCATACCCCTTTTGTGTCGTATCGTTTTGACTATAAAACGTTGCAAATTTCATAATGCTTCAGTTATCTCGTTTAAAAGATATTGCGATGAGGGACTATACGTATACTTTTGTCTTTTTTTTCCTTCTTGTTTTTTTCTTTATTTTTTTGTCACGAATAACGTTATTTTATTAATATCGCCGTTTGAAAAATTGTATACGACGTGTTTTTTCCACAGTATGTTTACCCGCCGCGAAGAAGGTGTCGAGGTGTATCATTTTTTTTCCTGTACCGAATAAATTTCCTAAATATCTTGATATTTTTGAAGCCTGACGATGAATTTTTATGCAGATAAGGAAAACTGATGTATTTACGTTGATATTTTTCAGATGCAAATGAATAGGGGTAAATGAAATATATGTTTAATGTGCTCAAATAAATTTGAATTTAATTAAGAAATTAGGAATTTGAAACATTTTGGTGACCTTTTTTTTTTCGCTCGACGAAGCGTCAAAAATTTATGAAAATGAGTAATTGATACAACTTATTTGGCAATGAAACGAAATTCTTTAGATTTTGGATTTTTTTTTTTAAATGGGGCTATTAATTTTGGTACATATTGAGGAATAAAATTGTTAAATTTTTATTTTTTTTCAATTTTTTGGGGAAAAGAATTTTTTGAAGTGGTAAAGAAATAGATTCTTCTCTTCCTTACTCACTCTGAAAATTACTGGATCTGAAAACG
The DNA here is from genome assembly GCA_038380155.1 of Pseudococcus jackbeardsleyi. NCBI lineage: Eukaryota > Metazoa > Arthropoda > Insecta > Hemiptera > Pseudococcidae > Pseudococcus > Pseudococcus jackbeardsleyi. The sequence continues at coordinate 47,930,708 of CM076239.1, forward strand.
TTATTTAAATCAAATTACGTGTAGAATTTGGGAGATTCTATGAAAATTAAATTTTAAGCATACAATCTTGATTTTTTAAAATACTGAAAAATGCATTAAATTTTCTTCACAGAAAATGAACCGAAATCATCACTGATTGAGAAATCATAAAAGAAGGACGTTAAAATTGAAAATTTTTTGACTAAAATGAACTTTTTCAAATGAAAATGCCATTTTTCCATTTTTATAAATTCAGGCTGTTCGTTTCATTTCTTGATTTGTTAAGGCAAATTAAATTTTCTCCAGATAAAAAATCCAAAAATAGCAATTTCTTCAAAAAATTACAAACCCGTTTTTTTATTTTAAAAAAATGCGATTTGGGTTGTGAAATTGGAACCGTTGAAAACTGGTTGGTACATTAAATCTCCCAAGTTCATCAGAAAAATTTTCAACTACGAAATTTCATCTTGGAAAACTCAGCATTAACTTGTTCCTAAGAACTTCGACGATAAAAGGAAAAGATGTAGAGCGATGTTCTTATTCAAAATTTCATACAACAACAGAGGGCACAGTACATGGTGGGCTTATGTCTGAAATAAAATTCACATCGTTTTCATTTTTTTTCCTTTTCATCACTCCGTGAAAAAAAAACGAAACGAGTCGACTGCATGATGAAAAGAAAAAAAACACCAAAAAAAAGGTCAAATCTTCTAATTTTTAAATTAAATTTTCAAATGGATTTTGACAGAAAATTTTATCAGGGATTTGAAAAAATTAATCCATCAAGAGTCGTTTCACGACTCTAAATGTCTCAGAAAAAGCTCGAAACCCCAAAAATGTGAAAAATTAGATTTTTCAGCTCTATTTTAACACTACAAATTTCGTGAAAAAATTCAAAAAAAATTATAAGATCACGCCGTACCTCCCAACGCCTCACAAAAAGATTCCAATTCTAAAAATTTGAAAATTCTTTCTCCTCTCAAAACTCTCTTAGGTTAGTTCTTCTTCGAAAAATTCATGTACTGTAAAATTAAGAACACGAAATAAACGAAAAGTGTAGAAAGGTTTGCCTGCTTTCAGAGTCGAAGGAATAATCCAACTGATAAAAAAATGGCTTACAAATCGGATCCTAGGAAAATGTCCATCTTCAAAACTGAAGCAAGTAAGAAAAAAAATTGTAAAATTTTCAGATCCCATGAAAATGTCCAATTTTTAAACTGAAGCAGGAAAGAAAAAAATTTGTAAAATTTTTAAACTTCACAGCTTTTTAAATTTTGAACTCGGGCAATATCAATACAAGTAATTTATTATTTTTGTGAAATTTCCAAAACAGTACAAAATCAAGTAGGGAAATGATCAGAGATCAGAGTTGAAAGAAAAACTGAAATAGGGAAAAAATTATCTTTTTTCATACCCCTTCCCAAGTTCAAAATTATACAATTAATTTCAATAAAGGCTCAAGGATGAATTGCGACTACAACCAAAAAACTGAACGAAATTGAAGAAAATAGTGAAAAATTACAAAACCATAAAAAACAAAATTAAACAATGACGTATAAAAACTCATGATTTATGAACAAATTTTTTCGAAATTATTTTCTTTAAAAAACCCAAAATTCTCTTTTCTTCTTCTCTTACTCTATAAGAACAAAGTAAAATAGCGAAAATTGTTCAATAAATGTACTAAAATGTTGAAATTCAAACAAATCTGCCAAAAAGTGAAAAATGTAGGTAATGAGAATGAAGTGAAGCTGATTTAGAATTTAGATGAAAATATTTCAAGACCAAAATTGAGCAACATTTTAAAGGAAGCAACCTGTAATTCTTCAGAACAATCAAAGCTAATTTCAAAGTTGTAAAAATGAGTCTCTGATAATAAATGAAAAATTTTCAGAACCAATAATTTTCTTTACAAGAAATTGGAGATCATTTCAATTCAAGTCGAGGAATTTAGATTTATTGAAAATTTTCATCATTTGACATTCCCCCACCTCTCCTTCATTCAAAAAAACCATTCTCAAATTTGGTTCTTCATTTTTCAACCAATGCAACAACTTTTCTCAAAATTTTGAAAATCACATGCCATGTTGAAAAACTTGCTTCAATCACCCACCTCATGAATTTCAACATCGAAAATTTTAGTCAGAGAAACTCAAATCCAAAAAATATTCAATTTTCAATATTTTTGTTTCAATTATAGAGGTTGTTCAAAAAATTAATTTTCTTTAATCACAACTACATAGAACAACAATGGAAAAAATAAATTTTCTGGTCAAGAACTTGCAAATCCAGATAACGACACAAAAAGTAAATTAACATCATATTAACACATCTTTTTTGCCAAAATTTCCACTTCTGAAGTCAATTTAATAAATTTTCAATGGTAAGCATACAAAAAGCAACGAGGAAAAAAACTTTTTTCTGGCCAAATATCCGGATCCGAGAAACGATACTAACAATCGATTTCCTTCTCAATAACACGTCCCTGACCAAAATTTCAGTTGCTGAAATGCATTAAATAAGTAAATTCGATTTTTTCAATCCTTGAAAATTCATTAAAATTACATAATTATAAATTTCTAAAATTCGCCAAAAATTAAAAAATCAACCAAAGCTATTGAAATTGGAAAAAATAGAAATTCCTTAGATGATCTTCCATGGTATTCATTTCCACTCAAATTAAAGAATCCACAGTTGAGAAAAATCCCTCATATTCTCGACTCTCAGTCCATAAATTTTCAACTTTTCCACAATCATCACCAAAAAAAATCCTTCGAAAATCAACCATCCAAAAAAATCTACCTCATTTTACAACTCGTACCGACCCAACACGTGCTACAAAATCACTTCCAAACCACGTTTCAACATTCCCCATACTCACCACCTACGTTTATCATTAATCATGGAAAAAAAAATCACAAAACCTCCATCAAAACGGCCTGCTCTTGAATCGCATGCACCTTGAACGTGAATTAAACGTACCGCATTGATAGTTGGTTTTTCGTACAAACCATTAAACAAATTATGCGTTAAAAGCGCGCATTAAATGAGCACCCGGCATGAAAAATATAAACGAACGTATCGTGACGAAACGATTTGATTTTTCATAATTGCCTCCACCTATAATGCCACATTCCCCAGATAATTGTTTCAAATTACCATTTGAAATAAAGTAAGCAACCAAAAAAAAAGTGATACGAATGGCATCGATAAAATATAGGTCAAATATTGGACCCGTTTCGGAATTCAAATTTGAAGCGTTATGAGTCATCACAACCCCTCGATTTCCAACTCGCATTAGCATATCCAAAAAAACCAATCGACTCACCTCACCAAATTTTTATTCAACCTCAAAACTCAAATTCACCAGACAAATTGAATTTTTCACCACAATCACGAAACTGCAGTTAACTCAGTATCGATAAAATTAAATTTATTATCTTTACAGCGAATTACAATGCACTTGGGTATAATACTCACTTCGGTTGGAAATTTTTCCCACAGGAATATCAACTTCACACCGACACACGAATAAAAATTTTCGCCACAAACGTGCCAAATTTTAACGAGAAAAAATAGCATAGGCTTGGAAACGCGCGAGCAGCTAAATTTCTAGAGATTTTAGTCGGAAAATTTTCGTTGCAACTGTTTACGTTGCAAACGGGGTAGCGAGTTAGATATCCCAGGACGAAAAACTCCGATAAACGAGTTGCGCGCGCTTTCCATCATTGATCCAATTTCCTAATACTCGAATACACAGCTATTCCCGCTGCAAGCTCTCTGGACCCGAGTATATCCCTCGTTATTATACGTAATCTCGATAGAAATCATTTTTAGCCTATTTGCTCCCCTTTTCGACATCGGAGGTGATAAAAAATACAACAGAAGCCTACTCCTGTTCGTTTGCCAAATTCAAAGGCCTTCGACGTCTCGATACTTGGTCCTAAATCCAACTTACTGTTTGCCTCGATCACGATGCCAGGCTGAAATCAATACCCTCTTGTTCAAATCATTCTCCATGATCTCCATGGAAAATTTATGGTCGAATTTCGGATTACAGGAATTCTTTCGAACGCAGGTACGATGGAATGTCTTGACACATCCTTGCGGTACCAAATTGACCTGTTACACGGGCCAACATTTTATCGTTAATATTTCAATGGTACGTATTTTGAAAATTTAATATACCACGTTTCCGGAGCCAAGGTAAAAAAAAAAACACATTTTCCTTCGCTCCCGAATGAGTTACTTACTTTAACATAAGCGTTACAAGGTAATTCCCCAGAGCTCCTTAGTAAATTTCTAGCTCGAATGACTGCAAAAGAAGAAAAAAAATTAACGAATTAGAACGAAACAGTAAGATAGGTACCTAGTTTACTTTGTATAATGAAAAAAATAGCTACTTTACGACATTCTCGCCAGTTTCTCGTACGAAACAAACGTATACTGTAATTTTTTTCCATAAAGGACGACTCGACGTATGTTTCGCAAGGTTTTATGCTAATTTCAAAAGAAAGTACCGAGTATTTTGCAAGAGCAATAAACTTGAAATCTAGAACGTTCGTTGCGCGTATTAAAATACATCTTTTGTTCGATATTATACCCATTTTAACCTCGAAATCTGCGACGATATTGGTATAAATGTGCGAAAAAAAAAATCGATGATGAATTACATCGTTTTTCAACCGAAGCATTTACTTTGCCACCGAAATACGTATATTTTTCAATTTTCCACGCCATCGTTTTGTCATACCCAAAATAATGGTAATGAAAAACGTAAATACGTGTCTTTTGTGCTAAAACACCCCGTTAATATTTCTGCATCGAGTTCATTAATATCAAACGATGCTGTCATCTGGGATACAAGGACAAGTTTGACGGGTCGAAATATTTTTCGTTGGAGTCACTAAAGTACGAGTGTGACTTCGGCGTATGTAATTAATTAATTTAATTAATTTTATCGGTTAAAGAAATGTTGAACTGGGGATTCGATTTTTAGGTGTATTCAGCGCCGGAAGTGAAACCGGATTGGTTCGGATTTGAGATGGATATCGCCAAACCGATGGAATTATTTTTATCAATTCGCTGTTTTTTTTGATATTTTTGAGCGAATATGCGAAAATATTGTACGTCATCGTTGGTATGGTTTCGTAAATATTTCGTGCTCCCGGGGCGATCAAGGTGAATGAAATTTAATTTCGCCAACAAAAGCTGGTTTTGCGTGGGTGTTGAAATAAGTCTCGTATCTGCATCCTGATCAAAAAATCGAACGAATTTGGTACGTACGAAAGCACTGAAATCAGGCCTGAAGGCAGATGGGTTTTTATCGTTGAATGGAAAATTTACCGAAAATTGCGATTTTTTAGAGTCACTTTCCAGGATGTTAAATTGCTGATTTTTAAATTTTTTACAAGAAATTCATGCCAGATATTTAAATTTTTCATAGCTTCAAGGTGTCAAGTCGATTTCTGCATCCCTGTAGACCGTGAAGTTCAATTTCGGTAAATTTTCACCATATTAAAATTAAAAGAAAAATTGAACAAACTTTAGAATTTTTTTTCAATTTTAAAATTCCAAAATTGAAAAAAAAGTTGTAAACAATATTGTAAATATTTTCAAAATTAGAAAACAGAACAAAGAATTTTTAAATCTCTGAATTGGTGGTAATTGTTTAGAAGTGATGGTATTTGGCACCAGAGCGGCTTTGGACTCTGGCTCCCGTGGGATGGTTTGAGGGGGAGTGAGGTGAGGGCCTCAAACTGTCCAAATCCAATTCAATTGAACTACCAATCCATATACCAACGCGTGCGATTCTTCGAACGAATAAATTCGCGGAGAAATAAAACTCAACGTAGATATTCGAATATTTATTGTACTTGATGCAGAAATGCACAAGTACGAAAATATACGCGGAAGAATACAATACACAGTTGCGCCAGTATGAGATGTAACTAGTCGCGAACGTCTAGCTACGATGGTGTATAAAAATATACTCAGCTCGCGGCTGAGAAATACATCGCGACGTAACCGCGAACCGAGATGCGCGGTCACGTAATTATCGATAAGGGAAGGGATGAATAGCAGCTTAGGTAGGTAGGGAACCTGATACAGGCTTCTACCTATACGCGAACGCTCTGCGTTGCGTCAAGGCCAAACGGTGCACAACCAAACTTGCCACTGATGGTAGTTTCCATCAGTGGAACAAAGCAACTTGCGATAACGAGGCAGAAAATAACTTGCCTACTCGCGGTTTAACGTACGCGAGTAGACAAAGGCAGGCAAAGCTTCTGCCAAATAAATTACGTAATAAATACGTTAGCCTCGTTGCTTGTTGAAATAGGTACCTGTTCACGTCGATTCGTGAACAGATAACGCTATTTCAACTCGCGAAGTGGTAATATTTGGTGCAATTTAGGTAGGAATAATCCTTACCACTTCATCTCCAAAAAAAGTGGATTAAAATTTTTAAAATTGATTTGAAGTAGGTGAAGAGATTTATTTACCAAATTATAGATGGGCCCAAGGAAGGGGGAGATGATTGAGAAACTCAAGTCCCCTTTCTAAACTCGCCAAGGATATTTTTCATCATAAAAGTGTCAAAAAAAAGTGCAGCTTTTGCTTTTCAAACATGATTCATGAAAGAAGAATTGTACTTTTTCATTTATAAATCAGTAAAAATTATCAAAAAAATCACTGGAAAATAATCAGAATTGCAGTACAAAAAATCGGCGGAAAAATTTTCACCAAAGGAAAGCAGTGAAAAAATATCTGAAAAATCAGTGAAAATACTTTGAAAAGGAGCATTAAAACAGGTATTTGAAATTTGCTGAAAACCATTTAGAATTCGCTGGAAAAATTTGTGTCTTTGAAAAATTAACAAAAATCCACTGAAAATTTCCTGTGCTGCAATTATGACTTTTTTCAGTGAATTTTCCCTGATTCGAAATGAGGGAATATTTCATTTTTTTTAGTGAAAATATTTCTCTATAAATCTGCATTAGTCGAATTTGATTAGATTTTAAATTTCGTTCAAAATCAGTGATTTTGTTCTGATTATTTTCAGTTAAAATTAACTGATTTCTCAGTCATGTCAGTTTCCAATTTGTCAGAAAAATCAAAAATTCTGAATGAGGGATCGGGGAAAAAAATCACTGATTTTCAATTACCTACCTAAATTTTTTACTGATTAAAATTTCAAAATAACAGAATTTCACTAAATTTGATCGATTCAAATCCAAATTGACGATTGCTTGTTCCAATATTGACTTTTTTCCCCATTTTTTTTTCAATTATTTGTATTCAACGATCCTATTTTCCCCTCCTTCCCCGGTTATATTTAAAAAAATAATCAAATAGATTTTTCCGGGCACTGGCGTTTCAAATTGATGGAATTAATACCTTATTGAATTGTCTTTAAATCTTCTCAATTCCAAAAAAATGAGATTGGATGTAAGTAAAAACCAACCTAGGATATAAAAAATTTATTTTTGAAATCAAGATGGAATTTCAAATTAAAAACCAATTTTTATCACCTAAAGGTGATTTCTACATCCAAAATCACATCATTTTTTCAAAATTCAAAAAATTCGTGCCGGACACAATTTCCATTTTTCATTCGCCAAATTTACTCTTTTTTAAAAATAGTTCATTAAATTTGAAGTTTCTTTTTTTTAGAAAAAACTGCTTCCAAAAATTGAAAATAATAATTTAGGTATTTCAATTCTCAACGATCAATTTTTAAGCACTTGACGCAAAAATTTTCCAAATCTTGAAATTAAATAAATTGGGAAAATTGAAGAATTTCAATGAAAATTATTGAAATAAAATAAACACCTACAATAAGTACTTTCATCCCAAAAATGATTCACGACGATCCCTCATCCAACTATCCGATTTCATCACAAAAAAATCAGTCAAAAAATTTTGATTTTTTTATTTTTGCTTGAATAGGTTCCAGATACTTTTGAAACTGCACTCGAATATAATTTTTTGCCTAGCACTGAAATTGAAGGGGTTGTTAAGAATAATCAAATGTCAGTTTTTGTCGGTACATCATGTTCCATAATTTAAATCAAAATTCAAAAATATTGAAAATCAAGCGGGCATATCGTTTGACTGGTTTTTTGATAGTCAAGTTGAAATATTTATCCATTTTTAAAATCAGAGTGCCTCTTCTACCCCCCCCCCTCCTCCTTCATAAAAAAATCAGAATTTGAAAGGAAAAAACAAATGTTTTTGAATTTAACAATTCAAAAACCTAAAAGGGGTGGATCAAAAATCCGATTTCTGCTTTCAGGTTAATTTATAATTTTGTCTTGTTTTCTCATCACATTTCAAACATGGTTTTTATTTCAGCTGATCAGAAAATCGATTAGAGATGATTTTTGATCAGCACCCAAAATAAATAAAAAATAAAAAAATGTTCTAGTTCGTTTGAAATTTCTATTCATCATTTTTCGGTTCCAACCATTAACTACCCTCTACCCACTGCATTCGTATTTTTCATTAGGTAACTTGTTTTAAGGATCAAAAATTCAATTTTTTGGTACAATTCCTCCAAGAATTGTTCCCTCCAAAAATAGAAACATTTTCGAAGAATTAAAAACATGACAAAAAATCTCCAATAAACGTCTAAAACATCTGCTCATTTGTCAATCAAATTAAAAATGCCCCAAAAATATACGCGCGTCAGTAAAAACACAAAATACGTCATCGCATTTTCTTTCCAAAAAAAATAAATAAAAGACAAAGAGCAGCTAAAAGCAAATATATAGAACGCCGAGATTTTCAATTTTTTCGCAAACTAGGAAAATAGCTCGGAAAAAAGTTGTAAAACGACGATGAGAAAACGTGATAAAAAACGCCGGTTCCGGACTCGATCTCAACCCCTCCTCCGGTTCGCCACAATGTTCGACGATGCTTCGTATTTATTTGGACAGAAAATACTTTATTTGTAATTTTATCAACACGTCCTGTTTCCAAGGTTTCCTAAAATCGACCAATTTCGATATTTATTTAGGAAAATTCAATTTCTTCTCGAACGAAACAAAACCGAAGGAATTTTTTCATTGAAATTTAATAAAGGTACCTGGCGAAATAGGAATCCGAAGCGGATGAAAAAATTTGGCCAAAGTTTTATTATTTTTTCAATCTATATAAAATGATTTCTCAACCGTAAAATTCCTCAAATTCCAAAAAAAAAGGTATAAGCAAAAGTGAATACTCACTATGCACCGTCATCAGTCCATTATTGAAATAAATACGCAAATCTAATTGGCCAGTTTCAGTACGATTTTGTTTTGTGGCACTTTTCGAACTTGGAGGTGAAATGAATGATAAACATCGTCTAGAACGTGGATGCCTCTCTAGGGTATTCGTAGGGCTGGATGCCAGAGTTGGCGTTGACGATACTGCAACAATCCAAACAATAAATATTCATTACACATTATCACACTATTTTTTGTAACATTTCCAACAAAAAAAATAATGAAAAAATAAAAATCTCTCAACGAGAAAAAATTCATAATAATTCCTAGCCCTTGAAACGAATTAAAAATTTGATTAGTTTTTCGCAGCAATAGGTATTCTCGAATTCGCCCCGGTGTGGTTTTTGCATCGTACAGCGACATTATTTTCAAGTTTCATTCAATTCGAATCGAACAGAACACTCTTGCTACACCCGCAGCCACTAACACACAATTTAACCGCAGAAACAGCGAGTTATTTGGATTTTTCAAAGGATACAATGTACAATACATAATCCGATGAATAGGTATCCCGCAATCATTCACCTTTTCACACGAGAATCGCTACCTATCGGCGATTTAAATCCAGATCCGGATCGTAAAATATCAAAATAATGAACCACGTGGGTTACTTTACTCACCGATACTAGAAAAAACATCTTGATCGTCGTTGATCTTGGACGAATTGATCGATTGCATACTGGATGAGGTACAATTGATATCATTATCAGCGGACGAAGGTGGATCAGCATCTGGTAAAATGTGATGAGAATTCCAAGTCTGTTGTTCGGATACGCTGAGCAGGGCACAGGTCGTATCATCCGGTAGGATTTTCGAATCTGTGTCATTATTTTCGAGCGAGGTACTGGTCAGGACTGAATCGAGCAAAGGTCTGATTCCAGGGCTCAGGAATACGTCTTCGGTCAACTCAAGCATGAAATTCGGTTTAGGGGTCGAGACTGCTTTTTTCATCAAACTAAATTCCAAAGTATCCTCACAAATCGATGGAGATACGTTCTGAGTGGTCATAGGAGTCAATGAGAGAATCTTGAATTGTTTATCGTTGACCTCAAAAGGACTAGGGATACCATTGGGCAGAGTGAGCCAGGATTTCAGATTTTTATTGTAAATTGTCTGAGGTACGGTGACGAAATCTCTTTTCCTATTCGCGTTCTTTCTTCTGATGACTTTCTGTCGTTTCAGTGTCGAAGGTTTATCCAAATCGATCGATGTGACACCAGAGGACACGTGACTTTTCTCCGAACATGGTGGAGTATTCAAAGGAAACGATTGCTCGTTGAAAACGACACATCTTCGTTTGGATTTTATTTTTTCGGCGAGGTCTTCGTTGAAATCTTGAACTCGTTCGATGCCACGTTTGACGGTTGCCTTTGAGACAGCAGGACTTTGCGAAGCAACAGAAAAACTATTATCGCTGAAAACTGCCGAATTTGGATTGCTGATTTCCAGGCTGCTGTTGCAGGGTTCGTCGTATTCGGTATCGGTTTCGAAATTATGCAGGAGATTGAGCTTGGCCAGATCTTTGGCTGTTTTCGAGTTCAGCCTGAGCCACGATAGGCTTTTTGTCAGCGACGATACTTCGCAAGATTTACCGTCAATATCACAGATACAAGGGTCGTTTGGCTTAGGCAAACGATTCTCTTTGAAATTTAAATTAACATTATCACAGTCGTCTTTTCTATTAAAATTACTGGGTTTCAAATTATCGGGTATTGGTAATTCTTTGTGGAATAGCTCGTCGGGCTCGTCCGGAGGTGAAGTCTGGATCGTGAAGTATAATCCATTATCGACCAACATTGACGTCTTATTTGGATAAATTTCGATCCCCGGATCTTCGGTGGGTAATGTTGGTAACGCATCGACCTTGTGGGTATTCGAGCAAGGTTTTTTCTTCCCTAAATTGATATTCGAATCTTTGACATCTTTTGTGGTAACGTGACATTCGTCTTGACTGAAAAAAAAAAAAAATAGATTAATTCCAGCATTGATAATTCGAATCACATAGGTAGTAAATTTACGAGAACTAGACGCGAAAAAATAGAGGAAAATAAAATTTTCATCTAAAATACTCATTCAACGATCGAGCATCAAAATCTAAAGCATTTTAATATTTCATCGAAAAGATGCCGCAAAAAAGGCCGACGCTTATCGAGAAAACAATTCCCAAATGAACATGAAAGCAATAACATTTTACGTTAGCGTTTTTTGCCTTTTTCATAAATGAACAGCCGCCAGAATTATTAACGAGATACGTTTTCATATGGCATGATATTTGAGATAAATGTTTTACGAACTGATATAAAATAAGATATACGACTTTTTCGCCTTTTTTTTACCATGAGAAAACTAACCGTAGTTTGAATTTATAACTCTCTTTTAATTTGATATAGGTACTTAAATGTTATACCAATGGAGATGAAAATCGATAATTTTGGTTTCGTTTGAGACTTTTTGCGGTTGAAAGTTGAAAATTTTCAAACCAGACTGGTATGACTCATTATTGAGATTTTTTATCGAAATGGAATCATTTTCGTTGCATTATAATTCATTCAACAAAGTAAGGGGATAATTATTGTTTAATTAAGAGATAGGTAGTTGGATCAAGATAGATACCTTTCGCAAACTTTTTTGTTTTCGTCGACTGAATTTAACGCCTGCAGAGCGTTACATTTGTGCGAATTGGCTCTGCAAGGACTTTTCTTCAATCGCACATTTCGTTTTCTTATCACATTTCGGTCCCTTTCGGAATTATTTTCGCAGCCCGGCGACCAGTGATTGCTGACATCGCGGAGGGCGGCCGGAATGTTATCTAGATGCATGTAAATACTGTCTCGAGTACGTGAAGATCCTGATACTGTTTTTACCATTTCTTTTTCCTGCAAAAAAAGAGCAAAATTGGTAAAGTATGAGAAATTGTCGATTTTTTTCTAGAATAGGGTGTTCGAAAAAGTTTTATTCGGGTAATAAGTACATCGTTTAAATTCTTTTTTCTTTTTTTTCTCGGGCATAGGAGTCAGCAAAACAGCAAAAAAGTTGACTCCCGACTCCGACTTGACTTCGGAGTCAATTTCAGACCTTGACTCCTGACTCCGGAGTCGACTCCTATGTCCTGTTTTTTTCTCTTTCTTCGCAAAAATTATTATGTACAATATTTTTTTTGAAGGAAGGGGGAGTCTAACCCGATACTTTTGACGAAATTTTTTTGTTGACATATCAGAATAAATTTTGTATTGAAATACGTTGAATTAAAATTAGTTTCTTTTCGATATTTTTCTGTTCAGTAGGATAAATTTTTTGATACATGAAATGATCAATTGTAAAATATTCTTTACAATTTAATAAATTTTTCTAATAAATACATCAGATGATGTTAATTTTTATTGAAAATTTTCATCAACTTCAAAATAACGAAGATATTTTGTGAATCGTGATCTGTTTCAGCATTTTCAACTTGCGTTGATTTTCAAGTCCATTTTTTGGAATGAAAATTCAAGGTTCAATTTATTTTTTTGTAATTTCAAGGTAGTTAAAACTGGATGCTTTTCCCATTTTCGCTGAAAATTACAAAGATTTCGAGACGATTTTTCTTTTTTATATTCAAGAATTTTCAAAATAACCTGGGAAAAATTTAAGCATAACAAATAAAATGGAAAGAAGGAAAAATGAAAAAAATCATTTTTTACACTAAGGCTCTTACTTTCGGCAGGGTTTGAATTTTTTTGACCTTTTATGACTCAAATCCAATTTTTTTTTAAGGAAGAATGAAAATTTTACATAAATGACCATGTTCAATTGTTAATTATTTTTTAGGTAAATATCATTGTTAATCATTTTTGAGGTAAATATTAATCTCAAAAAAATGATAATTTCAATTGAAGAAATAAGCCATGAACTGAGACCGTATCTTTGCTTAAAATCCACAAGATTCGAACCACGGATCTCTCTCCCTTCCGACCGGAACTAACACCTAATGAAACATCCAACCGAAAATGAAAAATTTTCTGATGAGTGAAAAATATGAATGAAATGTGTAAGAATAAAAATTGTATTTTTGGTCAGATAATTATTTTTAAAAAACACATAATAATTTAAATTGAAAAAGTGTACAATGACCTAATCAGACCTGATGAAAAATGATGTTGAAATTTTCAATTTCATGCATAAATTGGGGTAAGAGAATCAGGGGGTGTTCTAAAAGAAAACATCAATCTTTTGATCTAATGAAATTTCAAAAAAAAAAATCGTTCCCGAAAAAACCGTAAAATTGGCCCTCAAACTAACAGAGACAAAATTACCCAAAATTCTGGTAAGTGGGTAGGTATTAGGTGATTATTGATGTGAAACTACATCAAAAAAATGTCACCCCTTCCCTCTCCTCCAGAGTTACGAGATCATAAATGCTCGAAATTCAATATTTTATATCCTTGGGAGAGGGAGGGGTTCAAAAATTTTGAAATTTTCACATTTATGTAAACGCAATTACTTATCTGAAAATCATGGTTTTAAAAAAATTTGAGTAAATTCTATTTAATAATATACATTATTTCGTTGTTTTTCTTCTTTCAATAAGCAACAAAACAACAATTTTGAGCAGATTATGTCGAAAGACATTCAAATGAACAATGAACATTAGGTACTCACATTTTTTGGGGTTTATCAAAATATTATAGTTCGGTACCTATAAGTATCAAGTTTGGAAAAAAAATTTTGCCCTCCCTTTCATAGCCAATTTTTAAAATTTTCAATTCGCGAAAAATCTTGAAAAAATGAAGAAAAATTGTTGAAAAAATACTCTTAGGGTACGTTCAAGGGCGCACCCAAGGGAGAGGCTCAGGGGACTCGAGTCCCCGTTTTATTCTCGAAAAGATTTTTTTATTACAAAAATGTAAAAGAGACATGAAAGACACCTTTTTTTGCTCTTCAAACAGTATTTTCCAGAAAATTTTCGCCTTCGCTTAGCTCGGATTGTATTTCAGTCATTTGAGGAGTTTGATTTCAAAACGCAACAAAAAATTTGTTTCATGTCAAAACGCAACATCTTTTTTGTTCCCCCCCTCCAACCCTCCTTGAGGTACAAGTGCGAAATGTCTCCAAAACATATAGCTGGGGTCCTAAGCTTTCCAATGAAACCGCCCCGAGCCAAAACCCCCCACCCAATTTCGAATGACAGTTTTTTTGCGATTTCCCAAAAATCAGGGTTTCGGAGATGTTGCGTTTTGAAATGAAACTCCTCATTTCATTTTGGAAATTGATGATTTTTCACGGATCTCTCAGTCAAAAATCACTGGTTCCTCAATCAATTCCAAATTTGTAACAAAAAAATCAATGATTTTTGAGTAAAAGATCGATGAAAAATGACTGATTTTAAATTTGAATCCGTCCCCACTTTTTTTTCGAAATCTCAACCCCTCCCTTAATTTCTGGGTGCACCTATGCATACGTTTACATCGTTTGATGGGTAAAAATAAAATATTATTAAACATTTTTGGACCATCATTTTTCAGATGAAAAATATTGAATTTCTAGCATATCTGGTCTTGAAACAGGTGTGGGGGGATGGTAGGGGTAAAAGATTATAATTTTTGGAATAATTTCACATCAATATCAGCATGTTGGGTGATTTTTGTCCCGATCAATTCAAGAGCTGATTTTCTCGCACACCAGAAAATTATTTTCAGTAAGCAAGAAAATGATAATGAAAATTTTAAAATGAAAAAACACTCCAAATTCTATATTTTTTTTTTCAAAATTTCAATCTTCAAAGAAATAGAGTCGAAATCTTCCAAATCCCTCTCCTTCCCTGCATCGTTTCCAGAGGTCTCAACCACCTGCACAATTTGTCTACCGGACAATAAAACTTCCGGTAGATTCTAACAGCAATATTTTAACGCCCAATTAATCGACTTCGATATATTATACCTATTAAACTTATTGGAAAAAATTCGATAAAAACACAGCACGATCGCCAACAATTTAAAATTAAACTCATTTTCGATATTAATTAACGGGGAAAAATCCAATTCCACATTGACAGTAATTTTCAGCAGGATACTCAGAATGAGCTTCAATAAAACAGTAGGACATGGACGCCTTACACCTGTTCATTATGGATCAATATACCTACATTCCATCACATACTTCCATCTAACTAAAACGTACCTAAAAGACACCAAGGAACTAATTATTATAGCTGAACACTTACCAAAGATCTCCTGCATTTTCTATTCTCTTTATCGGCGGTTTTTAAATTTCGAACATATGCAGTCCGAACGGCTGATCTACCGGTGAATGCGTTCTGTCTAAACGTCGACGAGCAACAAGCAACACTTGGAGTGATATCGGAACACGTTGATGACGCTGAAGATGGTACCCTCTGTCCGACTGCCCACTTAAGCATTTGAAAATTTCTAAAGCAAAAGAAAAAAAATTCCAAACGTTAACATAGTTACAAAACATCGAATAATGGTTTTAATTTTGGCACAAGCGCAACAAGCCGGCTGGATTTTACCGAGGAAAAAAAAAATAAATCCACGGATAATCCTCGACGGCAGACCAAAGTCTATAGCCAAGAAAAGGCCCCAGTTCCAGGTGATTTCGCTCCCCACACATACAAGAGCTCTCAATGAATTCGAACAATACCGAATCAACGCCCCCGTTTTATTGAGGCGTAAAAGGAACACATCGTCGGTCGTACCCCAGACAAGGTGTTTACCAAATACCTATCGATATGTTTGAGTACTCCATCAAATAGCCAACTCAACGTCGCCTAGACATCGGCACTTAATAACGAGCTCTTTACGCGAGAAAAATCTCAATCTGCGGTTTTTTTTTGCCTTCTACTCTCTCAAGGTATGTACTTAACCACCTACTTTAATAAAGAAAGGTGTACGAGTAATATTTAAATTGCCAGACTGAGCTGGGGAGGGTGAGACATTGCGACGGCGGGGTTCATTACCGGAAGTGGTTAGGTGACTTTATGAAAAGCATGTTTTGCGGCTTTCCTTTCATTCGATATTACCATAGGTATTCAATACTCGGGGAAGAAAAAAACTCCGGCACAAATTTACTTTTTTATACATTCTTTTCATATACATAAGTTTTCAGTCTCTGCGAGTCCTGGTCGGATGTCGGTTATATCACGATACCCCTTCCCCTCGTCCGAGCCCTCAAATTAGTCAAAGTGACCCGATATGCTGCCATAAACCGTCAATCACAGAGAATGAAGCAAAAAACCGAAAGAAAGGCTTAGTTTTGGTGGGAGTTGTTATTTTCCATGGCTTGGAAGAGTCGTTCGGTTCAAGATCCAATTAATATCTTGTTCGTTTTTTCAATTTGTGGTCTTGGGAAATTTTTTTCCAACATCATTCGTTCAATTTGTGATTGTGTTGAAGTTCATTTTTTTTATTTTTTCAGTGGCTCTTCACTATTTTTGCCACAGATTGGATTTCAATAATCCAAGATAAAAATTTATTCTAATTTCGGAGTTCATTTTTTTTTTTCAAATATGTATTGTATCCAATTAACAATTAAGTAGAAAATTTTCTCAGCAGAAAAACTACATTTCAAACCTAAATTTCTCAACATTTTATTTTATACATTTTTTTCACATGAATATATTTGAAAATTACTTTCAATAATTATTTAGTTAAAAAAAATTTAATAATACGAAGTTGAAAATTTTTTAATATAAAATTGAGAAAAAATTTTTTAAAAAGAAAAAAAATTTAGAAACAAATTTTAAAAATAGGAAAAAAGTGAAAAAATTGAAAAAAATTGAAAAACTCAAAAAAATTAAAAAAATTGAAATATTAAAAAAAATGAAAAATTGAAAAAAATTGAAAATTGAGAAAAAAATTTTGAATTAAGTACTGGAAAAAAAATTTGAATTGGACAAAATTTCAGAAAATATGAATTTGGAAAAAATTCATATTCTAAATTGAAAAAATTTTGAGCAAATTTCACCACTCAAACACAATCGTCCACCACCATCTTCCAAGTCATGGAAAATACCATCTCTCCAAGGTTCCCATTAAGAATTTTTTAACGATAAGTTCCATTTCTGCGCATCGAAAATCAACCCCGAACTCATCTCGATAATGAAATTATCAAACTGTGTACGAATTTAATGCCTACATATTTTGATACAGCTTTACATCCGTTTAAGTTAATTAACTCGACATGAAAGGATAATAAAGCGTAAATTTAATAAAGACTCTTAATATTTGGGTTACGGATCAGTTGCTCCTCTTTTATTCATTCATCAAGCTCGAGTAACACTTTAGTATACTGACACCTCCATCACGAATGAAGGCTGCCTCTATGTCGATGGCGTTTGTAAATTAAAACATTCGATATATTTTACACGCAGATACACGCATAGTAGCTGAAGGTATCTTTTAAACAGTCACAAATTGCGCATTTAAAGATGAATGGCTTTTTCTCCATGTACCAGGGAGGTGAAATGGTGAAAAATTATATAACGGAAAATGCTCGTATATATTTTTCAATAGACATGCGACTAGGTCCATTGTGCTCTGTATGGAGGAATACGAGGTATTATTTGTGATATATCAATAGGCGGAGATGACGATATTTCAGACCAATATAACGAAAAGATGTTGAAATGGAGCGATGGTATAGAAATAAATGTGGATTTCGTTTTAAATCTGGATTCGATTTTAGTGTGATGATCAATCAGGCTACGAATATATTGGTTTTTTTTTTGAATGCTGAAGGAAAAAAGGTATTCGATTTCCTGTAAAAATTTTCTTGATTGGAAAAGAGGCGAGCAAGTTTGCTGGAAAGTTTTTCATTGTAATCGAAATTGATGTAGGGTGGCGCCAAAAAGGATTTGGATTAGATAGGCTGAAAATGGCATTTGTAAGTTTTATTTATAGATTTATCTCTTATTCAAATATTCGTAAGTGTGAAAGATTCAAAGTGATTGAGGAAGTGAAATGAGCAAAAAGCAGAAAAATTTGAAACTTGAAAAATAAAAAAACCAAAGATAAATATTTCGATAACTGATCGGAATTCAAATTTTTCATGAATCGATTCATTCAAATACAATAACACGAGAACGTTCCCCCATATTCATATAAATCAAATTGTGACATTTTAAAATTAATTTTAGCGGGAAAATTTTGCCAGCAAAAAATTCAAATTTGCTCCTTCTACGCTCAAAAAACTTATAATTTTTACAAAACTACAAAAAAAATTTATTTACTTAATACTCAAAAAAGTTTAAATTTATACCTAGTCAAATTTTTGAAAAATCATTGATTTTTTAATGACTTTTGAATTTAAAATGCTCATGACCCTTGAAATAATTAGGTATTTCAGAAATTTTGTGTTTTAAAAAGAAATCGACTCGTGATAGGAAATTTTTGAATCATTAATAAACTTTCTAAACTTTCAAAGGCAACAAAATAAGAATCACGATTTTTGACATTTTTACTGAAATTTTATGTCTTCTTCGCAATGTATTTTGAGAAAAATTCAAAAATTCTGGGAAATATCACTTTTGAAACTTTGGAATTGAAATTGTGAAAAAATATGTCAACGATCAGGGGGATAGAAAACATGATTTTTTGATAAAATTTTACTTCATAGAAAAGTTTTTTGTAATGGGAAATTCGTTTACATAAAACATTTGAACCAAAATTGTCCAATTGGTGATGAATATATATTTTTTTTTTGAAATCTAAACTGGTTTCGACGTACGCGTGATTTTTTTACTAATCTGTCCTTGAAAAAAGTGATCTTGGATTTTGAATATTTTTGAAATTTCTGATTTAAAATTATATTATAATAATTAATACTTTTGAAAAACTTCATGATGATTTTTACGATTTTCTTTTAAAAAGTTGAACTTTATAAACTCATTTTGGAAAGGGAGTTCATTTTCTAAAATTGAACTGAAATTACTTTATATGGCCTTTGAATAAAATTATGACCTTTTGAGATATTTTCAACGGAATTGGTATTCATCTCTCTCAGAAAATAAACGTTTTAGTGAGGAATTTTCTCATAACTCTAAATAAATGCGACTTGAATGAAAAACATGATTTTTTGCGAGATTTTTACAAAATCCGAACATCATGAATTCCAAAAAATAATTTTTGATGAATTTTTTTTTCAAAATTTCCGAGTCACAACTGCAATTGATTTAGATGGTTTCAATCGTTATTTTTCGTGATATTTCTACTTCTAGTGCAACAAAATCTATACTTCAAGAAAATATTCTTGTAGCGAATTTTGCCAAAGTTTTCGAGCCAGAATTGTAAAATTTTCATGTTCAATCATTGCTTTAGGAAAAAACCAGATGCAATCAGATGTAATTTCATTGAAAAAAAATTTAGGTGCAATTTTATCAAATCAGATATTTGATGTAATTTTAAATGAATCAGATATGATTTGATATGGCGCTGGCTAGTTTAATAAAAACTAATATATTTTTCTTGAATTTTTTTCAAAATCTAAATCATATTGAGACATTTTCATGGAATTCACACTTTACAAAAATCATTTTTGGCGGTAAAATTGTTTTCTGCACTTTTACGCCAACATTCATCATTTTATTTCATTTCGCCATTTTAGACCAATTTTTTATGAAAATTATTAAAAATCACTGGACAACAGCGATCAGCGAAAAAAACTAAAAACAAGCAGTAAAAAAATTGCAGGGAAATCAATGAAAATTCACTGAAAAGTCAGTAAAAAAATCTGAAATTTGCTGAAAATCAATGAAATTCTTAGAAAAAAAATCAAAAAAAAATTCATGAAATTTTGCTGATGTTTTCACAGCTTTAATTCTGAATTTTTTCCAGTAACTTTTCACTGATTCGAAATGAGAGAGAGTGGTAACCTATTAATATTTTTTGAGGTTCAAAATGAAAACCTCAACTTTTGAAAAATTATTAGCGATGAAGTTTAATTTTAGGGGGGAGGAGGGGAGGAGGGGAGGGAGAAAAATTCTTCGACCCTTTCAGGCATATTTCCTGAATTAAATTCACAAAATTTTTACAATTTAAAATTTTGAAAATATTTCTAAAAACAAACTGCTACAGTACATAAAATTATTTTGAGAAAAAAAAATCACGAATTTATCTCTTTTTATCTGACCAATTTTTCTCGTCCTACATGTTTCCCCCCCTTTTTTTTTGATTGACCAAAAAAATCAGATATTAATTCGATAACTTCTAATTGAACAGAAATGTGTTCAAAATTCCAATAAAAAAAACAAACAACGTATTCTCTCATCCAGATTATCTCCCAAATATTAATCCACCTTCTCTTCACCGAAACATTCCAAACCCATTATTTTTAATCGCCAAACCCGTTAATTAAAATTTCCACCGCCGAATTCCATCGCAAAATGGACAACAGGGTTGAATTTACCGTTACAAAATCGTCGCATTATCTGCTTACTTTTCGTACCTGATGCGAATAAATGGTGAACTCTGAACTGTGAAATACGTATAACACTTGCATCGCACACACAGAGGGTATTTTCAGGGCGGATATGAATACTTGCATGTTTCAATATTTGCACGAATTGCAAATTAGCTGGTATAGCGTTCGAAAACAGAGACAGAAAGAGGGAAAAAAGAGGAGAAACAAACGTGCATTTAAATGCAGGTGTATACCAACGCGAACAGTCGATTATTTTTTTAAACGCTGGCATATGTTGTATTTACTATATGGTTCGTATATTTACGTACATTATTACTAAGTATAATATAAAAGATGGTAACCAAAGGTACATAAACATAGATAACTATACAGGGTGAATAAATACACATAAACATAGTCTACAGTCATTTCCATCACTTCGCCATAGCAAGGTAATAATATCTCAACACCCTTCTTTTAAAATAGATTTATCACACCGATGCGATGAAATGGCATTTTGATTATTTTGATTTCAATTTGAGTAAATATACTTGAAATTTCGACAAAGACTATAAAAATCCATTGATTTCAATTCATTTTATAAATCATTAAAATTTAGGTGTAGAAATGGCGAACAATGCAGATAAAATGCCATTAGTTGGCAATTTATTGCATAGTTCATTGGGTTACTTGGTAGTTTGGATTTTCGAAAAAAGGGAAGTAGGTAAAATCTGGAGTTGGTATAGATTAAAATATAAGGTAAGCTTAGATCAGGTATATGGATATTGAAAGCGATGACAGTTAAACTTTTTTAATGATTTCTTTTAACGATTGTTTGGAGTATAAAATCAGTAAAGTGGAACTAATGTATCTGGTCTCGTTGCGAGTACACACGAAAAATTGTATTATCAGCCAGAAGGATCTTCTGAGCGCAAAAGAAGCAACAGCATATTGTTTCTGATGTTACAGATGGTTTTCATTTCGGGAAAAAAGAACCACTTCAGCCAATGATTCCGATACGAAAAATACGGGTTACATTGCGTACCTAGACCTACGTTGGCTCTCCAGACCCTTCTTACGTATAAATTATTCACGTTGTCCCTTTTTTTTTTCGCCTATTCTTACCCACAATTTTCCGTTGCACCATTCTGGAATATTTTTACCTGCATTGTGCTAGAAGAAGCCCGAGCTACAATGGTTATTCTTGCTCTGGTTTGATTTATCAGCGATGTTCAAAGATTTATTACCGGCTGCGCCGCGAAACCGAATGGGACCTGCATTCGCGCCAATTATACAAACGACTGCATTGAGGTGGACTTCACGCGTTATTCTATTCAGTCGCCTTATACCCAAATACCGTGTTGCGTACACAGATAAAAACGGAAGTTTCAACGCTTCTTTGTCCATTTCATTCCGAATCGAACTAGCAACGGAAAAGAATTTTAAAGGAAAAAGAAGGAAGAAATGCCCTATCGATACAAAAATTAGAAAGCCAACAAATTAAGTCTTTGTTAATCCAACAGCTGAAGGTAAATCGCCAAAATCGCCGAGGCCGTGCCGGCGGCATCTTTTCTTAAGCAAACAGTGGTCGGTGTTGAGCGTGAAATTTCTCAAAGCCGAGGAACAATCGGAAGGATACGAGGTTACCAAGGAGGCTATAAATTTTTACCAAACTGGACATAAAGTCCGGATATAGGCAAAATTCGGATATGAGCAAATTTCCGAATCGTGCGTATATCAAGTTTGATAATTTTCATTATTTTGGTATTCGAGTGCTCTGTGGCGGAAGAAAACCGTGTCGAGTTGATTTTTAACCGTGACTGAGGACGGGTATTTGGGTAATTTTTAGTTGTTTTCGTTTTCTGTGTGAAGGGGGGAGGGGAAGGGTATGGAATCAGCAAGGAGCAGGACAATTGAAAGAAAATTTACGATTTGGTTCATAAAATAATATAATATCTTGAAAGGAGAATTATGAAAAATGTGGAGTTGTGGTTAAAAATACAAGTTTTACGAGATCATTTGCTTCAGAAAATCTAACGAATTCGTGTATTTTTGGAATTAGATTTTTGAAATCAAGAAAAAGAAAACTGGTATCGAGTTCTTATTTTAAAAAGGAACATTAGAACCAAAAATTGTAAAAAAATGTTATTTTTAAAAATTTTTTTGGTATTATTTATTCAAAAATTTGGCAAATTTTTGTAAAATTCGTCTATTCTAAAGTTATATAATTTGTCAAAAAAAATTCGAAATTCTATTTTTACAAAGAGAATTAAATTTGAGATCAGAAAATTTTTGAGAACCATAATACCAATTTTGGAGGAAATTTTTTAGAATGAGTTGATGGATAAAATAGGGAAAAAATGTATTCGTAAACTTGAATGCAAAAAATGGACAAAAATTACATTTGATGCGGAAAATTTCGGTTTTTTTCATATTTGCAATGACCCAACAACTCCCAATTTTTTGTCCAAAATCACAAGTTAACAGTCAGAATTACAGTATAAAAATTCACTGAAAGCAAGAAGTGAAAAAATTGCAGAAAAATCAGTGAAAATTCACTGAAAAGTAAAATATATGAAATATTTTGAAAAGTCAACAAAAATCCACTAAAAACCAAAAAATTTTGTTGATTTTCTTTGTACTGTAATTTTGCCTTTTTTCCAGTGATTTTTCACTGATTTGAAATAAGAGGGTAAATTTGCAGTATTGTACCAATCCTCTTTCTCCCAAAAAATCATTTTTAAATTATTTCTGCTTCTTGTAAAAAATTTACTCAACTTCCTGCTCAAATTTCAGTGAATTTTGGATTGGAAGTTCAACTTTACACATGCACCTACATTATTGATTTCTTTAAATCAGTCTTTCCAAAAAATGAATTCAAGAAAAGAATTCATATTACAATTCTAGATTTTCAAACGCAGTATCAAAAGATTTCTATTCCAGAAATCAAAAATAATTCATTGACATGTTCAGTTAAAATTGAAGAAATTCTTTAAATAAAACACTACTAATTCAAAAATTTGACCTAAATGATTCCGAGAACATTGAACGTTTTTTCAGGATGGGGGGGAGGAGGAAGAGGAGGAGGAGGAGGGATAGGTCGAAATAAAAATCATATGAAAAGATGAAAAGTTATTTTTTCCTCTTTTTAGCCCCAAATAAAAAGGTGTTCGAAATCATAAAATTCCCTGCAATCTACAAACATAATACTTCAAATTTTTCACAATTATTAGTTCTAAATGCATATTTTTGAATTTTTTCGAGTGTTCAGAATTGGTTCTATAATTTCGTACGTGTGAGCCTGGATATAAGAACCACTATTTGGAGTCGATTTGTTTTTTGAGTTGAGGTTCCCCCTTGATTCTTTTCTATCTGAAAAGCCCAAAATCGGTGTCAACTAAAAACCAATTTCTAACCACTAAAGGTGGTTTCTAGTGTATCCAGGTTCACATATCTAAGGTTTTCAGAAATTTTTGCCAATTTTCAAAGAGATTTCAATATATTTTTTTTAAAAAGGCGGAGAGTCAAGGAAGGGGGGAGGAGGGATATTTTCAGCTGTTTTTTTCAATTGCATACCTAAGTTCTAGAAGGAATACTTGACCACAAGAACAATTTATGTTTAAAATATTTGGAATGAAAACTCAATACATTAAATTTGATTTAAATAAACCATTAAATTCGCAATACAAAAGCAATAATTGGATAAATATAAAAAATTTTCTCCATACACGAAATGATATTAAAATTCATTTTGAAAAAAAAAAGCCTCCCAAAAATTCATTTCTGACAGAGATAACATATTAATGGGAGGAGGGGGGGGGGAGAGTGCGAAAAACTTGAAATTTCCAACTGTGAATTTCCAATATTCCACAACTCAAAACGATTTTCTTAATATTTATACCTACAAAAAAGGTTGTATGAACCCAATTTACCCAATTTTGGGAACCAATAAAGTAATTTTTGTAAGCTTGAAAAAAAATAAACCAACGGGAAGGGAGTAAATCTACCTTCGATAATAAATTGATGATAATTGGTAATAATTATACAATTTTACAGGAAATTTATTCAAAATACTTATGACCTTCTCTGAGAAAATTTTCATTTTCAGGTAAAAAATCATAAAAATTGAACATTGGTTCAAAAAAAAAAAATTTCATTTTTTTCGAATCTTAGAACTTTTTCTCCTCCAATATTAGTCAATTTTGCTTCGTTCTCGTAAAAAAAAATTATCGAAATATCCAATAAAACTTCACACAACTTTGGATGAACATTTTTCAAAAAAAATTTCGCAATTAGAGAAGGTAAAATTTATTTTTTACGCTATTTTCTTCATCAAGTGTAAATAAAATTTGAAAAAAATTAATATTGAATAATTTTCAAACAAAGTGATTCAAAAATTATTTTAAAAAAGATACAAAGAAATTGAATATTTCCAAAATTTTTTGAAAAAAATGAGAAAAAAATTATTTCTAACAAAAAAAAAATCAGTTCAAAAACAGTAGGTACTCGCAACACTTGCTGGAACTCTTTAGTTTCTCCAACAAAACCACGAGTTAAATTTTACATACCAAATATTCCAACCCAATAAACATACAAAAAAAATTAACGCAGATACCAAAAAATTCCTCTTGGCAACGAATCAAAATCAAAACCAACAATTTCTCGCCCTTTTATCCCAAATTTCTACGCCACATTAAAAAAAATCAAACTTTCAACCCACCTCATCCATCTCCTACACTTCTTTCCAACCGCACAGCAGCAAAATAAACCCAATCTATCAAAAAAAATAATAACCCACCTACATGAAAAAAATCCACCTACACAGCGCACATACACACCCCATTATACTCTTTCATTCACCCGAACAAACAGAAATACCGCCACATCACACACATCGGCACAATAAACACTAAAAACACCACTGTTAACAATATAGTAATGCATTAATTAGGTTTCACGCGAGAAGGGTGAAATAAATTAGTCATAGGATAGCATTCGCAGTCGAAATTATTCGTGTAAAGTAAAACGTTACTTTTTAATTTCTCACCGCCATTCGAACAGGTGTGTTCCAGTAGGCACATTACCATCAGTTTTCATTCAATAAGCCACCAATACCACATCGCATCGTACCGGCCAAAACGTCGTAAAATCGAACGCCGAATCGTTACGTTAATTTGCATAAGCGCCATAAAAAGGAAATTAGTCTTAGTTAAAATTCATACAACGTGAAACTTTTTTTTTTTAGCTTTTCAATGCACCGAGATATGTATCCAATTCGGCGAACAAGGGTGAATTACTTATTACATCCTTGGTACCAGACCATGGTACTAGTTAGCATTATATTTGACACGCTAACTCCAACGGTAATACACCACTTTACGGTGGGGATTCTTCGATGGTAACGAGGGTACCGAGCAAAAAAAAATGGACCAAAAAAAACACCAAAAAAATAGATACATTGAAAAAAGTCAACCACTTCTGGTTATCTTCCTTTGAGCCTGAAACGTTAACTAGAAAAAATGTACAAGGGTAGACCATCCGAGTACAATGCTTCGAGTGGAGAATTTCGTCGATATTCGAATAAGTTCAAAGGAACCATTCGTACACTTATAAACTATTACGAATGTTGGAAAATTTAAATTAATTTAAAATACGTTGCAGGGTGAAGCTTCGGTTGCAGGTGCACCCCGATCGAACCAGCTGGATAAAACATAGTGACCAAAACAAAATAGGTTCATATACCCAGTTCCAAGCACCAGAGTGAAAAAAACCAGCACGTGACAAAATTTCTCGAGGAAGCAAAAGTATTAATGGACTGAGAGTAATTAATTAACATACTATGTTGAAAAAATATTCCAAGGATGAGAAGGGATAACGTCGAGAGGCAATAATTACTTCTCATCACGAACCACCGACAATGATAATTTCACCAAAGTAAATATTTAAATGCAAATTTCCTCTGGTTCGAATCGAGATACCCAAACGAAATTTTTAGGCGTTATTTTTATAGATGTTCTAATTACCATTTAAACCTCGAGTAATAAAAATATTTCGCATTTTGTATTAAATTCGATAAATAGACTGACCTATAAAAAATTAGTAACGTTCGAACCAGGGCGGTCTAACGTTTCGAAAAAAATTCATCGGGACGGAAGTTGGAAACAACTGCGGGTTTATTTGGAATCACCTGACACATGGACGTAGAGGTACCTGTCAAATAAATTAAGATATGAAGTCATCCAACCGAAACGAAATCGATTCACTAAGTAGCGAGAATATAAAGTCCGAGTCTTATTAAAAAGCTACGTTTATATCGTAATAGAAAACGACATTCGTGAAGGATTTCGAAAACAGAAAAAAAAAAGAGTAAATAAAGGTCCGCAGCGACTAGAACCCTTATATTTTTAAAACGTCACAATGTCCACCCATGCTACGTGCTCGAAAAGAACTTGCTACAAATAGAAAATAATAATCAATCGGGTCGAAATGAATTTGAAAATTCGCCGAATACGTTGAATTAAAAATTGATGAAATAAACACAGGAACCTGCAATTAGTCTATTATTCAAAATTACTGTTAACGAGGAAGGACCAATCGACCAGCTGGTATTTTTACGTAGGTACGTTTATATACAGAGTATGTACGAAACCGGAACCAAATTTAAACGCTTTTTACTGCTAACTTAATGACAGTTCAAATACGTTTAATTTTTTTCTGTTCACAATAATGGGAAAATTAAATCGCTAGTTTAATTATAATACGGTTCGAAACACCCCCGTAAGAGTCGGGTTAGATTTTGGGCCAACGAAAATTCATGGTACCGTTAGAGGTATTTAATTGGGGTCGAAATGGTGCATGGAGAGTGTTTATGGAGGATATGGGGGTTGAATTAGGGGTAATTTGATTTTTTGGAAATTTAATATTAAAATTTGTGAAGTCCCTCCCCCCAAAAAAGTCAATTTTAGAAAATTTGCAAATATTGTTAGTGCTGAATATTTCCCAAAAACAGGGTGTAGATATATTCTTGGAGATCAATTTCTCGTGGAGAGGTTGAATCGGACATTTTTTTCAAAATAGATTGATAATTGATGAAAAATCACACTAGTTTTGCTTTAGATCAAAATATTTTAAATCATGGATACCGATTTTTATTTATTTTTTATTAAAATGACAGATATTTAATTTTCATTCAGTTTACGAATTTTTGTTAAAAAATCAGACAAGGTAATTGTTTTTTTCTTTCGACCAACATCCAAAGTTTTTAAAAATAAGTTTGAAAAAAATGTTGAAAAATTTATTGAAATTGCTACCTAAGCGATTGTCAATGGAAAAAAAGAGAGAAAAAACGACTTGAATTTCTGATATTTTAACGAAGTTATAAATTGTAAAATTAAAATCTGATGACATATTGAAGAATTTGTTCAAAGTTAGAGTGTCCACAATATTTCAGAACAGATTTCTCCCGATTTTTCCAAGTTTTCTGGACAAATTTTTCGGAATTTCCCAGATCTTGGGGAGGTTTTTTGTGCGATGGAATTGTGCAGAAGAATGATTCAATTTTTTTTTTTCAAAAATCATTATTTCTTATGAGATTTTCGGATGCTGCCTTTTCCGACCACAAAAATGACTGAAAATTCAATTCTGAAAATTTTTAACGCCACCTCCCTCCCACTCCAGCAGCCCAGCACAAAACTTGAGACCTTGAATTTATATCTAACTGAAGAAATTTCGAATTAAAAAAATAAAACTTAGACCGGCGTGAATTATGAAAGTAAAAGTTCAGATATTTCCAGGCCAATTCTAAAAAAAATTCACAATTCATTATTTCCCCTCCACCTTCCACCAAAAAAATCATGTAATTTATAAATTTCGCGCAAGCCCTTACAATCTTTTCGATTAGCACCAGTGAATAAAAATTTGATGAGGGGTAAAATATTCAATTATTTTGAAAGGACGAGCCCGAATTTTTTGCAAAAAAAGATCTTCAAAGTTCAAAGTTTTAACATTCATCGTTTTCATTTCGCCCTCAGTAAAATTTTCAAAAATGAGATCAATAATACAAATTCTCTTCCCTTCCCCTTCCCTCTACTTTTTCAAAATCGTGATCAGGGACATTATGGTACTTCTTTTTCATCACATTTCATCAAGAAACGTTTGAAAAAATCGAATGAATTCTGTAGAAAGAAGAGGACGTAAATTATTCCCCAGAGTATTGAGGAAAATTTTTTGTGGAAAATTTAGAATTCAATAATCGAAATTATGCATATCAATTTTTTTGTACATCATGATCAACAAAAAATGATGAATACAAAAATTAGCTGAAACAAATTTGGCTTGAGCAGAGCAAGGAAATTTTTTGGGGAAAATTTTTAATAAATAAATAAGCCCGGAAACTTCAAAAATTTATCCTTTTTCTGGATTTCTCAAAATTCTTTCATTTTTCCTTCTCCCTCCTCCCCCTCCATAACATATCGGGGCTGCGTGCTAAGATATCAGAAGGCCTTGAAACAAGATTTTGTCTCATACTCAAGTACTTTACTTGCTCTTCAAAATTGAAATGAGCCCCAAGTATGAAATAATCGATTTTCAAAATTCAAAGTAAAAGAAGATCAGCCAAAAAACGGCACACACCTCAAAAAAAAGACACGACCTCCCAAAATGAGCCGGTGGAAAGATGGAATGAGCTACTCCTTGTAGACGTAAAAAGATTGCCTCATCTTCTTCCAAAAATACTCATTTTTCCAAGTTTTTTTTTGCCAAAATGATGAATCAAGAAAAAATTCCCAATTTTTTTATGCAAAAAAAGTTATAATCCGCAAAAAATAAACTCCGCCAGAGAAGTTGGGGTCCCCGCCCAAGATCGTCTGTAACATACATGTAAACTTTGCTGCAGAGTAGCAGTGTTACCAAATAGTAAATTGAAATTAAAATAAGTCAATTAAAGTAGGAAAGGGGTATGATATGTTTCGATGATACCCGCCCTGAAAGATATTAACTAGCTTTCAAAACGATTTAATATGGAAATGTTGTGATATCGAGCAGGAATCCGCCCTTGAAGCACTTGCTTGTGTTGAAAAAGTTGTTGAAAAAAAAAATTGCTAAAAAAGGAGTTCAAAACGATTTGATATGGAAATGTTGTGATATGGAGCAGGAATCCGCCCTTGAAGCACTTGCTTGTGTTGAAAAAGTTGTTGAAAAAAAAAATTTGCTAAAAAAGGAGGGCGGTTCGCTCTACCACTTACACATGAAATTAGTAACAGCGTTATGGAGAGCGAACCGCCCTCCTTTTTTAGCAAATTTTTTTTTTCAACAACTTTTTCAACACAAGCAAGTGCTTCAAGGGCGGATTCCTGCTCCATATCACAACATTTCCATATCAAATCGTTTTGAACTCCTTTTTTAGCAATTTTTTTTTTCAACAACTTTTTCAACACAAGCAAGTGCTTCAAGGGCGGATTCCTGCTCGATATCACAACATTTCCATATTAAATCGTTTTGAAAGCTAGTTAATATCTTTCAGGGCGGGTATCATCGAAACATATCATACCCCTTTCCTACTTTAATTGACTTATTTTAATTTCAATTTACTATTTGGTAACACTGCTACTCTGCAGCAAAGTTTACATGTATGTTACAGACGATCTTGGGCGGGGACCCCAACTTCTCTGGCGGAGTTTATTTTTTGCGGATATCATCTTTTTTTATTACGTCGTTTCTAACTTGAATTATAATGTTCTTGCCTTTTTTGAATCTCTTTGTACGCCGAACCTACTGTTTTCGCTGCTTTCTTTGCTTATTAATTTTCTCATAGAACAAAAGCCTCACATTCTTACAACCATTTGGCCATTTAATAAATTCTATCCTATCACGAATGATATACCATTTTTTGTTTACTCGCAAGACTGGGTAGTATGTTACAGTTTTATTTTCAGTGATGGTATTTGATTTGAAAATGGCAGACCTCAATTGATAGCGATCATTATTCAACTCCATTACCGTATTTGGCACAAAATTATAGTACTTCTGAAAGAGATATTTCGTTTTGAGAAATATCGAAGGAAAAATTTTGATGGCGAGAGAAATGTAATATAAATTTTCATTTCTTTAAAAAACAACACTTCAAATCAGCAGTTTCAGTCAAATCATTATACCAGTGAAACACAAGCAGGTGCTTGGAGGGTGGAGTACTGCTTCATATCACAACACTTTCATATCAAATCCAATAGAACATTTCGTTGTTCAATCGTGAATCGATTCATATTTTGTCAATAATCAATAAAAATCGTGAATCGATTCATATTTTGTAGTGTGAATCATGAATAGATTCATATTTTGTCAATATGAATCGTGAATCATGAATCGTTCTAAGCTATTATCATGAATCGTGAATTGTGAATCAATTCATATTTTTAAGACGATTCATTTCGACCAATCAAAAGTCAGAAAATTAAATTTCAAATTCATGATGTGTGAGAGCACCAAAATGCAAGAGCCAAGAGAGAAGAGACAGGGTTCCAAAGATTCATCAAAAAAAATGAATTGATTCATGATTTACAATTCATTCTAATTTTTATGACGGATCACAACTCATAACTCATTTTCTTAAAAAAAGAATTGATTCACTATTCGTTTTTCGATTCATAGCGGCTCAATGGAAATTACAGAATTTAAAATGCAAATGAACTTCAAAATGGTAAATTTCGGTCTATTTTCTAATATTTTTTTTAAATTCAAAATTCACATCATACTCTCTTCTCTTGGTCTCTTCTCTCTTGGCTCTTGCTTTTTGGCACTCTCACACATCTTGAATTTGAAATTTAATTTTTTGACTTTTAATCTGTCAAAATGAATTGTCCTAAAAATATGAATCGATTCACGATTCATGATGCTAGCTTAGAACGATTCATGATTCACGATTCATATTGACAAAATATGAATTGATTCACGATTCATAATTCATTGAATCGTGAATCATGAAAAATGAATTGTCCTGAACCCTGACTAGAAGCAATAATTTTAAGATAGGTACATGTATGATTTTGATTTCTTTTCTGAATCTAATTTGGGAAAATTTTGGGAATATTAGAATTTAAAACAATTCTGAAGTTGGAAAACTTTCTATGGTACCAATTTAATAAAAAATTTTCCACTCTGAATTTCTTCAATTTTTTTCAAATCTATAGGTATTTAATATTTATGTATTTTCAAAAAATTTTCCCAATATAATGAATGTTAGGAAAAAAATTTTAAAAATTTCATATTGAAAATATAAAAAAAACACGATTCTACTTGAATTTTGCCTACTTTTTTTTTTTATATTCACAGGTTCGTTCGAGCGCTTTATAAGATATGAAAAAAAGATTTGAAATTCATAATTTTCAGAAAGTCTCAGAGTGCATCTCCACTAACAAGGACTACCCATTACTTTTCTTTTTATGTACGTAAAATTTCATTACCATTTTTTCAATGATAAGTTGTTGCAGAATTTGTTTATTGTCAATAAAATTATTGTTTAAACATTTAGAAATTAATGCACGAAACTACTCCTTTCAATTTTTATCAATTTTACTGTAAAAGATATGAAGTTTTTGAAAAATAATGATAGGTAACCATTAATTTTTACACCATTGGCATTTGGTGAGAATGCACCTTTGGTCAACGTAAACAAAAAAATTATGAATTTCATCTTTTTTTCATATCTTAAAGTGCTCAAACGAACCTCATATTTTGGAAGATTTTGAAAAATGTTTAGTTTCTTTGAATTTTCAGCCTCATATTCTTTTCCAAAATTGCTGTACCTAAAATCATGGTCTTGGTGCCTATTGGAATGAAGGATTTTGTTTATGCCCTAGAAAAGCGAGGGCAAAGATTTTCAAAAAAAGAAATGATTTCTAATGCTCAAATTTTTCCTTTTTATAGGAAAAATCCCGGAACGGAATGATAACGTTATGAAGGAACAGAACCCAAAAGAAAAACTGGAACATAACACAGAATGGAAACATTTGAAGGGTGGATATGGTTTCTTTTTCTTTTTTTCCTTTTATTGGTCTGTAATTTCAAGTAATTTGTGTTATTAAGAATGAAGAAAATGGGAGAAAGTTATTCAATTTTTTTTGTTTTAGGTTTTGTTTCAATTAGAATAGTGATCGAAAACTGGAATCAGAACTGAAATGGAATTTGAAGAAAAAACTGGAACTAAACTGAAAAATTGGAACTGAAAACTGAAATCTGACAACTGGAACTAGAACTAGAACAAATTTCACTTTTAATTATACCAATTCCAGCATTTTGCAAAAAAAAATTAGATTAGATTCAAAAAACTCCTGTACTTGCTGAAATGATTTTTTTAGAAGAAATGATGGTTATATTGTTCGACCGTTATATCGTAGCAGTTGAGACATTAAAATGACAATTTTTCGCCATATTTGTTTATTCATTTTCTTTTGTCATCTTATATAACATTGTCGAATTTGTGTAGATATCGACCTTGATTTTTGACAACTTTTACCGTTTTAAGTCGCTTTAAAAAATTTAGTGTACCAACCTTTTGCTACATGGGCTTCAGAAATTCAGAATCGCCGAAATGTGACGATGACGTCGTGTCAAATCCCTGCTATTGTTTTGCTTCATATACATTATACACTGGATTTCAAATAACACCATGAACTTCATAAGTTCGAATTGAGTAAAGAACAGAAAATTTCAAAGTTTTTGAAAATTAAATTAATTCATGAAAATTACTATTCTAGTAAACCAATTCAATCAAAATTTTTTTACAAAATTGATAGTAAAGTCAATAATTACAGAAATGAAGTTTCTATAAAAAAAGGATTACTTCCCAATTTTTTTCAGAAGTCTTTGGCGTTGAGCCTGAAAATAATAAATGAAAAATGAAAAAATTGTAGGTAAGTACTTTGAAAAGAAAAAACAACAAAGTTCAATCTTCGCAGGAAATTTTGGATTACAATTTTTTAGTCTTAAAATTTAAAAAAAAACTGAATTTCGGAACTGGTAGGAACTGAAAAAGTTTGAAAACTGGAACATAATTACATAAATAATATCACTTCAGTTTTCCATCACTGAACTTTCAATTCTTCACTTCATTTACTTTTCATAAAAAGTATAAACAACCATTGTTGTTTCTTGTCTGCTACTGATCATAATTTTCAATGATTTCAACTTTTTTTTAATGAACATCAAAGAAATGTGAAGTCAACATTAAATTAACGATAATAGAAGAAAGTAAGTAATATTCATTTTTTTTCACCTGGAAATTAAAAAAAAATAATGGCTCATATTTTCATTATACCAAATTCGTCTTTTTGGTTTTTATGTGACTGTAAATGTCGGAAAAAAATATGTACAGGAAAAATTTAACCTGGTCAAAAAATTTTGAAAAAATTTAGAATTTTAGACCTCGTCAAAAAAAATTGAAGTTGAAAAACAGTCGGAACAATGAGCATTCAGAGCAGATTGCGTAGTTCTTTGAAATAATTATTAGTTCTCTTTGTGGCATAAATCGCTTTATGTAATTGTAAGATATTCGTTTCTTTTGTGACTCAACTTTTTTCTTAAAATTTATTTTCACTCGATTTTTTTTCTCAGCACAACTTTTTTCCTTTCCTCTCAAATTTTTCTCTGCTCAATTTTTTAAACATCAATTTCGATTCGATTTTTTTTATGAACTCAAATTTTTCCCACAATTCATTTCTACTGATGTTTTTTCAAAAATACATTGATGAAATGTACTCGCGCCTCATGAGAAGGGCAATTTCTGCCCCTGCAGTGATCAGTTTTGAAAAGAAAACTGAAATGAGCTGGAAAAGTATTTGGAAATGAATTTTTGGGATTGAGAAAGATTATGTCTGAAAAATAGAAAAAAAAATGTTGGAAAAAATTTGGAGTTGAAAAAAATGAACATCACGTTGAAAAAATTAGTTTGAAAACAATGTATAAAAAATTTGAGTCAAAATGTATTTTTGAAAAAATTTCTAACGAAAATAAAATACCTATAAATTATGGAAAAAATTGAGTTTAAAAAAATCGATTCGAAATTGATTTTAAAAAAATTGAGCAGAGAAAAATTCAAGTGGAAATACGTTTGAGAAAAAAAAAATCGAGCGGAAATGAATTTCAGAAAAAAAATCAAAAAATTTTTCACTTGAATATGTTTACAGTTTATAAGAAAGAAAGTTCAGAAAAATGTTGGAACAAATTTGAAGTTGAAAAAGATGAACATCACGCTGAAAAAATTAGTTTGAAAAAAATGTATAAAAAATTTGAGTCAAAATGTATTTTTGAAAAAATTTCCAATGGAAATGGAATATAAATTATGGAAAAAATTGTTTTTGAAAAATTGATTCGAAATGGATTTAAAAAAAATTGAGCAGAGAAAAATTCAAGTGAAAATATGTTTGAGAAAAATAATCGAGCAGAAATGAATGAACCGATGGTCGGATCCAAATGGCAATTACACCATTGGATTTGTCAAAAAAATTTTTTACTCATTTATGTGTCCAAATAAAATTTTTTTAAATTTCCACCTACTTTTGCACCAAAAATGCCCAATTTGGGGCTGAAGGGCAATGCGGATCTGAAATCTGTGCTACATAATAAAATCAATTTGAATTTCACTGGTACTTTCAAGATAACTTCAATTAGTATTGTATCACATTTTTTTTTTTTTTTTGAATACGAGTCGCAAAACCTAATTCAGCATTTATTTTTGAAAATCGCAATTTATTTTCATTTCACAAAAATTTCCACTTAACTGAATAAAAACAATTCGCCCTTCAATTCGTACCGATACCACAGCTGTGCTACATAATAAAATCAATTTGAACTTCACTGGTACTCTCAAGATAACTTCAATTTCATATTGTATCACGTTTTTTTTTTTTTTTTTTTTAATGTCAAATTTTTGGTACCAGACCATCTTGTAGTATCAAAATCAACACTAAGAAAAAACTATTCGAATCTCTGAAAAGAATCGCACAATGAATCGCAGAATCTGATTCGAATCGCATTTGAATCAGATTCCAAATTTTTCAAGAATCGTATTTTAATATTTTTAAGGAATCCGATTCCTAAATTTCACCAAATCACAAATTGTAAAAAAACTTGTGATTCCTGCTATTTAGCTTACAGTGATGAGAATTTTGACAAACTGCTTTCATTTTTCAGCCAAAAATCACTAAAATTGCCCCAAAAGCAAAGAAAATATTATAAATTTGATGAAACAAGTTTGAAATCACTATTTTTTTTAAAATAAGTGACAAATCACTACTGTTTATTCAGTGGATTCCAACAACAAACATTTCTTACTATGATTTTTGTCAAGATTTTTATTTAAACCAAAGAATCGAAATCGCAAAAGCTTAGAGAATCGCGATTCTTTTAAAATGAATCGGACTCTTTTTTTTTTTTTTTTAATGAATCGCGAGTATAGAATCAGATTCAAAAAACATTACCGAATGAATCTCAACATTGAATCCGATTTGTAAATTTGAAAGAATCGCGACATCTCTGATTTCTACAAATCACATCACATGTTTCTTTTCTACAGATGAAATGGAATGAAATTTTTTCAAAAAATTTTTCAGCTCTCAAATGTGAAATTATGTTTGGGAATGTCAAATTTTGATAATTAATTCGATTTATTAGCTGAATTTGATGAAAATAACACCTTAAATTTTTAATTATCACTGGATCCATTGAGAATTGTGGGTTTCGATGGTTCAGAATTACATAGTAAATTACATGGTAAATTGAAGGTAACCGAATGGTAATTACCATTGTTATTACAATTATTGATATTGATACATTTACGTTTATCCATACTGGGATTGTGTACATCGTTGGTTACAGAATTGATAAGAAATGAAAATTTTTTATTTTTTCCTAGACAATTTATTCGGCCCTGTTCAATCATCATTATTTTTATAATTTGCTGTTCAATTTTCAAATTTCAATTATAGATGAGATAATGTTAGAGGTGTAAGATCTTTGCTTCCGGCTATGGAATTGATAATCTTTGATTTTGTGTTTTTGGTATGTTTCATTTAGTCAAAAAATTGAAGCAGCATATAAGACCCTTGCCAACTCGTCGTCATTTTAAATTGTGCTCTGTTTCTTCATTGAGATTTGAAATGGGAAAGAGAAAGGTAACTCATCAAAGTCGAAGCTGGTACCTGAGATAACAGCGTTTGTTTTGGCTAGTGTGTGAATTTGAAAATTATACCAGGATCATCAATGTCATTTATCAAATCAAGATTGTTGATTGAGAGAATCAGTGAAAACTCAAGTTTTGAATGATTCAGATGGTGCAGGTACATTATTACTGAAAATCAAATTTTCAACATTAAATAATGGTGTTAGTTGGTGGTATTTCGAGAGATTTTGGTTGCAGTTTGGAGATATTGACGATCAGCGATCGATTCTCTTTGGTGAGTAAGTGATAGTAAGGTTCATTGATATTGTGGTCATTTGTGCCAGCGTCAAATATATTATATAGCTGAGCCAATGATTGCACTATAAGATTTAATATCATTGTTGGCTGGAGGTTGATATTGGTACTGTAAGTTGGAATTGACAGAGGTGAATTCAAAACATACCTTATCGATGTATCCGTACATTGAAACTTTTATCAGACGTTGTAAAAACTTGACTACATAGAAACAGGAATAGAGAACTAAAATCGAAACTGGTACTGAAATATGTTCGCTGCTTCAATTCGTATCGATGTCACAGCTGTACTAAATAAAATCAATTCGAAGTCGAACATCACTAGTACTTCCATGATGACTTCAATTAGATTCTTTTTTGTTATAGATATTATTGTTGGATTTAGAATGATTGAGAACATAACGATTATTTGCGCTTCTGTTAGTAGTTATTTTACAGGTGAGGCGACTAAGATTGAGATTGTTAGCGATGCCGGTGGTTTTGGCGATAATATTTGCACCAGATGGTCACATTTGTCAGAAATAAATGCTAATTCAATGGTTTTTTTTTGCATATACGTTGTTGCTGAAATATATCAGTCGTTGAAGATTCGTGTAATAGCTTTACTATGAGTATGAGCTTTTCTATCAGCTTTACAGTTCAATGAAATACATTATTAGTGAGCATCGATGGTAGGTGCTAGGAGCTACATCGTTTGTTTCGATAGAGAATAAAATATGAAACGACTTGTTTTATTTTATAATACCTGATTTGAAACAAAACAAAATGATCATTATCATCTGAAACTATCGTTAGTACTTTTACCTTCATTATCAATTAATGGTGAAACGAATAGAAAGACCATCAATCTTATCAACGTATCAAAGTTTACAATACCATCAATCTTCCTTAATGTGAGAATAAAAATGATTGGTACACGAATGGCATAGTTATTTTGAAATTTATTTAACAAATAAATCAACCGAATATCAAAATTTTATCCAGCATTTCCATTTCCAAACAGTTACGATATGAAAGAAAAGATAATGAGAAATAAAAACAAACAACACTTCAAGTCGTCATCACTTGTATCACTTTATATCAATCACATCTTCTCTTATATTATATTATTATATAATATTATATTATACAAAAAGATAATGAGAAATGTGAAAATGAGAAATGAAATCAAACAACTAATAACAACACTTTGATTGAGTAGTCGTTATCACATCTCACATCTCATCCGAATAGTTAAAACGACACCAAATGTGCACAAACTTTCAATTCGATTATTTGATGAGAACTAAGTTCTAAAAGCTTCATTACACCCGAATTCGAATGTAATGAAACTATCGTTCTATGAATTAAGATCCTTTCATATTCCCAAAGCTCAACTCTTAAAACTTTCCCGAAACGACTTGTTTAAAGTTGCGTTCGGGTGCAAAACATCGCAAACATCGCAAACATCGCAAAATAATATCGATTTTTTCACTCAAATCAACGTTTTTTTCACATTCAGAACTTTCGTTAAACTTAACGTAGAAAGCTCGTTTTGGTGTCAAAAGAAAGCCCGTGAAAAATCATGAAGAATGCAATTTACCGCGACTTTCAACTCGTTATGGTTTTTATTTTATAACGAGTTGAAATTCGCAGTTTAACACAGGCGAGTTGTTCAGAGAATATAAGAGTACTTCGGTAGTGACGGTCGGGACATAGGGCGGGGTGGAGTCACTACCGCGACTCTTGATTAGACTTATGTGTTATTTTTTTAAAAATGACAATTTTCATAATTTTTTGGACACCCTGTAAAACAAATTCCCACAAAACCTATCCAGGTACTTGAAAGTTCAATTTTTTAACAAACGAATACAAAATCTACTTTAATTATTACCTGGATAGGAAACATATTAAATAGTAATAAGAAAACACCACACACCAAGTTTTTAAGAGCTGAAGGGGTTGAACACAGGCAATGAGCATTTTAAAGTCTCGATTAAAACTAGAAAAAAACGCGATATGAAACATCTGGACGAGAAATGAATCCAACGTACGTGCAAGTAATTCATAATTACCTAGGTAAGGTATATAGGTACAGCGCAATAAAAGAAAATTAAACTTTGCTTTTTTATGTTATTGTTCTGGTTGAAAAAATTTTACTATCATTCGCTTGATTCAAATTTTGTCAACAAATTACCAACTCTCTAATTTTATCTGTGAGAATTTTTTTATCTTTTGAGCATCTTTGTAATAAGAATGGAAGGCGAAATTATCTCCTTGACTTCTTCGGTAGGTAATATAAAGTTGCAATTATAGTGGTAATTACCTTTTAAGAGTGGTACTTATAAGGCCTAATTTTAACGACACTTTTTATGATAAAATCTTTCCGCTGTATTTATCTTTTGATTCCGGAATAGGCGAGTGAAGACGATGTAATTATCAATGCAGAAATGTCGACTAATGGTTAACGATCATATCGGATCGGATCGGAAATGTAAAATACAAGATACGAGTGAAGAAGCCGTTGAAGTTGGAAAAATTCGCAAATATCGGTGTATTTTTAATTGAATTATGATGTGTTATTTGGGTGTCAACAAAGTTGATTATAATCCATGTAAAAATATTAGATACCTACCTAGTATTATTTTAAATTAAATTTTTAATGGAACGAGGAAAAAAAGAAGAAACAAATGATAAGGCGTTTTGTGGAAACCCTTTAGTACTTGAAATTCTAAAATTCATCGGATTCAAAAGCAAAAGGCCAATATCCACAACACAAAAGTCAGAAACCAAAAGCAGCTAATTTTTTGTGTCACGCCATTTCTGAGACTTTTGAATATTTTCTGATTTTTGTAAATTTTCACGATTTTTGGAATATTTTACGACCTTTGCGACCTCTTCAAGCCTTTTTCCGGACATTTCATAATTTTCTCTCGTGATTCAAAGAATATTTGAATTGCATAACCTCTTTTTTTTGATATCTGTTTCCATAATTACTGCAAACTTGATTTTTTTTTCTTACTTCCAAATCTCATATGATTCATTCTGATTTTATGACTTTTGTGACATTTCAAGCATTTTTTGAACATAACCTTTCATGCATTTATAAAAACTACCGCCACTTGCATCACTTTCTATGCTTTTCTAAATATTCAAAGTCCTTTGCAAACCTTCGAACCTTTTTCACGTTTTAATAATCGTATCCCAACTTCTCACCTCTTGATATTTTTTTATGACCTTTGCGACCTTTTATGATTTTTTAAAATATTTCATAACTTCTTAATGCCTTTTTTTAAAAAATCCATGTTATAACCATTTATATTTTTCAAAAGATATTTTTTACCTTTGCAACATTTCAAGCCTTTGCTAGACATTTTGGGCTCCTATATGAACAACTTTTCATGCTTTTATCCGTATTTCATTGTTATCTTTGTGACTTTTTTTGCTTTTTTGAAAAACCATAATGACTTGTACGGCTTTTCACGCATTTTCGATTTCGATGTCATGACCTTTGTGACCTATCTCGCCTTTTTTTGAAAATTACATGACTCACTACTTTTATGAGCAATTTTTGACCTTTCCATTCCTCTTATGAGAGTTTTTTATCGTTTTTGCGGCACTTCATCCAATTTTTTGAATATTTATGGCCTTTATGGCCTTTGCAACCTTTAATGCATTTTTTTGACTCCTATGTACTTTTTGTACTTTTCAAAAAATATATTGATTTTTACGACTTATATTGCCCTTTTTGACCTTTGTGACCTTTCATGCTCATTTTTTTGACAATTTTATGATTTTCAGATCTTTTATGACTGTTTATGGCGTTGAAAATTTTCATGGTATCTAACGCTCTTTTTTTGGAAATTTTGCAACTTTTTTCACTATACGTACTTCTTTTTAACAATTTTTACCCCCTCCCCCTCCTCCTCCCAAAAACAATAATTTTCTCTCCAGCACCCAAAAAAATATCAAATTTATTACAGAAAAAATTCAAATTAGAATAAAATCTTTATTTTAAATCAAAATGAAAAAAAAAAAGGATTGCATCATCATTCTAAAAATGGTACCAAGAATGAAAACTGAAGTGAGGAAGTACTAAGTAGAAACTCTCAAAAAAAAATATGAACGTATAAAATCCGACACGACAGTGCTGCCAATTTCACAAAAAATCAAAAACTCACTCGAACGCGACCCATTTTTAAATTTTCTACTTCAACGATCTTTCAGGTACCCTGATTTTGATGAGTACAGAAATAAATATCACTTATTGGCAATTTTTCAACTTTTACAGTATTTTGTTTCTTTTAAGACGGCCAAAGATGTCATTTTTCTAATATTTTCAAACTATCAAGATCTTTCATGATTTTCTAGGATATTTTATAACTTTCGTGAGCTTTTACCTACTTTTTTTTTTAAAATGCTGTAAAACACTCATAATTACCAATGGGCTTTCATTTCTTTGAGATTTTGGGTTTCCCTCCTTTTTTTTTTGAATATCTCACAACTTCTGCAACCACTTTGTGTCACCCTTTCTGACTTTTTTTGAAAATTTACAAATTGTTGAAAATTGGTTTATACTTTCAAAATTTGATGAGCTTGCTACCTTCAAAGAAAAAATAAAAAAGGTGCGAACTTTTTAAACAGACTCTGAATAGTAGAAATGAATTTTTAACGAAAAAATTGGCTTCTTTCAACGAATCGATTTCTTATTACGACTACTTTTCAATTTCTACGCAAAAATCTACCTATTTCAGACTAATTTGTATCGGTAAAAAATTAAAAAAGTAATATTTTTAAAAAATTTTAATACTTTTAAAAAAATTTCTACTAAATGCAGTAGTTTTAAAATCTAATAGATGAAAGACATAGATCTAAACTGCACGAGTAATAATCTCTCACCCTTATTTTCATTGCCATTCTAACATCGCTACCACTTTACAAACCGTTATCAAACGTTTCATCTGCTAGAAAACTGGCTAGCAACCACGTGCCAAGTGTTTTTCGCCTGTTGCCTTAAATTTCAATTTTCTTAAAATTAAATTTTTCTAAATTTCGTTCAATTCTTCTTCTCAAATTAAATACAACAAACTTGTTTTCTCTATTTCGAATGGCCCAAAATTAAAACCAACTCGTGTACAACCATCCTACCAAAAAATCCTAAAAATCACCCCTTCCAGCAATAAATTTTCCAATTCCCTCCGCACCATTTCAGGACAACCGGTCAGTGATCAATGACCACCGGTCATCTGCAATCCATTTAAATTCCAAATACGAAAACAATACCCCCGAAACGCCCACCGAGCCGGCCAAATTCCCGACAACAATATCCAAAAATAATTTTTCAATACCTGTCCACCATTTTGAATATAATTCACTACGTTAATGAAATACGCATAAACGACACCATGAATTAATTTCTTTGCATTCTGCGCAATAATTTCTCGCAGACTTAAATTAAGGGTGTAACCATCATAACCATAGGTGCGTAACGTTTCAACTGTATCTGACCTTTCTGCGGCCGGCGTACGATGAGAATACTATGAACAGTCTTCGCATCTCTAATAACCTGCAGAACTTGATGAACTGGTAATCCCCTTTTATTTGATTACTTGCTATTTTGTAGCCACCGAGGACGTATGGGTATTGAACCTAGCACAATGATACGAGACGGTATAATCCAGCCCCCAAACCCCGTCGCGTCTTAAATAGCCCCCCGAATTTGTAACAGTCTCTCGCATCGTGGTCTCTTCGATACGTAAGCAATAAAATTCTTCACCCTTCTTCTCAGACGTTTTAATGTCAGACACATGCCACGAATAGCCAGCGCACCGCGCCGCAGAACGTAAATTACGTACAATGACTATCATTATTGTCTAATTTGTTTATCCCAGTTTACTGCCATCCTAGTCGTTTACAAGAGTACAGGTGAAATTCCTCCTCGATCGAGTATTTTGGGGTCTTTTGTCGCGATTTTTTTCCATCCGAATTAAAATACATATTTATACGAAGCTGGGTAAAAATACCTGCAGTAATTTTTCCCCTTCAACCAATCTGGACTTAGAACTTGGCTTATTTATTTATGAGCTTTGCCATCGTCGGGGGAAAATAATAAAGACATTTTGGTAAAAAATAATTCCAACAATTGCGATTCGTACAATAGCACGGAGATTAAAATCGAAGATGATAATTGTATATCCTTAATCCTTATTTTTTTTCAACATCCTCCAGCCAATCTCTTCGAACTTATTTAAACTACATTTACCCAGATTAAACCTCTCGTAAAAAAATTGATCATCTCGGTGGAAATTCTCCCGGATTATATTTGCAAATATGGTCGAACCGCGGAAAAAAAGTCGTTTTTAATTTTAATGTTGATCTGGAAGCAATATAGTGAAAAAAAGAACAGCGCAGCGCGAGAATCTCCCCTATTTTTTTCTTAACTTATTCAGACAGACACAATGGAGAGACTTCCAAAAAATAACCCCTGAATTTAAACGGGCTGTCTGAGTTCCGGTCTTCTGAACTAGTTCTCTAAGATAGGCGACGACGAAGGTAGACTTAGACTTCTGCAACAACCGAGTCAATACCTCCCCTCGCATGTGCTCTGGTTTTCTTTTATTTCAAAATGAAAGAGGAAAAACCTAACGACAAAGCCCTCTATTTCTGACGTACATTGAATCACGGGTTAGTTACCGAGGATAGTATTATACAATTTTGCCTTATATATTTCTTACGGTAAATCTTAATACCGTGGGTTGCCTTAGACAGAAATTCTTTTTGTTGGAGGACGTGATGCTCTTACCAGGTGTGTTTCTAAACAATGAATTTTGGCACCGTGCTAAATATATGAAACATATGTCCGCGTGTGTAGTTGTACTTTTCTCGATTAGAAACATATTTCAGCATGAACCGTGCATCTTTGAAAATCGTAAGCAAAAAATCCAAAACTAATTTTTAAGAGGACCAAAAAATCGCTAATGGCAATTCGGCGCGTGACACGAATTACCTCGTAGACCGCGAATAGTCGTTGGAAAAAGGCTTTTTTTTAAAGCCGGAAATAGAATATAAATATCATTACGATTGTATTTGGTATTTTTTTTGTATTTCCTGTTTGAATATTAGAGGTTTTTTTTTGGATGGAAGGATTACGAATATGTGAGGGATTTAATCGTCATTGAAATCTCGTATATTGGACAGCCCTGGGCCCTGTGTGATGGTAATGTAAGATATGGCAAGACGTTTCCGCATTGGTTGACCATTATGAGAGATATTCAAATTAGCGGGTTTGATTTCTATAATTATCATATTCGAATGGTGAAAAACATATGTCTGTAGATTTGAGCCAAAGTTCAATTCAATGGGAGATTTTTTTCAACTGAAAAGTTTACGTTTTTGGTAACTTGGGGGCATTTGGTGGGATTTAAATTTGGAATGGTACGAATATCGAGTTATTCCCGGGAGAATGGTGAATTGACAGATGTTTTTACATTGTATTATGGGTATAAATTATTACTGAAGTGTACGACTATGACGGAATCACGCGTCTTTACCCCACGAGTAC
The DNA here is from genome assembly GCA_038380155.1 of Pseudococcus jackbeardsleyi. Classification (NCBI taxonomy): domain Eukaryota; kingdom Metazoa; phylum Arthropoda; class Insecta; order Hemiptera; family Pseudococcidae; genus Pseudococcus; species Pseudococcus jackbeardsleyi. The sequence goes on from CM076239.1 coordinate 47,975,351, forward strand.
CGAATTTATACGCTTTAGTTGGTAAAATAATAACCAATTATTTGCTCGTTTAAGTGTTTCAAGTGTCGCAAGTGTTGAGGCTTCCAGTTTACTTGCACATAAACAACGGACTGGCAAACCTGCCAAGTCGGTTGATTTATTGGTCGATAAAGTGTCACGATTACGATTTTCAATTTTTCCTCTCTTGGTAATATTTATGCGTTGAGTGTCGGAAGTGTTTTTAGGAGCTATGTATTTCCCATAAATTTTAGATTCGAGTTCATTTGTCGATGCAAAGAACTGGTTTTGGAGAGAAATTAAAAATGTTGCAGATTTTAATGAAATTTTTATAAGAATTGATTTTTTTTTCGATATTCATTAAAAATGCAGGTTTTTTTGGAATTTTATGTCAATATATATATTTTTTTTTTATTGTTCGAAGAGGTTTTCTGTATCAGTTTTGCGGGCTGGAGAGAGGAGGAAGCAAAGACTCTGGTGTGGTAAGGGGGTCATTTGGCTTCAATTTTTATGCCATTCGATTTATCTGGGTAGAAGACGAATTTAGATCCCATGAGCGAATTTTCATCTCACACTTGAAGAGCTGGGGCCTCAAAATACGTGATTTCCAAAATAAAAAATTACATCTTTCGTATATTTCAAATTGTTTTTTTTTTTCAAACTTGGCACGTTGGTAGAGGTACTGGAAGGGAGTAGTCTGAATTTTTTCAGATTTTTCCAATCACTTTAATGACCTTGAATTTGACTTTGAAAAGTTCAAATCACCCTGAGGGACACAAGTTCGAGACAAGCAGAAAAATAATTTTTATTCGAAGTTTCTTATTGTAAGTATTTTACACCAGCCAGAATTTTTTCAGATTTTTTCGAGTGGTGGAAGTTGATCAAATCTTTAAAAAAATGTGAAAAATTGAAGAAAATCAGTAATTTTACCTACTTTAGCAACGTCAAAAATAATTAATTACATCATTTTCTTGATTATCTGACCAACTTTCACCACTCGAAAAAATCTGAAAAAATTCTGAGAGGTGTGAAATACATTGAAAAATTTTGGAAAAAATAATTTTTCTGTCCGTTCCAAAATTGTGTCCTCAAGGCGATTCAAAATTTTCAAAAAAGTCAAATTCAAGGTCATTAAAGTAGGAAGAAAAATCTGAAAAATTTTAGGGTACTTCTCTCGTATACTTTTGCTCATGGGTCATGTTGAAAAAAATTTATTCCCAAATTTAAGGGCGCCAACCACTCAGGGGGGAAATAAAAATTCGCTAACGTGCTTAAAAATCTTCTACCAAGATTTATCGAATGACATAGAAATTTTGAACAAGTTCCACCAGAAGCCAAATAACCCTCCTACAACACCAAAAGAGCCTTTGAAAAATTTTTGAGCGATGACAATTTTTCAAATTTTTAAAGATCATTTCTTTTTGAACAAAATATATCTAAAGCTCTTTTCTACTTATAGCAGATAGGTAATTATCAAATCTGAAAAAATAACTCTACCCCCCCCCCCCCCTCCATCTTGGATATCGATTGGGATTTATTGCCGATTCATTTTTGTAAATTTTCATCAATTTCCTCAATTTTTTTCAATTTTCTGAGGGACAGCTGATGGGGAAATATAATTTGCCTTCATTCTTTCTTTTCTAAAAAATTTACACGCTTCTGAAACAAAAAAAAAATCCTCCCTCCCCATTCTCCCAAAAGTCTAAAAAAAATGACCCAAGTCTGTAAATTTTGAAAAAATTTCCTCCTCCCTCTCAATCTGAATTTTGGAGAGGCTAAAAAAGAAAATGACTGTGGAAGTAGTGTTCTCATTTTTATACGCAGAAAATATTTTTCCAATTTTTTACACTTCCATACTCAAAATAAAAACTGGTAGCACCTCCCTCCCCACCTCTCCAAAAAATGAAACATGTGAACGATGTAAAGATTTAATACACAATTACACGTGTTGAAAAGGCATAAAATTTCTGAATAGGAATAGAAAAAAATTGGCATTTTATAATTGTTGATAAATACTAAATTTTTCTAATTTCTGGGAGGAGAGGATTTCAAAATCAGAAAATAAGTAATTTTCAAAAAAAAAACAATTTGCAGAACCACTCCTGGAAATTTATTGAAAAATAATTGGATAGAATGAGATTTCTAAACATAGAAGTAAAGAAAAACGGAGCTTCTTATAACTAAGTCTCTTTTGGAAAAAAAAGAAAATTAAAAAAAATAGTAAAAAATTAAAGAAAAAACGATAAAACATTTGTAATACCAACAATAATTTTTGATACGATATCCACGAATAGAAAATGACTTCAAAAAAAAATTTAGTTTCCTTTTCTGATACCACAGATGTAAAAGAGAGTTCCAGATTCTTTGGTTTTAAGAAATGATAAGTTCTCAGTTTCCTTTCAGAAACAGCTAACTTTTTTTTAAGATGATATCTGACCTGACTAACAAAATATGGGTATAATTAAGAATGTTTCTAGAAAAAAGTTTTGAATTTTTGAAAAAATTTCAATTTATTAGATTGAGTATTATTTCATATTTTTTTTTTGTTTTGAATTTCAGGTCTGTCTGAAGTCCTCGTATTTTTTTCATGAGTATTAAGTTTATTAAATTCCACTTTGAAAAAGTTGAAATAAAAAATTTTCAAATTTATAAATTGCAAGTTTGTAAATAACATCCTGATTTTGTTGGGAAGGGGATGAGAGAAGAAAGGGAAAAGAGGGAGAAAGGGAGAGAAAAAAGAATCTGAGGTCTTTGAAAAAAAAAGTTTTTTTTTTTTTTATAAAAACGAATTAAAAACTTGAAAAGAGCCACTCTGCCTTGAATTTTGTCCACGCGATGAAATTCTCGAAATTTAAATGTTTTCATCTTTTAAAAGGCAATAAAATAAAATCCTTTCCCCTTTCCCATATTCCCATTCATCCTTAGTTAGAGCAACTATATTTTTCACATTTTTTATTTCTGGCTAAAAAATGTACCCAAAATTTCGTAAATTTGCGTGACACGATACTGAAATCCAAACATCATCCACCTAGTCCAAATTCAATCAACGAATTATATTAAAAGATAAGCCCACCATCTGATTCCAATAAAACGATCCAATTATTTTACCCACCAGTCATCAAAAGTCAAGTAATTAATCGTCCCCTGTTTTTCATCACTGCAACCCTATGCTAATTCTGAAGGGTAAATTGTAGATGCACCTAATTAAATATTTGTTTATTATACTTAGCACATTGATTGACCCCAATACATGATGATTCACGATTTAAAATAAGCATCGACGTCAATTTCGGTATTAATGACTTAAAAATGATGTAGCTCTACTGAAACTCAATACTCAACGCACATAGCACCATGAGGTCCCAGATTTGAAAAAACATCAAAAAGGAAAAGACTCCTCGGTACTTGTAATTTCGGTAATGTGCTGCAACGACAAGATAGCTTAGGTGTAAAAAAAAAGTGCCTGGTAATTGTGGTGACGTCGTCTGGTGGAAAGGCGCAATTTATCATAATCCATGTGACGTATATGGGCCATAACATTACCGCTTGTTACATTTTCAATTAGACCGATCAAATAGGAAGGCAGCTAGGGTACGATCAAAAACAATTTCTCACAATCTTTTATTCATAAATCTCGTAAAGGTACATTCGCCTTGCTATTGTTGTCGCATCTTTTGTAAACTTCTATACTTCTATGCCATATATGACACTCAGGTATATTTTTTTCACTTACTGCACTCGTACGTCGTATGTACTTTCTAAAGAGATCCCTATTTCGAGCCAGAAATGCGTTTCGGGGGTTCTCGTGGTACCATGTATCGTGTACTTGGACCTGGACGTCGGTTTTCAATTTTATATCTGATTTTTACTCGACATGTAACTGATATTTATATCAGTATGTTGGTAAAGTTACGTGTCTGTATATCAAGTAGGGTTCGACCAAGGTGATTTTTTTTCACCCAGAGGAATGTATCAGATTGGTAAAGGAAAAAAAAAAGGTATCGAATTGCAATTATAAATCGCATACGGCGATGCTATTTTCCAATTGTATTCGCGAGTTAGCTGTGAAATTATTATTTTTTTCATCGCTATTTTTTAAAAGAATGATTTCTTCAGGGTAGAGGGATTCGAAATGTGCAGAATGTAAAGATATTATGTACGAGTACCAACAGACCAACGCTGCTGGTTGGTTACTTTGTAGTGGAAGTAAAGGGTAACTCGTGCAGAGAGCCACTCGAGCACTCGTAAGTTGATTAACTCGGTAAACCAAAAGGTTATTATATGAGAAGAGATGAAAAATTGTCAAGTATTGAGGTTCTCATAATTCATAGTCAGATGTGCTCTTCAGTTTCTGTGCGTTGGTATTTGCATACCTCGAGTGCCTATTTCCTCGATTTTCAATGTTTTTCACCTTTTTCGAGAGGATGGTAATTTGATGCTCTTGATTTTCACAGCGGAGAGTAATTTCATAACTTATGACAAATGAAAAAATTATATACCCACATACTTAATACTTGAATTGGGTATGAACTGAAAATGGAAAAATTTAGAAAAGAGAAGAAAGTGGATAGAAAATTGACATTTTTAAAATTCATTTTTACTCAAAATACAAAATTTTTTAATGAAAAAAATGGACACAACTTCTTTAAATTTTAATTTTATCGTCAATTGGGCGAAAAAAACAGGAAAACAATTTTCTGTCCTTGATTAATGAGACTTTGAGATGAAAAATCAAAGAAGCATAAATAAAAATCAAGAAAACATCATTTTTCATTTTTTGAATTTTTTTCTTCATCTGCACCAATTTTTGTATCGAAATTTCAATTAAGTATCTGGTTTCAAAATTTTTATTTTTTGCAGTATCCAAGTTTGCCATTTAAAAAAAGGGGATTTTTTTCATATTTTGACGCTGGAGGGGGGGGGAGAGGAATGGGAAGAGAGAATTTGGGTTACTCGTAAGAGCGTAATCTGAAATTGTCAGCACTGAGATCATTTTGGTAAAAAAATTTATACAGATGATTTTTTACGAAATTAAAATTCAAAACGGCAGGAGAAATGTGATTTTCGAGAATTTTATGCCTGGAAAGTGTTGTAAAGTTACCGACAAATTTTCAGCCTTGATTTCTTTTGAAAAAATCACAAAGTGTCTTAAAAATTCTCAAATTCAAAAATTAGGTAGCATTAGGCAGATTTTTATTTCGATCTCAAAAATGAAACTCTGGATTCTCAAAACAAGAATCCGTGGTTTCTGGCATTTTGTCTTATAAATTCGAGTATTGAATTGTCGACCCCCTCCCCCCTTCACCAATTTTCATAAATTTATTCCTTGCTATTTTCTGGATCTAGTGGAACATCTCATTTTGAAAATTTAAATTCTCAACTCATTCAGTTTGATGGAAGAAAGAAAAACGAAAAAAACTTGGATTACGAAAATCGCATTCTTTAAAAATTTTGATCCATTTTTTTTCAAATTTGATTTCTTTTCATTATAAATATTCATAATTTTCCAAAAACATGAGTTTTTTTCAAAAAATTATTAATTACAAGTACTCTCTCATTTATAAATAAGTGAAAATTTACTGAAAAGTCGGCAAAACATCTGAAATTTACTGAAAAATTAGTGAAATTTTGGGGAAAATCTGTGAAATACTTGGAAAAATTAGTGTAGTTTTTAAAAAAATCAGTAAACATTTTTTAAAAATAAAAATTAGTGAACAAATTTTAAAAAATTGGTGAACATTTTTCAAAAAATTGTAAACTTGTTTGAAAATACCTAAACGAAAATCCACTAAAAATTCAAGAATTTCGTTTATTTTCTCTGTGCTGCAATTCTGACTTTTTTCAATGATTTTTCACTGATTTAAAATGAGAAAGTACTTCTTCAGCTTTCTTTGGAAGTGGAGGAGAGAAAAAAATAAGTGAAAAATTTTCAAACCTCCGTTTTGAAAATTGAATTTCGAATCGTAATTGAAAAAATCAAGCAGCTAGCCATTGAAAAAAATGAATTTTTGCCCGATTATCATAAGAATAGAGATAACGATTTTGATATACCCCTCCCCTCCCCCGTTCTAGGTGAAAATATTATCCAAAAACCTCACAAATCGATCCACCGAACGTGGGTATTTTTACATGATATCGATTGAATCTGAAAAATTTTTCTGCCATTTTTAAAATTTTTCTCGCCATTTTATGTCATTTTTCTTGCTTGAAATTTTCCAAAAAAAAACCCTCTTTTTATCCTTTGATTAAAAAATTCAAAGAAAAAGAGAGAAATTGTGAAAATTTTTGCAGCAAAATCATTAAAAACTTCAATTCAGAAAATCAATCCTACTCGTAAAATCAAAATTTCTACACATAATACTAACAACTTTTATAATTTTTTTTCTGGTCTATCTCGAAGATGGCAATGCTTCAAAAAAAATCATCGGTTTCAGACCCTTTCCTTTTAATTCTTTTCGAGCATCCAAAAACACATCCACCAATTCGAATAAATAATCGCATCTCATTTATTAAAACAGACAAATTCGACTCCGGAATAAAAAAAATGCTCATCTCAAAAGCAACCGTTAGACAACCCGAACCTCGACATAAAAAATATCCAAATAACCATCAACCGTACGTAGGTAATCCAGGCCTTTCTTTATTCGGCCATTCACTACGAAATCTACCAAACAACATGACCAAAATTTACCAAACTCTTTGTCGTTCTTGAATCCAACCTTTTCATAAGGGTTTGAGAATGTTTATACTAAAGATTACTCGTATCGTGATTAATCTAATCAATCAATTCAAGTCGCCAAGAGTAGGTACTCGAGCTCGGTCGAACAAAAAAACACAACAGCCACCCTGCTCAAATACAAATATTTTCTAGAATAGTCCCTTTTAAAAATATTTCATATTTTGTAAATATTTATCCCATCGTACAATATTTTTAAAATCTTCAACCAATGAAGATTTATTCGAGAAGACAATTCATTGGTTATTTTTTTACCAAAACGTTAAAAAAAACTCGAAATTTATACCCATTCATTGGTGGTAATAAGATCACACGATAGGATCGTAAATTCACTGATAGAACAAGCGTATAAAATATATAGCGATGTAATTCGCAAAATAAATAAAATTCGGTTTACCTCGTTAACGATTTTTTTTCAAAACAAGTTCACATGTCACCTATCACCCTTTTACAATTCGGAAGCAGTGTATAAAAATTTATGGCTGTTTAATAACCCTCCGGTAACACGTATAGACATTAAATCAAATACAATTGTATGGGAATACTTTCCTTGAAACGGGAATCCCTTGAAAATTGAACGTCATTTAAAAAGGGGCCTAATTCTAGTTTCATTCGGTTGTCTTCTTCCCTTAGGATTTTTTTATCGAGAAACGTGGCTCGAAGGGAAACCGAAAAAACAAGGGGTTTGAGGTGTAACCGTTTCGATGAAAATTTATACGACTGTTCAATGGTCATCGCTGGTTTGAAAGGTTTGAAGATATTTCGTGAGATAGAAACGAACGTTGGCTTTAAATTTGCTCGCCTAGGACTTAATAGAAATGACTGATTAAAAAGTGATTAAAATCAGTAACTCGGCCGTTAATTGAAACAAGAGTAGATCAATGAAGAGGGTAGATCGGTATCCAGATTAGGTGAAAAAAATAATATTAAAACCACGATTGGGCGACACAATCGGTGAAAATGAGTAAAGCCAGTTGTACGAACATGGAGACCGCGTGCCATTAAAATAGTTTCCTAATCACCCTCTAAAATCATACAATTTCAATTAAACTTATACGTAGGTTGGAGCTTAACACCGTTTGCAATCGATGTTTACTCTGAACCACCCATATCCCTCATCAGGGGTTATTTTTTTATTACCTTTTATGAAAAAAAATTGCCTATTCGTTGATTCGATCGTAAGGAAATTGGCGAAACTTTGAGTCCCAAGTGGTGAGTAAAGGTTCACCAGCCATATCGTAACGCACGTAGAAATGAATAAACAATAAAGGCTGGCTACACTTTAATTCGCGGGTAATAAACTGCACTCGCGTATCGTTTATTAGCCGGTATGTTTGCATTTAAATGTAACGTGTTAAAGGTACCCGAAGTACGAAGTACGTACAAACATCTGTCTATTTATCTGCTTCTGTTTGAAAGATGATATCAGTAAAAGACACGCGATACATGTCTGTCTGCCATCCGATATAATGTATTCCGCCACGCCTCATATACCTTCATTTTTTTACCCTCCTCAGCGTCCAAATTTATATAACCTGTGCGGTTTTTTGGATTCTATACGGACCAGTTACCAAAACACGACTTTACATCAGCGCCAGAGCTGACTCCGAAGACCTTGTACATATGTAAACAAACGTGACCGTTAGAAATATTTAATCGTCCTAGGAAAAAAATCAGTGCTGGTGGCTCATATTGGGAAAATTGTTATTGAAATCAATTAGGTTTTTTTTTTTAAAGAAGATTGTACAAATAGAGTTGAATTGGGAGGGAAAAAAGGTATTCAATTTTGACTGGCTGATAAAAAAAATACAATATGTTTAGATAAGAGAAAAAAAATCAAATCGACGTATTAATTTATGATTCGAGGATTTGTAACTATTAGCGAGGGTAGATTCACAATGGATTTCAGATTGCTGTGTCAAAAATGTACATATACCCATAGAGTTACGAGAATATGAGATTATGCTTCATAAAGCAAACATACTGTTGGTTATTTTATCTGGATTTTTGATTTATTTAATTTTTTTTTTTTGGAAAATTATTAGAAGAACAATTAGGTGGAAATACCTAATGAGTTGGAATATGAGGTTTGTGGTTATTGATTTGGGTGGTGTGAATTTTGTATGATTTTTATTGCTGATAAATGATCGAGTGGCTCATTCAAGTGATTTTTTTTTGGTAAGCATTGAATGTTGTTTTTGCAGTAGCAATTCAGTAATAAGGCGAAATTGAATGAAAAATTAAATTATTTTTAATCAATTTATTATGCAAGTTAAAGTACCTAAAATTGTCAAAAAAAAATCATGAAAGTAAAAACCCCTCAAAAATATTATTTTCCCCAAAAGTCTTATCAATGATTCCTGAACAAAAAACTTGCGAATGTAAAAAATTTTTTTAGGACGATGGAAAAAAAAAGAGGAGGAAAATCATAGAGAAATTTGGAACTTGAAACAGCAGTATTTGAAAAAAAAAATTGAAGGTATCATATTTAAATTTGGAATATGATTTCTAATAAATTATATTTTTCCATTTATCTTGTTTTCAAGAGGTGAGTGGTACGTGAAAATCAAAATTTTTTGTCTCGTAATTCAACTGCCAAAATCATCATTTTTATAATTTTTTTACTCGTTGGGTGACAAATTTTTTCGACTTTTTCCGGAAAATTTTACCCCCCTCTCTCTCTCTCTTTTCCGCTCTCCTCTGCCAACTTTTCTTAAACACACCACTACTATTTCATTTGCATTCTAATTTCGTTTTCGATTTTTTCACAATACTTGACTATTGCTTGAAAATTATACAAAATTTGAGCTAAAAAAATTTCTTGGAAAAACATCATTGATGTGGAATGGAAACAGCTTGCTGTCCGACAAACTGTTTCGTTGGTTCGTTTTTTTTTAAAAACAGAAATCGATCAAATTGAGATTGAACCGTAGGTGTAGGTACCTCGTCTCCTCCCCCCTCTGCCCTTCCAATGACAGAATAGTCGAAAAAAAAGGATTTGATTCAAAAAAATTATGAAATCTGTGACTTTTTTTCAACACGAATTAGCTCAACGAATTAAGTCCAGAAAAACTCAAATAAGGTCCTGTCTCTTTTCCTTCAATACTCATATCTAAAATTTTTTCCTAATTTGACAAAATAGAGAGAAGCATAAAATTTTATCAAAAAATATACTTATAGCTTTTCATTTTCAACACATCAATACTGAATTGTATTACTGTCAAATTTGACAAATTCAACTGAAAGAAGAAAATTTTTGAAGATTTTACTGTACAAACTTTCCCTGAAAAATTATTCATCCAATAAATATAGACAAGAAAATCATTATCAGGTGGTCCTTGGCTTTCTTTGAGAGAAATGAGAGGGGATTGGTTCATTTTGACATTCAACTCGAGTCGAATATATTTTGGATCAACAGCGGTTTCATACTACAAAGAGAATCATAAGTTTCAAAAGGTTGAAATTTGAGTTTTTTGGCAGAAAGTTCAAATATCAAAACAGCGTGTGAGCCAGAGATGTCATTAACTGAATAAAATACCACTAAAGCAACTTTTGATATTAATGGAATGAGCGATGTTTTGAGTGACATGTTTTCAGAATTTGAACACGTTTGATTTGAATATAGCCTTCGTTTTTCAAAATGGCCTCTCTCAAAGCCTCATAAAGTACTCGTATCAAGTGTCTCCAATACGATCAAAATAATGATAATTTTAAAAAATATATTAAATTTATGGGATGGATGGATGAATATGACTTTCAGCATATTTTCGAAAAAACAGTAAAATTCCGCACATATCTACTTATTACACAATTTTGATGATAAATTTTCAATTTCACCCTCATTGGAGGGGGGGAGGGTGTTGGTTTCCGATTCTGATAAAATATAGATCTGATGCAAATACTTTTTGCAGCCCCGTATTCTTATGTCAGTCTTTTCGGAGAGAATTTTGCCCTCTTCCCCCCCCCCTCCCATTACAAAAAAAGTAATTTCAATCAGAAAAATTGATTTCAGTCAGAAAATTTTACAAACGCCATTGAATTAAGATCTTTTCTTTAAAATAAAATTACTATTTCAGTACTTCAGGTTAAAATCGACATTTTGTACAGGAACTTCTTCACGTTGAAATGCAAAAAAGTTCGTTTTTTCAAAAACCTATTTTTAACCCTTAGGTCCCTTTTTTCATGGATAATCACAAATTTTAACTATGCTCTCCACAAGTTTTTTTTTCAATAAACAAAAAAAACGAATCATTTGCAAAAGTTCATTTTAGTATACATAGGTAAATTTAAAATTTGAGGGCCCATTTTTAAAAAAAAAATTTCATTCTGAACCAGTGAAAAGTCGCTGGAAAATAATCAGAATTGCGGCAAAAGGAAAATGAGCAAAATTCTTCGATTTTCAGCTGATTTCATTGAGTTTCAGAAATTTTACTGGCTTTCCAGGAAATTATTCACTGATCTCTGATCAATTTTTTTCACTCTTTGATTTCAGTGAAATTGTTTCACTGATTTATTACTGGGCTGCAATTCTGACCGTTCTCCTTCGATTTTCGATAATTTTCATTAAATCATAAATCAAACTGTATTACTAATCAATCATTTTTTTAAATACTGTTTTAGATGATAATGCGTTCAAAAGGCCATTTCAATCGTATTTTGTAAGAAGTCATCTCAGAAAAAGAAAAACCAAATTTCTCTTAAATATTTTCTCCTTGGTTACATTTTTCTCTGAAACCTGAAACTGATCCAAATGAGGACCGTTTTTCCAAACTGAGCTAACTTGCAAAAAGTGATTTTTCAGGAAACACAAAAAACTGTCCATAGAAAAGAGTAATAATTTTTTGAAGCTGGTAAAAAGACTAATGTAAGGAGGCTACCTTTCGACATCATGTGGCCTAGGTAGAATTTCAAAATTTTCGAGTGTGGCGCCATGAGAATCGGAAGAAAATGAAAAATAACGAAGTTAGCTCAGTTTGGAAAAACGAAAAAGCATATTTTGTCTCTGAGCGCCACACAACTCGCACAAGTATCGGATTTTTTTTAAGTCGCTCATGTATGGATGGAGGAGAACACTTTCCAGCAAAAAAAAAAAAAAAAACTTCAATTCCCTGTACACTGAAATTATAACGATTTTCGATGATTTTCGCATTTCAGAACGGTTTTGGTCACAGAACAACACAAGTAACACAGGTAGCGAAATTTTGTTAATGCCATCTGGTGGCAGTGTATTTCAACTACCCGAATCCGTCAAAAGGTCAAAAACGTCAAAAAAAAAAGTTAGCTCAGTTTGGAAAAACGGTCCTCAAATAATGGCAAAATTCTATTTTTAGTGGTGGAAAAAATTCATTTGAGTGAGGGAATTTTCAAAATGATTACCTTTTTATGAAAAAGAATTTTCATTTCAACTTTCAAGTAGAGAAAAGTATTAAAAAATATGAATTTAGGAGGGAAAAATTCATTTCAGTCAGAAATTTTTGATTTTTATACCCCCTCCCCTTACAAACAGGCCAGCATCGGTTCATTTCTAGATGTCAATAATTACTCCGAAAAATTGCTAGGAACAAATTAAGCTGAGTAGATATTGGTTCAATTTTAAAACAAATAGTTACATAAAAAATAATTTTATGCAATGTTTCAGGTAGATAAATTTACGTTGCTCCTTGCTCAATTTTTTCTAATAAGTTAATTCTATTTTTCATACAATCCCATCACCTGAAAAAAAAAACATGCAAGTGTATCTACGTACTTCAACATTACCTTATTAACGAAAACTAGTAGAAAAATTAGACTAATTCCAAAATCCAGATACTTATCCCTTTTTCTGGCTATCTCTCATTCAATAACCTACAGCAAAATTCATTTTTCCAACTCTAATTCGTGATAAGGAAAAAAAACGTTAATTCAAATTGACAGAGATACCAGCACCAACGTTATTACAAAAGATAACCAGAAAACATTCAGAAATCAGAATTGGAAATTATCACGTTATAAGTGATGAACAATATAAGTACGTTACAAACTAATGTACTTAATGTATTCATGAAACGAGTACAAAAAATGTGAAAATATTTCCAAAACAAATATTTACACGTGTAAGATAAAGTATTAGATATCAAAAAGCAATGTGAGATGAACACAAGCCACAGGTCATCACAGGTACTACAAATACACATCAAATTCACCTATGCATATTGAATTATCACATTTTACGAGGTAGTAAAATTTTGACTACCTAGGAAAGTTTTTTACGGTTATACTATAATCAGCTGTAGATCTAGGACAATTATTTCAAAAACCAACCAAACATTCGGAATTCCGAACTAGTGGGAGTTTTTTGTATTTCTAGAAGAATACTCCACTATTTCTACTTTCTACCTACTAATGATGTTTCACGTAAAAACACCACAATACAATAAACCACGTTCTGTAAAAGATTTCAACAGAATCGAACACCACAATAAAATAAAGGTACATTTATAAAGGCACTGAAATGTCACTTTTTCATCGCCAAGCATTGGATCATCCAGTTCCCAGCACTGAAATCTTTCACTGCCTAATAAAAAAAGTTCCATAAGAAAACACAGATTTAATTTTTTTTCGATGAAAAATTCAGTACCATCATAAATGATCCTTGGAAAAAAAATCAATTCTCAACTCACCCTTATGAAAAATCTGCCACGCGAAAACTTCACATCAATGATTTTTATCACTCAACACCACATTAAAATCTATATCGAAACCGAACCCGAGGCATGAACTGGAATAGTGAAAAAATTGATAAAAAAATTCACAAAGCACCGCGATCTCAGTCCGTTAACATTCAAACCACACCGATTCGACAAACAACAACAACCGCACAAACTGTTCTCGTACTCCGATTCGTAACATTCTTGACCCGAGGTAACACCATACTATTTCGGCTAACTCGCGGATTCGATGTAGTATTTTACCTGCCCGCGTTGTTATTCCACATAACCAGATCTCACTCGACTAACCCCTCCAAAAGTTGATCGGCGAGACGTACCGCCTTAAGTAGTCGACTCGCTATCCAGCATTTAAGTCACCGTTTGTTCTTTTTAACGTTTGACGACGAGGACGGCGAAACCTCTTTTTTTTTCTCCTCCGGTTCCTTTTTTTACCATCGACGATTCACGTTCCGGCGGCGCAGACGGTGAAGAAATTTTTAAATGAAGTCAAGCTAGCCGCAGACTGCGAATATTTAATAGGGTCGCCGCAGACTGAGCATTTTCGGCATTTTTATTATTAACCTGTTATATCTATCGCGAGGTATTGAGAAAATACAGGGACCAGCGACGCGACGACCTTAGTACCGAAGACCGAATGAAGATGAATGACGAATTTTAACGGCAATCTAATCGTCGTGTTTGCCTCTGAAAATGCTAATGAAGGGTTCATTATTTATGAATTATATAGGTAAAGGTGCGAAACGCGTATACGTACTTTGTTTTAATTGTTTGTCGATATGCTGGGCATTTTTTTTTGTCTTTGGTGGAGAAGTTTGGAGGATGAGAAAATCTGGTTATGGGAGACTAACGAGGTGTTGCAAGGTCTTTTGAAATTTTTTCGGGGTCGAATTTCAGTTCAGATTTAATAATGATGAAGGATAAAAAAAAATTGGAGAGTTTGGATTTGATTTTGGTACCAGGAGAATTTTAATTTTGGTGTTAATGGGTCATTGAAAAGAGATCGTGAGCTTGGAAATAAAAACCACCCTCAAGTGTTGGAAATTTATTTTTGAGTTGATACTGATTTTGGGCATTTCAGAAGGGGTAGAATTAAGGGAGAATCTCAACTCGAAACAAATTTTTGACTCGTATAGGGATGGTTTCTATATCCAGGCTTATCTTTCGTTGACTCCCTGACAATTCTAAGCAGACGAGGGAGAATTTCTCCTGGGCTCACTTTTTTTTGGGGGAGGGGGGTCTACGAGGACTCGCTAAGCCTAGAAAAATTGTCCTTACCGTGAAAGCTCATAAATCATAATTTTCTTGTAGTAGCATGTAGTAGTCTGTAGGTAACAATTTTTTTATAGTTGGTTGATAATTTTAGTGTTTCTTATGTTCTGTATTCAAAATGTATGATTAAAAAGACCTTTATTGTTGCTCTTGACTTTTTTTTGGGGGGGGGGGTGTCCTCTAATTTTTTCTGCATGGCCTTGCTCTCTGAAGTTATCTCAAGAATAGAGGAAAAGTTGAAAATTTGAAACAAATGAAAAAATTCATAACCAATTTTTATGAGCTTAAATTCGAAAATTTATTTCATGAAAATTTTTTCTTTATTTTTATTGAAACAAACACCTAAAACTGATCAAATAGTTTCTCTACTTTTTTGTGATTTGGATATTTCAACAATTTTTTCGAATACTTACTAAGGAAAATCGTATTTTCGTCTCTTCTCTTTTCAAATTGACTAAAAAATCGTCTTCTCATTGCAACAATTATAGTTGAAAGGTGAAGAAATGTCCATTGATCATCGTGCCAAAACACAACTAAAGTAAATTCACAAATCATCCTAGGTTTTTATCAAGTTCGAGACGACTTTTTTGATGAAAAAAAAAATTCTCAAAATTGTTTCACGCATTTTTTGAGCTGTTGAGTGTTGAGGCTGGGATGATTTTTGAAATGAAACTTATTTTCACATTTCATCCCAATTTTTTTGGTTGAGATAATTTTTCTGATGAAAAACATTCTCACAAATCTTCTCATGCTCTTATGCTTTATCCTGGAGTAATATGAAAAGCATTTCCACGAATCATTCCACAATTTTTCAATTTTTTGAGCTCTAAAAATTAGGCTGATTATTGGGATTAGAATCAATCTTACAAATTATCCCACGTTTTTCAAGTTTTTGATGTTGGGATGATGTTCAGATGAATTTTCATCCCAAAAATAATTCCACCAATTTTTTGAGTTTTTGAGGCTGAGACTACAATTTTTCCGAGATTTTGAGGTTGAGATGATGTCTGCATGAATTCCGAGTTTTTGAGGCCGGAATGGAGATTACTTCCACAAATCATCCAGTTTTGTTCGAGGAAAAAGAGGACTTTTGCCATAAAAATAATTTTTACAATACTCTCACGATTTTTTTATTTTTCTTAGTTCAGTTTTCGAGGCTGGAATAATAATTATTTTTGTGGTGAATTTTTATCCCAAAAAATTACCTCACGATTTTTCCAGTGCTGAAAATATTTAGAGGTGCTGATCCGATTCCGATTAAATATAAATAAAACATTCAACAAATCACGACTTTTCCAAGTTTTTATAGTTGGAATAAAAATATTTTGCAAAAAAATTTCAAACGGAAGAAATATTTTGACAAAAATTTCAAAGTTGAGATGTTGCATAAAAAATTTAAACTGGAAAAAAGTGTATAAAAAATTACAGAGAATAGGAGTGATCGAGTGATCCAAAAAGTTGACACCTGGAATCAAGGGAGAAAATTGCCTTTTGACCTCACTTCTACTTTGGAATCAATTTCAGATCTCCACTCTTAACCCCACTTTAACTCCTTAGTCAAACTCAGACTCTAGACTTCACCTTGACTCTGGAGTCAATTTCAAATCTTGTCTCCTAGCTCCTGCTTGACTCCGGAATCAATCTGAAACCTTGACTCCTGATTCTGGCTTGACTCCGAAGTCGATTCTTATTCCTTGAAAAATTATCTATAATTTGATAAAAATTTAAAATTAAATTTTGGAGTTGATTAAGTAGATAATATTTCAGTTTAAAAAATGAAAAAAATGTCAAGAAAAAATTTAGAATGTAGAAAAAATAGGAAAAATCAATAATGTTTAAAAAATGTTGAGATGCTTTTAAAAAAATTAAATTTTCAATATTCATTATTGACAAAAATTGAAAAATTTGAAAAAAAAAAGTCGATTTCAGAAAATCACGATTTATAAACCATTTGACATTTCTTGAGACTAAATACAAAAATAATTCGAAATAATTTGAAAAAAATAAATAAAATAATGAGCAGATCCAAAAAAACAGACCTCAGAGCCAATTGTCAATTCTGCCTACGAACAATGTTTGTTAAGAAACATATTTTTGATAATTATAATTTTTTTTTCGAATTAACAGCACCTATCTACCCATAAAACTTTACTCACACAATTAAAGTTTTAAGTACCTAGGCCAGGAACAACCTATTACACATTTCCCTACACTTATACTCATATCTATTTCATATTCGTCCACCGTGCAAATATCCAGGCCTATCCTTATCATACCAGTTGAAAAGTTTCAAATGTACTTCCACATACAGGTCATTACCCTATTCATTATAACGTATTAATACAAAATACGAATATAAATAACAGGCACGTGTTTCACCGGCTTAAAAAATATCATATGAATGGAGAAAAAAATCTGACCAAATGATTTCCATCCAGCTACCTCCAACGTTTGATGGGCTATTATAATACATAGTACAAAGGCATAGGCGGAGAGAGCATTTGTTGGGAATTAAATTACTCCGGGGCACAGGTAATAGCTCGCTAAATACCTAAAATATAAATAGGGCGTCGCTCGAATGTTTTATTCGAGTAAAATATTAATCCACGAACGAATTTCAATTGTTGTACGACTTATCTATGTATATAATATTCGAGTAAAATAAAAAACCCAGGGTCACAAAATAATCAGAAAATTTTAACCCCCAACCGTGTAAAAGAAAATAGGTTATTAACGAAATATCGCAATTTCCTCTCAGCATTGTTCGAATTTTCAAATGGTTTTGTTTCCTTCCGTTTATGACTTGGTTGGGTTTCGTTCCAGAGGTTCCTACTTGGATTCGGAGATTTCAGGGCTGGTAAATTTGGCAATCCGGTTGCATTAGTGAGATCGATAAAACAAAACAAAAGTCAATGTTAACGTTTGAATCGTTTTAAAAATACAAACACTTTTTCAGCTCCCTTTTGATTTTTTCTCGTCGCCAAAATGAATCGTTTATTCGTTATCATGTCTATTTGAACCTCGATGACAAGGGCAAAAGAGAGGAGAAAAAATAGCTGTCTAGATTTTGAAATAAGCATAATACCGATATCTTCTGCGCCGTTGGGTTTCAATGATATCGTTTTTCAAAAGCAGCGAATCAAATTCTATGAAATTATTCACTTCTTAAATGCTAATAGAGACAATATCGTCGGCGATGAATTCGCCAGTTTCGTTGACATTTTCCGTAAACGTTACACGTTTAAAATCTGATTGACGGGCGGGTTTTTTTCAAACTTACATGGGCCATACGATGCAACATGGTCAATTTCATTTATGCCATTTTTCTCCTATAAATAATAATACGTCCGGAGAGTGGCGTATATAAAGCAACCCTTACCGAGGTCCAGTTGTTCTAATGGATTGTTTGAAAAGCTAGATTAGTTCCGTGTTGGAATAATAATAATGGGGGTACTCGGCGGTACTGGCGCTGGCGGCTGGTGAATGCAAATCGTCACTAATGTTATGAGTGATTTGTTATTTTCACGCTGCATAATGAGCGAACGTTCGTTCGTATCAATGAGTTAGTTGAAATAATCATAGAGTAGGTTGGTTTGCCTGTGTGTAAGCTCGAGACGAAAAAAAAACTTTCATTCGGGTTCAGGATACGCGCCATAATTTGCAAATTAAGCTGACCAAAGAATCCGCCTATTTTTACAGTGGTTCGACAAAGGAACGACTTTTAGATTGAATTGATTTTTTTTTAGAAATCGGATGTGTTGGCGGAGAAGTCCCTTCCGTCCATAATCCAACCGCAAATTTAATGTTCAGCTGGTCGAATTCATTCGATGATTTTGGACGAGGTTGAAGCTGGTTTTTATTTTTGTGATTGAGAAAAATTAATGAGAAAATGGAATATTCCAGGAAAAAATCAAAATTGGTTTTATCAAATGTCTGGTAGTCGGAGAGAGGAAAGAAAGGAAGAAAAAAAAAATGGAAAATTTCGATTCTTGGATTTTTTTCATTTTCTGACGTTTTATCAATTAGGTACCTACTTTTTTGTTGAAAAAAAAATAGAGGATGGAAATATCTTACACGAGAGATGTTCCAATTCAAAGAAAAATTTTTGAGCCGAAACAAAAATAAATTGGCATAACAGTCCAAATTTTAGAAGTTGAAATTCTTTTCTCGAATTTTGGAAAATTTGATCTAATCAACGAAAAAAACTGAAATTTGGTAATATAATTTATTTTTACCCCCCCCCCCTCCCCTCAAATTGATTAAAAGAGGTTCAAAGACATTATGGAGTCTCCAGAAAGTTTAGGAATTTTTTAGCAGCGGAGAAAAGCTCATAACAATGGCCTTCTGAGCTTCAGCCCCAATATACTCTTAGATTACCCATATAGGCACTTGACACCGAATAAGTCACCATCTATGGGGAAAACACGGAACTAAACGAAACCATTATAAATTTTTTCATTACATGTATTCTTATGAGAAATTCGCGATTTTTAAAAATTAATTAAAAATCGAGTACTGAACATGCAGGGTTCATTTTTGTTTTAAATAGAAGAGTAAATTGTCCTCTTTTTCAAATAATTTTTCTCTCCTTTCTTACTCCACTTATTAACTAAAAAAAATTTGAATCAACGTAAGTATATTTCACATGTTTTTATAGTGCTCTACAACGCGTACAACGAAAAAATACCCGTTTTCCCCTACTCGGCTCGTAATGCAACGCGCGTTGATTACAAATATCGTCCAATCACAGCTCAGCGTTCTCGTCCGTTTACGTTTTAAAAACATGAAAAAGTTACCTTCGTTAATTTCAATTTTTTCAATGAATACGCCAAGTAGAAGGGAAAAGAAAAAATTCTTTGTTAAGAGGAAGATTTACTCTTTCATTTAAAAAAAAAATGAACCTTGCACCTTCAATACCCGATTTTTAATTAATTTTTAAAAATCGCAAATTTCCCATAAGAATACATGTAAACGAAAAAGTTATCATGGTTTCGTTTTCGTAACAGCGCTCTCTGCAGGAGGTGCCGATCGCCTATTGGTGACCGATTTAATCGAAAATAGAATATCTTTCAATTTTGAGGCGCTATTGGTGTATTTTAAAATTTTTCCTAGAAAAATTTGTACTTTAATAGATCTAACTGATCGCTAATACGGATAATCCGGGCTTATAGGTTCTGAAATTCATGTGAACCATTTTCATGTGCTTTTCTCCAATGCTGGGAAATTCAAAAATTATCTAGAGGCTCTAAAATATTTTAAAACCACTTTCAATTGATTCAGGAGGTCAAAAATGACAAAAATTCCTAAAATTCTAGTAATGAATCTCAACAGCTGGAATTTTTCGATTTAAGGTTATTCTTTCGTGTATTTCCGATTTATGTTTGTTTCTGCTCAAAACATTACCTCAAATGCTGATATTATTTTTCGAAAAATCATTTAAATTTATTGCTTTGGCTCTAATTAATTTTCTCGATTAAAAATACAATTTAAAAAATCATCAAATTGACACATCTCGAGTAATATAAAAATAATGGAAAATTTTTATGCAAAACCCAAAATTCCATTGTTTTTTTAAACGTTTTGAATCGTTAAGAAGAATTTTAACTTTTCTTCCACCAAAAATATGCCTTCCTCAGGGAAAATCATACCTATCAAAATTATATAAACAATTTAAATAAGTAGGTAGTTAATTACCTACTTTCAATGCTTGGAAATTGTATACATAAAAACATTAAAAGCAATCAAGATAAAATCAAAATTGTAAATTTTGTTTGAGAAAAAAATTTAGTAAAATATTCAAAATGTTATTAATCTATAATCATCTCGTATTTTTCGTCGTGAACAACCCAAAATTGGCTTATGGTGGCATGGGGGGGGGATTCAAAACTTCTGATTGAATCAGTTTTTCGATATGAAGTAAACAGGATTTTTTTAATTTTTTTTTTCGTACTCAAACAGAATTTTTCCAATTAAAAAAATACAATTCTGCCACAAATTGGGGAGGGAGAAACCATCATATCTGGTTCCAAACCATTTTTTCCCTTAATTTTATAACAATTTTTGAGTCTTGAAAATATTTTCGTTTCAATTTATAAATTTAATTTCTTCACATGAAAATTCTTGAAAATTCAAATAATACTTTATGTACTTGCACTATTTCTTTGGTAAGCAATAATAGTCTTTTTAAAGTTTTTTTGAAACGGGGGGGGGGGGAAGGGTTAATTTCCCTCAAATATCCGAAAATGGTATGTAAAAGGTTGGAAAATGTATATTTCTTCAATATATTTTGAGACATCCTTTCAATTTAATTGTTCACCCAATAGGCCTCGTTTTTTAAAATTTTAAATTGTTGCTCTACCTGGTACCTATCACCTAGCTATCTACTTACAAAAGTTGCTCTCTCATGTCAAGGAAATTCAAAAAAAATTGACAAAAATTCTGAAAATAATCTGAAATTCCCTTCAACCTCAAGTATAAAAAATGGTTGGATTGAAATTAAATTTTCAACTTCGCAGCATAAAATAATTCAATTTACAAAAAAAAAATGTATTTTTTCCAAAACTGTTGAAAATCGTTCAAAAATTATTAAAAAAAATTGATGAAAAATTTTTAAGACATATTTTTGGAATCCCTCTCATTGTGATTGGGGGGGGCGGAGTGAGGAGGGAGATTTTAATTTTTGCCTGAGGAAAACATAAAATAATATCACGAAACCAATTTGTATCCCCTTCTCTTCCGTATTAAAAATCAATTATTTTTGTAACGTGGGTTTTAATTTCAACGTCACTTTACAAAATCCCCTTCCCCGCCGCAGATTCTAAACTTCACCCCAGTCCAATTTTACGACAAACATTGGCTTTCCATGTTCCTTCAGAGACAGGCGAATTCAACTTAACGAACGTTTTGCATTAAATAGGTACTCGTATCAAATTGAAGCCAACGTTTAACAGTCATTAGTTCCAGTCAAAAGTTCGGTTATCTAAAAATACCAGACGATGGGACGATTAAAACCTCAGTCAACGGAGTGTTGGCGAACCGACACGACGTAGATATCGAATGAAAATGTACAATTCATGTACATGCGATAAGTTTCTATCAAAATAAATAAAACCACATACCTGAACGGTCAACCCTCGCAGCAGACGTTCGCCCACATGAGCAGTTGTGCACCCTGCAAAAAAAAACCATACAAACTATTTCATCACGGGCTAAAAAAAAAACTTACAAAAAATAAAATAAACAGTACGGAAAAAAATGGCCCACTACGAACGAATAATTTATAGCATTTAAAGAATGGTACATAGGTACCTACAATTGGCCGTGTTCAATGAAAGTTAAAACCACAGAAAAAAATTGAAATTGATAATAAACCGAGCGTAAGTAATGTCATTAGAGATGCGAGCACATAAGCCTATTAATATCAGCGATGCGGTTCAAGTGGTATTATCGTAGATTGCAATCCATCATGGATGACGCCCGCTGTGACCAGATACAAATCCATTTTTATAACAACAAAGGGTTCGATGGCAAAGAAACTTGCTGCGAACACCCTTCGATAGGACTTACTCATTTGATAAGCTAATTTAAAACGCTTCCGTCCAGTATTGAAAAATTTTTCAATTGACCGTTTCGAGCGGAGTGAGGTTTAAGAATTGGCTACTCGAAAGCAGTATATTATTTTAGATTGAAAAACGGGCGTTTTTTTGTTAACGGCATGATGCGAAAGCTTTACTTGCAGAGGATTATATTTTAGGCATTGATGAATGCGTTAGGATAGCTTTGGGCTAGTTTTACGTGTAATGTTAAGGGTTGCGATGATTAAAACACGAGTGCGTAGGCTTACCATGTACATGGGCTTAGGTGAATTCAAATTTTATAAAATAATCGCCCATGCATTGCGTATTGATTTATTCTAAATTGCAGGTATTTAGAGTAGCTCACCGGGGCAGTATTTGAAAAAAAAATCCATCGCGGGCTCATTTTGCGGTAAGAACTGGAATGGTGCTGCTTCTTCGTTCCATCCCTCGAACCTGCAAACAGCGTCGAGAAAAACGGTTATCTTCAACCCTTCTGTACTATTGTTTTGATAATTAAGCATAGCGTGAGTTAAAAGAATAAAAAAGGTAATCGATTGTTTTCTCTAATTCTCGAGATCAATTCCAAAATGAAAAGATGACAAGAAAATTAATAGCTTAATTTGGGTATTATCACAACACTGCGGTCAATAAAATTAATGGAGAAAAACCTGTATGAACTAGCCAACTATGAAGTATGAAAATTGAATTGAACAACTTGGCGATGTGAAGTCAAGCATTAGGTATTATAGAAAACGAATAGTGAAAATTGAAAAATAACGGTTATACGGCGTTTTAGTCAAATGATGAAAAAGATTCATTGTAAAGAAAAACTACGACACCGGATTTGGTGATCTAATTAAAGAAGTATTGTATATGGAATCGGGGTTGTCAAATACTGCGAGAACATAAGGTATAGAATGGTGGTACCTATGGTATTTCTATTATGTTGAGAAATACTGAGTAATGAGTGTGGTGAAGGTAGACACCAAACGTACTAAACCGGTTCGACTAAATAAGGAGTAAATTTAATTCGATAATTCTTTTATTCGATTTCCTTACTTTTTTAGTAATTTTTTTGCCAGGTTCCCTCGTATTTTGTAGATTTTGATGGGTGGTGTATCGAAATAACGAAGGGTACTGCACGGTTTTCTGCATTTCCGGAGATCGAAACGTCAATTGGGTAATTTGGGTGGTGAAGTTGGTATTTTGACGACTGCGGGGTGGTATTCTTTGTTAAAAACGGAATAAGATTGGGAATATTAGTTCAAGAGGTAAATTGGATGATTTACGTGAAATCAAGTTCCTTTTTCAATTCATATCTACCAATTGCATCAAAATTCAGGCCGGTCACGTGTTTCGATGTTACAAAAACTGGAAGTTGACAGAAACCTGAAAAAAAAACACAAAATTTTTTTTTAATATATATATGATTAAGCCATTTTTCGATCATGAAATTTTGAAAAATTGAAAAAAATACTAATATTTAGTAAAATATTGAAAAAAAATTATTTTTTTCATGAAAACCTCCTGAAATAATTGGATATTTTGATACTTGAATATCACTGGCGGGAATTTTCTACAATTTTTCCTAACTATAATCCATTTTTATACCATTTTAAAATAATTTTTTCAAAATCTATCGACTGTTTCATAAAACAGGCAAAATGTGTACTTACCCCCAGTCAAGATAGGAGAATCAGCCTATAGCTACTTTTTGAAACTAACCAGCAGACATTTTTTTAGAACCCCTAAAAATAATTTTAGGGCATTTTCCACTCCTTAACTCACCCCCTTACCGCCATCCCCCAAAATAGCAAATTTTCGTCAAAAAATTTAACGCATCTCTTTAAAGAAGCATACTTTGGATTGGAAGCGCATAGCTTAGATTTAAAGGCCGCCGAAATACTACACTTTTCACGCTCAATAGCTGCATATTTGACTGTTTCCGAATTTTGACCTTTTAAATCGATCGGATGTCTTTTCCAGCCGTTCCGGAGCCTATTTCCGGATTTCGATTTTTTTCAACAACTCGGAACAGCTCTATTACAAGCAAATATAGGTTTATACAAATTGAAAAATTATCACAATAGATTACGAAAAAACCTAAGTATTTGTGATCTTTTATAATAATTAAATTCAATTTTTAAAAATCCAAGAGTTCTGGAAATTTTTCATCTTGATTTGATAATAAAATCATTTCAAAATTTTGAAACCTAAAAATAAACTTTTCACGTTTTTTTTTTCATTCATCCCTGTTTATATTGTAAGGTTGATTCATTCATTTACGTGAATGCCCTTTGAAGTAGTTAGTTCCTTAAAAAGAATGCAAGCAACAATAAATTACCTGTCATTCTATTCCCCTATTTTTACGTAACTTCAACAAAGTGCATATCGAAATTACGAAAGCGCAGATTGAGTGATAAGATTTTTAGGTAAGATCTATGATTCATACAGGTATATTTCACTGAAGTACTTCCGCATCCGCAATCCATGCACAAATTAAATCCTTCATGAGCACATGGAACCCTATTTGAAATACTGGAGCACTGAAAACATTCAAAAAAAAAATGATTAAACAGATCTCGATTGAAATTGCATGTAATCGATATAAATTAAGTACCTACTCAAAATCGTAGGTAGCCCTAAATATATAAAATATTCATTTCATCCTTCAGCAATACAGATACACAGCCAAATTCTCTGATTCTAATATCCAGCTTATTTACTCATATGAATTCAAACAGTGATACTGCATATTTTACAAAATCCAGCCCTCCAAAGTATCGAGTACATCATTAATCAATATTATATTATGCAGGCGAAAATTTCACCATTATTGTACCACGACTAACCCACATTTTATTCAAAATCGCATATTTCCAAAAAAAACTCACGTAGGTAGGTCTACGGGTTCTATGGCTTTCATCGCAATATAACGACACAATGTAACCCATAACACGCAAATGAACCGATTTAAGTCGGTAATCAATGTAGAATAGCGCGAAAAGGAATAAAATAATAGGTATTCAATGTAACCCAAACAAACTCCTATAGCTTTTAACCATCACCATTGCCTGCGGTTTTGCAATCGCAGTCGAGTCACGAGCGCGTATAAGTTCGCAATAATACAATAACTGTTTGATTTTTAACATTGTAAATCATAATAGATCCTAAGTGTGAGCAATTCTTCATTGTATTCGTCCGCGTATTAATCGAAACAGCTGGTAAAATAACGCACTAGTACCGCAGTAGGTAGTGTTTTTGTAATGAGTGACTTCTTTCTGCGACAGGACACGAAAGTTGGTAAATAAATAGTAAATATAAACGATGAGAATACAAACTTGACATTTTTTTGGTAGAATTTCACAATTCTCAACAGAACAGGTGACATTACGATGACTGCGGGTTCATTTCACAATTATAAATCTTTCCAGTGTCAATTGACAAATACCGATCTATTTTTTCATGCATCTGGACTAACAAAGAAACCATATTTTCTGTTTATTTAGGATTAGTTATAATCTAAAAAAAAACTGTAGAATTCCGATCAACTACCGTATTCTAAGGGAAGTATATTTTTCATTCGATACCCACCAATAGCATTTCCGTTCGAATTAACGAAATCAAAACTATCAGGTATGAAAATCTATCTTATTGACAGGCAGAAGTAATCAAACGCGTAGATTTTTAATCCTACCAACAATAGACTACGGAGCAATAGATGTGGCGAGATTATCCTATGTTTCTGCAACGTTGATTCTTTTACTCGAGATTCTGTAAGTAGAAAATCTCAAATCAATCGTTATTCCAGTTGTACAAGGTTACTGGTTAAATAACTCGAAGCTCGCAGATCTCATATTGTGCCGAGAATAAAGAAAATCTACGTCGATAGGACTAATCACTGTAAGAATTTAACATATTAGGTGGAGGTTATAATGTACCTAAATCACCGCCGATACGCGCCGCCGCTACGGAACCCAGCAGGAAATATGTGCCAAAATATAAACAACCAATTAAACGTACATTTTTGATCTCAAACTAGTTTCGGTCTCGAGTAACGTGCCAGAATACCGTAAATTACAGCTGTGTACCAAGTTTTCGACTATAGATGAACGGAAATGAAGTTGAATGCGACTATACGACGATGAATCTTGATAGTTTCATTTTATGGGAAAGAACAAATCCGGTATCTGTTGAAATAAATTAAATAGATATAAATACGTATCGTTGGGTATTGGCAAATAGCAAATGAATAACTACGACTAAAAGTATAGATAATGACTTGAATCAATGTTACAAAGATATGATACGTGATCTTCTGCAACGTCTACGAATTTCCATCGCATTTGAAATTTTGAATCCATCATTTCACATTACCACGTCGGCACATCAGCTTTCTGTCAAGTTCCATTTCAGACTTATAAATGATAAAGCAAAACGGCAATAAGACAGTAATATTAATTAACATCGCATCACACCATAAAGCTATCATTATTAACACATCTTCTTTGATATGACAGAAAAAAACATCGAAAAAAACGCATGTTTACCAGTTCCTCCCACAACGCATCTGAATCGAACATCTGTTGTAATGCAACACTGCAAATGCAAAATTCAAGCACTGAGAAATTATTATGCAAATTATATAATTTTTCTAAAACACGTCCGATAAGTATTACCTGATAAGAAACTTGAAAGATGCAACGTGTAAAAAATTCCGTTTCATTTACACCTTCGACTTCTGAAGTTCAAACTTCAAAGGAGGCTTGACGATTAATTTGCAACAAGAGTACGTTACCTGGTTGTAAAATGCACATATCGAACAATATTAAATTGAGTAAGTACAGTACACGGCACCGGTACTGCAATAATTATAGGGGTTATTATTTCGAATGTGCGTAAAGTTTAGCATATGAAGCGTTACCGGCTCACAGCTAACTAAATTTCTCTATAATTATCTTGCGTATATTAATTAAATTTATGACTTGTGCATACTTCAAGTATAAACATTTGTTTGTAACACGTGGCATTACATTTTAATATGCTTATTAAAATTATTACTTACGCGTTACATACTGGTACATTACAACGTTAGAGTTGCAGTAACTAACTAGTAACTACATAATTCAATAACGTAAAAATCAACATGGGTTTTTGATCTTTCTGCCATACTTTGCAATTGTCATTTGAACGGTTATTTACCGGGTATAGGTAATTAGGTATAGTGGGTAATTTGATGGAGTCGTTATTGGCAATTTGACTAGTTCAAAAAACGGTAGACCACCGGGTAAATGATGTTTTCGAGTAATTGATCGCAACTTTGAGTTTTGACAGATGTTTTCTGACATGAAAATAATGTGGTGTATGGTGGAGGTGTTAACCGTTTTGAAAAAAGGAATTGATCTTGGGTTCCGATAGAGTCTAGGAGCTAAGGCCTAAGGGCAATTAATGACTTCAAAGTAGGTAACTACTTAATTTTAGAGTTTTAGTGTTGTTTTAGATACTTACTGTTTGGTTTTTTTCCTCCACAAAATAACGAAAATAAGATCATTTTAATACAAATTACAATTTAGCCAATTTTACAAAAAATTTAACCAAAAAAAAATTCTTTTTATGTAAACAAACAATTGAAAGTTGATAAACATTAATAAAAGCATTCTATTGGTCGATTGCATTACCTACTTATTCGTAGACCAATCAAAATCACTCATTAAGTAGGTTTTTTTCAACATTTTTTTTGTTTTTAAAAAAGATTTTCAAATTTCAAGTTCATTTTTTCAAAAAAATTACGTGCAGAAAGAAAATAAAAATAAAAATTTCCATAAACCATTTTTAGCTTTTTCGAAAGGAACCAACCCTCTTTGGCCTCTTTTGTTACCATCTCTATTCTGTTTCCTCCCCAACGCCGATACAACAAAATTTGATTTTTTATGTAACTTTGCTAGGTACTTGTATCTACATCTACCTACACATTAAATAAAATCGCTCTACATTACGAAGAAATATTTCAGATGAAGCATAGCACTGTCTGTGAAAACTGAAACGTATGGCTTACTTACCCACCTAAATCATCATTTATATTTAATACGGAATGATAAATAACTACCGTGTTTATTTTTCATTAAAATTACATAAAAAGTATCTTAACTCTTCCCTTAATGTTGAAACTTTCACGTCCAAAAGCGATCAACGGTCTCGGTCGAATAATCAGATTTAAAGTAAACCCGAATTGTCAACGTATATCTATTTCTGCATTAAAAGACATCATGTCTTCGCACATTAGTGGTAACTTCTTTTGTGGTAATGAAACGTCGTTGTCAGTGCATAAGGACACATCTCTCGTACACGAGTAAACAGATTTTACGTAAAAACGCCGCTCCATGAAAATGTAATTAAAATTCTTAATTAAGAAAACGTGTACGCTGTCACGCTTTGCGATTACAAATGTCAAAATATCACAGATACATAGAAAAATGTCAAAATGAAGAAAGATACTAATTCTTGATGAGATAACAGGATTAAACAAAATAAAGTACAGAGCTTGATAAAATGTTAAATTATTCGATTACCATCATCGTGTTAAAAATACTAAGTGTAGAAACGCAATTTTCGCCAGGGATTAAATTTTTCAACTTGACTCGATCTCGTTTATTATTAAAATTTCATGCTGATTATTCGTATTCGCGACCCGTTGCTATACAAAATGCTCTCGTCGAGAATTTAGTTTGTTAAATTATCTATTCCCATCTACCACGAAATTCGTCACTTTTTAGCCTCGAAGGGAAATTATCCCATTGGTCGGTTTATTAATTACCTTCGATAGTGGAAATCTTTTTAATGAGATGCAGCTAGGTTTGGCTTCGTGTAGGTGGTAATATCTCGAACCTATTTCATATAAGTACCTACCTATTTGACTAATTTATCCCAAAATTTCTACCTACTAGGCTGTTTTATGAGGCTGCATGACAAAAATGATTTACTAGAATAATGCCATTTTCTTACCTCTACGTTAACTTATGAATAAATTACCAAAAAAATAGGCTTGTCGTCATTTGTCATCATAATTAAGAAAAATTTCATTACCTATGCGAAATTTTTACATTTCCTCGTAATAAACTCCTTATTTTCCCTTTCGGACGGCCTTGCCTAATTGAAATGTTGTTGACATGGAATTATTTCACGTTGCTGGAATATTAGTCATCTCCCCTTAATTCGTCATTAATATTTTCAAGGGCCGGAAGCAAACACTAGAAAATAATTAAACCGCCTTACCAATTAGTTTAGCAAAAGTGAGTCGTCTAAGAATTGTCCAGCTGAAATTTACCATCGCATGTTGTAATTTATACATTGACGAGGAACTGGTGTGATGAACAGTCACTTTATAAGGGTATTTTACGCTTGAAATCTTTTCTTTCAACTCGACTGCTGTGGAAAGGTACCTATAACCCGAGTTTCATTTACATCGTAGTGTCGAGATGATGAAAGTATCTAATTTAGAGACAGAATTTCTTGCCGGGTTTGTATTTTTTGTACAGCGAGTTGAAAGTTATTGCGAATTTAGAATTCATTTGCGTCAAACTTTTGTAAATTTATATTTTTTTAAAACATAAGTAAATATGATTGCACATTAATCATTGATACTCATCTGTTTATACTCTGATCTGGATTGCCTACATTTTTTCACAATGTTGACAAAAATTGTGCATAAATTGCAAGTGATGCATTTTCGGCACGTGTACAGAAACGAGACAGTTTTTTATGCAAGGATGTGAAATAATTTGCGTCTTGAGAGTTTCGGTTACTAAAATAGCTATGAAAGAGGACCGGAAATAAGACAACAAAGGTTTTCCGCTAATCAAGCGTAAGAATGATGACAAATTATAAGCGATTTTTTTCATCGTAGGTACCTAACGTTTTTTCTCTTAATTTTTTTTTCAGTGATTTATTTGGAAGTGGGATATAAAGTGGCATTGAAGCTTACATGAGATTAAAATTCAAATATGTTTATTGAGAAAATCAAATTTTGAGAAAAAAAATGAAGTGGATAAATGTATTTGATTTTTTCTGCAAATACCTGTTACCTACTACATAGTCAACTTACTTAACTTACTTACTCTCATAGTCTTCAAAATTTATTTTCGCGAAAAATTTTAAAAATATTGCAATACAGCGTCAGTGAGATTTCATGAGCCCTCATTGAAAAAATTTTCATGCTTTCTTTTCTTTCTAGAAATTCAAAATTGAATTTTCTTCGCTTCCCCTCCTCATACTATTTTTGAAACATCACGAAATGTATCGCATATTATTTTTCATAAAATTCAAAAAAATAAAATAGAGCACTTTGAAAAGTTTCCATTTTTACACAGTCAACTTTTTGCCTTTTCAATATGTTTTTTAAAATTTTTTTTAAAAAATGTAAACTTTGATTAAGTACTTAAATTCAAGTTTATCGCTAACAGTTTTGAGAATTTTTCCAAATGTGCTGAAAATGTCGATAAATTTTGCAAAACTTTGATCATTTGAATCAATTTTTGATTTTTTCAACATTTCTTTGATTTTTTTCATGAAAAAAATTTATGTACTAACGTTTTCGAAGATTTTCCATTATTTGTTTAGAAATTTTTTCATTTTTTGAAGATAGTTTTTGTCAATCAGATCTTCATCAGGATTATTGTAACACTTGAGAAATTTTTTTGAGTTTTTGACTGGAGCTCACCACTAGTTTTTTTTTTAAAGGTATACATGCAATTTGAAGTATTCATTCAAGATTTTTCACTGAAATGAGGAGTAAAAAACAATAGGAAAATTTTCCAAAAATGAATCTCGAACCTCAATTTTTTGAATACATTCAGAAATTTCAAAATGAAGGAAGTGGGCAAAGATGACATTTTGAGCTCCAAAATTTCTTTTCATCTCTGAAATACCTGCATACCTACCTATGCCATAGTAATACTACTTTCAACATTCATGTCAAGGGTGAATTT
This sequence comes from Pseudococcus jackbeardsleyi, assembly GCA_038380155.1. Lineage (NCBI taxonomy): Eukaryota > Metazoa > Arthropoda > Insecta > Hemiptera > Pseudococcidae > Pseudococcus > Pseudococcus jackbeardsleyi. Next base: position 48,006,621 of record CM076239.1, read on the forward strand.
ACTTCTTTTACTGAAGGAGAAGAGGGCGTTTCTTGAGAAAAACTATCAAATAAAATCGAATTCTCGTATTCCTATATTTACCCTCATTCATAAAAAAACGAACTGACCTTTTTACTCGAAACCAACTTGTCACCCGGAGTTTTTCTTAATCTATCATTCGTCTAATCTGGCACGCGTACGAAATGGGAAGTTGATAAAAATTTTATATAAAATAACTCACATTAACCGAGTTCACTAGGTAATGACGAATAATTCTTTATAAAAAAACCTCTTTGATGTGGCCAAACTCTTTGTAAGAGCGAAAAAAAAAGTCATAAATAAAAAGTGGTTCGTTTTCCGAATGTAACAGGCGACGATATGAGTTAATTATCACCCGAAGAAGCAAGTGTCACTCAAGACGAAAAATGCTATAATTCGTTAGAAGAGGTCGTCTATCAGTTTTTAAGAGGCGGAGTTGCATTTTGGGCGCCAACTTAGCATCTGGTTTAATTTTATGAATATCCCACCCTCAGATTTATTTTTATTATGTTTCTGTCTTTTACGCGAATGTTTTCACTTCGTAAACATTACACGTAATATACTTTTTAAAACGACGATATTAATATATGAACCCGAAAACGAGATAATTTAATTATTCCCATCTAATAAGTAGAATTGTAAAGTAATTTACCCCAACTTTTTTTTTTTGCTTAATGAACGATGATGATGAAATATGTGTTAGTGCGGTTTTACATGAAATAATAAGTTGAATAATACAGATTAATGGCTTATTAATAAGTTTTTATTAGAAATAATGTTGAATTACGCGACAAATACTCCTTACAAACCGCCCAATGATGTTTATCAAAATTTATTTCAAGAGACTGAAAATGCTCATCGATTTTCCGTTTCGTCCTTATTGCAATTGGAGGTAAAGTGCAAGAAAAGAACAGCCGGTAAAACGGATAATGGTGAGTAATTTTTTCTTCTTTCTTCGAATTAATAACATTAAAATGTAAACAAAGAGATCACAGCGGGCTGCCTCATGTTTTCATTGTAATAACATTGTTATCAACATCGCGTTGCAAGTGTTAGACGAAAACGTAGGCTTTTATCCTCATTAAAAGCAAATTATTTTTTCTACTAATTAATACAGACACCAGCATGCGAGTATATGAAGAATTGAAATAACTTTGGATGTATGGAATATCCTATTTTAAAATGTGGGTAAGGAAGTCATTGTGTGAAATAAGTATAAGTCTTGAAGGAAAATTATCTGCTTCCTTTTTGAGTCGGTAAAAAAAAAGTTTTCTCATTTCTCAGTTTTAGAAATATCAAAAATTTTGAGCAACTTAAAAGGAAAGTCTCTACTTGAATAAGTATTAAGTATTGAAAAAGAAAAGAGGCAAAAATCCTCAAACTCAAGACTAAATTGCTGATGAAGCTTCAAAATTTATTTTCAAAATCAATCTTTTTCATGAATAAAGATTGAAAAATTGTCCATTAATTTGAATGAATTTTCATTTGCATATTTTTTTTCAAAGGGAAGAAAAATGATTAGGTACACTTACCTATTAAATAATATAAAATTCAAAAATTAAATCCAAAATTCGAACCCTTTGAATCTAGAGAATGATTTTTTGAATATTTATTTACACATGTGATTGAAATTGATAGTCAAGAGTGTCCACTTGATTAAAAAAATCATAAATATGTATTTGAAATTTGGTTCCTCAGTTTTTTAAGAATATAAAAAAAATTTATTCTCGATTCAAAAAATGATGATAAAATTATCGTAGAAGACTAAAAAAAAATTATGTTGGTGAATAGGTCTAAGATATTATTATTCTTTTTTTTTTTTGCCAGAAAATTGATTTGATACCATAAAAAATATTTGTGGACTCCCCCTCTCTCTGGCTTCATAATATTTTTATATTCAACTCATACGTTTTCAGTCAATTATTGAGGTAAAACTGGCTGATTGTGATTAGTAAAAAAATATTGAAAATTTTTTCTGTTACTTTTTAATCACAAAAATTGATGAGATCTGGAATGTCGGACATTCGTAAAAATGGAAATTACCAGAGTAAAATGTAGTTCAAAAAAAGGTCCCAAGTGCTTAGACGTGTCTGCGCCCCTTTTTTCGAATGATAGACCGCGCTTCATGGTTTTTAAAAAATTAACAATAGACGGATTTCGGTACATTACTAATTATATTTTAAAAATTGACGATTTTTCACCAATATTTCAGTCAAAAATCACTGATTCCTGAAATAATTTCCAATTTCTGAGGAAAAAATCAATGACTTTTGACTGAAAGATCAGTGAAAAATAAATAAAATTTGACCCTTCCTATCATAATTAGACTAAAATTTGAAAAATCACATGCAAAAAAAAAGCAAATTTTGAGAATTTGATTAAAACTGTCTCTCGAACAAGTATACCTTACTTGATAATTATGTACCTAGTAATTTTGATTACATTTTTAAAATTCATTTTTTCACTTAAATTTTTCCTGGGCCAAGGAAAATGATTCAAACGAATGAAGAAAATTTTCGCGAATTCCAATAAAATGTTTTCAGAAAATTATTTGACCTTCTGGACACTAATCTGGAGTTGGTTTTCCTTTTCAGTCATTTCTTCTCTTCAAATTGGGTAAAAATTAAAATTAAAAGCAGTTTCCCAGAGGTGTAAGTATTTGCCATGTACCTATTTAAAATATTGAAAAATCATGTTAGGCAGAAAGATAAATTTTATTCGCTAATAAAAGTTCATCTTTTTGCCTAAAAAAATTGAAAAAATTTTTATTGGACGCAGAACACAACTAAACACATGTAAATACAAAAACCACCCTTAAGTGTCAAAAATTGATTTTTGAGTTGATACTTGATACTGATTTCAGACCTCTTAGAACAGTAGAATCAGGGGAGATTTTCAACAAAACCAGTTTTTGACCCTTTAAAAGTGATTTTTATATCCAGATCCACGTGCGAATTTTTTTTCAAATTCTTTTTAAGGTCGTTTTTGAGGATCAGAAAAATTCTGGAAAAATTTATTGATGTAAAATATATTCAACATGCTTTACAAAAATGTTTGAAATACGTACGATGTAAAAAATATAAATATACTTATCTATTTTCCAACGCCACATTTTCAAAAAGAGGAATGAAAATGTCATTTTGGGGTAAAAAAATTACATTTTTACTACACACCCTTGAAGAATTTTCATAAAAAACATTTTAAAAGACTTCTTTCTATAACTAGAACCTTTTAGCTAATAAAAAAATATGAAATAAAATATTATCTAAAAACATACGACTCGAATCCCCAAAGGTAATAACATCGCTCCTTGCAATTTACCCTGCAAATCAATTCATTTCGGCTAAATCGAGTAAAAAATCTAGGTACGTGGATAATTTCGGGCAATAAAAAGCGTATAATTTTATTCCATTTTACATTTTAACGAAAGCTAATAACTGCATCAAACTGCGGATACGTGCGATCAATAAAATGATAAAATTTTTCGATCAAATTAGCTCTAAAATATTACAAGTCATAAACTTGCGAAAATCGTTACACCCCTTTTTTTATTATCTTTCGATACCTATATATTTGTAACTTTTTCCATTGTATAAATAACAAGTATGAATAAAAAGGAGTGGGAAAAAAAGGGTAAGTACACATGTATATAGGTTTATTGATGGGTACCTAGAAGAATCATAACGATAAAATCGTTAGGTTGGGAAATCGTTAAATTGTATAATTTACGAGACAAGTATCAGCGTAGAAAATTGTCACAATTAGATATTTGCAGGAATCGGATGTAATTGCGAAATTAAACGAAGAAACAAACCCAGACGGAATCGAACTACATTTTCTAGTTGTCAATTGAATGCGCTGGAAAGGGTATTCGAACGCACTCATTATCCAGATGCTTTTGTCCGAGAAGAATTGGCGAAAAGGGTGTGTTTAAGTGAAGCCAGAGTACAGGTATGAAGTACTCACGTACCTATTTCCTATAACATGTGAAAATTTTAATATAATAAAAATTTCCTGGATATATAAAATCATCATCCCTGAATAATTTTAGTATTTCTAGTTTATAAGCTAAAATCGAACAATTTGGTCAAAACCAGTTTCTTAATTTCAAATACTGGGTACCTCTACCTACCTATTTTTGTGAACGAATTATTTACAAATTACTCTCATCTAACAAATAATTAAAAAATATTTTCAACGTACGAAAAAATCTATTTTTAAAATCCGCGATGTAAATTTCCGACATCTTATTCGAAATATTATTCTATAATTGTAAAAAGTCAAAACCCATGTGACAGCTGTGAACCAACTCAAGAATGAACGAGCATGAATAAATCCGGCCAAAAATATTTACGCTCGACGTACAACTTCATAGAAATGACATTAATCATGTATCTAGATTTCAAAATATATTTATTCAGAAACGAATCCCAAATGCTTTCACCTCATATGTTTCTAATTTAATTAACTGTACGTTAATTTTGTATAGGTATAGTTTAGAGACATAAGCTCGGACGGTTTAACCCGTTGACTTTGGGACTTTTTTTTATTGGCGATGAGCCAATAGCTGCGGTGCCGGTGGGCTCTAACTTTAAAAACGCTTTTTTTAAACTAAATTTTAGAAATTTTAATTCGATCAGATGACATCAAATTTTGAAATTTTATTTTATTTGTCCGGAAGTTTTCGGGGTCGATTAGTCCAAAAAAAAGACGGTTCGAAAAATTTGAAATGATATCTCTCGAATTTTTAAAAAAATTCAACAGTTCGAATTTTAAATCATCATGAAAGAAGTTACCTTTAATTTCAAAACCATTTTTCTTTGTGAAAATGATTTTGCCCCTTCGGCTCAGATGGTAAGCAAACATACATACATAAAATTAGTATAGATTGCAGTGAAGTTGCATAGGTGCTGGGTGGAAGACCTACAATAAGAACACTAAACACAATTTTTTTTCAATTTTCGACTTCTCCGGTGGAAACTCAAACAGAAGTTTTAGAAATTTCTTCACTATTTGGACGATAATAGCTCAGGAAATCTTAAAATGACATTTCAGAATTTGAATAAAAGTTTTGAATGTAATAAGTACCCATGGCTAATTTTTAGTCACATTTTTTAAGATTTTGAGGCTCATAAAATAATCCAAAGAACAAAAAAAAAAATTATCCTAGATCGAGATTAAATTTTTAGAGCTCCAGTGAGGAAGTTTTTGTTATAAGTATTTACAGTATTTGTACCTAGTAATATTTTTAAAATGAATTCTTTGAAAACAGACGAATTAAAAATTATATGTTTTTCTAAAAAACGTTTTCCCTTTCTCCCTCTCAGTCGCAGAACATTACCGTCCTCCTCATTAAAATATTATTTGGTTTGAGACTTCAAAATAATTAATTTACTTAACAAAAAAAAAAAGGCAAAATTTTCACCAATTTCATTCATCCACGGTTTTTTTTTTCATTAATTAAATTCCAACGAAATGAATTTCTTTGCAAAAAATTGAAATTTTACGTTGCAGGTTTGGTTTCAAAACAGAAGAGCGAAATTTCGAAGAAAAGAACGTAACATTCTGGCATCCCATAAAGTACCAGAAGCTACTCAATCCAAATCTGAAATATACAAAAACATAGAACAACCTCTATTACCAAGAGCAACCACTTACAATCATATAACTTCTGGTAATTTTGCATTCGTGGTTTGGTTTAACATTGAATAATGAAGTGTCACCTGTTGGAATGTACTTCTGAGGTTTTGTCGTGTAATCACGTTTTCAATATTTGTCTTTACTTACTTAATGAGAAATTAGACTGGTAGATAAATTTTCAGTCATTTACATCGTAACATGCAATCATTAATTTTCTAAAGTTTCTTCAATCAGTTAAATTAAATTATTTTAAATTTACGTTAATCATTCATAAATTTTTAAAATTCTATTGATTTGTTTTCAGGTCATTATATAGATTATTATGCCAACAACAATTGGAAAAATAACAATATGGCACAATTTGGCATGTTTGGAACAAATTTTTCATCCAGCATTCCTAGCTCAACATTTATCAACTCCGGTGAGCGAAAAGATTTTAAATCAGAAAGCCATTAAATTAATGATTTCACTTGAGAATTCTAAAAAAGTCTAGTTAAAATAATTCAAAAATATTTTTTGTTTCTTTGTAAGCGAATAAAATTGCATTAGGTACTTCATTATTGAAAGAAAATCACATGATCTGAATAATCGAATATCACTCCAGCAGATTTCTAATCAAACGATGCATTTATTTATGATAATTTTTTTCATCCATCAATGAAATTAAATATTTTATTTTTTAATTTTGTACAGGAAATCCAGAATATGGAAATAATGGAGCATTCATCAACCATCCAGCCATTTCAGTATCGTCAAATTTAGCCAGTACCTTGAGATTTCGAGTTCAAGATTTCTCCGTTCATACTTCTGTATAGCAATAAATCCGGTTATAATTAGAAATAAAATGTTCGTCACAGTAAAAACTTTTAATCGAAAAAAAAGAATAAATATGGTTTTAAAAAATCATTGTTGAACAGCCATATTAGCAGCGATACTTGGATTATTAATCACTTCGCCCAAACTATCCAATAATTCTTTCCTGTAATCATCGAAATCGCCATCTAATTCGTTAATCGTTTGATCTTCGATGATCCATAACGAACACTCGGTTTCACGAATCAGTCTTTCGTCGTGCGATACGATAATAACTCCTGAAATCAAAAAAAAAATCAATAAATACTTGAAATCTAAGTTCTAACGAGGAATAAGGGGAAACGCCTACCTCCTTTGTAATCATTTATAGCATCAGCGAGTGCATCTATCGATTCAATATCTAAATTATTCGTAGGTTCATCCTGTAAAAAAATAATTCAAAATAACATCTTCGTTGGAAATCCTTAATTTAACTCAAGTTTAATAAAACTGACCAAAATAATGACATCAGGTGCCATAAGCGTAAGCTCAGCTAAAGCAACTCTGGCTTTCTGTCCTCCAGACAAATCTTTCATCTTAATCGTATGAGCATGACTGGCCAATCCAAAAGTTCCTAATTGCTTACGAGCTTTTTCATAAGGTAAGTCGAAAAGTCTCATTAGATATTCGGATGGAGTTTCTTCGGCAGTCAAGTGTTCACCTGAATGTTGATCGTAGCGACCGATTCTCTAAAAAACAGTAAAAATTATACATTTCAAATTGAAAAATCCAGACGTTTGAGAAATGAGTAAAATTTTGATACTTACGAGTCTATGGTTTTTCTTCAAATCACCTTTCTGTGGTTCTAAATCAGCAGTTAGTAATTTTAAGAAGGTAGATTTTCCAACACCATTGGGTCCAACGATTGCGACTCTGGAGCTCAGATCGATACCGAAATCTACGTTAATAAATAATGGTTTTTGATCAGGATACGCAAACGTTGTATTGTAAAGACCTAGAATAGGCGGCTGTAGAGGAGGTGGATCTGGGAAAGAGAACTTGACTATGTATTCCTTAGGTTTCGAAAGTAATTCAATCGGGCCTTCTTCGTCTTCAGCTTTTTGTACTTTACTGCTCTTATTTTTCTCTTGTTTCCTGGTTAAAACTTCTTTCTGCTTTTTCTCCTGCAATTAGAATTAAAATTTAGATTCGAGTGAATATTTTAAAGATAATGGGAAGAAAAAATAAGACACATACGGCTTGTTTTTTCGATTGACCGTGTTGTTTCAAATCTTTTATCTTTTTTTCTTGTTTTTCATATTCTTTCAATAGTTCTTTTCGTTTCTGAGCGTACATTTTCTTAAACATGCTGTAATTTCCTTTATAGTAGAATAATTTCTTCTGATCTAAATGGATGATTTCATTACAAACGTTATCCAAGAAACTCTGGTCGTGAGATACTATCAATAGTGTTTTCTTCCAGCTTTGTAAATAACTGAAATTAATAAAAATCAAATTAAGTATCAAATTTCAAAATACTAAATAAAATTATAATGCGAAATACTGACTTATCAAGCCAAATAACAGCGTTTAAATCTAAATGATTCGTGGGTTCGTCCAATAATAATAATGTTGGTTCGACAAACAGCGCTCTGGCTAGCGATACTCTCATTCTCCAACCTCCAGAGAAGTTTTTAGTTGCTCTATCTTGCATAGACTTGGAAAAACCTAAACCAGCTAGGATTCTTCTCGCCCTTGGTTCCGCTGAATCTGCACCGATTGCTTTCAGTTCATCGTACACCTAAAAATGAACAAAAAATCAAAATATGGTAAAAGAGAAACATAGAAAGAGCATTGAAAAAATTTGATACCTCTTTAAGACGATCTTGAACAGTAACATCTCCTTTCTCCTGAGCACTTTCTAATTTTTTACATTCATCTAATAATTCAGTACGTTTAACATCTGCTTTCAGCACAGAATCGACTGCGGTAAAATCATCAGCTACGACTTCTTGTTCACAATACAAAATATCAATGTTTGGTGGAATAGGGAATAATCTCGAAGCGATATGCCTTAATAAAGTGGTTTTTCCATGACTGAAAATTAAATTATAAATGTAGTTTTTCATTGAGAAATATTCGTAAATAAGATTTTCAATGGATTATTACCCGTTGGGTCCTACGAGACCATATCTTCGTCCTTGAGCGATCAATAAATTCGCATTTACAAATAAATCGTTTCCTTTAGCCGATATACTGAAATTTTCTACTTTAATATCGACAGCGAATTCAAGAGCAGCAATTTGTCCGGCAGTTTTTTGCATTTGGGATACGGTAAAGTTTTCTCCTAGATCACTATGTCCTTGTCCACCTTTCTTGGTCAATGTTTCCATTTGTTTTTGATACTCCATCTGATGAAATTCAATACAGAAAATTTTAATAATTATTACAAATAATTATCGAATCACAAAAAATTATTTGATCGATGTTGATACCTCTTTTTTCAATTTTTTCTTCTCTTTATGGGATAATTTCTTTATTTCTGAAAAAAAAAATCAAAAATTTTAATTAAATTAAACATGAAATTATTGATAAATTTGCAAACACCACACTTGATCAAATACTTATATACCCGTTACAAGTGTACATAGATGAATTCTGGAGTAATAACTTACCAGATTTATCTAATTTGATAGGTTCCGCTGATTTAGTCTCTTTTGGAACGCTTTCATCAGGAAATTCATCAAGATCTTCGTCCTTGGGCACTTCTTCGATACATTTAACATCGGAATTATTTATCACAGAAGTGCTTTTGACCTTTTCTTCTTTTGCTTTCTTTTTAGACGATGTCTTTTTTTCTTTAACTTTACTAGGTTGCGGAGGAACGACTGATTTTTCTACAGGAGCTGCTTCTTTTTCAACTTTATCTTCGATTTTTAATTCTTTTAAATCACTAACGACGTCTTCAATAACATCAAGACTGGGGGATTTTTGTTTACTACTTTCAGAGCATTCTTCTTTCTGACAAATTTTTTCGACTTCAACTGGTTTAGTTTCAGGTTCTATATTTTCAACAGATGCATTATCATCGATAATAATTTTTTCATCTTCGTTACCTTCTTCGATTTTAGCTTTCTTCTTGGATTTCTTACTCTTTTTATCTTTACTTGTTGCATTATCTATTTCACTATCAGCTACTACAGGTTTAATTTCAGGTTCATCACTTTTGACTGGTTCATTACTCTTAACAGGTTCATCATCGATAGCCATTTCTTTACGAAGTTCATTCAATTCATTTTCATAATCGTCGTCATCTTCGACCTTCTTTTTAGATTTTTTACCCTTTTTTCCTTTATTTGCCGGCTGTGGAGGTTCGATTACTTTTTCTTCGTCTTCATCAATTTCCTTGGCTGGTTCAGTTTCAACAAAATGATTAGTTTTTTCATTCTCGGCGTTTATTTCATTTAACAAAGCTTCGTTTTCTTCATCATCATCGTCGAATTTTTTCCTCGACTTTTTCTTCTGTTTTTTTGTTTCGACTTTTTCAACATTCTCGATACTTTCGACGTCATCTTCGTCCTGGACTACATCTTCGTCAAGATCTTTCTTACCTTTTTTCTTCTTATCTTTTTTCTTCGCCGGAGCTGCGATGACCGGAGCACTTTCGTCTTCTTCAAGATCGGGAATCAGGAATTTATTTGTTTTAGGTTCATCTTCACTATCGCCCCAATCGTCTTTCTTTTTACCTTTGGCTTTCTTCTTTTGAGTTTGTTTGGATGCTGATTTTTCTAAATTTTCGGAAGCCTCTAAAGATTTAGGTACTTTTTCTTCATCGGATTCGTCTGGCCAGTCGTCTTTCTTTTTCTCTTTTTTCTTCTTAGAAACTTTCTGAGATTTAGGTTTTGAAGATTCAGCTTCGTTATCGCTATTAACTAAATCGTCATCTTTGGCGTTTTTCTTCGATTTTGTGGGCTTGATTTCTTCGTCAGAACTCTCGAAATCTTTTTTCTTGGATTTTCCTTTCTTGGGTGGCATTATAACTCACTTGTTAACGAATGAAACTGATTCGGAAACTGGTAATGAGGTGAGAGGAACGTTGCTCTATTTCGATGATGATAACGAACAGAAACCAGAGTATCAAGGTATGATTCTGTAGGCATTCAGGCACATTAAATGAAAAGATAGATTACCTAATGAATGCAGAACGAAATACCTGAATTAAAATTACTTTTCATTAAACAAAACTACACATGATTACAAAAATTTGCGAAATAGTTCAAGTTTTTGGTGATGTTTGCTGATTGCTAGCTGATATCATTTATCACAATTTTTGTTTAGATTCGCAGCACGTGGACATTTCACCCGGTTGCTTATTCCAAAACTTCACAAAATTTTCAAAAAGTGTATTAGCGATCCTAGCGATCAAATTGGAAACTGAAACTTTTTTCTAGAAAATTTTGGAAAACCATGAAAAATGTTTGTGTTTTATCTGTTTTATCAATTTTAACGCAAGGCAAGACGAAGAAAGAAAAGAAGAAAATCAAACTTCAAACACGAGTTCGAGATCGCTTTGTGTGTTTTGTGTTTCCAATTCAGTGAAAATTTTAATAATTTCTTGTTAGAAGGGAATTCTTCTTCATTTCTACATAATTTGCAATAAATATGTCTTCTAAAGTCGAAACTGTAAGTACTTTGCTGCTTGTTTTCCATTACTTTTCACGTGGACGTTTGTACCTGATATTAACAATTTTCCATGCTTTTAGTTGAGGAGTGACGTTGCTGAGCTGTACAGATTGGCAGATTTAACCGATAGAAAAAAGATCAAAGATATACTTTCCATTGAAGCGAAAAAAATCGAAACTGAAATATCCCTGCTTCAAGAAAACGAATGCACTATTAAACCGAGCTCAACCTCTGTTACAGCTTCCAAACGAACCTACGATGTTAAAATCACTACGTATGGTGAGTGTTTCTATCCGCTTACCTAGAAAATGTTGTGTAATTTGTATGAACAGTGTTAACTGCCAATTCTGTTCGTAGCTTGGGATCAAACTAACCAGACGGTGAAAATATTCGTTACGTTAGCCAATGTTCATACCATTCCGAGTGAAAATGTCTCTTGTACTTTCACAGAAACGTAAGTTACCATATCACCTTCTATAATTTTGTCTAAAGTGTTTCTCAATTATTCAACCGTTCGTTTGTTACAGATCCTTTGATTTATTAGTGAAAGAATTAGAAGGCAAGAATTACACCCTTTCTGTTAAAAACCTATTCCAAAATATAAAACCGGAAGAATCTTCTTGGAAAGTAAAGACAGGTATTCATATTTTTGGGGTTTATTCTACGAAATCGTTGTTCAGTAATTGCATGTTATTTCTAAAATATTTGAATTGTTTATAGGTATGGTAGTCATTTCTCTGGCCAAGAAAAGTGGTTCCGATTCCAAATGGTCTGGTTTAACTAAATCAACGAAGGACTCGTCTGTTCCTAAAGCTCCGAAGTTGGATGACGACGCAGATCCATCCGCCGGAGTAATGAATCTATTGAAACAAATGTACATGGATGGTGATGACGATATGAAACGTACTATCGCTAAGGCGTGGACCGAAAGTCGTGAGAAAAATGGCATGAATTTAGGTTTTTAAGAAGTGATCTACTAACATTCCTTTTTGAGTTTAACAGGAGTAAAGTTTTGATGATAATCGATGGATGAATAGTAAAAATTATTAATTGAAGTTGTAAGAGAAAGAATGCTGCTTCGAATTGATATTTCTTTTTCGTTTAAATTATCCTATTCGTGTGTAACATATTGCGATCCGTTTATTAAAAATGTTTGTAGAGTGTAAGTATTAATTAATTATTTTTTTGGTTTATATGAAATTGAAATATTATTTTGATACATGAAGTATTATGACTTTTATTTATCGAAAATTGTACAAAATCTCATCTTATAAAATAATATAATTGTCAGCTTTTTGGTCAAAGTTATATTGAACAGAGTATAACAAGGCGGAGTAATATTTTGTTCATCACTGAACACTTCGGCTTTCTGAATAAATTCTTAGTACAGTTACTAAATGCTTGTGGCAGATAAGTTCGTATCTATCCAAGAACTTATTAATTGTCTCCGGCGTTGGATCGATCCATTTGACATATTTGTTTAGGATCGATGTTAACTCGAATTCGTTGATCTCCCGTTCAGCGTATGTTGAAAAGATTATCAATCCGTCATTCATGATTTCATTTTTTTTGTGAGCAATTTCTTCATCAGACAATTCCAGCCACAAAAAATAATCGTTCATCAATTTATACTCTTTCCACTGAAGAAATATCAAAACAATCTCAATGGATAATAAATCATCACAGAAGTTTCTTTTCTCAGCACCAGGAAAACACCATCTGAAATAATTTTCCAAAGATTCAAAACCGTCTTTTTTTTTAATGAGCCAACAAATTAAACCTATATTTTCTGATAATTTGAAAAACTTTTTCTTGTACGCGATCGCGATGGAATCATTTTCAGGAAAAAACCAACGTAAAATGCGATTAGCTAAAGTGAAATTGTTTTCCCTGATGAATAACTGAATTAGCATATTTAAACTGACCATCTTATTATTTCGTATTGGATGAATTCTACGAGGAGGCAGGTACCAATTTAAAAGTTTTTCAATTGAGGTTGAATCGTTCTTTGATTGAAACGGCAAGTCAGCTTGAGTTACGTCAGACAAATAGTAAACCAAAAGCATGGCTTTGCTGCGCATTCTGACAACATACTTATCGTAAAATGTTTCAAAAATAACATCTATCTGATTCCACGGATCGTTTTCATTCAACTGAGGCAATTCGAAAAACCACATAAGGAAGTCTGTACAGCCATTCCAGCCTCTTTCCTTTTTAATCGATAAAAAAATGTCGAAGTGGTGTTTTTCCAATAATTTCTTTTTGAAAAAATTTACCTCACATTCTTGAGTAAAAGCGAAGCTTAAAAATTCTTCGAACGAGTTCTTTTGATTCGTGCGAATTAAATAAAGACATTTTCTCATACCATATTCAGACTCTAAAACGTATTTCTTCTCAGCAGGAGTAATTTCGGCGAAAATCGAACGAATTATATTTTTGCTAATCTCCCACGATAATCCGTAAATGATTTGGGCTCCGAGATCATCATCACGTTCGAAAATATCACTCTTGTAATCTAATGGTGAAAGTATCCACATTTCTTTAATTATTTCGGCGTATTTTAAGTAAAGGAACGAATAATCCGGCGTTTTGTTACGATAATATTTTAGATAGCAGAGTAACAACTTCATTGTTTCAGAGTAATCTTCTTCTTCAAAGTACTGGAACATGTACCGCACCAGTGGAATGATCTCATCAACCCACAAAGTATTTTTAATGAAAAGTTCAACAATACAACGACTTTGTTTCTTTAATAGCTTATGCTCGGTGAATCTAGTAATACGCGATAGTAAAAAACAGCAACATTCAGCACTGCTTGAGCTCAATACGCGTGCAAACACTCTTTCTCTTTCCGAATTCGTAAGCTTGCTCCAAAAATATTTTATCGCTGCATCCTTTTCACCACCGATCGAAGAACCACAATAAAAAATTAAATCGGTCATTAGGTGGTTTATACTTCCATATTCCGTATTCTCTGTTTCTCTCGATTGCAAATGGTTAATGGCCCCTTCCGTACGATATTTCCAGTACCAAAGCATTGGCTGTCTTCGTTTTTCAATTTCATGACCATCGTTCACTGTTTTATTTTTAGCATATATAGCTTCAATATCCTTTTCCAGGCAAAACGTACAAGCTACCAGATATTTCTCAGTGTGAGTAATTTCATCCCGATTCATGATACGTTCAGCAGTTGCGACGTAATCTATGGTTCCTCTAGGAGTCAATACCAAGTCATCAAGATAATCTACGATTTTAGACACCGATCTTCCGATTTTTCCTGATATCATATTTTCATAAAATAGTATCCATCCGATAACGGATTTTCCTACCGCTTCGGCGTAGCATGCAACTGTTTCGATGATCGATTTTGGTAGAGTCAATTGATTGATTTTCTCAATAACTTCAAGTTCGATTTGCCTCCAACGGACGCTTATTTTCACGTAATTCTGTAGATCATGACGGTCCAGAGCGTCTAATAAATTTAAAATGCTTTTTCTAATTTCTGGGTGATTCCATGCCAGAAGAATAACGTTTACTCGAGCTACGTGTTCTAAAGATGGTAAAAAACAATATTTAAATTTAGTATTAGTAAGCTCCTCTTCTTGTGAATGGTTAGTTTTCAATCGTTTATTCGCATTTCTTGACGGCAAGATATTGGAGCGAGTTGGTAAATCCATATTCAACACTCAACTTGATACGTGATGACAGAAGAATTTATATGTATTTCGACGTATCTAAAAATACGATAAAAAGTTATAATAGGTATTCAACGAATCTGAAGTAAGTAATGTACATTTTACATCAATACAATTCAATGAAATGGTTACCTCAATTTGTTTCGTGTTATTTTCTTCCATGAACCCTGCTGAGCGCAGTAAACTCTTGAAAGTTTGGGACCGATTAATTTAGAATTATTTTTAGAAGCAAGAGCAATGCCTTTCAACTTTATAACAAATGGAACGACAATAAAGTTCAACATTCTTATCACTCTTATCAATCAATAATGACATATGACATCAGCGTAATCCTCACGTGGTTTTTTTAAACTAAGACTAGGATTGGTTTGGTATTAAAAAAGGGGAGAAGGGTTGTAGAAAGTACTGAAAGTAGAAACAGACCATGAGGAGATTCTCATTCAATTCTCAATTCAAAGAAATTCGATAAAAAAACATTCTACACGTACTTTCATTTGGTTAAGGAAACAAGAAATAGCAAGTAAGACGAGGAATAAAAAGGAAGAACGAACTGAACGAAGTTTCCGAATTACAGAAATCAAAATTACAAAAATCGGTCCCTCGAAAAATAAAATAAACATTATGTCGGCCCAAAAAATAAAATTCTAGCTTAAAAAAATACATATATTAACGAATAAAACATAACAATTCATAACTATAGAATCAATTTTTTCTGCTAAATCAGGCTGCAGATTCTTGCTGTTCTGGTTCTTTTTCTTCTGCAGCTTTTTGTTTCTCCAATTTCTCCAATGCCGATTTTCTTCCACGCCAAGCCGTCATGTAAGTTCTCGGACTAATCGGTAATATACCAGCAAGACCTGAGAACAAATTTCATTAAAACATGTCCAGCGGAATTTTCAATTTCGTAACTGAATAATTCAAGTGAAAAAATAAATTAAATTATTTTTACAGATATCACATGGATCCTTAGCGAATGAAGTGCAACGAGCCTCATATTATTAAGACCTTAAAACATTTGGGGTAAGTTTTTTTACCGAGTAATTCAGCCACTGGAGGGGAAACTGTGGTTTTATGAGCCATCCAATATTTTAGCCGTTCAATGTTTATACTACATAACTTTTCATTGTACTGGTTGGGCAACGGATCATAGGTACCAAGTTGCTCAATTGGACGATCGTGTTGATGCCGGCGAACCTAATTAAAATTCTAAGTAAATAAGAATAATTTTGATAAAGATACAATAAAGAAAGGAGTTTCAGCTAACCATAGCAACATTTATGTGGAAAAATGGTCTATTTGCACATCCGTATTGAGCGAATCTAATAGACTTATGAGCAGCAGGAAAATGTGGTCCTCCGCCGGCTGCGGGAACAATCGGCAAACGCTTGAGTTTTACGTTGGTTATGATATCATTACCGTAAATTGTAGTGAATATTTTCCTCGGAAACCTCATCCTAGAATGATTCTAACTAATACGATGGGAAAAATTAATTTTTAAACGAACATAACTAAAACTTTTCAAAAAAAAATTCAATTTCAACCGCAGCTCTGTTCTGTTATCAATATTATCAAAATCTTTTTGCTTATACACGTAGTTGGTCATAATTCCGCTAGAAGTACTAAGTACAAAATTAGTTGAATAATTATTCCGCCAGGATTGCTAAATGCAGAATTATGTTTTTTTATTTTTAGGGTTCCCGGCCTCCGGAGGCCGTGGAACCCTATTAAAATCACTTTTTTTTGGTACACAGGACGAAGGACCCCCAACAAATACTAGTATATTGTGAAAGTAGCACAACGCTAGTTGGTGAGTGGTGTGATAACACAGAATTACCAACTTACAATGAAAGAAGAGTCAAAAATTACTTTACAAATGGTAAAAATCAGTGCGTCCCACTTGTTTTTGAGACATTTTTGAATTCTCTAATTTATTTTGGAGTACCTATCAAGATTTTCGAGGAAGAAAAGAAACTGCCGTAAATTGGAATAGAAAAAGTCAATTTAAAAAAAATATATTTACAAACAAAACAACTCAAATGTTATCATATCAAAATGTAATTTTCTGGTGTTTTATTTTATTTATTCTTGGTTTTCGTAAAAATTCAGATAAAATGAAAACTTTTGCATTAATTTTATAGTTTAAAGATCCCGTATGCCATGCAATTTTGTGGTATCAAAGTTGTTATCGATGAAGAAAACGTCATCTGAGCTGTCGGACATATATGATGTATGTAAGTATGTGACTATGTGACTAGTATTTTCAAGTACGATTTTTCAATTAATGTTTGTCGCGTACAAATTTTGTTGTCATTTCAGGGCAGAGAAAGTGATAAAGATAATGATCGACACATAATCCTGGATAAGATTTCCATAGAATCATTTCTAACTGTAAACCGAAGAAACAACAGATGATACGATGGAACTGGCTGCAGAGTTAGATCTTTTCATTATTTTCAATGATGATTTTCGTCCATTTGATTCGGTGGTATGCATTTTGCGCAGAATAACGATAACGTGTGTTCATTCGATTGTATTGCTTCGGCGCTTCGACCAACAAATTTCATTTTCTTTTCCTCGCCAGTCATGCCATGCGCTACAGAAATGGTCTTTGGTGGTTGGCGAATAAGAAAGACTCGTGTACGAATGTAAATTTGATACTTTTGTTACAAATAATTTTATTCAAAATATTTGGGTAAGTTGAACGAGGTTTTTAAATGTTACTGTGTTAATTCCGGCCATTTTATGATATTTCTTTGTGTACCGATTTCCTCCGATAACGAAGTTGAATTGTGTTTCTTGGATATGCAAGTTATTGATTCCGATACTAAAAGTATCGTCATTTCGGCTGTAGCTTCCAATCATGCTTTTTCTCCCAGATTACATTGCCCTTTAGGTAATTTTAATAATACTATCGGAGCCAGCGTATTTTGAATTAGGTAATTAAATGCCTAACGAGGTATTTAAAAAAAAACTACAACACGGTGCCAGGGTGTAATTTTTTCGTGGTAATTTGAATTTTCCCCTTTAACAGATTTGTTTGCAATTATAATAAGTATTGTAAAATGGTTGCTGAAATACTTACAACTATTAACACACATTGTAACGATAGTAAAGAAATTGTACAGTGTACTGTGGCAGTATTTTTCGCTGAAGTAGCTTTGGTAATTACGACTGTGCTTTAATCTCATCTACGCGGTATAATGATGTCATAATTTGTTTACAGGTTCTGAATATCCCATGTAAAGATCGTGTCGATGTGGTCGAATTAATTAGTCGTAAATTCTTTGCTGAATTTGTTGAACGATTCGTCACTGTTATTCGAGAAAAAAGTTTAACGGGATTGGCCTCTTTGTCTACTTTGGAAAGTCGAGTTGTACGTGTTTTCATTTCAGTTGGAAATTGAGTTTGGAAATTCTCTCATTTTTCTGTTTAATTTATTTTAAATTTAAAGGTGGAAAAGCATAAGGAAAAGGTGCTATCAGTGTTAATGCAACGCTTAGTTTCAGACTCAAGCTAAGGCCCCGAATAAAGAAATTTTCCCAGCTGAAGATTCATCTCCTCGGGTTGAGTCGGCTCTGGATTTAGTAGCTATTAAAGTTAGTCCCGACTTGATCGATGATGTCCCTGCCAAAGATCCTTGATGGGCTGATGCTGATATTAAATCGTCTGGTAAATTTTGCTCTTGAATTTTAATACGAGGGTAACTTCCATGAGGATTTCAGTTTTTTGCGTGGTTATTGATTGCAGAGAAAATTAATCTAAATGGTACTTTGTCGTTGCAAATCCAAAGTCAACTGGAGGAAAAACACGCTCTACATTGGTTTATATCGTTCATGCGATAGATGGGACTGTGGGGACGAGTATGTTTTTGAAATTAAAAACTCAAAATCATTCGTTTTGATAGAATCGAATTATGAAGTACATTTTTTTCTTTTATTTGCAGTTGAGAGCAGACACGTGGAATAACGTTGTAATGGCTACTACTTACATATTTGCCAAACAAGCTGAAAAATTAATAGCTACTCCAATGCTGAGAAAATTACAGAAGAAGTAAGCATCAGTCCTGATTTTTTCGACCTTTTCGGTGCAATGTCTTATATTATAATGTTTATTTTTTTACACACAGGTATCCTCAGATATTAAAAGCTGTGATTAATGAAGTAGTCAAACAGAACGATGTGAGTACTGCTGGAGGATTGATGATTTATGATCTATTTTATAGAAAAATACGATTTTAAGATTTTTCTTGTATCTACGAAAATACAATATTTTTTAAACTGTTTTTGAGACGACTCCTTGATTTTTTTAAAAATATTATTTTAATAATTTTTCCCCATTTTTCTGGTCAGTGTCGTCTACAAAGCATCAATACAATCATGTCACTATTGTGAAGAATATGCTTGCGGAGATACTTCTACTCAAAACGACAGTAAAACGATCAGAGAAATAAGACTGAAATAGGTTACGATGAGGTATAGTCGGGTTCTTTTTTGAATTTGTCTTTCCTTCATGTTTGCGTTTTCCCCTGGTACCATGAACATTTATATTACGACAGCTACCTAGTAAGTACCTACTTATTACTTTCTATTTCGGGCATTTAAAATTAATTTACATACCGCGATGAATTTGAACACAATTCATTCGGTAAAAGCTGTGAAAATGGAAAATAAGTACGATTTGGAAGAAGATACCAATTACTCGGAAAGAAAAACGTCCCTGTGGGGTATTATACACGGTGCATTTTAGGAATCGATGGCTTGTAAGAAGTGTGGTGTGTTTCATTTCCGAAGGCAAAGGTTGAGAAGTTGAAATGAAAATGAAGAAAAGTGTGAGAATGAGAAAAGTAGATAATTAAGATTTCAAAACCAACAATTCCCATAGATCTCGATATGCTAAGTAATTTTAGTTATTATAAATTTTTCAATTTTCTCATTGGTTTTCTTAATATTAAAGAAGAGAGAATGGTCAAAAAATTTGAAATCTCCAAATTTTGGGGGAAAAAATAAAATTAACATTAACCAAAAAATGGTTCTTCCCTAAATCGAGGTCGCAGAATCCAAATTTATGGTCCATTTCATCCTCAGAGCAACCCGAAGGTCACCACTGAAATATCTACACGTTTTTTCATCTATGATAAATGAAAATAATTTTTTTCTGAAAAAATTCCACAAGTGCATCAATAACGTGAAAATACAGACATGTACAAAATTTGAGCCTTATTCATTGAGTAGAAATGGAGAAAATTGATTTTTTGTCAATTTCTTCACGATTTTCTGATTTTCTGCTACACTCGATAAAGTGCACTGTATACCGTATAGTACTAGGCTACATCTTATCGTTCCAAGCAAAGAAGCGAAAGTTCTGACAAATTATGGTCATTTTTCCATTTCCTCAGCTTCGACTGGATGGATTTTGTTAATATTTGGAAGACGAATACATTTTTACATTTTCGATGCACTTGCGGAATTTTTTCAGAAAAAAATCATTTTTATAAGCCAAAGATGGAGAAATGCGTGGAAATTTAAGTGGGGGCCTTCGGGTTGCTCTTAGGATGAAATCGACCCAAAATTTGGATTCTGCGACCTCGATTTAGGGAAGAACCACTTTCGATTTATGGTAATTAAATTTTTTCCCCAAAAATTTGGAGATTTCACATATTTTGACAATTTTTTCTTCTTCAATATTAAGGATACCATTTAGTAAATTTAAAAATTTATAATCACAAAAATTATTCAGGATACCGAGTTCTGAAAAAGTGGTTGGTTTCAAAGTCGTAATTTCCTACCTGAATTTGTTATCCTATGATAGGTAAATAAGAATGAAGATAATTAGTAAAAGTAAGTTTTGAAAACCTACTGATCCTATAGAACTCGAAAACCTGAGTAATTTTTGTGATCACCAATTTTTCGATTTAATCAATCGTTTCCTTAATATTGTGGAAAAAAGAATTTTAAAAAATTTTGGTCAACAAATCCAACTGACATAAACCAAAGGTGATTCTGCCCTAAATCGCGATCATTTTTTTTCAATTTCATCCTAGGAGTTACCTTACAGCCTTTTCCTTAGTTTTAAGATATTTTCTCCTGTTTCCAACGATTTCATTTTTTCCAAATTTGGGAGATTTTGAATCTTTGGATTGGAGAATAATTATACCCTCAATATGAATAAAAATATCCGGTGAACCAAAAAATTTGTAATAAGTAGTCTAAATTATTTGGCATATCGAGCTAAATTGCCGCAGGGATCCCGGAGGAAGGGGTCCGGTCCCTCCGGCTCCGGCTCCGAAAAATTTTTCCAAGTGCCTCCTGCTCCGGCAAGGTTAAAAAGGCTCCAGAGGGCCCTCCGACGATGAAAAATCCAAAATTTTGTGGAATTCTCATGAAAATAAAACTACCACTACTTTTTGAAAAACAAAAAACAAGTCATTTTCAACTATTGTCGTAAGCAAAACAATAACGGACAATTTTGATAGTTTTTAGGGAAGAAAAACTGAAAAATTCCAAGTAGTAAAATTAAAAATCAAAGGAGGGAAAAGAAAAAAATTGGAATAAACAGAAATGAAATACTTGGATCGCGCAAATACCTACTCTCTGTGACGCACATGTTATTAAATTGAATAATTAATGTTCTCACTTGTCACTTGCTTTAGGCTTAATTTAAATCAGTCTCCGTTTGAAGAGGGTGTGATGTTTTTATTGCCCTGTTCCTGTACAGACACATGTTGGTGAACCTTTTTTTTTCTTCTTTTTTTCCCTTTCTAGCCTAAAGAGGCTGAATGGTGTCCGAATTGTCCTAACTGAAAAATACATTTGTATGTTCCATATTGAAATGTGAAACCAGGAGACCTTTTCTCGGTAAAAGTGGGTACGCTATAACAAAAAAATCCGCGCTCCAACCTATGATGCAACGGTATCATTGCTGGTTTCAAACGAATCCTACAAGGGAAAAGAAAGTATCCGAAGTCGCGCAAGTGATGTATATCAACCACTTCATGTTGATCATTTCATTTCAATCATATTACATAGCTTAAAATAGATATGGTACAGAGAATGACTCATATCCGGTCAGGCAATGATCGACTGGCGATACTGGTCTAGGAATTAGAGTAAGCATTTTTATGGCTCAGGCGGCTGCTAATTTAGATGTTATTGTTTGTTATTGGTCGAGTCGCGGTGTCGCATTCCTATATATGTATCAGTATGGAGATGAAATGAAGTAGGTACTGACGTGTTGGAAGTCTGGTGTTCGTTTCACCCATCTTCAACATTTGTCATTTACAAATTACAATGATCATTCTTCATATAGGTACCTACTTACCTGAGTACACGAATTCAATTTTTTTTACCTTGCTGAAAAACCATTTCAATAAAGCCTTACAATTCGCACATCATCGGATTTATTTAATGATACTTTATTGTGGAAAAACAATCATTTTTTTCGTTTTTTGAAATCAATTTTCAGCTACCTAAGTTACGTTTTATACAGATACTTATTTGTATGGTACCTATAAGTCTCCTACCAGACTTATCGTGGAAAAGTGCTGAAAATTGATCACATGATTTTAAAAAAGGTGCAAAATGATTTACGTACTTATTAACGATGTCATAGCTCAATAGCTCATAAATTATTTCATTGTCACAAGGGTGCAGTTACTTAGCGGCAAGAAAAGGAGTTTGTCTTTATTTTCAATTCAGAATACTAAACGTGATATTTTAAGGAATTCGCGGCTCGAGAAATTTTTCCTCTTCCCCCATCCCTAATTTCATCAGTACGTAGAACGTACCCAGCTGCCTTCTTACCTATCATCATTTGCCGTACACTTGAAATCGTCATTCAACTTGTAGTGCATTAGCTGCCTTCAAAGCATAGTAATGCAACCTCTATTACTTTTCAGCACTATACATTTCATATAGTGGCTTTCCGAAACGATACCCTAACTACTTTTCCGGAAAATTCCCAGCCATTTTTCCTATTTTCCTAAAAACCAAAACTAACTTTCAATAATTTTTTCAGCTTTCTTTTAAAAACTTCTCAACGTTTAAAATTTTTTACAATCTTACTTAGAATCAGTAAAGATTAACATCGCCTGAAAAAAACTTTTCAATTTACAACTTTTTATAAAATTTTGCAAGATTTGAATTCGTTTAATATCATTTTAAAAAACAATTTGAACGCATGAAGACGATTTTTGTGTTCAATGCAAAAGACTAAAAAATTTTAGATTTGGAAAATTTTCATAAACATTTTAATTTTTTTGAAAATAAAATGTAGGCATAGGATTTGAGATATAAAAATATTAAAATACAAAAAATGGGGGAAAATTTGAATTTTAGAATTTTTTTAATAAAAAAAGTAATAAACGTAGGAAAGCTCTATTTGATTTTGAAAAGCTTAGAATTCAGATAGGTACCTATCTTTTCAGATAAAGAAACTATTTACCTTAATATGTATTCCAGTCACTTTTTGCCTTATTTATAAAATAAAATACAAACCTCAAATTGATGATTTTATGTAGCATAAACTTTAATTCTATCTAGGAACAGCCTAATATACGAGTTATTGAAACGTTGCGTGGTGGAAAATGGTACACAATGGATTTTGAGATTAAATACTTTGAAAATTCCTAATAAGACTTATTAATATGTTGTTGGTTCTTTATTAAAAAAAAATTTACATGAAAATTCAGAAATTGGTTTACTTACAAACTTCAACCCCCCTCTCGCTTTCAAGAATCGAATGTGATCTATTTAAAATCGATCTCGTCTCCAAAATTTACTTTTTCTGCAGCGGAACAGAACTGCTACAGAAAAGCACTTCCATCAATTTCAGAATTTCAATATTTGGTTCTGAGCTACTTCAATAAGTCAATTTTCGGCTCGAACCGCCGTGAAATAGAAAATTGTTTTGAACCATTTCGCGCCACTTTTGGTCGACTGAGCTGGGTCGAATTGCACGACATTGCTTTCGAAGAAATCTCTACAAAATTGTCAAATTCCAAATCTAGAATTTAAACGATGAATTCTTAATCGTCGCGTGTTTTGAGAAAAATTGACAAACATTGTGATAGTTACTACGTGATGACCATTACCTGCAAATTTTAGAAAATGGTAATTATTTCTTTCCCACTTTAATCGGTAATATGTAGCAACCTAGGTACCAATAGAAATATCAGTTGTACTAATTTCTGTACCTTATGAAGTCAGTGTGAGCGATTTGAACAGGACCCAAATCAGCATCAAATTTGTACGTTTTCAGATTACGATCCTTAATAATTTTGAAATGGAGCTTCCCCATTCCTAGGCGAAAAAATATTACGATATAAAACCAAAGAACTTTTTTTTTAAATAGATAAATCTAATTGTAAGTTCTAACCTCTTAAAATTGTTTGCCCCGTATCTGGATTAAATTTCATTTGGCGGCTGGGATCTTCTCTTAGCAATTCTTCTACAGCTTGATCAAGTGCGGTCTGATACGCCTAAATAGAGAAAATCGTTGAAAATATTGTTCAAAGTTCGAATTCGAATTCATCATTACTTACTTCGGATGGGGCTTCTATTGACTAGAAGAAGACTGGATCTGTTATTTCCGTAGGAGGACGTAACAATGTTATACTTTCACTTTCGGATAATTTATTTGCCATTGATAACGTTGAAACGGCTCTTTCAAAATTTATTTCGTTACTAGTGATGGTGTTTCCACTGTGGACATTAATCAGAAAAATTACGTTGGTTTCGAATTACATACAAAATTTAATTTAAACAAAGACTTATATACTTCAAGACCAGTAGCAGCAGCACTGTTTCCTGCTATACTTTCTGATACTTCTTCATATTCATCGGCCAAAGCAACCATCAAACGCTGCATTTGTTCACTTTTGTCTAGACTGTAACTGTATATTCTCTGATTCTGTACGTAAATATCAAGTATTTCACGCTTCATAACGAAGCTCAAGCGTAAGTAACTAACCATTACAAACCTACGTCAAAGCTCCGGAATATATGCGGAAAAACGTAATCGTTCCTCTTCTCTGATCATGAAGAGATCTTTAATAGCTCGAGCACATAAACTACCATTGAATGCATTGAACATAGAAACTCATTATGCATAGGTATTTAGTGAAGGTAAAATATCCACAACAGCATCCATTAAATTTTGAACTCCAATATTTTTGTAAGAACTACACACAGCACAAGAACGACTTTCTAAAAACAGAAGCCAATCAGTCAATTGATATTTTGAATCTAGTTGAAATCCTTTTCTACAAAAAACATAATACCTGGGTCGACGTTAATCTCCTTGAAGCGTCATAAATCGGAACAATTTCCACATTTTCCAAAGATTTTTTTTTCTAAAACAATATTAGCAATAGCATCATCGTAACCAGATAATTTATCGACTAATTCGCATCGCATCGCATCTGTCGAATTTCTTCAGAGAATCGCTGTCCTTTGGTATACTCTTTTGAGTAATGATATCTTCTTGCTTTCCCCACCTTGTTAAAACTTCAGAAATTATATCGACTATTGACGTAATGCCGCTTTTTTGACCTGAAATTAGAAGCTAAAGCAGAACTTTTTTTCAAAAAATTAAGAAAAGGGAAAATTAAACCTTTCTAATTTCTTATCGGTAGTTCGGTACCGGTTCAGGTGAAAATATCGGTTTGAATTTACTTCTAAGTGATTTCATACAAATATCGAAAGACGAATCCAATCTGTCCATTTTGTTTACATTGAGTATTCGAGGTATTCCAAATTTATCTGCTTGTCTCCAACTTGTTAAGGTTTAGGCTTTAATTCCTGCAGATAAAGTAAACGAAAGACTTAATCGTAATGAAACAAAAGAAAATTTGTTCCAAAAATAGTTTACCTTGTGATCCATCTAGGATAACAATCGCTCCATATATCACATTTAAGGATTGTTGCACCCCTTAGATAAACTCTATAAGTCTGGGAGTATCAATTATTATTTATACGATGTTTCAACCACGGTATCGTAACAGATGCTGAAGTGATGGTTATTCTTAAACAAGGAAATAAAATAAGTTTTCATGTTGTAATCATTTTCTCCACAATTTAACGGATGAACCTTCATCTGAATAGATACTGCTGTTTCGTTTCGTTCCTGCGGCACTTCGTAGTGGTTTAAGCTGCAAAAGAATGAACAAGCCGAGTAAAATTTTCAACTTGAGAGAAATTAAAAGTAAATTACGATATTACCTGCATCATTATGAGCCAAAATTCCAATATTTTGTATCCTCCAAAGCTCATACGAAACACATTACTTATCTGACGGCAATGAAAGTGATAAGACAAAACACAACAAAGAACAAAAAAAATGAACTTGAAAAACACATAAACGCCGAATCGTCACGATCTCAAAATTGATACCTACTTAAACAATTGTATAAAGAGACTTATTTTATTCAACTTATGGATACACTGAGTCAAATTTCACATTGGTATTTTTTTTCCTCCGTCCATGTAGTGTCCATACTGCGGAGAAGTTTGCTTGCTGCGTTGCCAGAGATGTTTGTTGGGGGTCCTTCGTCCTAAGTCCGCTTTTTTTTCATCATTTTTAGAACATCAACAACGACGCGATCTGGTGAGGTATAAAGCGAACCTTTTACAAACAATTTTTAATTTTAATTCAAAGAGCCGAACTGCCGATTGCCGAATCTGTGTTGAAAGTTGAAAATTAAAATTTCTGTATAGATTTTTCCAAGTCAGAAGCACAAAGCACGGAATAAGAATATTTCTTATCAACAATAATCAAACCAAAAAAGACAAAATCTACAAGAAAGAGTAAAAAAAACACATACCTCTTTCCTGAATTAAGAATATGAAGGCTCTCGTCAGGGCCGTATTTACGCACAAGCTACATAGGCACCAGCCTCGGGCGGCAAATTTTAGGGGGCGGCAGATTTTGAGGAGCAGGTTTTTTTTTTAATTTTCCTTAATTGTGATTTGAAAAAAAAATGAAAAAATTTACTGTACCCGCTGAAAAAGAATCTTTTTTGAACAAAACTTTTATTTACATAGGGCATAGCATTAGAATATGAAAAAAACGTCTTTTTTTAACATTAAATTTCTAATTTTTCGAAGCTTCGCCCTCGCTTCGCTCGGGCATGACTGAATCAAAATTTTATGATCTACTTGAAACATTGGTACGAAAGTAAATTCTCCTCTATTCTCCTCTTTAGGAACCTTCTGATATTCCAAGCCTCTATGCCCACTCTGTACCTAACCGAAAAAATAATTGAGAAAATTGATTTTTAATTCGTTTTTCGTTAATTTTTCTTTCGATGTAATTATCCAAATAAAGCAGGAAGTTACACATTTTTTGTGGGGGGGGGGGGGGGGGCGGCAAATTTTATTCTGCCTCTGAGCGTCGTGAGGTTAAATCCGGCCCTGGCTCTCGTGATCGAAAAATAATTATAATCATTTCATAAAATTATTTTTTGGATGCACCGCCTTCTCCTTTGCTCTTTTGTGCATTTTTTCAACTTGAAAATCAAAATTTTTATTTTTTGTAATTTTACTTTATTTAACAATTTCGAATTTTTACTACAACTATATACACGAGAGAAAATTGACCCTCAAAATGTTGACTAAACTTCGTTTTTTTTTTCAATTCAATTTTGAATTAAAAGCAAAAAAAAAATGAAAATGAAACATTAACAATTTAACATTAACGCGATTAGAGACACTAGTGTCTCTAAAGTCTAAACCTGATCAACTGTGTCTTCTTTTGCGGGAACCCTCCTGCCAGGTCCCCTGGACCTTGCTTGTTTTATTTTATCTAATTTTATCAGTTGAAAATTTTGTCTTGTGTTTTCTGCCAAATAATTTTGGTGTTTTGTAATAATTTATTATTTATTCGTAATTTCGAGTTGTTTTTATTGAAATTTTCAATGGGGTATGTACGTCTACTCTCCGTAATTATTTAAAACTCACTGATTTCAAGTTTCAACACTTCAGTTGGTTTCTTCTTTGCTTTATTGACGATGCCATCGGAACCGGTCGACCTCATATCTGAGCCCAATTTTTTAATTTAATATTTCCGTCACGATTTTAGTCAATGATTTGTTGATCTATTCGTTAATTGGATTATTATTGACCATTGTTTCTTTATTTTTCAATTTTCAGACGTCTGCTTAACCTCTCCTCATCAATCCAAACCCACCCCAAATTCTCAAAGAATTTGAAGATTTAATAACGATTTATGCAACTGATGAGCTTTCATGGTTTCCCAGCTTCCAGCCATTCAAAGATCCGACGATCCGTAGGATAATTTTTCTGCCAATCAAGTAAGAATAATTTCTAAATTTTGTTGATTTTATTTTTTGTGTTAATCACAACGTTTCGACCTAGATTGTAGATTATTAGATAATACTCAAATTATCCAAGATGGTAAAATTGTAGTTTAAAAAGTTGACGAATATTCAATTCTTTGACAAAAAAAACTTCACCACCACGAGAGAAAAAATTTGTCAACACATTTCATAGTCATAAGTCATACCTAATGAATTCTCAATGAAATTTTCATCGCACTTGCGCACGTGCAACAATATATAGTTAGAAGAATAGTTTATCAAATAACTTGAAAAACATGTATGTAATTTAGTTTCACATGTATTTTTATATCACTTTATCATATCGTCACCCTTAATTTATACCGTTACAGGCTTTTAATATGTATAATTATTGGAATCCAAAAATCCATCGCAATACGATTCTTGGAGTTTTGCTTGGAAACTTCGTAATAATAATCCTTGCTCTCTATTCTCACATTACGACCTATAACTGAAAAATTTCAACATTCCAATAATGTGGGGTATTCCGGGAAAAAATATTTAAATGACATGGTTATGTTATCTGTGATCATGGCCATAGCGTGCCAACTTTATCTTACCTAGCAACACTGGCCAGCGATATTGATTTATTACTTTTGAATACTGTCGCTTTAATTATTTATTATTGTTTCAAATGTCTTTGTGTCGATCATATAACTTTAATTCGTTTTTTTCAGTGCTTTGCGATGAAAAAGTTGACTAGAGACGATTTTGACGCTGGCCCGTCCAGTATGGATTTGATTGAAACTGGATTATGGTTAGGTAACTGATCTAGGCTAATTATTAAATTCGTAGATGAGAAATTCAAGCTCATTCAAAAGCACTATGAATTAAAAATGAATTTTTTAGGTAATTTAACCGCAGCTGTAAATATACCAATATTGACCAAGTATAAAATTACCAGTATTCTCACCGTGGATACGTGCCCTTTGCCACGAACCATTACATGTTCT
Source organism: Pseudococcus jackbeardsleyi (assembly GCA_038380155.1). NCBI lineage: Eukaryota > Metazoa > Arthropoda > Insecta > Hemiptera > Pseudococcidae > Pseudococcus > Pseudococcus jackbeardsleyi. The sequence goes on from CM076239.1 coordinate 48,035,753, forward strand.
CCAACCATTAATATTAAATTTTTTCAAGGTAAATTTGTGTTTTATAAAATCATTTGTGATTGATAAAATCTTACTGAGTTTTTCGTTTATTTTCAGTGTCAGATCTACCTTACGAAGATCTTCTGAGTTATTTTAACGAAATGTATGAGTTCATTCTGCAAGGAATGGAAAAAGGAAATGTTCTTGTTCATTGGTAAATTTTTCATTGTACAATCTAAATAATAATCAAGACAATCAAAGACCAAAATAATCCTTCAAAATTTACATTTTTTTATATGTAGTTATTACGGAGTATCCAGAAGTGCTGCTGTTGTTTTAGCATTCCTTATGAAAAAACACTCTTTAGATTTCGACGAAGCATTACAAAAGTAAGATTAAATTTTTCTCATCATATTCGATTTTATAAAATTAATTAATCGTGTTTTTATTAACTTCAGATTAAAAGAAAAAAGGAAAATAGTCGGTCCTAACATCGGCTTCGAAAACCAACTGCGATTATTTCACACCTTGAATTATACCATAGATCAAAATAACCTACAATATAAATTATTTCGTTTAAGAGTCACTGCCAATCAAGTTACCAAAGGTATCGATCAACATCCATGCACATTTTCTTAGCCACAATCATTACAATTGAATATAATTACAGTAAAAATCGTACCACAATCGTGTTTATACGTAATTAAGCCAGATCCAGCGATCTCAACGGTTAGACCAAATCCAAGGGTATATCGATGTAAAAAGTGTAGGTTAGTTGTGAACCACCGTCATAATTTTTAATTCATTTCATCTTATATAATTCTTTTTACAGACGTGTTCTAGCATCTGCTGATAATTTACTGCCTCACGTAAAAAATGAGAAACTTTCGTGGAAGGATAATAAATGGTCGTCTGATTATTCGCAGTTGAATCTGTGTACTCAGACGTACTTCATAGAACCTTTGATGTGGATAGATTCGATAACGCACTCGGAAAATGGGAAGATATTGTGCCCAAAGTGTAAAGCCAAGCTTGGCTCTTATAATTGGGTAATGGGTAAGTTTCTAACGAGAAACTTTTTCAACCTGTACTCTCTGATTAGGCCAAAATTTAGCTCACTGAAAGAGCCTTTGAATTTTTGAAAATAACTGAATTGTTTATTGATGTGATCATTTCTTATGAAAATGAATTATGGGGTAAAAATTTGAATCAATTGGGACCATTTTCGAGTCTGGTTCCTGTAAACGTTTAATTTTCTCCAGTGTACGGGAATAGCTCAAGAAAACGTGGGAATCAACTTTGGCTGCTTAAAATGAAATTATGGTTACCTCAAATCCATGATACCACGACATATTCTGCACCGATGTTGATTCCAGTGTTTTCTGGAACAATTCCAGTACCCTGGAGAAAAATTAACTTTCGTTGGAGGCTCTAGATTGACTCCTAAATAATCGTATTCGATTTTGAAAGTCAATTTTTCAGGTTCACGATTCACTATTTTTACTGAAAATTAATATTAAACTATTTTGAGCATTTTTCAAAAATTCATCAAAAATAATCAATTTTAGCATCTAAATTTTTTTCTAGAGTGTAGATGGCATGCTCTTTCATTCAACTAAATTTTAAGCCTGATCAGTAAGTACTATTAAGAAATCCATTTTTTAAATTTTTGTTGTATTTTTCTTCTAATTTTCAGGGAGTCAGTGCTGTTGCGGTGCGAGGGTGTCTCCTTCATTTTATTTAATCCCTTCGAAAGTAGATTACAGTGATATCGTGCAAAATGTTCAAGTAGTTGTTTGAATTGTTTCCGGAGTCGATGGTAATTTAATATAAATTTTTTATTTTTTCATGAATTCAGTTTCTTGACATTTTTTCTGTTTTCGAAGGAGTACGATTAGAGTTCAGTTTTATGGAATATAAGAAGATTTCCAGATTTTATTGTAGTGTTCTTCCTGATAATCTATTCAATTACGCTTCTATTTTCAATCATTTTTCTAATGGCCGATGATTCAAGCAATCTCAGGAAAAATATCGGTCTCGAAGGTTCAAAATATTCAAGATCGTGAGCTCTAAGCTTTGAGTAGCTTTTGATAATAAGACCAGCAACGAGTATAGGAAAAAATTCGGTCAGTCTTTCTACGCTTTTTATTTCATTTTTTTCTATCTCACGTATATTTCGTTGTTATATCTTGTATTTCTTATTAATATAGAATTTTCTTGATTTAGATTTATTCGTTGATTAATTTTTTTGAATATCGAGATCCAAAATGTTGATCTTTGGAACCAATCATCGTAATTATTACCCGAAGAAAAAAATCGCTAAAACTGACTCGCATTTTAGGCGCCACTTACCAACAAACGTAGCACCGTTCGCAGCGCTGATGACATTCACAATCCAAACCAATCGTTTCTCTTTCTCTTAAAAAAAAAAAGAAAAAATCATCGCTGCAGAAATACAATTTTATTAATAACAACAATATTTACATAAATCGCACAAACAAATTACGTTCACGTAATTCTAGGTAATTATCTTATAAAAAATTTCCTATTTTAAATTTACCTCTTAATCATAACACTAATAAAAATTTCAAAATTATTCTACAAATTACGAAAATTAGATGGAGAAATGAAATTCCATGAAGGAAAAGCATTCTTACGTGTCGCTCTTAACAGATACCAGCTGTTTTGCAATGAGGGTCACGTTGGTAATTTATAATAAAATGAAAATAGGTAATAAAAAAACGATTGTCGGTAATACCAAAAAAAAAGATCTTCCGCCATGCGAAAGCTCCAAAATTACCGTCGTATTAAACATACAACCATAATTTTATAACAAAATGACACTTGTTTTTATTGAAATAAAATGAAATAAATAAACCTTACAAAAAGTTAATTTTTTAAATGATATGACTGCAAAAAAATATATAGGTACCTATAATAATAAAACACATGGTATATCGTATGTTGATTTAAGAATTAATCTTTAGCCCGAGGTAATTTCACAACGGGCATCTACTAAGTGAATATTATGTAAAATTTTGAAACCTAATTCAAAACTTAGAGAAAAAACATATAGCTACTTTTAAGTACATCTAGTATCAAAACTTATCGATATTACAAAACAATAGCGTTCGGAGTGAAAAGTGCAAATAAAAACGAAAATTTTGCACATATTCTAATCAATTTTTTATTTATTTTTTTTACACGAACAAAAAAAAAACAGAATGTAAAAATATCAATACATTAACATAAATATAAATTTGATGAAAAAAAAAATATGCGTATAAATAACAAACACTCTGAACATGAAAACATATTGACGGGTTATTGACGATAAAGATGTGTCATTTTTATTACTATGTTTTCGTACGAGGTAAAACGGTTTAAAATATCTAAAAATCTAATTCAAGTCTATTTAATAGATTTTCTTTTTTTTTTAAATATTTACACGAAAAAAATGCATTTATCAACTTGGCAGATGTGCCTTTACGCCAATCAATTTCACGATTTTTCGTTTCATTCACTTTATTAACTTTGTTCATACCAAAAAATAACACCTTGCGCTTTCGAACGAAAACAAGAGAAAACAGAAGAAAAACAGACCAATACATATACAATCAATAATTTACACAGATGACTTCACTTTTCCAACATAAAAAATAATCTTAAAACAAAAATATTTATTAATCTTTGGTTCAAACAATCATAATTTGAAAATTTCGCCGCAAATGCTGTATACTCTTTAGGTTTTCGGTTACTACGAAGAGTAAATTTCGAATGGAACGCTTTAGCGAACGGATGGCAAAAAAAGACAAACGAACAGTATAAAAATCATATTTTTTCCGATAATTAAAACTTGGTAAAAAGAAATAAATACACACTTACGAATTACGAACTGAACCATAATGCTTCGTTAACGAAACAACGCGTCAAAAATATCAATTTTCATTTTAGTTTCTGAACGAAACCAATTAACGAACGAACAATAATACTTAAAACTAGGAAGCAAGAATTATTTCAACTTTTTTTTTTAATAAATAACATTGCACTTACTGTTTTAAACGCCACAGATAGAAAAAAATCATAATTTACAGGGTTTTCTTTACTTTAAATAGAACAACATTTACGTCCAAACAAAAATATTACAATTATGTTTACATATTACATCAGTTAGATATTAATTATTGTGAACTTAAACGTTATCAAATATTTAATATATTTGAGTTTGAAAAAAAAAACAAAACGAAAAGCGTAGACCATTTTTCTTACATAGATATTATATGTACAAGTTACACTGTAATTTGAAAGAGAGAGATGTCAATCCAACGTTTGTTCAAATGCCGCCATACAGTCGCTTTGAAAGTTCATGTCTATTTTCAGCGCCATCTGAAAAATAAAAAAATGGTTCGTTAGTGATTCATCAGTATTGCACATGTAAAAATATATGTAATACTATTTTACATTCATTCGAAAAAATAGGAATATCTGCCTGAGGCAATGGAGTGAGAAGAGGGGGGGGGGGGGTTGACGAGGAATTTACTTCACAAGCTCCAAAACCGCAGCATCTGGCTACTTTTTGAAGATTTTTTCAATCAAATACAGATTAAAATTGTTAAATTTCACACAAAACGGTTCAATTTTGATACACAAACCAAATCCATTTTTTTTTTTTTTTTAGATAGGTGAGCCTGGATATAGAAACCACTCTGAGATGTCAAAAATTCGTTTTCGAGTTGTTCTTGATATTAGGTCTTTTAGAAGAATTGGCAATAAAAAAGAACCTCAACTTAAAAGCCAATTTTTTACATATCAAAGTGGTTTTTATACCTATGCCCAATAGATTTGGTAAAATTCAAGTGGCGAGGAGGAGAGGAGAGAGGAAGATCCAAAAATGAAAAATTTCTCTCCTGACTTCAGAAAAACGAAAGTAGATTGAAATCGTTTTAACAAAATCGTCAACCACGATAATTTTAGATCAAGCCTACCAACTTTTAGAATGAAAATTAACCAAAAAATGTGGATTTTCAAGCCCAACTTTGACGAAATTTTTGACCTTTACAAAATCTAAGAAATTTTCCCAAAAAAAGGTTCGAAATCGGATGTAGCCAATTTCGCCTAAACCTACCGCTTCTCTTCGCCTTCTTTCTTGTTCTCTTTGCCTTTGTCGTTCACGTTCGGCGGCAACTCTATCTTGGCTCGGGCTATTGATAGCGTCCTCAATCAACGAAGCGTTTTTATTCTCCTCCAGTTTGATATTTTGCGTCGGTTGTAGATTAGACATTTGAGAAGTTTGTTGATTTTGGGATATAGGAGTACCGGCGTGAGTCATGGATTGTATTTGTGATGCAGGCGGTAATTGTTGCTCGGTGATGCCTTTCCTGAAAACATTCAACGTATTTATGATGAAAAAAATGTTCAAAGTGGCATATTTTGTGCCTAATAGTTTGATGTTTCTAATCTATGATTTTTCTGTACAGTATGTTCCAAAAATCTAATAGGGCGCCTTTTTAATTTTTCAATTAGTGAAATAAACGATGTACTTTCAGTAAGTTTGGATTTCTTTTGAATGGCGTTCTTGCTGAATATGAAAATTATTTTGGTTTCATCTACAGGGTGCCCAAAAAAATCACAAAACGCAAGTTTCTCGAAGAAAAATGACAAAAAGTGATTTTTCTATTTAAAAAAAACTTGAGGTATTTTAGTCAGTTCAAACTAAAAAAAAAAAGAACAAACTGAAACAATGAATTTAAAAATTGAAATTTTTGACTTTTTTTACAAATTCACAATGATATGATAGAACGAGAAATTCTTTCTATACCTTCTTTCCCCACCACATCCCCACCCTTACTCAGTTCTAGGCAAAGACGTAAGTAGCTGTAAACAAATTAACGCACAAAATTTTTTCAAAATGCTGATAAACTTCAAATAAGTAATTTTAATAATCTACATTTTAAAAAAATAAAACTTTATTTAAATTTTTTCAAGTTTTTTCTCTTTTTTTTAAAAAATTTTTCGATTCTTTTTTTATTTTTCCCCCATCTTTCAATATTTATGTATATTTGTTAAAAAAAAAAAAAAAAAAAAAAAAAGATGTCGGGTATTTCTACAGAGAAAGACAAAATGTCAGTGATCTCTAAATTTTTTCCAAGTTTTTTGAAGTCAAACAAAATTTTAATTACGCCATTGATCGTAAAATTTAACCTTAATGACCTTGAAAATGTTACATTACACTTTACAATATTTAATCCCCAGCCTAAGACATAAAAAACTCAAATAATGAATTTTGAGAGAAGAGAAAAAAATCAAAAAATGGTATGTTTCAAAATGATTACATTTCTATCCAAACAAAGGCGTATTTATTCAAAGTCAAAATCAAACGAAAATGAAATCATTTTTCTATAAAAGTAAAAAAATTCAATAATCTCCGAGGAAAGATCAAGTGCTTTTTTTGGGCTACAATCTTGATCCAATAAAAAAATTAAATGAAATTAAAAATTTAGGCAAGAAAAATTCCCCCCCCCCCCAAATTGTCAATTGATGCCCTAAGAAAATTTCAACATTTTCAAAACCAGATACTGAATCCCGGTCTTCTAAAAAATGAAATTCCATTCCCAATTCAACGCATCCGAATAATACTTCGTCTCATGATTTTTCGGAATTCTAATAGTCTGAAAAAGATGAAAATTTTTATCATCATATTTCAAGACACTGATGATGCTTTTTTATATTTTGTAATTTTTTGGACACCTTGTAGGTAGAAATCAAAAAATTTCGCACGTTCAAAAGAAACGCCAATGAAAAAAAATCCAACCCGTTGAAACTACTTCGCTGTCTTGGTCCTTTCTTTTGTCATAATGAAATTATAAGTAGGAAAAATTTGAAATAATTCCAAAAATAGTTCCTTTTTCAAATCATACGAAAAAAAAATTCAAAAGAAAAACATCAAACCGTTAAATACAAAGGACACGATATTGAGACAGGTAAAAACTGTCTAGGCCTAAGCCACCAGCACCAACGAACCTGGCTTTCTCCATAGCTTCTTCTTCCTCCCTTCGTTTCTCATTTTCCAGCCTTAACCTTTCCTTCTCAGCTTGTTCCTTTTGATGCTGCAATCTCCTCATTTCTTGCTGCTCCATCAACGCTCTCTGCTTGAAACCAAAGCATCATCAAAGTTAAAATGAATCATTTCGAATTCTTAAAACAAACACCATAAATACTTACCTTTTTAGCGTTCTCTTTCGCTTGCTTCTTAAACGCTAGAAAACTGTCATCGGTCGATGTCTTCAACGTCTGCGGAACCGGTTGAGCAGTCGCGCCTAGTTGAGGAGCAGCCTGAGCCAACGAAGACCACGAACTAGCGTTGCTTATTTTTTGATCTTGCGCCTAGAACATGATAAATTCCTAGATTAACCCGTGTCTCAGAGGTTGCTGACCCGAAAACATGCTACGATTAAAAATCCATCGCAGGCCTACCACAATCAACTAGATATTTCAATCTAGGCATACTTGAATATTCATTTTTCAACATAACAAATCGATACAGATACAAGCCAAACTACTAGTATCGATACGCGAGATTCATACACATTCCAAAAAAATAGCCCCTTTTGGGAAAAATACAAGCGTACCAAAATACCCCTAAACTATGCGACACATAAAACAAACATAAAACGCGATAATACATAAAAATCAAGCACGCGAGAAAGAAAAACACACCCGAGACGTACGTACGTCATGCTACGAACTAGATTCTAAAAACTATCACTTTGTGATAATTTCGCAAGCTTGGCATAACCAGAAAAAAAAATTACATTCGCATCACAATAATATTCGTACATCAACGATAGGTAAGCGAATTAGTGAAAGATATTTACGTCTAGTTTTAGTACTAGTTTTCCAAAATTAGGCCCCCAGTGATAAGAGTGAACATTCGGGGGATATGCGCAGTTTTGCGTATAACATACTTCGGGTGCGATGTTATAAGGTAGATATGGAGTCGATTGCTAGAATTGTAATAAGAATATTATTAGGTAGGTGTGATTTGAAAATTGAAAATTTCGGTTTTTTTTTACAGCTGTGAAAAGCCGGTGCGAATTTCAACTGTGTATACCAACTAATAAAACTGTGATCGCGATTGAGTCAACTTTCTTTATCGTAATTTTTGATAATGCCATTCATTATTTCACAAGCGCATATCCTTTTGCCAAAACAAAAAAAAAAGGGTACGAGTATGTATAATTTTGTATAAAAATTGAATTTTTGAGGAGAGAGGATCGAAATTTCTGTATTTTTAAATTTAGAATACAATATATCGCTGAAATCGAGTATAAATGGCATTTTCTAATAATCACAATGAAAAAGAACGTTATTCGCGAATTGACAAGAGACCATACAAACAACGCAGACTATAAATTACTATGAAACACCATCGAAGAGAGATTGAGAAGGTAACTTGAGTCAATTCTAATACCTTTTTTGCTGATTGCATCATAGCAGCATTGGCCACCCTGTTCGCGTCGTTTGCATTGTAATTAACATTCGCTGTAGTTGGTGATAACGAAGTAGTCAGTTTATCTGAAATTGAAAAAAATCGATTATAAAATGAAATGCATAAAATTTCAAAAAAAAATTTCCCCTTGGATTGCATGAAGTTGAAAAAATTTTCAAAGTGTTGGAAGTTGAGGTGATTTCAACACTGAAAAAAAATAATAAAATTTATCCAAAAAAATAATAACGAGTCCCAATTCTCAAAATAGGTAAAATTTATCATTTTTTAAAATAGAATTTATTCTTTTTGGTAAAATTTATCATTTTTTAAAATAAAATTTATTCTTTTTGGTAAAATTTATTCATTTTTCTGACAAATTTTATCATTTTTTCTGATAATAAATATTATTTTTTAGAACAAATTTCACCTATTTTGTGAACTGAAACACGTTATTATTTTTTTGAATACATTTTATTATTTTTTGATTAAAATTTATTAATTTTTTTGACAAAATCTTATTTTTTTTTTTGATGAAATTTATTATTTTTGGGGTAAAATGTATTCATTTTCGTAACTTCTGTTTTTTCCGTGAAGATGTCCGAGCATTCGAGCATTTTTTCCACAAAGGGTTCTCAAAATATTTATATAAGTTGAAAAAAAATAGTTCGCAAATGAAATATTTTAATCGAAATTTTGTCATTATAATTAAATTGGGGTTTAATAATTTTTTTTGCAGGAAATGAACCTGGATTTATGAGCGGCCTACTTCAATCAGTAGATTAATTCGAAGTTCAGAAACTCGAAAATTGAATGAACTTCAAACTGAAGGTTGAAAATTTAATTTACCTAATTTTTCGAATTGAATGAATCAATTTTTAAAATCAGTTCAGAGATTCAGAAAAAATTGAAAAATGCCACAGATTTCGAAGGGGTTCAAAATATGGCTGAAATATACCTAAGCCATAAATTTAACATACTTGGTCAATTAAAAGAGGAAAATTGGTAATTGGTTTTTAGGCAAAAAGCCATCAGAACTTATCGATGAAAAAACAAAAAACGCCCTAGAAAATTTTCTCTGCCTTAGATGGGTTTTTTCGGCGGTTTCGAAATTTTATCAAGCTTTCAATAGCTTATTAAACCTGCTGACCGTTTTCATTTCAGACAATTTTAAACAGACTAAATTTTCTTTACGTGTTTTCATCTCATAGATTGAAAATTTTTCATAATTTTTGAAATGTCTTTTTTGGGAGGGGGGAGGATTTTAAAAATAAGTTCCCAGTCTACCAAAGAAAAACCTCACTGTCTCCAAATTTTAATCTCATTGAAATCAGAGAAAAGACGACAAGAAAATTATGTAAATTTTTCAGAAAAATTGAATAATTCATGTTCCAAACCTTCACCGAGAAGTCGAAATTTCCAGTAATTTTCTTTTCTTTCCCTCTGAGAAAGGCGAAAATTAGTTTTTCTACAGAAAATTTTTTCAAGTACTTCTTATCTTTGAAATATGTACTTGTGAAATTGAAATTCTAAATTTCTAGGGAAATCCAAATCAGACAAAAATATAATTTTTGAATCATTTTTCATACTTCGGACACTTTTTTTTAAAAACTCAAATTTTTGACATTTTTAGACCAAAAATTAATTTAAATGGTGAACTTTGAATAATCATATGTAAAAAGATTTAAATAACTGAAACATAGGTATGAACATTTTCTCAACGTTGAAAGAGCCGTTTTGCAAAGTTTTCTTTTTCCATGTTCTGTTGAATATTTTTTCTCCAAATTCGGTCCTAACAGATGTAAATTGATTAACGAATCTCGTAAAATGAAAAATTGAAATTTTTTCTCACAGGTATCTACTAAAAAATTATTTAACCAAAAAAAATCGAATTAAATTCATCAACACAATATCTCATACATTGTATTGTTTCAAGATATTATAGAAAAGCTGCCCTATCCTTCATCTTTAGCAATTTATTCAAAATGAATTCTTATGTTTTACTATTCGTAGAACATTTTTCAAAATTTTGGACCCTGAACCGAATTAGGAAGCTCAGTTTTGATTTGAAGCTCGAAATAAACATCTTCAAAGTTTTGAATCAAGCTCTGTTTTTTTTTTTTATTAAAGGGAAAGGGAATTTTCATTGAAACGATACCAAATATTTCTTTTCAAAATTTTTATTTTCGTTTTTTCTTGAGAACATTTTTTATGCCTGGCAAGTCTGGCAATGCTCAGCAATCGAGCCTCGTTTTCAAATTTAACATACAGTGGGAGGGGAAGGAAGGAGGGATTTCTATAAAAATTGAAAACCAAAACTACAACGCAAAAATTAAACTCGATTAAAAATTATGACGTATTGTGGATTCAAGATGTGAAAAACGAAAAATTTTTATAAATAAATATTAAGTGCACAGGGTTAGATTTAAAAAAAAAAAATTGGTAAAATTTTTGAAATAGTATCTGATATTTCTCAAATGAAACTTTAAAAAATGATAATTTCATCAAAGTTTTCTAGGTTGACCAAATTTGGTTGTAATCACTTGAGTAGCTTGGAGCCAAAGTGGACTTCTCCACTTTTTTTCAAAATTGAGCGAAGTCGAATTCTGGACTATGAAGCTGATCCAGAGTCCAAAATTAGACTTATTTCGATTTTGAAAAAAAAAGAGAAATCCGTTCTTGGTACCAAGCTACTCAATTTTCAATTTAGAAAAATTTCAAAAATTGAAAAAAAGGTGAAAATCTGATAATTTGACATTTTTTTCAATTCAACATGCAATGAACTCTATACAAAAAAATTAACAGAGAAAGGAGCATATTCCAATGTTTAAGTCGAATATTTGAATTTACCTATTCTTCGGATTATTACTTCCAACAAGTTAATATTTCTTCAAATACCACAGAAAACCCCCCACCTCAATTTTATCCACCCCCTAGATCAACTCACCATCTATGGAATGCATATTCGCAGACGTAATAGCCGGAACCGGAGGCTTCTCGGACATGAATTTTTGAATATTGTTCGTAGACGGCGGTAAGGCGACCTGCGGCGGACTCTCCAGCACCGGGTCAAACACCGAAGGTAGTAAAACCGGCGCTGTTTCTTTGGCTGCCGCCAACGTAGGCACTGCAGGAGCAACGCTCGTCGGCGGAAGTGGCGTCGTCAGAGGAGGAATTACCGGCGGCTGCTGAGGTATTTGCATCGGCTGGTTAAACTTTTCTTGAGACGGTGCCGAACTAACGGGCGTACTTATCACAGTTGGCAATCCTGTTTCGATAGAATCTGCGAATACATTTAAAATATAAAAATCATTCAAATTGGAAAAAAATACAAATGAATGTTGAACGTTGCTTACTTGTAATAACAGTTGACGATATAGTGGACGGAGTACAAGTGGTAACAGGTTTTACAGATGTAGGAATGGCGGCTGAAATCGTACGTGTGGGCTGCGTCGGCGGTAAATTTTGACTTACGGATTTTTTAGCCGCTGCAGTAGTCACAGCTGAAGGCAAAAAATTTGTTAATATCCGTGGATCTGGATTACGATTTTCATTTATTTTCGGGATACTCACGAGTCGTCGTTATTTTCGCCGCCTGTGACGTAGCAGCCGGTGCTTGAGGTAACGCTGGTTTCTGTACATTAATTACAGTCATGGCGATGGGTTTCGATGCAATCGTCGATACCGAAGAAGTCGCAATAGAAACCGCCGGAGGTGCATTAACGTTATTACCCTGAGGTTTAAAAATAAATCAATCAGTATGATTCGCTAGCCGTTGAATACGCCGAGCTCTCTACATCTGATCGATTTTTTTCTCGATTATATTTAGGTAGGTACTCACTATTTGATTATTTTTCTTTCGCTTTTTAGCTTTTTTATCGCCACCTGTAATCAAAAATATATCCAAATCAGAATGATATGTACAAGTTTCCAAGGTATAGACATTCCTTTTCATTTCATTCATCAATTCGATACTTATTTACAATTTTTACACATGAATAACTTGCCAATTACTTGATAGGTAGTTTTTGAGTGTGGCTTTAGTTACGCCGATGCCTCTTTGAATTCAAAGAAAAAACACATTTTGTTATCAATATTTCATCTCGAATAGATTAATTTCAAAACACTCGAATTTACTTTTTTTTCCGTCAATGCTTCCACAATTTCCACTAGTGAAATTAATTTGGTTTCCAGTATAGAATCATTAAACAACATTACTTTGGGCGAAAACAGTACACTTTAAAGTGGTTTTTAATTAGAGTTTTGGAAATAAATTCAAAAGCTTTTCAACACATCTATGAAAAAAGAAGTTCCAAGTGACCTTTTTTTTACAATAATTTTAATTTTAAAAATTTTTATTACTTTCCCCTCAAAAAAAATTCAAATGGCTTGCCAATTGATCTACCGAAACAATAATACTATGCCATCGTTTCGTCTCATCTCAATCTCCAAGTTAAAAGCTGTTTAATCGCATCAGAAAGGCATTTCAAAACATGTTGCAAAATTATAGCACTTTCAAAAGGATATTTTCAACATCCAAGCAAAATTAACTCGAGTTGAATTGATACGAAAATCCTAAACGAGGTAGCAAAAGCAGAAAATTACACAACATTCGTCACTTTTTCACTTGAAAACCATTTTCGCTCAACTTCGCCCTCCCCTCTCCGCATTTTTACATGATTCGCGAAAAATGAATGAAAATTGATCATTTGACAAGGAGGAGGGTTCAATTTCAAAAATTAAAATTGATAATGCATTTTAAAATTCAATTTTCCAAAAAAAAAAAAAATAGAATCATGTGATTTTCCAAAAAAAAACATAAATTTTTTCACATGTGATTTTCCAAAAAAACATTAATTTTTTCACATTTTTATGATTTTATAAAAAAATAGTTTTTGATTTTTTTTTAAAATTGAACTTTCTTTTTCAATTTTCTAAAAACATCGGTTTTATGATTTGAAAAAAAAAAAAAAAAAACTCCAACATTTACAAAATATGTGTGAGCGTGGATGTAAGATCTGGGTTAAAAATTGGTTTTTGAGTCGAGGTTTCCCCTTGATTCTGCTCCTGAAAAGCCCACTGTGACCCAAAATCAATGTCAACTCAAAAAATCAACGTTTGACCCTAAATATGATTTCTTTATCGCTCACATTATTTTTTTTGTTTTTGAAGAAACCTAAATTTTCTCAAATTCATTTTTCAACAAAAAATGAAATTTTCAACACTTGTCGAATAAAAAAATCCAATTCCCAGATTTTCAATACCCAAAACTAATTTTTCAAATTTAAAAAACTGTATCTAATTTCAAAAGAATCAAAATATTCGATCTATTTCAAAAATTATGGAATTAAAAAGAATTCTATTATTGAAAAACGAACTCAAGTTTTAAAAAAAATGAAATGTTCTCGATTTTCCGAAAAATAATTTTTTTCAAATTATCAAAATTTGTCGATAAATTTCCTCATATTTTTAAAAACGCCAAACTTTATTCAATTTTCAACAAAAAATAAAATTTTTTACACTTATTCAATAAAAAAAAATTGAAATTCTCAGATTTTCAATACCACAATTGCTCAAATTTTAAAAACTGTACCTATAATTTCAAAGCAATCAAAATATTTCCCTCATTTAAAAAATTGAGGAATTCAAAAAAAATTATTTTCCTATTAATGAAAAACAAACTCAAATTTTTGAAAAAATTGAAAAATGTTCTTGATTTTTTAAAAAATGAATCCCCTCTTTACAATTTTTTTTTCAAATTTTGGATTTCAATTATTAAAATTTGCAGATAAATATGACTGGAGAGGGATGGGGAGGAGAGGGGAGGGATCAGATTAAAGCTAAAAACCACCAATTTTATATCGACCAATTGAATTTACAATTCGACCATCAATTTGTGCTAACCTAGGCTACCAAAGAATTTCTGGAGCTTTATTTTAATTGAAATAGCAATTTTAATGGAGTAAATGCCTAAAAGCTCATCAGATCATCACTATTGATATTTTTTCCTGGATTCAACTTCCACTATTCCATCATAAAACAATATTTTTTCTCAAATTATAACAAATCTGAGGAATGAATTTCTACTTCAAAACATAGAAAAAAAAGGTACCCAAATATTAAATTCAACAAAAATTAAACGAGATGAAAAATTGAATGAAAAATTCATAAAATAGGAAATTTTATTCGACTTTTCATCACTCAAAAGACCCTTGTCGGCCTCACCCATTTTTTTTTTTAAAAAAAGAAAAAAAACTCCAAATGCCACCAATTCTTCACCACTTTCTAAAAATACAATTATTGCCCAACAACCAACATTCAATATTTTTCTCACAATTCAAGAATGGATAATTTTTGGAAAACAGGACTGAAAAAAATCATACACAAAAAGAATCGAAGAAACACCACACGAACCCAGATTTTCAACAAAAATAAAATCAATAAAAAATGGAAAAAAACACGAAACTGTGTCCTCGACCGACCCAAAATTTCGCTAGTTCGGAATTCCATCCTTATGATCATATCTCAGATTTCACAAAAAATATAATTCATCCAGCCCAAAAACACCACACAAATCCTCAAACCAACACCAATATCCATCACATACGAACCTCTCGACTCGTTTGAATCACCACCCTTCACTTCTTACCCAATTCCATCACATCCACCATTCGCACCATCGGCTACGCGTCAAACTGAAAAAATTCACATCGATCGTACAAAAATTTAAAAAAATTCAACAAAACCGAAACTAAAAAAGGGGGAAATGACAAACTTTCTAAACACCTAATCGACTCGAGACTGGAAAAAACCCCGGGAGTGCAGAACGTGTATTACAAAAAATGAACATACAACCTCATATCATTACACGTATATTTCGAAAAGATTTTTATATTTTTTATGTTTACTTACATTCGTAAAATCAGAATTACATACACTAAAACGTACAAATTATTGCTTCTCTCTAAAAGACAAAAACATAATATTTCGGAATTTAAAATCTTACAGCTAAATAGAAATTCAGTGTTATTCCATGTAGTAAATTTAGTGCTGTAACATACGTACTTGTATACAAAACTTAATCCATAACATAAATGCAATGACAGGCTTTTAAAACGCTAGAAAAAAAGAGAAAATTACCAAAGAAAAAACAAAGCAGCCTTATTCCTTCCTTTTTTTCCCCTCCCTCTTCGCCTATAAAATATACACGATTCGAGCCAATTTCAACTCATTTACAGACCACGAAGAAGAGAAAAACCCCAATCGACGCACATTCTACGTTTTAGTTCATAGTGACAATTTCGTAACTTTTTTTCTTTACACATAAAAAAAATAAAAACCGAAATTAAAAAATGTTTTAAAAAAGAAATCGAAATAAATAAAAAAAATATACAATTAAAACACAAGAAGTTTACAATTATGAAAAAAAGTAGTATCTACAATAATGAGCTAATTACACCATCGTTGCTTAAATAAACTACACAAGGACAAGAAAAAGAAATAGAAAATTTCTCATTAAAATTCGAAAATATACAAAAATTTTTTTAAAATCCATATTGCTACTTTTTTCCACCATTTTCAAAATGTTTTTATCCTGTTTGAAGATCAACTTCGAAAATATTTTTAAAATATGCTAAAGAATGTGTTGAAAACTACGGTAACACGATTTGAAATATCGTTCAAAGGAAAACTCCTGATAATGGGAATATTAAATTTTCCATTACGTTTATACGTATAACATTAGCTAGCAAGGTAAAAATGAGACTTAGAAAAAAAAGACACCGTTTAAAATCAATATGCCCGGAACTTCCGT
Source organism: Pseudococcus jackbeardsleyi (assembly GCA_038380155.1). Taxonomy (NCBI): domain Eukaryota; kingdom Metazoa; phylum Arthropoda; class Insecta; order Hemiptera; family Pseudococcidae; genus Pseudococcus; species Pseudococcus jackbeardsleyi. Next base: position 48,052,030 of record CM076239.1, read on the forward strand.
CACTAAAATTATAATAACTCTATGGTAACTTTAAAAATTAAGCATATCGAAAATGATCAAGCGAACTGCGTTAAAAATTTCTCATTTCCAAAATAAAAAAAAAAAAAAAAAAAAAAACGAAAAATCAATCGTTAAAGCGATTCCAAATATTTTTCGCGTTCAAACTTAAAAACTAAACAACGTAAATTAAAATATTCTCGAAATTAGAAAAAAAAAAGTAAACTGAAATCACGTAGGTAGATCCAAACCACTCGTTCGTAAATTTGTTAAGAATGAAGATTAAAAATCAATTTCGTATATAAAAATATCTAAAATTTATCACATTTTTTTTTTCGATTTTTCAAATCTTTAAAAAAAAGAATTTAAACACGATTCGTTTGAGCGAGAGTGAACATACAAAACAAGATAAAAAATCATTTGCCGCATCAGCGAGGGGGAATGGTATAAATTTGGCGAAGAGTGCAAACAATGTGTTTGGGGGTCGATCCAAGAAACTACACTCGCGAATAAAAATTTACAAAATTTGGGTATTTCGTTATCGTCAGTTAGGTTCGTTTGTTTGTTCGTTCGTAAGTTTGTTTTTCTTTTCTACGTTGGTATTCGGTCGCGTATGATTTTCAAATTCACATCACGCTGCGCCATTGGTAGCCACAAAACCACCAACTCACATTGTCTGCTGGTAACAGCTTAGATTACGTAACATAGACCAGAATCTATGCTTTTTCTCATCATTTTCGCACATGCGCGAATAAAAATGAATAAAAAAACGCCGCATAATACAATGTAAAAATGAAAAACAAAATGAAGGCTAAATAATACACATGTTTTTTCTTTTAAAAAAATGGAAAAAAATAAGAGAAAAATTACGAAGTTTACACAAATACATCCTAATCGCATTTATCGATACAAAATAAAAAAAAATTTCAGAGAAAAAAAAAGGTAAACCCTCGTTACACATTCTGCACTCTGGCCTATTAAAACCACTCCCTCCCCAGAGGTCCCATTATCTTTTAAATTAAGTCAAAGACCTGATTATAGAGCTACACATGGTTTTCCAGTAACCTACGATCCTTTGTCATTATTCACACCTACGCAATACAATATTAAATAATTATAAGCATATCATCAGTACAAAAAAAAAGGAGAAAAATTAATTAACACACCGGGTCGTCGTCGTCCAATTAAGTACAATTTCAATATTTTTTTTTCTCGTACACAGATCGAGATTCTAGTACGACAGTGATAAAGGGGGGGTTGTCGAGAGATAAAAAAAATACAATTAAGTATACAGTGAAGTGAAAAAAAATAATGTACAAAAATATAAAAAAGACTGCGTATTTTATAAAATCGACGAGGAAAAAATTTCCAACGTTAAAACCAACAGAAATGGAATAATGTGTCGAATTTTTCAATGTCGTGTGAATTTCCAAGGTAGAAAGTGATGATACCAACGAATAAGACCAGCTTATCTCACAAAATCTATTCAACTCCCGATGCAACTACTTCAACAAACCCGACGATGAAAAATGGTGTATTTGGGAAGGCAGCGGGAGGGGAGGGAGTCGTGGATTTTATTTCAGGATTTTGGGAATTTCTTAGTCGTTGATGAAATTTGACAGACAAATGTGACGAAAAAAGAGAATTATTGAAACGTATTTAGATTTCAAGATGGGATTTTGAAACGATATGTCTCCAGGTGGCTAAATACGCCTCCAGAATTTCATTTGACTGAATCAATGGGAAAGAATACGTCAATTTTTTATATGCAATTGAAAAAAAATCGAAGGAGAAACAAAAATTTCCCATTTGATAATAGGAATATTGTTTTGTGAAGAACGAATGAATGAAAGAATGAATGTATGAATGAGAATATGAATGAAATTAGTAAAAAAAACATGCAAGTGGTATTTTCAATAATACTGGTGGCGTTAATTCATCGAAGTTTTACAACGAATCAGTCAATAGGCATGCTTTCGTCCGTCTATTCTCACATTTCTCAGCCAAAACTGCCAAAAGGGAACAATCTCAACCAGAATCTCATGGATTTGATCAAAACTTTGCTATAGAGCACAAAATATCAAATTTTAGGCCCCAACATTCATTCGAATTTATTTTAGAACCAGCATCAGTTCACTGGAGAACGATGAAAATTCGTTCAAAGGTTCTACAATCGTTGAAAAAAGAAATAAAAATCAACTAAAGAAATTACAATTTCAAATATCAAATTTCAGGCCCCAACGTTCAATCGAATTCATTCTAGAACCATGATCAGTTCATTGGAGAACGATGAAAATTCGTCAAAAGGCTCTAAAATCGTTGGGGGAAAAAAATTAACTGGAGAAATTGAAATTTCAAACATCAAATTTTCGGCCCCAAAATTCATTCGAATACATTCTAGAACCATCATTAGTTCATTGGAGAACGATGAAAATTCGTCCAAATGCTCTGAAATTGTCGGGAAAAAAATAGAAATCGACTAGAGAAGTTGAAATTTCACATATCAAATTTTGGGCCCCAACTTTCATTCGAATACATTCTAGAACCATCATCTGTTCATTGAAGAATGATGGAAACACGTCCAAAGGAGACTTTAAAATCATTGAAAAAAAATAAATAAAAATCGACTGGAGAAATTAAAATTTCAAATATTAAATTTTAGGCCTCAAAATTCATTCAGATTCATTCTGAAACCATCATCAGTTCATTGAAGAACGATGAAAATTTGTCAAAATGCTTTGAAATCGTCGAAAAAAAAAATTTACTCGCAGAGGCTTCGTAAAATTGAAAAATGAATAGATCCGAGGTCCTTCACATCCCAAGATCTTTGAAAAGAACGTCAACGACCTCTGAAATTATTGCACTTCACCCATCGCTTCCTCTCTCAAAATTTTCGAAGACCCGACTTCATCATCCGAAGATCATCTCACGATTACTGCTCAAAATCGCCTCAAAACTCGTCCGGATCTTCATCCCCAAAGGCACACCGATTTCTACCACAGAATAGATCACGACGTCGACCAAATTATTCCATTTTTGCGCATAAAAAAATTTCATTACAAAATAACCCTTTTCGTACATCGCACACGATCTCTTTCTCTGGTCATCGTACAACGCTTAGGTATGCGAAATAAAATTTAGATAAAAATTGGGGGGGGATAGGGGAATGATGCACATTGCACATACACAGAAAAACAACAAACAAAAACATCAACAACAACATAACGAAGATACACGGCTCAAACACTTCGAGAAAAAGCTTGCTTCGTGACACACGGTCGTAACTTCCGCCACCACAAAAGTTTTGTCCACGTTCGTATACTAATTACACGTATTAAGGTTTCTTACCAGTTTCTGAGTCGCTCGAATCTGAAGAACTGCTGGTTAAACTGGAAGAACTAGAATCAGTATCGGAACTACTCGAACTCGAAGCTGATAGTCTAGAAGGGCCGCTCACAGCTTCTTTATTATCTAGAGGGGGAAAAAACCATTGGAGATTATCGATTGAAAAACAGACAGATGTAAGCCTAAGCGAAGATGAGATGATTTTGAGATCATGCTGTATGCCATGGTTAATCAAACTCATCTACCGATCGAACTCTTCGATCATCTCGATCGATGAATCATGCAATCGAAAATTATGCTCGATTTCAATTCACTCTTTCACTTCAACATCAGTCTCCGCCGCAGAGAAATACGAGTACGAAAGAGAGAAAAATGAAACTAAATGAGATACCTTTTTTGCCTTGTTTCTTATTCGACGTTGCTACGCCACCAGAAATGTTTTGTAATTTCTTGTCAGGATCTGGTTTCTTTTCGGAACTTTGATCATCTTTTGATTTAGGAGGGACTTTTTTATCTGTCAAAACAAATTACCATCGTAAAGGTTTACTAAGGATACTTCAATCATTGCTATAAATCGATAAAAAAAAATACTAAAAAATCGAATATTTCCTTTGAAATCCATAGGTATAATTTTATTCGCCAAATTTTGAAATAGTAAAAAAAAAATACAAAAATTCGTCATTTTTGGTCAATAAATCGATAGAGCTGATCGAAATTGATAATTCAGGCCCATAATTAAATTCATATCAAATTTATGACATGAAGTTCAGTCATGCTAATTCGGCCAGACAATTACTCGAACGCAAATCCACTGAAACTACTCGAAATAATGAATGAAATTTTGTAATACGAAAATTATGCATATGGCTATCCGAGTACATTAATTATTCAAATAATAATGAGTTTTTACCAAGCTGACCCGAAATGAGGCCCATGCAACGAGGCATTTTGTTAAAACCTAAGCGATCACAATGCCTTCCCACCAAATTTTAGGTGAAATTTTAAAAACCTATCATTGTCAGAGGAAATGATTCGAATATGACACGATATTAGATTAATGAGATGAAAATCGCCAAAGATCGAGACATGCTGACACTTACTATACGGTTTTCGAGGTTTTTTCCGCAGACACGACGCTACGTAAGATTCCAGCTCTCTTAACGTCGACGGTTTTAATGTTTCGAAATCGATTTCAATCTCATCCGGATTCGAATCGCGTAACGAGGGTTCTCTCGATTGAATTATATGTACAACTCGGCCTAACTTATCGCCTGGAAATGATGGAAAATTATGAGTACAGGATCACGATTGAAATGCGATATTTAATCGACTCGGGCTAATTTACCTGGTAGTTTGTTAATATCTAAGCTTAATTGTCTTTTCTCGTCGTACGACATCGGTCTAGCGTTATCTTCGTCTTCGGAATCGAATCCGGTCGGAGGCAGCGAATTTTTCTTCTTCGAGTTCGGAGCTTTAGAATTTGTACGTGATTTTTTCGGCGGAGGATTGGCGGCAGTCACTTTATTAGCGCCCCTGCCACCGCCGCCGGCTTTACCTTTGGCGTTTTTACCGGGGGCGATGGGCGTCGACGTTGTTACGCTGATTGACGATTTTTGTAGTTGTTGATTCTTCATATTATTCATTTCCGGCTTGGCGTCCATTGGACCGGCGGTGATATTCGATAGATTTGCGTTGAGGGTATCGTTGGCGAATATACTATTACTCATGTGTTTGCCGTTTTTCTCGGCGGCGTTCATTTTTTTATTCTTTTTATTATTACTAATATTACTATTGGACGTTTCTTTCTTCTTTTTCTTCTTCTTACGGCCGTCTTGCACCAGTTTGGCGATTTGCTCTTGGATATTTCTCAACTGCGCAGATGAAAGAGTACAGAATTAGATTATTTTGTAAGTTGGATTTTTTTTTGCATTGGCGTAGGCTTAATTTGTAAATACGATTAATTGATATTTTATCAGAATAACTTTAGGTATTATCATGTCGAAGATCAAATGACACGCATGAATGAAAAAGAAGTTTCATCATATATACAATAAAAATCTAATCTAAATATCGATCAATTTTCAGAATTGTAGTTTAGATCAAAAAGCCAACAAATAATCGTAGCTTCATAAGAGGAGTGATGATATTTTATTCATCATTTTGAAGAAATTCTTAGAATCGAAGAAACAAGCAATTAAAAATTAATTTAAAAAAAAATCAGAAAATTTCTCGCTTTCATGGAGCCAGTAATTCTAGCTTCAAAGCCTCGAGACACCAGGGAAACAATAATTTTAGCATCGTTTTAAAAAATAAATGCACACAAAAATCAATTTTACTGAGTAAAGAAACCAAGGGTTGCTGAAAATATTTAAAAAATGATTAAGTATCGTAATATTATTTTATTGCTCGAATTCAAATGAAATTCATAATTTTAAATAAAAAGGGGATTCAAATAAATTTGAATTTTTCAAAGAACTTCGCAGTAGACTTAATGTGTAAATATAATTAATTATTATTTTATCAGAATAACTTTATAGGTACTATCATGTCTAAGATCAAATGACACGCATGAATGAATAAGAAGTTTCATCATAATAAACTATGGAAATTCTAAATTATTAAAAAAATTTCAGAATTGCAGATCATATCACAAAATCCAACCAATAATGTTGGCTTCATACGGACAACAATATTTTATTCATCATTTTGAAGAAATTCTTAGAATCGAAGATACGAGCAATAAAAGTAAAATTAAAAAAAATCAAAAAATCTTTAGACATCATAGGAGCCAGTAATATTACCAGCTTAAAATCCTCTTAGAGTGGGATCATTTGAACATCATTATTCAAAATACAGGTATACAGAAATATCATGTTATTCAGTAAAGAAATACAAGAAATTCTCGATTAGGTGTCATAATCTTCATAGCTCGAATTCAAATGAAATTCATAATTTTGAATAAAAATTGGGTTCAAAATCAATTTTTGTAGGATTTTTCGAAGAATTTCGTAGTGGACTCAATATGTAAATATGGTTAATTAATATTTTATCAGAATAATTTTAGGTACTATCATGTGTAAGATCAAATGACACGCATGAATGAATAAGAAGTTTCATCATAATAAACTACGGAAATTCTAAATTATTAAAAAAATTTCAGAAATGCAGTTCATATCACATAAGCCAACCAATAATGGTGGCTTCATACGGACAACAATATTTTATTCATCATTTTGAGGAAATTAAGAATTAAAGATACCAGTATAATTGAAAATCATTTTAAAAAATTTCAGAAAATCTGATATCAAAGGAGCCAGTAATATTACCAGCTTAAAAGTCTCAAAGTCAGGATGTCACGATGTCACGATAATTCGAACATCATTTAAAAAAATAGGGGCATACAACTATCAAAGCTACTCAATAAAGAAACCAAAAATTACTGAAAATACAGAAGGCCTTTGATTACCATTATCTTCATTACTCGAATTCACGTGAAGTTCGTAATTTTGAATAAAAGTGAGATTTAAAGAAATAATTGTATCCAAGATTATTCGCAGAACTTTTAATTTTATGAAGATGATCGAGGTCTTGCCATGAAAGAAAAAAATTATTTCAACCAACATTAAAATACAAACTCACAATAAGATAAATTTTCCATTATTTTATCGTGATATCAGTTCCAAATATCGTCATTTCAAACAAGTCACCAAATTTTGATGAGTTTAAAAACATACCTTCGAATAATTTATTATTTCACATTCAATTAAAAAAATGTGATGGCATTGTATTCAAAAATATAATTTCGTAATTGTAGAAATATTTTACTTGCAATGTAGAAAAGCAAAAGCATGAGATTATTTTTTCCTGTCATGAAAATAATTGAATAACAGGTACAAATGTATAAAAAATAATTCAAAATTTTGAAAAAAAAAAATGCAAAATCTCTTCAAATTGAAGAATAATAATTAATATCATATAACCTAATTAGGGTTCGCAGTCATAATTATTATTTTTTAGGTAACCGTTTACTTGCTAGTTCTAAGATGATTCTCCATAAATCAATTCGACAGAAGGATATCAAAAAAATCTCAAAATTTTATATCCAACATCCGAAATACTTCACAGCTGTGACGTAAAACTATCAGAATATATTTTCGTATCATGACAATCAAATGACACGCATGAATGTATATAAAAAAATTTCATCATTTTAGGGAAATAATAATCAATGCCTATAACGTTAATCAGTATTTAAAAATCATATGTCTACGTAATTATCAGCTAAATATTTCTAAACACAAAGGGAACATATCAGAAGCGCAAGAAATTCTATATCAAAAATGTCAGAAACATTTCATATGACACGCAAAAGTATTCATCATATTATCCCTAAAAATACAAAACAAATTTAAGCTCACCTGTTCTTGTAACTGAATTAATTTACGAGATCGTTCGTCGTCTTCAGAGTCTTCCGACTCGGAGGAAGAAGCGGAGGAAGATTCTGAGGAACTAGATGACGACTTTTCACCGTCTTCTTCGACAGGAGCGCCGACTGACGGTACGTTGGGAGGATGAGATGGTAAAGCTTCAGGGAACTTGGCGAGTATTTTAGAAAAACTACAAAAATATGGTAAATTACAAATTGCTCGATTAATTACTAATGTTGGTTGATGACTACCGGCGACTCACCTTGTTTCGAAAAAACTTTGAACTTTTTTCGCCATTAAAACCACGTCGTGATCTTTCGGATTATATTTATAACAATTAGAAAATATTAATCTAACATCACTAGCAAATTCATTTATATTTCTGTATTCTCGTTTGTCCATCTTTTTCTGCAATAAAAACAATGGTATTAAAAATCAGTACTATCGAAATAAACGTAAAGAAGAAATGATTACCTTGACGGTACCGAAATCCATAGGATGTTTAATTATCTCATAATAATCAGTCAATCCTAGTAATTCGGCGTCAACAGGACGATAAAATGGCCAAGCGTAGTTCTACGCGTAAAACAAAAAAAAAATCATGTAGAAAATCAACGCTGAAAAAATATGAGTAGATTACGAACAACACTTACAGAATGCTTTTGAGAAAAAATATCCTGTAAAATTTCTCTACAAGCTCTCATCGCACTTGATAACTTTTCTTTACTTTTATCAACAGACTGAGAAAAACAAAAGAAATTAATCAATGTGAACAATTCGTATACACGTAAATACGACCTCTGTTTCAAATACATACTTGGTTAGCGTTGCCGGTAGCACCAGGCGTCTGAGAATAAATATCTTCGTCGACTGTTCTGACAGGCTAACAAAAAAACCAAAACAATATCATTTATCGTTCGCCGATAATTGTAAGGTTATTTGTCAAATGTCGAACCTTTTTAACAGTTCTACGCGATTCTCTTCTTGAGGCTAATTTTGCATTCGACGTTGCCGGTGTGTATAATGGATCTGCAGACTCACTACTACCACCAGGACTCGTATCAGCCCGTCTTTTGACGGCTTTTTTCACTTTGGAAGGTGTAGTAGGTGTTACAGTCATATTCACATTCGGAGGTTGCGCTAAATATGATGCAGATAATGGAGTTGTAACCTGAGAAATCGGATAAGAAAAGAAAATCAATATGAACCGATGAGAGAATCGTTCGAACAGGATGAAATCTTACTTGGTGTGGTAATGAATTGTGTTGGGCGACTGGTAGTGGTACGGTAGTTGTAGCAGTGGAGCCTGGTATGGTCGTTGGTGCGGTTGTAGGAGTAACTGGCGTCAAAGCTGCGGTACTATTGACCGGTTTAATTCTATTAGGCATTGTAGGAGGACCAGTCACTTTCTTTTTCGGGGCCGTAGCCAATTTTGATCCTTTTGGTGGAGGAACCTCGATTTCTGTTTCTTCTTTAGGCATACTGGCAACCTGATAATAAATGAGAAAAACATTACTCATTTGTTTAGGAGGAAAACAAACAAGGCCTAAAATTTCATACCTTGGTAAGAAACAGTTTTTCTAAAGTTTGTGCCATGACGACTACATCTTCTCCCGGCTTATTATACACGTAACAATTCGTAAACATAGTATTAAAATCGTGTATACATTCTTTAGCATTCCAGTAATAATTATTTTCTAGTCTTTTCTTAATAGTATTCAAATCCATTGGGTATTTAATAACTTTATGGTAATCCTGGAAACAAAAAATGATCGTCAATTTCTAGTAAATCGATACGATAAATTATTCGAAAACGCTTACCGGTAAATTTAATTTACTAGCATCTACAGGTAGGTGAAATGGCCACGCGTGATGGTGTTTATAAACGGGTTTCCAAACATTTTTCAAAATATATTGTAATTGGTTTGTATTTCGGCCAGGTCGATGAGGTGGTGGAATTACAGGTGGTTGTACGACGCCATTGATGGGTTCTACCTGCGGCTCTTCCCGAGGTGGTGGATCGTCAGGTTTCTGATCATTTGCGCCTACCGGTCGATTAGCGCCGGTAGAATTCGCAATGTCCTATTTTTCAAAACAATCGCACATCAAAATTGCTGTTCGCAAAAAATTAACGTACACATGTACGGTATACTTACAGCGTCGTTCTGAGCAGAAGTATCGCCCATTTGCTGCATTTCAGTTTTACTCCTAAAGCAAGACGGTTATTAGTATTCAAATTAAATACAATACAAGCCGAAAATAGGAGAGATACTAACATATTATGGCACAATGTTTCATAATAAAGTACAATGCCTCAATGCAGTATGGAAATTTTGAAAAATGTAAAATATTTCAAAATTACAGTATACTCTGCCTTTCGTAAACATCAACACGACTACTTGAACAGTATAATCTTGATAAAATTTGAGCCCTGCAAAACAATTAAACCGCCGATTAGTATCGAAGAAGGTAATTCAGCATTAAAAATTATTTCTATCATTGGTGTATTATATGAATACACCGGTAAAACAATGTAACCTACGAGCTAGCAACATTAGACAGCCGAATGATTTGTAGGAACGCGGCCGTAACTAGCTAGTCGGAGCTCAATCATTTAGTTTCAATTTTACAGAATAAAAACGTTTGTTTACATTATTATCATGATGAATTTATGCGACGCAACGGGTTCATTTCGTTTCAGTGAGACCAGTCTTAAAATTCTCAAAACACTACGGCGATGTCGGCGCTAAAACCTCGAGAATCAACACTACACCTTATCACCTAGCTCTAACACAACTAATAGATATGAATACTAGGTTCAATACATTTTGGAGTATATTTTTATCTGTACTCTCGATTTGCTTAAAATCGAGATTTTTCGGGTCAAAACTTCAGTATACTTCTATGGAAAGTGTCCTTTGACTGGCTATACGAGGTGATATGAAATCTTAATGATACTCCGCAATATTTCACATAAACAATATGAAAAATCGCACCATACAGATTTCAAAAAGCAGAAAAGTCACGAACATTAGGTGTAAAACGAACGGCAAACCAAAAACGACTAATGACATTTTCGGCGCTCTTTTGCTTTTTATAGGGGCTGTGTGAGACCGTCAATGATTGACTCACGCAATTTTGCTGGGAATTACACCAAGTGATGCAATCAACGATTAATCTAACGCAATTAATAGAAAATTTTGGGAACATAAACAATGTAATAGGAAATACCGCGAAAATATTTATGGCGCTCATGATACACCGTACGCCAAAAGATGGCGGTTAAATTTACAGATATGAGAATTAGAGGTTTCGGACGATTTCATACTCGATTCCAAGTTAAACTTAGTATTCATTTCACTGGTTTACTTTTAAGGACATTAAACACATACCTTTAGCTCTTGCCGACAGATTTATCACAATTGAGTTTTACAACATGAAACCGTCGTAGGGATACACTAGGTTTCCTCTATCCTCACATTGAATATGTTTACAAACAACTACCACATACACGTGAATTAATTAAAAGTTGGTTTAATCGACATAATTCGTATATAATTTAGATTTAATCATATAAAAGCGTTCGAATCGCAAAGCTCATGATGAATTCGGAATTATTAGAAATACCGAACTCGAAAACAATAATGGCTTCAAACTACGCCAACAAAAATGTTGGGAAAAATACAACTACATTCTGGTCCCTGATTGGTCAGATTTGGGTCACATGATACATAAATATAAATTGAATCAATTTATTGTATTTTTGGAAATTAATACCTCGGCGATTTTTGAATATTTTGGAAAAGAGGAGGTTTTCAATTGATTATAATGGATTTTAGAAATGATAATTCACGCAAATTTATAATAATTTTACCGTAATAGTTAAATGCAACTCCCAAACGAGATGATGCGATCATTCGAAAGCTGCAACAGTTTTATTACAAAATTATTGCGTCATGTGATCCAACGACATTGAGCAGCTTTCACAGATAAAATTCTGAACTTAATTGTACACACGAAGACAGAATTTTTAATCTCTTTTTTTCTAGATTTCACCGCATGGAACGTGTTTAGTACAAAAATTAAGGCATAATTATTCATTATGATGGATTTAAGATTCATTTTGAATGAATTACTTTCGTGTCTTCAAAGAAAAGTAGAAAAAACCTTCGTAACAAAATACGTTAAACTTTTATTCAAATTATTTTCACAGAACAAATAGAGAAGAACACACGAATTGACCTGTGAAAAATACTAACACGACAATGAAACGAGCCGATATATAATTTTTATAATTTAGCTTTTTTATTCAGTTAGTTGAAAAAAAATTGAATAATGTGTAAATTAATGCTATTATTCAATAAGAACATCAATTTTTTATGAAAATTGATGTCAATTTAATTCAAAGAGAGTGGAATTTCGAAAAAAAATCAATCATTCTGAATTGTTGAAAAAAATTATTCTAGAATATTGACAAGGATGTGTAATGTGTATTTTTGTTACCGGATAGAGGTCTGTTACCCATTATTCACTACAAGTCCTTGAATTTTGAGCTTCATCCATTTTCCGAGAATTTTTTTCAATTTTCCCAAACTTTTCAAATTTTTATCTGTCTGACTCATTGCAGAAATTGTTAGTTGGAAACAACTTGGCGCTTGAAAGCTGGAGTTGATTGAACTTGCAATTTGATAGTTCAGTAGTATTTTGTGTTTTAGAACTTCAGAAGTGTTAGTTTATCCTGTTATTATTAATTTTAGTTGTGTTCATTTTCTTTTTGTTGTTAATTTTTACTTGATAGTGCCATTCACTTTTGCTTTTTGGGGCATGTTTATTACCTAATATTCCAATTTTTAATTTGAAATTATTTTGTGGTGTTGTCTGACGGCGAAGAAACTTCAGAAACTGAAAGATTATTCAGAAAGCTATTGTTTTCGTAAGTAAACTTTTTTACTCATCAGTTCAGGGTTCAATGTGATAAGTGTTTGAATCATTCATTGTTTATATCTCGTGCATGATTACATATGTACGTATCATCTCAAAATACATGTTCACAGAATATCCTTGAATTTTTCTTTTCAACGATATTTCCGAAAATGCAACCGATACGGATTGTTGAAAATTTATAAAAATGACCAGACTGTAGTATCAACCAACCATTTTTGTGAATGTACGTGTTCCATTTTACGAAATCGTCCAATAGTCAATTTCATATAAATTTACAAATCACGATGTACTTGTTGCTTTGTTTAGCTATTAGCTCGTATTCGTATGTAATACACGTCAAAATACTGCTTACCTACTTTTAAATGTACTAGCAACAGGATCCGAGCAATCGATATTCATTTGTGACGCAGTTAAATTTAGAAAACAATTTTAAACACAAAGCATTATTCTTACTCGGAAATTTTAATAATCACGTGTATTCGGCATTGTTTCAGGTTGCGATGGATGTTGCGGACGACCAAGTAGATACGAGAGGCGGTTTTATGGGACTTTTCCCAAAATCGAAAAAGGAAGTACCGGTGCCGACGTACAAAAGAGATTTATTTTATAACACGAATCACAAACGACGAGGAATTGCTGTCATATTCAACCACGAAAATTTTACTTTGCCCTCGTTGAAGCAACGAAATGGTACTGAAGCAGACTGCGCGAACTTAGAAACCACTTTACAGAGTTTAGGATTTGAAACCAAAAAATACAGAGATCTAACTCTCAAAGAAATCGATGCTGTGATCGAAGAACTTGGTAGTAAAGATTACAGTGACTGCGATTGTCTTTTTATAGCAGTGTTGAGTCATGGAGAACAAGGAGTCCTTTACGCTAAAAATTCGGCGTATTCGCATAATATGATTTTCGATCGGTTTACACCGGACAAGTGTCCAACTTTAGCCGGTAAACCGAAAATTTACGTGATTCAAGCGTGTCAAGGAGACAAATTGGATCCTGGTATAGAAGTTAGAACTGTAGAAGTTGATTCGGACTCTAATCATGCCACATATCGTATTCCATTATTCGCAGATTTTCTGGTCGCCTATTCTACGATCCCCGGATATTATTCGTGGAGGAATACCCAAAAAGGTTCTTGGTTCATACAAGCACTCTGTGATGAGCTAAAAAAACACTGGCAACAATTTGATTTTCTAACAATTTTAACTTTCGTCAACGGCAGAGTAGCATTCGATTTCGAATCGAATGTGCCGAACAATTCTTCAATGCATCGTCAAAAGCAAATACCCTGTGTTACAACAATGTTAACTAGAATATTGAAGTTTGCTCCTAAATCGGTTGAACATAATGCAATTTGTAATAATGGTTCGTAAATTCGTATGTTTTTGAAAACAAAAATAGTAATACTTTTCAACTTACCAATTTTATTGATATCGAAATAATACGTAACTACTTAATGTAAGTTATGAAACGAAATTAAATTTATTATTATTTTTTTTGAATGTAATATTTGACTGGGTATTAGTTTGGGAACAATTTACGTTTTTTTTTTAAATCTTACCTTTTATAATTAATTTTATGTGCTAGGTACTTAATTTAAATATTGTACCTATATTCTATGTTGAACATTTTTGACATTCCCGACTCTTTTTTATTCTTTCTTTCCTATTAATATACGTATTTCTTGCAAAATAAGCAAATTTTGTGATGAATTAGTGCGCGTTATTTCATGACATTTTTAAAAATCTCGTTTGCATTTCTGTAAAGATTAAGTATAAGTTTATTCTTTAGATCATAAGATCTTTTTTTTATTTATATTTATACAACCACTTTTAGCTGGTTATAAGTTTAATTTTATATATTTTCTATTGATTATCGCAAAGCAAACGAAAAGTGAGTTATGTTCTTTCAGTTTTCTAAGTACCTAGTAAAGGATTATTCATAATAAAATGATGCAGATCTGAAGTTTTTTAAATTAAATTTATGATGGTTATTGATGTTCGATAGTTAATCTCAAGCTATGATGAACAAAAATATTGGAAGAATTTTTCATGTAGACTCATAGTCATAACTCATAAGTTCCAAAATGCAGAAATTATTGAATTGACGTCATCTGATTTTAAACAATTCAGATGATACTTTAAAATCGTATGACCTGGTATTATAAATGAATGCATTTTCTGCAAAATAAATTGCAAATATAAAGTTTCAATTTCAAATTATACTTCGAAAATATATGAATCCAGATTTCTAAATCGTTTCAAGTGTAATTTTGGCTAGTTGTTGAAGAATATTTTTACTTAAATCTTTCAATATACGTTTTAATTTTTTTTTGTCAGCAGAGCGTTATGAAATTTTGGACATGATCAGTGTGAGTTTTAATTTTCTTGATGGATTACTTCTTTTATATCATTCTTATGCTAAGTACTCAGTAATTTTCATTTTGAAATGTTTTTAAGAACTCTCATAAAGTCGTATAAGTGAGAACGCGCCAAGTAAGAACTAATAATTGGTACGTTCAAAAATTAAAAAGAAAAATCGAAATTTATTTTTTGAATCGTAGTCTCATTTAACGTTTGAGTAATGATGCCAATTTGAGTCGCATCTACATAAGGACAATTATTGATTCAAGTTCTGCTTCTGTTTCAAAAAATCAAACGAACGCAAATTAATTTTTTACAACAAAACAAACGTGAATTTGAATGCATTATATGAAGCATAATTCGTACAAATGGTATAAGTCAGGAAAGTGAAAAAGTACAAATGGTATAAGTCAAAAAACTGTATATGAGAAAAGAGACTTTATTGTTTTGAAAATGAAGTTACCCTTAAGTCCCTTTTCAAATATACAGTTTTTTGACTTATACCATTTGTATTTTTTCACTTTCCTGACTTATACCGTTTGTACGAATTATGCTTCATATTTTTAATAAAAAGCTTACATTGAAGTGGAGTTTGAAAAATTGACAACTATGGAATAAGCATACATTGTAATAACGCTTTGCGTAAATTAAAATTTTCAAAGTTTCTATAAAAATGAAAGTTCCGAGTAAAAAATAAATTAATTTTTTAAAAAATAAATTCAACACCTATCTTTGAGCCATGACGTCAGACTAATTGCCTACTTACTACAGCCAATCAGAAAGTACATATATAATGTTCACCATCCAGTTATTTCATTCTGTGATGAATCTTTGCAAAATTTTGTTTTCATTTTTCATTATCGTTCGATCGTTCTCAAGTTTTCATGAGACGTGAGACTTTCGCGAAGAATTCGAAGCAGATTGTCGATTTGTCATAAAAGATTGCAGTTTATTGCAAAAAATTTAAGTGCTTGTTAGTTATTCGCGTTAACAAATTTTATCAAATTTAATATTGTGCCCGAGTTAATAAGAAATCTTTGTTTCTGCATTTTTTCGTAGCGAGTGAGATGGTTTTCTGAACAACGAAGATTTTTCATTGATCGGTTTCTACGGATTCTACCATCGAGTAAGCATTACTTACTCTTTTTTCAATATTATATAAGACAACTCTCCGCGAACTCTTTCATTAAAATAATATTTAAAACACTCACAAACTCATCTGATGAATAACTTTTCAATTTGGAATTGTGATTCGTGATAATAATAAACACAATTCGCTCTCCGGTTTTTCGACCGCTTCGAACTTTCAAAGAACGTGAAAAATTTCGTTATGTTGCAGATTCTCAAGGTTGTTTTATGTTTATTAATAAAAATTTGAAGTTTCACTCATATTTAGTGCCTTTTCAAATTCATCTTACCATCTTAAATACTCATGATACTTAATCAAACTCTTACGAGAGTTGGAAAATGAATGAGATTTTTTTCAATTTCTTCTCATCTTTTAATTAAATTGTCAATTTTTAATGTTATTCAATTGCATTTTGATGAACTCTGATTACACGCGAGAAAATTTCGTCTTGTCTCAAGGTCATAAAATGATGTTTAATTGTTTGCTATCGCACAATCTGAAAATAATATTTGTTTTATTGAGAATCAGAGATAAGTTTCATTTTACGCGCATATGTTTTCAAATTTTTCAATTTCATTTTGATCACTAGTTAAAATAATTTGGATTCAGGTGTCGTAAAAATTTTCTAGATCATTTGCTTCATTATCCGGAATTTTGGTCAAAAATTCATAACAAAATTGAATTTTTAAAATGCTATGTTGCTGGAAAATTGTTTTGAAAAAAATCAGTTCGAATTAGTGTACAAAAAAACTTATCAAAAATTCATAGAATATTTTATTCGGAAATTCTAGCAATGTTACACGCTAACGTCCTCCAGGTGAACTATTTATCTCCCTCATGTAATTTACTCCCACCTCCTTCGCTTGTATGGCCAACAAAGAGCAAAGACGGTGCTACTCGTCGAGAACAAAACGAGTCATTTTCAATTGCTATGCGGTTCTCTTGTAAAGGTAGTTGAGTGGTTTTTCAAATTTTTGTTTGATTTGTTTTTAAAAGTTTGTGTTCGGTGAACTTTTCTAGTTTGTATTCGTGTTTTGGATGCTGTAGCTTTATTGGTTTGATTAGGTGAGTGAAGTTTTTCTTTTAATACTGTGAATTTCAAATTGATAAGAATTTACGAGTGATTGAACTATGAATTTTTTAATTTTGTGTATGAATGCGAGTTCTATTTTGAATAAAATTTTAATTTTTATGATTTTTCAAGTGATGTGTCGAGATAGATAAACACAAATGTCCATATTTTCTAATGTTTTCTTTTCTATGTATTGGCTTCGCTGAAATTATACCCAAGAGTGAAATATTCGATTGAAAAAATGATCGATTTTTGAATTTCATAAATTTTCTGGTTAATGTGCTCCTCCTCTGATATTTTTTTAATTAAGTTCGAAATTTCGAATTGATCTCAGTTTCAAATGGTGTTTTGTTTTCTGTCCGAAATTATCATCTTTGCATGAGAGATTTTTGAGCCCAATTCGTATCTCTTCGAGCATCTGAAAAGATATTATCGATCTGTATGCCATTCGAACTCCCAGTAGATCAGATTACTAGATCAGAAGTGCCTTACATTTGAAAATTCTCAGTATATTCGACTCCTATAATTAATTCTTCATGTATACCTGTTGATATTTTGGGCAATGCTGACCTCAAACTCCTAATCGTATTACTTCAGTAAGGCCGGATTTATTGACCATTATAGCCCAAGTATCTATAAAAAAAAAACACACAAACGTTTAATTTTAATGTCTAGTAGATTGGAAAAATTATATCGTGTATCGTGCAATCGTGCCGCTTGTATTACGTCGTGTTCGCGGTTCAGGGCTTAATGGCATCCTTGAAGGACGACTAGAATGGCGTTTTCTTCTTCGCATTGTTGCCATGTGTTTTTATTATTATTGTCAATTTATTTAGCCACTATGATAAAATTGTGTAGACCATACAGACCGGCTCAAAAAATACTACTTGGTATTGGAATACTGCCAAGGAAAAAATTCGAAATTTGTGCACGTGTTATGAAATTTCAACTATTAAATTCTCGTTGGAATACGATGCGAGCCAATTTTATAAATTCAACGGATCATTTAATTTAATAATTGAAGAAACCGTTTATTGAGAAGAGAGCTGAATTTCGCTTTGTTGACCAATTCGTGCAATGATGCAGTTTTTAGTCCATAATTTTTGAAGAATGATGAATTTGATGATACTAAATCCGATGTTGATTTCGATCGTCGTCACTGGTTGGTCGACTGATGATGTTAATCTCACATCTAAACGTGCCAAATTTCCTGAATCAGTTGGAAAAAAAATAAGATGGGTCAACAAATTCATTCGAATGTCGTATTCTTTTATAAAAAAAATCTTCAGCAGAGTTCATTGAACGTTACGAGCCAAGAGTATGGATCGTTGCTCTTGGAACTCCGACTTTCTCGTTGATCAATCAAACTGATTTTCTTCACTTCTTGGTATTTTTTAGAGTTTTGAAATTGAAAATTTGATAATTGATCGATCTGATCAGATCGAAGGGGGCTTAAAATTCTGTAAACTTTGAACAGAATCAAAAAAACACGAGATTGTTTCGTATTTCGTAGCCATGTTCTTCTATTGCGCCGTTGTTCATTGTCGATTTGACTTGTTTCGGTTCGCTTCGTTTGTAGGAAATAACGGTACAGAGGGTCATCGGCGGCGACTGTCATCATTGGTGAGGTTAGCCTGTTCAAGCGAAATCGCGAATATGAGAGAATCGAACGGTGAAAAAGATGAGATTCTCTTGAAAGATTGATTATTTTTGATTTTACATTTCTGTTTTTCTTCTCGAGACAGGCGTTTAATCAATATGAATTATTTTCCAAATTCGGTGCGACTTTTTTTTGCCTGTTTTACCCAACTCGAGAACCCCCGCAGTGAACAGCTCCCCTTTTATGGTTTATTTATAAACGACCGAAGTGAAAAATTCATCAAGGACTAAAAAATGAACTCGCTCGCGTCCGTCGAAAGATTAATTACAGCTATTAATCGTCTCTTCCATTTAAACAGAAGAAAAAAAGAAGCTCGATTAATTTAACGAATCTTCGCAACTTTTCATTGTTCGACGCTTTGAACTTGGGATATTGAAGGAACAACGCTGAGCTCGGTATGTTCGCGCTTTGTCGTCGCTGCATTCGGCGGAATACGCGTTGTTCGAATGACCTTGGCCGTTGCGAAGATGGTCGGACATTGACATTGGCCAACCGAGCCGTTGCCGTTGGTTTAGAGACTTTTTAGTAGTTCAATGACTACGTTCGTCTCTGACGCTGCTTCGCACTCTTCGTCTTCGGCAACGATTCACGATTTCTGATACGAGCCGGAGTCAGAGCCAGAAGCAAGTGTGAATCGCTGTGAGAACGTTGGTGTATGCGTGAGCTAACTAAGAATGGGGATGGGTTAGGAAGTGTTAAGTTAAAGATCGCGGTATCGCCATTATTGAATATAAATCGCTCGAGTACATGTAAATGTATATTTTTTACGTAGCTAGTGCGTATGGTAATAAATTGGTAGGGATTTTGGATACGAGATGGCAATGTTGCCAGGTTATTGGTCGGATGGTGCGAAAAGAAAAAAATCTCTGATTGATTGGGATTGGGGCTTAAGGTTGGGGTCAAGATTTTTTTTGAAGAGGAAGGAAATTTTTGAATTATTTTCGTTCAATTTTTGACCATTGATCATTTTCCAAGGGTCGTTGGACAAGCAAGTTCAATGAGGGAATTGAAATAGACAGTTTCGAACATTGAGGGTGAAATCAGACATTCTTAGTTTTTTCAATTTGAATAAAATTTAATCGAATTTTTCGAAAATCGTTCAGCTTTTTATAGCCTTCCTTTCTCCTTCCCTCTCGTATTATTCTATTACGATTTTTGGCAGTTTTGAGCTATTTTTTCGTGCTATTGTGCTTTTTCATTCAGTTTAAGAGATGGGACCACGATCAAGAAAGAACCAAAATGGGCAATATTGGAAAATGAAAAACTGAAAATTGGAAATTTGTTGACTCGTGTGAATTTTTTTGGCTGATAGTAATTTTCTTGATTCTGTTATGAGAAGGCAAGGCAATTTCAGAACCTTTCGACGAGTTGACGAGGATATCTGATTAGGCAGTGAGATAGTTGGGCTAGTTGGAATACGAAAATCATTTTTAATTTCACTAGGGTTATTCCTTCGATATGTAACATTATGATTTGTTGATAAATCAATATTATTTGAGGTTTGTCGTATTATGAAAATGCTAAGGAGTAAACTTCCCTTTCTCACCACTAATTCAATAATATTCAATTTTGAGACAAAAAAACTGAATTCAAATTACAAAATTTCTAAAATTGAGAACCTTTTACCTTAGAAAATTCAATATTATGAATATTGAAAAAAAATTGCTTGAATTAAAATCTCAATAATTTTCACCTTCTCCCTTCCCCGCAGATTTTCATTTCTTTCTGCCCAAGGAAAGCCAGATGTACTTCTAATGGTCTACTCCATCTACCAAGATTAATTCTGTTCCTAAATATTGAATATTTTAAACCAAAATTCCATTCAAAAAATCCAATTTTAAAATTAATATTTTCGATGTGGTCCGAAAATTAAATTTCAAGGTTATCAGTCCTGAATTTTATTTCAGGATTGGAAGAAAATTATCTACGTCACTTGCTTAAATTTTTACTTGAATACTCTTTAATTTTCAGCGGATTTTCACTGATTTTTTCAGAATTTCACTGATTTTTCAAAAAATTTTACTAGTTTTCCCAAAAATTTCACTGATTTTTCAAAAGTTTTAGATCTTGCCGACTTTTGGTAAATTTTTACTGATCTTCTAAAAATTTCACTGATTATTTTCAAACATTTCACTTTTTTTCAAAAAATTCACTGATATTTTTCCAAAAATTTCACTGATTTTTTTTCAAAAATTTCACCGATTTTTTTTCAAAAATTTCACCCAAAAAAAACTTGAATTTTACCAATTTTTTCAATTCTCGAATTTGTATCTTTCTAATCTGCCAACTTTTCAATTAATCATTTCAATTTCTCAAAATTTAATTTCGTCTTTCCCTTTTCATCTATTCAAGCATCCTAGTACCTCTATAAAAACGCAAATATACCTTCAATAAACATTCTATACGTATCACGTACCGAGGCACTTGAAATTTAATGATAATGACCTTACGTAATCCGTATCAGATAGTTTATTAGTACACAACACAAATTACACATTCAGATTCACGAAACATATGTTCGACTGGTACTATTCTGTTCAATTACTAAATGACGCGAACCATACGGTTAAATAACTCTAATCGTTGCAGGGGTCAATACGCTTCGAGCATGAATTGTAAGATTGATAAAAACACTTTCGACACATTTTCCTATTCTAAAAATAAACAAAAAAATTTGAAATTTCGTTTCAAATCGAGGAATAATTTCTGGCTCGAATCTCAAATCATCGATTTAAAAAATCTGAAATTTTATCACACAGATTTCTATATTTTCACCGACTTGAACCCTTCAAAAATTAAATTAAAATTTACCCCCTCTATCGATAAATTTTCATTTGGTACTATACCATTTCCAATCTTGAATCCATTCGCTGCGACCTTCCATTGGTAAAAAGAAACTAATTCCATATCCATTTACATCTTGAATGACAATCTCGACTTTCGGTGATTTTCTCTTATTCTCGGATCGAATCCGGTTTGGCGATATAATCGAAAAAAAATATAATTTTCAACAAATCTTTATCCAACATCTGGCTAAAACTTCATATTCTTTATCAAAAAAAAACACCATTCGCCATTTCAATAAAATATACCCTTTACATACGTAAATTACATCTCTGGATGGGGAAAAAAACCACACATCCATCCAAGCTGGAGAAAAGTAAAACTAGTTCTATGACAACCAGTTCATCGCATTACCAAACAAATTAATATGTCTGTTGGGCATCAGAAAAACTTCATCGTAATATAATGTCGTCCTAATTCGCACGATGATTCATATCACCTGAAAAATGACTCATTGCCAAACTCAGCAGGTATAGCTATCCGCAGTCCACATACGACGTTATTTATCGATTTATCAACACTGTTGAGAGACGAAGAGACCAACGTAGAAAAAAATATCTAAAAAAAACCTCGTCCGTTTTCGAAAGTACCCATATCGTTAACGATTTTAGGAAAATTTAAATCTCGTAATGTGTTCGATCTTCAACCCATGCTATAAAATTTGGCAAAGCGATCAAGAATTTCCATTCGATAAGCTAATGTCATCTCCATCTTAGATTCCGTCTGAACGACGCTGCTACGGCATAGTTTAAATATTCCATTCTGAAAAAAGGGCCAAAAAGGCGTGGAATTTACGACGTAGAGCGACGTTCGCGTTGAAAAAAAAAAGACGACGGTGACGCAAGGCTATGGAAGGGACCTTGGTTATTTTTAAGGATTTGGCATCCGCCTCAGACTAGTCTCGAGCTCAAATCGTTGATTTTGTCAGTATTTCACTTTCTATAGCACGTCATCGTATGGAGGAATGAATCTCGCAATGAAAGATCAACTGCGACGTATTCTTTCACCGAACACCCGAAATCCTCATCCATTCCGGTAGCCAATTATCGAACCAGCCAAACCCTTGAAAAATGATAACGTCTGGTAAATATGTACACTGAAACGGTACATGTAGGACGCGTGCCACCGCCACACATGCTACCAGACGTTCGAACGCGTGCTCTGGCTCACTTATCACCTGCCCAATCCTTACAAAGGATGCCAGGTGTTCCAGACAGTCTCCCAGTCTTGCTATGCCGACGATGGGATGTTTTCACCTCGATGAGAGCATCCGATCTGTATATCCAGTGCATCGGGGTTTCAAAAAGCCCTACCGAGAGTAAGAGACCAGACGACGAACTGATCAGTGGGAAAATTGGACAAAGGACATCGACCATCTCTAATTCTTTATACGAATACATTTTTATACGTGAAATGCGTACAATCGTCCGGAGTTCGAATAACTGTACGTTGGTACATTGGATTTGGAATATTTCACACACATTGATATAGTTTTTAGTAAAGGCAGATTCGCAATCGTGAAATATTCGACACCGTAGGCGATAATTTCAACGCCCGAGATGGAAATTCCCCAGTAAAAAATTTTATTTCGTATTTCAATCTGTGGCTGATTTTTTTCTCAAGATAGCCACGCTGAAAAATTTATCGTATTTGGTATTCAAGGACAATGCAACCAAACGTGCGAGCTGTACACAAGGTGAGCCAATGTTACATCGTACATATCGGTTAATCGAATCAAATCGAATGTTTGGCCAAAAAAAAGGTGTCTATAAATCGTAGAATTTTTCAAATACTAAATGAATGACTACAACGAGCCAAAAAGAATTTCTTCGATGTAAGATATTGCCATTGGCTTGTAAATGTAAAGGTAGAGGAAAAGTTTTCTGTTTTCTATGTCCGATAAATTTCGACAGTGGTGTAGCCAGAATCGTCTGAAAGGGGGAGGGGTTGAACTGGTGGCATCGGAAGTTTTTTTGATTGGTTGCAAAATGAGTACAGAGGCTTGAAAAACGAGAAATTTTGGAGGGGAGAGGAAAGGAAGGGGTAAAAAGGAGCCTTTTTTGGCACTTCAGTCTTGAATAGTTCATGGGAAAAGCTTCGAAAAAATTGAAAATGCCCCAAAAATTTTTTTTAATGATTTTGTTAATGCCCGAGCGAAGCTTTGATAAAATTGATTTTTTTAATGTCCAAAAAAGGCATTTTTCACAAAAATACTTGGCCTCAAGGGGGGTCCAGGCTCCTTCCTGGCTACGCCCGTGAATTTCAAATCAGTTCAATATCCCTTTTAAGCGAATTTAGAAGAAGTATAGAAAATTGAAAAGGAGTTGAAGGTAGGAAGGTACTTTACGAGTCAAAAGTGGCTTGCAATTGACCAAATTGAAAAAATAAAGTTGAAATCTACTCCTCCTCTTCCATTCTCTTTGCAGATCCCAAAGGTGATACCATTTGATGTATGAAATATATATATATTTTTTCGAAATAGCCTATTTTATGGCATTAGTTGTGTCCCAAAAATTTATCAATTTTTTTTTTGCACGAAGCTTAGATATTTTTTAATTTTCTAACACAAAAAACTTTGTAAAATGAAATGATTCAGTTTGGAAAAATCATTTCAAAAATTGTAGATATTTTTATGTACAGCCTGAAAATTTGGGTTCATTGTTTTCTTTAAACTACGGGTTGATATTTTACTTTGATAAAAAATTCGATCATTTAAATATTAAAAATTATACCCACATACATACCTAATATCAAAATTCGAAATTTCAATAAAAAATTAATTTACTTACAAATTTCGATGAAAATGAACAGTTTTTCAAAGAGAGTAGATGCTAACAACAAGATTCTGCCCAAATCACGACGTGGCCACCGGGGGAGGGGGTCGTTGAATTTTTTTTTTCAATTGGTATTTTATACTCAAAAAAGACTTTTTCATGTTTTAATGCTTTGTAGATTCCCATCCGACGTAACTTGAAGGTATGAATCATATTTTGCATCCCGCCAGAAATGGAGGGGAAGGAAGGGGGTGCAATGCACGAAAAAATAGTTAAAAAATTGACGTGACCCCCCCCCCGCCCCAAAAGTTTTTGGTTACATCACCGACCCATAAAGATATTCAACATTTTGAACATTTTCCTTTTTGAATTTCTTAATTGAGATTGAGAAATTAGCAGTAATGGCGAATTAATTTTCCAAAATTTTCCTGTTTGACAATCCGTCAAGAGTGTTTTTTTCAGGAGGTCCCGTGTAGAGACCTGCCATGCACGATTGAAAAAGTTGAAAAATTTAGTCTGTTTACTGTGAAGGACCTTTGAAAAAAAAACACAAAAATTTATCGACGTTCAAAACACCAAAAAATCCTATTTTTTGCTCATATTTCTCCCCTCGGCCCGAATTTTCACTGCGCGGTCTTGTTTCTTCAATAATTTTCCATTCTAAATACAACAAATTTTTTCTACAAAAATACGTCATAAAAGAACCCTTATTCAACATTTCAGGTACTGTAGTAATTTCTTGAATTTTGGCGAATTTTTAAAATTTCAAAATCACCTCATTGCCTTGTAAAATATAAAAATTTGATCTAATCAGCGAAAAAAAAACTGAAATTTGGTAAACTCTATTTTCGACCTCTCGAATCAATCTGAAACTATTTCAAAACATTTCGGAGCCTCCGGGAAATTTTAGTTTTTCAAATGCTGGAAAAAGGGCCATAAAAATGGTCCGTTTGAACTTTGAACTTCAGTACCCATTACAGCGAAGAACCAATATTGGTAAACCATTTCATCGATTAAAGCAAAATTTTCTGAAAATTTGCAACTTTGAGTTCAAATTCATAATTTTTGGTTCACAATTTTCCCCGGAATAAATTCAAGTTTCTGGCAAAAAATATTAATTTGAACTCGAAGTTGCGAATTTCAATAAATTCTGTTCTGGAAAATTCCAAAAAATTTTGGAGGCTCCAAAGCGTCTTGAAACCACTTCCAATCGATTCAGGAGATTGAAAATAGCGTGTATATCAAATTTCAGCTGTTTTCATTGATTAGATCGAATTTCCATATTTTGCAGCGCAATGAAGTGATTTAGAAACTTCCAAAATTCGAGATATGAATTTCAGCATTTGAAATTTTGGGTATGGGGTTCTTTTGGAATCCGAATTTCATTTTAAGTCAGGATACCACCTTTGTTTAAAATGAAGTTTTCTATTATTATTTTTTTTGATGCAGCCTTTGAGGTTTTGGCCTTTTTTGTTCATCCAACCCTGAACCCTGCTCTATCTTTCATTTATTGTGATAGAAGGTTCGATATTGCATCAGAATTGGTCCAGTGCATCAACAGATTAAGTAATGACGTTTTATAATCTAACGATTTCCAATTTGAAACGTTTCTCGAATACAGTAAAGTTATCCATAAAAATTGGCCAAACTGGACTGAGCGAAAATGAAAAATTGGCTATTCTCGGACACACGTCGTTGATTATGGGATTAGCTTTACGAGGACACCGACCACATTTCTGTACATTTGGTCGTCATATAAATAATAGTACGAATAGGAATAACACACGTCTAC
This sequence comes from Pseudococcus jackbeardsleyi, assembly GCA_038380155.1. Lineage (NCBI taxonomy): Eukaryota > Metazoa > Arthropoda > Insecta > Hemiptera > Pseudococcidae > Pseudococcus > Pseudococcus jackbeardsleyi. The sequence continues at coordinate 48,078,383 of CM076239.1, forward strand.
GTACAATCCGTAGAACGGAGATTAGAGAGCAGAACCTTTGCCACGAGTGAGTATTTTTAAGTGTAACTTCGTTATGGCAACGTCGGTCGGGCGGGTAATGGTAATAAAAACAGGAATAATACAACCTCCCTATTGATACGATGTCGTCGCATTCACCACTCTGCCAGAATGTCAGACTGAGACCGGTAATGTTGTGTGGAGTGTTCGTCTGTTTCGTAAAGGTCAATCCCCTGTCCTTGAATCGGCACCCTCACTTCCCGTATGTAATTGTCGCAAGCATGGCGTCTCAACATACGACGCGGACGCGCACTTCTACATGTAGACGGTTTCTTTTTGGTTGTATTGATAATACCAACTACCAGTGTGCGTGTAACGTTTAACAAGGTCTTTCAAGGTTATTCCCTTTGGATCTTCCCCTTTCTTTTTTCTTCTCTCCGGTTCTCATCCACCCTTTGTAATTTTCTCATTCGATGGATGGAAAATGGGAACCTTTGCGTTGGCTTTTGTCTTTTAAGATGTGCAAAGATGATAGTGGAATTTTTAGTTTTTCCCACGGGGTAACTTTCATTTTCCAATTTTTTCTTTCATCGGGTACCAAAATTTCGATCACATTTTTGGTTCAAATTTTCGCTTTTTTGCAGCATTTTATCAATTTTTTTATTGGTATTGGTGGATGGAATTTGATCTGTAAATTTCATTGTTATATTTTTTATTCATTAAAGCAAAGAATGATAATTTACATTTGATACAAACGATTGAAAAAAATGATTGAGTTTGGTGAATTGACTGAAAAATCATTGCTTTTTGAAGTGAAAATTTGTTTTACTGATTCAAATGAAAACATAATTTTACCAAATGGCTAATTCAGATTTATAGCGTTTGTACGCTATCAGGGTAACAATGGAATCGAATGTTCTAATTTTTGGCAAATTTTTACCGATTTAATTTTTCAGTCTTTTCTGACTCTAGATCAATGTAAAAATATTCTTGAAAAGTTGAAATTTCTGCCCTCCCCCCACAAAAAAATTGCTATTGATTTCTACAAATTTTTCGCTGATTTCCAATCAATAGAATTGTTTCATCGATTTTCTCTTTATTGCAATTCTGACTGTTTATCAGTGATTTTTTTTTTTTTATTTTTAATGCAAAAAAAAAACATTGTTTAGAATGAAAATTGTGAAGTACGGATGTGTTCAAATATACTAAGAGATGCAAAACATAAATTTTCGTGTCTCGATTTTTTCAATTTTTTTCCTCGATTTTTCAAAGTTTTCCAATAATTTTTCCAGTTTTTTATTTTTTTATATTCCTTTTTTTTGGAACAAATTTTTTTTTTAATTAAACAAGTATTTCGGACATTTCAAATTAAATTTTTTACATTGAATTACAATTCAGAAAAACAGTGTTCCCAATATTAATTAAAAATTCAAAAACTAATTTTTTTTTATTCAAATTTTACTACAATCTAGTTTATTTAAAAACTATTTAGCAGTATTTCAGAATTAATTAACGTTACAATTTTTTGACAATTTAGGGACAGTGTTGCCAATATTACAAATATAAATCTTTTTTTAAACCAATGTTTGTAACTTTTTATGAAAATTGTATATGATTTATTTGAAAATCACAGCTTTGATATTTTTAATTCAAGTGAGCAGTGTTGCCAATAGTGCAAATTTGAACCCCAAATTCATAATTTTTAAAAAATCATATCCGGCAACACTGGGAAAAAGTTGCATCTTTCAAAAATTAACCCAAAAACGCAGGTCAAAAACATATCCATGTCAAAATGTCATATCCTCATATGTACCATGCATTGCGATGACCAAACTTTGAAATTTTCGAAATTTTCCCTCCCCTCAAGAAGGGGAGGGGGTAGAGTACTGACACCCAATTCGGAAAAAATTGAAAAAATCAACATGGGTATGAAATTCACGGGTTTTTAGATCGAGGATTTCGAATTTGGAGTTATTTTTTCTCTCAATCCTCAAAACGGGCAGAACCATGGGAAAAATTGAAAAAAATACGACGTGGGTGTGAAATTCTGGAGGTTTTAAAGCCAAGAATTTCGAATTTGGAGATATTTTCTCTCCCAATCCTTTAGGTGAGGAGGTAATATGAAATTTTGGAAATATTGGAAAAAATTGATGTGTTTAATTGGCATTTTTAAGCTGCTAAATTGTTGAATAACTCAAAAAACGCACCTTTCGAGTAAAAAAACTGATGGGTATCGTTTCACCCACACTTCAATACATAATTTCTTGCGATTGATTTTTCGGTACAGAGCTGCCCAAGAAACTTTGATTTATTCAATCCGCTGCGTAAGACGATCAATTTTCCTCATTTTCCGCATTTTTTTCGAAAATTTCCAATTGAATTTCCCAATTTTTTCTCCATTTTGGTCTATATTTCCAAATTTTCTGACTTGTTCATTTTTGAAAAATTCCGACAAAATGGGAAATTCTTCACGATATTCTTAGCTTTAGATGTGCTGAATTTTGTAATGCGTACGTCGTGATATCGATAACCACGAACCGTATACTGCATTATCGCGTGACTCAGTTAGAAATTTTTTTGTTTCATATCTTAACAAGTATAGGATGTGCATAATACTCTTGACGTATATACTCCAAGCTATACGTAGTATAATGAGCTCTGGTAATGAGGATAATCCTCCTAATCACAAATGATTATAGATAGTACCTTGTTTATGTGTGTCAGTGGAAAGAAAATGTAAAAAAAAATTGGACACAATATAATTTAGCCTAATCTACGTACCTAATTGAATAATTTCACCAATTGGTCGAAGAATAATTTTACGGGGAATTAGTCTCTCTGTACAGAGATTGTGTGAAATTTATTAACCACCGTGTACCGCCCATTTCACCTAATCGTCTAATCTGGCCGAATAAAAATTCATCAATACTTTACCGATTACCTGTGGCCATTCTGGAAAATGATGGACAGCTGTAATCACTCCCCGGAGTGATTTCTATTTACTTACGAGTAGAACAAAAGATCGTGCGAGGATTTTATTCGAATTAGTGCGTCGCGTCCTTTTTGGATGTAGCCGAATTCCGCGTTCATTATATGAAATGCACATTGCTGGTTATTGTGTGGCGATTATTATGCGTATACTGAGTTCATAGCTTCATAATTGGTTTTAAATTAGAGTAAAACTTTCTACATGTACGGTTATCGATTATTCGCTAATTTTACCGGATACGGGCCAACGCGTATGATGTGTCAGACTGAAGAGTTTAAGATGATATTATGTGGACTAGATTCGATGTTGAGGTCCTTGGTGAAGAAAAATCTTCGCTGAATGGAGCTCGAATGTTCAGAAGATTTGGAGAAGATAGGACATTAAAAATCAAAAAATTCCGAAGGAGGATTTTTGATAATATTTTCGATAAAAATTCAATTTTACAATTTTTCTTCACTGAAAATTCATAATTTTGCAAATTTTCTCAGAGCGTAGTGTCTGGTGGGTTATTAATACAAAAAAATCATAAAACCAACTCCAATGTTCAATGTATGTTCAAAAATCGATTTAATGAAAAAAAAATCTTCAGAAAATGGGGAGTTTTCTTAAAATATAAGGAATAATGTTCAATAAATTTTGAATTTTCAATAAATCATTGGAATCATTACTATCAAATTGTATCATTTTCATCAAAAATTATTGAATGAAAATCCTCCCTTTATTTTAATGAGATATGTAGGTGACAATTTTTTTTTGAGGATGTAGTGGTGCGGTTGAAAAGAGGAGGGTCAATCATGTGTTTCCACTCCAGACATAGAAAATATTATAGATGAAATAGAGTTGATTTTGCTTTAAAAAATTTCGTCAAGCACTTAAAATCACTAATAAACACAAACAGTTGAAATTGAACTACGAGGAAAATTGGAAAAAATCGTTAAAAGATGATGAAAATGTACAAAAAATCAGTTGACTTTGCTGATTTTTTTGTACTAAATAATCTTCTTTACAAATTTTCCGACTCGAATGTGTTCTTGGAATAAATGATAAATTTTGTTGTTTTAAATTGAGCAAAAAATCTGATCGTACCCCCCCCCCCCTCTACCCTTTAAATCCCACTGCTCTTGACTAAATTTCAGCACCAGAAGAATCAGTAGAATTGACTGATTTTTAAAAAATTTTCACTATTTCTTCAATCAGTTTACTTGATTCTGATTGGTTTTTACTGATTTTTTTTCTCGAGCAGCTCTTCAGCAAAAATATTTTTCTAATTTTTGAGTATTTTTACACTACTTATCGACAAAAAAAAAAGTTGAAAATTTCAACTTGATAGCAAGAAAATTAGAAAATGAGGAGAATTTGAATAATCTTACTGCAAAAAGCAAGAATTTTCAAAATTTTCTTTATTGGAAGAGAAAAAATGGGGTTCTTTTTTGATTAAATTTTATGCAAGGAATATTTTTCATAAAATTGGTAAGAAAAATTCAAAAAAATGACAAAAATTTTCATATAAATTCCATTTATTTTTTCTTCAGAGTGAATTTTTTTTTTCGTTCTCATGTTTTTCGAATAACTGCCTAAAACAGGATGAAAATTAAGTACAATCACTATACTTCGATTGAAAATATTTCTAGGTGATTTTTAAGGCTGTTTGTTTTGTTCGAACGTGATATCGCTTCAAAGAGTATGGCATGACCAGATGAGGGATGAATTTAGCCCTGGGCATTTTTGGGCTCCTATAAAGACCTCAAATGGTATATATCGACTGAAAAAGTTTTTCACAAAATGGTGGACCCCTATCCCTTTTTTTTTCAAAAATATGCCCATTTTATTACATATCAATCATTTTTAAGACTTTCCAATTTCAACTGAAGTAAAGGGATTTCCTGTTCTTTGGCACCAAGTTACATCTTGTAGAGATGTATTTATGGTAATTTTTTCAACAATTTTGGTACACTCCTTCACATTTTTTCGTTCATGTAAAATTTTGCTGTGTATTTTGGTTTAGAAAATTCGTTGATCTAAAGGCCGAAAACCACGAAAAACCGTACAGAAATGTTATTTCAGCAGATTTTTCAAATTTTGAGTCTTTTATAAAGAAATAAGTGACAAAATGAAAAATCCAATTCCATATTTGTGTTCAACAGGTCAAAATCCCCCCCCCCCGAAACACCATTTCCTGGTCGTTTTGTTCAAGGCTTCAAAATTCACATTTTTTTTTTTTTTTACAGATTTTCCATGACCAAAAAGTGAATTTCGACACTACAGATCAAAAATTGAGAAATTTTCCGAAAAAATGGTGATTTTTTGGCCAATGTTTGTTTTTCTGATAAAGTTTGAGTGTTAGGTGAGGGAGAGAGAAAAAGAAGGGTACTCGAATTGGCTGAAATCGTATATTTCAAAATAGATGAAAAGATTTCCATATTTAAAATTGATTGATAGTTGAAAGTGGATCTGTCTTCAATTCCACCAAATGACCATTTTCGAATACACAATGCTAGTGATAAAGTTGAAAGTTGAATAATCTGATAATTATTGCTTGTTTATTGACCCTCTTCCAAAATTCTTGCCATGGGTGGAGGGGGCTGAGAACAGCTTGTCTCTCTCATTTGCCAAACAAATTGCGTTTTCTAATTGGATTTGTCCAAAGAATGACGTTTTCAGGTTTTTTGAGAATATTATCATGCAAATCCATATTGATTGGAAATTTTCATTCGTGCTCCTTCTTCGCCTCCATTGTCAACTTGGGGGTAATCCCTTTCTTGATGATTTTTGAGGAAAATTTGTCATCATTTTTTAACTTTATCGATAATATTTGAAAATCTGCCTCGATTGATTGAATATCCCAAAACTGCTCGATACCTCAATGCTGAAAAGTTCTGAAACTTGGATCTTCGCTCTTCAGTGGCTCATTGAGGATTAAGGATTACACTGCATAATACAATATGCAATTGTATACAAACGAAATCACGCGAAAGCTGCGATAAGTTGTACTTAGTCATGAATGCTGGTGGTTGATACGATATCGATTGTTGATATTACATTTTCATCGTTATAAGTGATGTTACAATAAGTTTCTCGCGAGTCGCGACGACGCGGTCGCGGGACGCCGGACGGGACGGTTCGCCGCCGCGATCCGAGTTGGCAACGTCGCTGAACTAACGGCTTCTTTCATAATAATGGTAAACGACTAAACGTTGACCTCTCCGCGGTTGAAGGGGAAAAGGGCAAAACTCTTGTTTGGCCTAAGGGCCGCAAGCCACCGTCGTTTACGGTTTTTAAAGAGAAAGAACTACTCTGTCAAAATGTTTCGACGTTGTAAAGTTCACTGTTACAAGTCTATCGGTGGAGTGGTTACCTACCACGAAGGTGTATTCTTCATACGCCAGTACAGAGACCAAAGTGTACTTGAAATGATTTTTTTCTCAATGCTCCTCTTCATCTCTGTACCGTTAGCATGAGTCATGTGTTTCATTTTTTTTTTGGAGGGGTTGACAGTGTGATTGCGGTATTTAGGGAATCTACGATCTATTCTCTTGTCTCTTCAATTTCGCTTCCTTCGATTGTACTGCGAAGACTTATCTGCGTGAATCTGTATCTGTGACGAAGACAAAAAAACCAGCACAGGATACGAATTAATCGACTAAGATGATTGAAAAATCATACAAAATGGTTCATTGGCTTTTTCTTACATAGACGCGAGAACATGACCGAGTGAAAATCGAAGTGCTGGTTTTATTGCATTATCATGGGATTTAGGGAATTCACACATTGGTTCGTTAACCTTGATGTGTAATTTTCCACCTTTCTTCGCCTGCATCGGCTGCATTAAAAAAATAATTAAATGCTCTTTTTTTTTGCACTTATACTTACATGTGCAGTCATTAAAACGGTGTATGCGTCTGATGGTTATATGGATGACTTGGCGACGTTGCCAACTGTATCGAATTATCGACGAATTTGACCTGTATTTTTATTCGACGTACCTTTGCGGTAAGCGGTTTTTCAGCGAGAAATGCTTAGAAAGTGAGCATCGCGGGTAAAGGAAATTGTCAATATTGGTAAATTCCCTGGAAGGAGGGAATGATTTCCGGGTGAGGTGGAAGACTATGGTCGATTGAATGTTTACTCTTTGTGTTGTTGTGTTTTATCGAGTTTCTTTTTCCTTTCTTGTTGATTGAAATTGTCGAAGTGTTTGTGAATTTTTTTTTGAACGAGAGTGTGATTCTGTATTTTTATAATTTGGGTGGTATTTTGGAATGGATCGAAACGGTGTTGGGGGGGGGATTGGAAACGAAATTTTCCTCTTTGATTTTTGTAGAAATTCAAAAAAATCAACGAGAAAGAGTTTCAATATCTTTTCAACTTGGATTGTATTTTGGATTGAAGGAGAGGGGGGAGTGGGAGACAAATAGGTGATCGGGAGGGGGGTCTGATTCTTGCGGCAATAGCTCCAAAATTTTTGATTCAAGTCTCTCCAGATCTGGTTCCCGGCCTTTTCAAAAGTGGCTCTAGCTTCAACTTTGGATAATCGTATGGAGAGGGGCCCTCCTCCCTCTGGCTTCACTACAGATTTCTAGCCGTCCGTCTTAGGCATTCAGGGGGGGGTCCTTCTCTCTCCGGCTCTGGCTTTAGAACTTTTAAAAAAATGTCTCCGGCTCTGATATTTTTAAAAAGTGGCTCTGGCTCCAAAAAAATTGTCCGGAGTGAGCCTTCTTCCTTCCAGCTCTACTCCGGATCCCTGAAACGAATTGGTCTTCTTTGATTTTTGGAAAAATTCTGAAAAATCGATTATGTTCGAATTTGATGATTAACTGACAATTAAACTGTAAAAGGTGAACCAAACAGGAAGGAGGGGGCAGCAGAGTCAATTTCTCATTTAATCGATAAATTGACAAATATTTGTTGTAAAATTTTTAGTTCGAATTCAAAAAATGTCTAAAAGGGATGCCTTTCTGTTGAATAATTTGCTTTTTTGAGTGCGAAAAAAATGAGAAATTTTTTTGAATCAGAAAATTCAAAGATGATTTCATCCTTGAATGAAAATGTTCAAGTCTTGTCTCCTCTTGAAAATTCTGACATCGATTCATCTTTTGATACAACAGTCTTTCGTTGGTTAAAACTGGATAATGTTGATTTTTTTTGGTTCTGTCAGCAAATTTTTGAATTTTTTGCTCAATTTTCATTGAAAATCCATTTTATTGGATAATAATTTATCAAAGTTAATTTTAAATTTTGCTTTTTTTGTGGGGATGAATCCTTCGTTCACTTCAAAATTGCATTATATTTTTTTGTACAACTTTCAGACAATTTTTAGAATAAAATCATGAAATGTGAAACCAATTTCTTAAAAAAAAATTGTAAAAAATTTATTTCTTTGTCAGTTTTGATAAAAGTCTTCGGTTTTTCTAAAAAAATTGATTTTTTCAGTCTGGTATTTTTCATTTTTCAAATTACAACCCTCTTTTGAATGAGTCGAAAGTGCCAAAATTGACTGATAAAATATAGAAAATCAAATCACTGATAATCAGTCCAATTCCATTGATTTCTCAGCTAATCAGCGACATTCTCTCAATCTGAAAAATTGCCGATTCAATTGGTGAATTTTCATCATTGAATCAGTAAAAATCAATGGGTTGATTAAAATCAGTCCAAATTTACTGATTCAATCAGTGAATTTTCATTATTGAATCAGTGAAAATGAAAATTCACTGATAGAATCAGTAAATTTTTTCACTGATTCCAACAGTGACTCAATTTTGTCGATTTAAATCAGTCAATGTCAATTTTGACTGATTCAAAAGTAGAGAAAGTTTTCTAAAAATGTCATATTTGCTTTCTACTTGAATTGTTTGATTTTTGCTTCCAACCTAACAAAGTATAAATCATGAAAAAAATATAAACATTTTTCTGAACTTTGAAAATGTTGAAAAAAAAAAACTTTGGAAATATACTTGACAGAAGTTTTGGAAAATTTTCGATGTTTAGAAAATTTCAAAAATAATTGAAATTTTGTGGGAATCAATTTTAATTTAATTTTTAAAAACATATTGAGACTCTGAAAAATCTGGTTTTTGACAAAATTTTAATTTTTCAACAATTCGCTATTTTTTTTTGAATATGGGTAAATAAGAATTGGATGTCATTTTTGACGTCGATAAAAGGGGAGAAGAAACGTTGAAAATTTCATTTTTACTTTTTGGCTCTAAGGTCTGGATTTGTCCATTTTTATGGATGGTTCGTTTTGAAAATTTACCAAAAAGGTTATAAATTTTCATCGATTTTGAAGATTGAAAACAACCAAGATATTTTCGTGGAAAAATATTTTTTGGCTACTAAATTGTATGATTTTAGGAGCAAAAAATGTCAAGGTGAGGGCATTTGTGAGAATGAGAAATATTGTCTGATCCACAAATTGAAGGGTTAATGAACTTGTTCGAAGGGGAAAAATTATAGTTTTCAAAATAACATTTTCTCAAGTCCTGCTTCTAGCCTGTGCATTTTGATGACCTGCTATTTTGTTGAATTTTTTGCTTTTTCATTTTTTTCAATCGTAATTTTAAATTTCAAATAATTATATTTCCTTCTTTTTTTTTTTCAAAATTTTGAAATTAGGAACTTTATTTTGAAATTTTTTACTTGATTTTTGGCGACTGATGTAAAAATTTTATGAAAAGAAATTTTTACTCACCCGTCTCCTTTCCAGAAAAAAAATAGTAAAATGTTCGAAATATGACCCTCAAAAATGCTGATTTTGAGTACCTAAAATTCTTTCGAATTTTTTACAATCTGCATGAAAAATTACGACAGATAACAAAATCATGAAAATATTTTTTTTCATTTTAAAACATTTTTCTCGATTAGCAAAATGATTTTGTAAAATTCCCATCGCCAAAAATGAACATTCTCTTTCATCCGCTCCAATCGCAACGATATCGATCTATGGCCATTTTCTCTTTCTTTTTCTTTCAAACTACGCCTCATCTGTACACCGATAAAATAAATAATAATGAAAAATCATCGAAAAATTATCTTTGTAAGCATACGTTCCATTGCTCCATATCTAATCGCTTCGATCGATCCGGTGTTAATTTCTCCGATACGAAAAATAAGCCTCGAAAACAAAAAGATACCGATACAATGGCGAATGGCCTTTTGAAACACCCACGGTCGTAATATTCCTATTTTAGCCTCACAAGTGAAATTTTTCCATCGATGGAACAAATGACGTGTACTCTATTCAAGCAGAAGCATTTTTTCCTTTCGTAGAAAAACTAATAAATTAATGGACAGCAATGAACAAAGGTTCGACTAATAATATATCGCATCGATTCGTAGCCAAAGGGTAAAAATTAGTCTATTATGTGAAATATCTCACTATTCGGAGTAGGTAGACGAAGAGGAATGTATTTGCAAAGATGTAGGTTTTTTTCAATTTTTTATTCCGAACTCAACCAACCATATGAGAGTATTTTTTTTTCATACCTTGGATTTTTTTATAACAAACACCGGCCAGAAAGATCTATAAAGATCCGTACCGGAATGTGAGCCGCACCGAACGCATTATTTAACCGCATCAAGGTTACATTCGGATATAACTGTTCTCAGGATAATAGCCTAACGTTAAAGTGGTCTATCGTCGCGGCGGCGACTCATAGGTAAACACCGGTACACCTTGACCAATTAACCATCCTTAACGGTATAAACTTTTATACGGGCAATTAAAATTGTATTAATGGTGAATCGTGATGTTGGATTTGCAAGTTATTATACCTACGTATACGTAGGTGATTTAATATACCAAAGTACTTACAGAGGTGGAAAGCAATCTCACTATAGGAAGTATTATGTATCGACAAAGGTGTTGGTGTCGAATTCGAAGGTGCAACCGTCTTCTGGACGATGGACAATGACTAACTTTATTACGTGAGCCAGGAGCCAGGAGAACTCCCTTTCATTCTTATGGATGGGCGAATCGTCACCGTCGTGCTAGGCGGGTTATTATAGAGCTGTAGAAAAACCACGACGACCTTGAATTGTATCAAGATGTTATCGGCGTCGAGATATTTTATTAATATTCTCATATTGGTGTTCTGATACGTTAAAAAAGGGTGTACTGGTCGGAAGTTAGACCGCATACCATTAAGTACACATCATTAGATACCCAGCTATATTCGATCCTAGGTCTAGGTACACTTACGTTTAATAGACGTATGTCTATGTACTGCGTTTATTAACTGAACGTCGCGTCGACCGACATAACCTAAGTTACGGTAGACGATAAGACCTTCGAATGTAACGCCATATTATAAATAATCTAGTATTTTTTTATCTGGTGTGTTGTGTACTTCCAAGGCGTCCAAATGAAAAAAGAAAAGGCTTATTGAAGAATAAGAATTTTGAAAATTTTTTGGTATAGTGTAGAACATAGATCTTCGCAAGATAATTGGGGGGGGGAGTGTAAGAAGATTGAAAAATATCTTTAAAAATTCGTATCTCGTATGAGACTATTTTTGGGTCCAAATTGATTTTTTTTTCCTAAATAATAAAAATATGTAATTAGAATTACAAGGGACGTATCCCAGGTCCGAAGTAAAATTTTGAGCCCGAACAAAAATAAATTGAAAAAATATCAAAAAAAACCGCATATTCATAATTTTAGGTGCTGAAATTCATTTCTCGAATTTTGGCGAATTTTTGAATTTTTGAAATTACCTCATCTTGCAAATTTTGAAAATTAGATCTATCGAACAGAAAACCTGAAATTTGGTAAAACCTTATTTTCAAGCTACCGAATCGATTGAAATTGATTTCAAGACGTTCTGGAGTCTTGAAAATTTTTAAATTTTCCAATGCTAGAGAAAAAACATTAAAAATGGGTTATATGAACTTCAGCACCTAAAAATCGTGAATTATCAATATTGGTGACCTATTTGACCAATTGAAGCAGAATTTTTCGAAATTTTCAATTTCGAATTTAAATGTATTGGAAAAAAGTTGGATTTATTCTTATTCGAGAAAAGTGTGCAGTAACGAAATATGAATTTTAACTCAAAGTTGCCAGTTTCTGGAAAAAATGGCTTTAATCGATCAAACAGGTCATCAATACTGGTTATCCGCGAATTATCGATGCTGAAGTTCATATGAACCATTTTTATACGCTTTTTCCAGCAATGGAAAATTCCGAAATTTTCTAAAGGCTTTGAAATGTCTTGAAATTGTTTCCAATCGATTTGGGAGGTCCAAAATAGGGTATAGTTGTACCAAATTTGAGCTCTTTTTGCGGATCAAATTTTTATATTTTGCAGGCAAAGGATGAGGCAATTTTAAAAATCGCAAAATTCGCTTAAAGTTGTGAAATGAACTTGAGGTTTTGAAGTTTTGGATATGGGGTTCTTTAATGATGCTTTTTCGATTCATTTTTATTTGGGCAGAACGTTTTATTGTGAGTTGAGATACCTTCTTTGTTGGTCAATTTTTTAGAAAAATTTTCTTGAGTACCCCTTGAAAACACTTGAAAGTTTATTTTATCGAACGGAAAGCTCGAGTGAGATTGTCAATCAGTAATTTTTCAGAGGCATTTTACGGTGGGGGATGGGGAAAGAAAATCTGTACAAATTCAATCTCAGGTTTTCAATTTAAAAAAAATTTAATTTTCAAACATCTAGCTAAAATAAATTTTAAGGGGGAAAATATTAGTAAATTGATTGAAATAACTTGTAAAATCGATGACGTTTTTGAAATCAGCGTCTTTGAAACCCCAGATCGAATTTTTCAAAATGATACCTACTCCTCCTCATGAATCTTTCCTTCTATTTGAATTAAATCAAAAATTACCGACTGATCCAAATATTATTCGGTAATTTACTCTTCGATTAAGTGATATCAAAAAATTTTAGTGAAATAAATTCTATTTCCGAGTGAACAAAAATCAGGCAAAATGCTAGCCAGGGGTGTATACGAGGTATCTCTAGACCCACATTTTGACATTTTTACACAAAAATGTGAAAAATTGGATTAATATCGGGAACTTGGAATCTTCAAACTCACCCTGAGTACTGAGTATTAGGAATATGGGAATTTGTATGAAGTCAATTTGTAGATATGTAGTATTCTATTTGCAGAGTTCGAAAATCGCGATGAAAATTTAGTTGGAAGGTCATCAGGTTATGCAAAGTTAGAAAAATGTATCTTTTTTGGATAATTTCGGCAAAAAATATGGAGGTACTTCTCCCCTAAGAATTTTGAAAAAGTAATAACTTTTTGAACTCATTGAGATTCAATCAAAATGAATTTATGCCAAAAAAGGCCAATACCAATACCCACATTTTAAAAAATGGAAGACTGGCCATGACCCCTCTTTAATTCTTCCCCTTCTTATGGAGTTTGGCAATGATCTCCCGGACTCTAAAAATCGCTTATCGTGTTTTTCTTCACCATACCAATTTTCATACCAAATGAAAAAGATCAATGAAAATCAAAAAGGAAAAGTTGAAGTTGATTTTTATTTTAATTTTCTTCTGCATTTTCAGCGTTTAGATTCAGATTTCAGTTTTTTCGAGTATGATCCACCGTGTTCAAAATTATTGCAAATTGTAATTTTTGATGAATTGTCATCATGGAGGAGGTTCAAGTAATAGTCCAGGCAAATTAACATTAAAATCGGGTGAAAGTGGAAAAAATTTATAACAGCGATTTTTTTGCAGGAATGTGTTCAGAAGGGTCCCAGTAGTTACCAAAAAAAAACCAAGAGCCCCAAGTCCGGGGGAAAATTTTTTAGGGGGTGAAACATCCCTCAAAAATGAGTTTTTCCCCATTATTTCAGAAAATATTATTTTTATGTAAGAAATGATAACAAATTCGGAATCTGCGTCAAATTTCCAATCAGATGATACCCAACATGACCCCTTTCAAGAAAAACAAAAGCCCTAAAGGGGGGTTCAAAATTTCAAAATTTTGAAAAACTCAGATATTCCGATTTGATGACCGGGAATCTGTACCCGAATAATGTTTTTCGAGTTACTACAAGTGTCTTTATGTCTGTAAGGGATTGCAGAAGTATAAGGACACAATCGCACCCCCACCCAAGGGTGGGAGGTGGACCCTTGTAATACTGCTGAAGAGTTCGCATGCTTAATACCATATTATACCATAGGAAAATTCTGATTAATAGGCCGTATTTGGACAAAATCGTAACATTTAGTGCAACTACAAACTGTAAGTTGTTATAATAAACCATATGACCGAAACAAAATTTTAGAGAGGGGAGTAAATTAAAATTTGCCATAGGGAGTGTGAGGGGCAGTCTTTTGAGGCTCCAGCCCCCCTAAGTGGTAGGGTTGGACAAAATCGACATTTTTGGGATTGATATAGTATATATCGACCTCCCTGAACAGGAAAATGCCATTATTTTTGAAAACTAATAACTAGAAGTGCCACTAATTTCGAATGAAAACCCCCTCTATTCACCAATATCTATGAAAAACGCTCCCAAAACGTAATTTTTTGCCCTTACACCTCACACAACCGCCAGGAACGAATTTTCGATACGATATTCTGATAGTACAGGTCAAACCCGATCTATTGACTCATATCTGAAATTCACATGACTTCAAGGGGAGGAGTAGGAGGCGACACAATATTCCCAATTTTGAGGTTTTTACAATTTTTTTAAAAATATTTTCGACTTCGTACTTGATATAAGTGTTTTGAACCATTTAGGTATCCGGATATGGCCAGTTGACTCCCAGACTAAGAAATCTAGACAGTTGTGAAGGCTCCCAGAGTCGCCATTGAAGAAACAGGGGGTTTAAAAATTCGATAATTTTGCAGACATTAGATACCTGACGCACTGTTTCCGTTGAGATTCATTTTAAAATATTTGATGTCTCATACTATGTGTGATTTGGCGTTCAACTATTCATATTTAATGTATCAAATTGTAATCTAAACTAGTTAAAACAAGAATAACTTAAGGCATTATTATTTTTAAATAAATTGGCAAAAAATTACGTTTTGGGAGCGTTTTTCATAGATATTGGTGAATAGAGGGGGTTTTCATTCGAAATTAGTGGCACTTCTAGTTATTAGTTTTCAAAAATAATGGCATTTTCCTGTTCAGGGAGGTCGATATATACTATATCAATCCCAAAAATGTCGATTTTGTCCAACCCTACCACTTAGGGGGGCTGGAGCCTCAAAAGACTGCCCCTCACACTCCCTATGGCAAATTTTAATTTACTCCCCTCTCTAAAATTTTGTTTCGGTCTTATGGTTTATTATAACAACTTACAGTTTGTAGTTGCACTAAATGTTACGATTTTGTCCAAATACGGCCTATTAATCAGAATTTTCCTATGGTATAATATGGTATTAAGCATGCGAACTCTTCAGCAGTATTACAAGGGTCCACCTCCCACCCTTGGGTGGGGGTGCGATTGTGTCCTTATACTTCTGCAATCCCTTACAGACAGAAAAACACTTGTAGTAACTCGAAAAACATTATTCGGGTACAGATTCCCGGTCATCAAATCGGAATATCTGAGTTTTTCAAAATTTTGAAATTTTGAACCCCCCTTTAGGGCTTTTGTTTTTCTTGAAAGGGGTCATGTTGGGTATCATCTGATTGGAAATTTGACGCAGATTCCGAATTTGTTATCATTTCTTACATAAAAATAATATTTTCCGAAATAATGGGGAAAAACTCATTTTTGAGGGATGTTTCACCCCCTAAAAAATTTTCCCCCGGACTTGGGGCTCTTGGGTTTTTTTTGGTAACTACTGGGACCCTTCTGAACACATTCCTGCAAAAAAATCGCTGTTATAAATTTTTTCCACTTTTTTTTAAAAATGCCTGGACTATAATACTTTTGAAATATCATAATGTTTGAAACTTCCCCTCTCCACAACTTGGCTAAAAAATAACATATGATCCAAAATATTTGCTAAACAATTTTACTTGGATTGTAACCAACTCGTATCCCGGTATCTGCTGTGAAAACAATTTATTTTGAATGCAGTGGTTCTTAAATTTTGAAAAATTTTGGTGCTATGTTTCATGAGTAATAAACTTTTCCGAAAATTATCGCAGATTTTCAAAACTTTTGGACTTGATTATGCTTCGAGTTGAAATTTAATTCAAGTTCCAAAACTGCATTGCTTGTAATGACTAATGACTTGAACTGAAGAAGAGTTCTATCAGGCGTCTATCAGACTTACAGGTCCTGCATTTATTTGGCGATTTTCCCTGCTTTTCTACTATTTTTAAAATCTTGGAAATTTTCAATTGATGTTTTTCTCCTGGTAAAAAAATTGTCTTGGGTAAAAAAGGTATTTTTTTACCCCCTCCCCCCCTTCCCTTCCAAAAAATTTGTAAAATTTTTGAAAAATATCTAGCCAAAGTCCTGATTTTTATTAATGAAATTTTGCCAAGGCATCTTGATAAGGGTGGTTGTTTTACTAATAATCGATAAAACCGGAGCAAAATTGAGCTTAAGCTTTTGATTTGTCTAATTTTTATAATCATTTTACAGGGAACTCTTCTCTCCAACGCTTAAAATGTATTTAATTATTTAGGATTTTTTTCGAGACAAACTTTTCTTGACTGTAGTTTGAGTCAGTTATGTTTCGTCATAAACGCATGATAGATTTTCATTTTATCCCCCTTCACTTTCTTTTTTTCCCCTTCGTATCTCAACACCTTTGATTTTTAATTCTTATTTTATCCAATTTGTAGCATTCAAGCAGGTTAGCTGAGTCATTTTTCTATCTTCAATCAGTTTTTTCGTGGCTGTTTTCAAGAGTTTTTTTTTCTAAATTTTAATTTAATGAATAAACGTATAATTTATGGTCTTTATACCTATCAAAAAAAAAAAAATAAAAAAAATAGTACCCAACAAAAACTAGTACAAAAAGTAATCTACAATATTCATCCTTTGTACGGGTGTCAGGGCTTTATCACCGGGGAAGGGAAACAATTAAATTTGAGATTTTTGTCTCCGATGGGAGGAGAATAGATGGTATTGAGAAACCTTCACGAATATTTGAAAGGGCTGTTGTTTGTTTTTACAAAAAATCAAAGTCTTTTTTTCAACTTTTTGATTTCTATTTTTTCAATGTTTTAGTTCAATTTTTGGTTTAAAAATGTCAAATTTTGAATTTTAGTTTCGATTTTGGTTCAAATTTACCAAAACCAGTTCTTGAAATCGAAATTTCAAAATCATTGAATGATTTTTTTTTGAATTGAGTACTTACATTTTTTTTCTTTTTGAATTGTTTGCATTTTGCTCCCTCAATTTTTTTCACCTTTCTGAAATTTTTTTCGAAAAATTCAATTTTTTATTCGAAAAATCTTTCTATTATTCCGTGTTTTTCCAAATTTATTGGCTGCGGAATTGATGTATTTTCATTTCAAATTTTAAGATCATCGTAGCCATACAAATATAATTTATTTTTGTGGAAAATATTCATGTTTATGAATTTTTCATAGGTGCTCAGGACACCTTGTATGTATTATATTCCCATCTTAGTATCTATTTCTCTATTTACTTTCGCGGCGAAGTATTCTCGCCGTTTAAAATATTACGCCATATGACGCTGACATTGAAGTTGAAAAAAATGATTCACGATGAGAATACGATACATATGCAAACCTATAGCTACATATCAAAGTACGCAACAGTAACGGTTACCGAAAAAAAAATAGGGGGAATAAGGAGCGATGCGAGATGTGAGATGTGATTTACCGGTACCGGATGGAATTGCGGGATGGAAATATTTCGAGGGAAAAAATTTTAAGATTTGGTATCCCGTCGAGCGATTGCGTATCCTCAACAGCCTAATTAAATCGACGCTGAAGAGTTTATGTATTATGCGTATAGGTATAAACGCTGCGTCGTTTCTTGATATTGGTTGGAAAATTATGTACTTATGTACATATATTTGCAAATGCAATGCAAACCTTCTTCTCTTATAACTGTTTAAAAGTTTTACGATTATATTTTAATGATACATTAGCAAGATGGTGGTGCCAGAGAGGGTATTAAGAAGTTGATATTGGCCTTAGGGATGTGGCGAGAAGACCTCAATTCACGTTCAGTAGTCAGGTCACAGTAATCGCAGTTCAGCAGTTGAACAGGTTTAACTGGTCACGTTGTTGTGGCGAACGTGTGTGTTACGAGTTACGACATTTACTTACGTGTATTGCTTACTTTTGCGCATTTTGTACGAATAGATTTACCAATTGTGGTCTTTTGCGTGTTTGTATCGAATCCCCTGTTGGTAGGGTGCTGTGGGTGAGATTTTTTGATATTGTGACAGAGGTTGATCGATATTGGAAATGAAAATTGGCAAATGTGAACAGTCGAGCGAAGATAGGGGTCTAAGGGTTCAATTCCTCCCTACTTCCTACTGAATTTTTTTTGGTCGTTTCTTCCAAAAACGATCAAAAATGATCTAAATTTGAACATAGAAACAGCTAATTGATCATTTCTGGTCAGTTCTACGAAAATGAAAAACAATTATCGATTTCGAATAATAAAAATTCAACGAATTGATAGTTCTTGGTTGTTTCCACAAAAACGATAGAAAAAGAAAACGACAATTTCTCAATTAAATTATCAAGAAACTCGTGGGATGATTTGTAAAACTGGTATTCGTCGGGAAGGGTTATCCCACAACCAAAAATTCGAAAAAAAAAAACTTGGGATAAAGTATGAAAATGATTTTCATTGTAAAAATTATACTAGCCTCGAAAAATTGAAAAAATCGAGAGATGATTTTTAGGATAAAAATTCATTCTGATAAGTACCTTATTATTATTATTTCAACCTTAAAAACTCGGAAAATATATGGGGATTTGTGAGATTGATTTTCGTTTCAAAAATTATCCCAGCTTCAAAGGCTTGGAAAAATTTCAAAAGTTCGAAAAAATCGTTGGATGATTTCTGGAATGAAAATTCTTCCCAACAAAAATTATCCCAGCCTCAAAAACACAGGAAAATCTTGGGATGATTTTTGGGATGATAATTCATTCTAAATATCATCACAGCCTCAAAAGCTCGGAAAATCATCTCAAAAGGTCAAAAAGGTCGTGGGATGATTTTTGGGTTTGGAAAAAATTATTCCAGTTTCAAAATCATCTCGGGAATTATTCCATCCTCAAAAAGTTCAGAGAAGTCGTGGGATAATTGCTGGGATGAAAATTCACCCTAGAAATCATCCCAGACTCAAAGGCTCAAAAAAGTCGTAAGATGATTTTTGGGATGGAAAAAAATTATCCCAGCCTTAAAATCTCAGAAAAATCGTGGTATTATTTTTGGGGTGAAAATTCATATTAAAAATCATCCCAACCTTAGAAGCTCGGAAAATTATCTCAAAGGCTCAAAAAAGTCATGGCATGATTTTTGGAATAAAAATTCATCTCGGAAATTATCCCATCCTCAAAAGCTCAGAGAAATCGTGGGATAATTGTTGGGATAAAAATTCACCCCAAAAATCATCTCATGCTCAAAGGCTCAAAAAATTATCTCAAAAGCTTTAAAAAGTCGTACAATGATTTTTAGAATGAAAATTTATCCCGAAAATGATCCCTGCCTTAAAAGTTCGTGGTTATCATGAAAAGTTTATTTGGATGAAAATTCATCTAAAAAATCATTCCAAAGTCAGAAAATTTTTCATATTTTTTCGTATTGAAAAAATCTAGTATTTTTACAAAAATATTTTTCCAAATTGGAAAAGTTGAATTTGTAGTCTTTGTACTTCCATTTTGTTTTCGATCAGAAAGTAAAACCAATTTTTTGAGGGATTATCATTTTTGTATGTATTTCATGTTCATGTATCTAATACAAATCTTACCAAAAAAATTTTTTTTCAAAAAGTGTTTGAATTAATTTATCATTATGATTGTTATTTTTGTTTCAAGTATACAATTGATCACTAATTTTTACTTATGCTTTGGTCATTTTGCAGATATCCATGAGGTACAGATTCAGCCTGCCATCATGTTCGGTGTTGAATGGAGTTAGCAAAAGGAACGAAAACATGAATGGATTTGAATTAAGATAGTACATACAAGTGCAAATTTTCTTGGTTGCGAAGATTCTTCTAAAATGTCTTCGATTTGGACTCGAGGAGTTCACAGCGTCGTCTCATCTGGACCTGTGACTGTTACCTCGATCAATATGCAAGATATTCCGACAGCGAATGATGCCAGTATTAATTCTATGGGGAAAGGTGGGTATTTTATTATTTGACGGTTGTATATTATGTCTTCGATTTTTGTATTGACTGGAATTTTTTTTTTCTAGCTGAAGATTTCAGTATCAAGAAAGAAGAAAATATTGACGACGATTCGGATGCCGAAGAATTGAGCAAAATTGATTTCACTGGTGAGTTGATTTTTTGTAAGAAATGAAGATTATTTGGAATGGATTTTTTTTTGTTCGGCAGTTTTATCAGTGGAATTTTTTGTTTGGTTTCGAGGGGTGTTTTGAATGAGGGATTGGAACTTCAGAGAGATTTTGAAATTACAAAATTCGTACTTGAAATTAAATATCATCAGTTGTTTTTTATCGCAGGAGTCAAAATCACCTTGTTGTTTCTCTCTGTTTAGTGGAATAAATCGAGAAAATGGAAGGAGCCTGCATGAAATTTATCGATTTGAAACCAGTGTCTTTTTTTGTGGAGGGGAGGGAAGAGGACAAAATAATGAATTGTAAATTTTTTTTGAAAATTTTAATCCGAAGGAAGTCCGAATTTTCGTTTTTGTCTTTGTGCGTCTTGGTAGGCGTAGTAAAAAATAAATCAACTCATAATTTTTCTTATTTGCATTTTTTTTAAACAAAAAATTCTTTTTTTTTTCTAAAAATCAGCCATTCAAAAAACAGTTTCTGAGGTAATCATTCCTGGGGAATTTTATACTTTTATGCTTGGATAAGAAATCGCAATTCTCTGTGAAAAATGTTCGATAATCCATTAAATTTCTTTGAAAACTGCTACAACTTTCAGTTTTTTGCCAAAAATTTGATTTTGACTTTTTCAATCGAAATTTATCAAGTTCAATTTTTCAAATTTTTCAGTCCTATTTTTTCAAAATTGTTGCACAATTTAAAAAATCTTTCAATTCAAAATGTTTTCAACTTTGATTTTCAAATTTTTGAATTAAGCTAGAAAAAATTTATGGATTTCAAATGATGAAATTTTGAAGCTGGAAACATTTTCAAGTTGGGAGAAATTTTAAAATGTAAAGTTGAAAAAAATTCAAAAATTAAAATTGAAAAATTGTTTTAAAAAAACTAAAATTGAAAAAATTTTGAAAGGTTGAAAAAAATATAGTAAGAACTTAGGTAAATTTAGAGTTGGAAAAATTCGAACCTGAGAGATATTCTATTTTTGGTAAAAATAGAAGTTGATTGAAAAACTAGGATTGGTGGAATTAAAATTTTTCAGGATTTAAAATCCAAAAAATCTCTCGATTCGAATTTTGGATTTTGAATTTAAAATTCCATTCTATCAAAATCTTTCATTTCAAAATCCATAAAATTTTCATATTTTGTGTGGTTCGGTGATCACTGTGAATTTCATTTCGTAGTACCTAATATTGTCATTTCATATCAAATTATACCGGGTGTTCGAAGAATTTTAGCCTTTTCCTCTCCCCCCTCATCAGTTTCACTAGTTTGTAGACAGAACGAGAGGCATACTTATCGTTACAAAATTTTAAGAATTCATTTTTTTTTTCTGCATCTGGATTAGATTTTGGACTTGAAATCCGTATTTTGAAAGGAGTTTGGTTTTCAAATCCTGCCAAACAAATGATTTTGTATCTTGGAATTGATATCCATTTTTGGAGATTTTAGAAATTTCATAATTATTTTAAATCCTTTGTCTCAAATTTTGCCCAACCCTGAAAAACAGAATTGAATGTTCTAAATAAAAAAATCATTTTTTGAAAACTCGATTTAATATTTTTCGAAATCAATAAAATTCAACATTCGAATGCACTTCCTAATAAAATAGAACTATCATATGAAAATTCATTAAGAAAAATCGTTCGAGCACGACTTATCTCGTCAGTTTTCTTATTTAGAGCGAAACACCTGAAAAACGAAGAGCAGTTCATTAGATTTCTGAATTATCACCAAATTATAATTAACAACCTTGATACGAACTCGAGAAGTTCAAATTATCAATCTTTTTCATTTTCTCGAAGTTGCTGAAGTTCAAATGAGACTTGTCGAGAAAGGAGGCGGGGAGGAGGGGAAATTTATTTAGAACCGTTATGAATTTCGTAGGTACTTATCAATTTCAGGAAGATAGATGAACTTTTCCCCCCTTTCGAATTAATTACACGTATCCAAAAAATGGGTCGTTAGATCATTCTTTCCGGAAATGCTGCCGATAAGCCAAAAATATAAAAATTTATTTCAGAAAATTCTGCTAGTGAAAATTTTCCAAATAAACTTACTTCTCTCATGTAATAATTTCGTAGAACGAGTACTTGAGAATCAATCGTAATTGAAATTTTGTTCGATTTCAGGTGTAAGCATGAGAAATAAGAAATCCAAATCGGACGAAGTTCCTAACGATAGAATCGAAAGACCGATGTCTTGGGAAGGCGAGCTGTCGGATTCAGAAATGAAACAAGTAAGCATTCTTTTGTCCAATCTTCGGCCATTGTTTCATTATATTACGATTAATTTCACGTATCGTTTTTAGGAGAACGACGATGGCGATGCTTTGATCAACAACAATGGACGTGATTCTGCCAATTCGAGAACTGATAACGCGGAAAATTCCGATGATGGGAAACTTCTCAAGTTTACGACTGAAGTAATGGTGAGTTTTTAAAAAAATTATGTTCATTTATAATTTGTTGAATTTTTTTTTCTAAAATTTGATTTCGATTTTAGGTGGATCAAATGGCTGACAATGTTAAAGTTAGCAAAGCTACATCACAATCTGAAATTCCTCTTTTAGTGGATAAATTACTAGGTTCGTAGCTTCGTTCGACGAAATCTTAAGGATATTTTTAGTTAAAATGTTTGATGATTACCAGGAAGTATTTTTTTTGTCTGCAGGAAGTAGTTATAGTCCAATATTACAACATAGATCTGGTAAAACGCAAATACCACCGACTCCTAGCCCAGATTCTGCCATACATAGTTGCTATTCTCCGACTCAATCTCCAGTCACTTCGAGACATCTACCGTCTTCCGGATTCTCGTCGCCGTTCACGCCGTCGCTATCGCGTAATAATAGCGATGCTTCTCAATACGGAGGATCGCAACATAGTTCGTGCTATAGTCAAAGTTATTCTTCAGTTTCCGTATCTCCTACTCAGTTCTCACCTACTCATTCGCCGATTCAAGGAAGGCACGGGTATAAAAACCTTTCCGAATTTCCACCTCATAGTAAGTATCATTTTTCTCTAATTTTTTTGAGTGAGTTCAAGATGAAAGAAGTCTTTGGCTAATTTAATTTGTGATTTTTTTGTTTTTGTAGGTATTAATGGGAATAACGTTTATAATATAAATAGGCATAACGTTTTAGAAGATGGTGCACATTTGGATTCTGTTTCAACGGAACATCACAATGGTACGTCAGCAGAATTTAATTCGAGTAAAAAAATGATTACTGTTGGATATTCTCCCTCGAGCTGGTGAAATAATCAACCAGGCGATTATTTTCGTATTTTTCGTATCTACTCGTGAAAATGAAATCGCTGATTGAGCAACGCGTGTATTGAAATGCATCGGTGTGCGAATATTTTCTCGTTTTTACGTCGCCGACGGCTGAGTTCGAATTCAATGTGACGAAAAATTCTCTAATCGTGAAATAATTCGATGAAATTCGTTTACCTTTTGAAAATTGAATCGTAATAATTTGAGGTTTTTGGAAAAATTCAAATCAAAATAATAAGTTCACTTTCCTTTTTTAAAAAAAATCAAATATTATAGTTATTTTGGCTGTTGGTTTTGCTAGTAAAAAATCACTGTTGAACAGTTAGAACAAACTGTGGGACAGAAAAAAATCAAAAAATATCTGTAGTGAATTTTTCTTTGATTTTTGCTAAGGATGCTATCAGATTTTTTAGCAAATTTTACTGATTTCTTTCGTCGAGTTTTTTTTTCACCGATTTCTCTCTGCGTTGAATTTTTAATGGTATATGGCTAATTTTTGATAATCTATGGGAAGGCTAATAGAGACCTGAAAAAATTACCACAGGCCACTTGGCGAAATTTCCAGCATTGAGAGTGCTGCGTACTAATCCCAAATTGAATCGTATTTTGAATTGGAACGATTGTTGCCGTCTTAAAAAGCTGCCAAATTTATCTACTTGGCAAAAAGTCTGGCCTTAACACTACCACAAATCTCAAATTTATATCGGATCGACTCGAAAATCTATTTTTGTGTCTTGTGGTTTCGCTAAGAAAGATGAGATGGGAAACAATTTTCAAAAAAAAAATATTGGAACTTTGATCTCTTTTGTGTCTCTTTAATTTTCCATATTCTGTGCAATTACGTTACTGATTTTGACTTCGGAAATTTGGGCTGAACCAATCTCAAAAATTTTCTGATGGTTGAAACAATTTTGAATTTTCAAGGTTTTTTATTGAGAGTTTCAAAAAAAACGTATGCAAAGGAACAACCGATTTGAGAACTACTGATACGATTTTTAAAAAATACCTATTAGTTGCATTATTTTCTTCTAATTTACTGTAACAATTTATGGAAAAAATCAGTGTTATTTTCATATTTTTCGAGGAAAAATCAATTTTTGTCATTTTTTATGATTTTGTAAAAGGGGGGGGGGAAGTGAATTTTTTGTATCTTTGCCTCAACTACTCATCAACATGCTAGATTTTTTGATAAATTTGATCTTGATTTTGGAAAGGCTATGGAGGGGAAAAGTGGGAGAGGAAGGAAAAAAGGAATTTTTTCATTCATACGTTTCATAAATTAATGAATCAATTACCTATAAAATATTTTTAAATGAGTTTCTGCTAAAAAAAAATTGATGAATATGAAAAAATTTCGTGAAATGAATGAACATTGATTTTGAAATGAAAAAATGTAAGAGAAGAAAAAATTTTTTTGTATTTTTGACGAAAATAGGAAAATACCAATCAAATGTCGTATTGTAAAGATTACTCATCTTTTACCTTTTTTGTAAAATTTGAAAGTATTATCATTGGTGCTTTAGCTAAAAAATTTTAAAAAACTCCATATGAGAAGTCATATAAGTATTATTTTCATTAAATATTTTCTTTTTCAATTTTTACTACATGTACTTACAATTTTGAAAAAATGGAAATTCAATCTTGAATTTTTCCATTTAAATCACTTTTGTGGTTTTTTTTCGTATTACCCAATGAATTTTTTTCAAGAATTTGAGAAAGTCAGTAATTTTTTTTTCAATTTTCGCATGGGTGATTTCCTTTTTTCGAGAGAGGGATTTTGTCTCAAGTTTTCAAAAAATTCTGAAAAATCCCTCAAAAATTCTGAATTTTTTCGTTTCTATGAAATTTTTTCAAGAATTTGAATAAGTCTCTGAAATAGCACGATTATTTCAATTTTTGTTAGGATAAGGCGGAGGGGATGCTCTAGATTTTTTTGAAAAGTGCTGTAAAAAATGTAAAAATTCTGCCTTTTCTTCGAAAATTTTTTATGGCCCTTATCTCAATATTTTTCAACCTACCCTCCTTCCCTCCTGTGTAGTTTTGTAATTGCCTGAACTTTCGTTCGCAAAAGTAGATGAATTGATGCTATTTTGTATCTGAAAACGTTTTCAAAATTCAGTTCTTGTAACCGTACATGATTTTTTAAATATTGTTCAAATTTTAAAGTAGATCATTTTAGATTATGAAAAATGGTAACACTGATTAATCCATTCGTGATTCACCGTTCAACGACCTCGGAGCCCATTCAAAAAAATAATTTGAAAAAGTCAATAACCTATTGCACAATTTTTGATTAGTTCGACCACATTAAAATGACTCATGTTCGTTTTTTTTATTTACCAACTTCTAAGAAAATTTTAGCCGCGAATTGAGCACCCCTGAACCATTTTCAAATATTTACCGATGTTCAATTCTGTCCAAATTGTGTTTGCTAAAAAAAATTATTTGAATTTTTTGAAATGAATTGTTGGTGATTTATGTTTTCTTCATTTGAGAAATTTTTTATTGAATATTTTTCTTGTAAGGCATCATTTTAACATTTTCTTGTTTTATATTTGTTCTTTCAGACGATAGTAATATGTACGAAGATCGAGTACCACCATTTACCACAGAAATGGGCCATCATTCCCCTAACTTAAGCACATCCTCTGGTATTTCAAGACAACAATTAATCAATAGGTAAAAAAATATTCTAAGAATTGGCATATTTTTATCATGTTCGTTAATTTTAATCCATTTTTTAATTTTTTCTTATTCCAGTCCATGTCCAATTTGTGGAGACAAGATCTCCGGTTTTCATTATGGTATTTTCTCATGCGAAAGTTGCAAAGGTTTCTTCAAAAGGACTGTGCAAAATCATAAAAATTACGTTTGTTTGCGAGGATCGTCGTGCTTGGTGACGATCGCAACTCGTAAAAAATGTCCAGCTTGTCGATTCGATAAATGTTTAAATATGGGCATGAAATTAGAAGGTAAATATCATTACGATGCTATTGAATATTTTTCATTTATTTTCCTAATCTGGTGAATTTCAATTTCAGCCATAAGAGTGGATAGGACTCGAGGTGGTCGAAGTACATACCCGTTTTCGTACACGTTGCCAGCCAGCATTACTCAAATGCAGAATTCAAACGATGCATCGATAAATATGGTTAAACAGGAAACCACTTCGGATGCTTCTCCTCCTTCTCCACAAATGCCTAATAGATTAATACCACCTTTGCTTCAAGTAAGGATTTTTTTCTCAGGGATTAAAAAATTTAATTCGATGGAATTTTAATTTTTTTTTTTTTTTTTGATAGGAAATTATGGAAGTTGAACACCTGTGGCAATACAACGAAGGTGATATTCCAAACGTTCGAACAAATACTAATAATCCGGATTTTCTATCCAATTTGTGTAATATAGCCGATCATCGATTGTATAAGATTGTTAAATGGTGCAAATCACTGCCGTTATTTAAGAATATTTCTGTAAGTAATCGAATTCTAGGATTGACAATTTACGTAGATAGATATTCTGATTCACAATGTGTTTTTTTAAATCGCAGATCGACGACCAAATTTCATTGCTGATCAACGCATGGTGCGAATTATTGCTGTTCAGTTGTTGTTATCGTTCTGTCGGAAGTCCCGGTGAGATCAGGGTTAGTTTAGGGAAATCGATTACTCTGAATCAAGCCAAAGATCTTGGCCTGGCGCCTTGCATCGAAAGAATGTTGAATTTCACCGAACATCTGCGTAGACTTCGAGTCGATCGATATGAATACGTTGCCATGAAAGTTATCGTACTTCTCTCTTCTGGTTTGTAATTTTCATTTTTTTAAAATTTTTTGAACGAATGGTTTTTTATATGCATTTTTAAAAATTAGATTCGAGTGATTTGAGGGAGCCAGAAAAAGCCAGAGCATCTCAAGAGAAAGCCTTACAAGCTTTGCAGCAGTATACGATTGCACATTATCCTGACATGCCATCTAAATTTGGTGAATTATTGTTGAGGATTCCTGATTTACAGAGAACTTGTCAGGTATGTGTTGATTTATTACGATTAAATTTTTTTTTGAGCTTTGAGGGTCGAAAGAGGGGAAAAATTGAATCTTTCAAGTTACTCCGATATAAAATAATAGCAAATTATTTAAATGCATGCAGCTTTATTGGAACCACACAGTTACAGTAAGTTGCAATATTATATTGGCAATTTAAAAAAAAAAAAAAAACAGAAATTTTTTGATTTTGGAAGAAGGAACTGTGTGCTGTGTAGATTTTAAAATAATTTCTGATGGTTTCGAAATTATTTCAAATTTTTCTTTTTTGATTTGCAGGTTGGAAAAGAAATGCTTTCTATTAAGCATAAAGAAGGTGAAGGTCCTAGTTTCAATTTATTAATGGAATTGCTGCGAGGTGATCATTGAAATTATTCTCGAAGACGATGGTAAGCAATTTTTTTTTGTTTTGAAATGAATCGTAAAAAAAATATTTTTTATTCTGATTTCCTGTTTTTTTTTTCTTTTAGTATGAAACTTGAACGAGCTTTTCGACGAGCTTATTAACTTAATTTTTTTACAATCTAGTCCTATTATTGAAATCAAATAATGTACGAAAAACGAAACGCACCTTCGTGTGAAATTTCCTTCCCCATCGATCATCGTATTGAACGTTTTGTAAATTTATTGTGCAATAAGCGACGCTTATTTTATGTATAAAATTGGGTATGTTCGATTGATGAAATGTTTTTTATTCGCCATTGCGGAATTTGCATTTTTAAATTAAGCTAATGGACATGTCTGTTGTAAAGTTCTTGGATCTAAGATCGATAAATTGAAAAAACCAAATCTCTTCCAACTAATTAACATGTTTAGGAATTTTTTTCTGTTTATGCTGTGATATGTTTGAGATCATGGCTTTTTGTTTTTTTTTTCTTTAATTCATTAATATCGTTGGTTCGGATTCGAACCGCGTAATTTCATTGTTTTCTCATTATTTTTTATCGATACGTTGAAATTTGACTAGCTTCTATCTCAATTAGTATGGTAATAGTTTAATCTTCATCGATGAAGTTCCTCTACTTCTACTTCGCTATAGAAAATTTATAAGTTTAGTTACCTTTGAAGTTTTTTCTCTCATTTTTTTTTTTTTGCCTAAAATCGTTCAACTTTCTTTGCATTTTAAAATTTGGAAAAATTAAATTACAAAAGGAGTTTGTATTGTTGTTTAATATTTTAAGATACGAACTTTTTGTCTCTCGTGCTAACAATCAAAAGGCTGTGTTATGCGAAATTTTACGTGGTTAATATTATCGAAATATAAGACGTTAAGATTATCGATGTCGATTTTGGCCATAACAATTTTTGAATCATGTAATTGCTAAGCCTTTCCTGCAATATGTTCTTTTTTTAATAATGATTAAAAAACTTGATAAACTTAATTACGCTTAACATTTTTATTTAAGTTGTGCCTTATCATTATTTTTTTCCTTTTTCAATATAGCTAACGATCACTTAATTTTTTACTGTAGGTATTTTTAATTCGATAACTATTATTTTTAGCTATTTATACGTTTTTTTCACGGTTTAATTTTGTACTATATTTCAAGATTTTATAAGTAAATCTTAAGTATTTTCATTTATTTTTTTAAACATTTCGATTTTTTCTGTTGATAGTTTTTTTTTTTTTGTATATAAGAAGTTTTTTCCATTGTTTTCAAAACATAAAGATTGCTTAATTAGCTTTTAAAAGTCGTCGTTTTTTTTTGATAATCGATATCCAAATGCGTAATCAAACCTTTTTTATTTGTTAATTTTTTTAAAATTATTTTTCTTTCTTTGTAAATGGTCTTTGACTATGTGATTATGCTTTTCAAAAGCCCGAATATCAGCGATGAATACAATTGAGTGAAATATGATGTTTTTATTATTGTCGGATTCGAGTTTCGAATTCGATGGTGATTATTGAGTTTGGTAATTTGATCAAATGGGTGAAGAAGTTGAAGAATAGATAATGATTTTGCTGAAGTGGGTTGTTGAAATTGAATTTATTATTCGAACGAGTTATTTTCAGTACCAGATTTGGCTTCTATTGCTGTGAACAAGAAAGGAGAGATGAAATTCTGTCTGATGTAAATCTTTTTGATCGTTTTCCTCATTCACCTACTTACACCAAAAAACAAATAGTCAATGTTTTTTGAGACACTTGAGTAGGAATGTCACCTTGTGGGTAATTCTTAATCATTGGATTGAGGAGGGTGAAGACACGAAAAATGAAAAAATCTAGAACTGGGAGTCATAATGTGATTGCGTTGCATAATTTTCGATGATGCTGAGTTCAGAAATCAAATCAGGTATATTTTTTGGTTTCAATCCTCTACTACCCTCTCAACTATCGCCCCTTCATTGAATTATGGATTTATTTGTGAAAATATCACTTGACACGTCGCTTGATCATACTTTCAGATCGTTTGGTTCGAAATTTTAAATATGGATCTGTGAGCCTTGCTTCCATCAGATTCATTCCTTGGAATTTTGTGACATTTCAACGTTTGGTACCTTCATTTTATTTCTTGAAAAATTAAAAAATATTAAAATCTGATCTTCAATCCTTTGTAAATCGTTGCAGAAAGTTTTGAAAAACGGGAAGAGGATAATGATTTAACTTCGAAGTGGTATTTTCATTTTTTAAATCAGTGGCAACACTGCTGCGTAAAACCGGTTTTTGCAACGAAGTGTGATGTTTTGATAATACGAAATTACGAAAGTTCGAAGCTCAAATTTCCAAGTCCAAGTTCATTCAAACGTTTCATAGTCGTTGTTGTCGTTACAGATGATTTTAATAATGCCAGTTGTATCTTGATTCGAATAAATCCGGTAATTTGTTGCTCGACTTCGCCTGAATGTACGATAGTGTATCGTTAGTTGATTTTTTCTTCGTTATTTCAAATTGATCGACTACAAAATGACTAGCCAAGGTAAGAGTTTTCTCTCAAGTATGAATTTGAAATCTTCAATGAACAATTTTAGTAATTAATCGAATATTGTGCGTGAATTGTACAGATGTGTCTTCTCTGATTGACTGGAACAGTCCAACGGTGGAATACATTTGTAAACCTCTGATTCCTCTGCCGAATTTCGACGGACAACCGGTGATCGATGGAGATAATCCTTTTGACACTCTAGAAAAGCAGATTGATACAAATGAACCATTCGACATGATACTGAACCAATCGTTGAACTCTTCTTCGGAACAGATTGATTTGGACAAAAGCATGGAATTGATTAAGGAAAAAGCACCGGAGTTACCGAAAAGTAACGAAATAAGTACCACACGTATAATCGATGTCTTTGATCAGTTGAATCTAAATTCGGAAGAACCTGTTAATGAATCTCCATCAAAGCACATACGTCGTTGTTCTGTCGATGATGGTTCCAATGTGATGGATGTATCACCTATTCAAAGCGATGTATCTGAGGTGCAACTATTACGTAAACGTTTATCTACGATTCTCGATAAATTTTCAAAATCACACGATCAGATTACTCATGATAATCCGGTGATGTCGTTCGTACCATCAAGTACCGAAGTATCCAGTTATTCTCTTAAAATGGCGTCGAAGGAACACGACTCGAGCGATAGTGTAAATCTATTTTCGATGAATAAGGCGTTTATTGGTAAAAATTCAACCAACGATGAATCCTTCGAATCGTTAATGTTCAACGTTAATAATAAATA
The DNA here is from genome assembly GCA_038380155.1 of Pseudococcus jackbeardsleyi. Lineage (NCBI taxonomy): Eukaryota > Metazoa > Arthropoda > Insecta > Hemiptera > Pseudococcidae > Pseudococcus > Pseudococcus jackbeardsleyi. The sequence continues at coordinate 48,109,768 of CM076239.1, forward strand.
CGAAGATTTAAGCTCGGTTAGTCCGGTATGGGATGAATTAGTCTTGATATCTAGTTCTGACGAGGAAACAGGAAGTTCACCGGTGAAGAAGATTCCTTCGAAGGTACTTTTTAATTTTTTTGGTTCGTTTTAGCTGAATGGTTGTATCAATTGTAGTTAAAATTTGTATGGTTTTTTTCAGAATTCCGGTAATTTGAAAATCAAGTCTTGTGCAGAGAAGATGATCAAAAACGCCTGTCCCAGGTTACCTCTCGGTGCAAAAGGTATTATGATCATTCATAATCTATTTTTATTTTCATTTTTCTAACAAAATTTTGTTTTTTGCATAGATCCAAACATACGTGCTAGAAGAACCACAGCAGTTACTAAGGAAACCGGACCGTTAAAAGCAATTATTCCTATCGAAAGTATGGCTAAAAACGTGAATCAAAAATTAGGTAATTAGTATTCAATTCCAAATGCGGTTTATTATTTTACTTTTTGCTGATGAAAAATGATTTTCAACAGTCGAAACTCCGAAGAATATTCGTTTTGCTCGAAAATTGAAAGCGGATTCTACGTCATTGGTGAATATCTTTGATTCTTCATCATTTTCGTCAGTTGAATTGTCTTATTAATTGAATCTGGATGTTTTCAGAAAATTAAACGTAGATCAGCTCCAATTGCAACTTCCACCCCAGTCGTACAGAGTCCGAGTGTGATAATTAAACCAAAAAGTGCAACGTGAGTTACGAATAAATTCATTTCACATTTTTCTCGAATTATGTGACTATTTCTGTTATTTATTTTTAGAAAAAGTAAGCCATCGACGCCATCGACAAATTCTTCAAAAATCAGTAAAACGTCGACCCCATCTACTGCCTCTTCTAAATCATGTCCTCCTTCTCCGGACTCAACTTCACATTTCGTTTCAAGAACAGTCAATTCTAAAGTAAAAGTTGGTTTTTTGTTGGTAATTTTCTCAATCCAATAATTACCAGTCAAGTATTGAATCAATTTTGAAATTTTTTCTCAGGTTTGCTCGAGAAGATTAGCATTAAATGCTGTCAGTAGCAGTAGCAGTTTCAACTACCTGTCCACTAACAAAAAACCATCTAAAGATGTAAAATACTCTTCGTTGAATTCATCGTTGAAATCCATGGTAACGATTAGTAATAGGACTGTACTATAGAATTTTTCCTAATTTATTGTTACTTTCCCTGACGTGATGATACTTTTGTCGATACGCATACTGCATGTCACGCTTGTTATTAATCTATTTTGACTGAAAAATAATTATCGTTATTTTTCTGTTTGTTTAAGGCCACTGGAGTAAAATCGTGCGTCAAAAATAAAGAAAATCTTGTTCCATTTAGATTTTAAAAATTTTTAATTCTCGTATACTTTTCAGTAATTTAAAATTGTGATTGGTAAGAATTTTTTCACATCGCGATTTGTATTAAGCGTTGATTTTTAGATTTTTTGTACTCTTTATTTTATAGGATGATTTTTTCTATTGTGATAATGTGTACGTAATGTTCATTAATGTTTAATTTTTTAAAAAGATAAGCGTAGTGTATGATGTATTTTGTTGTATTGTCGTGAAAGACTGATTATTTGATATTTTTGTAGAATTCATTTATAAATTTTGAATGGTGCAATGTGAATTTAAATTTAAAAATCAAATACGAGAAAAGAAAAAATTATCAAAGTAAAAATATTTTTCATAAATACACGAGTTTACTAGCTTTTGTTCACGTCTATAACACCCAAATCAGAATCGATAATTTGCTTTTTTAAGCAGTAATTTTCAGTTATTATATGATTTTAGATTTGTAAAATATTGAAACGATAAAGTTTTTCGCGATGGATTATGTAATAAAAAAGTTTGCTGGACCAGAATTCATTTTCACTGACTGTGCCCATCCAGTCGGTAACTCAAAAATTCTAATGAAATCAAAACTTTCCGGAAAGAGGTTCGTGAATTTATTTTTATACTGAAAGCAGAATTTTTTGAAACTTCTTCCGGTTACTAGGATTTCATCCACTTGTTTCAACAGTTCACAAGTCAAGAAATATCGATTCAAACATTCTTACGTGGGATCGTCACTTTATCAAACGGTGAATGTCATATTTTGCTGGAATCTGCTATAAATTTTTTCCCCCTGGTTGTTATGAACAGATAATCCCGAAGAAATCCCTCCAAGGATATTATAATATCAAGATATATGTTCCTAAAAATTATATTTAAGGGAAAAAGTAATGTTTTGATTCTAAATAAAGGACAAGATATTGAATATTCGTTCATTCCAGATTTCAACTAACTAGTTGAAATTGGTTGCAACGAATGATTGGAGTCTGTAGTAGGAATAGATCCTGCAGTTCAGTATTTTTCGGTTTACAGTCGATCCTTTAATTGCGATTCAAGAACATTTTAAAATGGTATTATGGTTAGGTCCGTTCGTGCTATTTTAAAGGATTTACTTTTTTTACTTCAGGGGTTTCACTGAAGAGGAAAAATCTGTAATTGAAGTTCTAGCCCGAGGTAAGACAGCCGAAATCGTCATGTTGCTGGGACGGAGCTCAATAAATTCTACAAAAATGTTCTACATACAATGATTATCGTGGTCAGGCATCGAGCTAATTTTGAAAATTTTTTCTTAGGTTTGCTTGAGAAGATTAGCATTATTAATCTCTATCGACAGTTGCATTCATTTTGTTCCTTCAAGTATTCAAAAATAACGCTATTTTTTTGGTATTTTATTTTGTAAAATGATTTTTATTTCTGAATATTTACCGTTCATCATACACCATTGCTTTAAAATACCAAAACCAAATACCATACCCAGTAAATTTTTTCGATACTAATGAATTATCGTTCTTCGTTTACATTGAGTTAATTTTCATATACACACACTTCATTTTAGACTCACATCAAGACGATAGGAAAAACTATAGAGAACATTCGCGCAAATTCTGTAGACTTCTGAGGTCAAAAAAAATCATGTAACTGACAAATGGGATAATTTAAAAATAATTATACTCAGCTATGAAATCTCAGGCATTTAGAACACATGAAAATATTATTAGATAATTTATTGGTGACAAAAGACATACACAGAAATACCTTAAATTATTCAAGTTAGAAACGTTGAGTTCTCCGATACGAATAATATTTCGAAAACGATACAAAGTAACTCAACCCTTCAATAAATAATTCATGAAGTTGAACTTAACACAAACTGCCGGTACAATGAGAAAAATAAACAAATATTGATAAATTAATTCGCACAAAAAAATAATTATAAATAGTATTCGGAATACAAACACGAGTATCGGTTACGATTATCATTTCACTTAATGGTTCGCAATTGAGACGCCAGATAATGTTTTAATTTCTTCCATCAATCGTTTACAAGCTTCTTTATAATCAATTGGTTTTAAATTGACGGCGGACATTCTTAAACGATTTTCATTCTAAAAAAATAACACGAAAAATGATACTTTCCTCAGACCTGACATATATCAAAAAATTGATCTAACTTACGTTGAACGTATCCATTTTGGCTCGTATTCTAAAATTGTAAGTCTTGAACAAGGGTTTACGGAAGATTTCATCATAAGCAGGTGCACTGCTATAATCATCGCGACTTTTACCGACTTCGGCTGCCGTAGTTCCTAATAAAGTTTCGGCTTGATCTTGGAACATGGAAATCCACTGGTTTCCGGTCCAGTCGCAGATTTGAACCTGAAATTGATATCAAATCGTTAAATTTTTAGAATGAAATTAAATTACAAAATTTGCACAAATACTGATGTACGTACATTCAACATTAGCCTATATTCGAAATTATTGAACTCCTCGTTACATTTTTCACACCTATAGGTGCCATTATTATTATCCACGACCTAAATAACATAAAATATCAATTAGAATTCTGATAAAATAATATTACTCGACAAATCTGCAAAATCTACTTACCTTCTTTTTACAATCTTTATTAGGACAAGCTTGATAAATAGCTCGATCCGATTGAAGGAACAATACAGTTGCTTCGACGCTGAAGTAATCCGCTTTATCTTGACTGCCAACTTGATTATTAAGAGCTTCTTTCAAAGTCCATAATTTTCCTCCAGCTGTAATAATCAATTTCATATTACAAATGTAATATTTTCAAAATTAAACAATCTGAAGAAATTTACCTCCGTCGCCTCCAATTCTGGCCGAAATGCTGCTAAATTCGTGATTATTATCCAAAGAATCGTACCATCCTCGTAACTGGTGAGCTTTCGGTATGTCAGGATTTATTTGCATTTGAGATGATTGACTCAATGAAGCAGATTTCGATCCTTGAAATTCGGTAATTTTAGCCCCTTTGATGGCTACAATGGGGGTGTTAGAGGCATCGAAATTTTCTGCGTTTGTGTCCCACAAAGTGACATTGAACTGTAGACATAGAATATTTGATTACTATTTCAGCAGAAAATATGAGATAGGTGAATAAGAAAATACTTACAGAGGCATCACTCATATCGACCAACGTTATCTCTCGTTTTTTCAATTCTCGTTTCGTTGATCTAGCTACCAAAGTTTGTACGTCTGCGGCTGATTTACATACACCCACAATATCTGGATAAAAATAGGAAAAACGAAAGCATTAGCATGATTACACTTGAAATAAAATGGTTGAAAAAAGACTGATTATTTACCAACGAAACTATCAGGAGCAATATCCTTCAAAGCACTCAACGGAGTAAAATTAAATTGCAGCTGAGGAATAGATCTATCGTCTTCAACACACTGATTAACTTGACTATCTGGGTTTAAAGTTAATTCGAAATCGTGTGGTATCGTCGTGAATTTCTTATTGGCTGGTTTAATCTGGCATTTACTAAAAAAGTAAACTTTGTTCAACTGAAATAAAATATAAAAATTAATCAGATTGAATACGTTGATTGATGAAATAAAAAGCCCAACGTACTTCCAACATATCAAAAAATCTATCGACAGCATCGTTAAACGCGGTGGCTCTGATGGCTCCAGATGCATCAGCTAAATCCATACTGAATAGTTTACCTTCCCCACGTGCGTTAGACCAAGTTCGGATATTACCTTTTTGTACCACTCGAGCTTTAATGCACCACCTGTTTTGATATGGGTTTAACGCCACTATCGGAAGTATGTTTCTGTTTTCTTGAGGAGATCCATTAAAATTTCCGTAACCTAAAAAACGAATCAATATGATTAACATGATACATGGAAATGTTTCAATAGAAAAATTTAATCTCACCATTTCTCATCGGTGACGCAGCAGGAGTAGCACGAGGTGCAGGGTGCGAAGGTGTAACTTCCATCGGTGTACTTTGTACAGGAGCTGATTGCTGAGTATTATCGACTTCTTCGTAATTGACCGGAGAACCAATTTTAGCCCCAACTACGTCTCCTTTCACCAATATGCTCAACTTTAAGATCACCAATACTTTTCTAAAATAAACATAAACCATTCAAATCACGTAAACAATTTCGGTAATTAAATCAACAAACAAACTGTACTTGATTCCTTTGCCACAAGGCAGATCGCTGCAAACGTATTGGTCCAAACTCACAATACTATTTTCCTGCAATGCTCCATCGGTGATCAGGTTATTAAGCTGAGTGGTTAACATAGCGAACGTGTTGAAATGAATTCCATCCGAGATAATTACTCTGTATCGGTCCTGCGATTGGTTTCCATGAGATATCCGTTTATGATTCTACAATCAGAACAACGGGAGTTAATCTTACGAACATGTTTCATTGCTCACCATTATGCAGAATACAAACCAAAAATTGGACGACGGGAGATTCTATATTTTCGCCTCTCATGATGGCCTGAAAGATAACAAAGGAGATTGTGATGCAAGAAATTATACAGATTGTGACCAAGTGAGGGAGTTGTATAATTAATATCTTACCTCGATACATCTTTGGGTTAGTTTCATAGTCATGTTGATGATCCAATAAGCTTATTATTCCAAGTGAAAGGGATTCACTGGTATTGCTGCGTATCGGAGTACGTGATCCTAATTCACGAAAACTTCGAAACCATGAACACTAATCAAAAACCGAATTGTATTCGACAGTAACAGACAACAGAATGATGTGAAAATTTACGAGATAATAATTGAAAAGTTACAAAAGAGGGCAGAATTTTCGAAAATTTACTCAGCAGAACATAAAATGAAGGGCTCTTTTCAAGATTGTATAATGAAAATGAAAATCGCGCGAGCGCCAAATAATTTCCAAAATTTTCATGGCATGCTGCAATCTCACAGATAATTTGGTGTTTTACCTGAATTTTCGCAAGATCGCGCTAGTGAAGCATAAAAACAGTGTTGCTACTTTTACCCAATATATATCAGTGTTACCATTTTTTGCTGAATTTCAATTTTTTTTTGAAACTTTTCAACTCATTTTTCTATGTTGAAAATTGAAATCATTTTCATCAAAATTAATTAAATTAAGCAACGTAAACTTTGGGTCGAATAAGAAGGAAAATTTAAGGCTCATTTATAATGGCACAGAATAATTCACTGAAAAGTTGAAATATTTCAACTTTTCACTGAAAAGATAGGGACTCGTTCAGTGCCTATTATAAACGATTCCGTAAGGAAACACAGATTCAACTTTTTTCAGTGACTAATTCAGTGCCATTATAAATGAGCCTTTATAACGCAAAAAATTTATTATATAAATAAACACACGATTTCAGAACTTAGTCAATTCTTTCATTGTTTTTCGATAAGATTGTTCCTTATTTACATCTTTTAATTTACTTTGTAACGAATCGAGCTCCATTTGAGCCTGTTTTAGTTTTTTGGCCACCGAATTAAATCCCACGGTGTTTTTCTTTTGTCTGGTGAGGGTATCTTGAAGAACATACAATTCGTATTTCTTCTTGTCAATTCGTTCGCTGACTTTGAGTTCTTCGACGTTAAGTTGTTGAGCTGATGAGCTTTTCAAAGCTGGCTCGTTTTGGTGGTTGGAATAAGATTTAGAAGATGAACCTAAATTCAAAAGATTTAGAATCAAGGTTTAATTATGAACAGAATATCTATTGAAGATGAAGAATAATTCCATTTTACCTGAGAGAGAATCGTTTATAAAATTAAAGACGTTTTTAGGCTTCTTAAGTAAATCTTGTCTTCTGGCGTTACGAGCTAGGATTTTGTTCTGTAACTTTTGTTGGTATTTTTCAGCTCTGAATAAATTAGGATCACCACCGGCGGCTTCTCGCAGTTTCATACAATGATCTGAGAAATTAAATTCATTTTAATAACAAATAAATGGTGAAAAATCATAAATGAAATCATAAAATTACCTAAAGATTTTCCAGGTGGTAAAACAACCGCTGCTACAGGTTCTACTCGGCCTTCTCCTCGTTTACCTAATCCTGTACCGACTACGTAACCCATTTTCGCCATTAATCTCGAACCGATACTCTGAGTTAAATTAAAAAAAATATATATATAACTTCTTCACCATAAAAAATATTGTAAATATTGGTATAGCTATTCTGTATTACATTAGTGTGTTTTTCCCATCCTCCCAATTTTTCTGCAAGAGGCTGCTGAATCAAACTTTTTTCCACTATGGCTGCATGTTCTTCGCTGGATATAGATTGTTTCGGAGCAGAGCCACTACTTTCTCGAGCAGCATCATTTTCTGATTCTTCGTAATTAGTTTCCGGTTCATCTAACAGTGGTAAAGTGTCATGAATGTCAATCACAAGTACTTTCTTGGAGCCAGATTCGAGTTGAACAGTGCATTGATTTTCTTCAGATAGCAGTTCCATTACAACACCTCGTTTCCATAAATTATCTGTATCTTTTGCCAATATTTGAACATTTTCTTTAATAAGACTAAAATCTGGTTCTCTGTTGAATTACATAATTAATGAATTTCTATTTTTTTTTTAAAAAAAAATCAATAGAGACTAATTTAGTAAAAAGAAACAACTCATACTTGTATTCCCTTAAATCGGAAAAATTAACAACATATCCGTGACTGAAACGACACTGATCATCGGAAAATTTACAATCTCCATCGAGGAAATAATTACAAGGAATCATTTTTTGAGACGTTGGATTAATAAAAATAACTCTAATCTGAAAAACAGAAGCAAATATTGATACATGTCATACTGATAGAGAAAAATTAAAAAAAGGAGGTTCACTTTTAATGTTTCTGCATCATCGATAGCTTCTATACTCATAATTAAAGCATTATGATAAGTTACAGTGGCACCAGTCCAGTTTTCAGAATAAGGTGCTTGACATTTCGTTCCAATTAAACTATTCAATTCATTCTGTAAAATGAACAATGAAGATTATGGAATGAAATTTACAGTCAAATCCACACATTTATATAAAATTTACCATTATATTATCTTCATCGTCTTCTGTATTTTCTAAACTTTCTGGGTTAAATTGATGTACTTCTGAGATACCGGCGTTTGTTTCAATGTTTGGTTTTTCAGCAACGCTGTCCGATTCGTTTTCTTGTAATTCAGACTAAAATTATACATAAAATCGAATAGATATCTTTGAAGATCTCCTAAGTATCTCGAAAATTGCAATGAAACGTTATATTTACCATAAATAGAGCATATTCATCGTCGATATCATCACTAGCATTTGTAGGCTCTAAAGCTGCAATATTTTCCTTCGTCAACTCGATCAATTCGACGAGCTTATTTTTCAGCGAATTTAATCCAGGTAATGATTCTGGATCGCTATTCTGTATCAGATTGGTTACATGATTGAGCTGAAAATAAAAATTGGGTGATGATTGTGTTTGCAATAATTTTCCTTATATAAGAAGAGTTCTTACTTGCGATTCGTATTGTAATAAGGCTTCTTTTTGTGAAGCAACATCGTCGTCTGATTCCATTCCTTCTTAAAGATAAATAGCAAGAATCAGCACATAAATTATAGCATTTTAACGATGATTTTAACACAATTTTTAAAAAATTCGACGTTTTCAAAAAAATGAAAAAAATGTAAACTAAAAATGTAAACATTGGAATTGATAACAGTGATAATAATGTTATCAAATTATTTGAGAAATTTTTTTATTTTAATTAGTGATTTTAAATTAAATCGAATGGAAAACGAAATAGTTCGACGTAAAAATGTGAAATAATCCGTTACAATTCCTCGTGTTCTACTTTTTAATTCTTGCAATTTTTCAGAATTTGCTGATCACGGCGTAATTTTCAATTGCTTAGGTTATCTTATCAATCTGCTCAAGTTGAGTTGGTTCGAGCCGCGATGATTGCCATAGCTCGTTTGATTCTTAAAAATTGAAAAAATTCAATAAAATGTGATGTTCTAATGTCAATTTCGTTTTCAATTTGCTCAATATTCGTTCGGCTTTTTACTTTTCTGACACGCAATGTGATCAATCTATGAACCGATTTTGGAATCAAAAATTATCACAATGGGTTTTATTCCTTTCATGTACCGGAAAAGTTATTTGTACCACGGACTGATACTTCTATTAGTTTTCAATTTGCTGCTGCTGGCGTTTGTTTATTTCTTCTTCCTCGGACGTTTTGGAAACGAGTATCCAAATCAAATAAAAGTTATTGAGGTAATGTATCCATCGAATTTGTCAGTATTCAACGGTAGAATATCATAAATTATGCATGTATCTGTGTGGCGATGAAGATTCTGATTTCTGAAAATAAGAAAAGATATGCAGTTCATTGATGAATAGCAATTTCGCTTGATACTTTAATCAATTAACTGTCAAGAATATAAAACGGTCAATACATTCAGCGAAAAGATTTCAAAATTCCGGACGAAATTCTTCGCATGAGAAAGTTTTTTTAAACCCGAAATCATATTTACTATCTCAGTGTTGAAGTTCCTACCATTTCCTTTCTTCGGTTCATCACCAGTAGCAGTTTGTTTCATTTTTTAATTATATGGCAAAGGCGAATTTCAACTTCAATATTCTTTACAAATCACCACACATCATTTGTTTTTCCCCTTAAAAAATTATCTTCCTCTTCCATCGAATTATCATCAATGGTATCTCATCATTGCACATAAATACTGCACAGTATCTCTACATCCTTCCGTTGTTGATCATTATTTATTTTTTTGTTATATTTTGTGATTGAGTATAATAAGTTTGGTGTATATAGATGAAGTTAATTATAGGTACATATTGTTTGTTGTGGTATGTTGTATCCTTACTGATCATATCAAATTTTAAACATGCCGCAACTTTCAATTTAAAATCCTCTGTAAAATACGTACCGAAGAATCAGGTCTTGTTCGAAAACAAGGCTGAAGATAATTCCATCAGCCGATATCACTCCTTTGGTTCTTCCCAACCCCCAAAACATCGAGGATTTAGGCTGAAAAAAAGAAGGAAAAATCGAAAAAAGAAGGTTGGTCTTGAAATTAAATTTCTACTTTGAAAAAAAATTGCAAGAAGTAAGGTAATTTTTTATCGTTTTAGTCGCTTTTTGATGGCGGGTTTTCAGATTTTGCTCAGAATTTTTTTCACAAAGTTTTCCGCCCTAAAAAATTGGAAATTAGGTATGTTTGTTTTTGTCGTGTGAATAAAATAATGATGAGTACATATGCGAATATCTAAACGATATCTATTTCATATTGTACAGATCGAGACCGAATATACGGTCCGGTAAAGGATTAATTAAGCTTTATTCAGTAGCTAAAGATGAAAAATTGATGATTAGTGTCATCTGATTTGTAAAAATATAAAATCTAATTCTTGAAAGTAGTGTGGATAAGATACAGACATAACAGTTTTGGTTCCAGCTTCCTTGAGGGCTTCGAGAGATATTATTGCTGCCTTTTTGTACCTATGAGAATTTTCATTAGAATAGCAAACTTTGCAATTTCAGTGTCTTGAAGATATCTCAAAAATGAAAAATTTGGAGTAATTTGGCTTACACAATTGAAAAGAGTTTTTAAAAATTGAGTTTTTTTTAAAAAAAAAAATAATTCTATTTTAAGTGAATTCACTACAATTTGATAATTTAATTTAAAGGGTTGAGAAAAAACCTTTGTGAATAGGTTTTCATATAATGGCATTAGAACATGTTAATTTTGGTATGGGATTTTGAATGTCCCAAAATTTTAAGAAAATGTGCAAAAAAGAGTATAAAATAGTAAAAATTACAAGAGGCATGTTTGTCTTGTTTTTTGAACTTTGAAGCACCGAGTTCGAATATCAATTTGATTGGGAGAGGGGGAAAACCTCCCAGAAACTCTTCAAAAATGAACTTTTTTTTCGAAAAATTTTTTTCTGGTTAAAAATCGACGAAGTAAGTATTCGAATTTTTCATTTCCTTATCTAAACGAAAAACGATTCATAATTTTATTTGGTACCATGACGTATCTTCTGCAAAAAAATTACCCTCGCTTTGCTCGTGCTTTGTTTAATGACTTCCTTTTTTTTTTTTAAATCGAAATTAACTATATCAAAAATTCAGTCCATTCCAATATTTTACCTACTTTTGAAAGTATTTTGTACCTACAGCAATCTTTTGCTTCGACGTCATTAAAGTTCAGTTTATCCTGTATGAGCATTTTTTTGAAAGTTTTTCTCTCTGGCTTTGCACGGGTCTAAAACAATATTTTTAGGTTTACTTATTTGAAAATTGAGAATATTATATTTCTCAAAAAATAAGTCTTTTCTTGCCCAGATCTCAAAGCTTTTATTTCTAGAATTTTTCAGCTTTGATAAGTGGGTTTTTATCAGTACATAATTTTTGGATCTTAAGTTTTTTCGTGAATTTTTTTACCCCCACTTCATTTGGGTTCGTGCTTACCTTGAAATCAAATTTTAATTTAGGCTTCAAAAATTTAATATGCCATTTTTCTCACGATCCTCTCCATTTTTCCTTTTTTGTTCATGTGATGAAACTTAATAATTAATTGAGGCTGGTAAAAATTTACTTATAAATATTTTATTCCCCTACTTTCCCCCACTTCATCAATACAATCTATAATTTTCTATTTTTTTTTTTTTCAATTTCTGAACAAAATTTAAGGACAGTTCGACCCCTCTTCCTCCCTCCTCGACCATAAGTTCTGAAATCTCAGAATGAAAATTATTGGTCAAGTCATCATAGCATGATATATTCACTCTATTTTTCAATTCTCACACATTTTTAAATAAAGTCTTTAAACCTTTTCAAAATGTTTGAAAAATTAGTTTTTTGCAAAAAATTTCATAAATGACTTTGAATTTGCCCACAATGGATGCACTTTTACTAAGGACAGAATTAGAATGACCTTAAGTTTTGGTTTACATAAAACATAGGACTCAAAAACTGGAATATTTTTTCAAAAAGTTACGAAAGTGGAAAAAATTATTTTCCCTCTCTTTTTAGTGGATAAGAGAGAAACAATTTTCACCAAAAATTAAAAATCAACTGAATCATTCATAATTCATCAGACCTTCGAACCTTTTCTTTGTTATGTTTTTTTTCCGGTCATGAAAATTCCATGTAATGAGCTGTTGATATTCCCACAAAGAATTACCAATCACATTAAAGTTTATCATTTTCCTCAGAGCTCTTGCATTGAATAAACTTTTCCACGAGTTGCAATAAGTAATAAGAAAATCTAATCTACCTAATTAAAAAAATGAAGCAATTACAGTACAAACAACAAAGAGGTATCCACATCTTGAATTGGTTCGAAGTCATTTTAAAAATAATTTCCTAGTATAAAATATTCATTGATCACGATGAAAGGCAATGCATATCAAGTTTGGGAAAATTACAGTTGAATTATTATAATTCAATTTTCGACTAATTTTTGAACATTTTGTTCACTTACTGGAGTTCTTACAAAGTTCCTAAATAAAATTCGAATAATGCTTAATTTTTGAAAAAAAATTTCGTAATTTTTTTTTTTAAAATTGATTGTTTACAAATCTATTTTTGTTGTTTGTTTTTTCTTATTGTCAGATGAAATATTTTTTGTAATACCTTTTTTTTTTTTAAATAGTTGAATAAATTATTTTAGTTGTGCTAACGCATTATTTTTATACGTGCTGACTCCTTTTTTTTTGGAGTAATGATAAATCCCATCCATCATATTTTCGTACTTAGCAAAATTTTAATGATTTTTTTAACAGTATTTAAAAAACCTGGTGACGTCAAGTTCCAAAGAATTGCTTGCTAATTGAACCAAAGTTTTCACTTATCTCTTTGCATAATTTAAGAAAAAAATTCTCTCATAAACCGAAACAAATTTTCGTTGTTTCCAAATGAACCTACCCAGTTAAAAAATTTTAGGTATTTCCATTTATAAAAATTTTGGTATGAGAATCTCTTTTTTAAAAAAGAACAAATCATCAGCATTGTTTGCAAATTTAGGACAATATGGACATGTATGCATGACTGTTACCTACTCTTGATAAATTTTTTATCGTAAATTCGTAATCACATGTTCACGTTAGTTGATTATTCACTTACTCGTCAGTCGTCGTCGTCTCCGTGCTGTGTTTTGTGCTCCACATTACATTAATTTCATTTCGAAACAAATTCGTCGTCAATCTTCGACTGCCTCTGTTTGATTTTCGAGTATTGTTCATTGCGATACCACTGTACCGTTACCATTAATTATTGAAGACTCTAAATGTTTAAAACTGTTGGTTCTCGGCATGACGGTAGTCTATTAATATCCACCTACCGCTAAAATATTCGTGAACGGACGTACACCAGTCGTTTACACCATTTCCACAAATACAGACTGAATGAAAATTGTTAAATTGTAAATATGTTCGGTTTGCTGTGTCGAGTCGTTTTTTTATAAGTGTACGTAATTTTTCGTATATTTTTCTGAAAAAATAGCGTACTAATGCGTTCCATATATTCTATTTTATTCATTTTCACCGTAGTTTTGCAAGTAAGTGTTTTTGTTTTGGAGAGTTGAGTAGGCCTATTTAATAAGATCAATAAGCTCGATCCACCAGTATTTTTCTAATTTTACCAGAATGTAAGGAATGAAATAAGTTCACTAAATTATGTGGGTGATTTTTTTTTACGAATGTAAGCATAAATTAATTTTTCTAGAGGTTAAATACTGCTGCAACCGGTAACAATTTTTATCTGCCGGAAGTGCATTTTCATTTAGGCACCTATTTGAAGTTTTCTTTGAGAATCGCTTTTAATTTTTTTTAAGAATCGAGTAAATAAAACTGAGAAATGTTTTTATTATTACTTTTACGCAAATTTTTATATGTTGCTCTGTGTTATCTAGACGATGATAAGCTTTGAAATACCTAACTTGCAAAAACAAAAATATTTTTCATTTGTGGAAAGAGAATGAGGTCAAAGGGCAAGTAAATATCTGTAAAATCCATTAATTAGTTGGTAGAGTAGATCAAAAAAATATTATTCTGGATTTCAGCCAAAGAGCCTTCTCTAGAGCTTCCCTAATAAGGGTTGAAAATGGCCCTTGACCCAGAATTGGTCAAAATTGACCTAAAAGGTTACTTATGGTCTAGAAACAACCCAAAAATTTTTGACGACCCCCTCCCCCCCCCCGGTCAGTGGTCAGAATAATAACTCTAAAATTTTTTCTTACAATTTCAATTTTTCCAATCGTGATTTTTTCCTTTGAATTTAAATTTTTCCAATTGCGAAATTTTTTCTTGAAACTTCAATTTTTACATCTGTGAAATTATTTCTTAAAATTTCAATTTCCCCTACTCTGAAATTCTTTCTTAAAATTTAATTTTTTACAACTCTGAATTTTTTGGAATTTCAATTTTTTAAATTTCAATAATTTTTTTTCTCCTTTTTAACCTCTCTTTCTTAAAATTTCTTCTCAGTTTCAATATTTTTTCACTTACTGAATTTTTTCATCAGCTGTCAAGTGTCAACTCTAAAATTCCATTCCTTGATTTTAAAGATTTAAATAACATTGCATTTTCTTCATCTTGTTCTTGAGTTTTTGAACTTTTTTCAGCCGAAGTTTTTTCAATATTTTTACCGGAAAAATTTCGTACTTGAAAAATATTTTTAGATAGATAGAGTTGAAAAAAATTTATCAAAATTAAAGTTGAAATTTAACGAAAATCTGAAAAAAATTCAAAATTTGAAAACAAAATTTTGTGATGAAAATTTAATACAGAGGTTGAAAATATTTATGAAGAATGGAATTTTAATGCTGAAAAAAATTGGGGAACGATTTTAGAGGCGAGGAAAATGTTTGAAGAAAAAATTTTGAATTTGAGTTGGAAAAATTTTTAAGGTTGCAAAATACATTATGAATCTTGAGATAAAAAACAGATTTGAAATTTTTTTTAGAAATATTCAAGATTTGACTTCGTATTGAGGGAAAATGTCTTGGAATTGAAAAATTAATAGATATTGGGAAAAGGCTCCTAGCTCTGAGTTCCTTCGATTTTGAGGTGGGAGGCAAAAATTTTTATGGGAAGTTTTACCACAAAATGTAGCACTTTCGTCGCGAATTCTATTGAAATCCAAGATATGATTTTTTTTTAATTTTGTTTCAGTGAATTTTTTGAAAAATAATGTTTAACAAATGACATTTCCTTTATGAAAAGGCTCGACGTTATCACAACAATTTCGAAAACAATTTTTCATCTCAATGTTGCCCCTTTTAATATAGACAACCTAAAATATTTATACATTATAGTGAAAAAAAAACACCTACGATAAAAATTTGCAAAATTGAAAAATTCGATTTAAAAAAAACTTGGAAAGTACGAATTTATGATTTTCGTCATCTATGATCCTCGGTTTGGAAAAATTCTACCTATCATTTTTTCGAGAAAATTGGTATGAAATTTACCCTTTTTTCCAGTCTTCATTGAATTTACAACTATCGCAATGAGCATTTTCCTTTATTTATCTCTCAAAAAAGGAACATTTTTTCAATTTTTCAATTTTGTTGGACACCCTGGTTTTGGAAACAGAGGTGTCCTCTTGTAGAAGCACGTAACGGCAGTAACAATATCAGTGCAGCCGCGCGTAGGTACGTACGCGTATACGTGTACGCGCGCATGGGGGGGGGGGGGTAGTTTTCCATGGTTTGGCGACATGTATAGCGTTGTCAAACGCATTCCGGCAAGCTGCTTCGGTAGCTGTGTGGTTAGAGCGATCGCTCGGCATGCGGAAGGTCTCGAGTTCGAGTCCCGCTGGCGGAATAATTTTTTTGAAATTTTTTTTCATTAAAAAATATTTTCCAAGTCGGAATTTAATTATTTTTTTACCAGATTTTTTTTTTTTCGTGCAGTTACATATTGTAATGAATTAAAAATGAATTTTGTAATTTTTTTTCATTTTCAAAGTATATTTTTATCAAATCTCAAGTGATTCGCGGGAGGAAATGATGCCGAGCGGCCCGCGGGCCGCTCGGCGTCATTTCCTCCCGCGGGCCGCTCGGCGTCATTTCCTCCCGCGGGCCGCTCGGCGTCATTTCCTCCCGCGGGCCGCTCGGCGTCATTTCCTCCCGCGGGCCGCTCGGCGTCATTTCCTCCCGCGGGCCGCTCGGCGTCATTTCCTCCCGCGGGCCGCTCGGCGTCATTTCCTCCCGCGGGCCGCTCGGCGTCATTTCCTCCCGCGGGCCGCTCGGCGTCATTTCCTCCCGCGGGCCGCTCGGCGTCATTTCTTCCCGCGGGCCGCTCGGCGGCATCTCCCCTACGAATTTTAGGGGTCGCAAGATGAAATTATATGCAAAAAAGCGGTTATTTTGGTAAATTTATTGAAAAAAATTGGCAACACTGCAGCTCGTTACTGCCGTTACGTGCACCTCTTCTAGTACCTTTATTTACACGTTTTGGGTACAATTTTTTGAAATGCAGGGATGATAACTGAAATTATTTTGGTTTTTGGTTTTCATTTTCAGTTATGGTACAAAATTTAGGCAAAAATAATTGGTTATGGTTAACTTTTATTGTCAAATTCGTGATAATTGGTTATTAATTTTTGGTTATGGTTTTCCTGTTTCATTATTGGTTTTTGGTTATGGTTATTGGTTATTGGTTTTTTTCGTTTTTTCGCCCTTTCGAGAGGTGAGAACAGTTTGAAGCAAAAAAAAAAAGGTGGTATGTCCAGTTTTCGATTTTCGATCCGTCTTTCCCTCCTAAAATCATCATCTGTCAATTATATATAGAACACATTATTACGTAAAAAAAATCATTCATCACATGCAATGACACAATTTTGACAATTTTTTGAATTCTTTTACAAGAAAAACATTTTTTTTGATTTTTAATTGACTCATATATCGCTAAAATGTGTCAATAATGAAGGAAAACGTTTATTTTACTATTAGAAGTGAAAAAAAAATTAACCAATAATTGAGCAAATTTTTAATTGGTTATTGGTTATTGGTTAGGTTAGAATTTTTTGATTTTTTTAACAGTTATGGTTTTGTTACGGTTTTTTCTCAAAAATTCGTTATTGGTTTTCGGTTTCTGGTTACAAAATTTCCCAAAAATACTTGGTTTTTTATTGGTTTATTGGTTACAGTTATTGGTTTCAGTTATCATCCCTGCGTTTAAAAAAATGTTCCTTTTTTGAGAGATAAATAAAGAAAAATGCTCATTCATGAAAGTCGCGAATTTGTTCCAAGAAATCTAGTCGGAATCTTTGAAGTTCGATCCAAGATTTGAGTTGGTGAAAAGTATTAGTTAGGGTCATTCCATGTCAGTTCGTACGCAAAGTGGTAAGGTGGGTCGGCGATTTTCCTGATTTTTTTTTATGTGAGTAGACCTCGATGAAAGATGACGAATGTCGCAAACCGCAGCTCCCTAAGTCTTTTTGGAGGGCAGCCACGAGCATTCAAAGTTTTGAGGTAAAGTTGGATATGGTAAATTTTGAGCGTGGATAACTTGAAAACCATGTTAGGTAGAAAGTTGAAACTTTTTCCATTGTATAGGGCCTTTGATGAGCTTTTTGACGATTTTTTGAAAATCAGTGTTGCCACTTTTTTTATTGCCAAAAATCAGCTGTAAAAGTTTAAAAATGACATTTCCCTATCAGGGACACCTTCAAAAAATCTGAAAAAATTCTCCGAAGTACAACTTTACACGCTGATTAACATATTAAAAAATCGAGCTGACGTTTTTTCGTATTCTCGATTTAAAAAATTCCAAAGATGAGAAGAAAATAGACTTTTTATTTTCAAAGGTCGAAATTGCGTAAAATTTACATATTTTCGTCAATTTTATACCATATTTGAAAAAAAGGACGGTAAAAGCATTCTAACTCCGCCCAACACCCGTTAATATGCGCGAAAATGCAAAAATATCAAGTATTATGCTTCAAAAATTGAAAAGAAAAACATTTCACATTAAAATTTAATTTTTTTGTTGCCCCTGAATTATGCTACCACCACTACCATGATTTACAGTATTATTACAGTGTTCATGCAGGGTAAACAAGTTACAACTTGCATGTATTGGCAACTAATACATGCAATAAAAAATGAATTTGATTATTTTTAATGAACTAAATGTGTGTAAATACTTATAAATTTAAAAAAATGATTAAAAAAATTAAATAAGAATTCAATGTTGAAAAATTGATGAAAAAATACCTAAACAAAGTAAAATCCGAGTAAAAGTCTACTTATAGTAAAGTATCGAGGGTGGTAAGTGGAGTTGAATAGTTTTACCGACCTTTTCTTCAACTATGGTGTAAAATTGACGAAAATATGTCAATTTTACGCAATTTCGACCTTTGAAAAGAAAAAGTATATTTTCTTCTCATCTTTGGAATTTTTTTAATCGAGAATACGAAAAAACGTCAGCTCAATTTTTTAATATGTTAATCAGCGTGTAAAGTTGTACTTCGGAGAATTTTTTCAGATTTTTTGAAGGTGTCCCTGATAGGGAAATGTCATTTTTAAACTTTTACAGCTGATTTTTGGCAATAAAAAAAGTGGCAACACTGATTTTCAAAAAATCGTCAAAAAGCTCATCAAAGGCCTTACACAATGGAAAAAGTTTCAACTTTCTACCTAAGTATCATAGTTTTCAAGTTATCCACGTTCAAAATTTATCATATCCAACTTTACCTCAAAACTTTGAATGCTCGTGGCTGCCCTCCAAAAAGACTTAGGAAGCTGCGGTTTGCGGCATTCGTCATCTTTCATCGAGGTCTACTCACATAAAAAAAATCAGGAAAATCGCCGACCCACCTTACCACTTTGCGTACGAACTGACATGGAATGACCCATTACCTACAAAAAATTATAATTAAGCAAAAAATGAGAAAAATTTTCAATTGAGCTTAGAATTTTTTTATTTTTAAACCAAAATCAATTAATGAATTTTCAGTCCGAAAAAAGGTACTTTTTCAACTTTACGATTTAGTAGATACCCTGCCCTGTACTTTTACAAAAATATTATTTAAAAAGTACCTAAAGAGAATTTTTGGTTTCCATCTTCCCAAAAGTCCATTTGTTCAATTTGACGACATTGACGTATAATGACCCATTTTATGTGTAATTATTTTTCCTGTTTTGTATTACAATTTATTTTTATAAATGTATGCAATGAAGATAATTTTTAATTTATCAATTATCTATGTTATGAATTGTAATTTTTATCTTCAAAATTAATGACTAATGATACGTAAAATATTACCTTGCAGGAAAAACTGACGGTGACTCGAGCCATATTCAATCCCACTTCAAATCGAACGTTTAAAATCGACTACAACAACAACGTATTCTTGAAAGATGGAAAACCATTCCAATACGTATCCGGTTCCTTGCACTATTTTAGAGTTCCCAGTGTTTATTGGCAGGACCGATTAAGGAAATACAGAGCTGCAGGATTAAATGTCGTTACTACGTAAGCAATTGATGAATTGGTAGATTTTTACCTCGATAAATTACTTAATATTAATCTGCCTAATTTAACTTTTTCAGTTACGTTGAATGGAGCTTACACGAACCTTCTCCTCGGAATTACCAGTTTAGTGGCGAAACAGATTTGGAACATTTTTTGGATTTAGCTGTGCAAGAAGATTTACTAGTTATTTTACGTCCAGGGCCTTACATTTGTGCAGAACGAGATTTCGTTAGTATACTTTTGCATATTTAAAGAAATATTAGCTCAAAATGGTGTTTTTGTGTTCGAGAAATGTTGAAATGGATGTTTTTCTGTATCTAGGGCGGACTACCTCCTTGGTTGTTGAATTTATATCCAGCGATTGAACTTCGAACTGATGACGAAAGTAATAAATTTATTCAGGTTTTAATACCTATTTTTTATTTGGAAAAATTTTTCATTCGAGATTCAACTCGTGTTTTAATTATTTTCTCGCAGATTACAAAAATGAAGTCAAGATATGGTTCAGCTATCTATTGCAAAAAATGGAGAAATATTTGTATGGTAATGGAGGTCCCATCATTATGGTTCAGGTAACGAGTACCTATCGATTATTTTATTTTATTTTATTTCAATACAGAGTAAAACATTGTGAAAATTTTCAATTGCTTAGGTTGAAAATGAATATGGAAGTTACAACGCTTGTAATTCGGATTACACAATTTGGCTGAGAGATCTAATGCTATCGTATGTGAAAGAGAACGCCGTCTTATTTACAACCGACGGTGCTGGTGCTAGTTTCTTGAGATGTGGAGCCATTGATGGTGTATATGCAACTGTCGATTTTGGCACAAGTAACATGAAATCTAACGATACGATTTATTGAAATACTAAAAGTATGTTGATCTTTTGATGTTGATTCAATTTTATTTCCAGGCTCCAATGTAAACACATCTTTTTCTAATATGAGAGAATACACACCCAAAGGACCTCTCGTCAATTCGGAATTTTACCCTGGGTGGCTTACTGTGTGGGAACAACCTTTTCAATCTATAAATACAGAAAAAATTTTACAATCGATGGAGGATATGTTGAGATTGAAAGCTTCTTTCAATTTTTATATGTTTTTTGGCGGAACGAATTTTGGATTTACGAATGGTAAAGAACTCATTTCTATCTACGCAAGGCATCTCAAGTCGGCCTTTTTTTAGAAATTTGATTTTTCATGTTCCTATTGTTTTCTGAGATTTTCTAAAGCATCTAGTTTTAATCAAAATTCAGTCCAAAAGAAAAATCATTTTGAAAAAATTGAAACTTTTGTGTTTTTTCGTAATTTTTCTCCTAGATTATTTAAAATTGAATTTTATTTTAATTTTGCTTTCTTTCATTTTTTTTTTTGTAAAAATAGTTTTTGGAGCTTGATAATTAAATTGCATTTTTAGGTAAAATTTGAAAAATTTAGGGGGAAAATTTGCAAAAATAATGTTCGTTTCTGCTCTAATTCGGAAAAAATTGTAAATAGCGGTTCAAGATGTAAATTTTTTTTCCACTTGGATTTTCCCTGAAAAAAGTTTGGATAGATTGTAAATTATTAGAGAAAGAAAATCGAAGAGTGGTTTAAAAAAAATTTCCGAAATTTGAAATTTGAATGTAAATACAATTCAAAAATTTAAGAAGGAAAAATATACGTAATGATAATTTTCGACTTTTGATTCAAATCTTGAAAAGTTTACTCATTGAGCTTACTGGACAAATTTTAGTATTGTAAGTGGGAGGGGAGGGGAAGGGAAGAGAGGAGGTTGAAGTATAACTTGAAAAAGCTCAAAATTTTGTAATTACTTTTCCTTGAAATCATATTCGTGAAATCCTCAAGGTGTCAAGGTCTCAATTTTTCAAAATCCTTTTCCAAATTCAGGAGCTTTAAGAATTTCATCGGGCCATGATGGGAATTATTTATTCCAAAAATGAACTGCTATTTAAATTTGGGATTTTAATCGAAGTTTTAGTAATTTTCATTGAAATTGGGATGAGGGGGAGGCTTCGTATCGTTTAAAAAATCAGTCTAGAGAACTGAAAATGGGATGAAATCGATAAAAAGCAAATAATTGAATTCAAAAATGTCCAATTTTTCTTTTCTTTTTCTAAACTTGTTGATTGAAAATATGTGAAAAAATATATATTTTTTAATTTTGAAGAAATGGTGCGGGCGTTTTCGAGTGTGGTGTGGGGGGGATTCATGCTATCACAAAATAACAAAAATAATTTCCATTTTTTTTGAAATTGTCGTATTGTGTTTTGTGGTGGAAAGGGGGAGGAAAATATTTTCCTACGAATTCAAGGTTATCGTTTTTTCTATTTTTCAATCTGCGATTAAAACTAAAAAACCAAATTTTGATTAGTAGGTAGAGGTACCAAGAAAATTGAGCAACGTGAGAGATTTTTCATAATCATAGATTTTTTTGAGTAGCAAATAATAAAAAAAAATCATTTTTTTAAGTTTTAGCCACACCAAAGTTTACCTACTGGAATAGAAATTAGTTGATAATTTTTGGTCATTTTTTTAATAAAGTGAGATCTTTAGTTCTTGAAATCTGTTTTTTTTTTTAAATGTAACATTACTTTTGTTATAAATCATATTGAACGAATATTTTTTTCACAGGTGCAAATATCAATGGAGTTCGATACGATCCTCAGTTAACTTCGTATGACTATGATGCACCTTTAACCGAAGCTGGCGATACAACTGACAAGTATTATGCCATAAGAAATCTATTATCTAAGGTAATTGCAAAATATTTTACTTAAATAAAATTTGTAATTGAAAAAAAAATATTAAAATACCTATTTTAATTTTCAGCATTTTAAAATACCAAACATTCCAATACCCAAACCCACTCCGAAAGGAAATTATGGGCCAGTTACTTTAAAACCTGTATTATCAATGTTCAATTATTCGTTTATTCCGGATAAAGTACAGCAGTATTCCGACAGACCGTCCACTTTCGAACAAATGCAAGTGTATTATGGATATATTCTCTATGAGACCAAACTACCTACTAGTGTTGATGATCCAGCACTTTTAAATGTATACGATTTAAGGGATAGAGCCATTGTTTTTGTTGATCAAGTAAGTCAGTGGAATATTCAGATGGGTATTTTACAGGTATATTTTGATTTTACGGTTATAAATAATTTCAATTTTTTTTTAGAATCCTGCTGGTATACTTTCACGAACAAGACTAATAAAAAGTATTCCATTGATAGCGAAGCCAAATTCTACATTGCATTTATTGGTAGAAAATCAAGGTCGTGTGAATTATGGGCCCTATTTAAAGGATTTCAAAGTACGATTTTTTTCAATTTTTTTTTTTTATTAACGAATGAAAGGAATTTAAAATTAATTCATTTCCTAGGGTATTATTTCTAATCCTACAATCGATGGACAATTTCTCACTTCGTGGACCATGATCGGATTACCATTCAATAGTGTCTCATGGGTTGGAAATCTAGTTCCATCTTGTAATCGAATCTCCATTCCTGCGTATTATTACGGAGAATTGGTATTACCGAGTAGTTCTGAACCATTACACACCTACGTTGATTTAACCGGTTGGGGAAAGGTGATTAGAATAAATCTGAATTTAATAAAGTATGTGAATGCGAAATTACAAAAAAAATTTTCCCCAGGGTGTAATATTCATCAACGGTTATAATCTTGGAAGATACTGGCCAGGTGTTGGATCACAAGTCACACTATTTGTTCCAGCCTGCTACTTGAAACCTGCACCAGAAGTTAATAAGATTGTTGTGTTTGAAACACAAAATGTACCTGTAAATTACCAATTGCGGTTTACCGATACTCCTTATTTGAATAAGACTCCGCCGGTGTCCAAAACTCTTAATGATAATGCGTCGAACTAACGTTATGCCTTGGTTTAGCATAACACTGTGATGTTATTTTAGGTTTATTTTTTTCGTTGTATTACTTTTTGTTACTGTTTTTTTTACCTTTTTTTACTAGTCTGAGTGATAAGAATAAGTTCGTGATTGGTTTGTTCGAATTCGAATGACTAATAGATCTTACCTACCAACGCCCCTCGATTCCTTACCTTATGTGACTAGAAGACTACAGTAGATTTTAAAAATTTGATTCATTTTCTCTTCGAAATGAATTTTTTTGGAGTCGAATGGCTTGAAAGAGGAGAGATCGAAAGAAATCATAAATTTAAAAAAATACTGCGATGTGCATATCATTTATTGTTAATTGTTGTATGTTTTAATTCGGCGATTTTAGTCCGAAATTCGACTCATTTCCTTAATTCGGTCCTCTCAGTTTTGGATTCTTCGATTTAGGTGAAAATGAAGTATCGTTTATGATATTTTTAGCATTGCTAAATTCGCTAATATTTTTAAATTTGACTCCAATTAAAGGAAGGGTTTGAGGAAATCGAATTAAATTTCAAAACTGTTGTGAAATTAAACCCCAATCCTTGAAAACATCACAAACGATACGCCAAGTTGCCAGGTACTGTTGAAAATTTTGATCAAAATTATGGAATAAAAGGACTGAAAAGAGGAGAGGATCAAATTCTAGGATTGAATTGAAATTCGAATTTAAGTACCATCGTAATAAAATGTCGACGTTGTAAAAAACATAATAATAAATAAATTTAAAAAGTGCATTCATTTACTGAAAATTGATTAATGTATGTACCATTGATGCTATATTCAAGCATATTTAGTCAGGGGCGGCGCGATGGGGGGGTTTGGGGGGAGGTAACACCCCCCCAGACAAATTTTCAGTCGGCAAAATCGGCAAAATTTTGGAAATATAAGGTGAGTCGGCAAAATCTCAGAAATGTCAGCAAATTGAAAAAGTTTTAGAAATTTTGCAGCATAATCAATAAAAAATTGAGCCTTTCTAAATTTTTCAAGTTTGTAGTTCTTTTTCATAAAACACAATCCAACTTCAAAATTATTTACTTTCCAAACCGATATTTTCGAAAAATTTCGGCCTCGCTACGCTCGGCCTCATTGGTTTTTTTCTTTCATACTTTTAAAACAATCCAAATTCAACAAAAATGATATTTTTCCCCTACATTATTTCAACTTGTTTTATCAAATTCTTTCTCATCAAAACTCATTTTTGAAGTCAAGAAATTAAATTTTTCAAAAGCTTTGGCCTTGCTACGCGACCTTATTGTTTTTCTTTTTGAACATTTTTTAAGTACGAGTGGTCGGTTTTTTTTACTCGCGTTATAGATAATCAATTTATATTATAACATTGTTTTATTGGTCTTGAAATTAAAGAAAGTATTCCGCTTAAAATTTTCTCCCTCGCTTCGCTCGGGACAAATTTATTTACCTTCTCTTCTCCTTAAAACTACATAATAATCTTCGAAACTAATCTGTTGAAACAAAAAATTCTCGTATTGTAAAATTTCAGAATTCTTACTCGGCAATTTTTAATTTTTAGTCGGCATTTTTGAACATCATTACCCCCCTAAAAGTTTATGCTCGAACCGCCTCTGTATTTAGTTCACGTCGAATACAATTTTTGAGGGTACTGAGTTTTACGTTCGATCCCCACCGTAAAATAAATTCACACCGAATTCAAATACAAACAAATTGTATTTAAAGTTCGAATAAATATTAACAAACAGCGGAAAAAAATTGTACAAATTTACAAAACGAAGTAATACTATTATAAATACAATTTTTCTAATAAACATAACTACATTATTGGCAAAAAACCTCGATAGTAATCATATCAATCTCGTTGGACATATTTATGATAAATTCAAAAAATAAATATTTCAACAATCATTACAAACAGATTAGAAAATTTGAATTAAAAAATTCGGTTTTATAAAAAATATGTATGGGTTTTCTTTACAGAAAAGAGGAAACGAGAGCAAGACGAGAGGTATAAACGTTGGTCTATTAAGTTGCTGGAATCATGCGAATAAAATTCGTAAAAAGAATTCGATAGAAAAGTAGATAAAATGAGCTTAACTGATAAAAAAAATCATTTCAAAATTCGAATCGATTTTCAACGATTTTTTTCTTCGAAATAACAAATTAAGTTTTCGTTTGTGAACTATTACAACGAATAAATTAATTTATCCTCGCACCTTAAGAATTTAGTAAAATGAAATATAATAATTGAAAATTTTTGTAATATCGAACGTGCTTGTAGTCAAAAGTAGTACTTCATTACCCACCGAGTGATCAAAGATGTAGATGAAAACGAGCCAAACTGTATCAAACAGAACAATATTACTTCAAATCGATGAATTTCGTTGAAAATTAGAACACGTGTACTCACCAGAATCACAAAACAGTATTTACTTTCCTCCTAGACCACTCATTAAATTTCCCAATCCACCAGTTGCTCCTTGTTGCAACTGTCGCATCATGTTTTGTAAACCTGACATGCCACCTGGAAATTGGATGTAAAAATTAAACGTCTGATTTGTATCGAACTACAGAATGTAATCGAGTTTACTTACCCATTTGATGAAGCACACGAGGATCCATCATTCTCGCCATTTGTTGATTCAGTTTAGCCATCTGAGTTTGATTAACATTTTTAGCCATATCACCTCCTTTGAATAATCCTTTAATACCTCCCATTTTTTTCACAACTGCTGCGAATTTCGTGTACTGGACGACTAAATCTTTTACTTCTTTTTCGGTAACGCCTGCACCTTGAGCTACTCTTGTAACTCTGCCACCTTGTTTGGAAAATAATTTAGCTCCGTCTCTGTGATCTAGTTCTGAAAATCGATAAATTTTGGAAATTATCATGATGAGTACCTATGGCTTTGAATAAGTGAGTAGAATCTACCTCCATCGTTCATACTGTCCATAATAGTCATAAGTTTCTTGAGCCGAGCCATAGATTCTTGTTCGCTACCTTTAGACATGAAATCTTGACTGAATCCGGGGATCATGTTCTGAAAATAATCATTCGAGATTATTTCTCCGGCGATCAAATTGAAAATTCATTGATTACGAAATTTACCATAATTTGAGAGAAAGGGCCCATTTTCATGATATTTTGGAATTGTTCGTACATATCTCTTAAAGTGAATTGCCCATGTTTGATTTTTTCTATCAGTTCTTCGTTGTCGTCTAATTTAAGCTCGTTTACTTTATCGATAAGACCTTCTATATCACCCATTCCCAGCAACTTGGATACGAACGGTTTAGTTTTGAAAGGTTCGAAATCATCTATGTGTTCTCCGGTACCGATAAATATTATAGGACTATTTGTAGCTGCGACGCTGTTAACAAAATACACATTTAGGAATATTTCCTAACCATGGTTTGATTACGAATACTGATTTGATACTTACGCACTCAAAGCACCACCACCTTTCGCATGGCCATCTAATTTGGTAATAATTACAGATCCTACGTCGACTTTTTCTTTAAAAGCTCGAGCTTGAGCTTCACAAGCTTGACCAATAGTGGCATCCATAACGAATACAATATTATCGGGTTTCTGAAATCAAATCGCGGTTAAAATATGAAATTCTAGAATGAAGGAAATCATCGCTGGTAACTTACGATTGCGTTCGACACTTGTAACATCTCTTCGAATAAAGAAGCTTCTTGTTTATGTCTACCGCTGGTATCGACGATTATGATTTCAAAGCCTTCTTTTTTAAACATCTCAACACCATCTTGGGCAATAACGACTGGATCTACTTCTGTATAACTATTCAGAATACAAATTAAAATCTATGCCAATTTTTCAGTATTTTACCAAAGCTTAATATTTATACCTTCCGTAAAATGGTATTCTGGCTTTTGTGGCATTCTGTTTAAGTTGATCGTAAGCACCAGCACGGAATGTATCAGCACAAACTAACGATGTTTTCCAGTTCTTCTTCTGATAATAATAAGCTAATTTAGTACAAGTGGTGGTTTTACCGGAACCTTGTAAACCGACGAACATTATCACAGATGACTTATTTTTAACAGGTTGAAAAGCTTTGACACCAGGATCAACCAACTGCAAGTAAAACGATCATTATTTAAATAGAATCTAAAATTGGAGAAAGTGGTGAATACGATCCATACTTTAATCAATTCTTTAAATACGGCGCTCTGGATCATACGTCTTTTATTCAATCCACCGGCCATCTCATCGAAATCGATGACAGATCGTACATTTTCACGTAGTCTTTTTACAAGCACTACGTTTACATCGGCTTCCAATAGCGCTAGACATATTTCTTTGAGCATAGAATTCAAGACCTGTAAAATACGCGATGTTTATAGATGAGTTGAGTTGGTTTATTTATGGTTTGAAATGAGTCGAGATTTACTTACATCTTCGTTTATGATGGTAGCATTGCTTAAAGATTTCAAAGCGGAAGTAATCTTCCGTCCTAAATCGGCTAAAACCATTTTTCAATCGATTCGTTACCAAGTTGATGAACAAAAACCACGAACTTTTTATCTGTATGGTAAGATGGTATTGTATTACGAAGTTAACTAAACAACATGATTGAACGTAGTCTGTTCTGAGGCAATTTATCAAACCATTTCGCTACTTGGTTACAGAAATTTGGTAAAATAATATCCTTATCACTAAATTATTTAAAATTTACGTTGACTAGTTTGTTGAATAGATTAGCAGTCGTTTTGACAAGTTTCTCAGAATTGTCACGTGTCACGTAGTCATCAAATCAAATCCGCGCAACTGCAATCCAATTTTCCAAAGTTTGAACTTTCACGTTTCACCTTTTTGTAGACTTCGCACCAAATGAATTGAAATTTCGAAAATTTTTGAGTATGGGTCAACAGAATGGACTGAAATAGAACTAGGCTTTGAAACTTTTACGTCTCTTTCTTTAAAAATATGAGAAATATAATTGAAAATCACTCTTATCAGCTCGAAACGCGAATAATGCTGACACGGCATTTTTTCGATGCAACGTCGGCTATCGCGAAACTATTTATACCCATGGAAAGGTTGATTTTGTTTCATGTGGTGCGGCATGCACTTTTTTTTTTCTCGATCAACATGGTTGCGAAAAAATTTACATGTAGATTTCTCGAATTTCTACAGATTTTTTCAGAAATTCACTCGTATTTTTCTCCCACCTAGCCGATAAAATTTCATGAATTTTTTCAATTCATCTTATTAGTCATCAAAATTTTTCATAAAAATTCATGAACCTACACTTCCAGTGTTCCATCCAGAGCCAGGGAACTTTCCCAAAAACCTGTAGCATTTCGGAAAATAATTGGCAAAATTTTGGTCAACTACGTACCTCATTTTCTCTAGATTAGTAGATTAGTTGAAGGAAAATAAGCACGTCAAATTATTCCAAGTCGTCCACTTTCGTTTATGGTAGGTACCTATCTTCTTTTTTATTTTAAAAAATATATATTTATATACATCATTTTTCAATGGAAGCGGAATGTTTTGTCGAAAAAATGGTTTTACGTTGCATTGGTTTCAGCATTCAGCCTATTAGGTATCAAATCGCGGGCAGTTTTATTTTCTTTTAATACCTACCTATCTGAATTTCCAATAAGGCAAATCGAAGAATCGGACTACAGAATAGTCATTTTTTAGCCATGGATACCTAGTATGGAATTCTAATTTGAAACATCCATTTCACGTTTCACAAAATTATTAGAATGGTAAGCTCGGTTTAGAACAAACCATGACGAAAATCAAATGGAAATTGCGGAGTGCTGTTTTCTGAAACATACTGATAGGGAAAAGGAGAGAGACGTGAGAGATGTTCTGATTTCTAATAAACTACCCACATATGTTTTTGTTCATCACCAAAAGTGGAAAAAGAAGTTACAAATCAATCAAAATACCGAAATGGGCTTTAAAAAATTTCAATTTTTTTCAAGGTTAGATGACGACGGTCGGCGAGTTCTTCCTTCATTTCAAATTTTTATTAGGTACGCAAAAATATTTTCTTAAAACAAAATATTCAAGTACCTATGATTTTAAGTAAATAATATTATTGAAAAGAATTTGAAATTGAAAAAGTCTGCAAAAAAATATTAGGAAGAATTGTAAATATGTGTACGTATGTGAGAACTTGAAAAAATTAAAATAACCAAGCTGGAGAAATTTTTAAAAATTCGACTTGAACAATGAAACCATAACATTGAATTCGGACTTGTTACGGGCGAAAAATCAAACTGTACCATACAAAACAAAATCGTTCTTCCCATGAGTATAACTAGACTCCTCCAAAAATTTCAACATTGTCAAACAAAGAGAAATTAAGAATTGTCGTGTTGCTCCAGCTTCGCAGCTTCCGCACATGTGTTTAAATTCAAACTAAAATCAATGTTGGAAAAAATCAATATAATCTTGAATTTCAGTTCAACACTTTCATCTCCCTGTTCTTCCAAATTGAAACTAAAGACTTCAAAAGTTTAATGCGATACATAACTCCCTCAAATAAATCAAAAAAATATTTTTCAAAATGAATCAACATCCCGGTAAGTTGAATTTTAATACTTGAAAAAAGGAAATGAAAATGAAAAATTCTAGTAAAAATTTAAAAATTCCAGGAGAAGAGGTCGATGTTGATGAAATGAAAACTGAATTAGCCAAAATGAAATTATTATTAGCTCAAAGTTTGCATGAAATCGAAACATCAAAAGAAGAAAGAAGGAAAACTTGTTCTACAATAATAGATGGTAATTTTCTTAGCACTATTTTTCTCGTAACTTTCGTCGGTATCATAGCTGTTTCATTTTACGCTTTTCGTAATCTATATTTTGCTGTACTGAAAAAATTCCCATCCCCGGCCAAAGACGAATTGTAAAAAAATCGAAAATTCTTCCATTTTCTTTTAGCTTTTTTCTCAGCGTAATTTATTTAAGGTTGTGTCTAAAACTATAATTAAAGATGTAATTAAGTAAGATATCATTTTTGTCAACCTGTATTTTTATTTGCTTTTTTAATTTTGTTTATTCGATTTATACCTACCAATAAGGTTGTATTGTGAATTAAGTATTAAAATTACTTATGCTTGAATATATTGTCAATCACAACTATAACTAAAGGGTAAAATAGGTAAGTGATTAATCAACATGAAAAACAAATTTATTTACAAATTATTTACATATTCACAACAAATCAGTACATTATTTAATACAAGGGTATGTTAATACCTCAAAATACGAATATAAAAAATTAAATCCAAGAATCAAAGAACGACAATTTCAACAGCTTCCTTAATCTTGATCTTCCTACAACAATTTCATAGTCCAAACTTAATCATTTTTTAAACATATTTTTAAAATTTATTATTAATGAATTAAGTAAAAAAATAACACAACGAAAATACGAAGCGTATACTTCAATTCTTAACTTCAATCACTATTTGAAATTAAAAACGAAGTTTAGCAAGTAAATCATAAAATTCTTGATCCTGAATACTTACCTCAGGATTGGCTGAACTCTGAGAAGAAGCAGACTTTGGAACCGAAGTGAACATCATTGATTCGATTTTTTTCTTTCTATCTGCGGCAGCAGCTTCTCCCAATATTTTCATTTGTAAAGGGTTCGTTTCATGACCAGTTGCCAAGAGCACAGCACGTTTCTGAAAATGAGAAAAAAATCGTTTACAGATACTAGAAGATATTATTTTCAATTTTTCTGTGATTAAACGAAAATTACCGCTGCTTCTGGATTATTGAATTCAATAAGGCCACGACCTTTTTTTGTGGGCAGGATGACGATGGTTTCAATTTCTCCATACTGAAAAATAAATAATTAATTTAGGTTATTTTAGCATTGATCAGAAAAATTTTTAAATTTGAGAATACAATCTTACAATGGAGGTATTCCAGTGGATAGATAACATTAGTGGACCATTTAATTGATCAACTCACAATTTTTCAAACCTTAGAACTTAATTTTCCTCTGTAGAAAAAAAAACATTTTTTTTTCGAAATTGTAAAAAATGTTAAACTATTCTGCAAGCTCAAGATCGACACGAGACTGTTTCCAATTGATTCGAAACTTTGAAAATAGAACATATTATTTTCTCTAACTTTTGGCTTTTTATCTCACAGCAAGTTGGAATACCTCCCTCATTTAGAGTAAATATGTAATCTGATTTCATTCATATCGTTAATGAGGGTTAACACTCACCGGTGAGAATATTTTTTTCAATAAAGTTTCATTATATCCACCATTTGTTTCATCCGTTTTATTAGCTTTCCATCTAAGACTAACTTGGCAAAAGGATTGATAATGTTCCTCTAATCGTCTCTGTCTTTCTTGTCTACACCTTTCATCTTCTTCTTCGGCTTCTCTTTTCGATTGTTCTCGTAAAATCTTAATTTTTCTCTACAAAAGATAATTAAAATTAGGTACTTCAATACCTATGTTGTTTCCAAAAAAAGGAAACCGTGAATCGATTCAAAAACCAAACCTGTAATAAATCATCCTTCTTTTCTTGCTCAGCTAATAATTCCTGTTCTTCTAACTTTCTCTTGAATTTTTTCCTTTCATTGTCTAATTCTTTATTGCGAAGTTGAGCAGCGTGTTTAGCTTTTAGTTTTCTATCGTATATTCCCTAGTTATCAAAAAAAAAAAAACATGTTAGATTGAAATTACTTGCAATGTAGGGAAAGTGAGATGAAGTTTACTCAAAAGGAAACTTACTCTAGCTACATCGTTTAATAATAATTCTTGAATTAGTGAAAGCTGATGAAATAATCTGGCGGCGTCTGGATCATCAGGATTCTTGTCAGGATGGCATCTTAGAGCTTTCTTTCTGTATGCTTTTTTTATCTACAACCATGCATAACGCATTAGTATAATTTCATACATACTTAGTTCATATTGTAAGATTTCAAATAGTCTATACTTACTTCAGCTTTTTCGGCACTTGGAGGAATATCCAAGAGCCCGTAAAGGTCCAAATTTTCAATATCTTTATACTTATCTGCCATGACT
The DNA here is from genome assembly GCA_038380155.1 of Pseudococcus jackbeardsleyi. Taxonomy (NCBI): domain Eukaryota; kingdom Metazoa; phylum Arthropoda; class Insecta; order Hemiptera; family Pseudococcidae; genus Pseudococcus; species Pseudococcus jackbeardsleyi. The sequence continues at coordinate 48,142,557 of CM076239.1, forward strand.
GTTTGGCTGGCTCACTGAAGGATTAGGAACTAAAATTCAAATCTGATCTCAGCTTTGATGGCAAAATGAAACAGAACACTTGAAAATGCGGCACGATTGATACATTTTACAAAATTTTCTTCAGTACTTCAAATGTTCAAATAAAAATGATAAGGATAATATTTTATCATAATTTCGTAAGATTATGAAACTGTGCAAATGAAATTTTCGGTCTTTTTGCATACTCAATATAAGCCAATAAAAATTCTAGTTTGATATGACGTTATTTCAATCGACCAATCAAAAGCCAGGTTCACTTAGTGAATCATTCATCGAATCGTGAAATTCGAACCATCAATTTTCTATTTTATTATTTACCAACGAAAAAATTGATAATGATAATATAAGTTTTCTCTTCTAAAACGTTTGAAAAGTCAGAAAAATTAGAAGTTTGTTCTTGCTTCTTGTTCATTTAAATTTCGAAGTATTTGTGTATTTCGTACTCTTTGCTTCAAGCTTCCCAGTTTGTACCTCGTATCAGAAATCGATCGCGAATTATTCATTTAAAATTTCCATAATCAACACGTAAGTACTTTCACTCATTTGCTTCTTTTTAAAATTCTGATATTGATTTGATTTTTTAATGTACGCTCGACTTTCAGCATATGAAGTTCACCTCCTACAATCTTCGTACGGTTTAATCAACACAATGGATTTTTTCGGTAGTTTAAAGACCTTTTTGTATAACCACAGAAGAAAGTTCCTCATCAGTGGCATAGCTGTCGGCGGAGGAGTCGCTTTATTCAACTACATACGTTACCAGTTACAAAAACAAGAAAAACTCGAAGCCACTGAATTTTTGGAAACGATTCGGCGTCAGAGACATTTCGAATCTTTGGAAATCACTTGCCATCAAACCATCATCAATCTAGGTGGCCGCCTGCAAAAACAAATCCTTCAATTATTGGATATCGATGCAATTGTTTCACAGCTCAAATCCAAACCAGCCAATAGCTTGAAATTATGGCAAGATTTGAAGCTCTACACTTTCACCGAAATTTGTCTCATGGTTTACGCTCAAGTATTGTTGGTATTAGTTTTGAAAGTACAATTTTCAATCATCGGTGGTTACATGTACAAGAATCTAGACCGCTTAGATAACAAAGAGATTAATGAGCACACCAACGAGCAGTATCTCTCTTTGTACGTGAACTTTTTGAAGACTGGTTTACCTAAGTTACACGAATATATCAGAACCAGAGTTTCAGACATCGTAGCTCACATTGACTTGAAGCAAAAACTATCAGTTCAGAATTTACAAGAGATATTTTGGTCCATACAGACGTCTATAAATACCGAAGAGTTCATCAAAGATATACCTCATTTCTTAGTCATAGACGATCAGATAACAAAAACTTCTGATCAGATATTGAAGCAAATTTACGACGAAACTGCAGACGTACTTGCTACCAAAGAACTCACGTCACACTGCGTCAATTCGTTATTGAATTCCGGTTTTATGTACGCTATTGACCAACTTCTACACGCTTTCACCGAAAGTGCAGCTGAAAAACATCCGAATAAGGAAGAACCTTTGAAATTTTTCTCGTTACCGATAGCTAAAATGTTGCCTGTTATTCATAATACAATTAAAATGAAAGAAAATAAGGTATGGCTGAAAAATTTAATACTTTCTGATAAGTTGCAAATTCTAGCTGCAAATGTTTACGAATCGTTTTGCTGATTCGATTTATTTACTCGGTGATCAGTTCTTTGTACGTAAAATATATTCATATGGTAATTCGTTGTTGTTGCGAGGGATTTATTCTAAGTTTTTCATACGACTGGTTTTTACGAATTGAAATAAAATTTAATTTTTTTCATTTTGTAACTACCTTTCGAGGGTACAAGTTGAATTTTGTTTACGATTCAACGTGTGATTTTTTTCTTGGTTATTTGTTAATATTTTTCTTGTATGAAAATTACGTTTCATTTTTTTTTTTGAGACTATGACCTACTTATCAGCTGTACTGCGGAGGAATTTTACATCAGCTGATAACATATTAAGCTTGTTGAGAAAATTACCAGTAACAAATTTTATACACATTTTTTCTAATAAATTACTATTTTTTATTCGTTATTTCAATTTAAAAAATAGCTGTTGTACAATTGAATTAAGTTATTAAATTAACTACGCAATTAAAATAAGTTCATTAGTAAATCTGTTCATAATCGACAGAAATATTGAATTACTAAAAAGCCACAATTTTCTACTACCGACCAAACAAAACAAAAGAATCATTTAAAACCTAATGGTAATTGGTAAACCAATAAAAATCAATTAAAAAATGAAAAAAAAAGTGGAAGAACATTCGGTAATATTACGCAGTCTTATTAATAAAAAATAAAAATGTAGCTAAGATTGTAGATCAAAATAAAAAGCATTAAAATTAAGCATTTCTACAATAAATATTGCTTTTACCTTAATAATACTAGAAATTTAGTTTTTAGGAATGGGATTTTGGAAATTAGTAAAATCGGTTTTTAATTTGATAGTTGGAGCTGTAGAGATCATCGGGGTCTTCGAGATCACCGGTTTTTGGTCTAATTTGCCTTTCTGATTTTTGGCACGAATTGCAGCTTCTAGTTTAGAACGCAGGTTTCCATTTTGAGAAATGACAGTTTTGAATTCCTAAAGAATGAAAATCAAATTAAGCCCTGTGCGAAATAAAACGTAAAATTTGCGATGGAAAAATATTCACTTGGGGATATTGAGGGCCTATTTTTGTTAACCACTGTAGACTATGCTCGTGTAATAATTTTTGATACTTGTTGGGAAATTTCATCGAATCTTCTAATAAAAATCCAACCAAAGCAGGTACCAGCATTCCTAGCACTTTAACGCCTAAGCAAACAAAAAATAATGAATACATAAGCTTTAATAAAGTCTAATATAGGTACTGATAAACATTTCTGTCCTGAAAGATCTCACCTTGGAGAATATTCCCTAATAACGGCAAGATTGTAAAAAAAATGAAATGAAATAGAAAATAAATAAATATAAGTCATCTTCAGTGATTTAATGCAATGAAAAGTTCAATTTTACCTTTATCTGGCTCAGCCAGTCGTATCAATGATTCCACAGCATTTATCACCTCGATAGACAGTTGAAGTTCTAGTTCAGAATTGGGGCATTTGGTGGCTTCCAAATGCAAGTATTCGACTAACCTGGGAGCCAATGCCAAGATATATCCATTTGAGACAGTTTTATCGGAATGATTGAATAAATGTTTCAATGTCTGTACGCATTTCATTCTCACCTAAAATCGAATTGAATGGAATATTATAGTTACGACGAATAAAAAAATAATAATAATAAACAACTTATATATTGTATTCGTACTTGGATATTTTCGCTTTGGAAGCAATGTCTAAAATAATTAATGCAAGGATATTGTAAATTAGGAACCACAATTACATCAGCGGGGGCATTCAAGACGAAAATTGATAATGCCAGCATAACGCAAACTTCGTCGATTTTTTTCTCATCAGAACCTGAAAAAAAAATGAAAATTTTGATATTTTTTCACAGGTTTCAATCTATTCTCAAGAATTTTTTGATCATTCGTCAATCTACAGACCTGTCTTGGCTAAATCGATCATTTTAGCCATTGTGCTTTGCAACAAAGATTTCCATTGCTGACTTGATCTAGGATCAGCGCAATATTTATGGGTAACGAAAGAACGCAACGCATGCAAAGATGTAGTCACCGCCACATTGTTAGTTTTTCCATTGGTCGTCATCGAAGCGATCTCTTTCATGACACTGGTAGTCAGATACAAAACTGTAGGCAATATGGAGACAGCACCTGCACAAAACAAATCGACGATAATTTTAAAAATGAAAAAAAATATATATATAAAAAAAAGCAATAGAGAAATATTTTACCAGCTGGAGAACATAAATCGGGCAAAGACTCCATTGCAGTAATGGCACTAGCCACTAAATCACTGAGTTCGTTATTTGGCAACTGTTGCCTGGTTTGAACCGTAGACGAAACAAGAGACAGCCAATTCAAAGTGGGCATTTGCCTTACAATCAAACATAGGCATACTTCAAGCACAGCAAAAACAAATCCTTTGGTATGGTTAATATTTCCATCTTGGCCACCTTCTCCTAATAAATCTAATTCTTCGACGCTGTTGATGGAAACGTCTTGATTGACTGGGTATAATTCTGAATCAAAAATAATAACAATTAAGTACAAACAATTGATAATTTTGTTTTCTGCTGAACCTACCTTTGAATTTACTTTTCTTAGCAGATTCCAATGATTCTTGAACTGCTAAAATGGTCTGTTTCAAAACATCCATACACAATCGATGGATTTCCGAATGATCTTTCGTCAATATTAATCTGAAATATTACGAAAAAAAACCACACCAATGAAATAGAAATCAAACTGCACTGCCAAAGTACTATCCATATTCACCTATGAAGAACATTGCACACTTCAATAGGCAATTTAGAATTTGCTGTCAGCAACTGACGGGGATATGGTAAACTCAGCAACGCATACAAAGTACGTAAACACGTAATAACATTTTCAGTGGGACATACAGAACGTGAATTGCACAACGATTCCATGCAAATACCTAAAGAAAAAAAAAAATGCAATTCAACCATTTCGAAACAAGGCTCACATGATCCAGCAAAAATTCCTACACATACCAAAAATCAATCCAAAATATTCGGTCGCTTTTTTGGCAATTTTATCATTTTTCTCCACTGGAGGCTGTTTGAAGAAATCGGAAGTTAGCCAAAGTGTAGCAGCGTGTAAAAGTGCCGACCACGTAGAACAATAATGAGGCCTACAGCTATCCATCGTATCGTTTGTATAAAATGCTCCTCCGTCTCTGGGCAATTGACTAGAATATTCTGAAAAATTCCAATATTATAAGCACCAATTTCATCTTTCTGCCTAACACGTTGAATTATATGAAAATAAGAGCAAACCTGGTGGCAACATTAATAGTGCATGGTCACGTAACGCTGCTAACCAGTGTTCAGCCAATGATGATAATTCAGGCTGAACCAGACTTAGTAAACTTTCACCTTTGCTTTCGAATTTACCGAAATCGTCACCTTCTTCGTCTTCGATCGTAGGCATAGATATTTTGATATCACTGGTATAGCCTTCGTTTACCATCGCTACGATGTAAACCTGCATCAAAATGATAAATTAAGAAAATTACACTATAAATCGAAAAAATACCAGCTGATGAAATTACCTCAGCCCATGCTTTCAAAATGGATAATTTTTCCAAAGTAGCGACGCTTTCGTTGTACAAAGTAGTAGCATTCGATGTGTTTTGTAATTTAGTCAACGACGATACGAGTAATTGATGAACTCTGCGTAAATCGTTCAAATCTTTGGCAACTCCACTGCCGATCCAAGCACTGCAAACGGCACAAGCAGCAGCGGTGACGTGGCTGGCGGTTTCATTAGAAAATGCAGGTCTTAAAGCAGCTCCAACCTGTGAATTTTTTATATACATCAATATAACCTTGATTTTTCCTCACCGGCGAATAAAATAATACGTACTTGAGCTTGGAATTGTTCTAATAACAAATGACCAGGAAATTCGGGTTCGGGTACTTTGGAAAATTTATCGATGATGATATGTAATGTTTGCAATCCTTCTAATCGTAATTCGTCCGAATCACTGGTCGCGGCAATGAACGCCATTCGAATCAATTCAGATAAATGTAATACTAAATAATCACCTGGAAAAATATTTTCAAGTTAGATCACAATTTGAGGTAAATTTCTAGATCTACTGGAAATCATACCTTTATTTTTAGAAAGGTTCAATTCTTTGGCTAATTGTAAATCAAAATGAGCAGGACCAGCTGTTTGACATGTAGTTATGATACGTCTAACGCATTCAGCGGCGAATACTCTGGTGGGCCATCGAGGCTGAATAGAATTCTTTTTCGTATTACTATCGCCAGTTTTGAATTCAGCCAGATCGTCTCCTTCTTCTTCGGTTTCTTCAACATGGGCAGCATTTCGAGCGACGTCATTGTCTGTAGAGGATTCTAAAAATAATAATCGTTAATTCGAGACCGAAAAATCCATAAATAACATTCCATGATTTCAATTCCGTACCTGACGTAATAGTGAGTACAGATCGACACAGCGAAAGCCACTGGGTTAAATTATCAGCAGCGAGCATCTGTAGCATACTCGTCAACGTATCGTGAACGTCTTTAATAAGTTGCTTGTCTGTTTCGACATCGAGAAGTTTGAAAAGTAATCCGGGTAAACCACTTTCAGTCATAGCCAAAAAATCATCAATGGCGTTTTCGTTATTTTCACTAATCAATGTCAACGCATGATCGCAAATTTCTCTCGCTTCTCGTTGGGCTAATTGACGCAAACAGGATACTGCCGCTTTTCTCAGCAATAAATGATTATTCGATAGGGTTTTCTGTGAAAAAAATATAATGAGTTTCCAATTGGCGTTTCTGGGATAGAAAAAATGACAGATATGAATACTAACACAAAGCGTAGGAACGAAAGAAGATAGGTTGACGTGTCTAGGGGTAAATAAATGCAATTGCTGTAGGCAAGCGGTAGCCTCGGTCTGAACCAGTGGATCTTGATGGTCTTGCATAATGGCGCAGGCGCACAAAAACGACGATCTCGCAGTACACGTTGCTGTTGCATTTCCTAAGTAATCAAAAATGGTAAAAAAATGAGACCATTAATCTTCAAAAAATTGATACGTTCATTTTGAAAAGCCTTAGTCAACAATACCTTGTAATTCTGGTCCAATAACGGTGATCAGAGCAGAGAGTACTTTACCAATGCAATGATGTACGTCGACGTGAGACTGAGGAACAGTTAGAAGTAATTTTAAAGCTAATGAAAGTGACGGTTCTACGTATCCTCGAAACATTGGTCCACCGGATTCAGCAATCAAAGATAATGCATACAACGACCACACCTAAAATTAAAAATTAAAATCAGTTTTGATATAATTCCAACCTTCGAAGACGATATTGAAATCTGAACCAACCTGAACAACAGGAGAAGTACAATCTTGTGCTAGAGCCAATAAAATACTGACACTCATATTCAAATGTTGACTAGATCCCATTCCACCGACGTAACGATGAATACATCCCAATGCCAACGAATGCCCGGTACGACTCGCCACATCGCGAGCGTTTCTCAAACGATCGAAACTAGTTTGAGCCAATTCAGCGGTGAATCTGGGATCAGCTACGACTTGAGCTAGACGTCCGAGTGATTCGGCCGCAGCACAGCGCAAAATTGGGCTGCTATTGGTCAATGTTCCCTTTAAAAAAAATTGGATGTAAATTTAGATCCAATATCGCGATACTTGAAATTAAATTAACATTTTTTTACCACTATGAACGTTGTTGCAGCTTTTCTGACATCTTCTTGCCCAATATTTCCTTTAGCTTCAGTTAATCCTTTGAGAGCTGCTAACAGCGAAGCAAAAATGTTAATTGTGACTGCGTCGGCTCGAGATGATTTTGCTTGCCGGATGCATTCGACGAAATGTTCCAAAATTTGGAATCGATGTTTATTCGCGACTCGAGGAAATATTAAACCGAACAGGGAGACTGAAGAATCGATTACCGCAACACCAAGTGGCAATGGTCCGGGTAATTCTTCATTCTAAAAGGAAAATATCCAATTAATCGATCGAATAATTTGAAATTTTAAGAAAAATTCACAGCAAAGGATGGTTTACCGTCATAGGTCTGTATAAACAACATGGATCATGTTCCAATGCTCCGGAGCCAGATGCACTACTGGCCATTAACTAAAATAAATAAAGTCGTGTTAATTATCAAGCATAGAAAATATTTTACAAAAATCACACCAAAAAAATTAAATTACTTGATCTTCAACAATACGATGATCATTATGAAGCAAAGGAGCAGTTCCTAATAAAATTGACTCATCTGTGTGACATGATGCTCGAAGCAATGAACAAGTCGTATTGGCTGGATTCTCACTTAACGTGAATTCCGACACCAGCAGTCTCAAAATATGAGTATAGGAACCTAATCAAATGAAAAAATGTATGAAAAAATGTTTCCAAAATAATCCAAAAAAACAAATTCAATCAAGCAATCACCTTCGAAAGCATGTGGAGGAATCAATGACAATGTTTCGTAAAGTCGATGTCTCACCGTCGCTGCTGGTGCTTTGATATGTTGTCCATAGGACTTTAATACTGATCCCATACTGAAATAAACCATTCAATGAGTATTCTCCCAAAAAACATTCGTTTTAATACAAAAATTGATTAATTATCGTACTTGATTAACATTGATATCGCAGACTCAATCGGTGTCAACAATCTTCGAATAATATCTTCATTCACAAGTTCGGGGCAATTTTGCAAAAAGCTATGCATCGAAGATAGAGCTCCACCTCTTCCTTCCAGAGTCACCTGATCAAAATTAATTCGTCAAATTACGCGTTCAAAAATGACAAAATCCGGAGTTCGTCTCTATTCAACTAACCTGCCATGTAAATGCATCTCCACGAGCCTTTTCCGAATCTAATTCTTTATTCGAACGAGGAAACGAATTTCTCCATAATAATACCATTCTAGGTAATAAACTACGTACAACCGAACTTCCTATACCAGAAAATTTTCAAAATTAGAATTCAAAAATCGTTTCAAAAAAATCTGAGATAAAATCTTGATAATTCGCACCTAAAGTCATAATTGAACCGATCAAAAGCCATCCAGCTTGTGTGCGATGTAACGAAAGACGACTGTTTTGGTTTGCACTGCGCAGCAACTCTTCAGCTGTGTTGAATATGATCTAAAAAATTATTTTGATTAAATTATATAACTCAGAAGGTATTTTTTTTCCAAAAAAAAAAATAGTAATTCTCATTACCTTTCCTTTAGTATGAGGAACTCCCAAAGGAGAAAGTCGTACTCCTCCTAAAACTGCAGCTAATGCTCCGCTGTAGCCTGAAATCGCTTCTGAAGTAGTTTTCATATTTTCCAAACCTTCGAGACATCTGAAAAATACACAAATTCGTTAATTAATCATTTATTCAATCACAGATTTAAAAGTCTCATTTTAGTCAATTTACCTGTTAATTAAAATAGTGCATTGGCCTGGAACAGCAATACAAATACATCGCAGACACCAAGCTGCTGCTAATCTGGCAGCATAACAAGGATGAACCAAAACAGCCATTACAGCTTCGATCAAACCTACAAGAATACAATTTGATTAATCATAATGTAATATAAACCTACTGTAATCAAAGGGAACCAAAAGCCTACCACAAGATTGATCTGATATCAAATTATTCGCAGTTGTTCCCAAACTCAACATCAATAATCCCATTTCTTGCAATGCACATACCAACAGATGTTGACCAAAGAGAGTTTCTTGATTGCTGTCTTTAGCATTTTCTGGACTAAAATCTATAAAAGATTGATTTTTAAAAATTGTTACAGAAAGAAGAATAAAATATAGAGAAATTATACCTATTGTAGCCATCTGTTTAGCCACAATGATAGCTAGTTGCTTACAAGTAGATGCTTGAGCTTTTTCGCTCAGCATTCGACCAAGAATACTTCGAAGTATGAAATTGATACATTTTCTCGAATAAACAGCGTCTATATGGGACGATGCAGCTTTTGGATTGGCTACCAAATCCAAAATATGATTTAAAATGAACGTAGTATTTCTTTCTAGCCAACTGGCTCCCAACATTTGAATGAATATCACATACGCCTTCAAAAAAATTACAATTAGGTATAGAAATGGAAAATAAAACACGATAAAAAAATGAAAAATAATTACATGGGTTACTCCAACACGAACTTCCCGATTGACCGTCGAACTACCTTTGATAATTTCTCCAGTGCCTTTTAAAAATCCTGTACCACCTCGTAGAAATCCAGACATCAGTATTCCAAAAGCATCATCTAACGAGATCTCTTTGACATCTTTTTTTGGTCCTGTAAATAATTCTCGGTTAATGAGGCATACTAAAGCAGAATATCACGTTTTAAAATGAAATTAATTAATAACCTGATACAGGCATTTGGTTATTTGTTTGTGTTTGCGTGGATGCCACTAAAGTGCCTAGTAATTTAGCTATTGCATAACGCGCTTCGTAATTAGCACCGTCAAATGCTCGAAAACACAGAGCAGCCATACTTTCTAATTCAGTGGTATACATGAAAGGTGCGTGTTTAGTCATTTCCAATAAACACTACAAATGATAAAAATGTTACGAATGTTTATAAACAACAAATATGGTTAAAATTCAGTTTAAATTTCGTACCTTGGCGGCTGCACATCGAACTGCCATGACTCGATCGGTTAAACAGTGACGGGCTGCTTTGTAAATTTCTTTGTGAATGTTCGAGATGGCTGCTCCCATTCCGCAGCAAACCTACACCATTCAAGAGTTATTTTTCTGAAGAAAAGATTTAAAGAATATTAATTCTCACCTTTTCGAATGCCAGCATGACTTCGATACGAGTTAACGATTCGGCATTTCGTAAACACTTGATTAAAATTTGAACCGTTTCTTCGTACGATCTTCCCATCATACGACCTAGTTTTTGATACATGAATCCGATACAACATATTGCAGCTCTACAAAGAAAACACAGTTAATCATACGAAACTATTCCAAAAAAAGAGATATTGGAGCTTACAGTTTAGTTTGCGGAAAACTAGGAGAGTCGTCTTTATTCTTCAAGATGTCATTACATTTATTGACAGTATCGAATAACAGGAATGTGTCGCCAACACTGAACAGAGTGGCTAAACATCGAGCGACCAATCTTCGAGTTGGAGGTCCTGGACTTTCTTGGATTATATCGAGTAATTGGGCGACCAATTTTTTCTGATATCCTTTGATATCGGACTGAAAAACCGAACAGTTATGAAACATCTTACAAGTGTTTGAGCCAATAATAGTTGTGACTTTTTGCTTACTTTTTGGGCGGTTGACAGGACTTTATCGAGAAATCGGAGCCATTCGAAAATAAATACGGGTCGTTTCGGTTCGGGAATTTCCTTCAGAGCTTCTTCGTTCAATACTAAACTGTGACTCAGTTCCATGATTCCCATCAATTAGTTATTCCAACATATGAATAACAAAACTCCAAGTTACTGAATAGTGCAACGTAACGAAGCTGACATCTATAACACATAATAAAATTTACAGCTGTGTGTAAGAAGAAATTCATTAATGTAGGTTGACGTCGAAAAATTTGTCAGAGAATTCATGAATAATTTACTTACATCTGTTACAGCGATACTATTTTAGAATGGAATAAAAAATGCAAAGAACTGGTTACATAATTTAATGAAATTTGACTACGCAAATAATTGGATACTCCACAACACCACTGGGAAAAGCACAGCTTTTCACAAAAGAACTTTCCAAAAGGAAAATTCCAATTATTTTTGTTTTGATAAGAAGCGAAATTTTGCACAGAATGGAACGGTTTTCAAGTGGAGCAAGATTATGATTCATGATTTGTTCGTTCAGTCTAATTATAGCAGTCAGAAGATTCCTCTGAACTTTGATGTGGAGGAGAAATTTTTTATTTTAATGTTTAATTCAGATCAGAAATTCAGAATATTTACGATTAAAAGCAGGCAGAGATTTGAATTGAATTTTGAATTTTTGATCTGTTTAGGGTATAAGGTGAGGAAATTATATTTTGTTTTCAATTTTTTCACAGTAAGTTCTTCTTCTTATGCTAATTTTTTTTAGAGTAAGATACTATTTTTTCAAAAATGTTGGTTGTAAATACAATTTTCATCATAGTGTACACTCGCGAATCGCTCGAGTGCTCAAACTCGCCTTTTACTCACTCTACAACAAAAAATATCGTGTGCAACTCGGGAGATAAATGATTTTCGACGATTTTGAATCATTTCCTTCGCTTCGCTCGGGCAATAAACCTCAAAATTCGTCGAAAATCACTTTATCTCTCTCATTGCATAATATACTATACCTAGTATCAAATACCAATAGAAATTTCGATTTTGATGTGTTTTTTGTTCTCACAATTTTTAATATTTAATGCGACTTCATAAAATTTTAAAAATAAGAATTGTTTTCAATCTGCGCAGTTCTTTTCCATATTACGACTTACACAGAAAAAAACAACTTGCATCTTTTGTACAAAAGACGAAAAGAAAGTAAGAAACAGGAAAATGAAAATGCATCGACGTTAATGTGACTTTTTGCAAGTTTCTGTTTCTCTTTAATCGTCTTTCAAAAACCAAGGATCCTCACCATGTTTCGATTTTTCATCGCACGAACATTGTTACAGGCATTTTGGCTCCTCAAGGAAATCTTTGAAAAAATTTCTTTTAAAATTTTCATTGAAATCCGCAATCAATACTGATTCTAAACTTTTGATAATTTTATTATTCAAATATGAAATTTCAAGTTGAGCTATTATTTTTTAAATTGAAAACTATTTTTCAATATTATTGATAGATCAACAAAAATAATCAATGCGACAGTTGACAAGTTGTTAAAAAAAAAGCTCGTCTAAAATTTTTTGACTTTTTTGTAAAACGTATATATTATTTATTCAAGTTATCATTTTAGATGTTGGATTTTTGAATTTGATAAATGATCACAAATTCGATATTTTATTTCAAAAAAATCTTGAAAATTTGGCAATTTGAAGGAAAAAAATTTCAATTTTTTTTGGAATAGGTACCTACTTAATGAAAAAGCAGCAAACGATTTCTAATGAAATAGAGAAAATTAAAGATAAATTAATTCATTATTCGGCAAAATCGACTAAATACTCGATCGTTGAAAAATTTTAGCTTGATTTCCGACTAAAAATTATTTTTTTCGAAATAGAATTGATTTGTTCACTTTAATCAAGTGAAGTATCGAAGAATTCATCAGAATCACATTGGTGTAAAATTTTAATATTTCTGTCAATATTATACAGTCAATAATTTAGTAAGTATACTTCATTCACTAAATCATCTATCATCTCATCAATAGTTCATCATACCTATTACCGATAAAAGCAAATCTATAAAAATTCTCATCAATTAACCTTACGTTTGATTGGGATAAAAAAATTATTGCTGGCGTAATTTTAATCTAGATTAACAAGTATCTCATTTTGCATCATGCACCATATTAATCATGTACAAAAATTCCTTATCTTAATCTTTTCCAATTAACCCAAAAAATCTCTCTAAGGGTCACTAGACGTAATTTTAATACACATTAGTTTTCCACAATGAAAAATACTTACTTTCGTTACAGATAAAAAATAACGTTGCGAAATAATGCAATGTACAAATTTCACAACATTGAAATGTTCTTCTTCTTGGTATCTTGAACTTGGACTAAAAAATCAATGATTTTCTCTCAGAAAAATATGACTAATGTGTTTTCTACTTTGAACTTTTGCGAATAATTTTTAGTGCTTTCGAAACTTGTTTTTTGGTATTTTTTTTTGTTTTTTAAACCATTTGTGTACTTTGCCACAGAAGAGAAAATATTTCAAAAATTAAAGCTTGTTTTTTGTGCAACTGTAAGTAAGTACCTATTTCTTTGTTTTTCTAACCTATATCTGTGTACTTTGCTACAGAGGAAATAATATTTTTGAAAAATTAAAAAATACTAAAAATAAGGTAGGTATGTAGTAGGTACTAGGTACTTATTCACTTCGAATTTTTGAGATTTTTCAAAAGTCAAAACTCTGGCAATAGCACGAAACCACGAAATTATTTTTTTACCCAAAATTTATACTAAAAATTAAGGAGTTAAAAACTTATCAAAACAAGTCATTCGAGATAGGTGAAAAAATTGAAAAATAAATATTCCCTTAGCATTGATAACACCTTCAAGTGGTCAATAACCCATTTTAAATTTTGGTCAAACCTTTCCTTATTTTGAAAATTTCAAACCAATTTCTCACCGGATGTACCGATAAAAATAATAATTACGTCCGCCGATAAATTTGCTCATTACTAAAAATCGCTGACTGCTTGATACAATTTACTCGTTGATACGTATTTCTTAATCAATTACCTTCGTAAGCAGTACCTCCTACCCTCCTTCGCTCCTCATCTGCCATGTTACTTTCAACAATGTAGGAAACTAACGATTTTCAACGGTTGTTTCGCGTTCGAAGACTCCAACTCCCGTCGTAGTGTTAGTTTACCGGAGCCTGATGTTCAGTGTGTGTTGTGTGTGCGTGCGTTAAAAGTATCGCTGCGTGTCTATTGCAGTGCTTTGAGCTTTTAAATGCCAAAAATCGGGCTAATTTGAACCAGCTGTGATATCCTGTTTGCCGGGATTTTAGTGTTCTTAATGTTAATGTTTTAATTTTCCTTCATTTATTCATATAATTTGTACAATGCGCAATTTATAGTGTTCATTTTTCGCTTCCGTTCATATGCCGATTTATTAGCTATTCGTTTAATTTATTTTTTTCTTTTCTTTTCGATGTTTTAATTAATATTATTTTTGAAGTTCGTTACCCTACGGAATGTGCTTTTTTGGAATAATCTACTAAGGTATGTACAAGTGTTGATGGTATTTTATTATGTAAACTAATGTTATTGTGTATTTTCATCATCACTGATAACTTATTACGATTTCGTTCGAAATTTTTACGAAATTCGCTTCATTATTGAGCAAACTCGATTGCATTCTTTCGAATAGAATCCTTTCAAGTTGTTTTCACGTTTTATACACCTTTTTTTTTTTTTTTTTTGAGAAAACAGCTACCTGCATTACAGCTAACAGGCTTCGAAATATGATAACTTTCAACTTCACTTGACATCATGTTTGGCATTTTGATAATGCCGCCAAATGAAAGTACGTTGAACGGAAGTATTATATCATTGCTACTGAAAATTGAAATTGATATTTGATATCTATAATGGTTTTTGCTTTCAAAACGTATTTCTGATACAATGCTAGTTTTCTTATCGATAACGTGGCCAATGTTGTGAAATTTCATCATCGTTCCTTCATTAATCTCAAAATTTTAGTTAATGATCGTTCACGTGGAAACAATGACGTAAGATGCATATCGTGGTGAAATTTGGTATCAAAATTGATAGCATTTGGGCAGCCATTATCCGGCGTGTTTATTTTTAATCTTGATTCATTAACCTGTGCGAGTGAACACCTGAAACACCACCCACTATTTTACGCAGTTATAGTGCCATGTGCATCGTTCGTACGTTCGTTTTGTTCGACTTTTTCTTCGTATTGAACTGAATCCAGAGTCATTTTTCATATTAGAAATTAATGAGATAGAATTTAATCACGAGTGGAAAATTTTTTGTAAAAAAATGAGGTGAGTTGATCCATTTTGTTATTTTTTGTGAACTGAGCAAGTTGAAATCTTGAATGACGAGATTGAAATACTCGTATCTTGAGGAAAGGCCAAAAATAAATGGACATAAAAATTGAGAAGAAACCGAAAATTATTATTTTTTTTTAAAAATCAAGTTATTCTAATTTCCTATTTGATTGAAAACCACCTTACGCTTAGTCATGAAAGTATTTACTATTTAATAATCTACCGGTTGCGAAACAATTTTAGGTATTATTTTGAATAAATTTTCGAGCTTTTTATGCACATACATTGTGTTGGCCTAGGCAGGTGATAACAATTAACCTTACCTAACATTTTCTATTATCACTAACTTGATAGTAGTATGCCATTTTTCGCAAACTTCAAAGTTTTTTACAGTCAGTTTTAAGTGTTTTTAGCCGAATTTTTTTGAAAAAAGTTTGGCTATTGTGTGGGGTGCTATTTTTTTCTGATTTATGAAAAAAGGGCAGGCTTTTTTCTCGTTTTGGACCTCAGAGATTCTAATTTGTGATACTTAAAGCCGTGTCGGATTTTTTGTGTATATTTTGGTCTTCTGGTGCTGAGCCCAATGAGTCTTATGTATCAAATAAGCTCAAAATTACGTAATTAGGATCCATTTTCTGATTTCTCAGTTAATTTTGAGGACCCAATTTGAAAATAATTACGATTAGTCCCTTTTTTGTAAAAATTTTAAAATTTTGTGACGAAAATATTTCTGTAACTTTCACCTCTGACCGATATCCATTTAATTTTTCAACATACAAATTTTATCTTCTATAGTCAGCTTATTCCTGCTCTTTTTAAGGTTTCAAAATGAAAGTTTTCCCACCATTTTTTCAACATTATTCCAAGTAAAATTGAAATAAAATGACCTAGAGTCGAAATTTTGTATGTAAACTTGGTGTATTTCGGATTTTTGGGCTCAAAATCTGGGATTGGATGCAATCCTTTATCTAGGGACCTTAAATTTTACCCAACAAGAAAAAAAGTTCTGAAACTCATCTACAGCTCTTCTGATTAGTATCTATCATTTGCCCTCTTGTTACCAATTTACCATGTTAACGAGAGAAAAAATTTTCTGAAAAATGAAAAAATTGGTAACTTAATTTAAGAAGTTTTTTCGATGACTGCCATGAAAGTGAATGTTTCAGCTTCCGAGTTCATTCCCTCATTTTTTTTAGATTAGTTATTTTCAACTTTCTTTGTGTAAATATAGGACTGAGAAAAATAATTTTCCAGTCATGATTTTCTGTATTCAGGAGGAGGGAGGGAAAGAGTTCGAAATTTTGTCAGTAGAGTAATTTTTGAAGGTTTCAAATTCAACCTGTGAGACTTTTAAGGCCTCTTTCAGAGTGAAAATTAAAGAAATTGACCAGCTAACGTTATCCAACCTACAATGCAACAATGTGATGTAGGAAGACATTAAAAATTTTTATACATGTAGAATCAATTAAAGTCACTAAACTTTAGTCATTTTTGACGTTTCAACCAAAAAACTGAAAGAAATAGTATTTTTTAAAAATTTTTAGAAGCGGAGGGAGGAGGGGAGGTCAATACCGACCCCAAGTCTAGAAATTATTTGAAAACAGAGAAATTGAATTTTGAAAAGAATTGGTATTTGGTATTAAGATACCTGTTCTACTTCGAGTTGAACATCTCCCCAAAAAAATTGAGAAACCAGTCCAAAGAGAGATGGAGCTAGAAGACCCCAACAGGCCATTTCCTTTTTTGAAAAACGAGATTTTTGTCACTTTGGGTTTTTGCTGCAGATCCAGCTTTTGAAATTCTCAATCACTGGTTGAAAAAATTTAATTTGAGATCCTGCACCTCAATGAACTACTGATCTCGGTTCTCAGTACTGGATGCCATTATCTGCTTTCTACAAGGAAGTTGAAAAAATGTAATTTGATCGTGGATTTGAAGATTTTTTGATTTTTACTTCAAAATGAAGTCAATTTTTTTTAGTCTTTTGAAATAATTCTTGATGAATAATAAAATGTTCAGCAATTTCAGATGGCAGCACTGATGAAATAAGTTTCTAGTGTAGAAAATCAAATCCAATTTTTTGAGGATAGGAGTTACTGACATTTCATATGAGGTGGCACTGCTCCATTTTTTCCCAAATGGCCCTATTTTTATATTTTTGAACTGGAGGTTCAAAATTCGTCGGATGGTCTCTCATCTAAAAGAGATGAACCATCGTACCAATTTCTGTCAAAATTCACTAAATTCAGAATTTACTTTTTTTTTGATCAATTTGTACTGTCCAGCTTGCCTAACCTCCTGTTTCAAATTTAGCTTAAAATTCAAAAATAATGAGATTTTTGAACTTTTTATTCCTTAAAACCTTTTCGAGCTTTTTCCAAATCGAAAAATCAATAGAAAAAAGCTCTATATTTCTAAAGCATACAAGTAAACCGAATATGCAAGTTTAATATACCTTAAAAATAACTTCCAATTTAGAAATTCGGCTCTTATAACGACCTGTCTGTTACTTTATCTATCAAGTATTCACCCTAATTTTATTTTCGTTCAATTTGAGTAGGTAGGTATTCACTCATGCCTGAAAATTGAAATGTTTTGCCACGTTCATCGCGTAGGTTTTTTTTTCACTCATCGAAATTTAAACACGAATTAATGACGTTTTAATTTATGTTTTTTCGAGCGGTCGATTCGATTAATTGTCTGGATGGTTGAAAAATATTTTCATTCGTTCGTATTTCTCGTTACTATTAAAATAGGCCCGCTCACAAAAAATTATGAAATGTTTACCATGTAAAAATGTCGGTTTTAAATTGATCTATGTTTAAAGTACGGTTTAAAATTCCTGTCAGCTCGCACCATATTTTTGATAGGTGGTAGCTCAAATGGTGATTTTTTCCGGTATACCTCATTTCATGACGTATTTCACACGTGAAAAGAAAAAGAACCCGGTACCCGCACGATGTCTGTGTAATGTAAAATGTAAAGACCAAAAATACGGTAATCCAGAGATCCAGACGCGAGCATATTTCACCACGTCATCGACGTATTTTTTGAGCTACCACATGCGTCATTGATAATCGCCTCGCTACCGCGTTGATATAATATTGATGGGTATGGTGCAAGTTAACAGATTTTACCATATTCTGTTTGATTTCAACTTATGTTTATCGAAATGACTAATACTAACTTCGAATTGATTTCATTACAGGTTAACTTCAGACAACAGTCAACGAGTACAAATACATCCACAATGGAATTCTCAAAATCGCTATAACCGATTTGGTGGTCGTGTCGATGGGACGAGCGATGCGCGTAAACCACAGGAAGTAAAAATTTCGCCAACGGATAAGGGGTTGGTGTTGCAGAACCGTTCAACGTCGGATTACTTTTCATCGTCTGTATCCTCGGTACGAGGAAAATCATCGGATTCGATGCAAACGGATCGAGTTTTAGCTGCTTTTCTGAGTTGGGATAATAAAGCGGAAAGAAATGCTGCGGAACAATCTTCAGTTAATGTGACAGCCGATGACGCGGTCGCTGAAAATGGATCCGAAGTCGCTGCTTACCAACCCCGCGTATCCTCCCCGCCGGTCGCCTTTTCGCCGGCCGCAACTCAAAGATCTAATTCGCCCAATGTGCTGCAGTACGAGCCGCAAGTTAGAAAATGCCCACCGGTCTCTTTGGTCGCCGATAAATACATGATATTAGATGAGCTCGAAGGTAGTTCGTTGAATATGTGTGTGAATATACACACCAAGGAGGATTTCGTTTGTAAGGTAAGAATCTGATTTTTTGGATTTTTTTTCGGGTTGAAATTTTTTTTATTGTAGTTTAAGACTGAAAAATTTAGAAAAATTCCATTTCTACGAAAAATTCCAATTTTTAGCATCCTTTCTCCTATAACCAGATTTTGTTTGCTTTTGTTTATTTTAAAATTCTAAGAAAAAGGAAATAAGTTGAATCCCTTCCGAAAAAATTTTTTCAAAAAGTTGATTCATTCCCAAAACGTTCTGAGCTCAAAAGCTAACTCAAAAAAGAAACTTGAAAACTATTCTCAAAAATATTGAACCATTTGATCAATGGTCAAAATTATAATGCTTTACCTATTGTCAAAAAATTGTCACTTTTTTTGGAAAAAAAAGTTTGAAAATTGACCATCAACAGAGATTTGATCAATGGCCAAAATCATTCTGTACCTATTGCTGAAAAATTGACAATTTTTTAAGCAAAAAAAAGTTTAAAAGTTGACTAGATAGCTGGAAAATATACTTCAATGCTCCATTTTTGAATGAAAATGGATATTCAACAAAATTTCATTTTTCAATTTTTGAAAAAGAAATTATGATCTTTTTCAGGGGTACTCAAAATTAGCCATAGACGATTAACTCGATTAGCATTCTTGAAACCAAAGTTCTAACTGAATTTTGAGCTCATATTGTGCAATGTGTTGAAAAAGCGCACATTTGCCAAAAATTGCAACTTATCAGTTTTTCACAGACTCTCAAAGTATCAATAATGGGGGAAAAACTGGAAATGCATTTTTTTGATGTCGATGCCATGTTTGAGTGGGAGTAATTTTTGCATGAGTATGGAGTAGTGGTCATTTTATTCCTCTTTGAGAATTGTTAGGTTAGGTCAAGATTTGACTTTTTTTGAAAATTGTTCGGTTTAATTAGGATTTTAGTTAGAATTTTATTCCCTTTGAAAATTGTTAGGTTAGGTTAGGATTTTATTATTTTTTGAGACTCGTTTCAAAAATGATGACATAAAAATTATGGCTACTCTCTCATTTATAAATCAATGAAAATTATCGAAAATCACTGAAAAAAGGGTCAGAATTTCAGCACAGTAGTGAGAGTGAAAAAATTTCATTGAAAATAAACAGTGAAAAAAATTGATGGCAAAACTGGCGAAAATTTTCTGCAAATTCAATAAAATATCTGAAACTTGCTAAAAATTGGTAAACTTCTTTGAAAAATTATAGAAAATCCATTGACAATCAAGGAATTTTTCAATGTGTTGTAATTCTGTTTTTTTCCCCTCAGTGACTTTTCATTACTTCAAAATGAGAAAGTAGATCTTAAAACAACTATCAAGATTTCACCCTTATTTCTCTGTATTTGGCCTTATAATTATGCTTTGTTTAAAAATTTGTGGCAATAAAATTGAAAAAATCTAAAATGGTCTTTGAATCGATTTTTTTGCCTAAAAAAATTCCATCAATTATCATTTTTTAGAAGTTTTCAAAAAAGATCAATTTTTTCAATTTGATATTTTTTTACATAATTTTTTTTTCTAAAATTCAAACGATATTTATATGAAGGCTTTCAACTTCAGAAATTCATAGGCAATAATTTTTTGTCATCTCCCCCCCCCCTCTTCAAAAAGTCTTTCAACAAAAAAACAATTAGTATCATGAAATATTAGCAAAAATTTTGATCATTTTTTACTATAAAAATTGAAAACTTTCAACATTTTCCTTGCCCTTGAATTTTTTTATGAGAGATTTTTTTATGCAACTTGAATGTAACAAAATTGGTGTAAAAATGATGAGAAAAATTTTAAAAACGGCAAAAATTTTAATTTTTGAGGTTCAATAGACACAGAGATAGTTGAAAAAAGTGAACAGAAAATTCGTTTTTTTTTTTTTTCAAATCCTAAAAATGAATGCAAATGTTTTTTCTCGAAGGGAGGGGGGACATTTATAAAAAAATAATTTTTTAGCAGAATTTTACATTTTAAACAAAATAATAGTCTGATTTTAATTTCGATGCAAAAAATGTAAAAATCAGAAAATTATGTAATTTTTATATCATCATTGTCTTAAAATGTAGATACAACTTTGTGCTTCTCCCCATTCTACTGTTTTTTTTTTTTTTTTTTTTTAAAGACCAAAATTATTACTTTCGGTGAAGGTTTTTCAAGTGTGTATTTTTTTCAAATCATGAAAATCGATCAGTATTACCTACCAAATTTTTTCAAATTTTCGGACTCATTTCGTCAAGTTTTTCCTCAAAAAGAGCTTGTCTGGAAAATCGACTCCAGGTTTGAACATCTAATAAAACAATTTCTGAGCATTCAATTTCCAATATTAATTGTCAATCCAAAATTGACCCTTATGAACCCTGCTATTTTGATTTTTTTCATCCCTAAATTAATTGGTTTCTAGAAGTCTAATAGTCTCAATTATTCTCTCAACTTTTCAATTCGTTCTGATGGAGTCGATTTGAAGTCGTTCTAAACCTATTACTCTTAAGCTCTAGAACTTGTACCAGATTTTGGAAACCCTCTGGTGATTCCACTGCCCCTTGAAAATGATTGAAATCCACTCAATTCCAAAAATTTCAATTTCCATATAATACCAATCAATTTTCAAATCGTGCTTTCGTCTAAACACTACAAACATTCGGGGGCGTACTTCTCGCCGATGTTTGTTTTACAGCGTTACGTAGGCATACCTCTGTCGTGACCAAAAAAAATTTACAAATCGAGCCCAACGATTTGTTAAGGAAAATAGGAATAAAATGTTTGTGAAACTTTTCGCAAGAGACAATCGAAATACGCGATCGAGACCTTCAGTCGTTTCTATGTGAAGCGGTGCTTGACAAAATTTCCCGCGGCGTGTTTCATTAAGATTGCAGCAGACACCATTAGGTTATTTGCCCTTGCTATCAATAACCGTATTGCGTGTATAATGTTTCCTGTAGTTACGGTGGCGTTGCAGCGTACCAGTAATGTAATATTTATCTTACCAAAGTTGTCGAGATAGCCGTAGGAAATTTTTCATTTCGCGGATAGTGAAATATATAGAAATGACGCATGCACGAAATACACACGTTTGATTGCGCTTTCGCGGGAATATATTTAATAGGTCATTTGATCATCTAAACTTCGCCATCGGATCGAGAATTGGAAAAAACCTCTCGTCAGCAGAATTAGCTAAAAGAAAAACTCTTCGAGTAGGTATTTGTGTTGAAAATGTAGGTAAATACAATATTTGGGATTCGGTTTATTCGACTGTTACCTCGTTACTGTTTTACTTCACCAACTTCATGTTAAAGAAGGTCAATGTTGTTTTGAAACAACGAAAATTACCAGTGGACACCATTGACTGGTTTATGGCATTATTTGGCTTCGCTTTGTATTGCTGACTTATCTTTTTGATTAAGATAGCAATCATTATACGATTATTTTGAAGGTTTTTTTAATTTTTTTTTTCGCTACTCTTCAACCATAAATTAATACCGAGTTGGAACGGTTTTTTTAGCCGCTCGTTCGATGGTTTTAATTATACCTGCCTCGTGTGGTTTTAAATTCTATTTGAAAAAATTAAAACTTTATGAGGTTTTTTTTCGTTTTTCAACTTTGCGTAAACTTTCGACGTTATTGAAAAACGTGAATATTTTACATCGGGTTTCCATATTAAAAGGCTGGATTTTATTTTGTTGGGCGTTTTGTTAGTATTTCGCATGCATTTTTAATCTGTTAATTAACTTTTGTCGCAACGTAAAATATTAATTTTGTAACTGCCTGATAAATATTGGTTTTATTGAATTCGATGTATTTTTAACGAGATTTTTGCTCGAAATTTGTATGGGAATATGATAGAAAGGAAGGGTTGTGTGTTAATTCAACCAAAAAAAAAGTTCGACCTTGTGTTTTTCAATTTTGCATAATTTTCCCTCGTAAAATGTAATCGCTAAGTAACTGAAGAATTTTGAGGGAAGGAAGGGAGGAGGGGGGGGGGGGGCTTTGTACTGAGCACTGAAATAGTGGAGTGTACGAATAATGTCGAAATTCTCAAAATTCAAAATGTATGAAATTTTGATAAAAATTGGTGACCAAAAATTATTTAAATTTTTTTTTACTTTTTTTATTTTTTTTTCAGAATTTATGATTACAAAATTGTTTGAATTGCAGATTTTTGAAGAATTTGGGGGGCGGGGGGAGGGTCGAACGAGGTTGTTGATAAATTAATATTGAAAAACAAAACCTTTTGATTTCTAATTTTCATACAAACTGTTGAGAAAAAGGAAGGAGAGGTAAAGTAGAGAAAGTTGATTTTTACCTAATTCTCGTAAAATTTTGTTCTTAGGCTGTGTTCAAAAAGTCATGAAGATGAAAAGGACCGTCATTTGACAAAGTGGCGTTAAAAATGAAAAAAGTGCTGAAAAATTATGCTCTTTTCCCTTCATTGACGGGACTTCTATTTTTTTTTTTTTTTGGAAAAAAATTGCAGTCAACAGATTTCTTTGATGTTTTTTTTTCTTGATGTAGTCTTTCAAAAATTCATGTTACGCTATAACTCGACCCAAAGTTGACTCACAAAAAAAATTCAAGAGGCACTGAGGAAATTTCAGCTTTTTTTCGGTTGGTGTTGCCTCAAAATTCAATCATCCTTATTTTTTGTAAAAGTTGAAAAGTTTGTTGAAAATGGACCAATTTTCTCTTCAAGTGGTTTAATTTCTAATTTTTTTGGACATTAATCGGACAATTTCTTCATAAAAAAGTAAAATTTTCACCTTTTTTAATCATATCAAAATCTATTATTGGCAACGTCGCATTTTTTTCAAACATTGAAAATAGACTATTTGCAACAAGTTCTGTTTAAAAAATCGAAATATGTTATTCGCAGAGACTGTTAAGAAAATTATTTTAGAAAATTTTTTGGTAATCCACTATTAATGTATTTGCGAGATTTTAGATTTTTTTTGCAAAATGATTCCAATTTTTTGGAAGATGAATTTTTTAAGGTACAATGAAGGGGTGAAAGTATTTCGCAGATCTTGTAGAAATTTTAGAAAGATCTGCAAAAATTCTGTACTTCGGATGTGAAATTGTTATTGAACCGCATCTCGTTACTTCAGAAATTGGTATTTCGCGAACTTTGATACTTCGAGTTGAATCAATATCAAAATCTTAATCTGAAAAATTGCCTAAAATTTGAAAAGAAAACCCTGAGAAATGGGTTTGGTCATCAGGATGTTAAACTTTGAAATTGGAATATAAAGTCAGAGAAATCACTTTTAAATTTTGTAAAAATCCCCAAGGAAAATATGGATGAAAAAAAGAGTACTATTCTTTTATCCCTTCAATTTTAAGGTGAAATTTAAAGAATTTTTGAAAAAGAGCAACTTACGAGTACTCCAACTCCAAATATGACCTTATTTTTACGATTTGACCCCTCCTCGACCCACTGTAACCCCAGTTAGGGTCAAAATCTGAATATAAAAAATCGTAAAAAATTACGTGATACGTGTGATAGAATATTTTCCTATTTGGACGTTTTTCATAGTCTGTCTTTTTCCCTCCTGTTCTGTTATTTTGGGTTAAAATGTAAAGGAGAATCAACCATATCACGTATTATTTCGATTCAGTAAAATTTTGATATTTAAAATTTTTTTCAGTGTTTTTTGATCCCTTTTGACGTATAAAGGTGGATTTATGAAAGTCAAAAAGTATTTTTTTCTCTCCAGATTCTAATGAAGAAGAGAGGGAGAGGGAAAATTTTCCCCTCAAAACGATAACAAAATTTATTTGGAAAAGTAGCATAAATACTTAATTGGGTTTAGCCCAGAAAATTTGAAAAATTTTAAATTTTTGGCCAAAAATTGAGAGAAAAATTAGAGATTTGGAGTGGAGTCATCTTCGGTTCCTTGGGATGGTTGGAGATCCAAAGTGAAACATTTTTGGTCAAAAATTGGGAGAAAAATTAAAGATTTGGAGTGGAGTCCGAGAGAGGATGATCCCTCTGGACTATTTTTTCAAAGGAGCTGGAGAAACTTCTTAAAAAATTCGAAGCTGTAGAGAGGAAGGCCCTCCCCGTTCCCTGGAATGATCGAAGATCCGAACTGAAGCCAGAGACAGGAGGGAGGAATGCCCCTTCAGAGCATTTTTTTGGAGCTGAAATCGGAGATACTTTTTTTAAATCCTTGGAGCCGGATGGCCCAGATCCCCTCCCTCCAGATCCCTGAGAAAAATATTATTTCGAAGTTGAAAAATAGCAAAAAATATTATCATAGTCGAAAATTTACAATTTTTACCCTCTCTTCTTACGAATAATTCAACTTTCCATACTACACATATTTTTTCACCAATTTTAAAAAATATAAATCTTGATCTTATACTTCTATTCATCTCTTATCAAAAATCTGCTCAAATCCATAAAACCCCTATCTAAACCCTTCACATCCCATCAGCCAAACATTAATCACATCCAACCCACATCTCTGTCGAAATAAGCCAAACACCAACCAACGCCTCTCATCGGCGCCGATCTAATTTCGAAAAATATTGATACGATTACTCGATCGAACGCCTTTGAGACAAGGATAACACATAAACAAATAAACTCGTACGCACGCGTTCATTACATAATGCTCGCGAGCGCAGACAAAATACCTACATAAAATAGTCTACACCGTGTATTATTATTACAGATGAATATACACGGGCAGCGCACAGATTTCACAATAGATTTGACCGTTATTTTTATAATGTCGTTTACCTATGGTAAATAATAAGAACAGCCACTTAAAAAAAGGAACCCCTATAATCACATTTAACCGTTGTTAACTGCCATGCAGCCAATTCTTTTCTCGTAATTATTCGTTTAGAAACTCCCCATTGAAAAATTTCAACGTGATTTAACAACGAACGCATCTCGTAATAAACTGGAATACCAATGAAATCTTAATCACGATGTCAAACACCATCTTACTAAATTTTGCTAACCGTGAAAAAAATTCATCACGGAGAAGTATTTTTTCGTCGATAAAAAATATCCAGATTAGAATCGCGGTATCGATTACGTAGGTACGGAGTAATTTTTATTTTTAAATTGCATTAAGACGTAAAATTTCCAGGAATTTAGTGAGTATAAAAAAATCGTATCGCTAACCAGTCGATTAAATTTTTCAAGAGGAGAAAGAACGAGAGAAAAAAACTCGTAAAATTTTGGAAACAGCTCAAGGTTTTTTTGCATTTCAGAATCGGGATTAAAAAAATTACCTACGTTGAAAAATTGATAATGAAGGGAAAAAATATGTATCTATTAGGAATAAGGCATAAAGACGAGGAGGGGCGAATTTCTTCATTGGAAACCGATCGCGTGTCATTAGACAATGACAGCAACGCCTACAGGTAAAAAGTATCCGATACGAGTTTATTTTATAATACTCGAACGTTGGCAGATTTCATGGCACACCGACGACGTGTTACCGTACATAGAAAATGTAAACAATTTATTTATTACAATCAGAAAAAAAATATCATCGTTGGAAAGCATCATAAAGAAAAATCTGCAATCGCGATAACACGCGGCTAATTAACAGGTCGCTAACAATTGCAATTAATTCGACGAATAAATCGTCGCCGAAGAGCGTTTACGACGTACGCGCGCCAACGGTGAGCTAAGAGCAGAAAAATACTCTTGAGGTCGATCGCTGCTGTTCCATCTCATTAAAATATACCTTGACACGGATTATCTGTGTACTCGACCCCGCGCCCACGCCTCCGCGAGGACGATGCTATCACCACCCGAACACCCTTGGTCATACCGCAATGCCATTCGCTACCGTGTCATATCCGATATTACATTAATTATGAAATTGCACATGTGTATGGGCCGTCGCCTCCCGCCTCGGCCGTCTGAGCAGAGATGGAGAGGAAAATCGAGTTTAGATGTCGCGAGCTGATTCTTTGCTCATATTCGACTTTGACGAGTCGCGGTATCGTTACGACAAAATCAACCGTTAGAACGGTAAATCATCTTTCGAAGGTCGAATCTTCGGGGATCCTTCGAAATTGATCGTATGGTTCGATGGATTAAGGACATCTTCGATGGCGACGATGGAAGAGGTAGGGAGGGATTTGGAAGGAGGGCTGTCTGGAGACGAATTGGACTCGGATGGATTGCTCGGTTCAGGGTTCGATGATGGGGTTTGGAAGTATCGAAATATCCAGACTTTGCTGAAAATTTGGGTCTGTTTCTGTATTGAATTTGATTCAAAATTTTCATGGATGTATTTGTTCATTTTTAAATTTTTTTTAATCCAAAAAAGGACTTTTGCTTTCTGAAAAAATATGTATTTATGTCTGAAAAATCACACTAAAAAGCAAACTTGATAGATTTCTCATCAATTCTTCGAATGGAAAGAGAAAAATATTCAACGAATTCTCATATTTGGAGTTTGTTGAGGGGGGAGGAGGAGGAGGAAGAATGTTCTCAATTTCTCCCAAATTTGATGAAGAAATCTTATGAAATTGAAAATTATCACCTCAGATTTGAAATGGGCTCTGATAATTGAAGTAAGAATGTTGATAAGTCCTTTATCTTGGAATATCGATTTGCTGAAGTTGGTGTTGGAAACAGCTTAAATTTCTGAAGTGCTTGAAAAAATTTAGACTCTACTATGGGTACTCAAAAATGACTATGGATTTTTATCGAAAAACCCTCAGTTGTAGTTCTTCGTTGAAAAAATTCAACACTAAAATTTTGGCCAGGTTCGAATCTGGATCTCTCGTGTATAAAAATTTAATATTGAAAAAGAATAGGGAAAATTTCCATCAATTTTTTCCAAAAAATTTATACCAATTTCAGGCTTTTTAAGGAATAAAATAAGTAAAAATTATTTGTACAGATTTAAAGAAGTAAACGACTTGAAAATTAATTGAATTTTTGCATTGATGGAAAATCTGAGGCAAAAAGTTCATCTATTGTGGGGGGGAGGGGGAATTCATCTGGGAGAGTATCACATTCAATTTTTTGTTGAAACAATTTCAATTGCAGTTTTCAAGTTTAAATTTTTACTGGTGAACTAGTTAACGTAAAAATTTAAATCTGGAAAATTGATGAAATTTTAGGGTTGATTGAAAGTCCCGAGGGATAATTTATGAAAATTTCGTGTGATTCTTCGTTAGGAAAATCAATTTTGGGTGAAAATTGATCTACGCATGGTTTAAAAAAATTTTAATGTTTACTTATTGCATTTTTTGAATTTGGAGAAAATTATCCATTGTCGAAAAATGTGATTTTGAATTCTCCAAAATGAAAATAGGAAAATTTAGGGGTTTTTAGAAGTGTTTTTTCTGTCTATTTAGATTCTTGTTGTTCACTGATCATGTTCGACCTTTCCTTTCAATATTATCCATCAATTGGGATCGTTTTCGTAAACTAAAATTTAAAATATTTTCCATTATCCAAAAGTATTTTATTGATTTGCATATTAAGTTGAAAATGGAGAAAAAATTGTTTTCCAATTCGAAAAAATGAAGAAAAATTGTTTTCTAATTTGAAAAAATGAAGAAAAATTGCTTTTCAAGTGGAAAAAATGATGAAAAATGACTTTCCAATTCGAAGAAATGAGAAAAAATTACTTTCCAAGTCTGAGAATGGGGGAGAATTGCTCTTCAAATCGAAGAAATTAAGAAAAATTCATCACAATAATTTTTTTTCAATTTTTAGTCTTCCATTCTTTCATGAATATCGCTTCTAAATCATTAAGAGTCATCTTTTTGATTCTTTTTCTAGATTTTTTGAAAAATTGGCATTTTGAATTGATTTTTTTTCAAAAGTATCAGGGTTTTCATCAGTTTAGAAATTCCAAATTTTCATTTCACTCCTTCTTCGTTCGTTTTTGTCTGTTCACGTCTGAAATCTTTTAAATTATTTTTCGAAGGAATACTTTTACTTTACCTTTGCTTATTTCTTTTTTGATAGATGATTTTTTGATTGAAAAAAAATTTAGATTATTTTGCAGTTTTGTGAGTATGAAATTTTCATAGGACATTTGAATTCAAAATTGACCACTATAAAATTTCATTTTGATTCTTAGATCACTTTTGATCGAAATTTCTTCTTAAAAGGTTCATTTAGATTCTAGTTGAAATAATTTCTATTTTTTTCCTAATACGATCATTTTTTACCCCCCCTTCCCTCCCACCTGAAAATAAAATAAATAATCTACTCTTATTTTTTTTTTGAACAAGAAACGAAATTTTAAATCAAGGTTTTGTTAAATTTTTACCATTATTTTTTTGTGATCCTATGTACATGTCAAGATTGTCGGTATATTTATTTTACCCTCGAAAAGATTTATCATTTTGCAGCCTTCCATTTCTTCTTTTCAATTTCTTTGCTTTGGGTTCGGCCTCTATCGTAAATTTTTCCCATTTTTTTTTGTACAGATTGAACTCCTCTTAACTTTTGCCATTTCCAAATACGAAACCGAACAAGTATTCGTATACCGATTAATAACACGTATTGGCAAAACGCCTACGTTCCTTCGATGGTCTGCCTATAGATGGTTCGTGGTATCCTTTTTTCCCAATATTTTATTCTCGATTCCAACGAGTTTTCGAAATACGTAGGTGATCGATTTATTACAAAATATAAATCTGTCTGGTGTTATTTCACGTGTCTCAAGGTGCGGAGACGGATATCTTATTTAATCTGCCATCGCTACCGAGAAATCGAAAATTATCGACTGGACTCGAATACAAAAGGTCTATTTTCCAGTTTTCCCCATGGAAATCACCCAGCCCGAATTTCGTTTCGATAAAATTGATATTTATAGATATTGTTTTTGAAATCGAACCAAATCGCCGGGATAAATTTACAGTTATCCAATACGATGCGGATATATCGAGGCGAAAAAATCCTCGTTATTGTTTACTACGCATCGAACGAGAAAAAAAATAACACATTTCGTTATACGGATACCTATTTTACAAATAAATGACGCAAGGAAATGTGTAAAAATGTAAAATAAACGCGTAATTTATCATAATGCGGATAATAAATTAGTCGTCGGTCTGGCTCTAAAATTAACGCCATTTCCAAAACGTCGAAGATTTTTTCGAAAGATGTCTCGGCTATCGAAATTTTGTAATTTAATGGCGAATTGCGAATGGTGTTTTTATTAAGTTAAAATTGCTCAAACCGTAGTGTCAAACTAAGCAAATTAACGAAACCGTATTGCATCGCGAACGATGAACGATTCGTGTAACTTTATCGAGCTCTATATACCGAATCGTCGTGTCATTTGTAAATTTACTACCGTATTTATCTTATTGATACCTTTATGAGTACACATGCATATGTGGTACAAATAAAATTTTATAATACGTTTACATAATTGTGTAATCGTCCGGTCATTGATTTATTATCAGGTCTATAGTTGTTATAAATACGTATGATAAAATGTCTGCTCGCGGGAACTAATATGTTTTGTTTTGTTATTCGTGTATGTAGACAAACTGTTACTTAATTCTTTCTATATCGAAGGATTTTTCTCGAAAGCTACGCTCCGATATATTTTTGATAAGCAATGTATAAATTTCACAGACGTCATTACATTGACGAAATTTTCTATCGTGTTTCGAATTAATGCAGGGAAAACACGTTCGAACGGTTTGATTTTTTTTTTTCAGATGAAATTAAATTTTCGTCCTTGGGTTTGGGCGAAGTTTGATTAAATTGATGTGTTTTATCGTGCTGGTAATTCCACGGCGTTTTTGAGAGCCTACGAATGTTGCGAAACTTTTTATCCCAAGTTTTTCCTCGAAAAAATAGAACTATAAAATAGACAATGCTGAGGCGTGAAATATAAGTTTAGGACTTTGAATTGTTTCGGCAACTGAAGTTGTGAATTGGTTATTTTTCGAGTTATTTTATGAGATTGCAGAGGTAGGAGGAAGATATTGGAGCATGAGAAATTGATTCATCATGTTCAGCCCGTGAAATTGTGATTTTGAGAGTGATATTTAATTGGTATTTCAATTTATAGTTAATTTGTGATTGAAATTACTGGAATGTGATTTGAGCAAGGAAGACTTTTGAGTTGATTTTTTTTTTCAGCCTGTGATTTGAGGTAGAAATGGAAAAAATTTTAGGCTCCCCAGAAAATTGAGAGATCAAAATTTGAAAAAAAAGCTCAGGGCTCAAATTATGAAAAAAAATCAAGTTTTCAATAGGTAATCATGAATTCTGCTTGCAGTTGATTTTTAAAAATCCGAATACCACGAAAAATTCATAAAGTTGAAAAATTATCTTCAATTTTTTTTGAAGTAGCTGTGAAAAATATTAGTTTAGAACTTTCAATTGTGGATCTTTGAGAATGGCAATCTGTCTGAGTGAATAGGCAGTTCCACGAAAAAAAAGACTTTGGATGGGAGGGAGGGGGGAGGGAGGGAGAGGAGAGACATCATCATTTATGCTAAAGACGTAAAAAACTTCGATAAAAAATTCTGAAAAAATCAAGAATTTCTGCAGTAATTTTCAAATTTGTCGATTTTTATAATTTTTTCAAATTTTATGACGAAATTTTTCAATGATTTTTTTGACCTTTTTAAATGCTTTTCCCTCAATTTCATGGCTTTCTCAATTTTCTGTTTGATCATTTTTTTTTCCTGATAAGTACTTATTCTGTGATTTCTTGATTCTTTTAGACTCGAAAGGCTCGTTCTCAATTTTCATCTCCTCAATTTTTTCAAATGGAATGAATATAGAAAATGTTTTCAATGTAATGTTCTTGATTTATGTGAATTTTTTTTTCTCGGAATTGATTGACATTTTTTTCGAATTTCAAAATCAATACTACTTTTATGACTTTTTTTTTCAAAAATTTTGATTTTGAATGTATTTAATTACTTTTTCCTGACTTTTATGTCTGGTCACCAGGGTATCTAACGGGTAGTGAAAGTAGTGAAAAAGTAGTGATTTGAAAAACCGGTCATGCCGGTAGCGGAAAAGTAGTGAATTCAGACGAAAATTTGAAAAAAAGTAGTGAAAAAATGAAAAAATTCCAAAGACGCGAAATTTATTTTTTTAAATTTCAAAAATTGTTCATTTTTAATAAGAATGAATTAAAATCAATCATTTTTCACAGGGGTTTCAATTTTTTTTTCTTTAAAATAGTGAATTTATTTGATTATTAATTGAAAAATCAGTATTGCATTTTTTTCTCTCTAAAAAATTTTGATCGTTTTTTTTGTATGTTGGAAAGAGAATCGATTTTTTTGGGAGGAGGTGGAGGGGGGGGGGGGTACAAATTGAAAATTTTGAAAAAAAAAGTAGTGGAAAAAGTAGTGATTTTACAAAAAAAAAATCAGTTAGATACCCTGGTCACTCATTTTTTAGAATTCACGAATACTTATCATTTTAAAAATTCACGATTTTCATTATTTTCACGAATTATTTCAAATTTGACGACCTTTTTTTTAAGACCTTTTCGACTGTAATAACTTTTCCTTTCCCAGCCTTTGTGGTTAATTATTAGTTTTAAAATTGCACTACATACTATTCAAAGTCATTCGTGATTTTTTCTGCTGTGTTTATGACTTTTTTTCATTTCGTTGCCTACAATCAAGTTTTGTAAAACATGAAAAACGTGGAAAAATTTCTAACTTTTCTTTAAATTTTTCAATTTTAGACACTGTGTGTCCAAAAACGTTCTTTTCTGGGACATAATGTTCAAAGTGATTTTTTTCAACATGAATCTGAAAAAATGCTGGGATATTCATTTTAAAATTATAAAATCATATTCCGAAGGTAAAAACCATGAGAGATAAAAATATTTGGAAAAATTCACACGAATTGACATATCCTACGATTTGAGTCTCCCCCCCCAACTTTTCTATTCAGATATTTTAACCTGATGGTAATTATGTATTTACAAATTTCTGTAGCTTAATTTTCGATTTTCATGACATTTTTAAATTTTAGAACTTTTTTTTGCTCTTAAATTCAAAGGGTTTTTTGATTTTGATGATTTTTAATCAATTTCAGGATCCTCTCTTAATATATTTCGAGCCCATATTCAATTGTTGTGATTTATTTTCCAAATTTCAGAATTTTAAAAATTTTGTTCGATTTTTAAAAGCATTAAAGAATAACCACGAAACAACATCATCAGCCCATCTAACGACCAAAATGACACCTGTTCTAAATATTCGAAATAATTTCTCCATTTGGCCCAAATTTTTGAAAATACTTAGGCAATATCTCGATAAATTAAGGAAACAATAATTTTTTATCTTCAATAATCCATAAAAAACACAAATCCACTCAAACAAATCAATCCGAAACTTTTTTCCTATCACCTGCCCACGTTCCATAAAAATGGAAAAATTCACGACAATTTCCTCATCAGATCTTAGCTCAAACCTAACGTTACTTTCAACTCACCCCCCTCCTGCCGGTTTCACGGTCATCCATACGAAATTCTTGATTACTCTTCGGAGAGCAAACAATTTCATTATGATGTCATACGATATCACCTGCGCAGTATAAGTGGTTATTGATAACTTTCGAATGTTACTGATAACCGTAGAATCCACTCGAAGATAAAATACTTATTTCAATTTCACGTGTAATCCCCGTTTAACATACTTGACTCGATACGTAAACGTACGTTTAAAATTGCCTAAATTTTAGGCGTGCCGATCCATCCATTGTGAACTTTTTTTTTTTTTACTACGGTGCTATGAAATACTTCGACCTCCAACCGTATAGGTTTAGAGTTACAGGTAACCCCGTAAACTTACCAATTTTTTACGTCAGAGAAAAAAAAAACCAGCGAATTAGAAACACCTCAAAAATATAGCATACGTAGGTGTGCCATTACAAAAGCGTCGCGTCTAGTACGATGGATCGCATCTTATGCACGAATTACGCGGTCATTCTCATTTTCGAATCGTACAGCCGTCGAATTAAATGGTGCGAACAAGCGGAATCTCATGAGCAATCTATTGCCGCATAATGAAGAAATCAAACGGCACGTTGCCAGATATGTATTTTCAAGCCGAGACGACGGGCTGTGCGATTCTTTTCTCTTATTTTTCATCATTATTAATTTATTTTGATAAATTCAAACCAACGTATTTATATAGTTTACACGTATATTCAGCTGACTCGAGTAAAAGTGAATATTTGTACGACCTTCGTACAGATTGCAAAAACTTCATTTTCATTTAACGTAATTTTTTAAATCTGTTTACATCGTTTAACCAGCTTCTATGTACATAAATTCTAATCAAGTTTTTCGTTTCGTGATAACGTCGAAACCAGCCAGCTCCTCAATTCGAATACCGAGAAATGAGTATTTTTCACAAGATGAAAAAAATCTATAATCATATAAAAATCGGTTTCGAGTTTTTCCATACTTCAATGTCGTCCAATTGACCAACCAGAAAATTGCACGGTTATTACAAATTTAGCATTATGCTAAAACGAGCGCAGATTTGTCAATAGTCAAGTTCATTGTAATTTTATTTCTGGCTGTATCGAGCATGCTCGACAACAATACAGAAATTACATTTTAAAACGAGAACCGCTTAACAAAAGGTAATTATTATATTTTTTAAATATTATACAAGGAAGTTTGGCAAACACGCTTTCAGCTATTAACGTAATAAGAAAGAAAAATATAGCGACAGACTCTCGAGAGTATTTCGAAACATGAAAAAAAGAAAGACCTCGTGGTTCAAAAAAGCAACCGTTTATTCGAGCAAAAGCGGATTACAATGGGTGTTTAAAAATATAGTATCATCTTGACAGAATCTGTTTGATGAAAATATCCCACTGAGTAACAAAAAGGAAAACACGCGTTACATTTTTCCATCACTTTATTATTTGAAATCCGCAAACTATCCCGAAGGAGGCGTAAATCTTATAAAGCTGAGAACCAATAATACCAGGGGGGTTTAAGTGGGGACCTAGATTTACTATAAATCGCATCTTTGCTACGAGATATAAAGTTCAACTTGGACTTGAAGCGGTATAAAATTTAATTTCGTACGGTAAGTTGATCCTTTTTGTAGGACGAAGAATGTTAAACCGCGACATGGTCTAGTTCGGGGAACGAACAAAAGAGAATCTCTTTGTTGAAATCAATTCGTTAAGGCGAAAAGTAGATGAAATTTATTAGGGAACATAGAAATTGAGGAAAATTGCTGAATTTCAATATCGAAGCATTTGATGAAATTTCAAAGCCAGAAAAGAAAACAGGGATTTTCTGAATTTTTTAATGATTTTCGAGAACAGTAATAAAACAAAAAATTTCAATTTTATCAAAATGGAAAATTTTCTGAATATTTTTTCGAATTTTTTTGGTTTTTAAAATTTTCTCTAAAAAGGTGCAGTGGCTGTGTCCTTGCAGGCCTTTTTTAAATTCTCTATGAAGCTGTTTGAGACAGGGATCCCGGAGGGAGGAGTCTAGTTCCTCCGGCTCCGAAAATTTTTGAAAAATGCCTCCGGCTCCAGCTCCGGTTTCAAAAAATTTTAAAAAGTGTCTCCGGCTTCGGCTCCGAAAATTTTTTTTAAATGCCTCCAGCTCCGGCTCCGACTCGGCAAGGTTAAAAAGGCTCCGGAGGGCCCTCCAGGACCCTCCGACGATAAAAAAATCAAAAATTTTGTAGAATTATCATGAAAATAAAAGTACCATTACATTTTGAAAAACAAAAAACAAGTCATTTTTAACTGTTGTCGTAAGCAAAACAATAACGGACAATTTTGATAGTTTTTAGGGAAGAAAACCCGAAAAATTCCTAGTAGTAAAATTAAAAATCAAAGGAGGGACTTCCGAAGAGGGACCTCTGGAGCGAGGAGCCAGAGCAGTTCCAACGTGGTCCCTCCGGTTCCGACTCCGGCTCCGGAATTTTTTTTAAAAGTTCCTCCAGCTCCGGCTCCGAGATTTTTACAGAAGTCCCTTCGGCTCCAGCTTCGGCTCCGAAAAAATCGTCCGGAGGGACCCTCCTCCCTCCTCCTTCCGGCTCCGCTCCGGGATCCCTGGTTTGAGAGATAGAAGTGGAGGGTCGAAAAGTATTTTGTGGATATTTTTCAAATCCCATTTATTCCCCAGAATGCACATGGGCGGAGAAAGTCGTATCACGCATGTCAAAGGTGTGACATGCGCTGGATTTCGAAGGTCAATTTGTGACATGTGGAATTTTCTAGGGAAATGGGCAACATGCCAAAAATACGGCACCTCAATTTTTTTTTTTAAATAATGAAAAATATGAAGTTGAAATGAAAAAAAACAAAGAAGGAAATTAAAATTTGACAAAATAATGGTTGAAAAAATTTTAATAATGGAAACAATTTTGAAAAAAAAAATAGATTTGAAGAAACTCAAAAAATACCTACTTTAGGGTTGAAAAGAATGAATTTATAAACTAAATTTGGACTAAGGTGGTTGAAATTCCATTTTTGGCAAAAATGTTAAACTGACGAAAAAAGGTTTCGCCGAGAGAAAAATTCTATTTAAAACATATTAAAGCAAAAATTTCTATTCCATTAAAAATATTCAGGGTCATGGGTTTAATCACAATTTTTTTCGAAATCCCTTCTCCTTTTTGGAGATGATTTTTACCTATAGATTATGTAAATGTGTTTTAAACATTTTTTGCAAATTTTTCGATACTTTTTTTTGGAGAGGAGTGTTTTTCGGGGGGGGGGGGGAGGAGACTGGTATAAAAATTTTGCGACACATTGAAAAAATTTACTTCTCCGCCTCTGAGAATGCAGATCAAACATACATTTCTTCAAATTTACTCAATCTTGAAATGAAAATTAATTCAAATAATTGAAAATGTGATCAAATTTAAATCTTATGGTAGGAATGTTTTCAAAGAAATATAATTCAAGTACCACTTCACACGATCTTGAAATATTTGCCCGAAATAATCGAGTTAGAAGGTAGTAGGGGGAAAAGTGCTCGATGGTGAGAACTTAAGAAATAAAATAAAATCGAACTATCAGGCGAATCGAACCAGCTTGTCAAAAAAACCCAAATTTAAATTTTTTCCACTTCTGCAATTTATTTCGCAATACCACAAATCTTGGATTGGATCATTTTCCTATTCAATAAATATTTTCAGCTCTGCAGATCTAGTCAATGACCTCTTTATTCAATTCGGTATTCTGCGCCTTATCTTCTCTATTCGCCAACGACCAGAAATATTTTAATTGACGCATCGAGTTCATTTCCATTTAAATCAATCACAAAGGAATGCCAAATTAACCGAGCAATCGAATTTTCAACCTTTAGACTCGCACCGGGGCCCCATTCGCGAGTTTCGTGCATTTAGTCATCGACCCACCAATGAAAATAAAAGGAGTATTCGAGTACTTCTCTTATCAGCATTACCGAACTCATTCAGATCAAAAATTCCATCCACTCGTGAAAATTTCCCAATTTTTACTCGATTCTCAACCGACGAATCGATTCGAATTCGACGAGTACGTAAAACACTCGCCGATAGTTCTTTACACCGGAGCATAGATTTTATGTATTTGTCTGCGACTACCACGGCGAACTGCTGGCGCGCCTACGAAATCGGCTACTCATAAAAGCGTTTGAAATTTTTACGAAATTTTTTCGAAACTTTTCCACGCCGCGTAATTTATCGCTCGGCGTATACGACTTGTTTAGAAAGACTGTCATAATTTTCTGATAACGAAATTCACATACTGATTACCAAATGATACTCGAAAAGTAATCGTTGCCAAACGTGATAAAATTATTTTTTCGTAGATAAATAATTTCGGAAGTTGGGATGCGGTAGAACGTGTTGGCCGGACGCGGGGAAGGTCGAAGGCGCACGTACGTGTCGAAATAGCCGCCGGATCCGTTCCCAACATAGGGATAGGGGAAGTTACACGTACGTTGAACAATTGATACGAGCGGCTATTGTATGCATCGTGTACATTGGTACAGCTCTGTGTAAGGTGAATGAAAAATTTCGTTTAAATAGCTAGATGACACACCTGCCTGGGCTCACCTGGCTGCGTTTTTTTTTTCGGGATTCATTTTGGCACCCCACTTGATACGGGTGGGATGCTGTTGCAGTCTCTTTTATATACGTGTGTGGCATGCTTGGTCTTTTGACCAGCTGCCATTCAAACAACTGGTTTTCAAAAGGATACTAGTTATTCAACATTTGCTTCACCTGTTTATCTAATTCGTATGAATGAAATTGCACTTCGAATGCACAATAAGGTCGGAAATACCGATCCAGGGGTAGATCCATTTCCTTTGATTCGTCCACAGAAACGGTATCGGTTTTTAGAACGAAGCCACGTGCGATAGGCCTACCTCTAAATGGAGAATTTTTTCCCCCTAAAGTGATACTTTTTTCAAATAATATTGTATCTCATATCGACGTTGGCAAAGTTAGAGAGAGAAAAGTAAAGAGATGTACGTCTCGTGGAGTTTTTTAAAACAAGTACAAGGTTCGAGAGTTTGCGTTATAAACGCTGCGTCGGCAATAACGCGTTCGTATAAAAATATGAATA
Source organism: Pseudococcus jackbeardsleyi (assembly GCA_038380155.1). Classification (NCBI taxonomy): domain Eukaryota; kingdom Metazoa; phylum Arthropoda; class Insecta; order Hemiptera; family Pseudococcidae; genus Pseudococcus; species Pseudococcus jackbeardsleyi. The sequence goes on from CM076239.1 coordinate 48,181,240, forward strand.
CGCAGTATTACTAAATGCTGCTGCCATTATACAAGATAGAGTCGAAAATGTTACCGCAACTTGATTATTATGTACTTGCCATGGTCGACCTTCGATATTTTTTTTAAAAAATTTTTCGACCGTTATTTTACATTGTTGGTGTTTTGTTCTGTTTTTTTGCAGATAGTACCGAAAGAAAACAGCTCGAATCTTTTATCGGCGCATTATTTACTAGATTCTCATCCGCACATAAATAAATTACATGAAGTGATATTAGGAGATAAGTTCCTGTATTTGATATTTCCTCCGTCTCACGGAGACCTACATTCGTACGTACGACAAAGAAAAAGGTTAAAAGAGACCGAAGCTAAGAAATTATTTAAACAGATCGTGGAAACGGTCAGAGCCTGTCATGAACAAGGCATCGTCCTCAGAGATCTCAAATTAAGAAAATTCGTGTTCGCCGATTCTCAAAGGTATGTTTGAATTTATTTTATAAGGGGTGCTTTTTTTCGGGCGAGTTGATCGCTGTTGCAGATTGAATCGGCGAAAAATCGCTGGTAAATGAAAAGAATTGCGGTATGTGGGGAAAGTCAGCTTGATTTTTAGATTATGGCTGATTTTTCAGAAAATTATGCCAATTTTTCAAAAATTTCACTGTTTTTTGCCAACTTTTATTAATTTTTCAAAGTTTTATTGTATTTTGCAAAATTTTACCAATTTTTCAAAAATTTACTTTTTTAAAAAAAAATTTACTGTGTTTTTCTTTGCAAAATTTCACCAATTTTTCAGAAAAGTTTACTGATGAATTTTGAAAAATTCACTGAATTTCCAGCAATTTTGTTGACTTTCCAGTAAATTTTTAATTGATTTTCGATCAATTTTTTTCATCGTTTGATTTCAGTGAAATTTTTTCACTGATTTTTTACTGTGCTGCAATTCTAACTCTTTTCCAGTGATTTTCGGTAATTTTCAGTCATTTTCAATCATTTTCAGGTGAAAGAGCGAATAAGGATTATTTTCGATAATGATACAAGTATTTTTGATTTTTTGAAAAATATTTTCGAGATGTGAAAAGATCTTTCTGATTGAAGAAAATCTTCAAAGAGAGTCAGATTCTAACCCACATGAAGATTCTAAGATGAAATTCGTTGTTATTTTTTTGGGTGGGGGGGATCTCTTTGAGCAGGGGACGAAGTAGTATGTAGTGATTTTTCAAATCAATTTCGGAAATACGGAGATAATCATATTCTATCTTTATTCAAATTAAGACAAAATTTCCGTTTCTTTGAAACAAGGTCGAAAATTTTCAAAAAATCAAGTTAAAAAGCAAGTACAAGCCATTTTTTACATGAACAAATTTTACAACAAAGATGAAAATTCCATTTTCTTTGCTCTAATTGGCCTCGAAACCACCATAATTGATTTTTCCCTCTTTAGGGTTCTGAACAAGAACCTGCTAAGAGGGAAAATGAATTCCACTCCCTTTTCCAAATTTTTTCCCCTCAATTGCTCATCAGTTGAAGCATAGATTTTTCTTTGATTTTTCCTGAGGGGGGGGGGGGCAAATGTGGTGTAAAATACAATTTTTTCAATTTTTAAGTTTTTTTTTTGTTTTGTGCTAAAATTTGAACAGAAATTCTTCAATCAATTATTTCTTCTGCTTCATTTGTCATTTCTTATCGACAGGAGTCAGCTTTTTTTCTAAATTCTCCATTTTGAGGTATAATTTGAAGCAGAAAAAAGCAAGTTTTTGTAATTTTCACGAGTTGGAATAATCTTTCCAAATTCGCAGACTGAAAAATGTGAAAAATTTCAATAATTTACTGCCAGTTTTTTTTCCATGAGCGATTCTCATTTTTTTGAAAAAAAAACACCGATTTTAGACTCCTTTTTATTTTTTTTTTGTAACATCGAATATTGAAATTCTCTACTTGCGATAAGTTGATGTGACAACAAAGAAAAATAATGAAATTTTTGTGTAGTTTTTTCACCTTTTTTCCCAAATCCAGGTGTAAAAGGAAAAGGAGGATTAAAATTTAAGAATTTTTTTTAGTACTTACTACTTACGTAGATTATTCTCTGATGGAAATATTCATTTCCCTTCTTCATTTGTTAAAAATATGAAAAATTATTGGGAATTTTCCATTTTTCACGTTCATTTTGGTCCATTTTGGATTAGAAATATTTGAAAAGATTGGAATCTTTTTAAGAGAAAAGGTTGAGAGTGGCTTGTATAGAAAGGATATTTGAAATGGAGATTTCCCCCTTAAAAAACATTCCAAACGCCCTAATTTTTTTTTTAGGTCTGGTAATTCTATCATTTTCCCATATTTTTTCTATTGTTTGTCTTGAAAAAAATCTATAGCCACTTGTAAAATATTTTAAAAATTTCAATTTTTGATTTTTCGATAAACATTTTCAAAATTTTTTTCGTTTATGCGTCATTTCTCAGTTTCCTTCAAAATCTATCCTAATCCCCCCTCCCCCGGAAATAAAAATTATCATTTCTGTAATATTTCCTTCGGTTGAAAGATATTCCTATTTTGTTATCAAAAAGTGTAAAAATATCCAAAATAGCTAAAGAGCGGAATTTCATTTTTGAATTCACCTGGTGTCTCGGTCTACTGGTAATAAAAACAGGAAACTCCGAAGAACAATAATTTCACTTTCGTAGCAAAAAAACCCAAAACATAGCAAGTATTTTCAACATTTCCTTCTTTTGAATTTTTGATTAATTCTTCTTTTAACGAATTTGAAGCCAGAAGAATTGCATAAAAATCGCAAGAAAAATCCAGAAAATAGCTAGAATTTTCAATTTTTTCACGTCCAAGCCACCATAATTTTTAATCAGAATTTTTATGATCAACCCTCCCTCTCCATTTCGACTGCTCGACTCATCTAAGAATTAGAGTGTTTTATGAAAGATTCAGATCCCTTTTACAAATTCACCAAGGCCCTTTGATGGGCTTTCTACTTCTCTAATCATATGGGAGCCCCATTACCCTTGAAACCAAATCCCAAATCCATTTCCCAAACCCCTACGTCATCGATCACAATACCCATTAAACTCGACCGAATCAATCGACTGTATTTTTGTCTCATCCATTAATTATTTATTCAATAACGAAAAACAAAATATCAACAAAAGAATCGCGAAACTACACGTTTAGGTATTCGTCGATGTCCATGAAATCATTCTATCAAAAGATTACGCCACGTTGTTCATCCAACGTTGAAGGTATCATTACCGAAGGCTCCTCGAGATGAGCCAGTCATCTCGAAAACAATATCTCGCTCCGTCGGAACCCCATCAATTCACAGATCGGAATTCAGCCTGAAATATATTATCGATTCTGGATCAAGGTGTATTTACTCGACAAAAAGGTACCTAGACCTACACCAGACGTTAACTAATTTTAGACCCAGAACCGAGCGCCGAGAGCTGGCATGACGAGCTAATTAATCACTCGACAGCTCATCTCTGTAAGCTGACAATTGAGAAATGTCGTCTGTTCAACCAGACATCCCCCTTTTTTTCTCCAACACGTGACGTCATAATATGTGAAATAATTCACTTGCCGGCATTTCTTACCTATTCATTTCAGAATGTTACGGCGTTGAGAGATAATTCTGGGATCGAGATTTTCAACGAAAGATTTACTTCTGGGTGACATTTTTATAATCAATCGTCTCAGTTGATAGGTTTAAAGATAATAGAAATCGAGCGAGAAAAAATTTCAAGAGAATTCGGTATAACGAGGTATTAATATGTCATTCTAGCGATAAAAAAAGCGAACCTTTGGAGATAATTAATGTAAACTTGTGCTAAACCGTATCACCTCTGCATAGCTCATTTAAACTGGCCGTCACGTCTGGCTAATATCCTTTGAAGAGCGCTTCACGTTTGGCTAAAACGTGCATCCGGTTGGTGGGATCTTCACCTGTGTACATATCACCTTCATTTCGCAAACGTCTGTTCTTTTTCTTTCCCCTCGAATAAAATCTTTCCGTAAACCTTGTACACGATTCGGTTCTAACCTTGGCTTAAATTTTGAACTCGAATGCGTGTTTTGCGATCTCCCAGTACGGTGGCTAACGTAGAGAAACAATCGATATATAGAGAGAGAGAGAGAAAATTGCATCGTATTTTCAACAGAACCGGTTCCGATTGAGACGTCGACGTCGGCGTTCGCAAACATGCATGAAACAATTATTGCGCAGGGTCATCGTTATTGCCTAATTCGCGGTGTATCGCGTAAACGTTATTAATGATTCACGGAAAACATTTTAGGCAGTGTCGAAATATCCAAGTACCCACAGAATGGGTGAGATCCGTCATTTAACACTTGGAATTAATTAAAAACCACCGTTCGACGAGTTACGAAAAGCGTATCTCTCCGTTGGCCTACGAGGTACCTAGTGGGTTAATTTTATAATTTTTTTCTCGGAAAAGCCACCAGCTCTCGTTTGATCGACTGGCGAATTTTCGTAGCGAAATTCTAACCGCTCGATTCAAGGTGAGATTATTTTCCGCCGGTAATTTTCTCCCAATAAACTGGTTTTTCATGAAAGCCATTACGAGACGTCGGTTGTGTATTTTTCATTTACCATGTCCAAGTGCTTCCAGTTCGCCATACAAGGTGTGGTTTTAATTGCCGCTGTATTGGTTCTCATTCTGTCCTTTCAGTCTCGAGACGTATTGCTATCTGTACGTTGCATAAGGTTCGATTGAGATTACTATTCCAGCATCAGGTTTCGAAAATTTATCGAAATAGGTCTTCGTACGGTGATAAATACGTTTCAAAATCAAGCTCCGATGTCTATTCTACGGGTACTTTATTTTTTTCAACTATTCTCCGCCGTGAAATTTATCACGTTAATGTGGCAGAAGCCTAGAGACGTAGAGACGTCTGCTATTCCGTAATTAATTCTCCCTTTTCGGTGTAGCTTTATCGTTTGTATCGTTACCGAAGCTTCATGGCGGTTACGTTTGAATTTGAAATCTTTCTCGCAGCTTGTTTCATTTATTAAATTGAGTATTCCAAGTTGAATTTCTGCGTTGAAATTTTTTTTCGGGGTTTTCCTTCGTGTGATTTTTAAATTCGTCGCAGTTTGGAAATGCTTTTTTCATGTTTCGGTTCCATTATCGATTCGTTTTTGATGATTCGACGGCTCCACACGATGGAAGTGATTTTTCGAGGCGAAATATTTTTTTGTTTTTCATATTGTCGTATGTTTGATGAACCTGATGACATTGAGACGAGTAAATGGCAGCAATAAGGCTTTGGTAGTTTCAAAATGCCACTATATCTGATGCAATTCGTGGGAAAAATTTGTCAGCTGTTTAACATCGAATTTGAAGTGCTTCAAGGTCTTAGCCTCTTGGCGTATGGAAAGAACTTGCGATAATTGGGAGTAGGAGGGGCAGGAGGGAGGTGAAGAATGAGAGGAAGTCCTCTCATCGAGGCTTAGAAATTAAAATCGACAGATTAGATTGTTTCAAGTGGTTAATTGGCCAATTTATCAATTATCTAGGTTTTATGCGAGCAAATATTGTTTTTTGCATTTTTGCACCTTGAATTGATGATTTTTCAGCTTCAAGTTGTTCTTGGATTTTTTATTTTTTATTATTTTTATGAGGAGAAAATGGTAGTTAATTAAGTAGGAAGATAGGGAGGGGGGGATTGAAGGACGAAAATGAGAAAGATATTTTTTTACTTTGAAAATTGAAAAATTAACGAATTCGATTATTAAAATGGATAGTTGAATTTTTATGCGATCAAACATGACTCCACGAGTCACACCGGAAAAACAGAAGTTACGAAAATGAATACATTTTACCAGAAAAATAATAAATTTTACCAAAATGATAAAATTTAATCAAAAAATAATAAAATGTATTCAAAAAAAAATAATAACGTGTTTCAATTCACAAAATAGGTGAAATTTGTTCTAAAAAATAATATTTATTATCAGAAATAATAATAAAATTTGTCAAAAAAATGAATAAATTTTACCAAAAAGAATAAATTTTATTCAAAAAAATGATAAATTTTACCTATTTTGAGAATTGGGACACGTTATTATTTTTTTGGATAAATTTTATTATATTTTTTTCTCAGTGCATAAAAATCCTCCAAATTTCTCCTCGTCCACCTCTTTTAACCGTCTACCTAATTTTTCAGGTGCTTATCTTCATTTAAGAAATTTAGAATTATGAATTAAGTCAAATGAAAGAGGCACGAAGCAGCTTCTCTTTATATAAATCATTGAATTGTATTTTTAATTCAAAAAATAAATTTAGAAGTAGTTAAAATTTACTTGAAAAAATTAAAATTGATTATATTTACTAAAACTGATAAAATTCATTAAAAATTGTTAAAAATTGACATAATCTACTTGTTCAACGAACAATTTCGGCACTCAACTGAAAAATTTTTCGAAGTTGACTGTCGATATTTTTATGAAAAAATTTCATGATTAGAAAAGTTCTGAGAAAATTTTCGAATCCAAATTTTGGCTTTTTTCAAAAAATTTATATTGTAGGCTGAAAAATGTCTAGCCTATTAATGCTCATTTTTTGAAAATTACTTAGTAAGTAAATTTTGAGTTGAAAAATCGGAAAAATTTCAAATTAGGGCTATACTAGAAAATTTTATTTTCAGAATTTTTTTCATCATTCATTATGAATCTTAACCAATTTCTATTTTCTATTTTCTTTTTTACTATTCACTTTTATTGGTCATTTTTTCAAAAAAATTGTTTTCGGCGTTGAAAAGTAAAAATAATTTTTAATTAGTCTTAGACCTAAAAATCTCGAAAAATTATCCTTTTCAAGACATTCGCGTTTAATTCTGGTCAAAAAATTGAGAAAAATTCCTGATTAGATTAATTTGAGACGTAAATTTTTTAAAATTATGATTTTTCCCCCCCAAAATTTAGTTTTGAGTGGAAAATCAAAAATTAATTCCACCCGTCGACAATTTTTCATCCTGCCTCACCCCTCACCCCTCCCCCTCCTTCAATACCTCCCTATCCCTTATTCTGTACTTTCTACTCGCTTAATTTTCGATTTAAAACATTTCTGATGAGGAAGTCCTTCTAATTTTCTAACGAATAAAACAATTTTGTTTGTGGAACTCTGAAGTTCGATAATAGTCATTCGATTGACTGATTGATTTGATACGTAATTGTAGTTGAGATTTTTGAAGTCGCTCCTTCATTGTGATTTCATGTTTATGATTTTTCCAAAACTTGAATCATTGAAAACAATTCAAAGTTTTGAAATTTTTGAACTGTTTTCTTTGATACATTTTTAGGAGTATGAAGACAAAAAAATTCGATTTTTTTTTTTTTAAAGTATGTAAGAAGAAAAGGATGGGGTGAATTTCCAAAAAAAAAAAAGTCTAAAAATAGACATAATGAATTTGAAAATTTATATTTTATCAACGACCTAGGAATCTTCTTCAAGAATGGATCAATATCCTTTCAAGCCCAAAATCGACCTGCAGCCAATTTCTGATCAATTGATGACCCTTTCAATCAAATAAATAAATCGGTACTCATCTCAAAGGAAATGTTTTATCTCTCCAACTTCCACCCGGATATTACCAGCCTGGGAACAGCCAATTTTGATTCGAAGTTACCACCAAACAAACGTACAACTCGTACCCCTCTCCCTGCATCTCTCCAAACCAGGCCCTTCGTTCGGTATTCATAAATATTTGACGAAATTCCTTCGGAGATCGAATACAAGAAAACCAGATTGTAACAGTATATGCGAGATATCGTGTTGTAATCATTAGTAAACCTATTTTTCTTTTCTTTATTCCGACCAACGAGTGGGTAGAGCTGCTTGTGAAAATACATGGTAAAAATTTATCTATCGAGGGTATTTCACACTTGGGTAAACAAACTACTCAATATAAATCACCACATGTACATACCTACGTTCTCGACAGGAGATGATTTCTTGTAATACTTCATAGCTTTAAAGTACATTTACATACGGAAAAATTACGAAAATTGGGACCAAAATTACGGACGAGTCGACTTCGCTGACGAAGATCCAACCGTATTTTTCGGTCCCGAATTGAAGTCGCCGCGTGAAAATGAATTCGTAGATAAAAAAAATACCTAATAAAAGAAAAAGAAAAACTTGCAACATGAGAAATTACGCAATACGTGTCGAGGTAAAAATATACATACGAATGATGGTGTATTATGTTGAATGTTGCAATATATGGTGGCCGAGTAGATGCGTCGGTATAGACGAGGCGGAAAGAAGGAAAAATATTCGGTGGAACAGGACCCGCGGACACTGATAATTGTCGAATGCCAAGGTTACAAACGTGTGGTGTTTGTACCTATCGACGTCATCATTGATTATCAAACGGTGAGGTGGACGTGAATTTTTTCTAATAATCGCGATGAATTTCTACACCGTACCGAATGCGAATGCGACTTGCACGTCGAAGATTAGGTGTTATTTTGTGGAAGCGAGGAGCGGAGGAGGGTGAAACCTGCGGACGTTTCGCATTACTGAGAACATTGAAATTTTCGCTTAATTCGAGGGTTTTTTTTTCATTCTTTCGTGAGTTGATAACAACGTTGCGCAATAGGTATGCTAATGGTTTGGTAATGTGTTGGATTTCGTTTGTTTTGATTATTTCAATGTGACTTACGTGCGGTAGTCATGTGTGACGGATTTTGTAATATTTTGGAAATTCTTCTCTCTCGTATGCGTCAAACGTGCGTGATCTACGCCCTTGATAATGAGCTTTCAGGATGGATTTTTTTTTCGCGGAAAAATACGATGTTGAGGTAGGTTCGGTACGGTACCTGAAGGGGAGGAATTTTCTCGTTGGGGAAATTTGAGCATCCGAAGTGAAGGGATTTCGAGGTATGAGGTCTCCTGTTCATAGATATGAAGATAATTAGTTCAAGGGGTCAAATGAGGTCAAATTTAGGAAATGAGATTCGTTCGATTCAGGTCTCTGTGTCTATCTAGTATATGAGGACACTGAGGACAACATGGGTGATGCTATGGTTCGGAAGATTCTTTGTCCTGACTAGAATAACTTATCGTTTTCCTCCTTTCGAAGTATATTTAGTGATGTGAAAAAATTTTCAAATTAGCTCTCAAATAAAAAAATTCTCTATGGGAAAAAGTTGAAATTTTTTTAAAAATTATTGGAAAAAAATTCGAGATGAGAGAAATTTCAAAAATGTAAAGTTGGAAAATTTTTTTATCAGTTCTAAATCAAAAAATTTTGAAATTTAAAAAAAAATTCTATTGAAAAACTTGTCAAGTTGGATACAATTTTGATTCCGCAAATCAAAATATCATATCAGGAAGTCTAAAAATTCATGAAAATCAATCTATCTGCTGCTACATAAAGCTCATTTTAGATTTTGTGCAGATTGATTTTTGAGGGGGGGGGGGGGGTGAAATGTAAATGTGTCAATGAAATGGTAAAGGCGTGAAAAACTTCATGAAAAGGTCAAGAAAAAGGTCACGATGTCACGATTTTGCTCTGGAAAATTTTATTCGACCATTTGTTGGTTGTGGTTCAAGATTTATTGAAATAAAATTCGTATTCGTTTCATTCGATTTTCATGCATTTTGAAAGATTTTTTCCAATATTATGTGATTTTTTTCATTTTTTTGTCCTTTAAACCTCTGAAATTATTTAATTAGATTTTAATTTTCTGGTTGTAATTCGCCCTGCCTGGAAAAAATTTCAAGTACAATAAAGACCCTGATTTTTGGGTGGTGAAAATTCAATGAATAACGTAGAAAGAATTGCTTGAAAATTTTCATGTTTTTTTTTTTTGAAGTACGAGGTTCCGAATTTATCCCATCTCACCATTTTCTACCTCGGAATTTTCTTCAGCTCTAAGCTCCAATTTTAGCCATATTTTATTGACTTACGAAGGTGAAATTTATGGATTTTGAGATCGTATAAATGTTTCAGAAGCACATCAAATGGAATGCTTTGATCTTTTTGACTCCATTTCAACTTTTTGGCAAAGGTTTTAATTGATAAATCTATTGTCATCTTTCACGCAGTCCTAGTTTGAATATGTGAATGCTTCAGAAATGCTTTGTGAATGGCTTGGATTTGTTACTTTTCCTAATATTTTTGTCATTTAAATCACTTTTTTGTGATTTTTTGGTAATTTTTGATTCATCCTCTTGAGTATAAAGCTGCATTTTTTTTGAATTTATGCTAAGTACAATTTTTAAAAAATATTGAAACAAAAGTTTAAGTCAGCGAACAATTATTTGTCATTTTTCGATGCCTCAAAAATCACTATAAATTTGAGTAAGTATGAGCGAAATTATTGAACGTGGAATGTGAAAGATCCAAGGCCTGACTGAAAAGTATTACTGAACTTATTTTGCTATCATCTGAACCCCCTCTCCTATTTTTGACTTGGTTAGTACAAATTTGTCCGGAAATGTGCGAAGTTTTCACTTTTTGTAATTTTGTTTCAACTTAAATAAAGAAACGTTCCTTTCATTTCCTCTCCGGCCAAATTTTTGGATTTTTTTTCGCAATGAAAATGAAATGAATTTTTGATTCCATTTTTGAGCTCGACTTCACAATTTTTTAGTTGACTTCCATATCCTGGAAAAATTTAAATGACCCCATTTCGAAAGAATAAAAATGGAATATTTATTTTTGAATGTTTTTTACATCTTTTCAATTGAAGGAATCCACAATTTCTTTTGTAGTTTAGCTTTAAGGTCAAAATCAAAATACATAATTTTGATAATTTTATTTTCGTAGAGGTATTTTTTGATCATGATTTAATTTTTGACTTCCTCCCACAGACTATAAATTTTGTTAAATTTGAGATGAATTTTTCATGTTTTTTGACATACTAATGAGCTCATTAGAATTGATTCAAAACGATGGTATTCAAAATTTGGAGTTCAATTACTTTCATTTGTGTACTTTTCAGTGAATTTCAACTCCAAGTAATTAACTCCTTTTCAATGCCCCAAAATGTAATACTTAATTTAGGTGTTTTTTGTTTTAGTTTTTTTGATACTTCAATCAGCTTTTTTTTCTCCCTCATTATTTTAATCTATGAAAAAGTTGTAAATTCAGTCTTTATTTTGGATTTTTCAGTGTCTGTGTTCAGGAATTTTAATATTTTTTGACTCTAAATTAGTATTTTCAAAAATGAATCGAAATGAAAATCATTGTAGAAGGTGGGTAAAAAGGGGAGAAAGAAAAATAAAATCTGAAATTTTCCAGCTCTGAAAATTTGATTTTTTATAAAATTAAAAAGTAAATTTTGCCAAATTTTCTTACCAAAAAAAAAATAATTTTCGCCAATTTTTCGATTTGAATTAAATTTTTTTCTACAAAAATAGACTACTTCGCCATTTAGACATTTAAAAATACGACCTGTTCTCTTTCCCCTTTTCTCTTCTCACCAAACTTCGCTTTGGAAATTTCCCCTGTCAAACTTTTTTCGTCGTTGCATTAATCTAAAAAAAAAATTCCTAGAATAAACTACGTTGAATTATGATTTCGCAATTCGCTATAAAATGTTCAAAGAAAAAATTCGGCGCTTGTGTAAGTTTAACAACTTACCCACCGTTTGTTTTATTGTAGATGTTTTCGGAATTTTGTCGTGTTTTCCATGAATTATGTATTAGAGATATCCGTTGCTTGGAAAAGTATTGCATAAAATTACATACGTCCAAGTTCGATAGCTGAACCGTGCTTATCAGTGAACTTTTACTTTTACGAAAACCTAAGCGATAGGCAATATTGCCCAATTGCCATTTTGGGTCACTGTCACTTTCGGCCATCTGTATTCGTTCGTCAGACTATCGCTAATTCCCTTCCTTTTTTTTTGTCATCCGCGTAGGTATTATTTTTTACGTGCAATTTGCTTATAATTTAATCTTTCGTTATCATCTTTTATTTGCATGATCGATTCTCGCTTTCTACTCCTTCAGTTTACCTTTCACTCAGATAAGGATGTGTTAACGGAACCCCTATAAAAACGGTACTCCGACGACATGTGAGCTCACATCCGGACCGAAGAGTTCCCTTATTGCCAAAAATTTTACAAAACCCAACACTTCCGTTTCCTAATTACTTACCGCTTGTTATTGGTAAATCGTCCCGGTCTCGCGTTCAGTTTATTCTTAATACAAAGTGTATGCTCCATTAACTATTTCTTTATTCCTTTCACAGTGCTATTATTATGTTCTTGGCCTAATTAAACCAATGTTTTGTAAATTTATACGACGATCGTCTCTCCTCTCCGATATTTTGCCCTTTCCTTGTCGAGTTATCATTCGACGAGCAGATCGAGTACGAAAATATTGACAAAAATTATTCGTAATTGTATGTAGTTGAATACTCCCTGTAGTTTATTTGATCAAAATGTTCAGTTCCGATTATGTAAAAAGCGTGACAGAGGGTATGAGGTCACGGAGCAGTGATGCAATTCGTTTTTACGCCATGTTTAACCGAACGTTGTATTATTAGTTACACATTATATATCGCACACATATATTTATTTGAAACAGTTAAGAGATGTTAATGACCCAGCAAATTGCATTACACTATGAGCACATATGTATAAGAGTAAATCTAGAGTACGTAGACGTGCTATATTTTCGTACTGTTCGATAAAGTACCACGAATAGAGGAAATAACAAGCCAAGAGATTTTGGAACGTCTTATAAATTGCTCCTTTTTATTGGGATAGTTTGTAGGAAAATATATCCGATATTGTTAGGGTGTGTCTCGAATCGAATTTTCCGAAGTTCGATGGTCTCGTATAAGCTCAAAGTGGTTTGTTTTCTTCTATGTGAATGAGATTTCCAAAATAGCCCTTTGATTTAATTGTGAGATGTGCTGGACTTTCCTTTTTCATACATAATTTTTAAAAAACTAAAATTTTAAAATATGTAATCCTTGAAAATCTGGAAATTTGATGAATTTTAATTTTTAAACATGAACTTTGGATTCCAGTAAGGGTTCGAGTAATCCTTAAATTGGGTGAAAATGGCTAAAATGAAGAATTATTGAGCAAGAGTGAATGAACGACTGAATCAACTGACCGACTTCGATTTGAGCAATTTTCGAAATTTTTTCACACGTTTAGATTTTCTCTATAATTTTTCTATTTATTTACTTACCCTGAATTTCGCTGAATTTTTTATAAAATATTTTTGGCTCAAAATATGCATTCAAGTAACTTTTTCCACTTTTCAATTTTTTTCTCAAATGTTTTCAATCAAATTTTTTGCCATTTTTTTCAACTGAATTTTTCAGCTTTTCAACACAAAAATGTATTCCGACTTGGAATTTTGACTATTTTTTAAACTGTTGAAAGTTTTCACAAAATCTATTTCAACTTGAAAGTTTTTCTTCAATTTTTTTTTAACTAATGTTTTTTTCACTCTACATTTTTTCCAACTATGAAATTACTAGCACAGAATTTAAAAGCATCATTTTGAAAATGAAAAAGGGCAAAGGCTCTGGTGTTGTGACTTGTGAGAAGGTCATTGGGTCTCTGGTGAAATTTGATCAACCTTTTTATGCCATTAGATTTGCCTCGCCTCATAAGGCGATTTTAATGGGGCGCACCCGAAGGGGGGTTCAGAGAGCTTGAACCCCCTTCCCCTGGGAAAAATGATTTTTTCACAGAAAAAAATGTGAAAAAGTGCACTTCTTTGCTTTTCCATTAGTATTATTTCAAAAAAAATTCCCCCTCGCTTCACACGAATCAGTGAAAAATGAACAGTCGAAATTGCAGCACAGGAAAAATCAGCAAAATTCACTGATTTTTCAAAGATTTTCACTAATTTTCCAGCAAAATTCAAAAATTTTGATGATTTTTCAGCGAATTTTCATTGATTTTTCAGTGATTTTTCTCACTGATTCATTTTCAGTGAAAATTTTTTCACTGATTTTCTCCTGTGCTGCAATTCTGACTGTTTTTCAGTGATATTCGATAATTTTCACTGATTTATAAATGAGAGAGTATTTCAGTTATTTCATTTCAAAAATAAATAATTTTTCACCGATTTTTTAGTCAAAAATCACCGATTCGGCGATTCCTCAATAAATTTTAGATTTGTCAGAAAAAAATCAATGATTTTTGAATGAAAGATCAGTGAAAAATGACTAATTTGAAATTTTACCCTCTCCCCATATTTTTCTCAAATTCTCAGCCCCTCCCTTAATTAATTTTTGGGTGCGCCTGTGAATTTTAGAACGCACGAACGGATTTTTATTCCCACCCTAGAAGAGGAGGGATCCAAAAAATGTTTTACAAGCATACAAGCTAAAAATTTCATCTCCGCGAATTTTCAATCGATTTTTTTCAAACTTGGCACGTTCGTAGAGGTATTAGATGGGAGTACCTTAAAAATTTTTCAGATTTTTTCAACGACTTTAATGACTTGGAATTCGACTTTGAAAATTTAAAATCCTCCCGAAGGATACAATTTTGGGATGAGTAGAAAGATATGTTTCCCAAAATTTTTCAAAGCATGGGACATCTTTCAGAATTTTTTGCGATTTTTTTGAGGGATAAAAATTGGTCAAGTATTCAAAAAATCGTAAAAAATTGATGAAAGCCAGTAATTTTAAGGAACAAAAATGATTAACTATGCCGGGTTTTTGAATATTTTACAATTTCCACTAGTCGAAAAAATTCTGAAAGGTGTAAAATGCCTACATTGAAAAACTTTTTAAAATACATTTTTTTCTCTCGTCGCAAAATTGTGTTTCCTGGTGCGATTTGAAATTTTCAAAGCCAAATTCCAGGTCATTAAAATGGCTGGAAAAATCTGAAAAAATTTTAAGATATTCACCTCCAGTACCTCTACCTACGTCCATGATTTAAAAAAAAAAATCATGGAAATGGAATTTTTAGCTTGAAAATCAAGTATTTTGGGGGCTCAGCCCTTCTGGTTGAAATGAAAATTCGCTCATGTGCTCTAAAATTATTACTCTCTATCAAGATAAATCAAGTGGCATAAAAAATTTGAATAAGTTTTACCAGATTATGCCAAATGGCTCTCTTACCACTCCACTCTTTTATTAAAAAATTAATTTGTTTCGAATTTTGAGGCAAAAGAATAATAGGTATGATGTTAAAAAAATTGAGAAATTTTTTGGCTGGAAAAAATTATTTTGAAAAAAATGTACATTGCAATATTTTTTGACTTTGGAGAAAAATTTTTAGTGCTGAAATAAATGATTTTGAAAAAATATAAAAAAGAAAAAATTTTAGGTTGGTAAAAATTTTGAAAAAATTTCCCCGAGTTGAAGCAAATTTTAGGAAGAAAATGTAAAAGATTTTCATAAAGTTGGGAAAAGAATCGGAGTTTGATATTTGCGGAAAAAATTTTCGTTGTAGCTACACAGCCAATTCCTTAAATTCTGCTCTTTTCTCAATTTTGGCACGTCAGCTATGCTTAAATGGAAAAATAAACTTCCCTTGAGGATGAGACCTCCAAAATTCTCAAATAATTTTTTCCTCGTGTCACTCCCACCAACAAACTCCGAGCCATTAAAAACAATACACTCCCTAGAAACTCTTACAATAATATTTCTCGCCGAGAGGATATCATCTTTACCAGATTACGTACAGGACATTCTCTGCTAACCCATTCATATCTCCTTGATAAAAAACCCCCACCCATCTGTAGTATATGTAAAACACAAATATCCGTTCTTCATATCCTAATTCAATGCCCAAAATTTCATAAAGAAAGGTCTGCCCTATCAATTACTAATAACCCCCCGGAAATCCTAGTTGACAATTACCAAAACATCCAAAAAATTTTAAAATTCCTTACAATCACAAATCTAAAATCGCTCCTCTGATCTAATTATTCTCTCACACGCCCCTAGCCTTAGTTGCTGTACATGGCGTTAAAAATAAAAAATAAAAAAAAAAAACCATGCTACTTGTGCTTGCTCCAATGGTAATATAGCTGACGGTAGCGTGTGTTAACTTTGTAGCGTTATCGATCGCGAGGTATTTAATTAGAATATGCTGGGTGCACGTGCTTCGTTCGTTTCTAGAGCCATCGAGCGTGCTGATTTTTAAAACGAATGCAGAATTCGAAGATGCACGCAGTTCATGGTCATGTTGAATTTTTTTTCGCTAGTTCACGAACGTATGTGCTACGACAAATGGAGAATTTTTCATCGCGAGCTCGATTCAATTCTACGGCGAGTATTTTCAATTCTAATTTATTGCCTACTTCCTCTTCGTCGTATATAAATATGTACATGTTGCATTGACATATTCATTTGTTCGTTCACCTTATTGTGAAGTAAGAGGTTCTCTGCTATGGATACCATTCGTGGCAAACTTTTTATTCAACTGGTACTACGGTGAACTTTGCACGTCATTTAATTTCCTGTCCGTGTAAATAGTACAACGAACCGAATGTGTATTTTCCTATTTCTCGCTCTCTTTCCATTCGTATGTTTGAAATAGCGAACCGATTAAAATTTGCTGTTGCGCCAGATACACTGTATCGATACTTTTTTCCGCAGATTTAACAAAAAGGTCAAGTTTATTTTAAGCTTGACGAATGGCTCAACATTATGGTAAAGATTTTTTCAGAAAAAAGACGATTATGTGTTTTATTGGGAGGGGAAAAAACGCGTGATTCTAGGTGCATAGGAATACGACTCGTAGTAATGATACTTTCTTCTTCGTTGGATGATGAAAGAAACATTCTGCCCACGCTGTTCATCACGGCAACCTACTTTCTTTCGTAGGAGAAATTATCATAACTTTTTTCACCATTCTATCTACTTACTTACGTACCGTGTGTAGGTACTTTCTTTTCGTTGGGTTTTACAGCGGTGTAGCCGATTCGGTGCCGATGATGATGGCGTTGCGGACGGATATTCGTTCAGGATATCCTGTTTTCTTTGTATGGATAATCTATTGTGTTCGGCTGCGAAGACGGAGGATATGTGATTTTCGGATATCGAATTTATTGCCCGGATTGTGTCCGCTTAATTGGTCTAGATTGTAAAATGAAAGGATGATTATGGTTTGGTAGAATTGCGAATGAAATGTTGAGGATCGAGGTGTAGTCGTTGAGGTAAAATTTTAAACTTATCACCTTCAGAAGTCAGAAATTGGTTTTTGAGTTGAGATTTATTTTGGTTCTACTCCTTCTGAAAAGCCCAAAATCAGTGTCCATTTGAAAACTAATTTTTGACCCCTAAAAGTGAAAAAAATTGAGAAAATTCTCTAGAAAATTGAAGTTCTCTGAAAAAATTGTGAAAATTTGCTGGAAATTTATGGCTAATTTTCAGCGAAAATCATTCATTTTCATTGATTTAGCATGTGCGACTATAGCTGAGAACTCGAGGAATTTATGAGAATGTTTTTGGACATAAATCATTTTATTTGTGAGCTTTGGAAATGCAGTTGGTGAAAAAATCACCAAAAAAAATTCAATCTATCAAAATTCAGTAAGATTTTCCAACGTTGATGAAATTCACTAAATAAATTTTCAATGTTTTTCAAAAACCAGTCAAGAGCTTATTTTTTTCTGCGAATTTTTCCAATTTGTGAATGAGAATGGAACATGTTTTCAGGCGATTTTTACGCTGTCTCATTTATGAATCAGTGGAAATGATAGGAAATCCCTGAAAAACAGTCAGAATTGCAGCACTGTAGTAACAAAAAATCGATAAAAATTAATTGAAATGTCAGTACAATCTCTAAAATTCAGAAAATATTCTCAAAAATCAGCGAAATTTTTTGAAAAATCAGGAATCGTGACTTTTTACTGATTTAAAATGAGAGTGAATTATTAAAGAAACAATGGAAAAAAATTGTGAAAATTCTGGAGTCTAATAATTTCAAAAGAAACAGGTAGTAGCTCGCAGTTCGAAATATTATATCCTTTGGATTCATATTTTTAAAAATTCAGGATGTCTAGTAGGTCAAGCTGGTTGTGAAAATTCAAGCTTTTTTACTAAGTTGCTCAAAAAGTCAAGCTTTTTTTCAAAAATTTCAAAAATATAAAAATTTCATTTACCACTGAGAAATATTAAAAAAAAAAAAAAATGAAAAAAAGCACAAAATCTTCTCTTTATTAGTGTTGAAAAAATTTCCCTTAAAATGTAATTTGGTATGAAGAAATCCTTGAAATTGCTTATGAAAAAGAGGAGAGTTTTTTTCGAGGGAGAGACAAAAAGGTGATTGAAATTTCCTTTAAAACGAATATACGCAAGGGGGAGGGGAGGTCAAAAAATTTGGATTCGAAAAAATCAAGCTAAGTCTTCAAAAATTTTTGTTAGACACCCTGAAATTATAAATCTGTGAAAAATTAGTGGTATATTCAGAATTGCTCCAGATGGAAAACCAACAGGTTTGACGGAAATTTAGTGAAATTCGCCTATTTTTAGTGACTTTCTGTAATTTTTATTTTTTGGTGCATTTCTACGTTTTCTCTGCATCTGACTGTACTCCTCTGATTTTTTCCCAATTTCCATTGACTTTGTGCTTTTTTTGTGTTTTTTTTAGTGATTTTTTCGACTTTTCTGCCATGAATTTTTTGATTTTCTCCATTTTCAGCGAATTTATCATTTTCTTTAATTTTTTATGATGTTTTTTGTTATAAATTTTATCAAGTTGTAACCTTTTTTACTCATTTTTTCTGATTTTCTGTAAATTTTAGTATTTTTTCTCCTTTTTTTGGGAGGTGGGAGGGAGGGAGAGGGGGAAAGCAATTTTTAGTAAAATTAATTTCTTCAATTTACCGGCAATGATTTTTTTTCAGTTCGTTGGTACCTATTATTCGTTATACGTCTTTCCTCGATTTTTAATTCATTCTCTGATTTCTTCAGAACTTCGTCTAGTTTTTCCAATTCCAGTAATTTTTCATCCAATTTTCATTGAATTCCTGAGATTTTATGATTTTTTTTTTTAGTGAATTCTACCGATTTTTTTATGTTTAGGAACTTTTGTAATTTTCAGTGAATTTGTCTGATTTCCTCATTGTTGGTTGATTTTGGTCGGTTCCTTTGATTTTTCAATAAGTTTTTTGATTTTTTTCAAATTTTTAGTAAGTTTTTCTACTATACTCCTCTTATATTTTTTCTCCAATTTTCATTGAATTCCTGAGGTTTCATAATTTCCAATGGATTCTACTTTTTTCCATTTTTTTTTTTTTTTTTTTTTTTTGGTATGACATTCTTTTGATTTCCCAGTAGTTGGCTGATTTTTTGCCATTTCCTTTGATTTTTCAATAAATTCCTTGATGATTTCTTCAAACCTGTAGTAAGTTTTTCCAGTTCTCATTATTTTTTCTTACATTTCTGGGGTTTCATAATTTTATAATGTATTTTGCTGATTTTTTTTCATGTTTAGGGACTTTTTTAAACTTTAAGCGAATCTTTTCATCAATATGTTTTCTTCAAATTTTCTAGCATTTTTCTTTATTTTTAGTAACTTTTTTTCATTTTTAAATGAATCTCTTAAATTTTATAATTTTTTTTTGAATATTTCCAATTTTTTTAGAAATTCTGCCAAGTTTTGTTAGATTATTAGGCAAATTATTGAGACTATCGATTTTTATTGAATTCATTTTCCAGCTGGTACTTTAATTTTTAGTCAACTTTTTCTATTTTTTGGCAATGTTTTCCAATTTTTATTGGATTTCTGGTTTTTACGTTTTTTTCTTTCTCGGGAATTCCATACTTGATTCTTCTGATTTTTAGTCCAAATCCATTTTCTTTCAGATTTTTCGATTATCATTTTTTATCAGAGATGAAGGAAATCTAGAGTTTTTCTCTCTACCACCTTTCCACCATGAAAAAAACCCAATCTCATCTTTTGAACTGGGCGAACTTGAGCCAGACCTCACCTCTAATGGAGTTATCTCGACCAATGCTCCATTTTCAATACATTTCCCAGACTAATTATCCCTACAGTCGCCATCACATTGTTCTCCAATCAAAATAGACCTGCTTTTGTACGGTCAATTAGTCTCCATAATATCTCAAATAGGACCCAGGCCGACGGGACAGCTCAACGATAAATTTCGATGATAGATGAAGGAGTCATTCATTAAGGATATTTTTTCATCATTTTAATAGTCCATTTCAACTTATAGCCAGTAGAGTTTTACGATTTACACCTGCATTGCGTATTACAGTGAAAGCGTCACGAACGTTCGAATTGAACGTGAACTTGAAAGGTGAAAAATTAAAATTGAGTATTGAAAATATGAAAGCGGTAGCCACGCTCTACGTGGGAGATAATTCATATTTAATGACGAACGACTTTACCGATACATGCGACTAATTAGCGACTCGATTAAATGATGCGCGACGACGAAGGCGGATAAAAAAGTCAACTTATTAGATAATCTTCCGAGACGGTGTTGGCGCATAAAATGTACTCACCATGTAACATCGTCTATCTCTAGGTACATCAGAGCCATCAGGATATTGCTGTATGAATACATAATGTTGGTTTATCCCAAAATGGTAAAATTCTTCGATACTCGCCTCTGTATAATATTTCAGCCGCTGACACTCTCGAATTACGCCATGTTTTGCAAATCGTCGTGGTCGGCGTTAAGCTCGAAAGTTGGTTCGGTCGAATCGATATTTTTTTTAGGAAATGAAGTGGTGAAAAATGGTTCATTTGTTGCGTTACAATGTACGTAGGTAGAAAGGTAACCGTGTCTTGGTCGAGAAATTGAGGAAATGTATAAATAATGGTCATTTACGCTATGACTAGGTCGAATATTGATTAGTTTGTTGAACAGGTCGAAGTTATGTCGAAAACTTGCAGCCGTTTTGTCATATCTCCGACGATATCGGACAGCTCGTGCAATATACTTCAGTTACCAAATGACATTGACGATGCTGCAATTCTGTAGGTAATCATACTCCAAGTCGAACTCGTTCGTTGATTTCTTTTTTTTTTTAGGATTAGTTTCAGTCGTTTCAGCGCCTCGGTAAAAATCGGATGTGTCGACGATTCGCCGGTCTTCATTAGGCACACACGAGTCGATTTTCTTTCTCCGTCGAATTCATTATTGCTCGCCTCTTTATACCCTATGGAATTACAACACGTGTATTTTGAAATTCAAAGTATCGTATTCTTTGAATATTTTTCATCATTACCGCACAATATGTAAACCTCGTATCTCTTTATCCATATTTGTCCGGCTGATTCACCTCGAGGTACGTTTCGTCGTACGTTTGTAATTAAGATGTCAGCTAAACCGGCGTTCTTTTTTCTCATCTTTTTCTTCTCGCTGCATCGTATCTGTATGCAAATTATTATTTTAAATAATCGTTTCGCAAAATGCGAATCGATTTAGCAGAGATGGCGGTCGAGCTGCGCGAAAAATACCTACCGATTTAGGCGATTTCTTATCAGAGTCAAGGATTTCCTAACCTTCGCGTATTTCGTGTACCGATTGCGCGGCGCGGCGTTAGCGTTGGACGGCGTGAAACGCAATCGTTCGTGATGAAATCGTTCGGTAATGATGATCAGATCGTGTGGAGATAAGCATTAGAGTTGAATTTTAAATCACGATGAAGTTCATGGAAAAGGACAAGTTTACCGGTGGCCGTTGCACCGATTACATTGAAAGATAGCGGTTTTTTTTTCAACAGAGAGGTGGGAGTGGGTGTGGGTGCCGACTGCCGAGGTGCCAGATTTGCATGTAAATGACTTGGTTGGCGAAAAGTTGCTTTGGATGGCTTGGAAATTGAAGGGGAGATTGGGTTTTGATGAACTTGAAAAGTACCGAAGAATTGAAAATTGTTTTGTGGAAAAGGCCTTTTGTGTTTTTCATATCGCTTGTTTTCGATTTTGATTTTTGAAGGTATCGAAATTTTCAGGGTTTCGCTTTTGAAGAAAATTTGCACTTTTTTTTCTGAATTTATAGAATTCATTTTTTGGGGTAGCGTATTCAGAATGAGAAATAGGTGAATGAAAATTTTGATGAAAATTTATATGTTGGTGAAAAATCTATTTTTCGGGGGTTTCAATGAATTTTGACAATTTTTCAATATTTTTTGGTTCTTTAAAATTATTGGCGAATCTCGCCCATTTTTAGCAATTTTTTAAAAATTTTTAGTAGATTTTTAAAAAAAATTTTAGTAATTTTTTTAAAAAATGTTTAGTAAATTTTTGAGTGTTTTTTCAAATTTTCAATAAATTTAGTAATTTTTTCAACCTGCGTTAAATTCTGAAAATGTTTCCATTTTCAGTGATATTTCTGATTTTTGTTAGACCAATTTTTGGAGGGTTTCAGTGATATTTCTGATTTTTGTTAGACCAATTTTTGGAGAATTTCTGTGATTTTTCAGATTTTTTTTGACAGATTCTCTGATTAGGCTGGTTTTTCAAAATTTCTATAATTTTTATCAATTTTTTAAAAAATTTTCTATTTTAAAAGAAATTTTATTATTAATTTATTCGATTTTTATAGTTGGAAATTTCCAAATTTTAAGGATGGACAATTGGACATATTATTTTGTGCTTAGAAAATTTTCCGCTTTCTGCGTTTTGGTTTTTAATGAAATCTTGAAAATTACTTTTTTTTCATAACGTCCGGGGGGGGGGGGGTTACTGTCCTGAGGGTCAAATAATTTTTGCCAAACACTTCCATATTTTTTCATCACCTTATTTCTCCATTTTTTGGAATTAATTTTAAAAGAACTCGATTCTGAAAATTTTCAAACGAGAAAGAAATTTTCTTACAATTTTCAAATAATAAATTTTAGTTGGATTGCAATAATACCTCCTGATGACCAATAAAAATAAAAATTAATACATTTTTTTCTAATTCCAAGTTCAATCAATTCTATCGTCAGGAAACAGGATGCATAATTATTTGAATATGGTATACGACTTCATTGCCCTGAAAATAAGGAATTTTTTTGGAGCGAAAATTCTAAAGCAGAAAACCAGAAAATTATTTCTTTGATTTTGAATCATCGAATTTGGGAAGTAAAGGCAGACTCAAATCCCCAAACATTCCTCTCGAATAATTTGTCATTTAAAAGATCTTGATTTTTTCGAATCTGATGTAATGTTTAATTCGCTCAAGTTTTTGGTAAATTGACAAAGTTTTCCAAATTAATGGAAATTTTAGCTTCGAAATCGTTTGAGAAAAATAGTTTGGTATCGAGTATTCAACTTTTCTGATGATAGAAATCTTACCAGAATACCAATTTTGAGAAAACTACAAAAAGTATAAACATTTTTCAAATTTGAAAAAATCTAAAATTTTTTGGATTTTCGCTTCAAATTTGCTAGATTTTTTTTTGACACCTTGAAATTTTACCATATTTCTGTGTCTTTTTTACTTTACCTGCTACTGAAAAAGCTAGAAATGTAGCAAAGGTAAAATTAACAAAATCGTTTGGATTTTCAGCGAATTTTCGTTGATTTTTCGAATAATTTTACTATTTTTTCTGCGAATTTCCGATATTTCAATGACTTTTTAGTGAATTTTCACTGATTTTCCAGCAAATTTTCCACTGTTTACTTTCAGTGAATTTTTTCCACCTTTTTTCTGCCAATTTTTCTGCCTTTTTCTGCTTTTTTTGCATGACTGGTAATTTTCACTGATTTAGAAATGAGCCATCTTTCAGAGTTTTTTGCCGTAATTTCTTCAGAAAGTGTATAATTTGCAATTTTTTTCTAGCTTGAGTGATTTCGTCAACAGTAATAAAATTAAATTATTTTTAAAAATTGCAAACTTTTAAAAAAGGAAATAGATTAATGCAACAATTGAAGCAATTTTTTCAGTTTTTACAGTTCTTTCTTCACCCCTCCCCCTCCCTTCTCCAACAGAAAACCAAGGAAGAACTGGAGTACACATCACCAAGAAAAATTGAGCTTTCAGGCAAGCTGAAAAATTGTATGGAAAAATCAATATTTGAAATTTCTAAAAGAAAATATGAATAATTTTTTTTGCATAAAACTTCCTCGCTGTCTCTCCTTTTCTCCCTCCTGTTCTGATGTAAAAAACCTAAAATAAGAGAAGCACCTGAAACCCAAATATTTTTTTTGTAAATTTCCCCCTCGACAAAATCTCCTCTTCTCGTGAATTGTTTGAAAAACTTGGACGAAAGGTTGCAAAATTCGTATGAACATCTGGCAAAAATATTGAGTTTCAATTTTCAGATTTCTATTGCTGTTCTCGCAGGCAAATACAGTCAGGAAAATTCAAAAAAATCGATGAAAAATTAATTCCAAAAAAGTACACGCCCAAACATTTTCCTCCGCAGATCTTCAATTCACTACTATCACATTCTAGCTCACCAATGACCAACAAACCGATAATCGGCGATTACAAAAACCCCTCCTCAGCCTTGCTCCAATTAACCGACTTTAATTTCGTTAACCTTCGAAAAGAAAATACTCCATTGCTCGCATATCGTATTATAAACCTACACCGAAGGATAAATTATCTACCGCTCAATTGACATTTAAAAAATGAGAGAAAAAAAACAACGAACAAATAATCGCCATAGATGAAAACGTACAAATAAAACAAAGCTACTATAATTCAATACATTATAAAACACGTATCCGATTAAAACATACGTACGTATTAAATGTTGAAAAAAATATAAAAGAAATCTCATAGAATAATCAAAAATGACCAAATAAAGTTGAGCAATTTCCATCAAGGTTTTATGGATTGCGTAGCGTTGAAGTATATGGCAAAACGACCGAGAGATCTGTTTAAAAAAAATGAACGAAGAAAGTCAAGGCCTTTCTGTCTCAGTCTGCCGTGAATGTATCATTGATCAAAACTTACCGTGTTTTTTTCAATTACTCGCTCTTCTTCACGCTGCATTGTCCTTGTAAACTTTTGCAATTGGAAAATGAATAATTTCACATAATGGATTTACTCATCGGTGATACTCTTCTCTTCTGTGGCGGGCTTGAATTCGAGTTGAAAATTTTATACAGAATTTCAACCGTTTGCTCCACATCCTGTTATCATAGCGCCTACACGTCTGTCAAATAACAACGTAATACCGCAGTCAAGTTGAGTTTATAAATTATTACTAGGGCAAGGATTTTATAGCAAATGCTTATTTGAATGTACTGCAGTAGATACCGCTTATCCATGATTCTTTTGCGATTCATGCAATTCCAAGCCGAACTGCGAAATTTGTTAGCGCTTAAAAACGCTTATTTCGACTATAAACGCTTATAAACGCTTAAATTCAGCACGAAAATGGTCTATAAACGCTTTTTAAGCGCTTATTTGAGGTCGTTAGCGCTTATTTGAGGAAAAATTATAAAAAATGACAAAAATCAACCAAAAAATCGAAATTTTCATTATTTGGTCCTTGAAAAAAAAAAGAAAAATCTGAACCTTTTTTTTTTAATTTGTGACTGGATGAATAAATTTTCATTTCGCCTGATTTTTTACTTTTAAAAAAATGTTTGGTTCCTTTTCTGTTATTTTCATTTTTAAAAAAAAAATAAAAAGTATTAATCTATTGATATTTTTCTCGATCAATGACTTATGTTCCAAGTTTGCAGGTGATTTGATAGGATTTTATTATTCAGGTTTAAATTACCTGTATTTTGATATACGACAAGGTATACTTTTATAGCGCTTATATTTGCTTTTTCGGACTGTTAGCGCTTAAATAACCGCTTTTTTGGCCATTTTAACCGCTTGTTTTTAGCGCTTAAATCTTGTTTTTTAGCGCTTAAAAATCCTTGCCCTAATTATTACACTCGGCACCGCAGCAAGGGGGAAATTACGTCAAAATTTTGATAAGATATTCGCATCGACTGTCGCTTTTCTTCCACCGCGGCTACGTATTTAGAAAATACACTTATACGTATTTTCCAGACGATAAACCGAGTTAAAATTATGGCCAACTCGAGGGAAACCGATTATCGCAATGATAGTAATTATATTGTGACGTTTAATGTAAATTAACTGCGGGTACATTTGACGTAAAAAATCGTCAAAATTGGCGCAATAATAGTCCAAAGTTCGGAAACTTTTTTCAAATGGTAATTGGCCAGTCTTGAAAATGCTTTATCATTACATTGTTTAAGTTTTTAACGATTTTTTTTTATTGAGAAATCCTCTTCGCTATGTTAATGTGGCGACTTTGGCAACCCCTATACATCGCATACTTGCGTATGCGATGTATAGGAAGTCGCCGTTTCACCCCTCGCCGGCCGCGAGCATCGATACCCGGGTTCGTCAACGTATGAATCAACCTGATTCATACGTTGCATCAGCAACCCTCTAAATTCCGATGCGAACCGTTTTCCGCTGGCCGGCTAGTACCGCGAACCTCGCCTCTCGCGCTTTCTCTTCGTTGACTAAACGTATCTCGGCGTTCCTTTGCATCCACGCGCATGCCGCCGCGTGCGCGGGGTGCAGGGAACTAGTTCAAGTCGAAATCCATCCCTCCGAGCGTAGGCGATTTATCTTTTGTAATTTAGTACCTAAAAACCGTTTTGACTAGAAGCACTGCGTTTCTCTGCGTAGCTCTCGCGTCACTTATTACTCCGGTGCCTTCTTATAATTCAACATGTACAGTATTTTTGTGACCTTGTAATATTTCGCTGTAATATATTTTCGCTTCTACTTGATGACTATTTCTATGTCGCGTTAACCCTTTCTCTCTCAGGGCACTAATTAACCCTCTATAAAAAGATCGCGAATCGAACACGTATCTATCTAATTAACTAATCAGTAGTGCCTGTGTCCCCCAGATACAGGCCACTACAAGTGGTGACCCCTTGTGAATTCGCGATTTTTCACAAAAAACAGTGCCGTTCGTGACTGCTATGTGCCGCGCCGCATAAATTTTAGTGCTTGCCGCCCAGTGCCGCCGATTTTCGCGCTATTTTCTCGCTATTTTCGCGCCGTATTTTTCCGCGACTTTTCCGCGTCACATAATTTGTCCGCATGACCCTGACGCGCACTGGAGCCGGTTTAGACATCGCCAGCACCCCTGAAGCAGCCGCTGCCGCAGCCGCCGCCGCCGCCGCAGCCACTGCCGCTCTTGCCGCCTCCACAGCTACGACTTCAGCCGCCTCCTCCACAACGTCAGCTGTCCCAGTCGCCGCTGCTGCATCCGGCTCAACCCAGGACGCCAAAATTGCAACAACAGAGACCTCCACAGCCGAATCCGCAACCATGACGACGCCGCAGGTACCTCAAATTGACGCGGTCCATACAAGCTACAGGTTGACTGAATTTATCCCATCGAACCCTAAATTGTGGTTTAGCGCCATCGAGGGCAAACTCGAAACGATGGGCGCGAAAACGGAACAAGCCAAGTACAATATAGTAATCGCGGAGCTTCCGCCCACAGTGCTTGAAAAAATCAGCGACCTGGTATTGGGCCCAAAGGGGGAGACCCCGTATACTCAACTTCGCGAACGTCTGATCAAAGCTTATGAGCTGCCCAATCCTGAAAAATGGAAGCGCCTCATCGCGGGTTGCGTTTTAGGGGACCAGAAGCCATCCGAACTGCTCCGCCAGATGGAGCGCCTGGCTGGTGAAGACGTCTCCCCGGATTTTCTCCTCAATCAATTTTTATTACGACTTCCAGCTCCGATGGGCCAGAACCTGGCGACCCAGGGGATCAAGGACCCCCAAAAAGCAGCTGAACTCGCCGATTTCTCCATCATGTACACACCAAGGGAACCTCAGATCTCCGCAGTCGCCACGTCGAAGTCCGACATCCATTGGGAGAAACTGTTAGCATCCATTGAGGCCATCAACCTCCGGCTGGACAAGGTGGAATCGCAGCTCGTCGATATTAGAGGTAGTAATAGAGATAATTATAGACCGCGGTCCCCCTCCTCAGGTAGACGTTCGAGGGCACGAACACCCGGTCGAAATGGCAACCGGATTTGCCATTTCCATTTTAAATTCGGTTCGAAGGCAAAGAAATGCGAAGACCCGTGTATATTTAAGCCCGAATCGGCAACGGGAAACTGACGTGCGCGTTGATAGCGGCGGCGATCAATGGCGCAATCTCAGAATCCCGCCGCCTATTTGTGTCCGATCAAAATTCAAGAAAAGGTTTTTTAGTTGACACGGGGGCTGAAGTTTCTGTTTTTCCAGCGACCCAGGTCGATAAGAAAAAGGGGATCACCGATCATTTCTATGCAGCCAACGACTCAAAAATACCCGTTTTTGGTCAGAAGCTGCTAGAACTCGATCTTGATCTCCGCCGACCCTTCGTTTGGCCGTTTCATTTAGCCGACGTCAAGGTGCCGATATTGGGAGCTGATTTCCTCTCCCACTTTGACCTTCTCCCCGACCTAAAAAATCGAAAATTAATCGATGGAAAGACACTCCTTTCCATTCCTGCCTCTCTTCGGAAGGCCGAGGTTCATTCGATCGCAACTCACACGAGGCAGAAAACCGATTTTCTGAAATTACTCGAAAATTTTCCGGGAATTACCCGCGTATCGTTCGACCTACCCAAAATTAACCATAATACAACCCACGTCATTGAAACTACCGGTCCCCCCACCGCAGCTCGCGCGCGCAGGTTACGCACAGAAAAGCTCAAAGCAGCTAAACTCGCATTCCAGGAGATGCTTGCACGCGGCGAATGCCGCCCGTCAAAGAGCCCCTACGCGGCCCCCCTGCACCTTGTCCCAAAATCGGACAGAAGTTGGCGCAGCTGCGGCGATTATCGAAAGCTCAATGAGCGCACAAAACCCGACCGGTACCCTGTGCCAAATATTCTTGATTTTAATTCCGAACTCGCCGGTAAAAAATTTTTCACAAAATTGGATATAGTCCGGGCATACTATCGTATACCGATGGCCCCAGACGACATCGAAAAAACCGCAGTTATTACCCCTTTCGGATTATTTGAGTTTTTATTTATGCCTTTTGGTCTTCGAAATGCCGCCTCAACCTTTCAGAGATTCATTGATGAACTGTTACGCGAATTTGACTTCGCGTACGCATATTTAGACGACATATTAATTGCCTCAAGCACCGCTGAGGAGCACGAACGTCATGTGCTCGCCGTTCTTAAAAAACTCCATGAGGCCGGTCTCACTTTAAATGTCGATAAGTGCCGTTACGCGGAATCAGAAGTTCCTTTCCTCGGTTACCTCGTCAACGGAGTCGGCCTGACCCCGTTGCCTGACCGCGTTCAGGCTATCGCTACATTTCCGCAGCCGCAGACCATTGAGGAACTCCGCCGTTTCATTGGGATGGTGAATTTTTACCGCCGGTGCATACCAAATGCCGCGTCATCCCAAGCGCACTTAAATTCCCTTATTACGTCGAATAAAAAACGAGATAAAACGCCGGTTCAATGGACGCCCGAAGGTGTGGAAGCATTTGACAAAGTCAAGAAAGAACTTTGTAATGCGACCCTCCTCGTCCACCCACAATCTGACCTACCAATCACGATTACGACCGACGCGTCAGATACCGCTATCGGAGCCGCGCTCCATCAAATTCGCAATAATTCACCAGAGCCTCTATCGTTTTTCTCGCAAAAATTAACAAAAACCGAGCAGAATTATTCGACTTATGACCGCGAATTACTAGCCATTTATAGGGCGATAAAATATTTTCGGCACATGATCGAGGGTCGCGAGTTTGTGGTTTTTACAGATCACAAACCCCTCACTTTCGCTTTCAAACAGAAATTAGAGAAAGCGACACCGAAACAACTGCGCCAACTGCAGTTCATTTCCGAATTTACGACCGACATCAGGTATATTCAGGGCGACGAAAACATTACCGCCGATACCTTGTCGCGTATTTCAGCAATCCATAACCCATCCGCAATCGATTATACACAAATCGCTCGCGAACAAGCCAACGACGCTGAACTCGAGGAACTCTACCGCGCTAAAAAATCTAGCCTCCAGCTAGAACAGCGAAAAATTCCAGAATCCCAGTTCTTGCTCGTCTGCGACGTCTCGCACGGCAAAGTTCGCCCATATATCCCAAAATCCTCTCGTCGAGCCGTTTTTAACGCAGTTCATGGCCTCAGCCATCCTGGCACCCGCGCATCCGTCAAGCTCCTACGCGATCGTTTCGTCTGGCCGCATATTCGGAAAGACGTGACAAAGTGGGCCCGCGCGTGCCAAGCCTGCCAGAAATCAAAAATTGACCGCCACACTAAGGCGCCGATACAAGATTTTCCGGCGTCCGACAGATTCGAGCACCTTCATATCGACATTGTGGGTCCGCTGCCCCCCTCACAGGGCCATACCCACGTCGTCACAATGATCGATCGCGCTTCTCGGTGGCCCGAGGCCGTTCCGACATCGGATACCTCGGCCCCAAATATCGCAAAAATTCTCATTTCGACATGGGTTTCTCGTTTTGGTACACCCGTCACACTCACAAGTGACCAGGGTCGTCAGTTCGAAGCCGATCTCATCCGTGAGCTCCTAAATCTGCTCGGCGCAGACCGTATCCGGACGACCGGATACCATCCGGCCAGCAACGGCCGTATTGAACGCTGGCACCGCTGTCTGAAAGCCTCCATCATGGCTGTTGAGTCGCGTAACTGGTGCAGTGCACTACCCATTATTTTATTGGGATTGCGCTCCACCATAAATTCGGATTTAAATGTGTCTCCGTCACAACTGACATTCGGCACCCAACTCCGGTTACCCGCCGAATTTTTTACGCCGTCCGGTGAAATTCGCGACACCCACGATTTTATACACGAACTCCAGTCAGCGATCCGCCAATTTATTAAGCCAACTCGTCGTCACGGAACCCCCGCCTCGTTCGTTCCCAAAGCACTTTCCACAGCGTCCCATGTTTTCCTCAAAACATTCGCTAAAAAGGCACTCCAGCCTCCCTATATCGGACCATATCGCGTCCTAGATAGGAACGACAAAACGGTGACCATCGAAAAAGAGGGCAAGCCTCATAAAGTTTCGATCGATCGAGTCAAGCCCGCATTTTTTGACTCAGATTTTAATGACGACGTAGCTAATGATCTGGTCAAGCAGCCGAATATAATCGAACCTGAGCAGTCTGCCTCTCCAATACCTCCCACTCGTAAATCTACTCGGAAAGTAAAATTTGTCGACCGCTATGTCGCAACCAAGTAGGGCGTCGTACTTATTTTTTACCCCTACCTATCTTGTAACATACCTATCTTTCTTGTTCTGTATTGTATTTGTATAATGTGTCATTGTTTTCACATATATATTACAACCTACTTATGTAACTTGTATATCTTGTGCATTTTTTCGCATTTTTTGTCATACAATGCCAATTTTTTCATGTATATGTCGCATAATTTACATACTTTGTTCATGTCATATTCAATTTCCATGTAATTTCATGTTAGTATTACACGTCGTATATATTTTTTGCATACTTTTATATTTTTTGCATACCTTGTTAGCCTAGTTGTACATTTCGCTTCATTTTATTGCACTCTGTAACGCTGTCGCTCGGGGGGGAGTACTGTGGCGACTTTGGCAACCCCTATACATCGCATACTTGCGTATGCGATGTATAGGAAGTCGCCGTTTCACCCCTCGCCGGCCGCGAGCATCGATACCCGGGTTCGTCAACGTATGAATCAACCTGATTCATACGTTGCATCAGCAACCCTCTAAATTCCGATGCGAACCGTTTTCCGCTGGCCGGCTAGTACCGCGAACCTCGCCTCTCGCGCTTTCTCTTCGTTGACTAAACGTATCTCGGCGTTCCTTTGCATCCACGCGCATGCCGCCGCGTGCGCGGGGTGCAGGGAACTAGTTCAAGTCGAAATCCATCCCTCCGAGCGTAGGCGATTTATCTTTTGTAATTTAGTACCTAAAAACCGTTTTGACTAGAAGCACTGCGTTTCTCTGCGTAGCTCTCGCGTCACTTATTACTCCGGTGCCTTCTTATAATTCAACATGTACAGTATTTTTGTGACCTTGTAATATTTCGCTGTAATATATTTTCGCTTCTACTTGATGACTATTTCTATGTCGCGTTAACCCTTTCTCTCTCAGGGCACTAATTAACCCTCTATAAAAAGATCGCGAATCGAACACGTATCTATCTAATTAACTAATCAGTAGTGCCTGTGTCCCCCAGATACAGGCCACTACAGTTAATGTTATTGGTATGGCGATTTACTCATTTTTGTTTTGCAAGAATTTCATACGTATACCTATGACGATTGTTGAACGGATATATCAACGATGATGTGGTTAATTGAATTATTTACGAAAAATATGAGGTATTATTTTACTCGAGAACTAGGTGGTGTTTTTTTTTTGCGTGTTTCAAATAGAATAAATAATGGTTATGGAGACCTGCAATCGTTACTGGTTCTTGTTCAATAATCATTTATTGAACGTAATTTGTTATTGTTATGATTTTTAGAGTTCGTGATTATTAACACGTTTGCTGGGTAATTTCATCGGACGCATTTATTCGAAGCTGCAAAAGTGTTTATCAAATATGCGAACGTGAAATTTTCCTAGGGTTGGGTCAATTTTTAGATTTAGAATTTTAGATTAATGGTATTAGATTGGTTGGGAATGATTTCTTAGAATATCTGTGGGTGTCTGATTTATTTTTATTTAGAGATTTGTGTTGATTTTCTATTTTGGTAGTGTGTAGTTGATTTTTTTTGACAAGATGCGATAGCTGAAAGTAATCTATTCAAAGAATTACATTTTTTATGGATCAGAATGTAATTTAGGTAGCTTCATTTTGAAACAAAAAATCACAATTTGCTACGAGAAAAATAATTTTTTCATTTTTATGGATTCAAATTATAAAGTTTGATAAAAAAAGTTGCTGTATTTTTTTTTTGTTGAAATTTTCGAACATTTGAAAAAAATCGTAAAAGTCATAAAATTTGATAAGTACATATATAGTCAGATAAGATTTTTTTTCAATTTTTTAAAACTAATTTTAATGATGATGTAATTTTTTTAGATTTTTTACTATTTCGGAGGTCACGAGGTCGTGAAATTTAATAAAAATGGAATCAAACTCGATATCAATTTTTTTACTTCGTTGAACATTTCAACTTGAAGCCATAAAAAATTTACCTAATTATAATTTGAATGAAATCAAAAAAATTTGTGAAATATGGCCTTATAATATGGATTTTCTGTACTTACTCAAAATTTGCGAATAATGTGCATTTTTCAAATTCATCCAATTTCATGAATGAAAATGGATAAAATAAATATGACTGAACATAATTATCTAGAAAAAAGTTTTTTACCAAAAGTTAGGGGGTGGGATAAATTTCTATTTTAAAGATAATTTTTCAAAATTTCAAAAAAATGAAAAAAAAAGGTCAAAAATACAAAATATCCAGATTCATAGCCGGCGTTTACAGCGTAGCGTGTGTAGCAAATGCTACACATCGGCGAATTCGTGTGTAGCGACGCTACACATCGGAAAATAGCGTGGTTCGAACCTCCTCCCTCCCCCCTCCCCATGAGGTCAAAAATTTACGTGAAAAAAGGCTTTTTCAAGCGATTCGCGAGAGGGAGTAAAGTAGCGTTTTACTCCCTAGTAACGAAAAGAACTGTTTCTTTCAAACTGAGTATTACCTATACCTACATCGGAAACCAATTCAAAATCAAAATCAGCAGCAACGCGTCAGAAGAATTTTTGAGACTGATGTAGAATGAATTGAAAACATTTGGAAAACCAGGAGGATTTTTTTGGGAGGGTGAGGAGGAGTCTTTCTTAGTCCATTTATCTTACATACCTAGTTTATAAATCCAATTGTGATTTTATCAATGTCCGAGCGAAGCGAGGGTGAAGCATTGAAAAAAATTGATATTAAATACCCAAAAGAGGCATTTTTTCGCTGTTTTAAAGATTTGTAATTTGGAAACAGTGTGCAATGCTCCACTTTATTCCAATATTATTGAAAGAAGGAAAAATTTGCTGACTCATTGATTGTAGTAAAAAATTAAATAAAAAAATTATAATTTTTTTTTTGTAAAATGGCAGTTTTTTGAACAAAGATTACTATTGCTTTTTTTTGAGATGCCTGCTTTTTTGTCGTCTAAAATAAATTAATAGCCATGCTTACTCTTCTGAAAAACATCGAACGTATGCTTTTTTTCGGTTTTTGATGATTTTCAAAAATTTCGAGTTAGCAGCGGTAATTTACTAATTCGAGGTCGCTGATTCCGAATTCGGTGTCCGTTTGGCGTTTGGAGCCTTTGTTCTCGAGTTATGGCAATTTTTACCCCAAAAATGCCGTTTTCGAGCCATGCAAAGGCCATCGCTGCAAACGAACGTCAAATTCGTGTTCAGCGACCTCGAATTAGTGGGAATACGCATGATTTGCAATTTTTCCAGAACCTTTTTGAAATTGGTCAAAAATGGCCAGGTCAAAGGCCAGTTTCTCGGAAACCAAAAAATTTTGACTGAAAGATCAGTAAAAAAAAAAAAAAAAAAATGAAGTGAAGTTTCCTCTGAAAGCTCTCATCCTGACTTCTGATATTAAGTTAATTTCAAATAAGTATATAATTTTTTTTTTAAATTTAACCCTGCATTTTAACACCCATGTCTTAATATTGTCCGGAGGGGACGGAGCAGAAAAAACCTTGCAATTTGACACCCATGTTGTGATATTGGCCTGGGCTGAGCAATTTTTTGTTTGCTACACATCGGAGAAATTTACTTCGCCGGCTCTGTCCAGATTCTTTATTTTTATGTTCAAGGTGAAGCAGGGGAAGCTGACTTTCTCCAAAAAATGAAAAAATCTACGTATTTGCTTTCATACCGAAACTTCTTTTCCTTTTTTATAATTTTTCATATTTCCATTTCTGAAGCTATTTATTTTGAAAAGGAAAAAATTAGGTGTGGAAGTTCGATTTTTTTAAAGCTTCTAATTTAGCATATTTACATTCTTGTACAACTAATCCAAAGATAACAGTGGTAATTTGATACATTTTCGAACTCTGAAAATCAGAAAATGTAAGTATTTGATAACGAAACAAATTTCTCAAAATCGATGCCACTGATTTCGACGAAATCTTGCTGACTCTGGTGTTCATTCGATGTGCTGATTCTATCACCAAAATTTCGTCGAAAGAGTTTCATCAGTTGATTAAACAGAATTTTGTTTATTTTTCTTCGTAAAAATAAAATCGATGGAAAACACTTTTTCTGTGAATTAAACGATTGAAACTGAAATCACAAAAATGAAGTACTTATCTTGAATTTTTTTGTGAATGTGCTGATTTGAGGAAAAAAATGTTAATTTTATAATTTCTCATAATATTTTGAATATTTTTGCTTATTTGTGTTTATTTTTTTGTTCCAGGTAAGCATTCCATGATTTAGTTGAAAAAAACTAAAGTTTTTCTCAAGTCGATACGAATATGTTATGTAAGTACTTGAAAAATTATTTTTACAGCGATTATTCAAATATTTTTTTTCTATCAATGATTGGTAGCTTGGATTATGAAACTGTTATAAATTTTACATTTTCATCATCCGAGCTTTTGAACGGGTTACTGATTATTTTTAAAATAAAAAATGATAACCAATTTTTATGAGGAAATATTTTTAGAAATTACTGAAATTGGATCATTTGATTAATTATTGGTCAATTTTTTGACAGTGATGAGTGTTTTTTTTTGCAATTTTTGGGTCTAAAAATAATCATTGATTTTTTGTTAGAGAGAAGTACTCAAATTCAAAAATTGGGTTGATTTCACCACTAGATAAGTCTCAATTTTTTCTTGTATTGAAAGTTCCTGGAAGATCTCGAAGTCTAAATCCAAAGGGGGGAAAGAAAAAAAAGTTTCTGGATCTGAACTTTTATTTTGTATTTCTTCTTCATTTTCGTATTGGAAACATGTACTTATCAGTAATGATTTTTAAAACTTTCAAAGTTAATATTGGTGATGTGAGTAAGATACGGAGGGAGGGAGGGAGATAAATTTTCATCTCGTTTATTTGTCTGAAAATTACCGTTAAAATTCTAATTTTGGAAAAATTATTTCATTGTGTTTGCAAAGCTACTTTCTCCTTCTCTCATCTTATTCCTTCTTACCAGGAAGATATTCAAACTCGAAGTAATGTTGAGTCGAATTTTTAAAAAAACGAAAGGACAACATGAAAGAAACCCATATCCAAAATTTCAGGTGCGATATTCAATTTCTCAAATTTTTGTGAAGTTTTAAGATTTTGAAATTACCTCATTGCCTTGAAAATGCCAAAATTTGATATTATTTCTCAACGAAAAAGTTCGAAATAATCGATTGGAAATGATTTCAAGACGTTTTGAAGCCTTCAAAAAATTTTGGAATTTTTCAACTCTGAAAAAAAAACACCATGAAAATGGCACATGAATAATTTTTGATATCTATAACTCTGAATTACCCATATTAGCGGCTGATTTGATCAATTTAAAGCATATTTACCATTTAATATAATCGTTGTGAACGGTGAAGTCGTATTTAAAAAACAAAAGTACGAGTAACATCATTTTTTATCAATAAAATGAGGAGTTTGACTCAAAGTTGGAAATTTTGGAATATTGTGCTATAATCGATCAAATAAATCACCAATATTGAGTAATTCACGATTATAAGTGCTAAAATTCATACCGACCATTTTTACAAGCTTTTCTCCAGAGCTGGAAAATTCCAAAATTTTTTGGAAGTCTCGAAACTTTTCGAAGCCGATTCCAATCGGTTTCAGAGGTTGAAAATAAGGTGTCCACCAAATTTCAGCTTTTTTCGTTGGTCAGATCGAAATTTCCTATTTTGATGGTGATCACTGATTAGATAATTTTGAAATTATTCAAAAATTCATCAAAATTCGAGAAATGAACTTCAGCATTTGGAATTTTAAATATTAAGTTTTAAAATTTTGTACTTTCAATTTATTTTAGTTCCAGTTTAAAAATTTACTTCGAATTGGGATAGTTCTTTCGTGAAAGAAAATTCTTGAGGAGAAACTTCATCATTTTTCCTAAAAAAAACAATCGTTTAATTCTTCGTAATGTTTCTCGGAAAAATTCAACACAGACTTGAGAAAGAAAATAATAATGGGATTTTCTGACACCAAATTTCTATTAATTTATCACACGTAAACACAGCTTCCTCCGCGACTCCGTCATTTTCCTCTAAATTATTGGAAATCCCTCCACATCGTCCAAAAATCCGCAAATCTCTTCCCAAACATCTCGGAAAAAGACCACCTTTGTCCGGGCGTTTCCATTTTCACTAAAAAAATTCTCGTATATTTCGAGATCATATATTTTTAAAACGCATTATTCATTTCTGATTTCACAACTTTTAATCACATTAATTTCCAACTTACGAGGAAATATTATCACAGTTATCAATCCGTATTTACTTTTATTTTTCATACGTGAATTCAACTTCGGTATCGAAATTAGTTCGATAACCGCGTACTCGCTACTAATGGATTTTTAAAATCCGCACGTACCAGTCTAAAAAGTCGTCATTTGCGATTCAACTGCTCGAGTATTTGCGGATGTGAGCAAATTTTCATAACATTCGACCTTCCTGTTACGACTACATCGCTTGTTGAATGAAACGAAAAAAAGAGTATATTTTTAAACCCAAATGTTGCTAGTTTTTAAAAACCATATGCTCGAATTTATATTTGAGATTTTACATCGTATTATTACCAACCGTGTATGTGAAGTAGGTTGCGGCATATGGCACAATACTTCAAATTGGCCCAAATCCAAAACCAACCAAAAAAAAAAGTTCTTAATGAAACTTAATTGTCGAATTTTTTACTACTTTTTTTCCCCTCGATTATTTCGAAATTCAAAAGTTGATTTATCTGGAAAATTAGATTGAAAACCGTTGCATCGATTTACCAATTATCTCGTCCTTCGGTTTAGATTGCTGCAATGGCTCGGGCTCAGTGGTGATTTTGTAACGGTCTGTAAATCCTTTTGTATGACCGTCTGCTCTGTAAACAGGTATTGCGTTT
This sequence comes from Pseudococcus jackbeardsleyi, assembly GCA_038380155.1. Classification (NCBI taxonomy): domain Eukaryota; kingdom Metazoa; phylum Arthropoda; class Insecta; order Hemiptera; family Pseudococcidae; genus Pseudococcus; species Pseudococcus jackbeardsleyi. The sequence goes on from CM076239.1 coordinate 48,219,191, forward strand.
ATCGGCGCGACATGAAGATGCATCGGACGTTTCATTATTTATTCAGCTATTTTTTTTCCTATTTTCAAAAAGCAAAAGGTGGAATCGATGAAGCAACGTGTCGAAAGTCTTATCGTAAATGTTGCAATCTGCTATCGTCGTTTAATTTCGCGATTATTTAAATTTATAAATTCGCCCCGTCGAATTTTCGAGTACCTAGAGATATTTTATGAGCGGAGATTCGACGTAGAATTTTTTACATCGTATTTTCACCACCTAAGCTACCGTGGAATTCGTGTTCACGTCGAAACTTCTCGACCTCGAGTGTATTTTTTTGTCGAAGACTTCCTATCGTCGAGTTCCGGTACAATATCGCAAGATAGTCATTTTTTTCACTCGTTAGCGATAAAAAAACCAATTATTTGCGTGGATATCGATTTTTTGAGCACTTGGGTACTCGAATCGAGTATATCTACTCGACATTGCATTGTTGCATAATATTAGATGACAAAAAAATCACTACGATGAAATATTGTGCAACATGAAAATAACCAACACGGTCGCGATCAAATTACACATTACCTAAATTGGAAGATAAGAACTGCTTTCGATATTGTATATCATATTTGGCATTAAAGATACCCGAAAAAAAATTGTCTTTCTAGTGCCACACAGCCACAGGTCCTACGTGCATCGATGATTAGTGCAAGGTAAACGAGAATTTGAAAGCGATGGCAGACGTGATGTAATATTTTTTGCCATTTTGCCATCGAAAATAAAAAGATTTTAAAAAGCCGCATGCCGATCGTAATGTTATTTTGTATGTCATTAACGATCTAACCTTGGAATGCTTTTTTTTTCTCTCTTCAATATGTATTCTCGACCAGACGATTAAACCAGTTGAAACAATAAGCAGCGCAAATGAAATAAGCGCATGTCTGTAAATCTGGTTACAGCTCCGGCAGAACTAGTTTTCTTAGGCCGAATCCTCCACGAAGCACACCTTGCTGGCGTTTTATGGTTTGTACACGAGGCGAAGGCGTGCTGGTGGCTTTTTCTCTATCCCTATAATCTTCAGTTTTCCTACATCCGGACTGTCTGGTCTTATTGCTACGGTGGTAAAAAATTTTATTCTTGATTTATCCGCGTGAGTTTGGGGGAAAAAGGGGGAAATGAAACCCTCGGTACCTATAATTATATTCGACGAAGATGTACAGTTTTGTTGGGTGGTTTCGAAATTTAAGGTAATATTTTTTGGTTGATTACACGAGACGCAATCGTGTGTTATTTTATTAGTATAGCTGCTTATGTAGAATACTTAGTTATTGGAATACCTTGAAAGAGGATTTCACCATAGGAAAAACGTAAGAAATATCTGATAAGGAATAATTCAGCGTATGAGTGAAAAATGAATCAAGTGTAGATAGGTATTTAGAACTTTCGTCACACCAATTAAATTTACTGTACCGAAAATTAATCGTGTTTTGAAAGGTTATGAAGATATACTTCATTTCAACTAATGATATCGTGTTACTTCCGAATTTTTTCGAAAAGCTTTAAAAGTTTAGAAATTTCATCACGGGAGTCAAATTGGATCGGTTTAATCGATAGAATGGGTAATTTTTGTGCCTATTTTGGGAAACTGCAGTCTCAAGGTAATGGGAATGAAGTGGTAACGTAATGAAAATATCACAAATTGGTGGTGGGGGGGGGGGGGTAATTATCAGACAAATTGGTAAAAAAATTAATTTTGGTTCGAAAGTTGTACATTTTTTATTCAAAATTTTTCTAAACATTTTTTTGCTAGTTAATGGCTTTTGGACGTAAAAAATATTTTTTTTTTGAGAAAAATGGCAGCACTGTTTGATTAATTAAATTTGTTTTTTAATCTTGTTCATTTTTTATCATATTGATGATTTTCTGTGAAAATTTGACTATTATTTGTGCATTTTGCAAAGATGTGGGAAAGGAAGACTTTCAGGTGCAAATTCAGAAAGAGGAATTGGCTAAATCTCTCAAATGTCAAAATAGCCCGTAAAATGTGATTATTTTTTCATTTTTAAACGCAATTTTTTGTGAAAAAATTGATCCTTTGAGGATAAAAAAAACGAATGTTCTCTTGAATTACCATTTTTAAAATAAAGGATGACTGGAAATTTTTAGAAAAATTGGCAATTTTTAGTACTGATTAAAATTCTCTATTTTTTATACCGAAATTGTCAGTCATCAGTAAAATTGACAATATTCACTGAAGTAGATCATTTTTGCTGAAATTGTCAATTTTTACCGAGTGAATTCGTTAATTTTTTCTAAAATTTACTATTTCTCCAAGATGGAGAATTTTAGTGAAGTAATAAAATTGCCAATTGTCTTCAAAATTTTCAATTTGCTCTAAAATTGACCAAAAAAAAAAAAACTTAAATTGTTGATTTTCTGTCTCGTTAACTTTTTTTTTTTCAGTTGTTTACTTATTTTGACTTCTCCTGAAGATAATTCCAGAAAAAAATGATTTAAAATTTTTATGTCTACTCTTCTCTTCTGAAAAGATGCCTGGATTTGCGCCCGAGATTCGAAAGATATCCAGACAAAGGTTTAGAAAGATTATTCAACAGCCCCTGAAAAAGAACTACATTTCAATTTTGAAATTTTGTTAATTTCCTGTTACACGCAGACAGAACACTAATATTCTAATTGAAAATAATATTGGACACTTCAGATGGAATGTTGTTTCAATTTCTTTATTGTTGTTTTTAGGATGAAATTTTTTTAGAAACAAGATTTCACTGTTTTTCGAAATTTTCTAAACTGAAATCAGATTTTTCTGATTGAAAATTTGAGGTTGAAAGAATGATTGGAGAGAGAGGGAGGTCAACAGGCCAGACTTAGAAGTTGGAAATCATCAGACGTTTTTCAAAAATTCCCGAAAAAAACTGTCCTTTGATTTAGAAAATGATGTTGAGCATTTTTGAACACAAAAATGAATCAAAAGTGGAATTACTTTTTATAGGTTCCAAAATTGAAAAATTTGATTTAACAATTTTTTTTCGAAAAAAAAAGTCGTCACTTTCTCAATTTTTTCGTCTATAATCCAATTCCAGATTATATAGAAATGACGGGGCTTCCTTTTTTTTTCATTTGAACGAAATATCAGCATTATTCTTACTCCCTCATTTATAAATCAGAGAAAATGATAAAAAATCATTGGAAAACATTCAGAATTGCAGCACAGTAATGAATCAGAAAAAAATTGCTGGAAAATCAGTGAAAATTCGCTGAAAATGCAGTAAAATATCTGAATTTTTCTGAAAAATTAGCGAGTTTTCTTTGAAAAATTGATAATATTTTTTTGAAAAATTTGTGATTTTGTTTGAAGGATTAGTTGAATTATTTGAAAAATCAACGAAAATCTACTGAAAATCAAAAAAATTTACTGATTTTTTCTGTGCTGCTAATTGACTTTTTTGCTGTGTTTTTTCACTGATTCAAAATGAAAGAATTATCCCCAATTAAGCTGTTGATTGATTTTCAAGAACAAAACATTGATTACCTACAATAAAGAGGGGAGAAGGGGAGTCGTTTTGATATGAAGTCTTCAAAACGTAAAAAAATCAACGAAAATGAAGAAGGAATGAAATCATACTGGAATTTATGAATTTATAATCAATTTTCTTTGAAAAATATCGAGGATTTAATTTTTTTTTTTTGAAAATATCCAGGTGATCCAAATCCAAAACCCCCTCCCCAACCACCCACCGACCATAATCAATCTCTGCATAAGACCGAATCAAAATATTTCTCGTTCGTTCATTTTGAAAGGATAAAAGCGTAAGATTTGAACCTTTCTTTTCTCTCTTTCCTCATTTCTCTTCAATTTTCTATTCACTCGAGATATCGTGTTGAAAAATCGAAAAACACGTATCTAGAATGGCGCCTTTAAGACGCATCATCGATGAGAAAAAATACAAAGAAAATATTTTTTTACAAAACGAAGACTAAACTCAGCCTCTGAAAAAAAACCCACCAATTTCCAAATTATACCCAACTTCTAAAAAATAATAAATGACAGAAATTCAATAATTATTCGTTTCAAAATGAGTTTTTGTTCTCTGACAAAACGACGAAATCGCTGAAAATCTCGTCTCCTCGATTCGTTTTTAATTTGTGTATTTGTTCGACGAAACTGGGAAAAACGATAATGCGATACGTCGAAATTTATTATTTCTTCGATTTTTGTTACCATTTTGGCAACTGACGTGCCCGAAATGAAACCAGGCTGTCGATTGATTTGCTTTATAATCTGATAATTTTGTATGAATTCGTTCGATGAAACTCGTTAAAAGTTCTCTAAAGGTAATTTTTTTTCTGGTATTACGAACCGTAGCAGCGATTGTGATTTTTTCTTTATGATGGTATCCATGGTAACATGCTTCAACTTTCAAGCTAAAGAGAAACAATAATTTTTCAAGCTGGCGAAGATCAATAGCGTAAATTTTATCCCTATATTGTACGCTAACGTGTCTGCGACAGACGTAATGGTTGAAAAATACATGTACTTTCAACTTTACCTATATGGGCAAGTCGATTTAATCCGGTTGGGTATTATTTATTACCCAATGTAACGTTTTTTAACCCCTCAAGTGGTTCAATGTATCGAAAGGATTAGACCAAACAATTATTTGGAAAGTGATTACATTATCTAGAAATGCAAGCACTTGGCAAAAAAGCCCGTGACGACCGACTAAGTAAATTTTACATCATATTTTTTCGTACAGGAGGAAAATTTCCAAGATTATGTTACAACATTGCGAAAATTTTCCCAGTAAAGAAAACGCCAGATGAGGTAATATTTTTTTACGAGGAAAGAAAATTTTTTTCAAAAGCGGAAATTTCAATGAACCAGTAAGCAACCTTGGATACGTTTACAACTGTGGAAAAAATTCGCCATTTAATTACTTTCTTCAATGCAAACCTCATTAGTAAATGTAAATTTCCATTAGTCGCGAGTGTATCGTATAATGGCGTTTTCTTTTCGTTTTCATTTCGACTGTGCAAACGAAATCGAAAACATTTTAATTTTAATTGCAATTGCAATCGCGAGGGTAGTAGGGATCGAAGTTGAACGTGTTCACGCGACGATGTCCCGCTTCGCGGAGTCCCCGGTCCTTGACATTCGTCTCAACCGGTCTTCAACCTTGCGCCAGCGTTCTCTATAAAGCCCGAGTCCTGTGTCATTGAAAAAGATTCTGTACAGCGGTGGCAACTGGCGAGATGTCTTAACGAGACTTATTGCAGGTACTGGTTGCCTTATGTAGCGTGCTGATCGGTTTTTTTCTTCTTTGATTGGAACCAATTCGATAAATGGAAACGGATTTCGATTTGGTGGATTATTTAATTTTTCTTTAATCGATGGCCGCGAAGACGAGGATCTTATTAGCTAAAGATGTCTAAATCGTTGCAATTAATGAGATAGCTCAAGGCTGAATAATTTCTGAATGATTTTCATAGATTGGTAAGCAGGTACTTTTGATGAGTCTGGTTTAGTCAAATGAGAAGTACGAAGTTGTGTATTGGCAATTTGGCATATTATTCACGTTCGCAGCCAGGATAATTAGTTTGGGGAATTGCTCAGCTAATATTCAGTGTAGCTTTTTCAACTAATTGCTTTTTGGAAATTCATCGATCATAGAGAATTATTTATTCACTGTATTAGATTATTAACCAAAATTGATTAATTTTCTCTGCTTTTTTGATGAGTTTTTTTCGAAGATTTTCTCGATGATTTTTGAAAACAGATGCCTCATTTGATGTTATTCTTACAGTTTTAGTGATTTCTGATATTGATTTAGGTACCATTTGAGAAAAAAAATTAGATATCAAAAATTCTAATACGTAAGGTAATTTTTGTTTTTTTTGACAAAAATGAAAAATTTTCTCAAAAATTGAAAATGAATCGTAAAAATTAAAAAATTTGACTAAAAATCTAAATTTTACATGCATAATTTCGATAAATTTAGCGATTTAAAAAATTGATTTGACATTTTGACAATGGCAACATTGAAGATTTTTAATCTTTCTACATTTCTGATACACCAATTAATTATTTTCCATAAATATTTCAGGGATTTTTTTGCCAAAAATGTTGTCAGATGTCATTTTTTAAAATAAAAATCAGTAGTGAGAACTAAAAAAAAAGGGTTTCTAAAAAAATGACTTTGACAATAAAAAAAATCAATATTTTCAAACTAATAGTTCTACTTTACAAAATTAGGAATTGAGAGAATTTTTGTGATTTGAAATAGCTCTCAATTATTTTAAAAATAATCATCAATTGCATTTAATTTTTCAAGATACAAAACATCACAAACTTGGAAAATTGTCAATTTTTTTGAAAAAATTCAGTGATTATGATCAAAGACTCCAAAATCCAGATAATCTTATTTTGTGGTAAAAAAATTCGTTTGAATCAGTCAAAATCAATAAAACGCAGTCAAATAATTGCACACTGGCAAAATTGATGGAAAATTTTCAGTGAAAAGAAATTCATCGGAAAATTTGCACAAAAATTGAACAACAATCAATAAACTATTCAGAAAATTTTCGAATGAATGATTTTTCACTAATTTAGAATGAGTAAGTTCTAAATTCTAAGGAGTAAAAAGATGAACTACTTTTCCAATTTTTTCAAAATTGAAAAAAAAAATTTTCAACAACTTGTTATATTTTTTACTCAGCGTGAAGTTGAATAATTTTTTCATTTTTTCTTTAATTTACGCTATTTTCAACTTCGATTGAACATTTCTACTCTCTCATTTATAAATCAGTGAAAATTATCGAATATAATTGAAAACAGTCAGAATTGCAGCACAGGAGAAAATCAGTGAAAAATTGTCACTGAAAAATCAATGAAAATTCACTGAAAAATCAGCGAAAATCTTTGAAAAATCAGTGAATTTTGCTGATTTTTCCTGTGCTGCAATTTCGACTGTTCATCAGTGATTTTTCACTGATTCAGAATGAGAGAGTACTAAGTCTTTTTTCCAATTGACTTAGCTAATATTTTCCATTTCATCGGTTTCCCAGGTTTTTATAGATCTTTTCTCAATTTCAATTTTTTTTGTTCAATTTTTAGTAAAATCCAAAATGTTTAATTTTTAGCAGTTTTCCTAATTTTTAGTGATTTTTCTCTAATTTGAGCGACTTTTCCTACTCTTCCAGCCATTTTCTCAGTTTTTTAAGTGATTTTACCACTTTTTAGTGATTTTTTTTCAATCCTGAGTAATTTTTATACAAGTTTAGTGATTTCTTTAATCTTAGGAAATTTTTCCCGTTGTAATCACTTTTTTCAATCTTCGGCCATTTTTTTTCGATGTTTGGTAATTTTTCTCAATTTTTTATAATTTTTAGTTATTTTTTAAAATTATTTCTTATTATTTTTTTGTTTTTTTCAATTCCTACTTTTTAAGTCATTTGTTCAATTTTCAGCGATTTTTACCAATTTTTAGTGACTTTTCCAATCTTGAGCGAATTTTTTAATTTTTAGTGATTTTTTATTGTAAGTATTTTCCCTCATTTTCAATGATTTTTTCGCTCTTTAGCCATTTTGTCACTTAATAGTGATTTTTCCAATTATTGGCAATTTTTCCGATTTTCAGTTAGGTATTGGTTTCCATATTTTTCAATTTTTTTCAATTTTTATAGTGATTTTTTTTCAAGTTTTAGTAATTTTTTTTAGCCATTTGCCCAATTCTCAGCGATTTCATCAATTTTTAGTGTATTTTTTTTCAATATTTTGAGCTTTTTTTCCAATTTTTAATGATGTTTGAAATCTTTTGCCAGTTTTCCCTTATTATTTTAGCGTTTTTTCAATTTTTAGTGGTTTTCTTCAACTTTTCCAGCATTTTTTCAATTTTTCTCGCAATATGCTAATTTTTTTGCTATTTTCTTAATTTTTAATGTTTTTTCCCAATTTTTTTAGCATTTTTTCCAATTTTTAGCAATTTTTTCAGTTTCTATGAGTTTTCTAATTTTTAATGAATTTTTCCACTTTGTCATTTTCAGAAAGTTTTTGAATTCTTTCCATTTTTTTTTCTAGCAAATTTTTTTCTTTATTTTTTTGTGAATTTTTCCCATTTTTAATCAAGAAGTTTTTCACTGATTTGGCCTCCATAATTTTTATTTGATTTCCTTTTCGTGAATTTTTTTCCACCGAAGCATCTTTTGTAGTTTTGTTCGTAATTTCTTTTTCTATCGATTTCTTTTCGCGTTGTTGCAACTATGATCAATTAATCGCTGATCAGTCATTTTCACTGATTCATGAATAATTCTACAGTAAAATGACCAATCTTTGAGAAAATTCACTCATAATCCCTACCACAGATCATCAGTAAACATGCTTTTCACATTAAGAATTTAGAATCGCTCACGTGACCTCGCTGATTTTAGATTCCAAGCCCGGATTTCGAAACCACCCGATTTTTTCTCAGGTAGGCATTTAAAACGCGGAAATCGCTCAAAGAGAGGCGATCCTAACAAGTCATCGGGATAGATTGACGAAAGATCTAGGCGTCTGCCAATGCCGATACCGCGGCGGTAAACCTTGCGGAGTAATTTTAATGGTTACAGCAATGACAGGTTTATTCGATTGGAAAGATAGGAGTCTGCTGCAACTGCATAGTCCCAGTCTTCTTGCAGATCTACCTACAATAATGGAAACAAGTCAGACTGTGTGTATGTCGCATATTGTAGAGATATAATTGAAACGAAACGAAGTCTCGTAATAGATTCGATGCCTTCGAGCCAAACAGGCATCGTCGAATTGAACCGATTAATTTGCAACGCCTTCTATATTATAGTCAGTTATAAGGTGGTCGAATAGGCTGCATATGAGATTTTTCTTACCTTTTATACAAAGATTGGCCTATAGCGGTGTGGCCGACGTGGTGTATAAGGCAGCCATAAACTGCAGCGTTATTTTCATAATTAAATTTGAAATATTGGCGCATTTCTTGGTTGACGTTAATGGACGCTGCGCGAATACAAGTCAACGACCTTTCTTGCGCCATGTTCAAGATCAATGTGTATATATAGAAGGTGCAGAGGACTGTAGATATCGGAAATTATTTCTCCATCGTGGTTTTTTTCAAACCTATATATCCTGATAGGTATAGAATTTACATTAATGATTAATGTGTCAAAAAATCATAATTGTAGGTACCTTGGCTTCGGTGGAAAGATTGCCCAATCAGGAGATAAAAATAGGTACTGGTTAATACCTATATTCGGATAACACTCATACAAATTATCCAAATTAAATACGATTTTAATTTATCATTTTCGTATAATTACGCCGCTGCGTTTGGAATTATCGCCGAAGAATCTTTAAATGGATGGAAAAGTGAAGAAAAAAAACTGTAGCCGGCCTCTGGACGAGAGTTCGTTAACGGAAAACTATTGTGAAATCATTTTCTGCCATTAACATGCGGCGAGGTCGAGCAACTTCTTGTGTAATTTTCGTCCTCTATGGGATAAGTATTGCACCGACACTTCGAGATTCGTTTACGAGCTATTTTTATTATATTGTACGCCTCGACTCGGCATCAGTTCGTAACCTTGATTACATGCGCTCCCGGTTCGATAATGATATAATTTCTACTTTTATCGATCGCAGGCGATCGATTTTTCTACAAGAAGGTGAGAATATGACGCTGGTTTCAGCCGAAAAACGGAATTACACCGGATGGTGTGGAAATTGGATTTTTTTGTGATCGATATCGGATGAAAAATTAGTTCGAAGAGTAAATTTTTTTAAATGGAGCAACTTGGCTGCGTATTTGTAAAGTAGGGTACTCGACCAGTAATTTATGAATGAAATTTTGTCATGGGAAAGAGAAGAGTGAACACCGCACCTCCTGTTTCCTTTGGTTCGCTTTATATTGTCGCCGCAATCATTTTACGACGTTATTACCCGCACCTAGATTTTTATTTTCCGTTATTCGAGTGTGATTAAGTGGCATGGAAATTGGATTATGACGGGAAGCGTCGAGAGTTTGGAATGTGGGGTTTTCGAACCGATGTATGAGTATGGAGTCGTTTGACCGAAATATGCCGAGTGCAAATTCGTCATTTTTTGAAAGAAATCTGGTCGCTGGGTTTTGTACCGATGTATCATCTCGATAGATATTTTATACGAATAAATTGACGTGTTTTTTTTTTCAAGTATTGATGTTGTCAGCTGCGGGCTGAGGACGGATATTCTGCGAAGATGGGAAATAGAGGAAATTTACATTTTGATGTGTTTTTATTTGGATTTTCGACTACGACTTTGGTTTATTTTTGTATTTTTTTGAACGACGAATTTGCTAAAATCAGGATACTGAAAAATGACGTTTTTTTCCGAAAAATTTGCCCAAGGTCGTATAAATTTCCAGGTTTGATACCTAATAAAATCTCAAATTGTTATCGTTGTTGAATTTGAACGTTACTTGAGCTCAAAATTTTATACTGGGTTTTCCAGAAAAAAATATGCCATTTTTGTGACTCTTCCCTTTCTGTTTTCAATTTCTAGTGATACTGTTTTTGAATACGAAAAAAAAGTGGAGTACAGAACAGATCCAAAAATTAGAGAGCTGTTTCTTTTTCTTGAATGAAAACGATATACCTTATGAAGGTGATGAAATGAATTTTTCAGAATCAGTGTAACCACAGTTGCTGATTCGAATTAATGATTTTATTACCAATATTTTGAAATAAGACAATCATGGAGTGAGAAAAAGGGGAGGGGTGAAGGGGAACCACCTAATATTCACTTTTTTGATTTAAATCGCTCAAAGTTGATTTGTGAAAAATAGACAGAATTGAGTCACTATGGGAATCTGTGAAAAATTTACCGATTCAATTAATGAATATTATTTTTGAATTTTTTGATATTGTTCCAATTTTAGTGATTTTTTTCAATTTTTGGTTCAATCAATGAATTGAAATTTCAAATGATTTTGAGGAAAAAATTGCTATGATTCAAAAATGTAAATTCACTAATTAGTAGATCAGTAATTTTTCACTGCAAATCAATGACTTCGGTAATTCTGTTCATTTCAAAAAGTCAACCTAGGAGAGCATAATAGATTAGACGATTTTACCAAAAAAATAAACTGTCAAAAAATTTGAAAATTTTTAATAAAATTAAAAAATTGTGAAATGTTTTTAAAAAGCTGAAGAAAATAATGAATGTTTTTATGAACAATTTGGCAATATTGTTAAAATTTTAGCTGTAGCTACAACGTGTTTTTTTTTTTTTTTTTGTGAAGTAACCCTTGAAAATAATTATTTTGAATCAAAAATGAAAATTTAGAAGAAAAATTTTGTATCATCTCATTTTATTTTTAATAATGAAGTATTGACTTTTTTGAAATAATAAAAACGTCTAAAAATATAATTTTTTGAAATATTATGTATCTATGTTTTCACCCTTGAAAACTTATTTTTACCGAATTTTTTTTGTTTCTTTACTCGGGCTTTCAAACTTCGAAACTACAAATAAAGCACTAACTTGAAAAAATACGCTCCTTTTGAAAGAAATTATAATTCATAATGAAAATTTCTCAATTCTTTCAAAATGATCGTAAGAAAATGTTTCATTTTTCGACGAATTTAACCTCGGATTTCCTTATTTACCCCCCCCCCCTCCCCCTCAATGCCGGGATTCCAGATTAAATTCGGTTTCTGCTTCTGAAAAGAAAATTCAAATTTTGGATTTAAATGAATAGAGCTAAAATTACATAATTTAACATTTTTCCCAATAAATATTTACTTCTAGCAGTCAGTTCAAGACTGATATATAAAAAATATGATAATTTTATGATATTTATTTAAATTTTTAAGAATTTTGCTAATTTGTGTTTTTCTATTTTGTTGCAGGTAAGCATTTCATATTCTTGAATGAAATTATTCCATTATGAGTAAATATTGTGTAAGTACCTATTTGAAAAATTACTATTATGGTTATCTACCAGTATTTTTACAGTGATTCTTAATAAAATTCTATCGTAGACTTGGGTAATAAAAAAAATCATGGATCCTGGTTCCTTTGACGAAATCCAAAATAGGAAAAAATCATTTTTACAACATTTCTATGGTTCGGATTTCTACGGGAAGAGAGGAGTGAAAAGAAAGGGGAGGGAGTGGTAATTTTTTTTTTCATTTTTTCAAGAAGGCGAATCATGAACTTGATGTAGGTGAATGACGATGTCAGGAAATGGAAAATTAAAAAAAAAACGAAATTTATACGAGGAAAAATCAAAAATTACGTGATTTTGAAATGAAGTTTCTACGTAAAATACATCGATCAATCTGTTGAGGTGAAATGTGAAATATAAAAAAAAAAACAATTGGAAGTCAAAAAATCCATAATAGGTATTTTGAAAATATTCAACATTTTTGATCTTTCAGGAGGGAATATTTCCCCTACGTATAAGGATTTATTGCATCTGAAACAATAATGAATTGGTCATCGTCACCACTCATCAGTACAAAAAAAAATACTTGAATGGGTACAAAATAATCTCAATTTTAATGTTAACAAGATTTTTATTTTCGGTCAACTGAAAGTAAAAATTGTCTATTTTTGTGAAACATTTAACAAAATTTTTTGAGAATTTGAAGTATCGATTCTTTTTTATAAAAAATAAGAATTAATTAAATTCCGAAGTTTCAAATGCTGAAGTGCATTTCTCAAATTTTGAAATTTCAAAAAATCGCCAAAATTTGAGAAATGCACTTCAGCACTTAAAATTTTGGAAATGGAATTTTTTAATAATGTACTTTCAATTTATGACTATTTTGACTCAAAATTTTACTTTGAGTTGGGATACTTTGCAATTGTTGCTGCGAAAAAGTGGTAAAAAAATCACGTTTTTTTGGTTTTGATTTTTTTTTGACCATATTGCCCCCAATTTCAGGGTCCAAAAAAATATTTGATGCATGACTACTTGGTCGAACTAATAAAAAAAATCCAGCCATGACTTATATATATTTTTTTTTTGAAAATTTCAATGTGAAAAAATTGGCAAAATATGAACCGAAATTTTTTTAAAATTCTCATTCATACTACTCAACGAGATGTATAATTGGCGAAAATTTCGAAAAATTTTTACCCACCCCTTCCAGAAATATCGTGTGTTGAAATTTCGACATTAAAAGCGCGATAATTCCGAGAGAGGTGGGGGTAGGGGGTCAAAATTTTTTGGGGTATGTTTCTAGACCATAAGTAACATTTTGGGTCAATTTTGACCAATTCTGGGTCAAGAGCCATTTTCGACCTTTATTAGGAAAGGCTCTTTGAAAACTTCTTTGAAACTATGGAAACTGACAGGTGAATTTGAAATATTTTTTTGGTTAAAGTTCCATCATGTCACCCTTTCTCCATAAAAGTGGATATGTTTACTCATTCGAATTTCGAATACAGCTTCAGCAAACTCGCCTTTATTTTCTCATTCCTCGAATGGAAAAAATTTAATTTCATAATTTTATTGGTTAATAAATCCGACGGATGTCTCAGTCTCATCCTCGATTAAATAATTATCTCCTGATTATCCAAAACACCTTCATCTCGTCAAATACCCTTCAACAATATAATCCCATAATATTTACGAACAATCGACTCATTCTTCCCAATCTAAAAAATACCCTTTCACGAAGACACCTCGACTCATTCAAACCCATCACGAGGAATCACCACTCACGCTTATTTTTCAAGAACCCGGGCACATTTCCGTTACATATTTGGTGAACGTACGGGAAACACTTTATTTTATTCGGTTGCGTAATGAACATAAACCAGGAAACGCCAAATTCGACCTCTGTTCGAATTATTTTCGGTATGACCCCGTTTCCTGTGAACTGTTTTGGTATCTTTAAGACGACGCTGATGCTAATTCATGACACTGTGCGCTTCTTTTTTCTAAATTGTTTAAACCTCCGTTGACGTAAAAGCTTCCGTTGCTGTTACGTAAATTCGAACGGCGCGATTTGTACGAAAATATGACAATTCGTATTTACGAAATAGATTCCTCGAGACCCCGAAGAAGTGTGGCGTGTGGGCGTCGTCGAATTAAAAACGATTTTTTTCCCCACGTCGCTGCGACGTATTTAAATATAGCGATTTCGTTATTTGTACGAAGACGATGAGGCGGCGGGATGGCTCAATTTTGACGATTGTTCGTCGTACATGTCGCGAATACGTTATCGAATAATGAAGAAACCATCGTCAACTTTGTTTGCAAATTATACTTGAAATATCGTATAAGTGGATTCGTTTGGCAGCGCGATTGCAAATAGACGTCTCTTTGTTTCGTCATAAATTGAATTTTAATTGACAACGCCGGAGTAGATCTAATTTTTTTCCTAGTTTCGACATTCTCGCGTCATGTTTAATCGATAAACGTATCTGGATCGTGAATAGAAGGATTTTCCAAAGCCAATTTTTTTTTTTCGGTCTGTCTATTTACATCTTCTATGAGATTATCTCTCGAATGCAAAAATAGCATCATTTTGACCGTAGCAGTATGTTCAAAGGTGTTGAAAAATAATTCCATTGATATGGTTAGATCTTTGTTCGTATTTTATTCAAGTGTTAAATAAAGCGATGATAAAACGAAAAGAAAACTTATCAGAACAGATTGATTGTAGAGCAATTCCCCCATGTAAGGAATAATTAGCTCCAAGGTTCAACTCGCACAACTTTGAATTTCTAAAGCACTTTTGCGAAACCTTATGTATTATACACACGTTACAAAATGATGTAAAATTTCGTATACGAGCATAATGGCTTATTATAAATAGAACCGTGAAAATGGAAAAAGTCATTGAAAGGGGGTATTTTATCGAAGCTTGAATTTTTTCATACCGGTACGATGTGTGTATTTTTAACGTCGTGGCGCTTATTTGGCGACATAAGCGTGCTTTCTCTTCGGTTTATTCACCTCCTCGGTACTTTCTCCGGTTACGTTGTTGATTCGTATTCGTGCAACTGTACCGAACAGTTATCGAGTTCATTATACGCCTTTTTTTTTTTTTTTTCGCAAACAATACAGTTGACTTGACGCAGCATCGTATATCTATTAGATGCAGTTAACTGGTTGATGTAACAGTGTGGAGAAATTTCGCTGGTTTAATTTTTTTTCTTCTGTGTCGATTACTGTGTTTCTTCCTTGATGAAGTTACAGGTAGCGTTATGGATGCTGTAATTGGTACCTGGTATGCTGGTTTTGGTTTATTGGGTTTTAAGGTGTGGGATGGTGTCAGTGAACTATGTGAAGATGGTGGGATGGAGGAGGAAATTGTTGTGGATGGGATTGTTGGGGGTTTTGGAGGCCTTTTTTGGGCTGGTAGGAATGAGAAGGGGCAAAAGGATGGGTTACTTATTCTTGCCTCAAAAAAAATTGAAAAAATTCCATTTTGAGTTGGTGAATTTTTCAATTTTTTACCAAATATTATTGTGAAATGGGGTTTCCAAAAAGAGAAGGGGTAAGTTGAAGCCTGAAATCAAATTTTTGAAAAAAAAAAACTTAAAAAATGTATTTTGGTGCTCCTTTTAGAATATTTTGAGAAAATATTGATCTATTCTATTGGAAATAGTACCAGAAATTCGAAGAAAGTTCCATGAAAGCTCAAAAAAGTACCTCGAATTCCAAAAAATTTGTAATTTTTCTTTTTATTTTCCAAAATTCAAAATTTTGAAATTCTGATATTTTTTTCAGATATTAAATATTAAAAGCCAAGAAGCAGGTTTTTCAAATTTTAGGAATTGAGGTTCTATTGGTGCGTTGGGAGGCATAAAATGGTCTCTAAATTAAATTTTTTGAATGCCTGGTATAATTTCTTACCACAATTTTTGATGAAAAATTTGATCGAAATTTTTGGAAAAATTTCTGAAGTTTTTAAAGACAAAATTCAACCTTTAAATCAGTTGTTTCATTTTTTTTGTAAATTTTGATTTAGAAATAAATTTTTTGCCTGAGAAAGTCAGTGGTGAAAATTTAAAAAGGATATTCGAAATTTTTCCTCCTTGAAATTTCGAAATATGTGGTGGAAGTTTAATCGGGGGGGGGAGGGGGCTCTCTAATGTATTTTTTTAGTTCTTTAATGTTTTTCTGCGTAGTAATTTTGCCTTCATTACTTGAAATGTGCACAAACCTGTTAATAAGTTTTGTAAAACAAAGACGAATGTAAAGGTTGACCTATTTTGCCTTTTGAAAGCAGCACTATATCTTGAAATGCTCAAAGGATAATTATAAATTATGAAAATGACGAACGAATAAATTATTCAAAGGTCTATCGAGTTTCGAAGAGTGAAATGAAATACTTAGTCATTAAGCACTCAACCCCATCAAGATTTAAAAATTGATATCCATTAATATTCAGTGTCACTTTGGCAGTTGGGGAAGTTTTAATGCTGCATTCGTGTTTAATTTTTGTTGATTTTTAATTTAAAAATAAAAGAGCTAAATGCGTAAAAAAAATTACAAATGGCAGGTATAGTGTGTGAAGTAGGTACTTACTTAGATGACTGAAGCAGAGAAAACAGTTGAAGGAAAATTTGAAATAGGGTGAAAGCAGGATTTTATGTAGGTGGTTGATTTTTTATATTTTTTTTTATTATTTTGAAGTTTGGCTGAAATGATTCATTCAATTTGCGAATGATTCTTTGATCGGTTCCAATGGATTTTATTTTCAATTTTAGTGGAATCATCACCGAAATAATCAAATCTAATGAAATGTAGGTAAATATTCAATTCGAGAACTTGTGCTGGACAAAATAATTTTTCAAAAGATTCATCTCTGAACGACTTGCGTCTGATGACAATCGTTTCTGGATGATTCATTCTTGAATGAATCATTTACGAACGTCTTCCTGTGATCATATCGTTGACTAATTGAATCATTCATTAGTGAACGATTCGTAGCTGGTGGAATTGTAATTGTTTACTGAATCAGTTGTGAACGACTTGTGTTCGATGATCTGAATTGAATGATTCATTTTATTTTGATTTAATCGTTCGCGAACGATTCATCCCTGGTTAAATCAATTGTGAATTATTCATCATTGTTTTGAACATTTGTGAATAATTCATCATTTATCAAATCATGAATGAGTGATTCATCTCTGATGGAGTTGTTAATAAACGATTCATTATTGGTTGAATTTTGAACGGTTTGCCTCATTTTGAGCAAATCGTTCGCGAACGAATCAAAACAAGTGGAATCTTCCGTAAACGATTCATTACTGATCAAATATTTTTTGAACGATTATTATGGATCAGGTTTCAAGTGAAAGTTTTGTCTCATTGTGAATTTGTGATTAAATCATTCGCGAACGATTCAATACTGATTGAATCGTTTCGCAATGAATTTAACATTTATCGAATCAGTTACGAACGATTTATCCTTGATTGAGTTAGTTGTGAACGAGTTGATATGCCTCGAGTCGTTCGCGAACGAGTTGATATTTGATCGAATCATTCGCGAACGAATCGGAATTGATCAAATCATTCGGAAACGAGTTGATATTGACCGAATCATTCGCGAACGAATCGGAATTGATCAAATCATTCGGGAACGAGTTGATATTGATCAAATCATTCGGAAACGAGTTGATATTGACCGAATCATTCGCGAACGAATCGGAATTGATCAAATCATTCGGGAACGAGTTGATATTGACCGAATCATTCGCGAACGAGTTGATATTTGATCGAATCATTCGTGAACGAATCGGAATTGAACAAATCATTCGCGAACGAGTTGATATTTGATCAAATCATTCGTGAAAGAGTCGATATTTGATCGAATCATTCGCGAACGAATCGGAATTTATCAAATCATTCGGGAACGAGTTGATATTGACCGAATCATTCGCGAACAAATCGGAATTGATCAAATCATTCGGGAACGAGTTGATATTGACCGAATCATTCGCGAACGAGTTGATATTTGATCGAATCATTCGTGAACGAATCGGAATTGAACAAATCATTCGCGAACGAGTTGATATGTGATCAAATCATTCGTGAAAGAGTCGATATTTGATCGAATCATTCGCGAACGAATCGGAATTTATCAAATCATTCGGGAACGAGTTGATATTGACCGAATCATTCGCGAACAAATCGGAATTGATCAAATCATTCGTGAACGAATTGATATTGATCAATCATTCGCGAACGAGTCAACATTGATGGAATCGTTTATGAACGAATCATTCTGGATTGAATCATTCCTTAAGCGAACGATTCAACCACACTCATCAATGATCTGCATACGATTCAATATTGATCGAATCATTTGTGAACGATTCATCATGGATGTGTATCATTCGTATAAATCGCTAATATTTATTTGTATAAAAGCATTTCTAATATTTTTTCCCAATTACATGACTCCTGGTCTCATTTTGATGAAATTATAGCAAATGGTTCATGAAATTTAATTGAATCATTTTTAAAGAAGGAAGTTTTGAATCATGCATCGTAATGTTATTTTTTCAATGATTTTGTCACTTTTTCGATCCGGAAATCACTAATGAGTCATTGTTTTCAATGTTTTCATAAATTTTCTTCGAACGAAAGTTTACATTTTATTCGTTCATTTTGAGAAACCTTTTTATTTACTAAAAAATTGAAAGCCAATCATTGAATAGATGGACGATTCTAACTTTCGTTTTTTTTTTTCAATCTTCCAAATTGAAGTTTGATAGTTGAGTATAATTCCAATACAAAATGATTTCACAGGTTTTCTAATTTCTGTGGGTGGTGGGTGTTTTGAATCATCCACCCTTTACTGATGAAATCGTTCGCGAATGATTCATTACCGTTCAACATATTCTACATCTGCACAAATTAAATTCAACCACGCGCCAATTTTCTCCTAGCTGCGCAATATGTGCAACCATTCTTTAAAACCGAGTCTAGTTCTATTTCTCATTCTCATATTGAATGAATAATTTGAAATCGCATATCCTCATTATCTCGAATGTAGAAATCCAGCTACATTATTGAAACGTGTAAACTGTAAAGGGACATATCGGGTATCACATCTAAACAACGTATTGCTAAAAGGAAATCAGCTTGTTATGAAAAATTTCGTCTTATTAAAATTAAGTAGGTAATGTATGTGTTCCACGTGTTGTACATAAATGCAGTTGGGTAACATTTAATGGACTCAATAATTGAAAGATAAAATGTCGTCGAATTTCGATACGAAATTCATTCGTTATGATTAAATTCCCGCTCTGAAAATCATTTTTAGAAAAAAATATCAAAATTTATAGACGCATCCAAGGAGTGGGCTCAAGAGGCTCAAGCCCCCCTTTAGCTCGGAAAAATTTTTTGAGCAAACCTGTGAAAAAAGTGCCTTTTTTACCCTTCAAACAATATTTTTTCTAAAAATTTTCGCTCGGGCAGTATTTTAATAATTTTAGATATTTCAAAATTTGATACCTAATTTTTGACTGATTTTTCAGTCAAAAATGATCATTCCTCAATAAATTCCCCTTTTTGTTAGAAAAAATTGATGATTTTTGGCTGAAAGATCAGTCAAAAATGACTAATTTGAAATTTGACCCCCCACTCATTTTTTCTCAACTTCTCAGCCTCTCCATTAATTAATTTCTGGGTGCGCCCATGCCAAAATTACATCCAAAAATCGTCGATTTTTCCTCAAACCCGAGGAAAAAAGATGGTAACATCACACATGACGAAAACCCTTATGTCACGCGAATCGTATCTTCAATAGGCGTAAATGATTCAACGCCAGAAATGTTGGACGCGACGTATTTCGAGTCTTATATTTGTTACTAGTTATCGTCGAACGAACGGGACGGGTTCGCGGTGGTGGAAATGTCTCGTAATAGTTTTGATACGAAAACAAGTATTTCCCGGTTCAACGTTCGGTGGGGATGTTGCGACAGACTGCATCTCGCGTATCAATTGCAACTCGCGATCTATGGCTGGCGTAGAATGGTGGAAGAGCCGGAAGAAGGTATCGACGATGATGCTACGGTTTTACCTTCGTCGTTCCTAGTCATCCGAAAGTTACGTATTTAGAAGGTACTTTGTATTAGAAAATGGACGAGTTATGAAATTGCACGCGATGGTGCTCTAATGAATGAAATTTTTGGGACACATGCCAGCCAAATGGCGCTGGCGTTTGGTTGCATTTCGCAGCATACTGCGTTTCAAATTCAACACTGAATATCGTGTTGAAAATGCTGCAAAAAAAAAATAATCGATACGCTCTCATTATGATTTGAAGCGGAGTATTTTTCGCGTTGCCCAGATAAGCAGTGTATTAAAAATAATACGGAAATGCATCGTACGAATCGATGCGTTAACCGAATTACAATTGAGCGTTACAGAGGCGAGATTTCATGCGAAAGCCATACCGCAAAATAGCATAACGCCAGCGCCACCGTCGAGTCTCAGCGATGAAACTGGTTCCGCGTACATTGGTAGATAGCTATTTTAACGGGATTCGCAACTAGGAAACGATCGACAAGCGAAGCAATTCGCAATACGATTATAAAATGTACCAATTTGTGGAATTAATTTTGAACGTAGGTTGCCAGAATACCGAAGGTAGGGACTATTGTAAGAGTACATCGCGGATAGGGATAGATAACGATAATTAATATACCATAGTCGACTTTCGTTATTAATTTAGTGCCCGTTTACGTAACGTGGATCGTAAATACTCGTAAATAACCGAGAACTAATATTTCAGACGTTTCCTTTGTCGTAGCTCAAATCAAATAACGTCATGTTGCATGCGTTGTCGTGGCGGAATACGAGTATACATATTTTGTTGAAATGTTGCACAACTTAATTCGCTACTTTGACTATTTCGCTAACGCTAATCGATGCGATAAATTGTGAAAGAATTTTTCTCAAAAACGACAAGCGTTGCATTGTTGCTCGAAAGTTGACTAGAAGTATGGTTTTGGAAAGTTTCAGAGTCGATTGCATCCGAGCCATGGGTTATTTCGTCTTTATGTAATAATTGCATACCTACTCTTTACTTCTGCGAAAGTATTGGTGTGGAATTTCGTGAGAGATGACTTTTAAAAAGTGGCGTAACTTTTTTTTTTTCTAAAAACCGATTCAGTGGTTTGTTTCTTTTCTCAGCTGCTGTGGTTGTGTTTCGATTGCATATTTATCGTCCCACTAATCTCTAAAATCGTCTTAGTGCCAAATGAATTTTTTCTTACAGAAGAACAGAAAAAAAGTGACAAAATTTGCATTGCGCTCGATTATAGACTTGGCAGATTTTAAAATCCACTGTGTTAAGATTCAGATCAATTTTTTGCTGAAAAAAAATCGATGCAGCTTGATTCTTTGAATCCAAAACACTACAAACTTCAATTTTGAAAAAAATTTCTTTTAGACGGGTTTAAGATTAATGGGACGATATGTTTCGATTTTTATCTTTCATCATGTTTCTGTCAAGTTTCAGTAACGTTTTTTTCTCTCTTTCGTCATGTTTCGGTTATTTTTCTGTTTTGATAGTGTTTGGTTATGTTTATGTTTCTAATTAGTTTGAATTACGTTTCTGTTGATTCAAACATGTTTCCATTTATTTTGTACTCTGGTTGTTTTTATTATGTTTTGGTTACGTTACTGGTGTGTTTCAGTTACGTTTCGGTTTCTGTTACGTTTCTGTTTGGATTAGGTTAGGGTTTTGGTTACGTTACTAGTATGTTTTAGTGATTTTACTGTTTTTGTAATATTTTGATAGCATTTTCATTATTACAGTTACGTTTCTGTTTCTGTTATGGTCCTGTTACATTCTGGTTCGGTCATGTTTCGGTTACGTTTCTGTTATGGTTTCGGTTACCTTTGTTCCTTTTTCCGTTATGTTTGGGTTTCGTTTCTGTTATAGCTTTTTTATGTTTTTGTTTCGGTTACGTTTCAGTTGCGTTTCCGTTTCTGTTATGGCTCGATCATGTTTCGGTTCTGTTTCTGTCATGAGGTTTCGGTTACGTTTCTGTTATAGCTTGATTATGTTTTTGTTTCGGTTACGTTTCTGTTACGTTTCAATTTGCTTTTCTGTGATATTTCGATTATATTTCTGTTATAATTCGATTACGTTTCTGTTATATTTTGATTTCGTTTCTGTTATGGTTCGGTTATGATTCTGTTTCGGTTACGTTTCTGTTTTTGTTAAGATTCTGTTGTGTTTCCGTTATGGATCGGTTATGTTTCTGTTATACTTCGATTTCGTTTCTGTTATGGATCGGTTATGATTCTGTTTCGGTTACGTTTCTGTTTTTGTTAAGGTTCTGTTGTGTATCCGTTATGTTTCGATTACGTTTCTGTTATGGATCGGTTATGTTTCTGTTATGGTTCGGTTACAGGTATCCCAGATGCGAAAAAATCTCCTTCACGTTACATGATGAGTATTTTCTTCACCAGCTTCCCATGAATTTTGCCACAGATGGAATTTTAACGATTTAAATTCAAATTTATTCGAAGATCAAATTTCATCAACCCCCTGATTAAATGTACAATTTTTTTTTCAAAAACTGTAGGTATCCTATTTTAAAATTTTTCTACCAGTAACATTTTTCCAATCAAGATTTTCAATTTTTTTTTCAATTTCTCGTTTTATTGTTTCAAATTGAAAATTTTTTAAAAAATCAAAACGAAAAAACATATGGAAAAATTTTTAAAAATTATTGAAAACAATTTTCAAATTGGAAGAAGTTTTTTAAAAAGTTTGAAAAAAATTGAGAAAAATAAATTTAAAACTCCAAAAATGAATATTTTAAAATTAGAAAAAATTGAATAATTACTGTACTTATCAGAAAATTTTCCAGCTTTAATTTCTTCAAATTTTCTTCAACTTTATACCTATATATTTTTGAAAAAATCCTTCCTACTCAAAAATTGTTTCAGTAATTTTGAAATTTTTTCTCAATTTTTTTTCAGTACCGATTCCTAATTATAAAATTTTTCCAAAATTAATATTCAATTTCGTAAAAGTTCTTCAGTTTTGAATTTTTTTTAAAAAAATATCCTCGTTCTGTAACATTACTCAAAACAATTATTTCTCGACATTTCCTCTTCTCGCGTTGATTTCCTTTCGGTGAAAATTGTAGCACCTGCCTACAAAAATAAAAACATTTCATGGTTTTTGTTTACGTTGGAAATTCTTTTGAGGTCGTGCACAGTGAAACGTGCTACTATATTTCCGTAAACTAATTAACTAATAGATTTTTCCCTCTTTAAATAAGCTCGGCTTCAGCATAGCCAGACAATCGTAAATGAGCTTGTTTACTAACTCGACAACTATACGACTACAGCTGTCGATATTTCATCATAAGCTCCTAGAATAAAACGTCGCGTCGCCATTTCCGGTACCTCGATCAAGATGAATTTCCAAGTTGAAAAAAATTTACGTTTTTCGATAACAATCGCGCTAAACGTCTCGGTCAAAGTGATTCTGAAATTCATACCGGTATCTACCTACATGACTATTCCCAGATGGAAAATTTCGATAAAAACTCGGATTAGGTATTAAAAAATACCGGTTTATGGATAATACAGCCAAGATGAGGGCGACCGAGTATCTAGATCCTAGTTCAAGAAGATCCCAAACAATGTGGTCGTTTTCATCATACCACGGTTAAAAAATGAAAGAAACCGACCGATTCGCAATCCGAAGACGAGGAAATCGGCCGTCACACTTCCAGGAATAACAAAAGCGTTGTTAAAATGCATTTAGCCAGGCTGACGATGCACCAGGCACACGCAATTACCTTAGCGGTTGTTGAACCTGCTTCATAAACACTCAACTTTGTTCATCCGCCGTGGTACTATTGAAGAAGAATGTCGTGACGCAACGCTAATTATTGGTCAACGACATGGTCGCTCTTCGATTTTATGGCGAGTACGTCGTGAAATCAATTTATACATTTTTTGTGTGTTTTTTTCCTCGGTTACGTAGATTTGATTCAGAAATCTAATTCGGGTTGGTCATCTACTTTTTTCAGTACGAGGAAAAAAGGGGTCTGACTGGAAATTCAATTGTGATGATATAAGACCACCCATATTTGCGAACTTCGATGGTTTTTGTTCGGATTGTGTAAAAAAAAAGTAGTCTGGACGATGGAGCAATGCTGTTTTCTTAATTACCATCGTTGAGTTTGAAAACTGGACGTCGGAGTCGAAAATGCACGAAGGGTTCAGAACCCATCTTTGATACTGAGACAGATCGAAGATCACTCTGAAGCCAGCTTTCAGCCAGCGAAATGGTTAAGTAATATGACAGGCGTTTATAATAAAACGCTATTATCTTGTCAAGATTGGCACATAGTCACACCCTCAACGGAGCCGATTATAATTTGTTAAAAGTTGCGCTGTGTATCAACAAACACGCGCAGAAAGGTCCGAGCCATATCGTATGTTTATTACGTTATTATCCGTCTGCTTTGCACTGATTCATAGACCAGCTCGTGACAACATTTTACTCACGCTCGCGCAAGTGATTGCAAACACTGTACGCGAGCTCGAGCCTTAAGCCCATCGCGGTCTTGCGACCGACTAATTTATCAAATGGCAATTGCATACGCGTATT
Source organism: Pseudococcus jackbeardsleyi (assembly GCA_038380155.1). NCBI lineage: Eukaryota > Metazoa > Arthropoda > Insecta > Hemiptera > Pseudococcidae > Pseudococcus > Pseudococcus jackbeardsleyi. The sequence goes on from CM076239.1 coordinate 48,243,794, forward strand.
TTATTAGAAACCATCGACCATCTGCAAATCTCGACGAGGATACGATATGGTGCTTACGTATACGATTGAAGACGTGTCTTATTTGTTGGTATAGATTCGTATAACAGCCTAAATCCATTTGCGTAATGGAGTACGTAGACATATCGTATGGTATCGTTTGTTTCTTCATCATTGGTGTCTGACAAAAGTTGCAATCCGGTCTGGTTTCGTTGGGTGTTGCGGTCGTAGGCGAATTCAATTGCACTTATGATCGGATTGCGTCGTGTAATGGTCTTGTTTTGTATGTTGGAGTGGTTTCGAGGGCCGGAATGGAAAGGAAATGCAATTAGGAGGTTGTATTTTTGGGGATGATTTTAAGAGGAAGTGAGATTTTGAGGTCAGAATTTTCTGATATTGCCTGGAAAAAGATTTTCATGAGATTTTTGGTCTTTTTTGCGAAATTTTAATATATTTTGAGTGGTCACATGCTAGTATTTGTGAAAGATTTGAATATGGTGGGTCAAAAGGGCGAGATTTTGAGCTCAAATTTAAAGATGTTGTTCAGAAAAATTTTTTATCAACGTTTTCAAATTTTTTGTTGAATTTTAATCTGTTTTGATAGGTCACAAGCTTACATTTGTCAAATATTTCGTAAAGGTTTTTCTTGAAGGAACGATATTTGAGTATCAAAATAAAAATATGTTGCTCAAATAATGCTTTTTTGAAATTTTTTGATCAATTTTAATCTATGTATTTTGTTCAGTCAGAAGCTCACGATTATGGAATATCTCAAATTTTTCTCTCGAGCGAATGAAATTTTGGGCCCAAAATTGAAGATGTTGCTCAGAAAATTTTTTATTGGCATTTTCGAATTCCTTGCTGAATTCTAATATATTTTGACATGTCACAAGCTAACATTTGTCAAATATGTATTTTTCTAAATTTTTTCTTTAGCGAACAATATTTTTAGTCTCAAATTGAAGATCAATGTTGCTCAAATAACAATCTCTTTGATATTTTTCAAGTTTTTGTTGAATTTTGATCTATTTTGATCAGTCGCAAGCTTACATTTGCGGAATATCTCAAATTATCCCTTGAGATGATGAAATTTTGAGCCAAAATTGAGTATATTACTTGGAAAATTTTTTAATTGGCATTTTCAAATTCCTTGTTGGATTTTAATCTATTTTGATAGGTCATTAACTCACATTTCTCAAATATATCTTGAAAGTTTTTTTTTGAGCAAATGATTTTAAGCCCAAAATGAAGATTCTGCTTTAAGAAATATTCTCAGAATTTTTTCTTTGCTTGCAGAATTTTAGCCTGATATTCTAATTGGTCACAAGCTCACAATTGCTAAATTCTTGCAACGTCAACGTTTTTTCTTAAGCAAATGAAATTTTGAGCCCAATATTGAGGATGCGATGATACTCAAAAAATTATATTGACATTTTTGAATTCCTTGTTGAATTGTAATCTATTTTAATAGATCAGCTCACATTTGCCAAATATCAAAATATCATTAAAACATTTTTTTGAGCAAAATAAATTTTGAGTCCAAAATTGAGAGTTTTGCTAAAAAAAAAATGTATTTTATATTTTTTCATTACTTCAAAATTTTAACCCTATTTGATAAATCTCTGGGCCAATTTACTGCTCACTATTTTGCCAAAAATTTGTAGTACATATTTTTGTATACAAAATCATCCCCTGTATTCATAGTCAGATCAGTTATTAACTATCGTATTCTCAGTCTCAGATCAATTATTCTTAAATAATAATGTGACAAAATGGTGAAATCAGTAAAAAAAATTTCTATGAAAATTATGCTATGGTTCAAAACAAGAAAAAAAAAACATTCTAGCTTGAGGGACCCCTTTCCAGGAAGTTTTCAGTAAAAATTCTCCGAATAAAAAAAATTTAAATGAGAACAGCGTCAGATCGAAAGAAAAAAGAGAGCAGAGAAAACAGGTCATCACCCTTCTTCTTTTACCCTCCCCTCCCACTTTTCCCCTCACTCCAAGAACAACAAAACCGTATCTAAGTTTGAAAACTTTCAAAATTCACAATCGATTTTTGGGAAATTTTTATTTTGAAAAAAACTGAAAAAAATCGCACTTTGAATTGAAACAATTCTACAAAATTTCATTTCAATTAGAAATCTTCAAATTTTTGCATAGTCAATCAAAAATTTGGAAAAAATTTAACAGGAAAGAAAAAAAATTGACGAATTATCATACTGGAAAAAATTTTACAGCCCTCCGGAAAAATTTGATTCCGAAAATTCAAGTGAAACAAATGCAGAGCAAAGTTGCAATTTGAGTGAAATTTTCCATTCGAAAAAATCAATTAAAAAATTACAAAAATTGAATAAAACGAGTAAATTAAAAAAAAAAAAAAAAAATAGAGTAATTCTTCAAATATCGAATTTTTGAAGAATTACTTTAAAAATTCGACAAACTGAACCAGGATTTCATTCAAAGAAAATTAAATTCTGTAAAAATTGAGCAAGAAATCAAAAAAAAGGCGACCAAAAATATTAGTCAAGTTGTATCCAACAAAATCTATGAAAAAAAATAGCATACATTAAACTAGGAAAAATTGAACAAACGGTGGAAAATTCAATCCAGAAAATTTGAAACAATATTGATAGGTGCACTTTTTTGAAGAAAATTTGATTAAAATTTCGACTTGGAAAAAATTTAGTTAAAATATTAATTTGTAAAATTTGATGCAGAAACATAAGAAAAATCAATCAAAAATTTGATGAAATTTGAGCTTGTAAAATTCGAGCAAAATGTACATGAAACATGAAACAATGTGAAGCAAAAATATTAATTATCCTGGATAATTGAATTGTAAAATTTGGGAAATCTGATCCAGCAATAGACGAGTTTGAAAATTAAACATGAAAAAAAAAAAATAAATAAATAAAAATAATATTTTGTAAAAATTCCCTCAATGCAAGAGGCATTTACACAAATTTTATCGATAAAATTGACGAAAGATTTAACTAGCAAAAAATTAGAAAAATGAGTAAAAATTTGAATAAAAAAGGCTCTGGTGTGGTAAGGGGGTCAATTAGCCCTTGGTCGAACTTTGACTAAATTCTTATGCCATTCGATTTGGCATGGTAAAAGATGATTTTAGAGCGCATGAGCGAATTTTTATCTCACCCCTGGGGGGCTGGGGGGCCAAAATACACGGTTTTCAAGCCGAAAACTCTTAAAAATTCTATCTCCTCGAGTTTTCAACCGATTTTTTCCAAACTTGGTACAAAGGTAGTGGTACTAGAGGGGAATACCCTGAAATTTTTTCAGATTTTTCCGACCACTCCAGTGACCTTGAATTCGACTTTGAAAATTTCAAATCGCCCTGGGAGCACCGTTTTGCCGCGGGGTATAAAGAAAAATTTTTTTTCATATTTCCCACTCCATTTTACACCACTCAGAATTTTTTCAGATTTTTTCGAGTGGTGGTTTACATGTGGCGTCCGAAAAACTGATAAATCGGTCGTTTTATTACTTTAAAATTATGCCTTTCCCATCAATTTCGTATTTTCATTTTTTTTTCTCACTAAAAATACATGCCTTTAACTGGAAAAAAATGAGGAATCTAGTCAAAAAAATAAGATTTTCCAAAAACTGGACAAAAAATTTCCACAATCCACCTCTCGATCATTTCCGACCAAATAATCACGAAACTCTTGCTTAAATTGTTTCTCAAAAAAATTTTAAAATCAGAAAAAAATCCTCCCCATCTTCCCCAGTCCAAAATTCCCATAATCTTCTTCGATCTCAATCCGTTCATTTTCTTCCTCCTAATCAAAGCTTGAAATGAACCAGATTCGATTCATTCCTCATTCGTGATTATAAAATCGGAATCGAAACAAACGAGACCTATTTGCAAATAAACTCTCACATCGCTGAATTACTATATCGCTAACAGGAAGATATTTCTATCTTCCTGATACCAACCAACATATGTACTCGTACCTACGTTTCTCTTTGTTATAGAGTCTTCGAATCTGGTAGTGGTACCTCGTTGCAACACGAGTACGAGTTGCATTTCTTAAGTAACGGTAAACGTATTACTCAAGTGTTACAAGTGCTAATGGGCGCCATAAAAGTGACAGCCAAAGGTTGCTAAGCATCTTGCAATACTTACCGAATATCCAACATCGGTTGCAACATTTGGTACCTCTACATACCTTATATTCGTGCTCGATTATTAAATTATTATTGTACTGCTGCGAATCTATTTTTTATACATAGGGACCTTAAAATTCTTCTCTGTATAATTTCGTCGTTTTTTGATGAGTAACTTGGGTATTGGATTTGCAAAGGATAAAGTATGTAATATTTATTGAAATTCGAGACCAAAGGAGTATTTTTTTCGAACGTAACCCATTAATTTAAAATTGATCGATATTGATTATTTCAATAAGAAGAATGTGGTCAAGGACCCATATGCAATATAAAAATGGTCATTGTTTAACCTCGACAATCCTATGAGGCTCGAGCAAACATTGATATTTTCATAATCTAATAATTATTATTGTAAGTCGATTAAAAAAATTTCCATGTGACATTGTACCTACTCTAGAGTAATGAAATCCTCCATCGGTAGCTTATTTACAATTGATTAGGAAAAAAAAAGAGAAAAAATCTCTCGAAGCGTGCCATACTGGGTCATAAACGTCTCCGTATATTGAATCGAATTGCATTATGAATCATATCGATTATAATCTTGCCCATGTACTTGGAGAATTACATTGCACATGCACGTGGTTAAAATTTGCAGCCTCGTTTACATTGACATATTATAGCGCATTAATACGTTTAAGAATCACTGTAAAGATATTTTTATTGATGTTTTTCCATCTCGAACGATACGACGGTATAATTATGGAATGATAACGAGTAGTGGACTGAGGCTATTTGAATATTAGTCTTTGATGTAAATGTAAAATACTGGGTAATTTTATTTTATGGATAAATTTTTCGAATTAGATTTTATGTGTTTGTTTCATTTGCTCGTTGCAGAACGCAAATCAGGCTGGAAACTCTTGAAGATGCAATATTATTAGAAAACATTCATTCGGATGAATTGCAAGATAAAAGAGGCTGTCCGGCCTACGTCAGTCCGGAAATATTAAGAAGTCATGCCAAGTATTCTGGTAGAGCAGCCGATATTTGGAGTCTGGGCATTATTCTGTACACTATGTTAGTAGGAAGGTTAGTGAACTTTGAATTTTTTTTAGTAGTTTATGAGTTTAATTGGTGTGGCCAAGTTTGGCCTAGTTTTTTGTTGAGTGGAGAGGAGATGAGTGGAATGAGGAATTTGATGTGAATGGGTTTGCTTCGCGAAATAGGTGAAATTTATTCTAGAAAATGATATTTTTTATCAAAAAATAACGAAATTTGTCAAAAAAATGAAGAAATTTTACCAAGAAAAAAAATTTATTTAAAAAAATGATAAATGTCACCTATTTTGTGAAGTGGGGTACTTTTTTTTTCACTGCATGTGTGAGCCTTGATATAGAAACCACCATTAGGTGACAAAAATCGGTTTTCGAGTTGACATTGATTTTGGGCCTCTTAGAAGAGATAGAATCGAGGGGGGGGGGGTAATATCCAGGCTCACGTATGATATTTTTATAGTTTTTTCTCATTCCCTTCCGTCCACCCCCTCCAAAACAAACCCATTTTCAACTTTTTTCTCTCGAGATTTTTTTTATTGATATTTTGCCAAAATTCAAGTTTTCAGTTGAAATTCATGGTTGTCGTATTTGATGACTTGAATTAAAAAAAATTGATTTTGAGTTTGGGAACAGAGTTTCATAATCATTGATAAGATTTTTTTCCCCATTTCTGATTCTATGATTTCTTCTTGACCATTCCCCTGTCAAACTCTGTTTGAATAAATTGTTTTGTTTGTTTTTTTTTAAATATGAAATTTCAACGTTTATTAGATTTGAATTTTTCAGTATATCAGTTTTTTGTTCATTTGACCAAAATAAAATCGATTTTCCAATTTTTTGCTTACGAAGTTAATTTTTTCAAAAGCTAATTTTTTGTAGATTTTTCCAAATTGATATTATTTTTTTTTAATTTTTATTTCTCCGATCGTATTATTATTTCACTGGGAAAATCAGTAAATCAGTTAGGCACAATATTTCTTCATTTTTCTACTCAAATTTTTTTTTATTTGTGAAATGTTGATTTTTTTTGTATTAACTGCATTTTGTTCATTACAAAATCATTACCTGTAATTTTCAATCAATTTTTCAAAGTTTAATGATTTTATTGAAGTTCAAATTATATTTTATTGATTATTTTTCATCTTGATTTTTTGCAAAATTTTTACTGAAATTGAATTTTTTTGATGTTATTTAGCTATATCTTTCCAAATTTAGACATTTTTTTAAAAAAATTATCGTTCATTTTATTTTTTATTATATTTTTTGTTCAATTTTACTGAATGATTATTTTTAAAAGTTGAACACCTCTCGTTTTTATTTCATACTTTGACTAAATACTTGCTTTTTACAACTCTTGACTAATTTTTAAAAACCCGATTGAAATTTTCGTCAAGTTAATTTTTAAAGTTCCGATTTGTCATTTTTTAGATTTTTTTTTTAAATGAATTTTTGTCAAATTTTAGCCCATGGTATTCTGTTAGACTTGGAAAAACTTTTTTGGTTTTCAAAATTGCTGAAAAATTGAAAACAGATTGAAAAATTCGATATTTTTTTGGCCTTGAAAAAAATTTTTTTAGGAAATTGAAAAATGAAAGTAATTTTTTCAAAAAAAAAAAAAACATTTAAAAACTTTTACTTAAAAGCTTTTGTTTTTTTTTGTCATTTTGTTTCTGCTGACCTTTTGTTACGTTTAGGAATATGAAGTGTTTCAAGTTCGAAAATATAAGATTAAAATTTTCTCAATTTGATGCTTTTATCAGTTTTTCTCCATTCGAACCCATTTTGCAATTTTTATCCAGATTAATTGTTTTTTCGGTTACGTTTAATTTTGCCTAGTTTGAAATTTTTAATTTCTATTTTTTGTCACCGATTTTGTCATTAATTTGATTTTTTGTTAGTTTTTTGCGAAAATGAATTTTTTTCTGGTTCAATTTTACAAGCAAATTTTGGCGTGATAAATTTTTGGTGGAAAATAAGTTTTTCTCGTGTTTTTCAAACCAATGTCTCAGTTTTTGTCCATTTTATTTTTATTTTTACTGAATCAGTATCAAATTTTACCAAAATTTTATCAAGTCAATTTTTTTCTTTGGGTCTTTTTTAAAAATTTGAACATGTTCATTTTTCTGGTGTATCTTCGTTTCACTTTTACTCGAATCAAATGTTCCTAATTTTTTAAACAAAATTTTATCGAGTTTCTTATTTTGTTCAAATTTTTCCAAATGGGAGGGAGAGCGAGGGTTCGAATTACAAAAAAAACTTCACCAAATTTTTGTTTGTTGATAATTTACATGTGTAGTCTTTTAATTTTGCTCAATTTTTTTAATAGAATTTGATGGAATAAATTTTTCTCAAAAGTTTTTTTTTCTACCAAGTTGATTGATGAATTTTAGGTGCTAAATTTGAATTTTTATTCATTTTTTTGAAGTTTAATTTTCTAATCGAATATGAATTCTTATTGAATTATCAATTTTTTCAAGTTTAATTGAAATTTTGCTCAACTTTATTTTTCAAGTCTTTCTTTTTTTTCAATTTTTTCTAAATCTGTTTTTCCGATTTTTTGTTGATATCAAAATGATTTTCTTAATTTTTTTGTGCCTGATTTTTGTACTGATGATGTTTTCTTTCAATTTTGTTTCCAATAATTTCTCAAATCTCAAAATTTTTGCTCAATTTTTTCATCATTTTGAATTTTTTTTTTGTAATTTGGCTTTATCTAAAGTTATTCTTTCTTTGATTTTTCAATTTGAATTAGTTTTGCCAAATAGTTACAATTTTTCCCAATTTGAATACTTGATTTCAATTATGTTTCATTTGTAAAATTCTTACCTATAATTTTCGAATGATCTCTGCATTACTCATCTATTCATTTTTTTTGCTCAATTAAGAGACCAAATTTTTCAAGAAATTCACCAGAAATTTGATCTTCGTTTATCGAAAATTCCTTTCGTCTTCCTCCTAATTTTTCTCCTCCCCCACTCCCGTCCTTTCCAGCCCAATTAGGGACGTAAAAAATTTAGCTACTATAGAAATCTACTCTGTAACTATAAAATTATCTACCTTTAATTTTCTAACCTCCTGAATTTCATTCTGTTTGCCCAGGTATCCGTTCAACGATCTACATCATTCTTCGTTATTCGCGAAAATATCCCGCGGCTATTTCACAATACCGGAAAACCTATCACCTAAGGCGAAATGTCTGATTAGAAGCTTACTGCGACGCGATCCGAGCGAACGACTTCCGGCCGGCGATATTTTAGATCATCCTTGGTTTACTCATCGCTCAAAATACTATTCTTCGTCTCACGACAATGATCAAATCGTTCCAGATATAGATCGGCTATGAATCGAATGTGTTTATTGAAATTTTTATTATTTATTTATACCTATGATTTACTTATTATACAATGAGATGTGTACATACGTTCTGATGTTTTTAATATTTTATAAGATGTTATGTTTTCTTTGTACAATTGTAATAGTGTAACGTTTCTGTTAACTATTTTTATTATTTAATAAGTCCTTATTGAAAATTCGGATAAATATCGTGATTTTCTCGCTCGTACTGAAATCGTACGTCGGGGCTCTCTCTCTCTCTCTCGTTTGTTCGTGTGTGTGTGTTTTAGGTGCTAAAGTTATGTACTTTAATGATCTGCTAGTGTGGATACAGATATCGAGGTCTTTCAAGGTGCTGAAATTTAATCGTCGATGAAATGGTACCTAAAAATTAGAAAAGGATTGAATTACTAGCATTAGGTGTGCGGAAAGCTGTACTGATTATCAATTGAAACATTTGTGATTTTATATTTTTTAATTTAGAGTGTCGAATATTTGACGAAAATTTTTAGGTCATTGATTTTTATTCGTCCCCTTCCCCTATTAAACGATTATTTATCCGAAATGTCTTTCACAAGAACTTTTATTTTCAAAAATGATTTTTTTTTTCATTTCAAAATTAATACCTGGTTTTCGAGGCTTTTTTTCGGTTTTTCAAGCAAATTTGAAATTTTTCGCTTCGCTCAATTTTCAAATAAAATATCAATGATCTTGAACTTCAATGGTCGAAATTGATAAAAGTATTAACATAATATTTATTTACTAATATTATGTTTAATAAATTAATTTGTTTTTTTAAAAAAAAAAGATAAACAGAAAACGTGGTCGTTTAAAAATTCCGTTTTTTTTTCTTCTTAGGCTAGTTTTGTAAAAAGTTGTCTCTTTTTTGTGTGTGAATTGTGCTGCGTTTAAGAAGCTTATCTTTGTTAATTTTTACGATAGAGTCATTGTTTTTAAGTACCTATTTCATAAGGATTTAAAATATCGTTAACTCAATTAGGAACAATTTTTTACTACCTGTGAGAAAAAAAATACTATGATACCGGATCGGTTCCCTAATTCGAATGTCGTCTTATTTATAGGCCTATAATTGCCGGAAAACGTCTTCCTAGTGCCTAGTTAACTTTTGTCGGGATGATTTTATTATTATACGCGAGATAATAGTCAATTTTTTATTACAATGTACCTTGCATCGATGCCGGAATTTACCTACATTGTATAATTTTTTTTTTTGTAACCAATCCAAAAAAATTTGCCGGGATGTTACATTCATTTTATTATTATTGTATCTAAGTATCTACTTCTTCTACATTTACCAAGTAGCTTTTTATATGTTTCCTGTTTTTTTTTCCTTCTTTAGCCAATGTTTTTTTTTTCGTTCAACAGATTTTTTTTCTCCTTTGCAACATATCTAAAAAAAATTTCGTTCGAGAGCGATTTTTTCCTGTGTTTGCTGTCGTTATTTTTTAATTTATCCGTCGAAAATCGAATTCCTATTAAATTTAATTTTTTGGGTAAAAAATCGCTGGCTGAGAATGACTAAATATTACGATTAGTCGCGGTACTTGAATCATATTTAGTTGTGTTTCTTCAGTGCCATGTATATCGATCAGTATTTTAATGGATAAAAATTTTATGGTGCCTTTTTATCTGGGCACTTTTAATGCTATCGGTGAAGACCTTTTTTTTTTGTGGAAAAAAATTAAGTGCCGTTCAGTATTAGTGGAAAAAAGTGAGAGGCACAATTTTTTGGCTGTGTTTGTGTTGATTTATACGGCGTATGCTTTTACTGACGGGATTCAAGTATTGCGATTGGATGAAATTGCTTTGGAAATTGAAGTTTTTAATTTTGATTTTTTTTTTTCTGTTTTGGTTCTCATTCGTGCCTCTTTATTGATATTAGCGGAATGAAATTATACGTATACGAATTTTTGGAATTATTCGCCAGAGGGGCGATACGTTGAGAAGATTCAATTTGATTTTTTTATGTCTCAGGTTTTTATTAATTTAAATTTTTTTTCCTTTTGTTTTGTTTTTTTTAAAAAAAATTATACTACATTCATTTGACATTTTTTCCTTCTTTTTGTTTCTATTTGTAGAAATTACCCACCGATATGGGTGAATTTGAAAATGTGTTGCTGTAAAATAAACTCGTTCCTAGTAATTTGTGGTTTTGATTATTTGTGCGGTGTGGTTTGCGAATGATGTATTGCTGGGTATGGGTGGAAGAAGATACGAGTAATATTTTTCAAATGGTTATTTTCGATTATTTTGAACTGATTGCAGATTCTAGGTTGTTGACCTTTAATTATTATACGGTTGAATTGGCGTCGCATTGGAAGATTGTTCTGAGTGGAATTAAAAACCATTGAAATGCTGTCGAATAAAAATTTAAAAATGATTAAAATAATTTTATGAATGATTGTCGTATTCTGTGATACGTGGAGGAGTCTGGGAATTGAAGAATTTTCAATCCGAAATAATTTTCTCCTCGAGATTGAATTCTTTTCAACTAGAAAGTTGGAATATTTGTGAAGCAAAAAAAAAGCTCTTTTCTCATTTTATTAAAAAATTTAAGCGGAGGCAAAGAAGTCCAAAGGACTTGAAAAAATTAAACTAAAATTTTTTTAAAAATCAGAAAAAATTATTGTCGAAAAATACAAGTTTGCCACAATAAATCATCTTATTTTTTAAGTAGAATACATGACTGAACTTTTTGTACATATTCTGTTATTTTTTTTCGAGGTTTCATTTCTTTTCCAATAAAATTGTAAGTATGAAAATTCTATTTTATGGTACAAAAAAAGGAAAGTCTCCTAGCTTCTTTTTCCCCTCCATTTTCTCGTTTCAAAAATTGGGCTACTTGAATTAGAATATTGAATCCAACTATACTAAAGTTGAATTGGAGTTTCATATTTTGGACCAATGACCTCGAATAGTTCATAATCCTGCTAGAATACCTATCACGAAAAATACTTTGGATGAACTATTCTATAATTGATGGAAATTCGTCAAAATTGGAAAATAGGAGGAAGGTATATAGAAGTACCTATTAAGAATTTTAGATTTTAATCCTCAACAAGGCCAAGATTTCGAATTTTGTGGTCGGTTTCGCCATCGCAGAAAAAATGTTGTTTCGGTGCGGAAAAATTGCATTTTCTTCAGAAAATATTTTTCAAAGGAAAACATTTATCGCTGAAATTAATTGCTCAATTTGAAAAGCTCTTTCGAAAAACTTTCTACGTTGATTTTAGAAAAAAAATTAATAAAAATTTTTCTGCGGTGCAAAAGTTTCAAAGGAATTTTCTTTTTAAATATTTTTTTTCCAATTTCAAAATTTCTTCAAAAATTTTACTCAATTAGAAAGCAAAAATAATCAAATTTGACATTTGTGTAACTTTTCAGACATTTTTCAGTAATCGAAGCCTTAACATGGAGTCAATTTTTGGGGAAATATTGAAAAATGAATTGAAATTTTTTGTATTGAAACTGACTGATAGTTAACGAGAGTTCGAAGATAATTTTAGATTTTCGGCTTCCATTTCGAACGCTCCAGACTGCTCGCAGTCAGTCGCTGTAAAGAGGGAGGATTGTGCAGGACCAAAGAAATTAAAAAAAAAACAATTTTTTGCATTCTTCTTCTTTTATTTTTACAAAATTGTAGGCATTTTTAAATCTTTTTTTCCTGGGAAAAATCAACGACATTTTGAAAACAATGATCAGACGTCGAAAATTCGATCCTGGATTCGAAATTAGCAACTCGAATCTAACATAATTTCGAGTGTTTTGCTGTAAAAATTTTATGATTTTAGAAAACTCTTTGTAAAAAAAAAAGGGTTGCTGTTTTGAAAAAAAAAAGTAAATATAAGTATTTACTTCGGGACTTTTTTTTTCTTTTAAAATACCTACATATTCGACTGTGAAAGTGAAAATAATCAAATTTAGGCTCGAATATATTCAATTTGAAGCCACTGAATTCGAATCTGGAACCTTCTTTCATTCCGGGGCTTTTTTTATTCAAGATTATAGTCAACTTTTGACTCAAGAGTTCGATTTTAAGATGATCGAGTCGCAATACACATGCACTGAAATATTAAAAAGAAGATTCGTTTCCGATTAATTCGAGGTCAAGGTCATTGATTCTGAATGGTCATGGGTCAGACGAGGTTTAAAAATTTGTATGCAAAATTTATGAAAAAATCGGCAATCCATTATGAAATTTTAGTCGAATTAACATGAAAAAATAATCATTTTTGGAGAAATTTTAATTAAATTTACAAATTTTAATTTTGATAAAGGTCATCGACTGAAAAAGTTACCTTTACAGGTTTCAGAAGCTTTTGTTGTAAAGTAAAATTTTGGGTAATTTTTATCATTCTCGAAGACTGAAAGCAAAGACATAAAGGGAACAGGGAAGGGGAGTTTACTCCATAATAAGAATTCTGAATTTTTACCCAGCTTGAAAAATTTTGGTTTTGTACTTAACGACTATTTTTGGAAAATCTTCGTTTCAAGTAGAAAAAAAAGCAAAAATTAGGAAAAAATATGGTCCCCCCTAAACCTATACCATCCCATTTCGGAGATGAAATTTTCTAAACAACTATTTCATGCTTTATTCTCACCCAAAGATCTGCCACATATACTCCAAGGTAATCGGAAACCACTTATGATAATATCACTCATTACGCTCGAAAATAATACCTATGCCGAAGAATTAAAATAATAAATAAATAATAATCATCGACCGACCAGTGAACACATTCGACACGCTAATGCCGAACAGAAGATCGTCGTTAGAAAAACCTTCGAAAGCGAATTCGATAAGCTAATTCAAAAATCCTAGAGAAAATTACTTGGAAGTGATGCAATCGCAATTGTTCGCATTTAATAAACCACGATTATAATTAAGGGAAAGTGCCAATTATTGGTCTACTTTTTTCAAAGGGGTTGGGTGCCCCCTAAAAATTTTTTTTTCAAATTGAAACTTCAATAGTGTACAAATACCATCCTTCTACTACCACCCTACTATGGTCTCAATTTTTAATACGCAGCGATATTTTAGCTGCAGCCGTTTTTGTAGAGGTCTACGAAACCAACGTTTGGCACTAGAGTGCCAAATGTTGGTCTACCAGAATTGGATAATCACACCACTTTCCCCGCCTCTCAAATTATAAATGAAAGCCAAATTGATTGCTGCGTTTGAAAAAAATTAAATAGTTTAGTTTTAAATCCATATTTTCTAAATGCCAATTGTTGGTCGACCAACATTTGGCACCTTCAAATTTTGGCCAACAATTGGCACATTTAAATTTATTAATTTTTTTCAATTCAAAGCAGTTTTTTATGAATAAATAAGTACTTGTACCACCTAAAAGGTCACAATGTTGATACATAAGTAACCTCCAGTGATGTATCATTTTCAAAATCCTGAAAAAAAATGAAATTTTCATTGTGCCAAATGTTGGTCAAAATTTTCAGGGTGCCAAATGTTGGTCGGGCCAATTTTTAAAGTCGCCAACTGCACCGGTTTTTTAATGAAATATGTTATACTGAGTATACAGAGGCATATAAACTCACAACAACCCCAAAATTTTGATTTAAACAAAAATTACAACATTTTCAATTTTTTTTTTCACACACTCTTCTTGCTTGCTGCAAATCACCTGTTGGACCTCAAAATTTCCAAATCATCCAAAAATGTGTTCTTTAGACCCTTTACATAACATACAACCCTATACATATGTTAAAAAATTCATTTTAAGGTACTTAAAATCTCGATTTCTGTTCCCCAATATTTCACACATTGAAATTTCTGGTGTTTTTCGGACATAAATTATCAAAATTGTTTTTTGTAAACACAAATCATGTTTTCTCAGATGTAATACCATAGAACGATAGTTTGGACTATGGACAACATATTCCACTTGAAGAAAAAAAATTTTAGCGACACTAACAGTGTCAGATCGGAGCTTCAAAATCCGACCAACAATTGGTACCTAGACCAATGAATGGCACTTTCCCTTAACCATCTCATTATTTTCATTGTCATCGCGTACCCAACCCAATCCGCGACGTCCTCCAAATCGAACAAAATATCATTTGATCGCACTTTTCCCCCTTCTAGTTCGTTGTTATTTCAGCTCATAACTCCATCAATTTGAAAATTTGAAAAAATTCTTCAAACTGATGTTGTAGAGGACGCAAAAAAGATTTTTCCTAAATAGTTCAGAAACAGAGGTAGATAAGTATTTGTTTCGGATTTTTTTTGGTCTATAAAAACCTGTAAACACAAAAACGGTCTCGAGTTGCCATTAATTTATTTTAGATGACAAAAAAGTAGGCAACTTAAAAAAAGGAAGAGTAATCTTCGATTCCATTTTTCAAAAATGAGTCCGCAAACCTTTAGAAACATTTTGGTGTTGAGAAATTTTGAAAAAATTGAAATTGAAAAAAAAAATACATACTTGGTCTATGTACCTCATGAATTTACTTTTTTTTTCCCTTTCGTTCCATCTGATTTTTTGATTCTTTTGAAGTTGATGGAATGTAAATTTAATTTACTTCATTATATGTTTTTAGATTTAGGTTCCATAATTATGTTATTTAGTTGGTTTTTTGTCGAATTCAGATGTGTTTTTCAATGAAGAAAAAAGTGGATTCAAAAATTGAAAAATTCTTTCTCCAGTATTTTTTAATTTTAAAATTACTTACTTTTAATTTTTATGCAGAATATGAATAAGTAAATTTTCAAGTGAATAAGTATCCCTGCAAAACGACGTGAGATGAAAAATGAGTACATGGTAGTTTTGTGTACCTAGAGGTATTGCCATATCAAAATATATTAAACCATTATCAGTTACTTAATTTTTTTTATAACGTTAATACATCAAAAACTGTATGAAAAATATGTACCTACATAATAAATACAAGTTGCAATCATCAACTATCAGGTAAGTACCCATGATTTTTATTTCGAACCTTCCAAATTTTACACGAAGTCGCAAAATTTCAAACTTTCAATAAAAATTCAAAAAAAAAAATTAATATTGCAAGATATATTTTTAAATAAAACACTTCTACTTATTAAAATAGTTCACAAAATATAAAAAAAATAACGGCACTTCACTAAACAATTAATTTTTGTATAATAAAAGATAAAATTGCCACTTTTTTGATTTAGATGAAAATTAATTAAATACTGGTCATGCTTTCTCGGGAGTATCCTTTGATTGATCAGCGTTTTTTACCAACGGTTTAAATGGCGGATCCACTTCTCGTCTTTCCAACTGAAAATTTAATTTAATAAATTGAAAGAACTGAAAACATTTAGGTAACGGTAAGTAATTCATTAACGCATTCATCTCCATTTTCTAATTAAGCCAGACTGGGATCAATCGTTTAAATTTTTAGGTAGGTACGAATCATTTTCATTTTTGCCAATTCCTAATTTCTTTGAATCCCAACTTTTTTGACATGAGGCTTACGATTAAATACATCAAAAAAATATTCAAACCGACTCCGAGTTTGAATATGTGCTCTGTTTTTTCATTCGACCCTTATGAACCTCCCTTTTAGCTCTTTTGAAAAAGCCAAAATTCAAAAAAAAAATTATGAATAACGCGCGACCTGTCGTTTGCTGAGTTTAATTTGCTCATTTTTTGGATTTGATCCTTCGAAGCCCTCCCTAGCCCTTAGTTTTTGGGGGAAATATATATTTTCAAGAAATGGAAATGAGGTGTGGTATCTGGCATATTATCGACTCTTGATAATTTCAGGATGTAAAATTCGAATATCGACTTACTTTTCGATTCGTCCTCTTCTCTTTGCTCTAACTGACTCCCTTCCTCTCGCGCTAACCGAAAACCTTCCCAATCATCTCAAAAGTTTGTTGGTTGGAAAAAAAATGCTGAAAAGAGCTACTTACTGCAATTTTTTTCAGATTTTTAAATGACAGCTTTCATCTTCTGTGCTTATTGGGAATGGGAAGGTTCAACTAACGCCAAAAATCAATTTTGAGTTTTTCAGAAAGTACAACCTATCTTGAGATATGAGCTCTTAAAGTTGGGTAATTTGGAGAAAAAAAATTGCAAATGCATAAAAATTACGAGGCCCTCGAGAGTTATAAATGGTTATGTGAATAGACTATCAAGGGAAACTCGTAAAAAAAATTGAGCGAAATCCAAAGACCCGAATTCATTTCGGAAATTTTTCATGTTTGTACTCGTACCTACATTAGGTTTATTTGGGCTCAATGGGTTCGAAACATCACTCACCTTGGCCCAATCTATATGTTTGAGGAAAGCGCATTCCGCAATTTCCATTCGGTTTTCGTCATCGTATCTTCCCAACCGATCGTCCTGATGAAATTGTAATAATTTCTCTAAAAGAGAATATGCCTCTTCACTCATGGTTTTCTCAAATTGAAATTCCATTTTAACCATGGCTGAAAAAAGAACATTCATTAGTTCGTTTCCTTATTTATTACTTATCTTGGAAAATGGTCAAAATGAAATTTAAAAAGTTTGCGAAATGAATTTCACATATTCTCATTCATCAACGTACATCACGTGAGCCTGTTTTACGGATTCGAAGTGGCTGGTGAGCGATTTTTTTTCCAAGTCCGCGTTTTTTTACTTTTTTTTTCTCAACTTCAAATTTTTTTTGACGAGGTCGTAATTTTTTCCTCTTTTTTTTCTCAACTTAAATTTTTTTTGACCAGTTCAAAATTTTCTGACGAGTTCAAATTTTTTCCTTAATTTTTTTATCAACTTCAAAATTTTCTGACGAGTTCAAAATTTTTTCCTCAATTTTTTTATCAACTTCAAAATTTTCTGACGAGTTCAAAATTTTTCCTCAATATTTTTCTCAACTTCAAAATTTTCTGACGAGTTCAAAATTTTTTCCTCAATTTTTTTTCTCAGAGGTCGTAATTTTTTCCTCGTTTTTTTCTCAACTTGAAATTTTTTTGACGTGTTCTAAATCTGAATGCTTTTCCAAACTTTGAATTTTTTGACCAGGTTATGTTATTATTTTTTAACAAACTGTTTTCAACGTCGTCACAGCAAATTTGTAAAAACGAGCCCAGATCAATTCTTCAAGTCAGAAATTTTTCCCAGACAATTTTTTCTACATTTTTTAAATTTCCAAATTTTTACAGCATGAAAATTGAAAACTTGAATCTTCGACTCTTCTTTTTAGTTTTCTTCTTTCTTCAGGAAAATAGCTCGTCAGAAAATACAAGAAAAATTTTTGACCTTGTCAAAACATTTTGAAGTTGAGAAAAAAATTGAGGAAAAAATTTTGATCACGTCAAAAAATTTTCAAGTTGAGAAAAAAATCGAGGGTAAAATTACGATCGCTGAAAAAAATTTGTAGTTGAGAAAAAAAATTGAGGAAAAAATTTTGATCACGTCAAAAAATTTGAAGTTGAGACTTGAAAAAAAAAATTGAGGAAAAATTTTTGAGCTCGTCAGAAAATACAAGGAAAAGTTTTGACCTCGTCAAAAAATTGAGGAAAATTTTTGATCACGTCAAAAAATTTCAAGTTGAGAAAAAAATTGAGAAAAAAGAAAAAATTTTGAACTGGTCAAAAAAATTTAAGTAAAAAAAAAATAGAGGAAAAAATTACGACCTCGGCAAAAAAAATAAAAAATTTTGAAGTTGTGAAAAAAAAAACAGTAAAAAATGCGGACTTAGAAAAAAAAATCGCTCACCAGCCACTTCGAATCCGTAAAACAGGCTCACGTCTCCAAACGTGTTCAACGATTTTTTGTAAATTCAGAGTCAAGACAAATAAAACTTCGAATATTGACCTTCAACCATGAATATGTAATCAGCATCGGAGACTTCATCGTCAGCCTCATCAGAATTTGTTTGTTTTTCAGCAGGTAAGAAAGGATGTACTCCAGTTATTATCGCACATAGTATAACACCTAGCGCATACCAATCGCACCTGTATCCAACAAAAACGGAAACAGTTGCATTTCAAAAAGATTGTTAGGTACAATTCAAAACGAAAAGACAAAGTGTAGTTGACACGAAAATTACATTGAAAGCCTGATCTGAACCCGTGTGTATTTGACGTTGAGACAAAAAAGACGATTTTCATACTTTTAAAAACTAAAGGCAATTTCAAAACTTCCTGCTGAGCATCACTTTCAAAAGATATGCTCACATGAAATCATTAACAAAACGTAAAATTTACCTAATCAACCTGAAAATGGAGCAGTAGCGGATACTCCTGAAGTCCTGATGTCCAAAATTTAATAGGTGCCTGGTTTGTTTGTCATTTCACTAATTTAACCTATCATCATAAAATAAAGTAACAAGTATCACTTACTGGTGACCATAAGGTATATGTGCAGTAATTTCGGGAGCCTTGCAGTACTCATTACAAGTATAATCGAAAAAAGATGTTTTCGTCTCAAATGATAAACCGTCCACTGCACTACCATAATCGATTAATCTGACATGTCCATCCAAATCGATCAGTATATTGTTACAGTTCAGGTCGCGATGAATAATACCTGGAATCAATAAATCAATCAAAACCTGAAATATAAAGAAAAGTTGAAATATATTACGCGCGGTGGAGCTGGAGGCCGCATAAAGTAGATAGGTACCTATTAAACACTTCTAAATGTTTCTAACAGATAAAATTCTAAAAATATATGTATTTCGTTTGAAGTTTTGGAGATGATTTTTCGCAAATTGAAAAAAAAAACATCTCTCTTCCCAAAATCAAACTTCCAAAAAGAAAAAAACGTTATTTTTCGTTTTCATTTTCTTTTGTGGTCATCAAAACGGTATTTTTCATTCAGCAGCACTACAAATTATATGATAACCATTTCCAATTTCCTTATGGCGAGGCGAGGGAGGGCATGTATTAGCACATTTGTACATAGGTAGCTTAAGTATAGGTAGATTTGAAAATAATTCACCTTTTTTATGCAAGTGATGTAAAGCCAAACTTATTTCTGCGATGTAGAATGCCGCATGGCTCTCTGGCATAACGGTTCCGGTGTATTTCGGGTAATCTATTATCGGGATTCCTTCAACGTAGTTCATAATTAAACCAACATGATCCAACGTTTCAAATGAATCGTGCAAAGTTACCAAGAATGGATGACAGCCAATATTTTTCAATATCCGTTTTTCTCTCTCTATCTGAAAAAAAAGATTGTTTCAACGAATTTACCATACTTTTGTTAGTGCGTATTTTAAAGGATTTTCTATGCTTATTTTGGGTACTTTTGAAAATAATTTGGGTAGTTATACAAAAAAGTTTGGGCAGTTCTGAAAAAAGTTCTGAAAAACTTTCCTTTTCAGTAGTTTTAGCACTTTGAAATATTCATCAAGTGAATGAAAAAATTTGAGCTTTTGGATGTATTTTTTCTGATTTTTTTTTTTTTTGGTCCTGGCAATTGATATTCAAAATAATGGTAGTCATTTATCAGGAAACTTGATGAAAATGGGATTTTCAAAGAGTTTTTAATTTTTTTGGTGAGAGAGAAGTTTTTGAGGAGCTTATTGAGAATTTTTCTGTTGTTGTTGAAAGTCGAAAAAGTGTAGTACAAAACAAAACATAAATTTTAATGAAGAAATTTGCAATTTTAGCTTTTTCTGGATGTCTTTTTCTTCAAAAATATTCGCTCAAGGTCGATCAATTCATACAAAATTTTCAAAATAAAACAGTTTCATTTCAAATAAGATATTTTGAATATTTCGAACCGAAAAACATATATTTGTCCTTTTTCGTTACCTATTTCCAAAATCGTTCGATTTTTTTACGAAGAAAGGTGTACTTAAGTTTGTTTTAGAAGTCAGAAAAGTAGCTCGAAAAAACACTAATTTTTGTATATGACTGGTTGGCAAATTTTCATTCAATATGAAGTATCAAATTCCTCCTTTTTATATTGCGGGGGGAGGACGGTGAGGGTAGCTGAGTAGAAAATAATTGAAAAACATAAATTTTCCAATTTAGACAGTTCCGAAAAATTCTTAGAAAACACACTAATTCATGTTAATCTATAAAAAATAGGATTTTAAACACATGGGCTTAAATTATGTTCACAAAAAATTTTCATGGTTGAAAGGGGCAACATCAGCGTCAGCCAAAGAATTCTTTTTTTAACCTAGTTTTTCCTTCCATATCGATAATATTATTTTAAAAAACTTGAAAAAAAATCAAGAAATTGAGCACAAATGTTGCCTCGTTTATTTTTAAATCATGGACTTAAGTACGTAGGTACCTATCTAATCGACTAATCTACCAACCTATTCATAATTTTAATGGGTACCACAGTACTAACATATAATAACGAATATTCTCTGCTAAATTCTTCATCATTATCATTTTCCACGGGTTCAGGTTTCCGAATCAGCTTCAAAGCTAAATATTTACCAGTGGTATTTTCTTCAATTTTGAATACTCTTCCAAAACTGCCTTTCCCAATGAACGTAATAACTTGGTAATTTTTCTTCAATTCATCAATCTCGCATTCACCGATATCATCATCTAGATACCAAATACACACACACGCCATATTAAAATCCAATTTTTAAAAAAATGAAATTCTGTACCATTTTACGTCGAAATTACGTTCAATCAGCGACTAGAAAAAAATCTGATAGATACATTTTTTTGATCATGAAATAAACTCAAATTGATTTTTTCAAAAATTTTCTACAATAATGCTGACACCGAAATTTTGTGAAATTATGTAAGTTGAATTGCAGTCGGCAACATTGCTATGAAAATCTTTTGAAAAATGCAATTCAAAATAATTATTCTAAACGTCCATGCAAACGAATTTTGGCTTGATTTTGAAATTCTTTTTAGTGTAAGTAATTTCAGTTTAATAAAAGTAAAAAAATCGTAAAATTTGTTATTTGCAATTTTCAATCTTTTGGTAGGAGGCAAAAATGGGTGTCAAATTTTAAAGTCAATGGTTCAGACTTCAGAGAGGTACAAAGTGCAGGAATTCAAAATGCACCTTTTTAAAGGTGACCGAGGATTCCAGAAAGTGGCAGTACTCACCCAATAGCATGGAAATTCGCGATTTTTAAAAAAAATAAGTAACCTTTTTAAAAAATCAAGCCACGAATGATCATTCGTGGTTTCCCAGTTCTGTCATTCATTGAGCTGTGAGGGGGAGTAGAGGGCTTAATATTTTTTGGGGAAGTTTCCCACTTAAAGCAAACTACCTTATCAAATATTTTTAGAATTCAAGATGATTTTTTTTTTGAATCCACTCAAATGAAATTTCTGTAAGGTTATGGGGGTATTACTTAAGTAGCTATTATGCATACCTCTTCGTTCATCCTCAACAGCAGGACTGTTTTCTTCCTGACTTGAGCTCATGCCAATGATTTTATTTTCAGGAAAGAAAATTTATTTGTAACCTCTGAACAATTAAATGGAAATCTACGAGTAAGAAAAAAAATACTCAACAAAATCATGTGCCATAATAAAAGTGTTGAGTATACTTACATACAGGATGTTCCATGAATCGTCTGCTAAACTTTTTTTTTTGGATACAACCGGGTACCACTAAAAAAAACTTGAAATGAACATGTTGCCTAATTCTAGAATTTAAGGAGCAAATGCTACTTCTAAAAAAATCACGTCAACATTTTTTTCAACGATGGGAATAGATAGTAGGTACTTTAAAAACTGAATAAATTTTCACTATATAACTTTTTGCCTAACTCGAAAATTGAAGGGGCTACAACATTTTTTTTTCGATTTTTTTTCTTCTAATGAACTAATTAAGGGAATAGATAGTACGTTGAAAAGAGAAAAAAATTTGTTCTGTACACTTTTTGCCTAACATCAAGAATAAAGGGGTCAAGGGTTATTCAAAATTGGCAAAATTTGAAAAATTTTTGAAGCTCACGTATTTTGCGCGAGCCGTAGCCCCTTCATTTTCGACTTTAAGCAAAAAAGTGCACAGAACAAAATTTCTTCAGTTTTTAACGTGCTATCCATTCCCTTGATAGGTTGACTTTTTAAAAATTGATTTTGAAAAATATTTTCTGTAGTCCCTTCAATTTTCGAGTTAGGCAAAAAGTCATATCGTGAAAATTCGTTCAGTTTTTAAAGTACTATCCATTCCCATGGTTAAAAAAAATTTTTGACGTAATTTTTTTAGAAGTAGCATTTGTCCCTTAAATGTTAAAATTAGGCAACATGTTCATCTCAAGTTTTTTTTTAGTGGCACCCGGTTATATCTAAAAAAATATGTTTAGCAGACGATTCATGGAACACCCTGTATATTAGAAACAATCAGAGAAGTATTGGGATATTAAAGTAGCAGTTTTCCCCCAATCAAATCCTAAAATTTCCCATATTTTCCTCAAGAAAATCATAGATTTCCCACGTTCTTCCCTTCACTTTTTTTCTAATAAATTTCCAAAATTTCATGTTTTTGTAGAAAAAAAAATGAAAAAAATACCTGAAAATTGATGAAAATTTGCGATTTTTCTCTTTTTTTCGCTCAATTGAGCAAATTTCCCAGTTTCGTCTCGTTTTAATCAAATTTCCCACAACTACTCTTTTTTCCATTCTCTTTTTTTTACTCCAAATTACCCACGATAATTATGGAAAAATTAACAAAATTTGCTAACAATGATACGAAATTCTTAAAAAAATACTGAAAAATTCATAGAAATTTGTATTTTCCCCTCAATTCCTCTCCATTGGACGAATTTCCCATTATTTTCCCCATGTTTAATTAAATTTTCCGCAATTTACCTTTTCCCATTTTTTTGTTTGAAAATTCCCACGACATGGGAAATATACCAAGAGCAACACTGACCAGAGACAGTTACGACAGTGACATTAACAATTAACATACGTATCGAAGTGTTAGGCGTCCGTGTACAATGCTCGTAGCGTAGATGATGATGAAATGTAATTTTTAAGCAACACTTTTCAGAAAAATGTTTCTTCAAGAAGAGTTATTTTTTTGAGTGTATCTAAAATTACCTTGCAAAAGGTTGTTAATTCCTTTTACCTCAGGTCCTCAGGTAATTTGACAGGATTTCGTGTAATAAAATATATATGTAATACTTTAAAAACATCAACCGAGCGCACAACGTCCCTCACCACACATGATCAACGCACAACTAGTCTTGTGGCAGTTGTGTCCAATAAACGATAAACGTATTTGCTTAATGATACGAATATAGGTACAATGTTCTTTTTCAACTGGATTTGAGTGTGAGCTCCTCGTTCCTCACATTCCATCTTTTCACGGATACAGGACGTTCAAAATAATTCACAACATTCGTTGCAAATAGTCCGAAAAGATATTGCGATTGAAATTTGAAAAAAAATACTCAAAAGCCACCACACTTTCTAGAATAAAGATTTTTTTTTCAATGAAGGAGTAAGAAGTGAATGCAGTTTTTTAAATCTAGTAAGTATAATTCAACGATCATAAATTTGGTCAAAATGCCACAAAATCTTCGTTTCCATCTGAGGAAAGGTAATTGCCGACTTTCCCAGTTTTCCTGACCCCCCCCCCTCCTCGGTTGCTATGTCGCCGAAAAGAGGATTTTCATAAATGAAATAAATGATTTTTTTCTTTAAAATATTGAAGGTATAAGTTCCTTGAGCTTGATCCTCTCTCTCTCTCTCACACACCCAGTTTCACATTTGTCATCAATTATCATGACGTAATAGAATAGGAGGGGCGTGGTGGCGGCGGTGTTGCTTTCCAGTTTCCATAAAATAGATCCAACGTCGATCTCTCTAAATCTTCAAAAGGTCTTGTTTCGTTCTTTTCATTTCTGAAATTCTGAACCTCGAATTTTAATTATTCTAAATTTCTTCTTATTATGCCCATGCCCATATGGATTTTCGTTCCGAACTATCAACGATCTTTGTCTAAATTAATCCCAATTTCCAAATTCAATTTTTTTCAATTAATTCGATTCTATTTTTTTTTTCAAAGTTGTATCAAATGACGAATTCTAAAATTTTTCCCATAATAATGTTGAATATGTTTCTTAGTTTCTGTGACAGTGACATGACCTAATATTACATCCCATAATTTTGGATCTCGGAAATCAAAAACCCAGAATATAATGAAAAAAATCATTCTTTCATAATCCGAGGTGCGGAATAAAATAGCATTTGAAAAATCAGCTAAAAATATTACGTACCGGGAAAATAATGTAATATCTCTCTTTTTACTTTTTTTTTTTCAACGTAGGTATGCATCATTAATTCATAATAGGTACTACATTTTTATATTTATATACATAACAAAGCAAGATCACAAAACATAAAAATATGTAACATCATTTCATGATTTTTTTATTAAAATATTAACATTTAGGTACGTAACTTGATCTAAGCAGCGACTTTTTGTTTGGTTTTCTGGAATTCGTCCATTCTTCTTTCTATTTCTGGTCTAAAATGTCTAATTAAACCCTAAAATAAAACATATTATTTAGTTGAGAATAAAAACTCGTTTAGACATAAAAAAAAAACCGAAAGATATTGAAAATTACTTGAACAGGCCAAGCAGCTCCATCACCCAAGGCGCAAATAGTATGTCCTTCGATTTGCTTGCTTAATTCCCACAACATGTCGATTTCGGCTGCTTGAGCATTACCGTCGACGAAACGATACATCATTTTATTCATCCAATTTATACCTTCTCGGCAAGGTGTACATTGACCACACGATTCGTGTTTGTAGAACATAATTAAACGAGCAATTGCTTTGATAATATCGGTCTGTTTATTCATAACGATCACCGCAGCTGTTCCTAAACTCGTTTGAGCAGCTACTAAACCATCGAAGTCCATCATAACGTCTTCGCAAACTCTGAACATAAAAAAAACAACGAAGAAATGAAAATAAATTCATTTAAATAAAATTTCTGCGATATTGAGACCTACTTTTTAGGAATCAACGGAGTAGAAGAACCACCGGGTATGACAGCGAGTAAATTATCCCATCCTCCGGTCACTCCTCCAGCATGACGTTCGATCAATTCTTTAAGAGGGATTGACATTTCTTCTTCGACTGTACAAGGAGTATTTACATGACCAGAGATATTGAATAATTTCGTACCGGAATTTCTAGGACGTCCGAAGCTAACGAACCAGTCACCACCACGACGACAAATGGTCTACAAAATCGTAAAAATTCAAAATCAGATAAAATGTGTTCAGGGAGAATATTTCAAATTTCTGGAGATTATTTTACCGGAGCTACAGCGACAGTTTCTACATTTGAAACAGTTGTCGGGCATCCGAAAACTCCGACGTCAGCGGGGAAAGGAGGTTTGAGCCTGGGTTTTCCTTGTTTACCCTCGATCGATTCGATTAACGCGGTTTCTTCGCCGCAAATGTAGGCGCCAGCGCCACGATGCATGAATACGTCGAAATCGTAACCGGAACCGCAGGCGTTTTTACCGATTAAACCAGCTTGGTAAGCCTGGAAAAGTAAATGTTTTTAGAATATTTCATCAATTGTGTTACTTGATTCTGGATATCTAGATTTGAACTGGAATTGGAGATGGAAAGAGCAATGAAAAAAAAATTCAATTTTTAGCCAAGAGTCACCGGAACTCTTCTCAGTTCTCAACCATTCAAATTCTATCCAATTTGAAAATCCAACAATCACACAATCTCTTTACGAATAATATTACTTATTAACCTCGCAAATGGCCATCTGCATATTAGAAGCTTCATTGTAGAATTCGCCTCGAATATAAATATATGCTGCTCGAGCTCCCATCGCACGACCAGCGACTAAACATCCTTCTACCAATTTATGAGGATCATGTCGCATAATTTCTCGATCTTTGCATGTTCCAGGTTCTCCTTCATCAGCATTTACGACTAAATATTTCGGCCTGTAGATATTACACGCAAGATTAATCAAAAATCAATGTAAATATCCAGCTAAATACGTCCAACGAACCTTCCATCTGATGGCTTATTCATAAAACTCCATTTCATACCGGTAGGAAATCCAGCACCGCCACGACCCCTCAAACCGGACGTTTTGACTTCATCTGAAATCAAACGGAGCTTTAGATATCGATACATTTCACCAATAAATTCTCTAATTGATTTTAACTCTTACTTATAATGTATTCGGGTCCTTTTAGCAAAATTTCTTTAGTTTTATACCAATCGCCTCGTTTCAACGCGCCTTTCAATCTCCAATCGTGTCTTCCGTATAAATTCGTGAAAATTCTATCTTGATCTTTCAAAGGACCAAATTTGGTCTGAAAAATAACACAAAAAATTAATAAAGCTTTACCAAAGGGAATATTTTATCTCCAACTCGATTATATGAGAAAGTTGATCACAGAAATTTCAATAAATTTACATCAGAATCATTAAAATTTATTTAATTTTAAAAAACTGAAAAAATATAAACATAATCTTAATTTATACACATACACAAGGAAAACCATCAAGGCGTGAGATTTTAATCATATTTTTACGAAAAAATAAAACCTACAGAAACGTAAAAAAATTATCATATCGGTGGTAAAACTGTCTACAGTACAGAATAACACGATACTATTCAAGTGTTTCTCAAAGAAAATTTAAAAAAGGGTCAATTCACCTGCGAAATACGTATTCGTAATCTATTTCAATTTAGGTCATAAAGCAAACTAAAAAAAAATCTAAGATAACACAAAACTCGACAAAGGTAAATTCAACTTATACATTTAATGGCATCTTGTAACTTCTTCCTGACAGAGTTCACTTTATCCTCTTGTTTTTTTATATCCTCTTCGCAAATAGAAACAGCTTGAATTAGAGGTTGATCGGGGTTCAAAAACACGCCCGAATTTTTCTCCAAATTAGATCTAGATCCAGTCTGACCAGTGACCGGATGATTAGATACGTGCAAAGCAGTAGCTACAGACTGAAGTAGTGTTTCCTGAGATACATGAGGTCCAACTGCTTTTAATCCTAGAGGAAGATCCATCGCTCGAAGTTCGAATCCATCGGTATCGTAAGCTCTCAGCCCTTCTAATCGTTTCTCCCAAAACAGCTGTTTGGGTTTCTCTTGCGGGCCATATTTCAAGTCGTATTTGACTACGCTTACTTGATTCTTATGCACGGTCACAGGTTGTTTGAAAATTGACGCGGTTTGTCGAATAGGCGGCACTAAAGAAGCGTCATTTCGTACCGTTCGATTATAAAAGTACATAGGATCTGGTTTACTTCCAGTCGAAGGTAGCGTTGGTTTTCGGGCAGGATCGTCACGTTGCCATGATTTCGATAGTAACGAACTGTCGTATAAGTTTTTCTCCATCGACATGATAAACAAATACACTAAATTTAAAACCTTTAAATACGTAGACGAGTCACTATTTACGGGTAGATATTGTACACTGTCAATGCATCTTGCGATTGCGATCACGGTAATCCTGTAAAACAAAAATTTACCTTACAATTCACATAATAACACATACCTTTGTCGGAGGCGGAGTTCCGGTTGAATTTTCGCGAATCTGCAACGATTTCGTTACGGTTGGACTCAGGAAACCTACAAATTTATAAAGTATAAATTTTCAACCGGAATATAATTAAATAATGTTTTGGTGAAGTAAAGACAGACGTGGCTAGTTTTGGAGATCGATTTATGAAAAATGTATATCAAAATTGAGTTAATTTAAGAGATAAGAGTTATCCGAAGTGTTGAATGGTTTTGTGTTTTGAATGAATTTTCGGAAAATGCTAACGATTAGTTTTGATAATTACCAAATTTTCCAGATGACAGGAATCTCGATACAGGAACATTGGCTGCCATAATGATACACTACAGGAGACAATTCGATGGCGGAATTTGGATGAGAAAGCACTCGATCAACAAAACATTTTGCAAATTGCGAATTTTTTCGTAAATTTTCAGTTTTCAATGACGAGTTCGAGTTGACCAAAATTATCACCCCTCCTCACTCCGTCGTGTTTTTTGCATCGTAGTTTGTGTTTGATCCTTGATCTGTGATGAGGTAGTAGCGCTAGCGCTACCTAGTGAAGAAAATAAGAACATATTGAAACATTTGATCTGTTTTTTTTTTTTTTTTTTTTAATAGAAATTTCAATAAATTTTTCTTGAGGTCTGACTTTGAGTTGGATGATAGTTGGATGTTTAATTTTTAATTAGGCTCGCCGCTTCAAATTCAATACGAAAGTTGAAAAAAATTGCATAATTGAACGTATATTAGTTATATTTTACATTCGCCTAAAATAAGTGCTTGTTTATGATAATTATGAAGTCATTACCGACTTATCGAGTGGCGAGTATGAGGTTGCAGTTGTGAGCTTGTGAGATTCCGACGGACTCCTTACTTATCGCGTAAGTGGTTTCAAAGCTTATTTCATGTTCGACGGGATAAGCAGTCCATGTCATTGTGTTTGTGGTTATATTACTTTATTTATTTCAATTCTGTCGAATAGTACACAGAAATGAATGCTGCCTTTAATCTACTACCCAAGCCGGTTTTCTTCGAAGAGGTCCCTGCGTTGTACAACATTGTTATATGCAAATTCATTCAGCAGTCCTGGCATGAAGAATTGATATTTCAAAAGCACCAAGACAAGTTGGACTCTTTTATTTTGGAGTGTGAATTTCTACAAGTTTCCGTAGATTTAAAATATCAACAAGTGAAGCTTTTTTGGGATGCAGAATGGGACGAAACTCAGCTGAGTAGATATATATTTGAGGAAACAGAATCGCTCAGTGAGCAGTCTAAAATTCAAAGATGTTTAGAATTTTACGCGATGAGTTTGATAAAAGATTTTCACGATTGGATGCGTTTTCATAGTTTTATACTTTTTTGGGATCCTGCCTTCTGGGATTTAAAATTGATTTGTTTTCCACTCGTTGACTTGTTGTGCAATTTTGAATTCGTGTACGATGTTTACGGAGGTATCGATTACGAAAAAACAGCTCAAAATTTACTGATTTGTGATAAAGTTCCACCATATCAGAAGTTCATCATTGCCTGTGTGTACTGTTTTGAAGCAGAAATAGAACATTTGTGGTCTTCAGTGCTGACACAACTAAAACACGATCAATCTGAAATGGAAGGGGTTGCGATAGTTCAGTATTGGATTTATCGATTAACTAATCCAACAAATACAACTCTACCGGAACACAATACTTCCGAGATGTTCACAAAATCCCTGACTAATTCAGCGATGAAGTATTTTTGGAAGGATGTTAAGACATTTGAAGAACAAGTGAATTGCATCGGCGTATGTTTCAAAAGGTTCAATACGTTATCAATGGAACAGTGTATGATTTATTGGTTTCCTAAAATGAATGAAAAATTTCTGAAACACGTCATATCGCAATATGGGACCATTATAATGATCAATACGATACAAGCGCCATCGTGTCGACAATTCATGTTATCTTTTTGGCAACATACCGCAGATATGTTTGAAGGGGATCAATTCCTGAAAATTTTGGAGCGAATGAATGCCGTTAAATATAGAGATTTTCGCTTAATTGGTAGAGTATTATGGTGTAATGCCCCAACAAAACTTAGAACTCACGTTTTGAATCATTATCTGATGGAAGATTCTCTCGATTCATTGGATTGCCTGATGAAGCGAATTTATGCCCGAAATCCATATTCCACTAATATTGGAGGCAATTTATTGTTGGACTCTGACTATATTTACTACCCGGCTGGTTGCAAATGCGATAACGACCCGGTGGGAGAAGATTGTAAATGTATGACCTTACTTCGGTGAATATTCTTATTGTAGGTTATTTTTTGTACCTATTGGCATAGCATATGAATATTAAGAACTACCTAGATAGAGAAAACAATTATTACGTCTTTTGGTTCCTTTAAAACCAATCACCTTTCTCATGTACAATTCTTATTATATAATATAACTTTTTTTGGGTTTAATGAAGTCAGTTTTTCTATAATGGTTATTCAATACCTGCCAATTTCATTAAAAAATAAGTCATTAACCATCGGAAACTAGCAACGGGCAACCTGATCAAAAAAATGTTGGCCCGATTATACATACAACCTGTTTATCATTTTTCAAACAATTCTAGGTCGAGAGTTGAGAAAAGTTTGAAAATTTTTTAAAACGCATCAAAGAATGCAGATACTCCTTGAAACGCATTTTATTTTAAATGATGCGTGATTTCTTTAATTTATGTGTCAAGAAAATGAATTCGTGGAAACTTTTTTTTTTTAATATTTACCTAGTCTGCATAAGAAAATTGGAGCATGAAAGTTTGTTCAATTTTCAAGTTGATATTTATTTTTATGATTAGCAAACGTTTTGAGTTTGGTTTTTCAACTCTCATTCGCCCCTACAATTTTCAAAAATAGGTAACCCACCTAAGTAATTTTTCGAACGTCGTAGGTAATTCATTATTTTTCATTTTGAAAACAGAAAGAAGAATATTTTACGAAGTGGAAACTGTCAGGTTCACTTTTAAAAAAGTAAAACGGTGGATGTTGAAAATATTGACAAAAAATGAACTTTTCAAATTGAATATCAATAATATTCTGTAATTCCTGATAATTCCAAGGAAGGGAGGGGGGGTGATGTCAAAAACTCAAAAATGAAAAATCGATCAAAAAATTCTAAAATATATTTTTTTTTCACTAAAAATTTCGATAGGGTTCCTAGGTAGGTAGTAGGTATTAGGTAATAACTAATGTATTTTTTAAAACAAATCAACATATTTATTTAGTGTTAAATACTTAATTTCTATTCCATGACTTCAATTCCTAGCTCGTTCGAAATTCTACACTTCGCCAGGTCTCTCTTTTCCTTCGTATTTTTTCTCCCAATACCTTGAAACTTCCATTCTTTCATTATGTCATCATTTTTTCCCCAACAAAGTGTGAAATTTCGAGTCTTTGTAATAATTTCCAATTCGAAGTAAGGGTTAAATTGGATGGGAGGGGTCAAAACTTTTATTAAAATTCAGAAAACATGCATTTTCATCACGATTTTCAACATTCAACCAAATTTCCCTCATTTTCTCTTCTTCTCGATCTCGTACCAAAAATTCTCAGCAATCCCATTCAAATTCCCACCATACAGATTAAATCATCAAAATCAAATCCAGTTCTGAAAAACTGAATCAACCGAGGCAGCCCATCAGCCCACATAACGTAGATACCCATTTCTAATCGTAAAATTTCCCATAAGCCCATTCTTAAAATTTGACTACGTCGAGAAGCAAAAAATTGGCAATTAAATACCTACATGACTCATCTATGTAAACTCTGCATACGGAACGAACGGTTTCGTTTTCATAAACGGTAGACAATGACTTCGGGCTTGCGGAGATTTACACTCTTGGATGTTATTTTGAGCTTGAACTCGGTTTTAAACGATTTACTAACGCGATTTTCAGTACTTCGTATTCGGTAGCCGGTAGAATAAAAATTCGCGAGTGTTGGTTTAAAATCTAATCATGCCGTACATACCGTATCCGGCGTATCCGCCTAATCCCTTCAACAATTCTGGATCAATTTTCGCTCCTACACCTTTTGATTATAACCATAGAGCTGCCGAATTAAGGAAACGGTTTCAAAATTCTCAATCTTCGTAAGATGAATTTTTTTACGAATTTATTTCTCGTCGGTGTGATCCATCATTGTATTTATTGTTGTTTTTTTTTTTTAATTTACCCATGCAGAAGTTACAGTTTTGCGAGAACTGGCGATAACATCAATCCTTATGGAAATTATCATTTCATCAGTAGAATTTTTCCACAGCGAAATGATCTCGTTAATCAAGACTCTATGCATCCTGGATTCTCTATTTTCAAAGTAAGTTTTCAGATTTTACCTACTTTACCATCCATCAAAATTTATTTGCCAAATTGCAAAAGATCTTGTCCTTATCATTTGGTAATTTTTTATTTAAAAATTGTTCCGAACGTACATGTGTTTTATCACGTCATCAGTCATAACATCGTGAATTATGAACTTGTAAGATACGAGATGGACATCGACTTCGACAGTAAAATACGTTCGCTCGGATTGGTTCCCATTCTATCTCATTCAACTTACACTTGAATTTTAATTTGATAAATTCGTAAGGTACTTTTCGGCAAATAATGTTTAAATAGATTACACGAGATTAGTTTTATGACAGATGAACGGAAAAAATAATGGGAGATATTTTTCATTATACCAATGGTCTTTACCAAGGTTAACTAGAATTTTTCAACGTGAAAAAAAGTACCTACATAGAAGCCTACAAAAACACGAAATATGTACTTTGGATACTAATAAAAAAACACAGATTAAATCGATTCGTATTTCAACCCACGACTTATTTAAAGCACAAATCGAAAATTTTTCATGATTCATCTGCTACTTTTTAAATATTTTTTCCAAATCGATTCTTTTCAAATTCAAGTAAAAGGTGCCCGAGAAAAAAGTCAAGAAGTCACTTTTTTCAAAAATATGTGTTGAGAAGAATATTATGGCATGATCGAATTTTAAGAAATCAGAATTATCTGTCAATACTGAAACATTGGTTCAATGAGCTGACAAAAATTTTAATTTCTCAACTTTGAGCAAGAGTAATTTGATCTACCAAACTCGAATCTGGAATTCGTTTTTTATTTGATTCTTTTTTATCCTCACTAAAATTTAAATCAGTGATGGAAAACCGGAATCGGAATTGGAACTAAAATTTGAAAAAAAAAAAAAAAATGGAACTAAAACTGAAAAACTGGAACTGAAATCTGAAATCTGGAACTGGAACTAAAATGAATTTCAGTTTTATACCAGTTCCAGATTTTTTTTTTGCAAATTGCAAATTTTTCTCTTTTTAAATAAAATTTTCACTCAATTACAATCATTTTTTCCATCATTACACCTTACACCAAAATTTTTTTTAAAAAATTCAAGGTTATGTCAATAGAAATTTCTAAAATGGAGTAAGAAAAACTGGAAAAATTCAAATTTTTAAAAATTTGTGTGAAAAAGTAAAAAATGTCGATGCAGGATGCACAATATTCAATTCATTTTTTAAAAAAAATTTTTAAAAATTATGAAAAAAGCTTGCCTTTTTCAATTTTGATTTTTTTTTTTGACAATGTTTCACTTATGTATTTTTGAGCTCTAGAAAAGTGATACTTACCCAATACCTCATAAAGTATGACGAGATTTTGAATTTCTGAAAATTCTATAACGCAAAAAAAATTAAAAAAGCTTAAGTGAAAATTTTAATTTTTTATGCACCTCTTTATTTAATTTTCGATACTTGAAGGGGGCAGGGGTGATACTTACGAAGGGCAAGGGCAGGGGACAGGAAGTTAAAAATGTGGAATTTTTATATCGTGGATAATTTAGAATCACTTCCGATTAAATTTGGGTCCAAAGGCTTTTTCGATCATCGTATTAAAAAAGAGCGAAATGATCCAATTTCTTCAATTTCTTCAAAATTTGCACATTTGGAATAAATGAGGCTAATACTTGAATTTATTTAACAAAAAAAAAATGCATCAAACAACTCAAATAAAATCTAGGTATCTATCTACCTATTTCCTCTATCATTAAATTCAAATAACATAACCCTTATCTAAAATCTCAAACACAGTCCCCTCAAGAACCACACAGGTAATCTCAGTCAAACACTTTCATTAACGATGAATCAAGATAGGAATAAAAATTCACTCGTAAATTTATTTACATTTGCTGACATATTTTTATGAGCAGATTGGTAAGAATTTTCATATCATGATAATTGAGCTTGATAAAGGTTCATTTTTTGAACTGTTCAAGGTTAGCAAATTTCTTTATCTTACATTTTATTCAAGCAGATAAAAACAAAACTTGAAGAGGGAGAAAAAAGTCATGATTTTTATTTTCCATACCTATTGAATTTAGTTTGTATACAGTTCTTATTTCACATCCAGACAATAACAAACCAGTTTTTATGTCATTTGATCGGTTTGTCTAGTATATCGACACTTACTGGTTGTTGATGCGTAACACCGATTAAATGTTTCGTTTTGCCATATTTCATAATTTGCGAAAGTTTTAAGCGAAAAATTGCTTTACTTTGTGATTTTTTTTCGAATCGGTTTTTAAATTTTGAAAATGGGTATTGCAAGTGCCGACAACGTACCAGTTATTCGAACCAATGTGAAGGATTTAAATTCACGTTTTAAAATTATCAAATCTGATGTGGTAAGTGGATGGTTTATTTTTCTACTTATTAGACTTTGTCTTCTAATATTTTGATAATTTACAATCCAAGGCGTTAAAATCTAAATTATACCTCTGAGTTTTCTGTACGGAATTTTTTCAAAATAATCGTATTCGGTCGTACGTGCAAGTTCATTTTCATACACGTTTTTATTCATACTCATACGTTCGTTGTTCGTGAAACCTTGATTACCAACCTATCAGACAAATCCTTCAAAAGTGAAGCTAAACGTGGACCATGAAATTGCACGCTTATTTTGTGGTATAATTAGGAAGTTGGCGATGACGAGCCTTCGTATTGTAAAGAAATACAGATTAGGTTTGCGGGAAATTTTTATATCGTTGCAAGTTTCATGGAAACTTTTTAACGAACTCGTGAAGTTTGGGTTTGGAAATCGATTTCTATACATAGAGAAATAAGTACCTTAAAGTAAGGAGATTGATACTTGTGGACAATTGATAGGTGAAAAATAAAAGCTTTGAAAAATGTGATACGAAATACACAGACTAAGAACACAATGGATTTTTCAAATTAGATTTCCAATTCTTAGAAAATACCTCGAGATTTTCAACTTTTTAAATATATGTACACTAAAAAAATTCAACAGACAGAAGTGTTCTTTTCAAAGTTTTTGAAATTCTGTAAATACTGATTGAATTTGACATTTAGGGACAATAAATTGAAAAATTGGTATTAGGTACTAAAATACCTAGAATTACATTTTCTGATATTCACCAGGGAGGGGGGAGGGGTAAAAAATCTTGATGAAAAGAATTTTACTCCCAGAGAATTCAACGTTTTATATTTTTTGACCACAAAATTAATCTAAAATGGAAATTTATCTCCAGAAACTATGTTTTGACTCAAAGAGTCAAAAAATACTGAAAATTTTAACAAGAAAGAAGTTGATTTCGAAAAGAAAAAAAGTTGATGAAGATTACTAGGTCAATTAAATACAATACATACCCACGAATAAAATTAATTCAAATAAGAATTCGAAAATTGAAAAAAAAAATCTCCAAAAATATAGGTACTTAATTAAAAGGTGCTAAACATCACAAGAATGTTTGGTGTTTTAAAGTTGTCAACATTTAATTATCATTGTGATTACTTCAAATGACGTCAAATATATTTACTTACATGTTGTAAACATTTAAATTTCTGTAAGATTTTTAAAATTGCATCGGAATTTTGAAAATTTTCCAATTTTCTTAAATATTCAACTCTCGCGATTCTTCCAAACAATTTATTTGACGTGTTTTTTTTGTCATCAACTTGAGGTCGATTTCTTTAGTTCAATTTCGTAGATTTTTAAAGAGAAATTTTGCTCCTTCAACGATTTTTTCAGCTGTTCGATAAAATTACATTTTATTTTGTTTGAATTATTCATTTCCTCAATTTTTATATCATTTCATTATCTTTTTTGAAATCCATTTTCTGTCTAAAAAAAGTCAACCACTTGAATTGAGGAGGAGGGAGGGGAGAGGGGAACGAAGGGATTTTTGAAATGAGCTGTTCTCTAACTTTTAGAGGAAACTTCTCAGCATCAACGATAATTTTAAATATTTGTATTTTTTTTCATTGGAATTTCCCAGCAGATTTTTGCAACATTGGCCAAAACCTAGATGAAGTGAATTTAGCGTTTTAAAGAGACTCCCAATCAAATAATATTTTCTGATTTTTTTTTCATCGTCCGATTCAAACTCCTTATAAAATTTTCTAAAAAGAAATTCACCTTTTACCTGAAATTGACTTGGGCTCAATTTTTTAGATTGCAAATAAAGTTTTGTAACTAACCATAATTATACTGAAATACTAGAGGAGCAAACTTCCTTTCTCAGCTTATTCGTTGAAAAAAAAAAAAGAAAAACAAATTCAAAAAGAAATGAAAACTCAGAATTTGTGAAAAAATGAAGAAAATAAAATCAAAATATCGAAAAAAATTGAAAGCAAAAAACTAAATTCTAAAAGCAGAAAAAAACAAGTTCAAGTTTAAGAACAATCGAATAAACAAAAGAAAAAATTCATGAAATCAAAATTTCAAGGTTATATTTTTAAAAGTCAAAAAAATTTTAAATTACTAAAAAACTGGAAAACTTTTTGAAAATTTAACGCATAAAAAAATTTATGTAAAAATTTACGTAAATGGAAAATGGTATGAAAAATTTAAATAATTGGAAAATAATTTTCAACAGAAATAGGGTACCATATTTGTAACATTTCAGTAGGTTCTTCGTTCTCGCATCAAAACTTTAGATTTTTGGATGTTTCAAAAGAAAAAAAAGGGAAAAAACATCAATTTTCGTTGAAATATTTTAATTGACGTTTTATTGATTTATATTTTTCAACATTTCATGATTTCAATGATTAAAAATTTTTTCATCATAATTGATTTTTCAAAATTCAAATTCTAGACTGAAAATTTTAATAATTTTTTGACCTATTATCATTCCCTATTTTGAAATAAAAATTGATATTTTATCAATTAAAAATATTTGATTCATTTCGTATTGAGGGCTTAGGGCTAAAAATGAAAAAAAAAAGAAGACAGGAAAGAGAGATATGATGGCAAAATTAGCTGAAATTTAAAAATAATATGAAAAATACAAAATCCATTTTGAAAAAACGAAAATATCCAGAAAAATGCTTTTAAAAAAATTAATGATATTTTTTGCCTTTCAAACCTAGTTTTTCAAAATTTCCAAGAATCACGTCAATTTTTAATTTTGTGTCGCATAAAAAATCTCATTATTATCATTTTTCAACGTTCCTTTCCCAAGAAAATTTTCTAGATTAGGTACCTAAAGCTGATATCAAAAATTTTTCCCTCTTCCTTTCCCCCTCCACCTCCGTCCCTTATTTCTCATAAAAATGCATTAAACGCTAAAAAAAAAACCTTGATCGTAATTTTAAAACGTTCCTAATTTTCATCAAATTTCCATTTTATAATTAATTTCCAAAGTGCTTTCAAATGAATCAAAAAGGCTGAAATTTGAAACATAAAATCGATAAAAAGACTAGACGACTGGCTCAATAAAAGCCATAAATTTTCATTTAGTCTCTGGTCTTTTCCCATCTGAGACAATCATTATTTTTTATTATATTTTCAAGCACTTTCCGGGTACTCATAACCCCAATTCATAAAACCAAATACCAAATACTAGAATTTTGTTTCTTCAAAATTAAATACTTGTTTGTAAGTTTAAAATTTACAAAAAAAATCATTAATTGGGTCGAATGCATATCAACCCTTTACCTATCAATGGAAATCTACCTCTTATTGCTCTCATCTTTCTCACCTTCAAGCACCAACTACTTCTCACATCAATCAATAACCCAAGGAAAAATTCACAACCTTTCATTTTCCACTCATCTAGGCTGATTTCCCACCTAGGCTATAAAAACCTCCACAAACACTTTCCATTTCAGTTTTATCACGTTCATTGACCCAAACAAAAACACACACCGCAGCCCATAATCGTAAACACAAAGCACCTTGCAAAGAACAAAAAAAATGTCACGATGCCCAACTTAAACCCACATTCATTTCCTGAAGCTATGCAAGATATACCTGAAACAAAGTATAAAATTTACGACTTTCGATTACTACAGCTGTTTCCCACCGACGTTAACCTGCACGAAATGTGTACTCAAAATGGCAGCACTGCTGGTGGGAACCACTAATCCTCCCTCCTAGTTTTAGATATCATCCGAAAAGAGAAATGTATTAAACAGACAGGATATAACGTTAACGTTTTTCTTCAGTGTAATAATAATACCAGTTTTGGAAGCCGCTTGTTTTGATAACTAATTTCGCATCGAAAACGATACCGGTTAGAAGTGTTTCGGCGGTGTAAACTTTTAAATAAAAATACCTACTAAATGAGGTGTTAATCGAGAAAAAAAGCTCATTTTTACCTTGTCTAAACTGTGATACCTATAATTCGCGGAGTGGTGTGAAAAACGAACCGAAAAACAATCGTCAATATGGGAGAAAATAATCTAGAAGAAGTGTGCATCAAAGAGGCCACCGATGCGGGAGATCTGAAGCAAGATCCTTTTTTACAGAATCTCAACGATAAAACTATACTGCCTTCTATTTATAATTTAAAAA
Source organism: Pseudococcus jackbeardsleyi (assembly GCA_038380155.1). Lineage (NCBI taxonomy): Eukaryota > Metazoa > Arthropoda > Insecta > Hemiptera > Pseudococcidae > Pseudococcus > Pseudococcus jackbeardsleyi. Next base: position 48,282,631 of record CM076239.1, read on the forward strand.
TCGTGAGTATTTGTGATTTTTGATTAATTTAGCGGTAAACAGGTGTTTTTTTGGGGATTGTATTGGAATTTAGAGATAGGGTGGTTCAAACAGGTGCTAATAAGCTGGGTAGGAAGGCAATTGTATTTATTTTAAAAAGGATGTATAAAATGCAAGAAATTTTATGGATTTTTTTGAGCAAAAGCCGAGAGAAAAATATTTTTTGAATGGGTATAGTTTTCAACTGGCATCTAAAATTAAATTAGAGGCACCCCAACATCGAATACTGCATCTCCACTCTCCAAGCCTAAATATCTACTAAATTACGACCACATATGTTAGTTAGCAAACATTCCTCCTCTTTTTCTTTTTTTTTGGTACCATATGATGTTCGAATTGTAAGTACGGCTCGTTTAAATCGTGTAAGTGTCAAAAACCTTACTTCGGTTGCAGTAGGGGAACAAATTTTTTCCTTTGAACATGGGTGGCAGTTGTATTTTAATGAGTTTAAAAATAGTTTTAAAAGGACAAAATGTGAAATCGTAAGTGAATAAAGATCTCGGTATGAAAGCGAGCTCTGTATGTGAAGAAGCTTCGAAATGTGGATTTCAATTTCAAGTTCAAGTGTTATTGAGTCTAGACAACATATTTTTTCATTTTTGATTACCAAATTGAAAGTTTTCAAGGTTTTATTTTTTGAGTCAGTATGAGGCTGCTGATTTTTTTTTTCATCTCGTAGATTTTTAGCAGGAAAATAAAACTAAACGAGAAGAAAGTTGATTCAATATTTTGCATTTTTCGATAAAAATATTTTTGAAAAAAAAAACAATTCAAATTTTGTCAAACCAATTCCTAAAAAAAAAAAATTCGGAAAAATTAGGTCGAAATTTTTCTGATTTCTCATTATTTTCAGCTTTAAATACAAAATGGTTTCACTTTTTCATGGGAATTTTATTACTGAATTTAATGAACTACACTTTGCTCAATCAATTTTTATCTCTCTTTATGTTCTATGTTCAGAGGTGATAAAAAGCCATAAAATTGTGCTGATATTTTGACGTAAAAAAACGAAAGTAAAAAATTATTTCGGTTAAAAATTTGAAGATGTTCTTGAAAATTTTTCTTTGAAATTTTTAACAGAAACTTTTTCAAAATTTTCAATTTTTTCTGGTCCTCGGGCTTATTTTACTGGCAATATATTTACATTTTCTCAAACTCATTTGAATAGAATGTAAGCATGAAAATGTAATCTTGTCCCCCTCCCTTCCCCAACGAACCCTCCTATTTTGAGAATTTAAAACAATATTAATCGGTTCCTTCATTATTTTTATTCTGCGGAATTTTAATTGCATGTTTAATCTCTAAATCAAAAAATGCATCACTTTTAAAATCGACATGAGTTATGTTGAATTTGATGGGCTCTTGGAAAATTTGAAAGGGAGGATGGGGAAAATATTGTCTCATCGTAATGACAAAATTTCAGTTTTGATTGGAACATGATGGGATTGATGGGCTCTCAGAAAACTGGGGTGGGGTGGGAGGGGGGAAGAGAGAGAGGTGAAATTGTCTTCTCATGATTATAAAATTGCATTTTTGGTCAAAAAAAATTAGGTTAGAGTCAGAAATCTGGAACATATTCATGTTTTTTTGATGAAAAATTTGCAGTCGAAGGGCTCTCTCATTCTGAATAAGTGAAAAGTTACTGATGAACGATCAAAATTGCAGCACAGAAAAAACCAGCAAAATTCATTAATTTTTAGCAAATTTTCACTGATTTTTCAGCTAAATTTACAAATGCTACTGACCTTTTATTGAATTTTCACTGATTTTCCATTGATTTTTTCACTGATTTTCTTCTATGCTGCAATTCTGACTGTTTCTCAATGATTTTCGATAATTTTCACTGATTTGTAAATGAGAGGGTGGAAAAATTTGAAAATAGTTGGAAAAATTTGTTCTTCAAGTCAAAAAAAATGGAAAGGATGCCAACTAATGAGCTTTCAATTTTTTTGTCTCTTCAGTTATGGAAATTTCAGTTAAATCTTTGATGCCTTCTTGGGCTTTTCAATCATTGAAATTGACTCAAATTTATTGATATATGAATTTTAAAATGTTTTCAAAAAATTAAGGTACCATAATTCAATTTTTTTTCGATGAATAAAATCCAATTTCTTCTGCAATCAAGATCTATGTATTTTGAAGCTTCCAAAATTTAAAATTAAAATTAGTCAAATGAATCTAAATTATTTTCTGTCTTTGTTTTGTTTTGTTTTTTTTTTTTTTTTAGGTCACCATGTCAAATAATATTAGGTATCTAAACCCTCCCCTCCCCTCCCCTTCCCTTCCACTGCTTTCCCCCTCAATCACATCTAATGATACCAGGAGAATCAAGTTTGAGGATACTCAATGCCAATTAATTTGAAAGAAATCCTTCGAAGTTCAAATATTCCAAATTTTACGAGACTAAAATTTTAGAAGAAATTTATTAAACTGAAAAATGCAATAAGAAATATAATTTTGACCAAAAAAAATCCATATCATTATTTTTCTTCCAAATTTTCTTTCGGTGAAAAATTATCAATTTTATTTGAATTCGGTACCTGCTGCTACCATTAATTTCAAAATTGATATGGTCTGAATTTTTTCTCCATGCTCATTTCATTAAGTTTATTAATCAATTATCAAAATTAATTGATGGGGAGGGAGAGGGAAGGGGCCAGAAGTTCAAAAATTGATATATTTTTAATAATTACTAAGCACCCTGTATTTTTAGTTTATGATACAGATGCACGTTGTTCTATAACAACCTCACATCATTACTCAATGTTTCATTTATATTTTTGGGTGAGAGGGTGAGGGAGGAGGTTGACCGAAATAGATTAAACAGTACAGAGACATCTTTCTTTTTATTGTTAGCACGACGGAAATGCATAATTGAAACTCGGCCTTATAAAGATTTCCTTTCAAGTACAAAACAAAGTACCTACCTATTTACAATTATTTTCAAATCCTGATTTTATAGTTGAGGTGCAGGGGGGAGGGGAACCGAGACCAAGACGTTCTCCAAATGGCAAAATCACATTCAAAATTCAATTAAATCCAATTTTTCAAAATCAAAACCCAAAAAATTTAGAAAAAATGCACCTATTAGAGCAATATTCTCAATTTTTACCCCTTCTCCTCCCCTCCTCCCTTCAATTTCAGCTTCAATCCATTTTCTACAATTTTCAACATTCGTTCAATAAAATTTCCCACTAAACATCTAAATTCCAACATTCATTTTCACTCAGTCCCTCGTTCACTCGCTCTTATTGCGTTTTATAATTAAATTCCATAATTAAGAAGCGAAAAGCCCTGTTATATTTTCGAAATTGTATTAAAAATCATGAAAATTTTATTACCTCGTAAAACTCTCGCACGGTTGAATTTCATATGCATTATAAAATGAATTTTAAACGGTCTCGCACCTATCTATTTTTAATGTTTCGAACCATAATTCCTCACACATCAAACATCTGATTACATTTTCACACATTTGCATCCATCAAAGCCATAAAATTGCGGAAAAGCTCAATTTTCACCCGTAATACGAATTCGATTCCATATCAGGTTACGGTTTCCACTATTCTGAAACAATCGCAGCCAAACCTCAATTATTTTCAATTCACGTATCCATTTAGATTTTGAATTCAAAAAAACACGATTTTATCGCCTCGAAGCCTAAAAATACTCTCACCAGTGTGGAATTTTTTTTCCACCTATGAATCCATCGCCATTATATAATTACCATAAATAAAATTAGTCGTACGAAATTATTTGGGCGTGTTTTGCTACACGAAACGACGACCAATTTCGATGGATACATCTTTCACGAGAGATACCACGAGTCGTTCAACTATAAAGGTGGGACTATTAAACGGTCAAGTTTGCCTTAACCGAGCTTTTATTATACATGAAAAGGTTAATGAGATAAGACAGGCGAGATAAGAAACTCGTATTACGGAAGCGTAAAGCTTTTCGTACCCCGAAGAAAGCGCCTTCCTGTTCAGATATTATACGAAGTGTTAACTTGCGAAATTATCGGTCGTTGTTATTTAAATATAAATCGTTGGTAAAGTTCAGTCGGTTGATTAACTAAATGTCGCAGTCGCCGATGGTTTTTATCAATTACGACCGTCGATTGGTAATTAAAGATGACTTTATTACTTTGCCATTGTATAACATATGTGAATTAATGCAACTTGGCGGATTGCGGTTTTCATCAGTCGAGCTCTTCATTCTGGCCACATTTCCTCGTGCATTTAACAATTTTCACAGTTCGACTTTCCTCGTTCGTTGGATCGCGTGCGGTTTACTCGGAAAATTTTGTATCCGGCGACGCCCTCTTGAAATACATAAAAATTCGATTTTACGACCTCTTTACCATTAATACCAGTCTAGGAATAGATTTACAATACTGGTCCAAAAATACATCTTGGTGGAATAAAATTTCGTCCAGAATGGCCCAAACTTTGAATATTTTTAGAATCGGAAAAAAGTACCAGCCGATCAATTAATTTTTTTCATCGTACCTGTGTTGTGTATTTACGGTACCGGAGCATGTTTCCTCGATTACGTAATTGTTTATCACACGAACGTGTCCCTAAAACAAGATACTATCTAGATGACAACATAGCTATATATTGCGAACCGGTTGAAAAAAATTAATCCTTCGAAGCTAAGCGTCGTGTATCATGTACACAGTATAAACATTGCCACCAGTAACGGAATTTTAATATGTACCTTGCAGGTCTTGTTTTCATGCTGTACAAAGGCAACGTATCGTATAGGTAACTTGATTATCGGTTTGGAATTCGATGAGGTTATACGTTTATATTTGGCCGGCGATTAATAAAATATCATACTTTGATGCTGTAATTGGCTATAGATTGATAAACATAAACAACTTTGGAATTATGTTGAAAAAATGACAGTGGTGGTATACTCATAATTTTTATAGTGTGAGTCAACATTGCCAAAAATGCACCTGAGAAACTCCAAAGGGTTGAAGGGATCCTTGAAAATTATGATTTTTCGAAAAATCATTTTTTTTGTGTGGACTGATGACTATTAACGTTTGGTATTTTTGACAGGGGAATTTTGATTACTTTTTTGGAAAATTAATTTTGAAAAGATCGAAGATTAAGAGCTTTGGAAGTCACAAAAAAAGTAGCATTTCTCCCTTTTTTTCCGATCAATTTCAATTGTGAATTTACATCATTCGTGTGAGTCTGAGATTTATTATTTTGAGTGAAGTGAATAGGATCAGTGGCGTTGGAAGTTTTTTTTTTTTTCAGAGGGTGCAAAGTAGATCCAGAGATTTGGAATAGCAGAATGATTTTCGGAGGTGGAGGTGAAAAGGGGCACATTTTTTTCGCGTTTTTTTCTCAGATAGTTCATTATGATTGTCATTTAATTTATGCCCGAACGAAGTGAGAGCAAGGATTTGGAAGAATTGGATTTTCAATGACCAAAAGAAGCATTTTTTAAATGTTTTAAACCATAAAAATTTCCATCCGTTATAATTTGGTGGGGGAGGGGGAGAGGAGACTACACGGAAAATTTCAGGTTAAAAGGACATAAAAAAAGTCAAAGTGGAACAAAAATTTTTAGATTTTAAATTTTTACGTTGGAATTATCAAAAAACACCTAAATTTTACCCAATTTACTTATTCAAATTATTTTTTAAAAAAACTTGAAAAATAGGTATTTGAAATTGAGAATAATTTTACCAAAAATTACCAAACATACTTTAAATTGCTGAAAACACTTAAAACTTTCAGATGAGCTTGAGATTGGCAAAAAATATTTTAAAATTAGGAACCCACGTAAATTGAAATGAAACCGCAACAAAATACACGTTAAAAATCATGCAATATGCTTAAAATTATCAAACATACTTGAAATCACAAAAACCAAAAAATTACCCCCAAAAATACCGAAAATTATCAAAAATTATCAAAATTTCCAAATACTTACATTTACTCAGAATTGATAGAAATGACTTGAAATTATCAAAAATATACGATTAGAAAAAAAATATCCAATGTTACAAAAAAAAGTACATACCTACCTATACTTTAATAAATTACTTACAAAAAAAAAGGTTATAAAAATGACAAAAATTACGAATTTTCTGAATTACCAGAACCAACCTGGAATTACATGAAATTCAAATTACCCAAGAGTACCAAAAATTTTAAAAATAAGTCCAGAAAACTACAGAAAAAAAGCTAAAATGCTTAAAATTATCAAACAATAATGACTACACTAAAAATTTCTGAAAATTACCAAAAATTTCGAAACACTTCGATTATTTCAAAAATCAGAGTCAAAAATAATCAAATTTCATGACCAAACTCAAAAATCTCGCAACATTTCTAAAATCTTTCAAAACGTCAAAATTTAAAATTAATTTTGAATAGTCAAAAATCACGAAAAAATTGATATTTTCAAAATCACCAAAAACCGTCCAACACACTTGATTAAAATTACAAAAAAATAACGAAAAAAATTCGAAAATTGTTAAAAATATTCAAAATTACGAAAAAAAAATCAAGAATGCTCAATTACACCGAATAAGCAACAAATTATCAAAACATATTCGAAATGAGCAGAAATAACATTCAAAAACACTAACAAAATTTAAAATCAGCAAAAATACGTGTGAAATCTGAGTTTTTTTTTTAGGAAAAGGGGACTACCATACTGAATTACACAGTTCATTTCCAGAAAAATGCTAAAATGGTGTTGACGATTTTGGGAACACTTGGAACCCATACGGCTCTTGAACTTATTTTACGGGTTCTGCAGCAAATTTTTCATAAATTGAAAAAATCTGATTTTTGCGCCATAAATACGATTTTTACTGAATATTTTCAATCTTTGAACGTGTTTTTCTCAAAACTTGTTTTTTTTCCAACATCAAATTTCAAATCCTTATGAAACCGTCGATTTTGTGTAAAAAAATTCACTGTAACTCATTTTAAAAATAATTTATGAAAATTCAGAAAAATTCCGAAATTTCGATAAAGACTTCTGTATGACCAAGTGGCTCTTTTTCCAGAAAAATGCTACAATTGGGAATTTTTTCTAATCATTAGATACTTTGAAATGCTCAAAATAGCCAACACATCTCTACAAAACAACCAATAACACCTAAAAGTACAAAAATACTGAGAAATTAAGAATTATCAAAATTATGCATCAAAAAATTAAAAAAATTTCTAAAATTGTCAAATTTTGCAATCTTTTTGATCCCTATCAACCACAATCAGATAGTTTTCAAAAAAATCAACTCCAAGTCACAATTTTACAACTGTTTCTGAAATTAAAAAAAATATCCAAGTTTCTTTTTCGAAAAATTGTACGAAATCTATTCTGTAAATTCTCAAACATTACCTACTCATTATTAATTTGTAATTTTTTTTGATTTCACCTACAATTTTTCAATCATAAAATCATGAAATTTTGGAAAAATCAAAAACGTGCAATAAATTTTACCAGTTTTGAATTTTTCACAACTTTTCCCCCCAAATTATTGCTCACATGAGGTAGTACCTAATTTATTATTTCCAGATGTTTCAACAAAAGTTTGCAAAGTAATTTTACTCAATTCGTGAAAGTTTCCAACAAAAAAGGAATTAAGTTTTGTTTAAAATTTATTTCATCATAAAAATTAATATGATCAATAATCATCTTTAATATTCATTCTCTTGAAGTTCAATAACACCAACGTAATGAAATTCGTAAATTTTTAGAAAAAAATCCAAAATTATTCATAAAATCCATTTTTTTTTTGTTTCGTCAAAAAATATAAAATTTTACAAAGAAAAAAAACGAGAATTTTTGAGGTCAAGAACACCCATTGTCGTGCAGTGACGTTTTCAATTTATGAATAAATTCCTCTAAAATTTTTCGTCAACTTGATAAAGTTTTCAGCTAATTAAAAAAATACTTCACCTCCATAATCCAAAATTCCAAAAAAATATATCCAATTTATCTACAATCCTCATCTCCATCCCTCCTTCCACCATTCCAGAAATCTCTAGGTGTGTCACTGAAAAGCACCAATACACTTCATTGTGTATTTCACGCTCACAATAGACTCATTATTTTCCAACGTTCATTTCGTACAGCGTATTTTCTGTTTTTCACGCAAGTGTACCTAATAATGAAACGAATTCGTATTTTTTTTTTGTCTACGTACACCTAATTGGTCAAAAATGCATTCATCATGGCACGATTTAAGCACCGTTCATTTCCTGCAATCCCTGTCATTATAAAAATACCTAATTTTGAAAATTTTTCAACTTTATTTACCTGCCATCCAATACTTTACCTTAATACACGATGATAATTGATAAATGAACAACGATAAAACCTAAAATTGAAAAAGACCACTTCTCTTAATGGTCCTTTTAAGACCTACCCAACATCCTAATTATAGATACCGCTAACCCAGACCTACATTAGACTGCCGAATTTGTCTCAGATGGACATACCCAACCCATATTCCTCGAATCGATATTTTAACGATTTCTCAAACCTACAAAAATAAAACCAAGACGAGAAGCACTCTGCCAAAAAATTTTAATAGTTGAAGCATGACACTTCACATCAACTAGAGGTTTCCTCGTTGTCTAGAAGCAATTTCTCAAATACGCTGAAAAAAGTGAAAAATGATGTTTTGAATTGCGTATTTTCAAACATCAAATTATCCAATTGCCAGTCAAAAGTGAATCTTTATTATGGTGAAAAATTTTCCCATCTTTTTGAATAGATAACCTTGACCCGACTCTAGAATTACATTGAGCCTACGAATAATTTACCTGGGTGAGAAAAATACCTCTACCAGATTGTACAGCTATTCCAAAACCTATTTATTTTCCAATTCCAGTCTATAATAAAGTTGGACGTGTCGATTGCATGTCAGAATATCGTTCATTTCAAAACAAAACTTTGGTAATCGTTTCCCTTAGAAACAAAAATAAGTAGGTCTCTCGTTTTAAAATTAAATAAGTTGAACCACCTTCATTCAATTTTGCACCCAAAAAAAAGCTTCGAAAATGGGTTAAAAATTAGGTCGTCGGATGCACAATGCACAATGAATTCGTATTCGTGTAAAAAAATTCAGCATTCGCATTGTATTCAATAGATTAGATAATTGAAATTTTCATTACGTAGGAATATTTTCGAGCAGATATGACTTATCTAATCTGAAATTAAAATACAGAATCAAATCGCCAGATTAAATTTCGATTAGTAAACATGACATAGGAACTCATTACTCATTGAGCTTATCTTTGAATTACTTAATTTAATGCAAACTGTCCAACTGCACGTAATATTCAAACAAGCGATTTCTCTCGCCGAATAAACATTTTCGTTTGAAAAAATTCATTAATCAACAAAACCAACTCGATATTAAATTCCTGCTGGAATATTTCCACTAAAAAATAGCCAGGTGAATCGAATTTTTAAGCTACCTCATCACGAATATTTTTTTCACCTCAATTAAATTCGAAGATGGTCTCGCATTCGGCTGTAAAGTTGCCACGAGAAGCGCTCGTAAAAACTCCAATAAATTGTCGATTCGAAAATTCGGCGGTATCGATGGAGTGGATTTTCATAAACTGGTTTCGTCCGGCCTGAGGCACGATTCGTTTTCATTGTTGTGAGCAAGATATGTACAAGTTGACCTTCAAGCGTGAATGATTCACTAGCATAAGACTGGGCCATTTTACAGAATAACTTCGAGAATAATTAGACCGCGACGTTGGACGATGGGACTTATCTCTACGAAATTAACTTTTCAGTTTATTTCGCCCAGTTTTTTTTTCATTTCTGGCCAATTTCAACGTTTCAGAGCTTCCACAGTCGAAATACAGTTAATTGTAAAGTTTACACGTACCGTGAACTATTCTGACCCTTTATTTTTCGCTTATTTTTTTTTCGTGATGCGGAGCTCATGAGAGAGGTGAACGACACGAAAAGTGGCACATATTCCATATGTTGCTATCCTCGAAAAATATTCCGCTGCAGCGTGACTATCATTTAGGCTATCGATTAAGATTCTGTCACGAGGTATCGATGTCGAATCCATTGGTGGAGTTATTTCATAAAAGGGTAATTCATTCGTATGCATCTGCATATTTCAATCATACCCGAGATATGGAACGATGATAGGAGGAAACTTGGAATGATGGTTTTACATGCATCAGGGTTAAATTTACAATATCTGGTGTTTGATTTACTTTCTCGATAATCGTTTTGAGATTTGGTAAAATGAATTCATTTGGGCAGACCGACATACGTACAATAAACCACAAAAATAATACATCCAAAAACTAAAAATAAAGAGAAAGTACATCGAAGATGGTAATTAAATAATATGAAAGAAAGTACGAGTGTTCGTGAAAAACTACCGGTGAAAATGTACGATATTAACCTTGGACGTTTTATGACAATTTGTATCGTAATTCGAAATAATTATTTGGACGTAAAATTATCGAGATAGGTACCTAAGAGGAAATTAAATGCATCTGAAGAAGCATTCAAAGTAATTTACTGCTATAGAAAAGTAAAATAAGTAAGACTGGTTCAAAAATTTACGAGTATGAGTCGAAAATCAGCATGAGGTGTACTTATGTGGTTTAAAAATTTATCTAAACCTGTCGAAAAGCCACTTTAGATACTGGTGAAATCATATTCACACGATTCTGAAGTTGCTGAGTTTTGAGTTCACTTGTAAACGCACATTTCAAAATAAATCATCTATGAAAGGTAATAAATTGATCACCTGGTTAGGTAGTTGAAAAGATATTTGCAAGCAGCGAAGAACACCCAGATGGTTCATTTTTTTGGCTCCTGATCAATGATTTGGATTCTTTTGAACTTTGATAAACAAAAAATTTTATTTTTTCACCTCTTGAAATATTTTATGATACGTATGTATAGGTCTTGGTATGGACTGAATTTTTTGAAAAACTTTTGACTTAGATGAATCAAGTCCATTGATAGAATTTTTGAAGTGCAATACTGACGAAGGAATTTCAAAAAAAAAAAAAAAAATCATATTGATCTATTTCAAATACTTACCTAATCAAAAATGAACAAAACATTGTTTAAAATTAGAATTTAGAACGCAGAAAATTTTTTCAAAAATTAAGAAAAGATGAATGAAGATATCCAAAATTATTAAAAATTCTTAGTAATAATCACAAAAAAACAAACAAAAAAATACGAAGAAATATAATTGAAATAATTCATGATTCTCAAAAATACCAGAATTTGCTAAAAATACCTAAAATATTGGAATTTAGATACTGTATGTAAATTCACCCCCTATCCCCCCCCCCCCAAAAAAAAGGCAGAGCAAAAATAGGTACCTGTAGTTTCAGAAATGATCAAATCGCGGCAAAATACTGTCGAAATTAGATGCAAAAATTACTTAGAATTTGAAATTATTTATAAATCTCAGAACAACTAAGTAATAATTTTTAGAAATTTCGTAAATCTCTCCAAAATTACCAAAAAAACTATGAAAATTTTTCGACATGATACTTACTTGTTACTTAAAATATTTTTAAAAGATGAAAAAATTTCTGAAACATGTTTTTTTAGTGAGGAGGGAAAGGAGCGGAGAAGGGAGGAGGTAGATGTGAATTAGAGGAGGAAATAACAGAAGAGGGGGAATGGAGAGAGGGTGAATTTTATTTTTTTGAAATCTTTGGCCATTTCAGGTATTTTTGGAAATTATACATATTTTCTGGAACCAACTAAAAACATCCAAGTACATACATACGTGATTTTGGATATTTTCGAACATTTTAAGAAGGTATTTTGGGCAATTTAAGATTTTTTTTTCAAAATATATCGATACCTTTGGCGATTTTAAAGTTATAGCGTATTTTTTTGAGGGAAGGGTAAGTATATTTTGAAGTATCACATAAAAACGTAATTTTTCGTACATATTTTCAATGTTTGTGAGTAGATATTTTGAATAATTTCCTTTTTTTTAGGGATCTCATAAAATCTCAAAACTCTCAAAAATTGTACAAAACCCCGCAATAAATTACTTATTTAAAATTTCATCTCACTTAAAAAGTCATTAAAATCCCAAAATCACACAGATTTATCTGAACTGCTCAGAATTACTGCACATTCAAAAATTTCTAAAATACTCAAATGATACGAAACATCCAAAATTATCAAAAATAGCTACTTGAAATTACTGTTCGAAAAACAAAACAAAATGAATACAATTTTTTTTCTAGATCAAGAATTTCAAAAAAATTGTAAAAAAAATATAAAATAAAATTTTGCTCCATACTTACTCTATACTTTCATAAATAGAAGATAAAGCAACCCAATTTTTTATGGTTTAATTTTTCGAAAAATTTGATTTACGAATTAATGAAAGAATTTTTAATTATTTTGATGGAATAAAACTCATTGGAAAGCAAAGAGGAGGGAGAAAATTGAAGTTTTCTGGACTGCTACAAAGTTGAAAAAAATTATAGAAAATCTTATTCTTCTTTGAGCATATCTATTGGGGGGGGGGGGGAGAAGAAGTTGAATAATTTTCAAAATTTTCAAAATTCCAAAATTCTTTAGCTGTTTTTCTTCATCTCTCCCCTCCTAAGTTCTAATCCAAGTTGGCCGTCCTCGCCATTGACTTATTGTGAAAAAAATTGTATCTCACTGTTGTGCGAATGACGGCCAAATTCATTCGAACACATATTTCCTCAAGATATAACGAGAAATAATTTGTTAAATGGGTCATTTAACAAAAAATTTTATTTCGAATTAACAAACACGATTATCATCAGAATTAAATGTTTACAACGGAGTACTTGTTTGCCAATGGTGACAAAAATTTGCTTCTTTTTCAAAATTAAAAATAGAAAGGGAAGAAGGAAAAAGAATCTCAGGAATGGAAATAGAAAAAATGATAGAAATAAAGTGTACTAAAAAACTGAAATAGGAAAAAAAATGTTCAGACGAAGGGAAAAAAAAACTTTCAAATTACCAATTCTTATAATAACGAAGCTTCAGATAGAAAATAGGAAGGTTTGAGAAAAATCAAAGAAACTTCAATTTTAACAAGGAAATATTTTTTAGACGGAAATTTTCAAGAGATTGTATCTACCTACAAATAAGATGTTGAAATCGGGAGTTGATAGATATGTGTGGTGATATCATAGAAAGAAAGTATCTCTCTCTGCTGTCGTAATTTTCAAAAGATCGACGCTATAACGTTTGTTATTGCTGACACATTCCATCAAATTATCCGATTTCTTTGCATGTCAACTGTCTGATATAGAGATTACTTCTCAATTTCACGATATATTCGATTATAATAAACTCCCATGGAAAATTCGATCCAAAAATATCTGTCGGAAAATGACGTCAAATTTGATAGGTCTAAGTATCTACTTACAAAAAATTGTATCCCAAATCGAAGCCAAATTTTGAGCCCAAACAGAAATAAATCGAAAAAGCATCATAAACGAACCACATATTTCAAATTTCCGGTGCTGAAGTTCATTTTTCGAATTTTGGCGAATTTTTGAAATTTCAAAATTATTTCATCTCGTCGTGTCATCACTCTGTAAAGTATGTTAATTTGATCTAATCAACAAAAAAAGCTGAAATTTTTCATACACAATATTTTCGACCAGACAAATCGATTGGGCACGATTTCGAGACTTTTCAGACCTTCCAGAGGATTTTGGAATGCCCCTGTACTTAAAATTGCGGATTATCCGTATTGTTGATCTACATATTTGATCGGTTAAAGAGCGATTTCCCGAAATTCGTGAACTCCTAATTTTTGGCAGGAAATTTTCCTGAAAAAAAAAATTAAAAAATACGTCCATACCGCAAGCATCGAGATAAAAAGTCGAATTTATCAGATGCTTCATTTTCACCTTCCAATTTGGATACTTTTCGCCCAAAAAATGCTGAAATTCATAGATAATTTTTATGTGTTTTTCTCAGTACTAGAAAATTCCTAAATTTTTTTGGATACCCTGAAACTTCTCGAAATTGCTTCCATTCGATTCACGGGGTCGAAAAAAGGGCGTTTCCCCAATTTCAGCTTTTTTCGTCGATTAGATCAAATTTTCATATTTTGCAATTCAATGAGGTAATCTTGAATTATGAAAAATGAACTTCAACACCTGATATGTAAAATAATGGAGTTTTTTTAATGACATCCCTACTTTCAAATTATTTTTGTTTGGCCTCAAAATTTTACTCTGAGTTGAAATATCCCCTTGTTAGAAATTCCCCATCTCCCCCACATCCACCTACAAAAACGTCATACGACGACAACATGTCGCGTCGGCGAACTCTAAAGACTATCACACTATCAATACCGCTTTAATTAATTAAACACATTGTAGCTAAATTAACAATCGACCTTAACCGAGACATAATACCAAACAAATGGTTTAACGTGTTATATGCGTGAGTAAAAATGATCCTCGCGGGAACAAATTGTTAAATAACTCGTCTGTAATTAACTTAAGTGAAGTGAATTTTCAAACGAATGCACGTTCACGAGTCAAAGTCATATTAGTTGTACCTATTTGAATTCGTGATATGATGTTGCATCGTATGAAAAATGAATCATTAATGTAAATGCATAAGTCTTACAATATGAAAAACGTGTCGACGTTGAAAATAATATAAATAAGCACTTTTAACGCTGTATTTATTACGAAAGGATTGTACGTAGATTAGACATGTCTCCTGTTCTGTGTGTTAAAGAGTGTGGGTTTTTTTTACACATTTACGTGAAATTATTTTACCCATTTCATTCGTACGATCGTACCCTAGCACATGGTACACAAAAAACAGGTAATTAGGTACCGTATGTTTCAAGAAAACGTTATGAAACTACCGAATTACTTCAATAAACAAAGAATACATCACGTTGGAGATATTTTACGAGGAGTGCAGTATGTAAATTTTCGAAGAAAAATGTCAACAAGTCAGTTGTTCGTTGCGATGAAATATTTTGATATATTTCAAGGCCATAAATTAAGCATTATTTACCAACGTGATGAAAAACGGAGCAGGGAGGTGGCAAATTCATCATCGAAGCGACAAAAAGTCTGGTTTCAACTTTGCTTTTTTGAATGGACAAAGAGAAATAAAACTTCCGATAAAAAAACTAACGGCGTTGTCCACTCGAAGACCGCCAAGTGACACATTGATATAATTTTTTATACGACTTGTAATTGATAAGAATGAGTCATAATGAAAACTAGGTCGAAGAAAGAACCGAAGGGGCAGTTTGGCTCCTCATAAGGCCAAATTTTACTTTTCCCTCAAAAAAGGTATGTGAGGAACATCTTTTGAAAATGGTGAACTTTTTTTTAGATTCATATCGAGTTTTTAAAAAATCAACTTTGATTTAGAAAATCTGACTAAATTCAATTTAAGCCGAAAAATTTCAACTTTTTGCCTTCTAAGGGAAATTAATTTTATTGAATCGAAACGACATATTCGATTGATGGAATGAATTTCAAATTTTTTCCCAATTTGGAAAATGTGAAAGTGATATTTTTTGGCTTTACCTATCTCATACTTGTGTATTTTTTTCATCAGACTTCAACCTTCACCAAATTTCATTTTTCCTGAATTTTGATATTATAACTCTTCCTTCCCTCTCACCTCCCAATAATGAGGCATCACACTTATTTTTAAGATATTTTGAATTTGAACGTTTCTGAATTTTTGAAATTTTTGAAATGACCTTTCACCTGAAATTTTCGATTTTACTGCTTACAGAGTTTTAAATTGCAATTTTTTTCATTTTGGCACAAAGAATTTCTGTGAGCAAAAAATTGAATAAAAATTTCAATGAATGAATGAAAATTTTCGAATTAGTACCATTTTTTAAAAATGAATTTAAAAGGAGGATTTTTCGACTATCCTTACTTTCAGCTTGATACTTCTTGATTTAAATATAAATTTTTTAAATGAATGACAGAGACAGAAAATAAAAAAAATGCATTTTAAAATTCTACAAGCGGTAAAATAAAAAATTTCAGGTGAAAGATCGTTTTAAAAATTTCAGAAATTCAGAAATGTTCAAAATATGTTGAAAATAAGCGTGAAGCCTCATTATTGGGGGGAGGGGGGGAGTTACAACATCAAAAATCAGAGAAAATTGAATTTAGCGAAGGTTAAAGTCTGATGAAAAAATACACAAATATGAGATTAAGCCAAAAAATATCACTTTTCCATTTTCTAAAATTGGGAAAAAATTTGAAATTCAGAAAATAAATTTTAATATTTTTTTTGAAGTCTAGCAAAATTTTATTTCGTCAGTTTGTGTAGAATTTCAGTGTCCAATTTTTGGTGTCAATTATTTTTCGGTTGAATCCTTCTCCCTCCTCCACTCTATTTTCCTCTCACCAATTTTCGACACCTCTTCCCTCCACCCCTCCGCATAATAAAATTAGGGTTCAAAATTGAAATTCTTGACTCTGAATTTTGAAAAATATGGATCTGAGTTTTTAGAGAACGCTGATCATGCCTTTTGAAATAATTTATTAGTTTTAAGACCAGAAAAGATTCTTGAAGGGAAGTACAGCAGGAGTCAAATTTTCAAAATGACACAAATAGTTTTTTTTTAGAGTTTTTTTTAGGGTTATCCAATTTTGAAACTCGTAATGAGCAGATTCAAAATTAGATTCATAAAACATTATAAATGGAGCTCATTCTGAATTTGAGGGTTGAGTAATCCGAAAAATCGAAGTCAGAGAACTCTCAAATACTCATAATATTGATACCATTGTAAAAAAATTTGAAAATTTGACTCCTGCATCTTTTCCAGAGCTAATTTTCGACATCAGATTTTTCTTTGAGAGACTCGATTTTTGACTTCCAACTCTAGCTCATTAAAGAAAACATCAAACCTGAAAAAATTCATCGAACTCGCAATCAAAAGCCATTATTTCGACATTTCAACTTCTTCACGAAAAATCCCCCACTAAAGCAGTTTCAATCGCCTTTCATCACGAACATTCGAAAAACTACATCAACATTTCAACAAACCATCTCCAGTTTCCAGGTCAACCCCACCCAAAAAAACAGCTGTTAAAAGGCATACAAATTACCTAACCCTAACAAGCACTTCATTTTATTGAATTCCATTCCACACCACCCTGGACAAAAGCTATAGGGACAAGTCTACAACTCTTTCGTCACCTTTATCGAATAACGAAAGAAAAAGTGCTCGTGCTAGGCCCAAACTCGCGCTGGTTCCCTTATCCTCAGCATTTCAATCGAATAATTTCATTTCGCAGCCACTTGTGGATCTTCATAATAAAGGTCACTGTTACAACCGTCGCAGTCGGTCGTAAAACATTCAGCATGTGGTTTTTAGGCAAAACGGCGATAGATTGCGTTGAAAATTGGATTCGGAGCCGTTGGCCCGAAAGTCCGATCGATATTAACCATCTGCGAAGATATGGCGCCCAAAAGGCGGCATAATACAGAATAAATGAAAAATTCTTAAAATAAAACTAGACCCATGTACGTCTATGCGGCAACTCCTAAAGTTTTAAGCGTTTATTTTTAATAAGAGTATTATTAAGTACGAGCAAAAATGCCATATCGTTTTCGGGGCATAGATTATTACAAGGTGAGTCACTTTTGAAGGATATTTCTCGCTGATGCTTTTGATAAAAGACAAATCAACATTGCTCAATTTTCTCGATTATATTGCGCGCTATTTCTCATCGCACCAGATTTGCCATTTAGATTTTTTCTTTCGGTTTTATTTCCCTATTGAGAGATGGTCATTAAAGCTGAAATAGTCGTAGAATTGATCGCGTCTAATTTTAAATTTCACGTAGTTTCGAATACGATTTTAAATATAAGTTGGTTTCGTCGAAAAGTGTAGTACTGCGAATCGATATAGCACGGTTGTAGGATATTTGCATATTGTTTGCGACGAAGATGTACGAAATTCGCGATTTTTTTTGCACCTATTTGACTATCATAAGAGATATGTACATAGGCTACATACCTTTTTCTAAATTAACATAGGTAATTCTCTCGTTGTGATGCTTGATGTTTCGTCAATGCTGCATACAGTGTTACCTGATATGCGTTTTAAAATATGCCGGAGCCTGTTTTCATGACACAGATTCTTCATCTTGAGATTTTTCATCATCTGAATTTCAACTGCAAAAAAAAATTGACGAATGTTAGATCTAGGTATTTTGTTAGCATTTTTGAAAATTTCCAAAGTTTTTCCAAATAAGAAGGGGGGGGAGGTAGAATAATGAGTTTTTTTTCTATGATTGTAAAGATGATAATCATTCAATATTTTTTTATTGGCAGTGATTTTTAAATAGAGGTACATTGGATCGATTTAATTATTTGAAAGACCAAAAATTACTAAGCAATAAAAATGAAACATGGATTTAGGCCAAAACTTTTCATTTCTGTTCAGAATGAATATTCTCAATTTAAAATCGAATAGTATATAAAAGTGTATAGACCTTCATTTTATATTTTAAAGTCGTTTGAAGTTCATTTTTCGATTTAATTTTTTTTTTTAAATTTCAATTCTGCAAATTTAAAATTAAAAAGAGTTGGCTTAAAGAACTTGATACCTCATTTATACCTCAGTGATGCATCCCTCCAGTTGCATTTTTGACCAAAAACGTAGTATCAGGTCTCAAATTTATCGTAATAGATTCGTTTTTCAAAAATTCAGATCAGGAAGTCCTATTAAAAAAATACTCACGTAAAATTGAAATTTCAAAAATTCGTCAATGAAATATCAACTTCTACAGAATAAATAATGGGCGAACCTAAACAAAAGAGTCAAAAAATTTAGAATGAAATTTTTTGAAATGTTTTTCAAATTGTACTTGTTTTTTTTTTCAAAAACCATCATTTTACTATTTCGTTAGTCTTGATGTTTAAGAATTTTTAATCTTAAAAGAACAGCTTTTTCAAACGAATCTTCCTTTGCTCATAAGCGCGTGCCCAGAAATTAATTAAGAGAAGGACTGAAAATTTTAGAAAAATAGAAAAGTGAACCAAATTTCAAAACCAGTGATTTTTTGCTGACCATTCACTGAAAAATTAATGGTTTTTTCTGAAAAATTGGGAAATGATTGAAAATCAGTGAAAAATCAATCATCAATTATTTTTGAAGCGAGGACGATTTTTTTTTTTGAAAAATAAGTACTGTTTGAAGACCAAAAAAATGCACGTTTTTTAAAATTTTTGTAATAAAAATCCTAATTTTTGACTCTCAGGCCCAGCCCTTCATTTCGAAAATCATTTGAATAAAAAATTGAATTATAAACTCTTGAAAAATGAGGTTCTATTATTTAGAAAAAAAATCATTTTTTAATGCTTTATTCAAGTTATTAGAATCAAAAATAATCAACATCTCCTAAAGAAGAAAAGTGCGGAGATTAGAACATTACATAGACAAAAAAATTTGAAAAAATTCAACTAAAATGAATTTTTTCATCTTCCCACCACTCGTGAAGTACAATTTTTCCAATTCTTGAAATTAAAATTATCCCCCAAAAAATTCTATACTCATTATCAAAAATTTTCAAATCCAAATCAGATTTTTCGGCCGAAGTCCAATTGCGTTCAAAAGGAAAGAAAATTAAAATCCAAAATATCTCTAGGTATTTTTTAATTCTTTCAATTTAAATCTTTTTCAATATTCTGAGGATCATATCCTTTCCTTTCCTCTCTCTTTCGTTTTTTTTAATTTCTTTTTTCCTCCCTTCGATGAAATCTATTTTGAATTTTAGATTATTATACGATTGAATTTTTTAAAATTCTGAAAATAATTTTATCTGATTGGCACAAAAATACTCTCCAATTAAGTCGATCAGTCCAAAAGTTCAATTACTGAAAAAAAATTGAAATTTGGCGTAAATGAACCACTCGTTAATTAAATTCGAAATTTATGTCTTTAAAATTTTACATTCTAATTTTTGCATTCATGAAAAATCAACCTGGTCTGTATTGATTGTAATCCAGGAGTAGGGGGAGGGGAAAGGGTAACAATTTTCCAACAGCTATATTCTTTTCAAAACCAAAAAATAATCCATGAACAGAAAACGTAAACTTGTTTTTTTTGCAAGATTAATTTTTTCTCAAGAGTTACTTGAATCTGTTCAATATTTCATTCAGTTTCACCAAAAAAGATCTATTTATCAATTAAATGAACTCAAAAATTAGACTCAGAACTCCGGACTCAGGTCTCAAAAAAAGAAATATTACGAAAAATTACTCATTATCAATCGTCTTCTCAAAGCTGTAATCTGATCCCTTTGATGGTGTCATGAGACTGAATAAAAGAAGAGAAGGCCTTATTTCTTTCTAAAAAATACCTACGAGTATGACTAAATCTACACGAAAGAGGCTTCAGGCACGAAATTAAAAATACC
The DNA here is from genome assembly GCA_038380155.1 of Pseudococcus jackbeardsleyi. Classification (NCBI taxonomy): domain Eukaryota; kingdom Metazoa; phylum Arthropoda; class Insecta; order Hemiptera; family Pseudococcidae; genus Pseudococcus; species Pseudococcus jackbeardsleyi. The sequence goes on from CM076239.1 coordinate 48,303,105, forward strand.
CTGCGAACGACCGAATCGTTTTTTTTTTTCAATTGTAAGATTCAAGTGGTCCACTTGCTTTTATCCAAGTTCGAAATTTTTTATTTTTTTTCAGAGTTCAAATTTTTTCTCGACTACTTTTTTTTCAAAATTAAAATTTTTTTCACATTTTGAAATTTTTGTACATCATTTATTGAAATTTTTCCGAGTTCGAATTTTTTTTTCAGAGTTCAAATTTTTTCTCGATCACTTTTTTTTCAAAATTAAAATTTTTTTCACAGTTCGAATTTTTTCTCGATTATTTTTTTCCAAATTAAAATTTGAACTCTGAAAAAATTTCAATAAATGATGGAGAAACAATTCAAACTCTGGAAAAAATTTTAATTAGGAAAAAAATGGTCGAGAAAAAATTCGGACTCTGAAAAAAATTCAATTTTGAGAAAAAGTAGTCGAGAAAAAATTCAAACTCTGAAAAAAATTTAATTTTGAGGAAAAGTAGTCGAGAAAAATTCGAACTCTGAAAAAAATTCAATTTGGAAAAAAATAATCGAGAAAAAGTTCGAACCCTGAAAAGAAATAAAAAATTTCGAACTTGGAAAAAAGCAAGTGGACCACTTGAATCATACAGTTGAAAAAAAACCGATTCAGTCGTTCGCAGGGTATTTTTAATTTCGATACTCCTAATCCTCGAAGCATAAAAAAACAACCAAAATTTCACCCATCCACCTCAAATTCGCTCTCACTCTCACTTGAACCGAATCCTAAACTCATCCCATTCCACAATTTCATTAAAATGCAGCGAAAACAAATAAAACATTTGAATTAAAATTGATCACAGGCCAGCTCGTAATTGTTCGTTTGAAAACCTAAACATACGTCTGTGCATCTTCAAAACACTGTACGTTTCTTTCATCGTTCTGGTAAATGGAATAAACGAATTAGATTGTACACGCTTTTTAATATTTTTGGCATTCGATTTAATGTTTTAAACAAAATACCGACAATTTCTAGTCTTGCACTTTTACGACCCTTTTTCAATAAACATTTTACTACACTTTAGATATGCCATTCGTCGTTCATCTACGATACATCTACGCTAAAAAAATTATTATAAAATGATCGAATTAAATACACATACGTACGAACGACCTAAACGCAGACCATTCGTATAACTGTTCGAGAAAACAGGAAACACCCAAGAATTCGTGGAATGTGCTCATCAAAATGCATACCATGTCACTAACCATCAGCATAATTCATCATGAAAGTTATAATAACGTTGTAAAAGATTACGATGAACGTAATTTTCGAAAATATAGGCACTTTCGTTTTCAACACCTGTTTCCCAACGAACTAATTCTCACGTCACTATCGAAAAAAAGTTTTCCTTCAATACAAAAATTTTATCCTCAGGAAACACCGACCGTATTCTTCCTGTACACAAATTGAAACACGATTCTTCATGACCTACCAGCCTTATAAATTTAAAGGAAAAAATTACATCTTGTTTTGAACAGGGTCCAAAATTAAATCGCTACCGACACATATAGTTTTATGGTTCATTAGACATAAATTTACTGTGAATAATTATTATTTGTTGGTGTGTTTTCATTTCAGTAGACATTTCTGAATCGCCTCTAAGATACTTAATTCAATTTAGAGACTATTAAATCTCAAAGTATTTGTCACGTGCGTTAATTTAATACTACAAAATGGACGAATAATTAACAAAACGACCAGGTATTCTCTTCTCTGCACTCATCTCGTATTCCAGACACCACGGGCACTATTTTTTGTCCCACCTTAGTACTTTTGAAGTTAAAAATTAAACGTGCTCCGAGAAAAACTCATCGGATACTTTCACTCCTTTGAATTAGGACGTGTCGTAGGTACGTCGTATTTTAAAAATTTTACTCTCACCCACGTCATAATAACCGTGATTTTTGCAAACGTTACGGTTACGCATGGAATACAAAATATCTAAACGTAAGCCGAGAATGTACCAGTCTGGTTGGCTAAAAGGCATAATGCCAGCATTTTAATAATACAGTTGACAAATACCACATTTAAAAGCTATAATTTTAATAAAATTAATGACCGGGAGAATCACCTTGCTCGTTTCAAATATGCCATCTTTAATGCTACCCAAACATATTGTAAACAAAACGAAAGCAAAAGATACTAAATACCAGATAAATAACGAAAAAAAAAGAGAAAAATACTAACGCCGGATTATTTATCTCGGTATTGATGTTAAAATTATTACGTCTCTAATGAGGTTTAAATGTTGTACAATCAACATACGTTATCAAGAGTTAATTTTATACTCTGCGAAATACCATTTTAATTGCGATACTTACACCAATCAAAGAGACCGACAATTTGAATTATGAACTCGAATAACCTATTTTGTGATATTGGCCAAGTGTAAAATTGATCGAGCGTACTTCTGCCAAATTAAAATCATATCCATTGATGGAGTACTATAAATTTATGCACAAATTTTGCCAATTTTTTCATCATTTTTATAATTTATCTATTTTGATTTCAGCTTGGAGAAAAAGGTTCTGGATTCAGACAAAGAGCCGGCGACGCGCAAGATTTTTATAAATTACGAGATGATTTGGTCGCAAGACAAGAATTATTCGAAGATCCGGATTTCAGAGCTGTTAGTTCGTCGCTCTATTACAGTCAAGAATCTCCCAGGACGTTCGAATGGCTTCGTCCGATGGTACGTAGATCAATTTGGGATACAACTATCGTCATTTGGGTATTTTACCATTGATTTTCTACAATGTTGGTTTTATTATCGTAGGAAATTAACGATGATCCCGATTTTATCGTCGAAGGGGCTTCCAGATTCGATATTATGCAAGGTGAACTCGGTAAGTACGGGTTGCCTAACTCGATTATTTTGACAGAGAGAAAAAAAGCGAATCATCGGATACCTAAAAATACGTAACAGTCCTTGTTGGTTGCAATTATGTGGGCGTAAGTGACATTCGTGACAAGCCATAGAGCTAAACCAATATTGAAATTGAAGCAGTGTAATATGAGTAAGACGAGGTAAATAAACTCGGGCAGTATTTTAGTGATTCATCTCAACTGCTTTGAATTTTAAATTAAAATTCTTCGAAGGAACAATGAAAAATATGAACTATTATTTAAAATTTTGACGGAGTCTGGAGTTCAGAAAATTTCGAAAATATTGATTTTTTGTAATATTTGTGTTGTGAAGGTAGGCACAAAAATAAAAATAAGTGGAAAATTGAAGAAATTTAGACATTTTTGTAGAAAAAAGAGTTGAAAATTCCAAAAATTGATAAAAGAAGACAAAATATTGACAAAATGAAAAAAGAAATATTGAAATCAAAAAATATTAGTTGAAAAATGGCCAAAAAAAATCACTTCTACTGAAAAATTGAAAAGATTGGATTTTTTTTGCAATTTAAATTGAATAGAATGTTAAGAAAATGAAGAAAAAGTTTGCCACTAAAAAAAAATTAAAAATCATTCAAAAATTGAAAAAAAAACAAACTGGAGAATACTGACACAGCCAGAGATACCTACCAAACCATCAGTCGAGAATTTTTTTTGGTTCTTCACTCTGATAGAGTAATTTTTCCTCTTCCGAATGAAAAAAATCTCTGAAACTTGAAAAAGGTTGAAAATCGAGCTAGAAAAATTTTTGAAATTTTTAAAATAACGACTTGAAAAAATCCAAAGTTTTGAGGAAAACTCCAATGAAAATTTAGTAGGTATATTTTTCACTTATTAAAATGGATGACACGTTTAGAAATAATTTTCTTTTTTTACACCACTAATAAGACATTTGAAATGACCTTGAAATTGCATCCTCTGAAAAATTAAATCATGCATAGGCGCACCCATCAGAAATTAATTAAGGGAGGGGCTCAGAATTTGAGAAAAAATGGGGAGGGGGTCAAATTTCAAATTGAGCCATTTTTCACTGATATTTCAATCAAAAATCATCATTTTTTTCTGACAAACAGAGAATTTATTGAGAATTTGGTGATTTTTGACTGAAAAATCGATCAAAAATTGTCAAGTTTTGAAATAAAAGTATTAAAATACTGCCCGAGCGAAGCGAGGGCGAAATTTTTTTGAAAAAATATACTTTAAAGAGCAAAAAAGGTTTTTTTTCTCATTTTTGAAGCAAAAAATTATTTTTCCGGGCTTAAGGGGGGGGGGGGGGCTCGGGCTTCCTGGGCCCCCTTGGGTGCGCCTATGATATCGAGTCATTTTTTAAAAATTTTTATTGGTAAAATTTCGATAAAAAATTCAGTAGTGTTCGTTTCCAATCGAGAAGACTAAATTTCTTAGACCTAAATTCATAATCATTCGACAAAAAAATTCGATAATTTTGATCATTTTTTTCGTTTTTTGCGTTTTGTGTGAAATTTATTTTTTCGAGATGGTCTGCTCTTGCTGGCTGTGTCACATGATTAAAAGTGAGTTCAAAATCGAAGTAAAATGGGTGCACAGGTTGTGTTAAGATGAAGCAAAAGTAACAAAATTAAAAATTGAGGAGAAAAACACTCAATAAAAAGAAATAAGGAAAGTAAAAAAAATTTCATAACTTGCAAAATTAGAAGGGGAAAATTCTAAAAACTTTAAAATGCAAAATAAAAAAAAGTCAAAAATTGTGAAAAATCAAGAAATTTTAAAACCAAAAATCAAAAAAGTTCGAAGTCGAGGAATAATTTTTGAAATTTTTTAAAGAGAAAAAATCTAAATTGAAAATTGAAAACGGTAGTAAATTTCAAAGTTTTACAACAATCTTTTGAAGTATGCAAAAAAGCAGAAATTAAAAAAAAATTAGTATGAACTTAACGGTGAAAAAATCAAAGAAAATAAAAAATTAAAAAAAAACATTCAAAATCATTGCCAAAATTAAAATTCAATGATAAACTGAAAAAAAAATGTTGAAAAATGAAAAGAAAAGGATAGAAGAAAACAAAAAAAGAAAATTTTTTTGAGATGCAAAACTGAACTTGTTGAGGTGCTATGATAAAAAATTCGGAAAACCTAAAAATATTAAGAGTTGGAAAAAAAATCGAAACAACCTCAAAAATTCAAAGGGAAAAATATCAAAAAAGAAAAAAATTGTAAAATTTGAGAAAAAACCAAGCGGAAAATTGAGAAATATAGTACGAGTACTTATTGCAAAAATTGTAAAAAAAAAGTCTTGAAAATAAGAATCATACTTAAAAACATTGAAAATCGAGAAACTTCTCTATCAAAAAATGTAAAATTCTATACCTAGACATTGAAAAAATTTTGCTAATTGAAAAAAATCGAAGAAATGAAATAATAGGATCAAATCGAAAACACATTAATAGTTGGAAAACATTTTTCATAGGTATATTTTTTTTTTTAAAAAAAACTGATTCGAAATATATTCCGTACCTACATTTTATAAAAATAGCACAAAAAATATTGAAAAATTGAAAAACAAACGTTGAAAATAAAGTTTAAAAATTTCCTTGTTTCGAAAAATACTTCTGAATGAAATTCAACCACATCCTCGTATGCATTTATGTACATTCACCAATTCATTCAACTCTAATTTTTTTTTCTTTTTTCAACAGGTGATTGCTGGTTGCTGGCAGCAGTTGCCAATTTGACTCTGAACGAGCAATTATTCAGTCAAGTGGTTCCTTATGATCAAGGTTTCAGAGATAAATACGCTGGAATCTTTCATTTCAGGTACGAAACCAATATTGGAAATAATCCCAATCTATTATTTTAAAACTAGTTTACGTCGCCCTGTTTCATTACGTCATCCATAGCACAATACCATAGGCACAATTAAATCACGAAAAATTTCACAGGTTTTGGCAGTATGGTCGGTGGGTAGACGTTGTAATCGACGACAGATTACCTACCGTGGGTGGAAAACTCGTATTCATGCATTCTTCCCAGCCTAATGAATTTTGGAGTGCACTCCTTGAAAAAGCGTTCGCCAAGTATGTTGATCAGATTATTAACATTAGTCTAATTTTCAAGGTCACACAAACGTTGACCTTTGCTCTTGAATTTTTATCATTCAACAATGAACTAAAAAAGAAATGAACCTCATTTTTATGTACATTATTATTTTACCTTTGTATTGAAAATTCGTCACCAGATTACATGGATCGTACGAAGCATTAAAAGGTGGTGGAACCTCCGAAGCAATGGAAGATTTTACCGGCGGAGTGGCTGAAATGTTCGAGCTAAAAGAAGCTCCTCAGAATCTTTTCCAAATTATGTTGAAAGCTTACGAAAGAATGTCTTTGATGGCTTGTGCTATCGAGGTGAGTTATTTTCATTCGAAAAAAATTAATTTCTCAACGGATGAAGATGATTTTCGTAATAAAATTTTATTCATGTACTCACAGGCTGATGCCAATGCGTTCGAAGCCCAAACAGCCGAAGGATTGGTCAAAGGGCACGCTTACAGTATTACTAAAATTAAGTACGTAGATATAGCAACACCGACCAAAAAAGGAAAAATACCTTTGATTCGATTGCGAAATCCTTGGGGAAATGAGACCGAATGGAAAGGAGCTTGGAGTGACAAGTAAATCTGATGAAAAAAATCATTTCTCATCCTAAAAGACATAAAATAACCTATTTTTCACTTCGCCAAAGGTCTGCCGAATGGAATTTCATCCCAGCTGAAGAAAAACAAGCAATGGGATTGACTTTTGACCAAGATGGCGAATTCTGGATGGCTTTCCAAGACTTTGTCAAGAGATTCGATAGATTGGAGGTTTGTCTAATCAATCCGGACACACTGCCCGAAGAATTAAAAGGCGAATGTAATAAACGCTGGGAAATGAGCGTATTCGAAGGTGAATGGGCTCGCGGTGTTTCAGCCGGAGGATGTAGAAATTACCTACGTAAGCATTTTTTTTTCTTTTTACAATTTAGCGTGAGAAATTAATGTCTCGGCGGATCTGCGTAATTAATTGAACGACGCTTGGGTTGCAGAAACGTTTCATTATAATCCGCAATATCGTATTACCTTGGATGATATCGACGAAGAAGACGAAGAAAATAAATGTACGGTTATTATTGCTTTGATGCAGAAGAATAGAAGAGCTTTGCGAAAAATAGGTGCTGAATGTTTGACCATCGGATTTGCTGTTTATCGGGTAAGTTTCCACAAATGAAATACTTCAGAAAAAAAAATCACTGGAATTTAAAATTGATCATTTTTTTCTATACATAGCTCGACAATCCAGACACTCTTCCGAAACCACTAAACATGGAATTCTTCCGAACCAATACTTCCGCTGCTAGATGCCCATCTTTTGTCAATTTGAGAGAAGTAACGTGCAGATTTAAACTGGCACCTGGTGTGTATTGCATTGTGCCATCTACTTTCGAACCGAACCAAGAAGGTGAATTTATTCTGAGAATTTTCTCCGAAAAGAAAAATCACATGGAGTAAGTAAAGATTTTTCGAAAAAATCACTTTCCTTGGAACCATTTTTCTAAATTAAAATGATGAAAATTTAACAGAGAAAACGACCAACAAGTTGAAATTGGTGAAATCGACGACAGAGTAAAACAACAACAACCAGATGCAGAAGAAGAAAAACGTAACGAAAGATTGAAAGAATTCTACCGCAAGATCGCCGGCGAAGATTTAGAAGTCGACTGGATCGAGCTAAAACAAATCTTAGATTATGCCATGAAAAACGGTATTTATTTTCATGAGTTTTTCATCGTCTTTGGTAACTTTATAAGGCGTCTATTTAGGTGGTTTTGGTTCTTCTTTTTACTACATATTTTGATACAGTTCGCCATTTTTCACTTGGTTATGCAACATTTCAAACTTATGAGTAGTTTAAGTTGCAGCTTGATGAAAATTGGAGAACTGATGATCAAAATTTTCTCGTCTCGAGTGCATAATATCTATGGCAATGATTACCAATCGTGCTTATGTTTGTACGTCTCGTCCGTTGGGAAATGGGATGTTATTTCAATTTTTTATGATTGTTCGTTTTGTCCTCTTTTAACATCAGGGTGGAGGGAAATTTTGATCAATAACTAATTCAGAGTTTTAATAAAATTTACTATTCTTCAACTTTTTGGACCCTGAAAATGGTCTGATTGCTTGTAAAAGGCAAGTTTTCTGTAGCATGAGGTAATACTGCTTATTTTCTACTTGATTGGTGACCTGATTTTCTGAGGTGATGAAACAGTTTTTTTTTATGGGGGAATTTCAAGTCAACGTTGGTGATTTCTCTTTGCTGGAAATTTTCCATCTTCACTCATTTTCGTTGAAAAAATAATAAATGATTGAACGACTGAAGAGCATCAGTTCCGATGGTTGGTGCAGTATTTCTGTATGTGCAATTGCATTCAATGTTGTTAATTATCAAAAGCTTTTTAACTACTGAAAATAATATCTTGAAAACCCCACATTTCCTGAACATATTCAAGTACTTTTCAATTTAGAGGGCAAAAAATTCTTCATAATTTTTTGATTAATATTTACTTTATTACGGGGTTCTACATTTTTTGTAAATTCACAAGAATGGTTCTCTAACAAATATCAATGTAAATAAAGGAAATTGATTTTATGCTGAATGAAAGAGAAACGTGATATTCCTTCTGGAAGAAGATTAGGCAACCCAAATTGATCAAACAAATGTTACAGATGCATGTCATTTTCCCCTCCCTCAATTCAAAAATTTATCTATGTTTACGCTAATTTTGAAGAATTTGTTTTCTTTCGAAAAAAAAAAATCAAACAGAATTAAATTTTGAACGAAATCCACGAAATTATTGAATAAAATGATATTAAAACATTGATATGGAATTTGAAATTTTTTTAAAAATGAGATGAAACATCTTGATTTTCAATATCCCCCTCCCCTCAAAAAATGTGATATCAACATTTTAAAATTAAAAAATATGTAGATCCTACAGTACAAAATTGACAAAATTTGAGCTTTCATTCGACTTACTATTTTCACTGAGATCTTGATTTAAAAAAAAATAATAATAGCACGAAAAGAACATTATTTTAAAAACACAATTTCATTATTAAATTTTATAAATTCAAAACGTCAAACGAAACGTTAAAATTTTTCAATTTTTGACAATTTTTTAAAAAATGATACTGACTTACTTATTATTTCAATGATTTAAATTTCAAAATTTTCAAATTCTGTGCAAATTGAAACTTTTTAAGAAGATGCTGAATTCAATCAAATGAGAATGTATGTAAAATCGTGACCAAAAATTTTTTTAAAAGCCATATTTTTCATAATAGAATTTGGATGATTGATTCGAATGTTACCAAAATTGTGAGTAGATGTCGTTTTTTTTTAATTTCTGATATTTTTCCTCTGGTTTCGCCTTGGCACTTTGAAAATTGTTGATGATTTTTTTTTTTCATAATTTTCTCAGCCAATTTTATTCTACAGAAATTGATATTTTCCATCTCAGTATTTTGATTTTTACTTAGAAATTTTAATTTGAAAAAATATTGATGGTTTTTAAATTTTTTACATTGTTTTAAATACCTATATTAATTTTTTCAAAGATTTCTACATTGATTCTAAATTTACAATTTCTAAAATTTTATAAGCATTGACAAATTTTTTAAAAATCCATTCATATTTTTCTTAAAATTAAAAAAAAAAGTTACCAAAACTTTTTTCAATTGAAGCATAATTCGTACAAAAGGTATAAGTCAAAAAACTGTATATTTGAAAAGGGGCTTATTAGTAAGGATAACTTTGTTTTCAAAACAATAAAGTCTCTTTTCTCATATACAGTTTTTTGACTTATACCGTTTGTACGAATTATGCCTCAATTTGTAAAATGTTTTCCTTTTTACAGCTTTTTAAAAATTGCAACCTGTACTTCTTTCAGAAATTTTGAACCAAAAATTGAAATTTTCCTAAAAAAAAGTTGACTTTACGAAAATTCATAATTTGAAAATTTTGACGTTTAAAAAATAGATTATTGAAAACAACCAAAAAATTACTCTTTTATAGCCAGTTTTTAAGACGAAGAAATTAAAAAATTTTCAGATACAATATTGAATTTTTTTTTTTTTAAAATAGAAGTTCAATGTTTTTGAAAATTGCAATTTTCATTGAAAAAGCCACATTTAGAAGTTGATTTTTCAAAGTTTTCGAAAAAAAATTTCGATGTTTCAGGATTGAATTTGAAAATACTTACACAATCGAAAAGCTTTAGGTTCATTTTTTTTGACATTTATTTGATTTTTTTTCAAATTAATTTTTTTTGGATGTTGACGTTTTTTACTGGAACATTTAATTTCCTCTCTTCGTAAAAAAAATCTAACACGAGAAATTTCAACTTTTTGATGACACAAAAGCTTATTTTTCAAAAATATTACCAGTTTTCATTTTTTTTTTTAATTTACAAAACTTTGAAGTTTGAATTGAGGAATTTAGATGTTAACAATTCTATAACTTTTCTTCAATGTGTCGAATTGAACTTTGAACTCCAGACAAAAAACACGAAAAAATCCCGTTCTTTCCTTCACATTCCATTTTTATTCGACTTTAAATTTCTGAAAAAGGAAAATTGTGTCCCCTCCCCTCCCCCCAAAAAAATCGATGAAATGGTTGAAAAACGCTCTGTCACAGTCCAATTTCACCATTATGAAATTATTCAGACACCTTGCAAATTAAAATTTCGATAAAAATTACCAAGAGAGATATTTTTTGTTTTTTCGTCTGAAGTTCAATTCAACACCCAATGATATTGATTTCGAACAGAAAAAATTCAATTTCTTATCACATTTTTACTTCTCAATTTTTCTGAAATTTCCTTTCCCAAAAACCCCCACAAGCGGATTTTCGAAACTCCAAATCTATTCATCAAATTCATACCAACTTCATCACACATTTAACAAATTGTAGATACTCAAAGCCTTCAAAAAATCCCTCCTAGAAAATAAGCTTAACTTACTCTAGTCTTTTGCAAATAGAAAAATTAAACCACCCTGTAGCCACAAGCTCCCTCCTAGATTACCTACGCCTACCTAAACCTCGATTTGTAAATTCGCTTACGTAAACCTAAATAAATTACAGCCAAAGCTACCTAGAACCTACTAAACCCCTTAGCTATGCGTTTAACATACCTACATGTACGCATGGCAATGAATTAGCGTTAAATTCATTCATAAGTATTGTTGTTAATTGACACTGAAGCAAAATTATGGCCATATTTGTAGATATACCTCGTAACAACGATAACCTGATTTCAACGTTACTATCTTACGTCTGTGGTACGTTTTGCCGTGATACACCTTTAGCTTCTGCTTTTGGTAAGATATTATATACCTTACTCATTTAAAATACCTATGTACTCGTAGTTGATACTTTCATATGTGATTACTCGTACATGTTTGTCAAAGCTTTACACTTTAATTCGCTTTTATTGTTCCGAGCGCTCATTACGTATCATTTTGTGTTAAATTAATCCGTTTTTAAAATCTAAGTAATTCACGTGTACAATGCTTCATTTCAACACAAAAGTTGACTCGATACACCACCTACGACAAAGTGTACCGTGCGATTAAAACAACAAAGTTTGAGAAAATATCTACATCTGTGTGTGAAAACTATTCACGTTTAGCTTTTGTGACATGACATACACAGGTTGGCTTTTATTTCTGTTCTGCGTCGTGTTGTTCCAAATGGCGGCGTCGAATATAGAGCAGAGCTACCTACACCCACGTATTTGTCAAGGATATCAATTCTTGTCGATTGAATTTGTCCGTTGTTAATGTCAGTGTGGTTATTGGATTGATTTGTAATCGTTTTATTGTACTTATTGTTTGTGAGAAAAAATCAATGTCGACGTCTTTTTTCATGTTAAGTGTCTGGAATGATGTCGAATAAGATGTTCGATTCGTGGGTTAGATATTTTTACCAGTAGAACGTGAATAATAGAATTAGATTGGTATTATTATTTTTTGACTGGGAGGTCCTTCATCTTTTCAGCATTTTTTCTGGGACTACTTTTTATTCGATTTTCTTTGGTTTTAGTTCTTTGAAATTGCCTACTAATTTTTCCTTTATTTCTGTCTCACTTTTCCTGGATTTTTTCTCCTTATCTGGCCCAAGATGCCCATAAATACTCAATAAGCTATTTATACTTCATATTGGTAGTTTAATTAGCTCTTAGCTCCTGTAATGAGTGCACTTTTAATTTACTGAGTGTGCTGGTTGCAATTCGTCGCCTTCTAATTCGTCATAATGCAACCCAAACAACTCTGCAATTGGAAATTCACGAGATTGAATAAAATTGATGCCATTTTCCCTGCAACTTTGAGTGAAATTTCAATCTTGAACTTCGAGCAAAATATGAGCAATTTTTCGAAAATGGAAAAGTTATTTCAAAGTCTTTTTTGTCTCTATGACCATTACCCTCACTACCCTCCTCCTCCTCCTCCTCCTCCCCCCCATCAATCAACCATTACCAGATTTTGAAAATTTATAATTTTCCCAATAATGGAATTCTTTCAGAATCGATTAGACCAAAATGAGGGAAGTGAATTCCATTATTGGGAAAATTATTTAAAAAATCTTCCAGATAGGAAAGCAATTTGTAACATTTATTGAGAAATTTCCAAAATTGATGTTCTGAGCTGAGAAAAGTTTCGAATACTTGGATTTTTTTCAATGAATTTTTAAAAATTTTGTAAGGTAAAAATCATAAGGCTCCTTAACAAATGTTGAAAATTGCATTCCAATCTGGAAGATTTTTTTTATCGACTTCTCTTATATTGCTGTTTCTATTATTAGTAAGATTTTTCATGCAAAATTTGAGTGGGAATGCAATTTTGTCATTTCCTTACAAGCATATCAATGTTTGTTGAAATTTTAAAAAATTAATGAAATGCTTAACTCATCTGTCACTGAAAAAATTACCAAGACTTTTCTCAAGGTCGACTGAAGGGATTAAAAAGTTCGAAAAATGAACGAAAATTCTGCGAGGAAAATGCTTGACACAGTCATATAAACACGTCTCTGTACGAATTTCTCATTTTAAAATTCAATTTCGTCCTTTTTTGCATGGTCAAACTAACCAGAGGAGAAGTAGAGGAGTAGCTTGTACCAAAAGTGAAAGTTTACTACTTACATTTTAAATCAAAAAGATTGTACTTCTGTTTGAAAAAATTAGAAAAGAATGTTTTGTTTTTTCAGTCAATAAATTGTTACGAATTGGAAAAAAAATCATATCTATGAGTGGGAAAGGTTTCAATTTTAAACCTTCCAATTGAATAAATTTTGATATTTTCTTTGGAAAGTAGGCAAACTGCAAGCTACACTTCTTCCCTTGCGTTCATTTTAATTCAGATCTACAAAAAATTGCCAACACTTCATGGATTTTTTTCCAAACTCAAAGTTTTCCTCACTTTCGTTGAGAATTTCAACAATTTTAAAGATTTTTAAATAAATTTTCCAGGGTTTTAAAAATATTTTGAATATTTTTTCCAAAATCTGTGCCGAAGAGTGTACCTCAAATTTTACTAACTAATTTCCCAAAAAATGGGGTTGACTAAATAAAATATTTCAAATCCACAAATTTTGAAAAAAGTTAGAAAGTTTGAATTGACTAAAAAATTCGAGAGTTTGAAAAGTTTCAGAATAATCTTCATTTCATTTAAATAAAGGTGAAGTAAGTACTGAATTTGAGTTGAAAAAATTTTCAAAAAATTGAGTTAAAAAATAAGAAAAAAATTATTTAAAAATGTATAATTTTTGAAAATTTCATTCCAAATTGCCACCAAGTCCCTTGATAAAAAAGAAATAAAAATTTTCCTAATTTCAAAATATTCAATTAAGTACTTATTTGGCATGAAGAAGACCTTTTTTCGCTTTATTTTTCGACTGATAAAAAAATAATGTTCTTCAGTCCAACATTTTTTAAAAATTTTATTAAAGATTGTTACAAAGTCCCTTGATAAACGAGAAAAAAATTTTCATTTGAAAATATAAAATTGTGTGGGCTAAATTGGAAGAAGATTTATACCATAATTTTGAAAATGAAGATGAGTAGTAAGTTATTGAGCCCGAGCTAAGGCTAGGGCGAAATTTTTTTTATATTCTCAAATTTTCCCAACTTTCCTAAATCCACAAACCTGTTTACACGACAAAAAAAATGGAAAGGAATCCAAAGTTACGAATGAAGATTTTCCAAAGTTCAATTTTGTGCTTTACTGCAAAAGCTCAACTTTTGATATTACAAGAAATCTTTTAGAGCCCTATTTGAAATTTTATTTTAAAAAAGTACCTATGATGACCTCAAAATTGAGGGCAAATTTTTTTTAATATTATAAAAAACATGTTACTTACAGATTTTTTCGAAGCTGGGAGGGGAGAGTGAAATCAAGAGATTGGGTTGAAATTCGCACTCGAAACTTTCAAAATTAGCGCAATATTTTCGTTCATTTTTCAATTTTTTTTTAACCCTCTCAGCGGACTCTTTAAGGGGGAGGGGGTAGAATTTCAAATGTCCAAATCATTTTTAAAATGAATTTTTTAAAAATTTGTGGGGTAAAAATTAGGTAAATTTTTGAGATCCCTCTACTCCTCTCCCTTTTTAAATCAATTGATCCTGAAAAAATTCCATTTAATTGGATAAATTATGAATTTTTAAAATTTGAAGAAATCTGGTAGCAAGGGAAGTCGTGAGTACGAATGAAAGGCCAGTTGAAGGTTGTTTTGTTATTGGGAAAACGTAAAAAACGTTCGAACTGCTTGTAATTATTCAAAAACTTGAAATTACGAATATTTTACCCCTTCATGCTCCAACACTGTCAAATTTTCCAACATTAAAATATTTTGGGTTGCGAAACGACCAACTTGAAGGGATGAATTGAAGCAATTGGCAAATCCAGCATTCTATTCGAGTAATTTTAATGATAGAAGTACGAGTACGAATAATTAATTTTTTTTTTTTAAATCATTAGAAATAATATTATTGCTACATTTCTTTTTTTAAGAACAAAAAATGATAAAAATTATTTTTAAGGATCATTCTTGACCACTTAATAAAATTTTCACTTTTTTTTAATGCACCATACAGACACTCAATTGCAAGGAGGATTTTCCAAAGACGTGTGTCGCAGTATGATCGCCATGATGGACGTTGATCGTTCTGGAAAACTGGGATTCGAAGAATTCAAAAAATTATGGATCGATATTCGATCCTGGCAGGTAAATAAAACCTTTCTAAATCAATCGTGGTTTTTTTTTCGAATCGAGAACTACATAGAAAAATTCATCATTTGTTTGCAGCGAGTGTTCAAATTATACGACAAAGAAGGTACTGGATTTTTGAGCCCATTCGAGCTCAGAGAAGCTCTAGCCTCCGCAGGGTATCACTTAAACACCCATATCCTCAATGTGCTCGGTCACAGATACGCTGGTAAAGATGGTAAAATTGCATTCGATGATTTCATGATGTGCGCTGTTCGTTTGAAATCTATGATGGGTAAGATACTTTATAATTTTTTTCAAACAAATTAATGAGCAGATGAAAATTTTATATTTTCTTAACGTGCGATTTTATATTTCCACAGAAATTTTCCAAGAACGTGCTGCTGGTAAAGATATCGCTTCGTTTAAACTTGAAGAATGGATTGAAACTACTTTATATTCGTAATTTTCACTTTTTAAAATTTTTTCTGCGTGCTTTTGTATGTGTGTTTTTTTTAACTGCTTACGACCATGTTTTTTTTATTTATATTTTTATTACATTTTATATTTTAATTTTTTTTTTGCAAAAAGTTTAAATTTATCGTGAATCTCGTTTTTTTTTTCTATCGTTAAATAAATTTTTGTTTACGTTCTTTACCTTTATTTCAATCGATTTTTTATTTTTTGTAAAAATGAAACTTTTCCAATTTTGAAATTCACAGTGATGACGATGAGGTCTAATCGAGTATATTTTCTGCACTAACGAAACCATAATTCGTTGCTATTTTTTTGATTCGATTGGACATATGAGTAAGTATTCCTCATTTCAGGGGAAGTAAAGATGCCTATTATAAGCAGAAGTTTTATCGTCTAAAAATTATATCCAACCATATTTAGTCCAAATTCATTCTTCATGAAAAAAAAACATGATACTTGAATTAATTTTAAAATTTTCTCAAGTTGAAATTTTCTTGAAATTTTTCTTAGAACACTTTCCAATTTTGCATAAGCATTTTCTTGAAAATTATCAACCCTTAGATCTAAAATTTTTCAACCCTAAAATCTAAAATTTTCTAAAAAAAATGATCGGCACAAAATTTTTTTCAACTGTAATTTCAAACAACCTCAATTTTTTTCCAACCTCCAAAATTTTTTTGATCAAACGAAAAAAATTCGCCATTCTAAATTGATCTTATTATTAGATTACCAGTTGAAATACATATTAAAAATTCAAATTTTTATGCAGCGAGCAGATAATTGTCACCATTCCAGTTTTATAGAGGAAAATTCCCCGTTGATAGGAACGATGCATTAAAATACTACTTGTAGAACTACTTTGCATCAGCAATTTCTCGTTGCATTTTTCAATTTATGTACATAGAAAATTATAAACTCTAAATACCTAAACTGTTTCTCCACATGACAATGTTTTCACCAGAAATAAATTTACATGAAGGTATCATTAAGTATTCAAAAAATTGAGAAAAAAATGTTGAATTAATGTACCCACTGAATTTTGTGTAAAAATTCTACTTACATAATTACTTATAGATAATTGGGCAAAAGTCCATATACATTTTTAATTCGTTTCTTGGAAAATTGATCTTTTTGTGTTAGTTAGATTTGGTGAATTTTAGAGCTCGATCGTGTAATTCAATCACATTTAATTTGTTCACATCGGTGTAAGGTTGATTTTCTAACTGATCGCTTTTTTATTCTTTATAAATTTCGTTTCGATAGGTATTTTTAATTGTGATCATTTTTGATATTCGGGTTGAAAAACAAACGCATTTGTGATTCTCCCTTACCAAGTTTACAGTGTGGTTTTTTTTTAAATTCTATTTTCAAGATAATTACTGGATCTATTTTTCTCTATAAGAAATATCTGTTTCGACTTTTTTCGTTCATCAATCAATTTAAAATCGAAGAATTTTCAAATTGCGGATCAATTATTACCGTACTTTTTGAAAAATATATTTTAATAGCACAGGAGCCAACAGGGAAGAATGAGAGAATATTTCATGAACGATTTCATCAAAAAAGTAAGTTACTCATAAACAACTCAATCATTGTTTAAATAGTCAAGTGTGTGAAGGATCTCATTAAATGTGATTCATGGAGAAACAAATTGTTCAATATCAGTAAATTTTCATAAAAATTTAGTCGTTCATGAACAATTTGCTGAGGAATTGGTAAAGCACCCAGCGAATTCCTCATTATTTTCATGATTTAACAGCTAGAAGAAAAAAGTTCAGGATTCAGACAGAGAGTCGGCGAAGCTCAAGATTTTTATAAATTACGAGATGAGTTGCTCGCAAGACAAGAATTATTTGAAGATCCGGATTTCAGAGCTGTTAGTTCGTCGCTCTATTACAGTCAAGAATCTCCCAGGACGTTCGAATGGCTTCGTCCGACAGTACGTCGATCAATTCGTGATAAATTTACCGTCCTTTGGGCATTTTACCATTGATTTTCGACAAAATTAATTTTATTACCGCAGGAAATTAATGATGATCCCGATTTTATCGTCGAAGGAGCTTCCAGATTCGATATTGTGCAGGGTGAACTCGGTAAGTCACTCGATTATTTTGACAAAGAAAAAAAATACATGAAAAATGGGATACTCCAAAAAGGAGTAAGGTTCTGAAGATTTTGAAAATAGGTAATCACGATTTGAAACAACTGTGCGTGGGGAAATGAAATAAAATTATAAAATTAGGAAAAAGTTTGTCAAATTTGGAAAATTAAGAATTTTAAATGATTTTAACGATTGAGAGAAAATAAAAAAATCAGGTTAGTATACAGTATGACACAAAAGTCTTGTCCACGGAAAACACTTCATGATATCTCGAAACTGAAAAGAGATAGTGGGATGATTCAAAGGGCAATAAGTATGTTCTTGAAGACAAGGTCATTGAAGATTGATAGTCAAATTTTCAGTTCTACCTACAGGGTGTCCACAAATTGAGAAACCGGTTTTGGTTAAAAAAATGGGGGTCTAGGTTTTTTATGGATTTGAAGTCTACACACTGAGACGATTAAAATGTGATAATTTTTTTTCGAAACCGGTTCGATAATTTGCAACCGGTTGTCAAAAATACCCCGAAAATCGAGATTAGAAAAAATTTCCAAATGAAATTGGTAAAGCTTTGTAAGCCAAACATTGTCAGTGAACTCATTTTTTGAAATTTCAACAATAAAAAAAGATATGAATTTTTTTTAGATTTTTAACGGTGCGGTGTTCAACATTCATTTGAAAAAAAATTTCATACCTTTTTTGTTATTGAAATTGTCAGATTACCGAGAGTGAACCGATTCAAAAAATGAGTTCACTGACAATGTTTGGCTTACGAAGCTCCACAAATTTCATTTCGAAATTTTTTTCTAATCTCGATTTTCGGGGTATTTTTGACAACCGGTTGCAAATTATCGAACCGGTTTCGAAAAAAAATTATCACATTTTAATCGTCTCAGTGTGTAGACTTCAAATCCATAAAAAACCCAGACCACCATTTTGTAACCAAAACCGGTTTCTCAATTTGTGGACACCCTGTAGGTAGAACTGAAAATTTGACTATCAATCTTCAATCTCCTTGTCTCCAGGAACATATTGCCCTTTGAATCATCCCGATATCTCTTTTCAGATTCGAGATATCATGAAGTGTTTTTCGTGGACAAGACTTTTATTCAAAAGCAGCCGACAGCATTTAAAATATTTAAATAAATAGGTAAATAGGTGTCTAGTTAGGTACTCTGATGAGTGAAAATCAAATGAAAAAAAAAAAAAAATGAAAACCATAGGAAAAAATTGAAAAACCCGCACAAAACTAAAAAGAGAAAATTCAAAGAAATTCATACTCGTAATTAAGATTTTAAAAAAATACTATGTTCCTACTTTTATAGAGAATTTTAGAAAATCATGGACTCCTAGAATAGGCAATTAAAAACTAAAGAAAAAGTCCAAAGTCAAGGAAAAGATTTTTGAAAAAAAAAATCACCCATACTTGAAAAGACTAGAAAGAATTTCAAGTTTTAGAAAAATTACTTAGCTGAAATATGCAGAAAATTTCAAAGGAAAAAATTGGGTATCACTGAATTTCAAAATTCAAAATCTGAAAAAAAACCACTCAAAATTATCATCGATAATTTCTACTTTTCTTTTCAACAGGTGATTGTTGGTTACTGGCAGCAGTTGCCAATTTGACTCTGAATGAGCAGTTATTCAGTCAAGTGGTTCCTTACGATCAGGGTTTTAAAGACAAATACGCAGGAATCTTTCATTTCAGGTAAAACCAATGCCGTGGAAACCTAAAACAAGCCCACCACCTCCAGATTCATTACATTGCTCATAGATCCATAATACCAGGATGAAGTCTATTCTCTTTGAAAAATGAAAAATTTTCCCATTTTTCTTGCTATAAATTTGCTAAAAAAAAAAAAAAAAAACACGAACCAATTTGTCCTTCGGAAAATGTTGAAAATTATCGTTTTTTGAATTTTATAATCATAAAAATTCCTCCAATTTTCTGGTTTTCTTCCCAGCAAAGTAAAATTTCCATCATTTTCTGACTTTTTTTTTTGCCAATAATCATTATGACAGACAAGTAAGCACAATTAAATCATGAAAAATCTCACAGGTTTTGGCAGTATGGTCGGTGGGTAGACGTTGTAGTCGACGACAGATTACCTACCGTGGGTGGAAAACTCGTATTCATGCATTCTTCTCAGCCTAATGAATTTTGGAGTGCACTCCTCGAAAAAGCATATGCCAAGTACGTACATAAGGAAATTAAATTTCGTTATTAACACTTTAGTTGAATTTTCATAATCTCAGTTAAATTCTGCCCTTCATCAGATAAAAGCTGAAACTGAATCGAACATCGTTGATACTCATTACCTTATTTTTTTACTCAAAATTTGTTCATTGTTGATAGATTACACGGATCGTACGAAGCATTGTCAGGTGGTAGAATCTGCAAAGCAATGGAAGATTTTACTGGCGGACTGGGTGAAAAGTTTGAGCTCAGAAAAGCTCCTGAGAATCTTTTCCAAATTATGTTGAAGGCTTATGAAAGAATGTCTTTGATGGCTTGTTTTATGGAAGTGAGTTATTTTCATTCGAAAATAAATTTCTTAGTTTTACGATTCAATTTATGTACTTACAGGCAGATCCCAAACCCAATAAGTTCGAAGCCCAAATAGCCGAAGGATTGGTCAAAGGGCATGCTTACAGTATCACTAAAATTAAATATGTTGATATAGCAACGCCAAACAAGAAAGGAAAAATACCTCTAATTCGATTGCGAAATCCTTGGGGAAATGAGACCGAATGGAAAGGAGCTTGGAGTGACAAGTAAATCTCATTAAAAATCATTTCCCTTCCCTTAAACAATAAAATAAATTCATTATTCCATTGCCAAAGATCTCCAGAATGGAATTTCATCCCAGCCGAAGAAAAACAAGCAATAGGGTTGACTTTCGATCAAGATGGCGAATTTTGGATGTCCTTCAAAGATTTCGTTGAGAAATTCGATAAATTGGAAATTTGTCTAATCAATCCGGACACCTTATCCAGAGATTTCAAAGGTGCATATGATAAACGCTGGGAAATGAGCGTATTTGAAGGCGAATGGGTTCGCGGTGTTTCAGCCGGAGGATGTAGAAATTACCCAGGTAAACATTTTTTCCTTTTGATAACTCAGCCTGAGAGAGAAATGTCTCTGTGAACTTGTGTATTTAATAAAACTAACCCTCAGATGCAGAAACTTTTCATTGTAATCCACAGTATCGTATTACGTTGAATGAAATCGACGAAGGAGACGAAGATAAAAAATGTACGGTTATCATAGCTCTGATGCAGAAAAATAGAAGAGCTTTGCGAAAAGAAGGTGCTGAAAATTTGACCATCGGATTTGCTATATATCGGGTAAATTCCCGCGGATGAAATATTCCAGATGACAAAAAAAATTACAACTGGAATTTTACGTTGATGATTTTTTTCTCAAACTAGCTCGAAAATCCGGAAACTCTTCCGAAACCTCTGAATATTGAATTCTTCCGAATCAATACTCCTGTCGAAGGTTGCCCATATTTTGTCAATTTGAGAGAAATTACGTGCAGATTTAAATTGTCTCCTGGTGTTTATTGCATTGTGCCGTCTACTTTCGAACCGAACCAAGAAGGAGAATTTATGCTGAGAATTTTCTCCGAAAATAAAAATTACATGGAGTGAGTTAAACAACCAAAACTACATCATCAAAATAATCGCCTCTCTGGAAACATTTTTAATTGAAATTGAAATTCAACAGAGAACACGACCAACGATTCGAAATTGGTGAAATAGACGACAGAGTAAAACTACAACCAGATGCCGAAGAAGAAAAACGTAACGAAAGATTGAAAAAATTCTACCGCAAGATTGCCGGCGAAAATTTAGAAATTCATTGGGCAGAGCTTAAAAAAATCTTGGATCATGTCATGAAAAATGGTATTTATTTCCAAAAGTTTCTCCTCATTTTTGATAATCTTATAAAATGCAGCTTGATGAGAAAGGAAAACTGAAAAATCTAATGTTTCTGTCGAGCAAGCTTCACCAGCTTCTCAGACAAATTGATTTGCAACAGTGATGGAAAACTGGAAACGGAACTGGAACTGAAATTTGAAAAAAACTGGATCTAAAACTGAAAAACTGGAACTGGAATTGGAATTGAACTGAAATGATGAGAACTAAAATCTGAAAATTTTTCTTTCGCTAAATAAAATTTTCACTTAATTAAAATCACATTACCATATACTTAACACATCAAAAGTTTTTTCGAAAAATTCAAGGGTTCGTCAACAAATTTACAATCGAGTAAAAATCCAAATTTTTGAAAATTTTATGCACAATACATGTTCAATTTAAAATTTTTACTAAAAATTTAAAAACAAAAATGACCTTGAACGAACCTTAAAATTTTACGTAGAAAAGTGAATAAAGAAAAAATGTGTTATAAATTTGAAAATTCCATACAATTTTAAAACATCCTCACACACACTCTTTAAATTCCTATTTTTTAATTGAATAATTATTCAGGACTCAGGAAGTCGGGACCAGGATCGAGTCATACAATTTCTCAAAAAGATTATTTCCCAGTTGTTTTTTCCGGAAAAATTTTGTGTTGAGCTAGAATAAGTATATGAAAAATGAAAAAAAAAGTACTTTAAAAAGAAAAAAAACCAAAGTTTAATTTTTGCAGAAAATTTTAAATTTTTTTTCATCTCTCAAAATTAAAAAAAAAATGAAATTTTGGAACTGGTATTTGGAACTTTAACTGAAATTGAAAACTGGAACAAAAAAATATTGAGAATTCGAACTGGAAATTTAAAATTGTGAGAACTGAAATTGGAACTGGAACTGGAATTAATATCATTTCAGTTTTCCATCACTAGCAAAATTTAATGCAAATTGGACTAATTGTATGATTTTTGGAAACTTGACAATTTTTTTTTTCATTTTTGAGAAAAAATAT
Source organism: Pseudococcus jackbeardsleyi (assembly GCA_038380155.1). Classification (NCBI taxonomy): domain Eukaryota; kingdom Metazoa; phylum Arthropoda; class Insecta; order Hemiptera; family Pseudococcidae; genus Pseudococcus; species Pseudococcus jackbeardsleyi. Next base: position 48,325,807 of record CM076239.1, read on the forward strand.
TTTTTAGTGCATATCTCATTCCTACAGAATTTCAGAAAAACAATTTTTTCCGTCCTTTTAGAGTTTCTAGCTTACGAAGGGTAATACTTGATGTAAATATGTGACCCTGCCGAAAAAAAAAGGACCTCGTGTAAAAAAAATTGATGCATCATTTTTCATGTTTTTGGTCCAAATGACACCAAATCTTGAGCAAACATAAAAATAAAGACATCGATTTTTTTTCACACAAGGTCCCTTCTTTATGGCAGGGTCACATATAAGAGAGTACGAATAATTGGATTTTCATTAAAATGATAAAAAATATTTTACATTATTGCATTTTTTCAACAACAAAGGATCATCGTCGACCTTTTATTGAAATTTTTGCATTATTTAAACCTACTACACAGAAACCAAATCGGAAGGAGGATTTTCTAAAGATGTGTGTCGCAGTATGATCGCAATGATGGATATTGATCGTTCTGGAAGACTGGGATTCGCAGAATTCAAAAAATTATGGATTGATATTCGATCCTGGCAGCGAGTATTCAACTTATACGACAAAGAAAGTACTGGATTTTTGAGGCCTTTCGAGCTCAGAGAAGCTCTGGCATCTGCCGGGTACCACTTAAACACCCATATCCTCAATATTCTCGGCCATAGATACACTGGTAAAGATGGTAGAATTGCATTTGATGACTTCATGATGTGTGCTGTTCGCTTGAAATCTATGATGGGTAAGATATCTCACTCTTTTCATTTATATAAATAAAAAATAACAGGTTAAAATGATTTCTCAAATGATTAATATCACTTTTTTCCAGAATTTTTTCAAGAACGTGCGGCTGGTAAAGATTTAGCTTCCTTTAAACTTGAAGAATGGATCGAAACAACTTTATATTCGTAATTTTTACTTTTTAAATAAAGTGTGTTCAATGCTTGCGATCATGTTTTTCAATATATTTTTATTTCATTTTATGAACCCATAGAAACAAATATCCCACGAAATTGGTTTCTATTTTGAAATTCGAAAAGAAAACGATTTTTTCGAGGGAATAGAATCAATTACCAAAACCTTTTTCTAACAATTTTTCAATTTTTATAAAAAAATTATACCTAATTTTGTTGGGGAAAAACGGACTGCTGAGCCATTGCTCCGAAAGTCCAATCGATATTGATCACCCACAAAGATATGGAGTCCGAAAGGCGGCATAATACCGAATTTCGCATTTTTAAGAAACTCTGCACATGCAACTGTTAAAGCACTAATTTTACGTCATTTTTGTGTGTTCGACTGGCCGATAATATCCCAGACATCACGCAATGTTTTCAAAACAAAACTAGACCCATTACGTCTACACGAGGCAACTTCGAAAGTCTTGAAGTTCATTTTCATTTTTCAATAATAGTGCCATCAATTGAGAGTGAAAATGCCATATCGTTTTCAGAACATAGATGTTTACAACGTGAGTTAATTTTGAATGATAATTTCTCGCTGATGCTTTCGGTAAAGGGAGAATCACCATTGCTCAATTCTCTCAAGTACCTATTTCACGCTATTTTTCACGCACCAAAATCACTAAAATTTTTCAGAATTTTTTCATTTTATTTCTCCGTTGTGAGATGGTCATTTAATATCTGAAATAGTCGTAGATTTGATTGCGACCGATTGATTTTACGTAGTGCGATTGTGAATACGTTTTTAAAAATAAGTTGGGTTTTGTTAAAAACCCACTAGGCCTATAACGAATCGATATGGCACGTTTGTAGCATTTTTACACATTGTATATCACAATACGTACAAAATCCTCAATTTTTGTACCTATTCGTCTATCAAAAGAGGTACTTAGGCGAAATACCTATTTTTTTCTCAATTAACAAGCGTAATCCGCTCGTGTCAATGCTCAGTGTTTTGTTAACGCGCCATGCATGCAGTTCCCTCCATTTTTTTTTAGGAGGGTTCAAAGTGAGTATAAAGATCTAAAATAACAAAACAATTTTTTTTTTTTTTTTGGGGGGGGGGGAGGTTGAAATGAGTTTTTTACGCCTTGCCTTGACGTTTGAAATATGTAATAGTTTGTTTTTTCGTGATTGAAAAAATGAGTAAGTACCTACCTTATTTAATGACCAGAAAATTGTTTTCACGTTCTAAAGCGTTATTGAAAATTTCTATTTGATGTAATTTGAGGAGAAAGGGATGCAAATAACACTTTGCCCCACCACAATTTTTTCGGGGGGGGGGGATGCAATATCCCTCGTACCCCACTTTCGGATCCCATAGGCGCCACAAAATTTCTAGAATTAACTTAGACTGCGCTTGCTCGGTGTTATATTTTCTATCAGTGGCTTTGACATTTGACTAGTTCGTAAATATTCATCATTTTGACTCAAATGGGATTTTAATGATTCAAAGCTAAATTCATTTCAAATTCAACTTTCTCAACTGTATTAATTTCAAATTTCTTTAATTCAATTTTTTTTAACATTGAAATTTTTCAAAAATTTGAAATTTAATTATATTTTTTCTGAATTTTATATTCACATTTAAAAAAAATCTCCAATAAATTATTAAGCTGGTAGAAATTTAAAACCATGAAACCATTTTTTTTGGAGTTTAAAAAATTGGAGGAAAAATTTTAAAATTATGAAAAAATTATTGGCTGGAAGAAATTTTTTTAAAATTTTATAAAAAGTAAAAATTTTAGTATTAAAAATTTTTCAACTTCAATGTCTCCAAGATCATGCAGAAAAAAAGTGACCTTTTCGTTTTTTAATGCTTTACGTTCGTTTGAACCAATTTTTAGAATTTTTCACTGTAGCTGAATTACTCTGAGTGTAGAAAATATTCGCTTTTTAATTATTACTTTCGAAAATTCGCGCTCGCTCTCGTTATTCATAAGTGCGTTAAATGTTCGTTAGATTTAAGTTCGAAAATAATACGTGGTTTCGTATTATAGTTATTACTGGCTACGTCCAGAAAATCTTTCAAATTATTTTTAAGTCGATCGTTGAACTTTTCGAGTTCATTACTGTACGAAACGTTATACGACGAACGCGAGAGAATTTTTCCTTTTCGGTCTTAGGACCAAATTTTGTAAATTTCTTTTGTAATTTTATTAAATAATAAAATTACGTTATTTATCGAAAAAGAAATTTTGAATCGTTTTATTTCAATGCCGCGGATTTTGATTTTTTAATTTCGAAAAATCTACGATTTACAACACTGAGGAAAAAATGCGATTTTTCCTACCGAAGGCCACCCCCCTTCCCGCTGGATCGGTTATAAATTTTTCTCATTCTACATAGAAATAGAATGTACTATAATTATGCAAAAGAACCACTCCTCAAAGTCTATGATTTTTGGTGATTATTTGTGTTGATAAGAAAAAATCTTTAACTTTGATTTTTTTGCGAAGGTCACAGCATCCTCCCATCTCGTCCAAGGGAAAATTGCAAATTATAAAATTGTTCGTTTTTCAATTCTCTAAAAATTTTGTTTTATTTTTTTTTCTCGTAAATGTCCAATTTTGAAAGTTATACTCAATAGTTTGAAAGACAAAATTTCCAAACGTGAGATTGCATACGAAACTCCCTTTTTCTGCTAATTTTTTGTGGGGTCAAAATCTAAAAAGGACGATACAATTTGTACGTTTTAAGAAATTAATAGCAATGTGTAAATAAAAAGTAGGTACCTAGTAGGTGCATACTTATTAAATTAAAGAAAGGAGAAGCTGGAATTTTTTTTGAAAAAATCTGCTTGTAGCCCAATAATGAACAGAGAAATACCTTACCAAACCATGAGAATTTTCATTGAATTTGGCCGAGTAGATTTTTTGAGAAAATGAAGAAAAACGTAGCAAAAACATCGCTTTCAAGAGTCTTGTATACGCTTTCAACATAAATCGTACATCTTTCAAAAGTTTATGAGTGGACCAATTTAACAAAATCTTCAAAATGGTATATTCACTTTTAAAATTGATACAATTTGATAAATTTCCCAGTTTACTCAGTTAATTGATTTCAGAATCATAGACATTTGTACAGCGAGGCGTCACCCCCCCCCCCCACCCGCCAAATCAGGCCTCAAATTTATGGTTATTTTCGTTGTTCATGGCAGCTAGGAGAAAGAGGTTCAGGATTCAAACAAGGAACCGGTGAAATACAAGACTTTTATAAATTACGAGATGAATTGGTCGCAAAAAAAGAACTATTCGAAGATCCAGATTTCAAAGCGGTCAGTTCTTCACTGTATTACAGTCAGGATTCTACCGAGACGTTCCAGTGGCTTAGACCAAAGGTGCGTAGATCAAACCAAGATGTAAATATTTTTACAATTGATTTTCTACAACTGATTTTCTTATCGTACCTAGGAAATTTCCAATGATCCCAAATTCATAGTCGAAGGAGCATCTAGATTCGATATCATGCAAGGTGATCTCGGTAAGTGCAGTTTATCTCGATTATTTCGACAAAGAAAAAAAGCTGCAATGAAAAATATGATTTTCCGAATTGAGCCAATTTTGAATTTTGAAGGGCAGGGTTTTGAAAATTTCGAAAATACTTGAGAAAATTGGGGGAAAATTTGCCAAGATAGAAAAACTGAAAATTTTGAGTCCATGAAATAGGGAAAAATTGATACCCAATGGATTTTTTCCCAATTCAAAAGATGCAAAAAAATTGAAAAAAACATTAAAAGTTGAAAAATTATTCAGAAAATGAAAAGAAATCGTTTATCGAAACGAATTGCAGGCAGATTTTGAAAAATTAAGAAAAACACATTGATATGTATTAACGTATAAATTGTAAACATTTTGCTTACATCGAAAAAAATTTTAAAATGAAGTTCAATACATCCTCGTATCCATTCATATATGTAGGAACATAAATTGATTCAACTTCAGCTTCAATTTCTTTTTTTTTTTTCAACAGGAGATTGCTGGTTTTTAGCAGCAGTTGCTAATTTGACTCTGAACGAACAACTGTTCAAGCAGGTGGTCCCTCACGATCAAGGTTTCAAAGACAAATATGCTGGAATGTTCCATTTCAGGTATGCATTATGCAATCATTATTAGAGAAAATAATTTTAATCCATCATTTTGAAACATTTTCCTGATTCAATACGTTGTCCATAGATCAATACTAGAATGAAAGTCTTCTCTTCTGGATTAAAGAAATGGAAATTCTTGAGATTTTTATACAATTTTTTTGCTTTACATTTTCCAAAAAAATTGAACCTTTATTTATCCTTCGAACAAAAAATTTCAGGAAAGAGAAAAATGTTGAGAATTCTTGCTTTTTTGTTGTAAATCATCAAAATTCCTCCTATTTTCTGTCTTTTCTTGTTTTTCTTGACATAGACCCTACATTAATCAAGCACAATTAAATCATGAAAAATTTCACAGATTTTGGCAGTATGGTCGTTGGGTAGACGTTGTAATCGACGATCGATTACCTACCATAGGCAGAAAACTCGTTTTCATGGATTCTTCTCAACCTAATGAATTTTGGAGTGCACTCCTCGAAAAAGCATATGCCAAGTACGTACATAAGGAAATTAAATTTCGTTATTAACACTTTAGTTGAATTTTCATAATCTCAGTTAAATTCTGCCCTTCATCAGATGAAATCTGAAACTGAATCGAACATCGTTGATACTCATTACCTTATTTTTTTACTCAAAATTTGTTCATTGTTGACAGATTGCACGGATCGTACGAAGCATTGTCAGGTGGTAGAATCTGCGAAGCTATGGAAGACTTTACTGGCGGACTGGGTGAAAAGTTTGAGCTTAGAAAAGCTCCTGAGAATCTTTTCCAAATTATGCTGAAAGCTTATGAAAGAATGTCTTTGATGGCTGGTGCAATCGAAGTAAGTTAAATTCATCTGAAGAATTTTTTGGATTTGCGAATGGACGAGCGTGATTCTATACCTAATAAAATCTGATTTATCTACAACCAGGCAGATATTGGTACGACTGAAGCCCTAACAGCCGAAGGATTAGTCAATGGGCATGCTTACAGTATTACCAAAGTTAAATATGCTGATATAGCAACGCCAAACAAGAAAGGAAAAATAGCTCTGGTTCGATTGCGAAATCCTTGGGGAGATGAGACCGAATGGAAAGGAGCTTGGAGTGACAAGTAAAACTAAAAAAAAATTCTCATTTTAAAAACAATAAAATAAACTCATTCTCATTTCACCAAAGGTCTCCAGAATGGAATTTCATCCCAGCTGAAGAAAAACTAACAATGGGATTGACTGTTGATCAAGATGGCGAATTCTGGATGTCTTTCTATGATTTCGTCAAGAGATTCGACAAATTGGAAATTTGTCTAATCAATCCGGACACCTTGTCCAGAGATTTCAAAGGTGCATATGATAAACGCTGGGAAATGAGCGTATTTGAAGGCGAATGGGTTCGTGGTGTTTCAGCCGGAGGATGTAGAAATTACCCAGGTAAACATTTTTCTTTTTTGATAACTCAGCCTGAGAGAGAAATGTCTCTGTGAACTTGTGTATTTAATAAAACTAACCCTCAGATGCAGAAACTTTTCATTGTAATCCACAGTATCGTATTACGTTGAATGAAATCGACGAAGGAGACGAAGATAAAAAATGTACGGTTATCATAGCTCTGATGCAGAAGAACAGAAGAGCTTTGCGAAAAGAAGGTGCTGAAAATTTGACCATCGGATTTGCTGTTTTTCGCGTAAGTTCTCGCAGATGAGAAATTCCAAGTGGAAAAATCATTACAGTTTAAAACTGATGATTTTTTTTTTGATAGCTCTACAATCCGGATACACTTCCGAAACCACTGAACATGGAATTCTTTCGAACCAATACTCCTGTCGCTATTTGCCCATCGTTTGTAACTTATAGAGAAGTTACATGCAGATTTAAATTGCCCCTTGGCGTGTATTGTATTGTTCCATCTACTATAGAACCGAAACAAGAAGGAGAATTTATTCTGAGAATATTCTCCGAAAAGAAAAATCACATGGAGTGAGTGAAACAACTTTACAAAAATAATTCCTCCCTTTGGAACCATTTTTGAATAACAAATTTGAAATTCAACAGAGAAAACGACCAAAAAGTTGAAATTTGTGAAATAGATAACAGAGTAAAACAACAAACTCCAGATGACGACGAAGAAAAACGTGAAAAAAAATTAAAAGAATTCTATGGCAAGATCACTGGCGAAAATCCAGAGATTCACTGGGTCGAGCTTAAACAAATATTGGATCAAGTCATGAAAAACGGTATTTATTTTCGTAGTTTTCCATCATCTGCAGCTTGATGAAAAAAGGGGAGCTTAGATCGAATAATCTGTCAAAAGTCAATGCAAATTGGTCAATTTGTCTACTTTTTGCAACAAAATCCATCTCCCTTTTATTTCGCTGAAAAAAACTCCTTTTTGACGGATAGGTACCTTATTCAACTCTACAGAATTTTTTTTTATTCTCAATTTTTTTACATATTTTAAAAGCTTGGAGCTCATGATCCGTCTGTACTATCAGACAGGAAATGGGGAAAAAATATAAAGTCACTTATACGCATTTTTCAAAATTCATTGTTCAGCTTAAATGCAAAAAGCTCAACTTTCCACATTGTAAAAAGCTTTCGGAACTCCATTTAAAAATCGGTAAAAAATAAGCTTAATTACTTACTCAGCATAATTTTTCGCTCAAGATTTCAAAACTTCAGGAGATGACAGCGCTTATGAAATTTTTCTCAGGTTGGGCGAAATTTTTTAAATTTATTAAAGATTTCCTATAATAATATTCTTGATGAAAGAAATCTGAAATACTCAAATTGTTTTCAAAACGAAAATTTTGAAAAATTTGTGAACTATAATTCGGGTAATTTTTTGATACTCCTTTACTTCTCCTCTTCTAAGTTAATCGGTCTCAGAAAATTTCATTTAATATGAAGATGTATTAATTTTCAAAACCTGGCGACATTTGGCCGTGGAAACGGGGGGGGGGGGGTCGTGAGGAGAAAACTGAAATAATATTAGTTCCAGTTTTAGTTTCAGTTCTCAAAATTTCAATGTTCCAGTTCCAATTCCAGTTTCAGTTTTCGATATTTTCTGGTTCCAGTTCTACTTAGTTTCAAATAAACATTTCAAAATTCCAGGTTTAAAATTTAGGGAGGATAAAAAAAATCCAAAATTATCTGCAAAAATTGAACTTTGTGTCATTTTTGTTTTTTTAATTTTTAGTAAAAAAATTTTAATTGAATATTGTGCTTTGGTAAATTTCAATACCGGAATTTCCCACTTTTCCAAGTCAAATTTTTGAAATTTTGCATTTTTTCTGTTTTTTATTCAATTTGGAAATTTTTTGGAAACCTCTTGAATTTTTCGAAAAAAAATTGGTGGCTAAAGTAAGAGAAGAACTAAGAAAATATGATTTTAGTTGGACGAGAATTTAAAAGAAAGAAAATAAAAACTGAAATTTGCAAAAAAAAAAAAATGCTGGAACTAAAATTTAAATTACTTAATTTTAGTTCTAGTTCCAGTTTTCAGTTTTCACTTCTAGTTTCGATTATATTATGAAAACTTTACCCCTTCATGCCACAAAACTTGCAAATTTTCTCACACTGGCTCATTTTGGGTTGTGAAACAACCAATTTGAAGGGGCGAATTTGAACCATTGACTCATTTACCATTTTGAAGTACCTAATTTTAGTGATGTAAGAGTATGAAAAATTGACTGATCATAAACATTGTTAAAAATTAGATTATTGCTGCATTTCCTCAAGAACAAAAAATAAAAAAAATTATTTTCCAGGACCATTCTCCATCATTTAATGAAATGCTTGCACTATTTCACAGAAACTCATTTTCAAGGAGGATTCTCTAAAGATGTGTGTCGCAGTATGATCGCAATGATGGACATTGATCGTTCTGGAAAACTGGGATTCGAAGAATTCAAAAAATTATGGATTGATATTCGATCCTGGCAGGTAAATAAAGCCTAATTTTCAAATCAACCGATTTTTTTCTCATTCAAGCACTTACAATATATATATAATTCTTTGTTTTCAGCAAGTATTCAAATTATACGACAAAGGTAATACTGGATTTTTGAACCCTTTCGAGCTCAGAGAAGCTCTAGCTTCTGCAGGGTACCACTTGAACACCCATATTCTGAACGTGATTGGCCACAGATACACTGGTAAAGATGGTGAAATGGCATTTGATGATTTTATGATGTGTGTTATTCGTTTGAAATCAATGATGGGTAAGATTCATAATTTTGTTTTCCTAATTTTAATGAATTATGAAGAGGATCTTTTTTCGCAGAAATATTTCAAGAGCGTGCTGCTGGTAAAGATATCGCTTCGTTTAAACTTGAAGAATGGATCGAAACCACTTTATATTCGTAATTTTCATTTTTCCAATATTTTTCTGTTTGCTTTCGTATTTTTGTATACGCGTGATTTTTCTTGGAACTGCTTACAACTATGTTTTTTTTTCAATTTTTTTTATTAGGTAGGTACATTTTATATTTTACAAGGCTTATTTCTCTGGAAAAAATTCTCAATTTATAGCAAATCTTGTTTGTTTTCTATGGTTAAATAAATTTTTGTTCACGTGCTTCTCTTTTAACTCAACATATTTCTTTGTTTTTTGTGAAAATAAAACATGGCTATTTTTTCAAACACAGTCGACTATACAGCATCTAAAATAAACAAATTAAGGAGCAGGTAAACGAATTAATAAAAAAATGTTGGTAATGATTAATGAAAAGTATTCGCAAACTGTTTCAACGGCGCTGTTGTTTCAAAAATGAGCCTTCAGCGTGGGAATAAATTAATTTATTTATAGATTGAATCTCTAAAGTAATATTTCAACTCCTATAGTCCTACCATTATGAACACTAATTAACTGAAATAAATTCTTTGAACAAAGTCGACATAATTTCGTTACTTTCCAGTTTCCAGTTTTCTCGTTTTATAAAGTAGCCTAGAGAATTTTCTGAAGAAGAGAAAAATTTTAATTTCAAACTTTCACTTCGACGTAATTTTTATAAAATTCGAAACACTCGATAAGGATATAAGAGAAAGAGAGAGAATAACTTCAATTAATTCAAAATATTGATTCGAGAAGGAAATAATTTTTGAATGGTTTGCAATTTTTCAAACTGAAGTGTTTACAAAATATGTGAGAATTATTGATAAAGTGTTCAAATTTTCTTCGTGTAATTTTTTTTAGGAAAGTAATGAAAATAATAAAAAATTTGAATTTCGTGAGATGCAAAAGTTGCGAGTACATATTTTCGATGCTAAAAACCGAATTTTTATAACCTTTGAACAAGAAAATCACTCGAGATATCCAATACCTGGTTTAAAAATTGATAAAAAAATGAATTTAAAATCTTGATTTTTTGATATCCGAGTAATTTGATGAGAGTACGTTGTTAAAAAGAACCGCTTGAAACATCAAAAATGAGTGAAGTAGTGAAAAACGATGAACTAGAAGATTCGTTCATTGAGAAATATGCGACGTCGCGTTGTCGCGTCGCTACCCCGTATTTTTTTTTGAACTTCTCTTACTGAAAAATGTTGATCCGCCGTATTTTATCCAAGTCGACATGTGCAAGTAGATATATCTACACTTTACCTAAATACTAGTATCTTACGATAACAAATCCGTAAAAAAACAGCCCACAGCAAACGCTATACCTGAAATATTTTTAAGGGCTGTTCGTTGTTATATGTTTATCTTCCAGTTCACCGGTATTTAAACCGTCTGTTGTAAGCGGGAGTTGACCATTAAATAACCTTCCTATCTGATAATTCAATACCTGAACTCTAAAATGTGTTTTTTTCAAAGCGAATACATATTACCCAAAGACGGGTTACGGAATGGAAAAGTCTTTTATAAGCGTCGATGCATTACATCGGATGTGCAAGTCACTTCTAGGTCTATGGCATGACAAATGGTTCTACCTTTTTATGAGACGTATTTCAATCTAACCACTGTATGTCTGAGTTTTGGTGAACTAAACAGTCGTTGCCTTTTTACTGCAACTCCATCTCACGAGGGAGGTAACAGAACTGTCCTTTCCAAATATTAACCAAAGGTGGTCTAATTTGTTGCCCGTGACGCGAATATCAAAATTCCAGATCACTGGGTGCCCGTTTTGAAAATTGGTATGCGATCAAAGTTTCGATTTTACCTCAATTTTCACATTGGTTTCAAATGGATTTTTTTTTTGTGAAATAATTATTCGATGTGACCATAGTGATAGCTCATGTCGAAAGAACCGAAAAATATACAATACGCTTTTTACCTAAATTATATTCTGAAGAAGTAAACAGTGATGGAATACTGAAATTATATTAGTTCCAGTTCCAATTCCAGTTCTTAAAATTTTTTAGTTCCAGTTCCAATTCCAGTTCTCAATATTTTTTAGTTCCAGTTCCAAATACCAGTTCCAATTTTTTTTTTGATTTTGAGGGGTAAAACCTCAAAATTTTCTTCCAAAATTGAACTTTATAGTGTTTTTTCTTTTATTTTCAAAATACAGTTTTTTTATTTTTCATTCAAGCTCAACATAAAAGATTTCTAGGAAAAAACTAGGAAGTAATCTTTTTAAGAAATTTTACGACTTCTGACTTCCTGAGCCTAATTTTTCAACAAAAAATGCGGATGTTTTTAATTGGATGAAATTTTCAAATTTACAACATAATTTTTCCTCGTTCATTTTTCAATATAAATTTTTAAGATTCTTTTGAGTCGTTTTTGTTTTTCAGTAAAAAATTTTCAATTTAATATTATACTGTGGTAAATTTCAACACCTAAATTCTCGATTTTTCAAGTCAAATTTTCAAAAATTTTGAATTTTTACAGACTTTTACTCCATTTGAAAATTTGTTGACAAACCTCTGAATTTTTCGAAAAAAAATTGACAAGAACTTTCATGACATCACTACTCATACCGCTGAATTTTGACGTGTTTTTTTTCCAAACTCCAGAATATTTATGTCATTTTTAACTGGTTAGAATTTTCTGGAGAAGTTTTCCAATTTTTTTCCTCATAATTTTCTCAACTGATTTTTTTTCTGATGTTATTCTTCCACCATCAAATTTTTTCTCATTATTTTCTCGCCTGAAATTTTTCTAATGTAATAGTTCTTCATTGAAATTTTTCCTGAAGAATTTTTCCATTGTTGAACTTACACCTTTTTTGAAAAGAATGATTTCTGTTTGATTAACGTCATAAAAATTTTGAGGGGAAAAATCGAGTTGAAAAAAACGCTGAGAAAAAAAATTTAGACGTGGAGGAAATTCTTCAGAAAAAATTGGAAAAAATTTCAGAAGAGAAAATTGTGAAAAAATCATTTTTTCATGACGTCAATCAAACATAAATTATTCTTTTCAAAAAAGATGTAAGTAAATTCCACAATGAAAAAAAATACTCCACAATGGAAAAATTCTTTAGAAAAAAATTACAGTGGAAAAAACTGCGTCAGAAAAATTGCTGTTGAAAAAAATATGAGAAAAAAATTTGGCCGTAGAAAAATTACGCCAGGAAAAATTTGATCGCGGAAAAATTACATCAAGAAAAATTTGCTCGTAGAAAAATAATATCAGAAAAAAATTTCAGATGAGAAAATAAAATTACGAGGAAAAAATTTGAAAATATTACGAAGGTACCTATTCGAGTTCCAAGTTTGACATTCTTGTAAAAATTGGTGTGTAAATGTAATGGAAGAACAAAGAGAAGATGATTTTATCTGGGTGAATTTTAAAAAAAAAAAAAAAAAGAAAAAAAATGCAATTTTCAAAAAAAAAAATGCTGGAACTGGTATAAAACTGAAATTTATTCTAGTTCCAGTTCCAGTTTTTAGATTTCAGTTCTCATCATTTCAGTTCCAGTTTTTCAGTTTTAATTCCAGTTTTTTTTTTTTCAAATTCCAGTTCCAGTTCCGATTCCAGTTTTCCATTGAGTAAAATAATAAAACTCGAAATTAGAAATCTTACAATATTTCTTAAAATTTGGTAGACAGCCTCTGCAATACTCGAGTTAGACAAAAAGTGTATATCATATTTTTTGTTTCTCTAGACATGAACTATTTATTGGTCACATTAAACGATGATTTCCGAGATCATTTTTTTTCCCCATTTGAAATTCACGTGAAAATCCATATAAAATCAAAATTTTGATCGCACACGGTTGGAATGGGCACCCAGCGATTTGGAATTTTGATACTCGCGTCACGAGCAACAAATTAGACCACCTTTCATCAGTTCTGTCCAGGGGCGAAACTTGGAAGGGGGGGGGGGTGGAACACCCCCCCAATGTCAGTCGGCAAATTTTGGAAAAAGTCGGAAAATTTTGAATAAACTTGAAAAATTTTGAAAACAGTCGGAAATTTTTGGAAAAGTCGGCAAATTTTTCAGATAATGAACCATTACAAAACGAACTATTTCCTTTCTGGAAATCATCAATTTTTCACATCTTAGCCCTCGCTTCGCTCGGGCATATAAAATTAAAAATACATACATATATTATAAGAATATGGGTTGGAAATATCACCTCCCCTTAAAAACTAAAACATCAATTAAAATTAAGAAGTTTTAGTTTGAAATTCCATTTTTTTCAAAAAATTTTCGCCCTCGCTTCGCTCGGGCTCAGTAAATTTATAAACTTGATGGCCATCTCAAATGAAATTTTAGAAAATCTTCAATTTTTTGGAAGAATTTCAGAAATATCGTTTTTGTTTTGAAAATCAAAAAAGTAGCACAAAAAATAAGAATTTTTTTTTATTTTCAATGCGTGTTGATAATTGGTAAAGTTCTCTTTTTTAAAAAAGAAATAATGGTCGCCAAAGATTTGACATGTTCACTCGAAGTTTTTGTACATGTTCTGAGTAGAACTTTTGAGTCGGCAAATTCTGAAAATTCATAGGTTTCGAGTCGGCAAATTCGTGGATTTCACCCCCCTAAACCAAAAGTGAAGTTTCGCCCCTGGTTCTGTCAGTTCATGCAAACCAGTTTTAAAATTAATTCCCTGTTTCTTCGCTTCTTCTCTTGATGGTAAAGTAAAAAGTCGTTTGGTAGAGTGTGTGTTGTTTACGCGCGTTCTATGTGTTGTGTAACGCGTGGGAGGTGGGTGGTTTCGTTAGGGGTCTGTAGATCAGGTACCAGGACTACCAGGAGGAATGGAGAATCGAGGCAGTCGAGAACACGAGCATAATACGTATAAATAGACTATAGAGTAAGAAAAAAGGTAGAACCATTTGTATAGTCCTCAGTGCTTCGCGCTTTTCTAAATACACCGTACGTGAGTTTTCAGATAATAAAATCAACGAGTGCATGTTATTCACTTTAAAATTTAAAAAGTTTAAAAAAGTAAAAACTAACATTTTGATGCAAAAAATGAGCGTAAGAATTCCAATCTTCATTTTTATATTGACGACAGTGGTGGTCGAAAAAAATGCAGCATTCGAGATAACTACATTAAAAGGTATGTATAAATCCGGAAAAAAGCAAAAACAGAAAAAAACATTTCCTAAATCTGATAATTTTTAAATGAATTAAATAATTGATTGAAGAATTTTTTATACAAACTATAAGTAAAAAAAAGTGTACTCGTACATGAGAAAAGGGACTCAAATGTAACTTTTTCGTAACAATGAAGTCCCTTTTCTCATATACTTACAGTTTTTTGACTTATACGGTTTGTATTTTTTCACTTTCTTGACTAATACGATTTGTACGTGGGTATAAAAAATCCTTCGATTCGAAATATCGCGGTGATTTATGTTTAAAAACCTGTTCTGCAACTGATTGTTCTTCGGCAATAATCATACTCTGATGGTAAGTAATTGCCGTAATGAAATAATTTCTGTTCATCTTTCATTAATTTTGCTCCTTTTTTTCGTTTTTCTTATCGATTCTTTGAATTTTCGACATTAAAATGTAAGTAGATATTCACATTCAACTTGAAAAAAAAATTGTAAAAATGGGGAAAATTTATAACAGAATTTTTTGCGGGAATGTGTATCATGTAGAGCTCCAGTACTTTACCTATGTATTAAAATGAACTATCTACTCATCTATCAATACCAATTGATTTTTTGCAGATAATGCTGTTTCACCTTCTGAAACAAAAAATATCAGCGTAGCATATGTCACAGCTGACCATGGCAAAAATTTTTCAATGCAGTGTTCCTTAAAAAGTAAGATAACCTATACTATTATACTTGGGACTATTAGATAGATACTTAGTAATAAAATACAGCAGACAAAATACACCAGTACAGCTAGTTTCTACTTTAGTACAATATTCTGATTTTTTGAACTCGAATGAATTTTTTTATCAAGCATTTGAACCAATTTTTATTTGAGACATTTCGAAGAAGTTATGCAGGGCTGCGCTGACACACAAAATTTTTCAAAAACTTTTCGAAATATACTTTTGTTGATTGAAAAAAAAATTCTTTCCGGCGAAAAAATAATCTATTCAAAGTCGATATAAATTCCGTATTTTGGAATTTGACGATTCGCTGTTGGCTGCACTGGTGTATAAAATTTTCAAATTTCTTCTTCAATATTCACTTTCAGTGATTGAAAAAAAATTTCCCTTTAATTATTCGATGAAAAAAAAATCATTCCAGCATCGTGAAATTTGGTATTATTGGAATATTGCAATTCGCAACTTCTCAACCCCCCTGGTAGCGCTCTGTGTTTTGATCGGAGAAGGATGACGATGGTTTAAGGAGATATAGAAACTCTAATCGCAACTTTAAGTGCTACAACAGCTTCTCACACAATTTTTTTTGACTAAAAAAAGCACAAAATCAGTATTTTTTTCAAAAGGAGGTGCGCTTTGAGCACCCCCTGCTCCCCTGCACTTGACCCTTAGGGGCTCAAATTTTTTTTAGGAGGTTTCCCACTCAAAGTAAACCACCCAACCAAATTTGGTTGAAATCCAAGATATTATGTTTCTTTTTTCACCCCACAATCAATATTACCTATGACTAAATCTGCACGAAATTAAAAATACCCTGCGAACGACTGAATCGTTTTTTTTTTCAACTGTATGATTCAAGTGGTCCACTTACTTTTTTCCAAGTTCGAAATTTTTCATTTTTTTTCAGAGTTCGAATTTTTTCTCGACTACTTTTTTTCCCTCAAAATTAAAATTTTATTCAGAGTTCGAATTTTTTCTCGAATATTTTTTTTTCAAAATTAAAATTTTTTTCCAGAGTTTGTGAATTTTTTCTTCATCATTTTATTGAAATTTTTTTCCTAGTTCGAATTTTTTTAGAGGTCAAACTTTTTCTCGACTAAGTACATATTTTTTTTTTAAAATTAATTTTTTTTTCAGAGTTCGAATTATTTCTCGATTATTTTTTCAAAATTAAATTTTTTTCCAGAGTTTGAATTTTTTCTCCATCATTTATTGAAATTTTTTTCCGAGTTCGAAATTTTTTTTCAGAGGTCAAACTTTTTCTCAACTATTTTTTTTCAAAATTAAAATTTTTTCAGAGTTCAAATTTTTTCTCGATTATTTTTTTCAAAATTAAATTTTTTCCGAGTTCGAATTTTTTTCCCCAAGGCTAAGTTTTTTTCGATTAATTTTTCAAAATTAAAAATTTCCTTCAAGATAGAAGATCGAGATACTTTAAACAAAAAAGTAAAACACCAAAACCTGGACCTGTATTACAAACTTTTGATAATGTTAACGAATTTTTGAGTAAATTTTGAAAAAATAAATGAAAGAACAAGAACATTGAGAAAAAATTCGAACTCGGAAAAAAATAAAAAATTTCGAACTTGCTTAAAAAGCAAGTGGACCACTGGAATCATACAGTTGAAAAAAAAACGATTCAGTCGTTCGCTAGGGTATTTTTAATTTCGTGCCTGAAGCCTCTTTCGTGTAGATTTAGTAATATGTATCAATATTCTCAATCAAAACATGTTTCAAGCAGGGAATTTTTTTCGGTAAATTACGATTTAATCCAAGCAAGTAACTAGTAAAAACACTTAAGCGCAACAAATCGAGAAAATGGCTTTAAAAATTCAAAAATGGAAAATACAAATTTTTATTATTTAATTTTATTTTCATAATTATTTCCTCAATGAAAATTGAAAATCAACTCTCGTCCCGCAATTTTTTTTGAGTGACAACCGACAACCGTTATATACCACTAGGATATCTTTGTTTTTGGTTGCAATTTTTGTAATTAGTACACATTATAAGACCTCTAGTTTATGGTAGGTGTAAATAAAATATTAAATGATTTGCACGTTTTTATTTACACTGTGAAGATATTGGTAAACCACATACTTGGATGAAAGACAACAAACCATTACAAAATTCCGAGAACATACAAATAACGGAGAATGGATTAAAACTGCATCTTCTCGGAGCAACCTTGAATAGTGAGGGGATATATACATGCAAATGCGAAGACGCTGACTGTCAACCATACACTTTTCAACTCAATGTTCGCATGGAAAATGAAGAAGAGGTATGTGACTATGTGATATTAAATTTATAGCAGAATTGTAGAAACTCAAAAAAATGTTTCCGTTTCTGTCCCCGTCGTTTCTATTCCTCCATACAATGGTACCGTTTCACTGTAGCGTTTCCATTCCCAGATCGCCTCTCAAGTCTTGACTAAGCTAAGTTTGCTGGACCGGACTGAAAGACAGCGGCGCGATAGACTGGGGTTTTGAAAAAAGTTGAAAAAGTGCTTAAAGTGGTCGGAGAGTACCAATCAGGAATTTTTAAGGAGTGTCGAATAGAGATCAACTGACCTTCCAATATCTTGTTTTTCTCCTGTTAGGAGTTAGGACCAGAACAGCCAGAACATTAACCAAGTACATCCTTGAAATGAAGCCATTTTCCAGACTCCAGACCCCAGTTTTGACTGTTCTGAGACTTTGAGCGTTCTTGTTCTTCATTCCTTCATTCTTGTGGTTTTTTTTGCATTCTCATTCCTCATTTTTTCCATTATAAATTCTTCTTTGATGTTGTAACTGACGTCACAATTGAACTGGTTCGAAAATTTTTATGAAATTTCATTTTTTGGCAATAATTGATAAATTTTAAAAATATTTGTGTAAATACGCACAAACACAAAATGAAAGATTTTTTCTTTTTTCCACCAGTTCCTTATCACATGTTTTGATAAGATCCAATGATTCTGATTACTCAACTCATTTTTTACATACTGAGAATAAATCATAATTTCAAGTTCAAAGGAAAATCTTTGAGTGTCATGATTGTGGTAAACAGTAGGTATGAATGTTGGAAAAGTTTTTCATCCCACAGCCGGAGAAACGATACTGTAATTATCAATATTATGATTATGATTATTAGGAGGTTAGAGTGAGAATCTGAACTGGGGCCAAATTCACCTCTAATCCGGCCATACCCTTTGAACATTTTATTATTTTTTTTACACCCTGCTGGAAAGTAGGGACCTAGTGTGAAAGAAAATTGATGTCTCATTTTTCACGTTTTTGGTCCAAATGACATCCCATCTGGACCAAATACATAAAAATAAAACATCGATTTTTTTTACACAAGGTCCCTTCTTTACAGCAGGGTCACATATGCAAATTTGGTCTTACTCCTTGCGAATAGGAAATAATTTGTGCTGTAAGTGGGATGGAGATACCTTTCTCTTTATATGTAGGTACCCATATTATTCCTTTTGTACCTACTACCTACTTGTTAAAAATGCACCACATCAGTGTTGGTCAGATATCACTGCAGTTGCTTATCTAAAAGGAAAAATTTTGAACAAAAAGCACAGAACTTTTACTAATTTTTTTGTCTTGATTTTCAGCGTATTCAGCTAATCAGAAACCTGGTTCAATACATGAGCGGGATTTTTGTGACTACGTTGAGTCACTTCAATGTTACAGCCAATATGTTGGAACTATACAACACCATGTTCCAGTATGAGAGGCAAGATTTAAAAGTTGACGTTCAAAAGATTCAAGTTACAATTGGCAAAATTACAAAATTCAGATTCTTAGTGGTGGCATGTTCCAATCCATGTAAGAGAAACCACTGTACTACTTACTTAATCGAAAAGTTGAGTAAATTGATCGAGTGCCTACATATTTGATGTTTTCAGATGATGTGTTTGGTACGCAATATAACTGGCTGAAAGATGATAAATCATTAGAAAATAGTACTGATGCAGGGGTGTTGATTGGACCACTTTACATCGGACCATTGACTGAAAAACACAGTGGAAATTATACTTGCAAATGCAAACATACTAGCTGCGTACCTCTCACGCATACATATCAAGTGGAGGTATGTACATAGATGTACTTATTTCAGCATTTAGCCATGATTTTTTTTTTCACCAATACTTACTCTACTGAATTAAACAAAGCTGAGCTAAAATTTATTGAAAAGTTTTTGAAAAAAAAAATCATCTGATTGTTGATAGCATAGGTCAAGCATATAGGTACATAATATTATGCAGCTTTTCAATGGTGTAGACCAGAAAATTGAGCAGGTGAAAATAATGATTTTTGTCAAGGATGTTTTTTTTTTTGGTTATGGTATCATTGGGTATTATGAGGAATTGAACAGTGGCATAGCCAGAATTGTCTGAAAGGTTGGAAGCTTGTATGGGGTGGCTGCAAAATGAGTACAGGGGTGCCAGGTGCGTTCACTTCCTATGAAAAATAAGGTATAAACAAAGCAAAGATGTGCAAAGTTGTTTACAAAATTCATTTTTAATGCCATTTCATTTATATGAAACAGCTGTATAAAATTAAGAGAGCAAAAATGATCGATCAAAATCTGTCAGGAATGAAAAAATCTGATTGGCCAACGCTTTGTTTTGATTGACCTTATTTTCATAGGAAGTGAACGCAACCCTGGGCTTTTGACACGGCTGATTTATCTTTTTGCTGTTGTGATTCAATGTTGTGCCTAGAAAAAAGAAATTTGAAATTTCGTCAATATTCAAATTATTTCACTGCTGCGGTGTTTACTTTCGAGTGCTAAAGTGTTGCAAAACAGGCTATCATGATTTTTTTAAAAAGTTTTTTCCTTTTTTTCTTATAACTGAATAGTGAAACATGTGATTTGATTGGTGATGAGGGACAACAAATATTTACCTCAACAAGTCCTTATCACTCAAATTTAAGTCCAACCCTAGTTTTTTAAAAAAATTTTTGCGATAGTATCGATAGTTGCTTAACAATATATCAAAACTATATAGATAGTTCTTCAACACTACAATGGGCTGCGTTCACTTTGGGTTTAAAATAAGGTATTACCTTATTTTTCAGGTATAAACAAAGAAATCAGCGTATCAATTTTTTCATTTTCGAAAGATATTGTGTTCATATCATAATTTTTTCTTCACACCATAATTGAAGCCTCTGTCTAAAAAACCAACTATACTCCAAAAATGGAATGAAATAATATGTTCAAAACTTTTCTACGATTAAAAATTTGGGTTCGGTGAATGTTAGTTAATTTTGAAACTGAATCTATTACCATGAGTTACCATTGATACAGAAAAACTTTAAGCCACTGAACAAAAACTTTCTTTTTGAGCACTCTCCTTTCCGCAGGGCAGGAAAAAAGTGAAAAATACAGCATTTTTTTAGTGTATTTACCAGGTAGATGATCTTTTTGAAAAAATGTCGGATTTTTCAAATTTTAATAGCATTTTCAAGGAGTAAGTATTACTTACCTTGTTGAAAAATCACTGATCCTACCAGAGGTAAAAATTAGCCGGAAAAAAATACCGGAGGATGAAAAAAAACCTACCATTCCACCACTACCTTTTAGTATTAAAATAATAAGAAAAAAATATTGCCTGGGCGAAGCGTGGGTGAATTTTTTTTTTAAATCTCAAATTTCAACTATAAAATTGATATTTTTGCTCATTTTAACCTAAAAATCTAAAAAATCAATATGAAAAAAGAGAAATGTGGGGAAAATCCGAAACTGCCCAAGGGCGCTCAATGTGTTTTTTGCCCACCAAACAAGGCTTACAACCAGCCCAATTGGCGCCGACCCACCCAATCTAGCAGCTCTGCCTTTCCATGGCTTCACTATAATTTTAATATTAAGCATTTAATTCTTTTCAGGTGGCCTGTTTTAGCGAGTAAACGTTTCTGAATCTTCAGTTGGTGCACATTAGGGTGGAGTGAAAACAAAAACATATCTTGGATTTCGACCAAATTTGGTGGGGTGGTTTACTTTGAGTGGGAGACCTCCCAAAAAAAATTTGAGCCCCCAAGGAGCAAGTGGAGGGGAGCAGGGGGTGCTCAAAGTGCACCTCCTTTTGAAAAAAACGCTGTTTTTTGTGTTTTTTTAGTCAAAAAAAATTGCGTGAGAGGCTGTCGTAGCACTAAAAAGTTGCGATTTGAGTTTCTACGCCTCCCTGAACCATCGCCATCCTTCTCCGATCAAAACTCAGAGCGCTACCAGGGGGTTGAAAAGTTGCGGATTGCAATATTCCAATAATACGAAATTTTCGCCAAGCTGAAATGATTTTTTTTTCGTCGGGGAATTGAACGAAAATTTTTTTTTAACCACTAAAAGTGAATATTGAAGAAAAAATTTGAAAATTTTATACACCAGTGCAGCCAACAGCGAATCGTAAAATTCCAAAATACGGAATTTAGGAAGATCTTTAAATTGATCATTTTTTCGCCAAAAAATATTATGTAGGTATTTTTTTTCAATTACCAAAAGTATAGGTATTTTGGAATTTTTTTGAAAAATTTTGTACGTCAGTGCAGCCAGTTACAAATTGTGACGTAATTCTTGATCGACGTAAATTCCACAGTGTCGCATGTCACATTTGGTAACTGGCTGCACTGACATACAAAATTTTTCAAAAAAATTCCAAAATATCTATACTTTTGGTGCTTGAAAAAAAAAATGCCTACATAATATTTTTTGGCGAAAAAATGATCAATTTAAAGATCTTCCTAAATTCCGTATTTTGGAATTTTACGATTCGCTGTTGGCTGCACTGGTGTATAAAATTTTCAAATTTTTTCTTCAATATTCACTTTTAGTGGTTAAAAAAAAATTTTCGTTCAATTCCCCGACGAAAAAAAAATCATTTCAGCTTGGCGAAAATTTCGTATTATTGGAATATTGCAATCCGCAACTTTTCAACCCCCTGGTAGCGCTCTGAGTTTTGATCGGAGAAGGATGGCGATGGTTCAGGGAGGCGTAGAAACTCAAATCGCAACTTTTTAGTGCTACGACAGCCTCTCACGCAATTTTTTTTGACTAAAAAAACACAAAAAACTGTGTTTTTTTCAAAAGGAGGTGCACTTTGAGCACCCCCTGCTCCCCTCCACTTGCCCCTTGGGGGCTCAAATTTTTTTGGGGAGGTCTCCCACTCAAAGTAAACCACCCCACCAAATTTGGTCGAAATCCAAGATATGCTTTTTTTTTCACTCCACCCTAGTGCACATGGACAATCAACACCCTGAACATATTGTGTGTAAATACACATAGTAAATTTGTGTTGTTGGTGAACTATCAGTTATATTTATGTTTATGTGCACCTACTGAAGATTAGGTAACTTTTACTTACTAGTTACTGAAACGTGTCGCCCAAAAATACCTATTGACTGATAACACTCTTTTGTCACAGGTATCAGTTGCTGGTGACGAATGATCCGAGCTTCATTGGAAAAAGGCCCAATTTATCATAAGGTAAATTAAATACATTAGGTTTGTTCTTTAACTACTCGGAGCAGAGCGGAGAAGAGTAGAGAAAACATGTTCTTTAACCAGAAATCAAGTTTCCAGAGCTAAGCAGTGACGTCACCATTCTGCTCTGAAATTGTTCTTTAATGCCAGAACAGCCTGCTCCAATTAAGTTTTTCTGCTGCTCCGTCTCTTTGAGACGAAGCAGCAGATCAGGAGCAAGAATTACATAGATAACAACCCAATGTTTGTTGAAGTACAAACATTGGGTTGTTATCTATGTAATTCTTGCTCCATTGACAGATTTATGTTATTTTAAAATTTTATTATCTAAATAAATTTTCAATTTGTAAAATTTCTTATTGATTTAAGGTATTATGGTTCTTTTTCCTATAGATTAAAAATTTTAAAAATAAGTATGGATATTTTTTAATGAAATTTGAAAAATTCCAACCAATATTTTATTTCTTCAAACAATTTTAGAGGCCTAATTCATTTTGAAAATTGAGTAAGTAAGTAATTTTAAGGCACTCCCGATGTTCTAGATTTTTGAAATCATTTTCTTTCATCAATTTTAGGGGGAATTTCTAAAATGTGTAATGCCCTAAATTTTTTGATAATTTGTAAGTAAAGGCCAAAGGCCGCATTGTTGTAATGCAATAATTTTCAATTTTTTATTACAAAAATCAACCATTTCCACTTCGTTTTTAAAATTTATGTGAAAATGTCTAAAATTAGTGTTCTAATCACACTTGTGAGTTTATAAATAATTCGTTGCTAA
Organism: Pseudococcus jackbeardsleyi; assembly: GCA_038380155.1. Taxonomy (NCBI): domain Eukaryota; kingdom Metazoa; phylum Arthropoda; class Insecta; order Hemiptera; family Pseudococcidae; genus Pseudococcus; species Pseudococcus jackbeardsleyi. Next base: position 48,349,252 of record CM076239.1, read on the forward strand.
GTTTCCTTGCTTTGGACCTGTTTTTCAACTCTTACTCTGAGCAAGCTGTTTGTGAGTTATTCCTGTAGAGAGTGGCGTTGTATAGCTGCTCTGTGACGACATCAGCTTGCACTGATCTGTGAAGGCAAGAAAATTTAATAGTCCAAAATTGAAAAATTGTGATATAAAACGATTCTAAAAATAGTGAAATTGAGGAAATGCTCGTTAATTTTTTTTTTTCATTGCATTCCCAATAATTAAATTAATTAATGTTAGGACAATTTGCACCTATATATAATTTTTTTTTTATTATACTCAAATTATTCCTGTGAATAAGGTATTCAATACAGCCTCCTAATAAGAATTAGTGCAGTTGAAAAGTAACCCAGTGTTGCCGAATTCAAATCTTGAAAAATTCCGAAAAAGGTTCCGGAAATCGTAAAAAGATCCGGTTTTTTATTTCACCAACAATTTTGCTTTAAAAAAGAGGGGGGGGTCAAAATTTGAAGAAAAAATTGCCAATTTTTGATGATATTGGCCGAAAAACCAGTCATTTTTGACTAAAAAATCAGAAACAAACATTATAAAATATTGCCCGAGCGAAGCGAGGGAAATTTTTTTGAAAAATCTTGTCTAAAATGCAATAAAATTTCCGGAAGTTCTGAAAATCGAAAAATTCCGGAAAAGTTCAGGAAAAAGTTCCGAAGAGCTTCAAAAGTTCCGTTTTTCGGATCTTTACCCGGAATTCGGCAACACTGAAGTAACCATTCCCTTACTTCAAGGTAGAGAGAGAATCTGCGTGGGGTATTCACTAATGTCCTGTGGTGGGAAGAACAGTGACAATCTTCAGGACAGTACCGTGCGGCATAGGAACCAGTCCCATACTTTCGGGTAAAAAAAACATACGAGTATATAGTATGGACATCACAATAATGGTTAAAGTTTATATTTCAATTGTGATAGGCGATTCCCGCATTTCATTGTACAGTGTACCATATTTTAGGGTACACAGTTCCCAGTGGAACGATTTTTTCCTCTCCAGAAAAAAATTCATAGAGCGGAATTTTTTTGACCAAAATGGAAAAGGGTGTGGCGGGGGGATTTGTAGCCAAAAGATGAGGCTTTCGAATGAGCCAAAAACGAAATTTCTATCTTTGGTAGGAAGCTCATAATTTCGATTTTTAAAAAAATCGTTCCACTTGACCCGAACACACCCCTACATTTTGAGAAAAATTTTTCAATTCAAATCTTTTTTTTTTTCATCAATTTTTAATAATCAATTCAGCAAATATGCAAATAGACCTTTTTAATGGTTCTTCGCGCCAATTTGTTACGGTAGATGTACTCCATTGATACCCTCTAGCTTCCACCAACGCGTATTCCTTTCTCGAAAAAATCTCAACTAGAAATTACCATCGAACTGTTCAAGGTTCTTTCACGATTCAGTCGGATCATTACTTCAAACGGGGCTTACCCGTTCTTCAGTCCAAATCATTTCCTCGAGTGCACACCACTAAATACACGTTATTTTCATTCAAATATATCAAAAAAAGCAATCATTTCCACACATTTAATTCATCTCAAAGTATATGGAAGTTGAAATTAGTATATTCCAGTGAACCTTATCTCACGTGTTTTTCACGCTCGTCATCATTTCGTTGGGAAGGGATTACCTTAATATAATTAGTTTTTAGTGTTTTTAGCGAAGGTGTTTATGACAAGTTTCTTGGCAAACGTATGTCATATGCAAATATCTCGAGTTTTAGTCATAAAAAAGATACCTACGACTACACAACGCCGCGTATAACGCAAAAAAACGTATAACAATAAAGAAGCTACCGCGTACATCCGTCAAAATTCCGAGTAAAAGTGTTTCACTTAGAGAAAAAAATAAATAAAATGAAACATTTTCCCTCTCAAGTAACCCTCCTTTCACTGGCAACTTTTTAAATTTCGCAAACAAGGTCAAATGATAAAGCGAAAATGTCAAAGAAACGTATTGGGATTGGGGAAACGAAAAGTAAACATCGAAGTTCAAGGCTTCTGCGAGCTTAAATTTATTGCATTGAATTGACTTTAGGCAAATGGGTAATTTACAGTTTACCTGTAAAAGACTTGGGCTCGTTTGATCGTTTTTATTTTAATCGTTCAGAGATGAAGTTGATTTTAATGGGGTGAGGTTTTCCTGATACCTCTGTTCAGAAAATATGGGGTAATTTTTTTGTTCTTTTAATTTAAATGTAACAATTCCTCGATAAATAGAACTACCCCCCCCCCCCCCATTTTAAAATAGGTATCGTGAAATTAGCAATAATTCGTCGATTTTTTGAAAAATTTATTACACCCCGAAAAATTTTGAGCCTGATTTTTTTCGTCTTTTCGAATGATTTACTAAGCAGAAAATTAAAATATCTACCTCAGGAAGCGTCTGAAAAGTGAAACCCCTTAAAAAAGAGTTATAGCTGAAAATTATGTAGGTTTTCGTGAATATCTTTATAAGCCTCGAAATTAGAAGGTGGCTGAATAATCGTGAAATAATGAATGTGTAATTTCGTACCGAAAAGATTCAATTTTTTTTTCAAAAACCTATTTTTAGTCCAGAAATGAGAGTGACTCAGATGGGGGGGGGGGATTGAAAATGTTGAAAATTATTATACTTATTTTTTGCATCAAAAATTCGGGTTTTTTGGCAACCCGAATACCATTTTGAAATTATTTCATTTCAAAATGCGAAAAGAGTTCTGGAAGGGTATATAGAGGAAAAACATGAACTTTTTCATTCGTATCAGCTAATTCAAAAATCAAATGGTTGATAGGAGAGGAGGGAGGGGGTAAAAACTCAAAACTTTGGAAATTATTTTTGGAATACGTAGATTACTAAAGTGCACTTCATGGGCAAAATTTTGGAAAACTTCAGTTTCATATTTTCATCTATTTCAAAAAATACGTGTTTTCTAGCTTCAATTTTTCGCCACAGAAGTGAGAGCTTTTGATAAAAAATTAGCCTTTCTAATAGGAAATTACACGAATAAAACATGATTCTGCCATTTTTCAATTTCGAGGCCTATTCGAGAATATATTCACGAAAATTGGTTTTCAACAAAAATGAATTCTTTTCCCAAAGGTTCTGGGTACTCCCTGGGGAAAATTTTTTATTATGTTGCCAAATGAACCATTATGAACAAAAAACACGAAAAAAAATTCAGACTGAAATTTTTCGGAATTTAATTTCAATATGGCCAGACTATGAATGAAAATTGTTATTCCGAACGTCCTCAATTTACCAGAAAACAATTTCGAAGAAAAAATACGATGGCAAGATTTTCGTAACACAAAAAGGTAGGTATTCGTATCATCAGCAAAAAAAAAATACACAACCCACAGCTACAGGTGCATTATACCCAACATTTCAAATCAATTAATCAAATAATAAAGCGGACGTAGCTCATTGTTTGCTAACTAGGTCTACACTAAACAGCAGCATGCCTTTTTAAACTTGAAACGAAACAGAAAAGGTTTTCGATTGGTTGAAATTTCGTCACTTCAGCCAACCAGAATCTCCTCAGCAATAACTCGAAATATCCGCAGAGGTAGGACGAATTTCTAAAATTTTATTACACAAATTCTCTTCAAAATGATAATTTTTATTAAAAAATTCCATTCATTTAAAAAAAAAAAAGAATAGTCGAATTCGAGACTTTTCGACACCTTGCAAAAGCGTAAAAAATGCAATCTCGGGTAATTTCGAATCACGCCTACTTTGTGATTTTCATCAATACTTACCAAATATGCAGATATACTTTTCAATTAAAACATTATCAGCGATAAATAAATTCTCGCAGAAACGTATCACGTAAAATTTTCTCCAATATGGTTACCTAGCAACAAGTTCATTCAACATCCCTTCTATTTAAACATTGATGAAAAAAGTTTTTTGCGCAGTGTTACCAATTAGAGATTTTTTTACCAGCGAAAATTTTCAATAGATTATCAAAATTTATAGATCCAAATCAATAGAATTTTTTCTGAGGAAATCCACCCATAGGAAAATATAAACTCGATCACGATGAAAGAAACCCCACATTTTTGCGAATTATTCAATTTAAAATCCAAAACGGCGGAATTACTACGTCATTATTTTTCATTTAATTCAATTTAATTCAGAATTTCCGAAAATAATACTTCAATAAAACAATCTTCTACTTCCTCTTTACCTATATTTTCGAAACAATATTTGTCAAGAAAGCTATTTCACAATAAACAATCATTGGTGGAAAATTTCCACAACTGGAAATACAGATTTCATATTTCTTTTTTTATGGATTTTAAGAAATCCTTTGTAGTTAAAAAGTACATGCTCGTATCGTAATATTAACTTAATATAAAATGGTATCCATAATTAAAATTTTTAATTACAAAAATTAACTATAAGTACGGCCACCAACCTACACGTCTCAAAAGAATCGATATTTTCCACTTTGAAATAAATTATTCCGAGGTATTTTTTTTCAAAGTGATTCTAATTCAACATCTTTTTCACTTTGTCATAAAAATTTCTGCTTTTTGAATGAAATAACTTGAGAAAAAAATTCAACGAATTTCAATGAACGTTTCATCGAGATTAGTTGATACTCGAGGTAAAAAAATTCATTCACTATGCGAATTCGCTAGACAATGAACCAAAACCGAGATATTTTTTATATCTAAATTTTTAATCGAGTTGAAGATGAAAAAAAAATCGTCCGCGTCTTCTAATTTCTATTTCGAAACACGTTTGATTTATTATGGGGTGAAATCCATTCCATTTCAGAGGTAATTTAACAAATTTGAAATGCACACCTTCAAGTCATCCCTAATCGTTGTAACGACAAAGTGGAAAGATAGCAATTAAATTTACGTCTCTGTACTTAATAATAACGTGATTTCAAGAAGCAGCTTAAGCTTTATCCTGCTTTAGTTAATCTGAATATATCAAATCGTAATGCTCCACGAAATGAATGTGTGTTAAATTTGTGTGCTTTAGTTAAACCGGTATGTGTGAATATTTAAATTTTCGCATTTAATCAAAATCTTCCTTGAGCTGAATTGATTCGTCTTTTAGCTGCGACGACATGTTTCTCGATGAATTTTTTCTTACGATTAAGCCAATCGACGTAAAAAATTAATTTCTTGAAATAATTTTTTTTAAATTTCTGATTCAACTAATAAAATATAGAAATAATTTTTTCACAATAACAATTTTTTTGAAAATAAAATTAAAAATACCTTTGAATTTTTTAAGAATAGAGCTAGGTATCAGCTCTGAGAAAAATTTGTTTTCAACGTGTTCAAGGTACTTTCAAAAATATCTACCAAGGGAAAAAAACGCAGATGACAATCGATGAAATTTTATTCACATCGTTTATTTTCCAGCATATCTACTCGTAAAAGCTAATATGAAAATTTTTTAGGCACAAAATTTGAATTTTTTATACCATTACAAACAGCATTCATTTCGTAATTTGTACACAGCAGTGCGTTATCGTAGGTGTAGATACACCCACTCCTCCTACATTTACAGCATCGACCATCAGGGAGACGTATTTCAAAAGTTATTGATTGGTGCCCTTTATAAGGTATTCCATTTTCAACTTTACATGCATAAAGAAGATTCTATTTTAAATGTTTCATTGTTAAGTTACAACAACGAATTCGCCAAAGATCAGGGGTGAAGCTAAACAGATCAATATGAATACCTACGATTCCAATTTACATTCTTTTGGTAAGGAAGTTTTTATACGATGAATAAATTAGAGGGTTAGAGTTGAAGAGATGAAATGGGTAGGTATTTAATTAATAACTTTATTCTGGGCTACAATGGGGCTTTTTTATGGTCACATTCAATGTCCAATCGACTTTTTTTTTTTAATATCAAAATTTTTATCATTTTTAAAATAGATATTTGAAAAGGAAGCCGTTTCGGAAAGTTTACATGATTTTTTTTTCAAAGGAATAAATTTAGTTTTCAAATAATAAAATTGCTTTTTGATTTCCTTAGAAAGTTACAAATCATTGTACGTATTGTTCATGATGACGTAAGAAAATCGTATAAAATCGAAAACTACTTAGGCACATCAACTATACGCTAATTTTACTTCTTGTAAAAATACTGAAATTTTCTCTCAAAATCAAATCTTTTCTCAAATTTTTTGTTCTCGAAATTATTTTTCAAAGTTCAATTTTTACACCTTTCGTTTTTTTTGTTTTCAAAATTCCATTTTTTTTTTTAGCTCAGCTCAAATGTTTTTCTAAAATTATTTTCCAGCTCTGAAATTTTTAAGATGAAAAATTGAAAAAATAGTGTTGAAAAACATTCTAAGAAATTTAATTGGAGAATGTCAATTTTTTAAAAATTTTAAGACCAAAGAACGGGATTTCACAATTGTTAATTTAAATACCTAAGTAAATATTTGTAGGTATAAAATGAAAATCGAAGAAATTAAAAAAAAATTTAGAGTTTACAAAAAATGTTTAAGAAGAAAGTTTAGGGAGGGAAAAATTTATGGGAGGAGTTGAAAAAATTGATATTATTATAAAAAATTTCGAAATCTGAAAAAAATTAAAATTTTGAAAAAATATACAGTTAACAGCTGAAATCATGAAATGATCAATTTAGCAGTGAAGATGACGAAAAAAATGAACGAGATCGCGCATAGTTCGGTCATATTGTTGTTCATTCCATGTGAGATTTGTGAATTGTGATCTGTAGATTGAATTTTTTTTTACTCAACCTGAGAATTTCTAACATCTTAAAACTACTTTCAATCAATGGGGAGGGGGGAGGGGGGTGAAAACAGGATAGTTTCATACCAAATTTCAATTTTTTTTACTGATTTAAATTTTCAATACTAAAAAATCTTTAAAATATATAAAGATGAAGAATTTATTAATATTTTACAGTTACATTGTGAAGGGAGAATTTTAAATTTTCAAAATTCGTCAAAATTAACTTTAACCCCGTGGTGCCCGGCGAAAAACTGACGGAAGAAATTGAAAAATTTTCACACAGATTGAAATACACCAAAGACCAATAGTAGAAAGCCAAAAAAATATTTGCTTCGGGTGAATTGCTTTATTTGGAAATGAATAATTTTTAAAAATCTTTGAAATTTGGCCATATTCGTTTCCAAATTTATAGAAGCTCCAACTGAAGTGAAAATTGCGCCAAAATGTAAAGGACTGAAAATTTAATTAAATAATAATTATGAAAATAATGCGCATTTGTTCAAAAATTGAACCACTAGAGAAAAAAATCGAAATTTTTTTTCAAAAATAAGTGGAACCTTTTCCGCCGGAAATATCAAAACTTGATCTTGCTGGAAGCAAATTTTGTGGGAAAATTTTATTGGAAATATAGGCATCGTGGTTAGTTTTTAATAAATTGGTCACTTTTTTCGATTGTGGTCGCTTTTTGTCCATGTTTATTTTTCAAAAGTCATTTTGGTTGATTTTTTCCAAAACAAAAATTATTTTTGTCACTTTTTAATTTTCAAAAGTGACTTTTTCCTGATCCATTAAGCAAAAAATGGTAACTTTTCTGATTTTCAAGTCATTGGTAATAAGATTTTTCAGCTTTTTCTTGGGTAACTATTCACTTTCTATAAGAATCCTGAAAAAGTTGGAAAATCAAGGAAGTCAAGAAAGAGTCAAGGAAATTGGAAGAATTTTGACATTTTCGCTGGAATTTTATAAAAATGCAGGAGAATTTTAAATTATTTGAAGAGGTGTTTCTCAGCTCATTTATCATAAATTTTGTGCTCTTGGAAACCCGAGACATTTACAGAAGTAAATTCGTATAAGTATTTAATAATTTTTGGAATTCAGATTTAAAGATCGCCTTTAAATGCATAGAAAAATTTATCAAAAATATGAAACATTTTTTTCCGCTGAAAATTTTCACTTTTTTTCATTAATGAAGAGTTAACTTCGGTAAGAAATGAAATTTGTTTCCAAATTATAAGTACATAATTTGGAATATCAAAGACAATTTTTTTAGATTTTCTTTTTTTTGAAAAAAAATTATCAATTTTTTTCAATTTTTGTCAAATATAGCCTTTAACCTCAATTTTCAAATATTATTCAATACTTACACAAATTTCCCTCTGTAAATATCTCGAATTTTCCTTAAAATATTTTTCCATCGGAAAATTTTGCTTCCAGCATGATCAAATTTGGATATTTCCGGCGGAAAAGGTTCCACTTTTTTTGAAAAAATTTTCCATTTTTTCACTTTTTCTCATGGTGATTCGACCTTTGAACTAATACGTATTATTTTCATATTATCATACCAAATTTTCAGTCCTTTACATTTTGGCGCAATTTTCACTTCAGTTGGAGCTTCTATAGATTTGGAAACGAATATAGCCAAATTTCAAAGATTTTTAAAAATTATTCATTTCCAAATAAATCAATTCACCCGAAGCAAATATTTTTTGAGCTTTCAGCTATTAGTCTTTGGTGTATTTCAGCGGCGTGAAAATTTTTCAATTTCATCCATCAGCTTTTCGTCGGGCACCAAAGGGTTACCATCTCACTTTCATTTACTTATTTTTTTGGCCCATAGTTGCATTACTGGTAAGGAATCTTCTTCGCGAGAAAATAAAAAATGATTACTAACCTTCATCATTCGATACGATTTCTATCACAAAAAAATCCATCTCAACATCTTTCCCATCTCATATTTCCTCTTAAAAAAATTCCTCACCATTCAAGTACTAATGGAACTTCCCAAACGATCAAATTAAGATATTTTTTCCAACCTGCGCCATTTCGGGTTTTCAATAAACGCTCAATGGTCTATCATTGTATACACGAGGACGCATTTAAGAAATTATTTCTACAGTTATTTCCTTCTATTCTATTCTAGCGAACGTATAAATGCCATCCAGAGAAATTTATAACGTCGCTGTTGGCATATTATTTTCGCCTTTACTGTTACATATCGTATACCTAGCTCGTACGTCGAATATATGTGCACAGAAACGCGACCGTTTTTGTCATAATGGAAGGAAAAATTTACTGCGAAATTTCTCGTCAAATTTCAGATACTCGTTTGTTCAAAAACACCTTGATTTTTTTTAACCGAGTCTCTGCGTTTTTTGTAATTTTTCGAGAAATGTAGTCGAGTGTAAAATAAAAACTTGAAAATTTCGGTATCGAGAAAGGTATTGGTATCGCTATAAGTCGACTTACGTATTTGTAGGGTATAACTAAGGAATGCATATGTCTTTTGAATGTGCATATTTTATCGGTATTTTCGAGTTTTTTGCTTCATTTTTAGAGACACGAGTATTTCTACTTTCAAGGGTAAGTAAAGATATGAAGGTGAAAACTGCTTCTACGTCTTTAGTTTTCAACCTTGATTATTGCAAGCTATAAGTTGGATGCTAAGAAACCAGGGGAAAAGCTGAATCTGGTCGTAATTCACGATAACCCAAGTATTTTTTTTGGAAAAATTATATTTAATCTGATTCAGTCATAATAAAAAAGTCAAATTTAAGGTAGATTTTCTTTTTCGAATTAGTTCAAATATTATTTTCAACATTTTTTCAAGTTCAAATTTTCCTAATTTTTTCCAAGTTTCAATCTTGAAAAATTTTTCAAGTTGAAATTTTTTCATTTCTCTTGACCTGGTTTTTAAAACCATCTTCCAACTTGTCCATTTTTTTAATTTTTTCAACACTAAAACCTAAAATTTTCTTGAAAAAATTTCAGCCAAAATCTGAAGTTATCTGAAGCTCTTTTCAAACTCCAAATTATTTCTTTCATCTTCGAATTTTAAAATAATATAATCAGCTTATTTTATAAAACTGATACGCATCCACCTAAATTCTATTTAATAAAAAAATTTATTTTGATACCTACAGATACTTACGTAGCTAATATTATGAATTTTTCACATCGATAAAGCTGGAGAAAACCCAAATTATGCGGAGTAAAGAATGTAAAAGAGACAGAATTCTATACCGAATAATGTTGCTATTGCTAGCTACTTCGAATTTTAGAATCGAAAATCCTATTTACATTTGTGTAGCTTGGGTTGTTGCATCATCAGGTGAAAGGATAAGGAATTGCGACCAAAACACTTCGTATAATCGAACTTTTTTTTACATTCTACAATACCTTTAATACATCTTTCTGTTATCCTCGATTTTTCGCAGTTCGAAAGCACTTTTAGTGAAACGCAAAAAATTGATGTAGGTACTCTTTTTATACGGATGTGAAATCTCATCCTCTTATCTCTTTCCTTTTTGTAATAACTTTACACGTATAACCAGATAGAAGCAACGGAATATTGCACGAAAATGGTTCCTATTTTGAAATTCGAAAGGGAAGTGATTTTTTTTGAATAGGAATACCAAATTTTTTAAATCCGAAAGTGATATTGATAATTTTTTGAATTTGATAGCAGAATTTTTTTTCATCGATGAACGAAAAAAATAACAAAAATACTTTTCTGATAATTTTTCAATTTTTACAGAAAAAAAGTTGTTTTTTTTTCTGAAAAAGAACGGATTGAGGCGAGAAAGCGTTTCGAAAAAAATCAGATCCTGGATTTCGACCAAAAAATTAATAAAATGGTTTATTTTGAGTGAAAATCCTAGAAAATTTTGAGACTTTCAGCCCAACAGGAAGTAGAGCTTCTTTTTTCGGTTGAAAAACTCATTTTTTTAGAAAATTTTCCATTCAAAATAAGTCTTACCAATTTTTTTCAAAATCCAAGATTTTCTTCATCCAAATGTAATTGGTTCTCATGAAATTCAATTTCTTACTAGACGGAATTTTTTTCATTGCAAAATGAAATTTAGTGTCAAGCTATATTTTTTAATAGTTTTTATTCATATCTTATTTACGTACCGAATAATTAATAAGTTGATTATATTTGAAAATTTGAACCTAAAATTTTATCGAATTGAAATCAAAGTTGTCAATTTTGAAATAGCAATTTCACTTTTCTCAGTCTAATTTAATCAATCCCCAATTTTTTCCTAGGTAGATTAAGATTTAATTCGACTAAAAATTGGAAATAATATGTATTTTTCAGTTTAATTCAATTTAATTTCTTTTTTTTTGCAAATTTGAATTGAGAAAAATAATTTTACGAAATACACAAATCAAAATAATTCCATAAGCGCACTCAATGAGGGAGGGGGTGTCAGTGGGTTCAAGCCTCCTCGTCTTCAAGTTCGAAAAAGAGATTTACTTTTTTTACTTTTCAAACCAAATTTTTAATAAATTCTCACCCTTGCATAGCTCGGGCAGTATTTAATCATTTTCTTTCAAAAATTAAAAATTTATCATTGATCTTCTAGACAAAAATCATTGATTTCTAAATCAATTACCAATTTGGTCGAAAAAAATCGATAATTTTGACTGAATGGATCAGTGAAAAATGGCTGATTTGAAACTTGACCCCCTCGTCAATTTTTTGTCAAATTCTCAGCCCTTCCCTTAATTAATTTCTGGATGCATTTATGACTATTTTGAAATTGACGATAAACCGAAAATGACAGATTAATTATTTTTTCATCAGATAAATATCATTTTATGTCAATTAGCAAATTAAAACAGACAAATTTCTCTTCATTTTTCTTCAACTTCGGTAATTTTTCGTACAGCAATAAATTTTCAAAATTTTGTTTATCCTCTCTGCTCAACCCAGACTTATTCCCTGCTTGACATTTTTTACCATCTTTTTCGAATCTTTCAACTTTGCACATTGAAATTTGGCAATAAACCACGAGCCATGTGTAAAACTTGCAAGATTTATATCTACATAATAAAAGAGGCCCACGACGAATAAACCCATCTACAAAGAGTTTTTTCACGATAATTTTTTCCCGACCTCGATGCTTCAAAATCACTCTAAAAGACACCAAGATGCTACAAAAAAAAGCCTATTCAAAAAATCGAAGAATCCTGGAGTGTTTTATACAATCTTTACACGTGCCTCTGCCTTACGAACGTTTCATAATCTACGAAAAAAAATCACGCATACTTTAAATATCACCCCTAAAATTGATTTTCCGACTCGAAAAAAAAAGTAAAATAAAAGAAATCTTTGCGGTTTGAAAATTTCACAAAAGCAGTTTCGAATAAGACGTTAGTTCGAAGATTGAATATTAAATTAGTCCGGCTTGATTAGAGATTTTCACCGGCGAAAAAATTCCTATTCTACTCACATAAAACTCCAAATTCCGCAGACGTTTGCCGCGTAAAAAATACGTGAGAGAAGAATGCGTTCTCGTAATTCCGCAGCCAAACAGAGTTTTCATTAAAGTTCATCAAATATGCTCATAAACTAAAGAAAACGTAGGTACCAAGCTGAGATTCTTTCATGGTGATATTTTTGCCCCTGTGTGGAAAAATACACGAAATGGTACTCGAAAATAGATATTAAAAATACAGAATTTAATTTTTTTAAATTTATAAATTAGGCCGACCTTATTTCATTGCTAAAAATTCGCTTTAGAAAACCATCTTCGCGCTGATTTCAATACGCGAGCTAATTGAACGGAAGTATTAAATATTTAGACGAAAAAAAAACCTCACGCACAAGCAGTTTTTTTCATTGTTGCAATAATTTCATTCATTTAGAACACCGAAATCAAACTCGCAGCGGAGTACGATATTATTAAATTTAACGTCGTCGTCGCGAAAGGGACGCGAGAAATTCGTGGTATTGTTTCCGGTAACACTTATACGTGTTGATGCTGCGACGTTCGCATCTCGAAGGATTTTCATCTCGGCCAGCCCGACTACACTGGCGCGGCTGTTATTTTATCAAGGCTCCGTCCGGGGTTCATTTCAGTCGCAGAATTTGTATCGCTTAAGTATGCTCTTCGAGTTCGATCAATATCGGCTTCATCTGAGAATTTTTGTGACGCAAAAAACCCTTCACGGGTCAATTTTTAAAATGCGGTCCGTTACCTGAGTTTTAAATTTTATTCGCGATAATCATTTCCATCCGATAGCTATTTCGCGCGAAATTTTTCTACCATGCGTAAGTCCGATTTCAAAGTATACAGTTATTTGGTTTTGTTGATCGCCTCTTGTTCGCCAACCGCCCGAGCCAATGATCTCAACGCGTACACTCGGTTTTCAAGAGGATTCCCCAATGTGACGTGTAATTTCGAAACCGAATGCACATGGAAGTGGTCCGAAACAGCCATTACCAACACGACCGGTGTTCATTTGAAAGAAAAACTCGGTTCAATTGAAAAATACCAATATCCGAAATCCGACGGGGATCTGAAGGAAAACGGTTCGAAAAATTTTCATTTCTTTTTTTTCCCCAGCTTTCGCTTTTTATTGCCCTAGAATAAATAATTTGGTAGAAATTACAGAAAAAATTTGAAAGAAATCGTCAAACTGGAGGATTGAAGCCTCTAAAAATGATTTTCGAGTCACCCATTACTTCAAATATTGATCTCGAACGATTTTATTCAAAAATTGAGTATTTTGTCCCAAAAAAAGGCAACCCTGTTTCATTTTTTGACCCTCTCAAAATCCAAAATTCCATATCCACGAAACTCAAAAAAATTCGACTCGAATTTGAATTCATTTTAAACCAATTTACCACAAATTATCACCCATTCGATGACACGGTCAAAAAATCCCCTTAGCCCGAAACCATCTTCTCCTAAAAGCTTTCTAGACCCAGCCAGTTGCCAAAAATTGAACAATTTCGACCCAGCAATCCATTATCGAGCACAAAATTTGATCGAATTATAAACTTCTTGAACTTGAAATTCTGCTCGTCGTTTGAGCCGGCCAAAGCGACCATTTTGTTTCTAACCGAATTATATTCTAAGCCAACGATTATTTAAAACTAGCAACAATGTTGGCCCCACACAATAGTTGGAATTATTTAGTCAAAGGGTCGTACATAGACGACCTTTTCAATCAACCGTTCACGTCAATTAAACTTTGATGGTTCGAGTTTAATACTCAGCGCAGGGGTTTAATTTGAGATTTCGCAATTAAAACAATCCCAGCAATAAAACTGGTACCGATGAAGATGTACCTACGCAATGCGGAAAAATAACCTCGTGTCTTATTTCAATACGTACACACGACTTTCAAGAGTTGGAGAAAGAATTGCCATGTTCTTGATATTGATCTTGGTTAGTTTTCTCGCGCCTACGAGATTCAAACGCCGAGAGTGCTCATTTTTCTTTCGCCTTTTTTATCCCCTCGTTCCACTGGATTGTACATTTTCGGCGTTTAAATCTTCCTCGCGAGTAGCGATTTCGCTAATGATATAATTTATCAAATTTTTTATTCCGAATAATGTTGGAATGCTGTTATTTGGTATGGAAGATATGAAAGAAAGTGAGGGATGAGTGGTCGATTTGTGCGATTTTCATTATCACGAAGGGGAAATTTTCGATGAGCAGGCTAATCGTCGAAATCGAAAGGACAGTTGTCCCTTCAGAAGAAATAAATTTCAAATACATTTTTAATTGTGATGATGGGAAAGACTTTAAAAACTGAGCAAATTCCTTAATTTTTATGAGGTTTTTTCCTATTTTTGAAATTTAAGGAGCTACAAAACTAGGGGTTGAGCAAAAAAATAGGGGAAAATTCATAGAAAGAAACTCTGCTTCAAAACCTGGATAAATTTTGCCACCTACGATGATTTCATTGCCTAGTATCAAAACTTAAAGAATCAAGGAATACAGAAAATGGATAAAATTTTAAAATACAAAATTTCAACAATTTTTTTATTTGAAAATAAGACTTTGCTTCTTCAATTTCGATACTAAGCAGAAAATTGTAAAAATTTTAATTTTGTTTGTTTTCTTGGCAGAAGATGAGAATTGCCTCCTTCAATTTGTTTATTAGGAAAAGAATCATCATGAAAAAATTTTGTCAGGTTTTCAAAGCGTCTTTACTATTTCCCTCCATAATTTATTTATTTTTTTCAAAGTATCCATTAAATTGTGAAAATGAAAATTTGTACTTTTTTGAACTTTTTTTGACATTTTATTTGAGAAAAAATTATCACAATAAAATTTTGCCCAATTTTCAAAACATTTACTGTTTCTTTTTCCGTAATTGAATTTTCTTCGAAAATGTTCACTCTAAAACATGGGAACAAAAACTGGCACGTACTACGTACCTACTACTTTCAATAATTTTTTTAAGAATTTGACACACAATTCATACCCCCCCCCCCTCCCCAAAAAAATAAAATGGTAGGAATCATAGATTTTTAATACTTGCATGCATTAGAAACAATTCAAAACAAACATGATTTTTAAGTTTTCCAAGTTTATTTCTAGGTTTTTTGAAGAAATCAAAAATTAATGGAGTGAATAAAAATTCAGCTGGAGATTTCAGAAAGCAAACAGCTGAAAATCAAAAAAGATTTCATTTTTTTTTAGCTTGCATAAAAAATGAATTTCGTTTAAAAAATCTAATGAAAGGGAAAATTCTTATGGGGCTTCGATTAAAAATTCGCTCTCTTCCGAGTTTTTCCACCCTTAATTTCCCACTCCATTGGAAAGATTCGCAATTTTTCGAATTTTCGATACTTTTCGCACCCAGAAGATAGCAGGGATCTGGAGCACAGCCGGAGGGAGGAGAATCTCCCTCCAGACAATTTTTTTGAAGTAGGATGGACTTCAATCATAAATCTCGAGCCTGAGGTACTTTTATAGAAGCTCTGAAGCCGGAGTGGCTTTCAGTGACGAAGTTTCACGTAAGGTTGGTGGGAGGGAGGATGGAATCCACATATTTGCCGTTTCAAAACCTATAAGTTTGCCGAATTGGTCGACTCAAAATTTCCTTCAAAACACGGACAAAAATCTTAGGGTGAATATAAAAAATTTGGTGACCAATGTTGCTAAAAAAAAAAAAAGGAGAGAAATTCGTTAACTAGACACAATGAAAACAAAAAACAAAAATTTCTTGGGTATTATTTATTCGTGCTACTTTTTTATTTCCACAACAAAACAATAAATTCCTTAATGAGTTTGTCCTCTTCCAAAAAAATAAAAATTTTTGAAAATTTCATTTTAGAATGTCATCAAGTCCTTTGATTTTCATAGATGAAAAAAAATGAACTTTTCCCATTGAAAATATTGAATTTTTCTAGGCTGGAAAAGAATAGTTTATAAAATTTGCCGATCGAAATCAGAAGGTGTTCTACCCCCCCCCCCCACCCACCCTTAAAGTTTTGCATATGGTGACTTTTCTCAAAAATTCTGGAGCTGGAGAGCCGAAGAGCTCAGAATCCTTCTTCTTCCGCATTCTTGTCTAAAGATGAAAAAACTCCTGAAGTCTCTTCAATTTAAAAGGGCAAGCAAAAATAACCATCAAGAAATTTGGTTAATTTTAAAATTACCAACTATTCATTTTCATCGATGAACAATTTTCCAGTAAACCTAAAAAATAATAAGTTCAAAAGCAGGAATTGAAACCATACTAACTTCGTATTTCACGAGCAAAAAGAATAAAACCCATGTACTCTAGTTCCCTTAAAAATATTCGTACGAAATTCGGAACTTTTTAATAACATGTACTATCCACATAGAAAAAATACCCATGTTTCACTCCATGTGAAAAATAAAACGAAAAATTATAATCGGATTAGCTCTTTGAAGGGAAAAAAAATGTAACTCAACAAAAAACGGAACTGTTTCATTTTGCAAAAACGTCCCACCTCATCTTTTCGCCAACCGAAAAAAAAAAACGAATAAAATATACACCAGAAGAAAGCCATAAAGGGTTGAAAAATTTCACAACGGTAACGGTGCCAGAATAGAACGGAAACGAGGGAAATGAAGAATAATTATGAAGACGAACACGAAATCTTTACGCGTATTTACATATTTTACCAAAACTCGACTCGTACTCGGGTGTTTTTCTCTCCGCCTTTGGAGTAATTATTCGCAGTGTTAAATATCCACCGTGTTCCCTCCGCGGTGAAAACGTTGATTAACATTTTATGACGGATTACGAATGAAATTGTTTATATTATTGCGATACCTTAGGAACGTTTGAACACGATAACGTGGCTTCGTCGTGAAAACCTCGCGACTGAACCCACACTTTTGGCAAAACTACCCATAGAAACCGCCTTCGCGTCCAATTATCAACACATTGAAGACGTTGAGACACTTGAACGGGATTAGAAGTGAAAGTGTTAGGGTTTGTTTGGTATATCGATAGTGTTACATGTTTTTGGAGAAGTGTTTCTTTGGTTTTCTTTGATCAGGGTGTAACAAGAGAATGGATTCCGAAAGAAAATCGAAACAGGGCTGACGAGAGGTAATTTTTATTGTAAAACTACCGATACTGCAGATACTTCAATTCCAGAATTTGTAAATATTGACCCAAGAATATGGTTCATTCATTTTTTCCAAAGTTTGGTCCACGTTTGAATTTTTCAACTCGAACCAACTGAACCTCATTCATCGATTATTACCATAAAATATATGAAAATTCACGTGATGAAATATTTTCTCGTAATTTTAGTGGAAATAAAATTCTCGTGAAGTTTCAGAGTCCATTTACTGTAGTATAAGTGGAGCTTAAAAAACTTGAATTCCAAAAAGGAAAATTTTAAAAATTGAAAAAAAAAATTGCTTAAAGCCTCGCATTGGAGTCTTTCGAAACAAGAGATTATCCCTATCAAAAATAGCAGCCTTTTCGGACGAGCAGTAAGTACATAAAGGATTAAAACTTTTCAAACTTGTAAAAAAATTTGGACATCGCCATCGTTGAAAATTGAAAAAGTTTCCGATAAAATTTTTTTAGGTGCCTCTTTTTAAAATATCTAAAATTGAAAACATTTTCTACTACTTTTTTCTTTCCGAAATGAAGAAATAGAAAAAAATTATCATGTAAGTACCTATTTCATTACAAATAATGCTATTTTTCATCTCTTTTCTCAATTTTCAATCAGAGTTGAAGGTATGGAGGTATTTTCTAATCAAAAGAAAACTCGCACCTACAAATGAACTATTTCAAATAGTTCAAAAAATTTAATTTATTCCTAGGTACCTAACAGAATTTTTATGATTTTCATATTTTTTTTTAGCCATTTTCAATTTTTGGAGTCTCAAGAGCATGACTGAAAATTTTTTCATCACAGTTTCTTGTAGCAAAAGTCCACAACGTGTTATCAACTTGAGAAAATTCAAAATTTCAATCAGATTTTTTTATTTGAAATTTTCTTAGTTTAGAGGGAGAAGAAGAAGAAGAATGCTCATTATTTTAGCAAAAAAAAACCTATTTTGGTATTCAAACAAATTGAGATTATCTAAAAAAAAATTTCTAAAAAACTCGCAATTTTTGTAGTGTTCCAAAATTTTTACAAGACCTTTTGTGAGAGAAGACTGAAGTAATTATCACAACACTGAAAATCAGAAAATAAAATTTTATTTTTTTTCAAATCTTGAAATTGTTGGTGCCTACCACGCTTTTTTAAGTGACCTGCTTTCTTCCAAAAAGTCATACCCTTTCGAAAAGAAAAAAAAATGAAAAACGGTCAATAATAAAATATGAAAAATTCCAACGAAAAAAAAATTAAAAACCAAAAAATGAAAGATTTTAACGTAGATATATTTCACTGAGAGTCATTTTATAAAAATAATGTTAGACCAATTTTGTATCAAAAAAATTTTGAGACACTAAATTTCGAATGTTGAATTTTGACCAAGTTTTGATATCAAATACCACATTTTGGGAACCGAAATTTCAAGATGACATTTTGTTTAAATTTCGTACCTATTTATTTTATAGGAAAAATAGGATTCTCTCATTTCAAATCAGTGAACAGCCACTGAAAAAAAGGTCAGAATTACAGCACACGAAAAATCAGCAAAATTCTTTTATGATCAACGGATTTTTGCTGATTTTTCAAAGAATTTCTTTCATACATTTTACTGACTTATTTTTGGTGAATTTGCACTGATTTTCCAGCAATTTTTTCACTATTTGCTTTTGGTTACTTTTTCAATGATTCATTGCTGGTGTTGTAATTCTGACTGCATTCCAGTGATTTTCGATAATTTTCATCGATTCATAAACGAGAGAGGGGAAAAATCTTGATTTATGAATTTAAAATTTTACACAAAATATTGAAAAAAATTAATTTTTGTTAAAACCGATGAATTTTTAATGAAAAAAAAAAAATCGCAAACCATGTTCAAGACCTTGAAATTTTCAGTATGTTTTCAATCGATTTTTTTCACATAAAATACCATTTTCATTTTTTTTTTTTTTTTCATTCAAAATGAAAATTTCTTAGAAAAATATACAATAAATTCTGGAAAAGGTACAAACATAAAAATCAAGAAACAAAATTTTAGAAAAAAACAGCTTTTTACTGACTAAGAAGAGATTTTTTCAAACCCTCACCTTTCTTTGGATTTTTGGCATTTTTTGGGCAAAATTTATGACAATATCGTGTAATTACATCTTGAATTTAATACATCCAGAATATGGATTTTCATTTTTGACTCATTGGCTTTTTAAACCATAAATAAATGAATAATTATGCAGCCTTTGAACATTTCAACCAAGCCAAAAGTTACCATTTTTTCACTAATTCTTCTAAAAAAAATTATTTGAACGATTTTTTTTTCACATATACTTTTTCACATTTAAATTATCCAGTTGTAGGTATATAGGTACCTATTCGTTAAATACATACAAACAACATTCTATAATTTCAGTTTCTGGAAACTCGTTCTTTGGTTGCCATTCAATTCGCAACCACATTCAAAACTCAAAAGCCTACGCCGAAATAAAATCCTATTCTCGGTTTCCTTCAACCTCAGATATCTCGTTAACAAAACTTCAAGTTTATATACTTATTACTAAGTTTGCAGCTATCGCACCAACTGGCTTTTCACAAAGACAAAATTCAATTAAAAATTGTAAAATTACAAAAGTTCAAACAAGAACATCATGTTTCAACGATCAATTCGCTGTGCTCTTCACGCTACATAATGAGACTTTACAAAATCCGAAATTGAAAAGAGAGAAAAACATTCAGTTCAACACGAGCACAAAAAATCTAGATTAAACTAACCTAAAACTGACATAAACAGATGAGAGACCCAGACCGAGATTGGGCCGAGAATGAATCCGAATAGTGCGCATAGAACGAATGACATATTCGCCGAGTACATTTTTAGATTCAAAAAGTATTTTACTATTTATATGAAATGTAGATCTACGACTGATGCTTTAAACTGTCTCTGTTATTCTTTATCGTAATGAATTTCTGTTTTTGAAAAACATAAACATATTCAATTTATATGGCAATAATGACTGTTCCATTTTATTTATTTCCTCGAAAAAAAAATGAATATTTTAATAATATAAAATCTGCAGCTATGAAAACGACTTGTAATCTCGAAACGCAAATAGGAAACGTGATATCAATTTCAATTCTTACACAGATAAACAAACGTAATTGATATTGTTTTACAGTGAAATAAATTAAAAAAGATGAAAATTAACTCCTGTGAAAATTCCACCGAGCCTTCAACTCCCCTCTAAAACCATTCCGAATGTACCAAAGGAACAAATAATTATAGGTAATTACCAAACCCTCTCCGAAACCGAATTAACTTCGCTGCAAAATTTATATTTTTCAATGAAAACTTTGAAACCCAAGTTTCGAGATATATTCGGACACGTTACCGCAAAAATTTCATTCAGCTTGGTTAAGCAGTTTAGAGGAAATATGCCTGGCAATAAACACAATTTATACACGCTCCACACATGTCCTCTCATGGGAATTCAAACAAATATCTCAATTCCACATCCATCCTCGGTCCCGTTTCATTCACCAGATTTAGGGAAAATTTCAAAATACATCGCAAACCTTCAGTTCAACTCGTACAGTTTTTTTCACTTATCGATTCGCGGTATATCATCGGATTATATCATCACCTGCGTAAATAAGTACTCTACGCGATAATTAAAAATAAACGAGATGAAATAAACACAATATTTCTCTGCCAAATTTGCTCGTCTAACTTGGGTCATTTGCTTCACTGCCAACCTACGATTTTGCGTTACACCACAAGCATCGATGACAATAAACTTTCTTCGAGATGGTTTTTTTCACGTCCAAATAAAAGAAAGACTGGGAATTTCGAAATTTTCGTATTGCGCAATCAAATATCAAATTTATTTGTGGTCAATTTTGGCCGAATTTTTTGAGAATATTTTATTGCCTAGATTTACGGAGCTGAAATTTTAGATTTTTCTATGAAAAAATTTTAATCAAAAAATCCATAAAAGTTTATAAAATTTTAACCCTTTAATATAAATTTTAAATATCTCATCAAACTACAATTACGACAGTACCGATACCGCTTATTTATGATGTTTCTAAATTTAGACACGAGAAAATAAATTATTGGTACTTGATCTGAAATATTGCAGTTTTCAAAGATTAGAATTCGTATTTTTGGGTTGAGGAGTTGATTTAAAAATTGTGTCCTTGAAAATTACACAAGGCGACATTGCCCAAGGATTTTTCACAATTTGAAATTCTCTGTTGAACATTTTCAAAAAAACTTTTTGATATTTTTTGACACTTGAAGTCAATTTTCTGAGCAAAGGAAGGGACCAAAGAAAAAATAATGGAACATTAATTAAGTATAAAGTTTAAAATTTCCTTTCCCGTGAAGTTTTTTCAAGAGGCTCAGCTTTTGAGATACTTCAGTTAAAATTTCAAGGTTCAACTGTTTTTTTTTTTTTTTTTTAATTTTTTTTTATTAAAAATGTCTCACAAACGAAGCTTTTGAAAAAAAAAATGAACTCCACAGCAGAAATGAAATTTTACCCTCCAACAATTTGTGTCATTTTTTCTGTAAAATGCTTTCTTTGCTCAGAAAATCGACTCAAAAGGTTAAAAATAGTATCAAAAAATTCAAAAAAAATCGTTATAAAAAATTTCGACGTGATTGAGTGAAACTTGAATTATATTCGAACTCGACACTAAAAAGTAAGTAGGTCAGAATTATTATCAATCAGAATCAATCACGCAGAAAAAAATTGTTGATTTACCACTTTACCAGCCTGTGAATTCATTGTTTCAAATGAGAAATGTTAAAAATATGAGCTATTACAAAAAATCGATCTTCTGGAAAAATCAAGCTTCAAAAAAAAAAAAAAAAGAAAGAAAGAATAAAACATGAATTGCAGAATGAAAATTTCTTTTCGGTAGTTTAATTAGTTTTTTTTTTTTTTTTTTTCATAGGAGACTCAATTTTCGAGATATTTTCAATAATAATAATTTAAAAAAAATACTTGAGTTAAACTTGAAAATTTCAATTGAAATATCTCAAAAGCTAAGCCTCCTATGAAAAAGCTAATTTGTACTCTACAGAAAAAAAATTTTACACAATAATTTATGTTCTGTTCATTTTTTCCGTTGAATCCTTTTTGTGATAAAAAACATTGATTTCAAGAATCGAAAGTCATCAAAAATGTAGGAAAAAAATTTTCAGCAAAAGTTTTGAATTGTGAAAAATCATTTGGTAGTAGAATTTTTTCACCACTTTTTTCGTAATCAGAATGAAAAATACTATAAAAATCAACCATTTAATTTCAAAAAATCATTTTAAAAGATTAATATTGACTCGTATTATCGAAAGAAAAATTTATCTGATTATGCTGAAAAATTATAAAAAATGATTTCATTGTGCTTGGGAAGTTTGTTTGTCTTTTTCCTCAAAATTTTCATAATTTTTTCAAGTGTTTACCATTTCAAAGTCAAAAAACAACTAAAAAATATCTTATTCCTCCTTCCCCCTCACCAAAAAAAGAATGAACTCATAGACCTTATTTTTCTCACGATCAGAAATAATTTTCTCCTCCAAATGAAAGAGATTATTACTTTTTTTTTTGATATTTTATATGTATGAAATATTTTTTTATTAAAAAATAACTTACTCCATTAAGGGCACCCAAATAATTACACGATTCCAATCACCAATCATATCAAAAGCAACTCACCGACTGACAAACTTCCAGGCCATTTCTGAAAAAAAACAAAATAACCAATTTAAGTTGAAAACTGATAAAAAAAACCGAGCCTAATCTACTTTTACATTAGCAAACACCATAAAATATAATAAATCGATGAAAATTTTCATCTTTTCGGCGTTTCTTTCCTCCACCGCACCGAAACAATTTTCAATTACACCTACCTTCTTTTATATTTTAATATAACGAATAACTCTTGGTAAAAATATAAAAATTTCTCGCCCTGGGTACAGTTTTTCAATTTATAGCGGTGCTTCGAGCATCGAGCTTCCGACTGTTGAAAAATCATAGGCACTTGGCCAGGATTTTTACAACGCTGTGTATCTTTTGCGAGCTGTATTCCGCCATTTCATTCATTTAATCCCTTTAATAAATCAATAGAACAACGGAAACGGTTCATAACAGTTTGGAAACCCTACCTATATAACAAAATACCTACTCGAATTCCTACACCTACACCTACGGCATCATAGGCGTAATAATTACCCAACTTTGCATAAAAATAGGACAATTTCGGCGCAATTCGATTATAACAGAAAAGGTTTCGAAGGTAGCACGTTTCATCGAAATGATGAAGAAAAAAAATGATGATATTTCAAATTAATTCGTATAACTAGAACGGGATACAAAAGCGTGGAAACCACGTTCGGTTGAATATTCACGAAAAGAAATGACGATGACGGTTGTAAGGTTTCAAAAAATCAAGACGAACGATTTTTAAATAACACAGACGGCTGGAAAGTTTGAATTTATATTTTTTAATCAAACTAAAAACTCGTACCCTGTTTCCTTGGATGATTTGAATGTTCCTTGGGATACTCGTCTTGCCATTTGGAACGGGCATTGCCCTCCTCAATTTTTGAGCTTCTTTGAAAAATATTTTTCGTAATATTATCTCGAACCTTCGAGAATGTTTTTATTCTGAAAACCCTTTTTGGTTCGTTTAACATTACCTACAGTAATGCTGCAAAATTTTATCGCTTTTTCAAGTAACGTCAAATTCTTTTCGGCCATTTTCGTACCATTAAAAAATAACACCATTTTTTGAAAAGTAAACGAAACTTTTTTTATAAGTCAATTTAAAAACTATCAGAGGTACGAAAAAATGTAAAAAGTTCTTTCTCCATGACGTTTATGTAAATTAAGTTTTGGTACTGTACTTTTTTTTCTTTTTTTCTTGCGAAGTTATATTACGCCATTTTTGCAGCTTGGTGCCCAAATTTTTAATGAAATGGGATGCAGATGATTTTTCGTCGGATTGGCAATTCTATTTTTCTTTTACAGATTTTAAGCATGGATGTGAACTATTTCTAAATTTTGGTTCAAACAAAAAACTTTGAGGATAGGTAGTTAGGTACCTTGAGATTGAAGATGAATATACTGTATGTATGCAGTATCTACATTGAAAAATATTCCGAATTTTTCAAAATCTCAAATTTTGTGTCTTTTTTTTTGATTTTTTTCCAAAGCTAATAATTTATTAACCTTGATCAAAATGTCTAAATTGATAAGCTATAAATTTTTGAGAAGTTTTGTAAAATTTTAGGCATAACATTTTTCAACTTCCTCTCTCATCGTCCGAACCTATGTAAAAATTGCAGCTGTCTGCAAGCAAGCTTAAATTGTTTATTCCAAATTTAAACTACACGCAAGTGCCGAGGATGATCAACCAAATAAACGATGCTGGCATGAAATATAGAATGAAACACCTTAAGGAAATAAAGACACGAATTTGCATAGCAAAGAATGAGTTCAATAAACTTAACAAGATGTTTGGTAATCGAACGATGAACCTTTACCTTTAAAAAAGGATAATGCGATGTTATGTATGATTCATTATGAAGTATTATGGTCCATGAATTCGGAAGGTGCAGAAAACATCAACTTTTTCATTTATTATGGTTCAATTTTTATTTTTCTGAGGGGTTATATTTTTCGATTTTGAATTGATAATTTAATATTAATTACATACATGAAAATTTTTTCTCCATCACCTGACCACTCGGGATCCTGTGAAAATTCTACGTAAGAAATGAAGTACTCCAGGCAAAAAATGGTGAAAAATGGAAGGGATTTTTTAAAAGATGTTAAAAACAGGAAATAGAAATATGTAGCACACAAAATTTGAGAGAATATCATCTTTCTGTTCGCTCTGCAGGAAAAGATACAAGGAAAATCATCAGGAAGAATATATTTTCCATTTTTTTTCAATAAAAAATCATCACATTCAAAAATTTTCATTCTGAGCCTAATAGTTTTCAATCAAAAATTATATTTTTGGACAGAGCTGGAAAAACAACGAATTTTTTACGTCGTTTTTGTTCTTTTCTTCCCAAAATGAATATGATCTTTTATCTTATTGTTCTTTTTGATTAAAGTAAATTACGTTCGTTTGTTCTTCTATTCTTCGTTCTTCACACAAACTATGCTCATTTTTTGGTTCACTTTAGTTCTCATTCTCAGTTCCCAAGTTTTTTTGGAGTTTTTTTTTTTTTCTTACATAAATGCAAAAATTTCGAGTTTAAGCGAATTTAAGACTAAAAATTCTGAACATTTTCACTATATTTTTTAAATAGGTGTCTATGGATATATTGAAATATATTTCTAAATATATAAAGAACAAAGAAGAAAGAACGATCAAAAATTATGTAATTATCATAGAAATTTTTACCTTTTGTTCCCATTTCGACTCCCTAATGGTGAAACCATCTACGAGTGTTAATTTTTTCAAAATTGAGTATTTTTTTTTACAATTTTGAGTTCTCTGAATCAAGCTGCATCAATTAAAATTAAAAAAAACATGAATTAATTAATCCAGAACTGAAAAAAATTAGAATGAAATTTACAAAATCCATAAACCCAATGCAAATGTTACGTTTTTTGGCTTTCCTGTAAAAAAAATTAAAAAGGCACTTGGGCGGTTTTATCGTCAGCGGGTCGATTTGTTCTTTTTTGGCGTTTTTTAAATGTTTATTCTTCTGTTTTCTATTCCCATTCTAGGTTCGTTCTCCCAGCCCTGGTTTTGGGATTAAAAAGGGGTAAACTGCCTCCAAATTACTAAGTACAGAGCCTCTGAGTGAAATTATTTTTCAAAATTATTCAATACATCATGATTTCTGCAAGAAATTAATCCAGTGAACGTTTGTACAAAAAAAAAAAAAATGCAACTGATTTTCCATTTAGATACTATGCAAAAATCAAAAGTGACCAAAATCCAAAAGTTCTGCAACCCAAAGTTTTTCTGTTCTTTTGAAAAAGATTCATTTTTCCTTCTCCTACACTGGACTGAACGATGGGTTGCCTATATTTCAGTTGTCGAGGGACAAGGCTAATGCCTCACTCAACTATCTGTAAAGGATGAAAGGGCTGGAGAGAGGATGCAGTGCTACCAATTTGATGAAACCTTGATTTTTTTGTAAATTTTTGATTGCCCCTTCAAATCTTTGAATAGGCAAAATCTGCAATCAATAATTTTTAATCATAATCTAAAACACTATCATGGGCAATCATAAAAACTTCAATTTTAGATTTTTTTTAAATTTTGGATCTAAACTATGTAAATTTTTTTCCAAAGTAGGTACTTAACAAAATTTTTTTTTCAAATTGAAAATTTTCCAATGATTTCTAAAAAATAAGGCACGAGTTCATATATCTTGAAGAAGCTGCATACTAAATCAGACTTCATTATTCGTTGAATTTTTTCATTTTTTTCAACTTTGCCAATTTTTGAAATCCTTAGAAAGTCGTAACTCCGAAACTTTACTTTTTACAGAAGATTTTAAAAAACTGCATTACTTGAGATTTTTGAATTTTCTTGGAAGAAGCGTTGATTTTACAGTGCTTTTTTAGTGTTAAAAATGAATTTTCAACCATTATTTTTTCAAAACACAGATTTTTAATTTTTAAAATGGAGTTACGACCTTTTACTCTAAAACACAGAATTTTTTAGGGGTCACTCTAAATTGAAAATCTGTATTTTCAAACAAAATAATTGAAAATTCATTTTGAACACTACAAAAGCATATTAAAATCGTCACAACTTTCTCAAAATTCAAAAATCATAAGTAAGTAATACCGTTTTTATCATTTTTGTAAAAAGGAAAATTTTCGATTTATGACCTTCTTGCATTTTTGATGAAGTTACGACCAAAAAGTTTCAAAATTTTCAGAATATGGAGGTCGTCAACATTTTTTTTTCTTCTAATTTCAAGGATTTGTCTGGTCTTTGAGCTGAAGTTTTCTTATTATCAGGTGAAAAACGTCTTATGGTTATCATTTCAGAAAATTTTTCTTTCAATTTTATAGTTTCGACCTTTCAGCATTACACTGAAAAAAATAGTAATAAAATTTATCCAAAAAAATAATAACGTGTCCCAATTCTCAAAATAGGTAAAATTTATCATTTTTTTGAATAAAATTTTTTCTTTTTGGTAAAATTTATTCGATAATAAATATTATTTTTTAGAACAAATTTCACCTATTTTGTGAATTAAAACACGTTATTATTTTTTTGAATACATTTTATTATTTTGGTAAAATTTATTAATTTTTTTGATAAAATCTATCTTTTTTTTGATAAAATTTATTATTTTTGGGGTAAAATGTGTTCATTTTCGTAACTTCTGTTTTTTCCATGTAGAGGGACAAATTTCAGCATTATTGGGTCACCCTTTCGCACCATATCAAAATTTTAAAAATACAAACATGTAAACGTTTTTAAAAGAAAACATTTTCGCCCCAAACATTCGAAAAATCAGCAAATTCGCCTCGAACGCCGAACACGTTGCCTACTCACTACGCCGAAGGAACCAGCCAACACACCCGGTATAAATAGATAGCCTAATTTTAATACTCGAGCTCGGCGCCTACGTACAAT
Organism: Pseudococcus jackbeardsleyi; assembly: GCA_038380155.1. Classification (NCBI taxonomy): domain Eukaryota; kingdom Metazoa; phylum Arthropoda; class Insecta; order Hemiptera; family Pseudococcidae; genus Pseudococcus; species Pseudococcus jackbeardsleyi. The sequence continues at coordinate 48,377,168 of CM076239.1, forward strand.
CACCTTCCTTATTCTGCAATCTGGTAAACAAACCGATTAAGAAATCCACGCGAATTTAATTATGAAACCTCCGCCCATCCAGCAAATTAATCACTATCAGCTTTCAAGAGCGAGAAAAAAAAATGAAAATTGATAGCCGTTGACAATTTATATATTAATGGAGATGAATGTTTTCCACACCTATCTTTAACCCTGCATCGTTCTTTCATAGGTATCAGCCAGCCGGATTATTCACTATTTAGGTCAAATTTTTCACCAACCGTTCGCAGGCTTTATTCACACGGCCACAAATCGATGGTAAATTGAACCGAATGGAATTTTATTTCCAGTTTGATAAATCACACCAAAATGGGAAAAACTTTCCGCTCTTTATGATTTTTCCTCAAATACGCCGCCGAACGGATATTTCTCTATTCAAGGTTACCCTGGACGCCATTAATCTTCAATACCTACCTAGTTTCCTTTTAAAATAAATTCATTTATTCTGGCTAAAGTACGTTATGGACCGGCTCGGTTGAGCTGGATTACGTAATTTATTTTTCAAAACAGAAGACACTGGCAAAAAAAAGGAGAGAATCGAAATGACGGTGACGCTTGAAGCGAATTTTCCGACGAATTCGGCGTATAAAAAAATTCGTGTACCTACTTAATTACAATACTTTCGCCAACTTTTTCTTCTATCGAGATTAAACTTTCCTTAATTAATTCAGCTTAAACCGAATTCTTCAGAGATAAAAAAATTTCGAAATAATGGCTTTACTCTAACGATTATTTTTTTCATTTCTCATAAACCCAAGATTCGGGGTAGGCGATTCCGAGCAGCAGAATGTGAAATTATAATGTGTTAAAAATTATCACGAAAGAGCGTCAGCTGAACCATTTCTACAAAGCTGCGTTTTGATTCTGGGCCCATGCAAATGAATACGTGAAAGCCTTCGGTACCCAACCCGTCATTTTCTTTTCGTGTTACCCGCGACAAATGATGTGAAAGTGAAAATGGAATATTTCTATGCAAATAACGAGCAAGTTTTAATAACACGATTCCCCTTACATATTCCCGCAGGGCTACGATCCGCCATCGTTTTAACATCTCGCTAAAAAAATCATCGTTTATTCCAACTTTGTATTTTTTTCGCGAAGTGAAAACACGAATAAAAGTGAGAAATGGAAACAGTGGTTTTAACGCCAGAACTGCGAATCTTTTCGGTTTTTTGAGCACAGTTGAAATATCAGATACGTAAGATGCTGCTCGCTCTAAACCAGGCGAAATGTTAAAAATCTGCCAAAGGCTCCGCAACGACCGGAAAACACCGCGTTAAATCGATTCGTCAAGTCGAAATTAACCAACGGTAAAATTTTCCACTCTTCTGCTTGACGAAGGAATTTTTCCATTTCAACTACCAATTTATGCTTTTTAATTCGCTCCAAATCGGAAATGAACTTTACAGCGTGAAAATTTAGGTTCGAGGTATTTCCACTTTTTATTCATACAGATTGGAAATCCGCCGATCAAAGCGGTTCTTTGCCAAAACGTCCTAGAATTTCCCCATCGAATTCGGATTCTCGTTGGAAAAAGCCATAAAAGCAATTTCTCTACCTACATTCGCCAGCAGATATAATCGATTTAAAAATCCATGTACCAAATCCGAACGAGAGACAATAAAAAAGGTATTCTGTATCTTTGGCTGCCTACGAGGTATGAATATTCAATACGCATTACACTCCTTAACTTTCATGGCCTTATTCTCCAATGAAATATCAGACACGTTTCGCCAAACAGACGAAATGAGGTCGAGGAGAGGGTAGAATTGAATGGTGTTTCGTCGAATTCACGCTTCTGCAGCGTAATAATCAAAATTGCCGAGTGTTATTTCAACTTTTCATTCGTGATTCTCGACTCGGAACCTTTTTTGTTATTGGATTAATTTTTATTACATTTATTTGAGCCAATGTTACGGTTTCATTTTTTATCGTATGTATTATCGAATAAAACCCGAAATACATCAACGTTATGGAATTTTTCACCTCGCAACATGGAATTTCATTCGTTTATTTATAATTTATTGATAGGTAATTTTTTCACGACCGAATTTCATATTTATTCCGTCCGACTTTGACGATTCGTTTTTTCCCCTTCGTCAAAAGATGCACACGATAAGGTTTTTCTTGGCAGTTTCTCAACGTACGATTTTAAAAAGAAACTTATCAAAAGAGAAGGTTCTGGGAGAGATAGGCGTACAATTTTCGTCCGCCCGGCAAACGTGTAATAGGTAATACCTATCTATGAGTTTGAGCGAAATTTTAATACCCTTTTTTGCGCACTTTTCCTTTTATACATTTTCTTCGTTTACGATATCGTTAAATTTTATACTACATTTAAAACGGGCGTTTAATATTTTTCATCCTCGCGATTCCAATGGTGGCCAAAATTTTCACCGAGGATTCCAATTCCATTTTGATTTTGGATTTCGGTTTAATATTTGACCGATTGCGAAACGTGAAATTGGGTTTCATAAAAATTAGATAAAATTTTTGCCCGAGTAAAAAACCGTCCAATGGTGTATTTTATTAACTCTCGGTTGATGGCGCAAAATAATTGATTGGAAGCTGGCGAAGTTCTCAGCCATATAACTTTACGCTATTTTGATATTATTGATAGTTGGTAGGTAGTAAAATACCGAGAGTATCTGCTTTTATGAAACTATATCGCTACTCAGCGTCAACTCGGAGTTTCCACCACTCTGGAATGTTTCAACTTCGCAGCAAGTATTTTGAACATTTCGTAGGGTGAATTTTTACACCTACTTAGTAGATTTCATTCTTCGACGATACCTACCAACTTCGATTAAAACAATTTTTTTCAAAGACCCGCCTCGTTGAAAACTTCCAAGTCGAATTCAAAAGATACGCAAATAACGATCGAGTAAAAATACCTCCACAGTTGAAAGAAATCCAACGCAATGTTTGGAAAATACGTAATCATCGGAAAGAGCCACTCGAGTGAAAATAAGAAACTCGTAATCAGCCAATGGACAATATTTCCTCGAAAAGAGCCCAAAGTTTGAAAAATTGGTTCACTTTTCATCGACCAATCAAGATACGTTTGCGGAACGATGAAACGAAATCTGCGGTATTTTGAAATTTACATCCAGAGTCAATTTTCGTACAGCTCATTCGTATTCGGTATTTAAATTCGTATTTGTTTTATCCGCCACTCCGCAGAAACTTCACTTTCTGTTTGAATAACTTTTGAAATTTCAGCTTATACGTAATTCGAGTTATGAAAACGTTGCAGTATAGATTTACTCCATTTTCGAATCGCGAATCGCGTAAACAACTCGAAATAATACGCAATTCTACGAAATATTCTTCGATTCAGTGTTACCAGCTGCATTTGACCTTAATAGCTCAGCAGGCAGGAAAATGTCAAAAAAAAACAGAAAGGAATTTGAAGCTTACATGAAAAAGCTATAACACGTGTGATTAAAAGGATGACAAATTAGTTGAGATTTCAAACTGATTTTAACTGTCATCTTCGAGTTGACGTGATACTCCTACACATGCTATATACTTAATGTATCATGATAAATTATCAACTCGTATTGTAGAAATAGGTAATTTAATTATTTGACTTTTATTAAAATGTGTATCTTGGCATTTTTATTATAATAAATTAGATGAGTAATTTGGTACGGAAAAAATCCAATGTTCGTAGTTCTTATTTTCTGAACACCATATGGGTTTTATAGGTCAACCTTATTTTTATGTACATTATGTACCTATAGGTAAAAATTCGTGGGGCAGGCGAGGGGAGGGAATCTAATCACCTATTGGGGGAAAAATAAATTTGAAAAAATTTAATAGTCATAATTTCTACAAAAAAAAACCTGGGAAGTAAGTACTTTTAATTCATTCTATTTTTATGGGGTATGATTTAATATTACGACAAAAAAACGGGGAATCCATGACGAAAATAGGAGGTTTGAACGACAGAAAATTGAAACCCAACGGCCATGAAAAATACACGACAGAATAAAAATTCTTTGAACGAATGAAAAATATATATTTTCCAAAAAAAAAAAAAAAAAAGATCAACGTCAAATAAAAAATATATTTGAACGACAATTTTTTTTATAATCCAATGCACATTTCTAAATGAAAAGTTGTGAAATATCATTGCAGTAGTAGTGCAGTTTTTGATTTCGTTGGCCTTCCGTGTTTACTTTCCTATCCCATGGGAACTGATTTCACCTCAGAAGGCGTCTCGACCAATTTTAGCCGAATTTGCATGCCTAGTACATGTTTGCAAGTTGTTTTCTTTGCAAAGAAGGAACAAGAGCAGGAAGAGTGAAGCAGTTTTTTCTTTTGATTTCAATTTCTCTAATTCCATGCCTAAATTTCAAAAATTCGTCCTAATTTCTCCGATTTTTCTCCTTGTTTTTGAAAGTTTTGAGCTTGTTTTGGAGTTATCTGATGGGTTGTAGCAGTGGAAGGAACATAAAAGAAAGAGGTATCACCTAAATGGCCAGAGATTTCAATCACCTTTTGGGTTTAAATTGTCCATTGGTAAGCAGAGGTCCATTCTATTAACGAACAGAACTTTTTCACGAGATCAATTGCCATTTAAAATCTTCATTTTCGTTCAAACCAAGGTTGCCAACCTCAGTGATTTATCAGCTTTTCAAAACAAATAGTGATTTTTTCAGTAATTTCAGTGATTTTAGTGATTTTTTGCCCCTTTTATAAGTTTTTGTTCCAATCATCAGTAATTTTAATGATTTTCCTAATTTTTGAAGAAAAAATTTTTGAAAAAATTTTTAAAAAATTTAAAAAAACTTACAAAAACATCCATTTTTTTGACAATTTTGGCATTTTTTATTTAAATTTAGTAGGTGATCTTTGAGTGATTTTCGAACAATGTCTGAAAAAAAATTAGTAATTTTAATGATTTTTGAGCATACGAGGTCTGTCCGAAAACTATCCGACCTGTGTTCATTTCTCCCCTCTCAGGCATCGGAGCGATATCTACCAAGCAGGAGGGTGACCACTGATGCCTTCCGATATTCTATGCTCAATTTCAAAGCTTATAAGCCCATAGAAGATGAGTTAGCCATGTTTATTTGAGACGTGATAAATGCGATCGTCGCATTTTCTTGGATCGTTGGAAAGTCATCAAATCGTTCCCATTTTTGCAATAATTTCAACTTCAGAAATGGCCAGAAGTCTCAGGGGGCTGTATCAAGGTGTTATGGAGACTGCTGAAGCCGTACGATTCTGTATTTGGTCAAAAACTTCTGTACCAGACGCGACAAATATGCCGGTGCATTGCCACCGTGCAAGGGCCAATCTCTGCTTGCCCACCGTTCCGATCTTTTTCTTTTCGCAGCATCGCATAATCGTTTCAAAACATCAACTTGGAATTTTGTTCCAACTATCTGACCCTTCAGAACACATTTATGATGCACAAAACTTGGTAATTGGTAAAAACGACCCTTGACATTGCTTGAAGAAGGTTTTACTGGAGGCGCTCCAGCGACCATTTTCGAAGCACCGGTACCACTCATTTAATCTGGGTATTCTCGGGTATATTCGTCCCTAAAAACCTTATTTTATCAACTAAATAGTTTCTTTGCATGATTTTTCATTTTCAACGCAACATTTGATACAATAACGTTGCTCAATTCGTTCTGTTATTTTTTCTGCTAAAGAAAATGCGACGATCGCATTTATCACGTCTCAAATAAACGCGGCTAACTCATCTTCTATGGACTCATAAGCTTTGAAATTAAGCATAGAACATCGGAAGGCATCAGTGGTCACCCTCCTGCTTGGTAGATATCGCTCCGATGCCTGAGAGGGGAGATATGAACACAGGTCGGATAGTTTTCGGACAGACCTCGTATTGTTTTCATTAGTGATTTTTGGTGAAAATTGGCTGCAGTGATTTTTAGCGATGCGTTTTTTTTTTTGCGAGCTAAATCAGTGATTTTTCAAAACATCGGGTGGCAACCTTGGTTCAAACACTCATTTGTGACCGGGGGGAGGGGGTTTCCGTGATTCATCAACAAACCTAGTTGTGATGACAATGCATTTTGTCGTCTGAAATTACTGTCGCTGAACAAATTAAATTGTCGTTCAAACCTCCTTTTTTTTCGTAAGATTATATACCTATTTGGTTCCTTTTTTTTCATTCCACAATTTCTAAAAGAACAGAAAACAAATTGAAACAATAAGAAGAATTGCTATTTTCGTTCTCAAATTTACATACTTCTTCCTACGCTTGACATTTTAAACAGGGCTGCAAGAACGAATGAGAACAAAGAACAAAAAAGAACCGAAAATTCTAAGAACAAGAATGAGAATGAGAACGAGGTCTGATGAAGAACGAGAGCAATAATTTTTTGATTTCATTATTTTTTTGCACTTCAAAAATTTTTATTCTGTACTTGATAAATCATCTGACCGGGTTGCGAGAATAAACGAGAATGAAGAACAAAGAACCAAAAAGAACCAAAAAGAACCAAAAATTTCAAGGAGAACAAGAAGAAGAACGAGAAATGAGAACAAGAATGATTTTGAAAGAAAGACAATGGGAACCAAAATTTCATTGTTCTCTCAGCCCTGATTTTAAATGAATTATGGAAAATCATGATACAAGCGGGGTAATGAGTTCGATTAGGATCTTGTCAAGTTCCCACCCATTTTCCCGAATGTGTTTTCCCAAACAGCTAAATTTGGGAATAGAAAAAAATCTCAAAAAATTTATTTCCAAATGGACAAGAAGTATTAGCCTCAGGAGAAAGATTTTGAACCTCGCAAAATGCAAAAAACACATTTAATTGGGTATCTAATGGACCGAAAAATTCAAAAACGAGAAAATGGACTATGAGTTCAAAGTGTGAGAAAAAAATATCCGTCTTTGATATGTGGTGTTACTGCAAACTGGGTAACTACTCAAGGTTTTGTAGAAGGATTATGTCAGAAATCTATTTTTCAAAAAAGAAAAATCAGAAAAAAACGCCTATCCATCTTATTTGAAAAATGAAACATTTTTTAAAAAACAAAAATCATCTAAGTTATTTCAAACTTTTAAAATAATTGAGTATTCAACTTGGAAGGTAGGTCCTTTAAATAGATTTCCTTCTTGAAACCCTTACAAATATGCATTTCCTCTTTTTTTACTACAGCCTTACCCTATTTCAGCAAAATTTATTAAAACTTCATCTACCATCCAATTTACATTTCATATTCTTACAAATTTCACTCTTTTCATCTTCCATTTTAACCAGAAATAAGTGAAATACCGGTAATGAAAATTAAAATCCAAAAGTACAAAAAACATTCATCTTTCATTCGTATTGCCTTTAAAACAATGTAAAGTGTTTCATGGTGCCCCGCAGCGTAAAAGGTATGAAAACGAAATAGGTATACTGACGCAGTAGGTGTTGCATAATTACACCATGGAAGATTTCACTTTTTCGTTGGTAAACGCTGAGCGTAAACGAAAACGATCCGTTCCACATGTTGGTATCCAACTTGGTACCTAAAATTTACCCTCGCGGGAACGTGTCACAATATTAACGTCTTTGATAAGGGTACATCACTATGGAATTCTTTTTTTTTTTTTTTTCAAAAATTGACACTTGTAAAAGTTTTTACCTTTATTCGATCTGGGGAAGAAAATTTTACCATTTTCCCAGCTAAATCGTATTCCAACTTGAGTAATAAATAGTAAGTAAAAATTGGGGATAATAATTAATTAGCATCAAAATGCCAATATGAGGATTAAGGAAAGGAAACCAATATTTGCGAATATTTTTGTTTCACTACAAAATGGAATTTATCAGAAAATTCCTGACAATATTTATGGAGATGGTTACACTTTCAAACAGAAAATTGAAAATTTTAAAGTGAAAAAAGTTGTCCTCATTCATTGGGAAACTTGGTTTTAAAATTTTCTGTTTTTTGAAAGGAGGAAAGGATGCCATCGACGAAATCTTGTTTTTTTTTTTTTAAATTAAGAGAAAAACACGAATTTTCATTTTTTTATTTCAGTAGGACGAGAAGGAAAATTTTTCTTTTTTTCAATTCAAAATAGGAGTGGGCAGATTTTTAATTTTTTTTTTTTAAATTCAAGCATATGACTCGATGAATTTCTTCTTTTTTAACAATATCAGCCAGTCAATTTTTCATTTCAATTCTCCGAGATTTTTACCTTATTACTTTCTCACTTCCAGGATAATTTCATTATTTTTTTTTTACGAAAATGGATACTATTTTTAAAACACTTTCAGATGTATCAAGGTATACGCTGCGATGTTTTTAAATCCACTCGTATAACTACCTACATGAAAACCAAGCTAAAAAATGGCACTGCTGCGAGATTTATAAACAGCAGGATTCAAAATTAAAAACGAACACGGTTGTTGATCTACAGTTAGAAAATTCTTTCGTCATTTCGGTGTTTACCGCAGTTTTTCCTATTGGAAAAACGTTTTGTAAAGGTACGTGTGGGTATAGGCAATTTTAAACACGTGGGTCGTGGCTGTAATTTCATTTACAAAGAATTAGCAATTTTTTTCACTCGTTCGAAATTCTTTACAAATGCATCATACGAAAATAATAAGCTAGAAGCCACAAACTTCAGAATAATTCAAAACTAAAAATAAAATGGAATTAATCCTTGGGAATTCAATTTTGAAAAGTTCGTGGCGAGAAATATAAATTCAGTAACCTATGTCCTTTCATATCGAACGAATTAAATGATAGTAATCGAATGAACTACGTTGCACACCTATTTCTCTCCTCTACGTCAACAAACAATATCAATCATCAATACAATACAAATCATAGAGAGGTAGATGGAAACTGAAAATGTTTTCTCTTTTTTTCCATACCATACAATTTCCTTTTTCAATGGAGATAAAAATTGGCATGATTACTTTTACGAAATGTGCCTATCAAAATATTCTTTTTGAAGAAGGTTATTTGAAAAACTCTCGAATCATCTTTTGTTTTTTTACCAAATAGGTATTTACTTTCGCGTGTGTCTTTTGAAGACCCATTACTCCAAGTATTTGGTAAACATCGCATCAGCTATAAACATGTCAAAAGTGAAAAGGAATTGTTCATCTTTATAATTTAGAGGAAAAAACAATCTTCCGTTACGCAATTTTTTTATACATATTTTTTAAAAAAATTGAGATTCATTTGAGGAAAAAAACAGCGAAATGTTTACAAGCATCTCGAGATTTGAGAATAAAATTGGAGGGAATTTTTTTTGAAAGGAAAATTATTGATTTTTTCGTTGGCAATACGTTACTGAATTTTGAACCTTATTTTATAAAATTTTCCGAAGTTTTCAGTCTAGGATATTTTCAAATTATTGAAATGCTTATAATCCCAGATTAATAACAATACCCCCAGAAAATTCAGAACGACGAAAAATTTTCATTTTAGAGATTGGTCATTTTTAAAATTCATATTTTTCAATTTAAGATGAGATTAGGAGATTTCTATACAGGGAGGAAAATTTTAACATGTAGATGTAAAAATACGATACTTAATATTTTCCCCAAATACCAAAAGAAACTTTCTAAAAAAAAATTAAAAAATTAATGTCAAGATTTTTGAAAAAAAATATGGAAAAATTCATCTTCGAAATCTCAGTTTCTGAAAACCTATTTCTTTGAAATTTTTGAAACCCTCGCGATAAATTTGGGAAATTTTTTCTAAAAAATCAATTGCAATTTTGAGTGAAATTTTTTACAATACCGAAATGGTTCGATGTACCAGCACATATTTTTTACATGTTGGAATTTCTCCTCATCCATAACAAATTTTCCATTTCAGAGACCAAAAAGGACGATTTTTAAAAATTTTCATTTCAGACACGAAAGTTGTAGCGAGGTCGATTTTTTTGCAGTTTTTATACGAGACCACGTGGACTTCAACGACTCGAAAATATCTGGATTTCATCCGACAGTCTTCCCACGGGATTGGGTAGCAAAGGTTAATTAAAAATTGTACGCTTTTATACTTTAACGAGACGTGAAAATTGAAATCAAAAAATTGACAGTCAACAGCTGAAATACCCTAGATTAAATGTCGAGAAAAATATCTCGTCTCTAAAAATAATTCTATTCAAATCGATAAACTAGAGAAACGAAATAATAACCGATGACACGTTTCAAAAGCTCCTAAACGTTCGGTAATTATATTTAAACGGAGCAAAAAAGTGAGAAATAATTTCAGTAAGTAATTAACGAACTTTGATTCATTGTACGTTTTATTCAAAGACGAGCATTAATTCTAATTACACAACAAAATACCAACAGCGAAGGACGTAAAATGAGGAGAGAATTTTACCCAGGGTGAAATTTGTTTTCACAGCGTCGAAAATATTTTACTTAGAGACAAAGCAGCGTTCTCATTGATTATTCGTTGTAAAAATTACTTTTTTTTCGGGTATTCTGCGCATTACTTAATTTTTAAACGGCGGTTTTGTTTACCTCGTTTGGTGGCATTGGAATTTTATAACTCGATGGAGTCTCTTTTATCATTCATTTTCAAAACAGAATCCGTTTTTTTTGCTGTGAACGTAAAAATTATTATTTTGATCGAAATTGTACGATTACGATACAAAGTTGTTTATAAAGAGTTTGAAAACGAGAATAATATTTTAATGAAAATAAACACTAAAAAAACGTTGGTAAACAGACCCGAATGTTAATGCAGGAGACGATTCGGGAAATATGGTCAAGTTATGATACAAAAGTCCCACCTACGTATTTATAGTATTTTTTTTTTACCACATCAGAATTTCCTTCGTTTATTCCCCTTTACCCAATTTATTTTTAAACAGGTGCTTGATAGAATTTTGTGGTAATCTTAATGTGTATATTTTGTAGAAATCGCTTTACATTTTAAATCACGCGGTTGCACGAATCGTTAGTAGGTCAACATGTCGGCGGTTTTGTCTTTTGTGGTCACGCTTGCCAAGCACATGGCACTTCGGTTCAGTTTCGCCTACCGGGTGTTTGAATCGAATTACGTCACCTTTTGTGAGGTAATGATGCAACCCAAACCACACAAGCGTAAGTAAATTTGCAGACTCTTGAGAATTGAAGGGTCAAAATTAACACATACCAAGTAGGCACAGTACCAGATTTATACGAATGAGAAACTTCATAAGCTTATGGTTATAATTCTATTCGAATTCGAAACTGAACGAAGAAATTGCAATGGTATAAAAGAGGCGAAACTGAAAAGGCAAAGTTATGAATTTTACCAGCTAATCTTAAACCAATAATGACCACTGGATGAAAGTTTCCAAAATTATAGCTTCAGCTGTTTAAAAAGTTTTATTATTTTTAATCTGAACTTTTTACTTCTTTGAAATATTCCCTATCTAGATGTAAATTTTTATTTTATGGAAAAGGGGAATATGGAAAAATTGAATTTCGAATTAGAACACTGAAATTTATAGTTGGAAATTTACAATAAAATGGCGATTTTCCTACAGTTCGTTTACTTTCAACTTGATACAGTGGTTTTGACAACTCGGAGGCGTTTTTTGTTCCAATGAGCATAAGCCTATCCAGAAATATGTCAAGCAGAGTCTGAGAATTCAAGAACTGGCAAAGCTACTTAATCAAGATATTTTCAGTAGGCGGATGATACAAACTGATTTGAAAATCGTGGAATTTTTGAAATAATTGATTATATTTTCTACATCTGAATCAGTCAAATTTAGTAAAATTCTATCTTTTTGAATTAGTGAAGATTTTCATTAAAAATTTATGATTTTTCACTGATATTTTAGTTAAAATGAATTTTTTTTCTGAAAAATTGAGAAGAGAAAAATCACTATAACTTCAAAGAAAACTGATTTTACTGAATTCTTTTTGGCGTTTTTATGATAAAAATCTGCCTGCCGATTACCTATCTACGTACCTACTTAAAAAAAAAAAAATTAAAATGATTTGAAATCAAAGAAGTCTGCACCTTTTCGTTCAGTTCAGTGAACAACACATGTGCGAATTCAATTGAAAAAAAAAAAAAAAACTAGACATTATGAATGAAACACTGGAAATATTGCTCATTTACGTGAGTAAACAACAGGAAAATTCAATTTGTCATTTTGTATTCGTTATAGCCCTTTTCATTCATAAATACAAATCGAAATTGATTCTTTGTATGTTTTTCTCGTAACGTAGGCAGAAATACGTAAGAAAGTTGTGAAAACGATGGAGAGTGAATGTTTTCCTTCTTCAAATCTTCGAATGGGCAGTTCTATTCGAAAGACTGATATGAAGGTTTTATTCAATGGTTAACAAAAGAAGACTTTTATGAAAGTTTTAAATATTAAAAACAAGATTAGATATACTTTTTGTACATACTTCATCGAAGAATTTTTTTCTTCCTTGCACGTCTCAACGGCTCGGATGGGAATAGAGGCAGTGGCTGAATCTCATTTTCAATTATGACAAAATTTATTCATTTTATGACATGGTGAAAATTTTAGACATGAGAAAGAAAATTTTTGAAAAGATGCCTGAGTTTTTAGAAACATCGTGTCCCAAAAATCTCGGGATCAAAATTTGAATTTCAGCCAATTTTTGAGAATCAAGTGATAATTTTTCTGTTAAAAATTAAATTTTTTGGAGGGGGGAGGGGGTATGAATAATTTACCACATGCTCGATTATTTCTAGCTCCTCTCGATACTTTTTGGGTTAAAAATCGTAAGTTGGCAGTACTTTGTTCCATTTGTTTATATAACGAAGTACTTGATGTCAAAACAAAAAGTATCAGGGAAGCCAAAATTAATTGAGCACCCGGTAGTATGAAATAAGGTCTCTATTATATAGCTGAAAGAAATGAAGATGATTTCGAAATTGGTGAAAAAAATAAACCAGTTTATGAATCTGATTAAATAAGTAGATATGGAATTGTCCAATGACTTTTTGATCAAGTTACCTATATTTTCTTCATCACATTTCCATCTATTCTTGAAATTTTGCATATTTGAGAACCTTAAACGTATGGATCGAAACTGTTTAAAATATTCAAGTTCCAAAAAAATACTTTCAGAAACCCAAAACCTGATTTGGTACCTCAATTTTTCCTCAAAACACGAAATTTTTCGATGTTAACTGAAAAATAGAAAGGTTCTTTTTAAAAAAACGACCATTTTTTATTTTCAATTTTGAAAGTACCTAAATCTTACGAGAAAAACAATCCTGCCATTCATTTTTCAAAAAAAATTTTCAAGTTTCGAAAATCAATTTCTTTCCAGATTTTCATGCCAATTTTTTCTAATTTTACTCTCTTGTGTAATTTTATTTTTTGACATTTCATCTTTTTCAAAATAAAATATTTTAGTTTGTCACACTTGGAACCTCATTTTTTGATTCGCTTTTCCCCTCCCCCCTCCCCACTCTGTAGAATTGGAGCCACAGCCTAGAACGAAAAAATAAATAATTTTTCTCCTTATGAGATGGAAAATTTCTTGTCGAATACTTCAATTGACAAATAATAATTTTAGTTTTTACAAAATTCTTTTTTCAAAAAAAAAAAAGTCCTCAGTTTGTTTAGACAAAATATCAATGTACCTGGGGGAACAAATTATGGAATTTTTTGATTTTTTCGCTCTTTCTTCGCTCAAAGTTCTTTTTTAAAAAATATTTTAGGTGACATCTTCAGCTCCGTTGTAGCCATCCAACCATTTCTCGTCTCTCTCTTTGAAAAAATTTCGATTTTATTGTATCTTTGAATTTTAAGGAGGAAAGAGGGGGACTTGTTAGTTTTACACTTGATTTTCTACAATGATTTTTCCATTTTCCCCTCCTAAATGCCCATCTCACCTCATCCCTCATTCTTCATGCCACGTGGGGGTGAGCACATGGGGAATTGGAGAGGTGAGAATATTAATCGTTTTCATGCACAAAACCCACAGGTTAGTAAGATTTTATTCTTATTACAATGTTTTCAAATGATGGGAGTATTTTTCAAAACCGCCTTTCTCCAAAATTTCTCAATATTTTCTCTTGATAGTCGTTCAAAAAAATTTCCATCCAAAAAATGCTGGAAATTAAGTCTAAAACAAAAATTTTAAATTTACTTCGAAATGGTCAAAAGGAGATGGAACCGAAAAACTATTTTTTTTGGGGGGGAGGGGGGCCTTCATAAAAATTAGCAAAAGGGCTGGGGATGGCAACTTTTAGGAGTTACTCAAGGGACCACTCTGGACAGTTTTCAGCAATAAAAGCTCTACCGGCCAAAAATGTTTTAATTTTCTCAAAATGAGGCCAATTTACCCACACTAAGTATAGGTACTAATTATCCGGATGCATTTCAAAGAATTTCAGATTTAATTCGTTTATTGAGACTTGATCCCTTAAAATTTCATTTCTGTACTTTTAGTCGATTCTTCTGTTGAAAAAATTTAAACTTGTGCACATTTTTTCATCAATTTTTCAGTTGAATTGAGCAGTTGGAAAATTTCACTCGCTCCAAAAAAAAATCCCACAGCCACAATACGAAAATATTTTCTTCAATTTTTTATCACCTTTTGCCAAAAAAATGCCACCAGACAACCAATTTATATTCAGCTTGATCGGCATTCTTCAAAACGTCAATAAGCGAACGTCGTTCCGAATGCAAAAAATAAACCCCCTCAGCTATGAAATTCTACATACCGTTTGTGAATTATCGCGAATTTGCGACGAAAAATTCCATCCTAAACGTTTCGTTTTGTTATCATTGGAAAACCCTTTTTGGAAAACTTTGAAACAAACGCAAACGGTTTTACGGTGCGATTTTTTTGTCGGTTTCTTTCTGCGATCCATTCACGTCGACACCTACGTAATAAAACTGCGCGTCAGCTCCGAAATTTTCGAACTATTGCTGCAGCATCACGTTTCCTCTCTAACACCTACACGACTAAGACCAAATCATGAAAAGCTTTCGCCCGGTTCGAAATTCCCGCCCTTTTGAAAACTCTACTTATTGGATTAGGTGTGCTTGTATGTCTACGTATCTTCTCTGCACCATTTTTTTCTCTCTCCTTTTGGTTCATTTAATCGTATATACTTTACCGCAGGGTGGGGCGCAACTCGACGTTTTACTTTTATATAATTTCATATGTGTACGTTTCTGTCTGTCACTTTTTTTATCGTTTAGCTGGATAAAAATCCGTTTAACAAAATATGTCCATAAATTGCTCGGAAATCGTATCCATATACGATTGGGTAATCTATAAACCGAAGCGACAAACGCCAATAATACGATTAGCCCTCGCAAATATAAATTGACAGACGTGTAACTTGTCATTGGAATTAGCCGCGTAGCGTCGATATAAATATATTTTTCCAACGTGAGCGCGGTTTTATTGATATAAGTGAATTATGCGAGTAAAGTTTTTTTCCCCGACCCCGCCCCCATTCCGTATTTTTTTTTGATATCCTAGAAATACCTCGTACGTATGGTTTTTAGTCAAACGGTTGGGGAAAAGCTTTTAAAGTTACAAATTGAGTTATACTTTAAACGTTGCTCTTGCTGGTATTATTGGTTTACCGAGTATCACTATCAATTTTTGTAATTTCTCGAAGCAGTCATGCAAAATAGCTTATTCTAGCGAACGAAGTTGCGATAGGTAATCGAGATAGGGGAAATTTAATTTTCGCTCAGGAATGAGAAAATTTATAGGCGTATTGCTTTAAGGTAAACGATGAATTTTAACTTTTTACGGAATATCGATAGGTAAAAGTGGAAACATTTTGAAATTTTTTTCAATTATTACGGTGAATTGGTTTCTAATGAATTTATTGACTTATTTTAAGGTAGAGGGGGGGGGGGGATAAATGAAGGAGTTTTATTTTTATTCAAGAGTTTAAAATACCTATAAAAAAATTAATGTAAGAAAATAGTTCAAAATGATTCAAGCACCTATTTCACAAGTACCTATGCATCTATTAAAAATTTGGCTATAAACTTGAATTTTTTTTAGATCAAATTTTTTTAGTTCGAAAAATTTTTGAGTTTTAATTCTTGAAAATGATTTCATACTTATTTAATTTGAAAACAAAAATCATCTGGTTCTAAAAAAATTGTTTTTTTTTGGAATGAAAAAAAAAAACATTTTATAAGGTTTAGAACTAGAATTTGAAATCCAAAAAAATTTTATGATCGAGAAAGAATCTCATTTTTTAAATTTATTTATTGATTGATTGATTGAAAAAAAAAACCACTTGAGGCGTCTGTTCGAAAAGAGGTAAGAAATTAAATAACTCAGTTTTTTAATTGCCAAAGTCAATTTCCAAGCCTTCCGAATAAATGTAAAAATACTACAGAAAATCAAAATCTTGTTGAAGACTTTTGAATGTCTTTTTTCACTTTCGCGATTCCCGATAAAATATCCAACTTGGAGTTTCAAGTCCTCGATCTCATGATATAGAAGTTGAAAAAAAGTAAACTGAAAGAAGACTCAAAAGCAGTCAAAAAATTTATAAAAATTACTTAAATGTAAAGCTTTTTCATGGTATACAAATTTTCAAAAAATTTCAAACGCTCGTAAAATTCACGTATCATTTTCTGGGGATAGGGGGGCGCAGAGGGGGTAAAAACCTCGGGCAGGGTGTTTAACGAGTCTTATTGGCCTCGGTTTTGGCTCAAGAGTCCTGCAAAAGTCCTGTTTTTGTGCTTTTTTGAGTAAAAGTCCAGTTTTTTTTAAAATCTGCTGTCCAATTTTTCAAAAATTGTTTCTTGAATTAATATATGGTTCCTTCGTTCTCGTTTATATTTTAATTTTTTTTTTTGAGTGAAAAAAACAAAAATTTTTAGTCAATATTTACGGGGAGTTCTATTTTTTTTTTTTGAAAATCATCATTCATCAATTTTTTAAATCTTAGCTCTCGCTTTGCTCGGGTATATGAGTCTAGAATTTGAACTCGTACAAGAGACAGAGGTTAGGTAAATATTTTACCTCCCTTTTAATATTGAAACATTTTGATTAAACAATGAAGAAATTTCAGTTTTTGAATGCCTCTTTCTTCGAAAATTTTTGCCTTTGCTTTGCTCGGGCTGGATAAATTTAGGTACATGATTTTATTCTCAAAATGATGGTATGAACCTTTCTTCCTTTTCAGTCTAGAACATTAATATTTTCAAAAGAAAAAAATTGTCCTTCTGATTTATCAAAAGAATACTCGGTAACATCACGATTGGAATTTTTAAAAATGTTTCGATTTTTTTGAAATCAGAAGATGAATTCATCGATATTCTTTTTTTTTTTGGAAGTCAAAACATAACACGAAAAAAAACACGAATTTTTACTTAATGAAAAAAGTTCAGATCCTGGGTGCTTTTTTTTTAAAAATTTTTGCCCCTGCTTCGCTTGGGTTCATTGATTTTTTTCTCTTCTCTCCTCTTCTCTTCCATTTCAGACAATGAAATAGTTTGATACAAAAAAATTTGTCTATCAAACGTATACGGGGGGGGGGAGGGGTGGCAGCTTCGGACACACACTGACACATGAAATTTTATTTGCAGGGGTGGTCCTCAAAAAGTAATTTCAAAAGGTCAAGCAAAGTCGAGCACTTTGTTCAAGAAATTTTGTTAGACACCCTGTTGTGTTATTTACCTAAGTTTGTTTTCATGATGATTTTGATTTTTTTTTTTTTTGGGGGGGGGGGAGAGTACAATATTAATTGGAACATATTTTGAAAAGGTCGCGCTGAAAATTCTACCAAGGTCCTGTTTTGGGATCATAAAATTTTGTTACACTCAGTCAGATGATGAATAAGTTCAAAAACACTGTGGAGTTGAGGTGATTTTTTCGACATTTTCTAATATTTATGTAGATTCTTTCCATTTTTTTTTTCTAATTTTCAAAATATTTTTTTTCAGAATACCCACATTCTAACTTTTTTAATGCATGTTTGTTTATTGCTAATTTTAAACCATTTTTGCAGTGTTACCCACAATATAAATTTAAACATCAAGTTTAATCCTTTTAAACTCATATTTGACAACTTGGCAACACTGAGAAAAACTTACACGAAAACTATAATTTTTCAAAAATTCATCCCAGGTCTAATAAGACATGAATTTCATAAATTGTAGAAGATGCAGCTAGCGAATTTTAATAATCATACCAAAATAATCGACGATTATTTTCATTCAGGCATTTCACATGTGCTTCACAATTTTGTGGTCAAACTTCGGAAAAATTAAACATTACGCGAAGGATACACCGGTCGACACGATTTTTGTTTCTGGGTCCTACTTGTGAAATTTGGGTCACTTTTATGTAACTAATGAACGAAAAAATATTTTTTTGACCAAAGTTTGCTTTGGGGGGTGGGGGGGCCCAAAAAACTGATTTTTCGAGGGCAATAAGCCTGAGCATTACAAAAAAATTTGAAAAAAAATTTTTTTGGACCAATCTTATAGAAAATTTTACGGCGAATCCAATGCAGCAAACCGCAGACCTCCATCTCTTTTAGAAAAAAAGTTACAGCTCATTCTTTCCAAAATTTTGTGAAAAAATCGTATTTTTTGGGGTATTTTTCGCAAAAAAGTGGAATTTGAGAGAAAAGTAAGGGCTTTAAGGCCATAAGGACTATGATGAGAGTTGTAGAAAATTTCACGGCGAATCGAATGCCGCAAATCGCGGACCTCTATCTCTTTTAGAAAAAAAGTTACAGCTCATTCATTCCAAAATTCTGTGAAAAAATCTCATTTCATTTTTTCATGAGAAAGGCACAAACATGTGATTTTTATTACAGAACTTTGGAAAGAATGAGCTGTAACTTTTTTTCTAAAAGAGATGGAGGTCTGCGGTTTGCGGCATTGGATTCGCCGTAAAATTTTCTATAAGATTGGTCCAAAAAATTTTTTTTTCAAATTTTCTTGTAATTCTCAGGCTTATTGCCCTCGAAAAATCAGTTTTTTGGGCCCCCACCCCCCAAAGCAAACTTTGGAAGCCAGGATTCCGCAAGGTGATGTATTTTGATGTCTAGAAACAGAATTTTGGCATGAGAACCCAGAAACAGGACATTTTTTTTTTTGTCGACCTGTGATATCGTTTGTTGTGTGCTTAACTGCTTACAGACGCTAAATTCGAATATTAATAATTTTTCAAATTTTACTATTCAATTGTCATTCAAAAGCACCCATATTTAATTTTTAAAAAAACACAAGTAAAAAATGAACAAAAATTGAGAATATTTTTGAATTTTGATCTTCAACGACCCTCTCCCGACCTCTTTTCACCATATTTGAACTTTTTGTAAATTTTCACCACAGGGTCGATCGTTTGCTAAATTTTCAAAACGCCGAGTTCCGATATTATTTTTCTCATGCCACCCTTTCGCCAGATTTCTTCCCTTTCATACCCACGTCTGAAACAAAATGTAAAACGAGCCATCTCCTAACTCTGCCAATGACAGCTTTAGATTATCGTACGAATGAATTTCGTAAAAATGTCAGTTCATGTAGTATATTGTTCTCACGTGTCAGTCGTAACCCTTGCAATTTTGAAGATAAAACAAACCATAGCTTATCCGATCTCAAGGGACAATTCGGTACACATCTACACTCCACTCCAACTTTAAAATAACTTCGCAATGAAATTAAAAACCCCACACTCAAAACCACGTCTAGTTTTTCCAAACAAAAAATCTCACTTTCATCTCTTCTTCACTTAAATTTTTCAATCCTCGTTCCTTCCCACTGGAGCAAAATTACCATAAATTATCAATCGCATACGTATCTATAGAATTAAAAACACCGCCGAATGTAAATCCACAAACGCTGGAAATTCTCGCCGCCAGTTTTTTAAATTAATTTTGCTATTGAATTTCACGCCACGTTGAGCCATAAGTTCAACGTTGACATCCGCAACAGAAATGCAAACAATCAGGAATACTCCAGAGACCCAAGTTTACAAACTGACTTTATAAATTATAATTTGATTACATTTCAGTGTACGAATGTACGATTTGTCAAAACGTACAACGACGATTTGTTTTAACAGCAAGTTACACAAGCGCGTACGAAGCTCTAGACACCGAGTGTTTTTAAAATTCGACGTTTTTCATCCTGATTTCACTATGAATATTCTTTTAAAAATGCATCTTGTTTACATTGCCAAGTCTGTCGCTAGAAAAAAATGATTACGTAATCTCGTTCGAAAACATCCCTTTCAAAGTCTTCGCAAATAGACCTAAAGTAGGATTAGAACTGATTAAAAACCTTCGTTAACAAATTGATTAAATTATGCAGCAAAGGATTAAAGCTACACGAATATCTCATAATTCGTTATTTAATTTAAACTCCGCGTTAACGTAGTGTTAATGTTACAGCAATGCTTAGTTTGCTCAATGTGAACGGATTAAAATTTTGTTTCCAAGCTATTACTCGGTATGTGGTTCGGTTAATCCTTTCATAAATGCGGTTATCAGTATAAATTGGCGTTTATTTTTCAAAAACTTGCAAAAACTTGAAAAATTACGACTTTCATAGGCAGATTCGCTTTTGCTACGTAAAAGCGAAAGAAACACGACAAAAGTTTACCATGGAGAAAAATTACTCGCCGGAGTATATTTTGCGTTTATTCTTTTTACCAAACTTTTTGCGTTTCTATTCACGCGAAATTTTGTGATATTCGGTGGTTGGTTGTACGACGTTTATACTCGAACGACATGAAATGCGAAAAAAAACACGCTTGGAATATGAAATATTACTTTACAAAAACTTTACATTAATAATTTTGATTGTTTAATGTCCTAGTTTTCGAGTAAATAAACGTATCAACGTGTCATCTAAACAGACTATATTCTTTGTATAAACTAAACCTACCCGAAATAGTCTATTAGTCCAGCTGCGTAATAATTTTCAACCCGACGAAAATTCGGCCTGTTTTTATCGCGTTTCGGGTTCGTATAATGATCCCCAAACCGACATTAAAATATCCGCTTGGGGGGTGCGAAAAACAGACAGAAGCTGAACGAACAAAATCTTTATAGCGATAGCAGTTTACTGTGGAAATTATCTCTGATAGGATTAAATATGAAGAAAATCTTGTAAAATGGAAAATTTTTTCATTTTTGATGTAAGTACCAAATAAATTTCATTTCGGATCAGTGAAAAGTCACTTGAAAACGTCAGAATTGAAGCATTTACAGGGAGAATCAGTGACATTTTTTGATTTTCGGTGGATTTTCACTGATTTTTCAACAAATTTCAGATATTTTACCGACTTCTCAGTGAAATTTCACCAATTTTTTTACTGATTTATTATTGTGATGCAATTTTGGCTGCTTTTCAGCGATTTTTCCAAAAATTTCACTGATTCATAAATACCTGATATATTTTTGGAAACCTGAAAATCTCCATACTCAGAAAATATAAACACGAGAAAAAAAGGTCTTTATCAGTTCAAGATAAAAAAAATTCAAGTTATAAGCTTTATTTTTAATAGTGAAAATATTTTTTCAACTCCAAACTATCATTTTTGGGCTGAAATCTTTATTTTTCGTATTTTCTTTTTTTTTCCAAATTTCAGCAATAAGTAGAGTCAATTATTGATTTTTTAAAAAATTTCATTGTCCTTAACACATTCTTATTTGTACTATGAAAGAATTCAAAGATTTTTTGATGGAATGAATTTTTTTAAACGAATGTTATATTTTTTTCAAAGTTTAGGGTTTCTCTTCAGCTTTCGAAAAATTGAACTAAAAAATTTTTTATTGAAAAACACGTAAGTAACTAATTTAAAAATGAATAAATAACCTGGTTACTACTACTTTTCAAAATAATGTAGATTTTTAAGCTTCTCACTTCAAGTTAATCTTGCTGTAAGGAGGAAAGTACATACACTTTTATTTTAATTGAGGTCAAGCTTCATAAAAATGTTTAAAAAATGGGAAAATTAAATATTTCTACTTCAAAAATATTAAAATTTTCTGGCAGTAAAGGAGTGTTTATGGTTTTCTATTCGTCGCCAAAAAATCGAATTTCTTGTTTTACTCTTCCAAAAAAAGGGGGAAAATTTCATAAGAAAAATAATGTCTAATATTGAAATTTATTTACTGTTTTCAAAAACGAATTAATCAATATCCAAACATCAATAATTTGGTCGAAAAAAATCTTGTACGTTGGGAGAGAGAATTTCAAATTTCCAGCATATTTGAACAAATTTTCAAGTTTTTCAGAAAGTGGCAACAATGAAATGACTACGTTTACTTGAATAAAAAAACCAATCTCAAATTCATACTCAGCGAGTGGAATTAATTTTTTTAAATACATCATGAGGGAAATTTTCAAATAAATTCTTTAAAAAATTCAATTTTCTTCAATGAAGATTTTTCAAAATTTGAGCATTTCATTAATTATTGACCATCAAAAATCAGCAGATAAGACGAATATTTCATCAATGTGGTTTAAAATTAAATTAAACTTAGTTCATTTAATTTTGTCATAAAGAGAGATCTCGGATTTGAACGAAAGACGGATTTTTATAAAAAGCATCTGGCTAAATAAAACCATTGATACCAAATTTCAAGCGATCCAGAATATTAGTCTTGAACTTTGGAGACAGTTTGAAAAATTGAAAATTGTCAATGCAGGTAACAATATTGTAAAGAATAGAGCAAAAAATGAAGAAATTTATAAATTTATTGGAATTTTCTTCATATTTTTAACTCATGTTCGTTTTCAACGATCCATTCGAATCAAAATTTGAATTCGCTGAAATTTTCCAGTGAAAAGTCAGCACCTGTAAATTTTACGTTTTGTATGTACCAATTTTTTTCGACTAGAAATGCAGTTTTGTCAACAACATAATTACTTACTCATATTACTCCCCCCTCCCCATTATTCATACAGAAATCGGAATTTTAAAATAAAGAATTTTCCCAGCATAATAAATTGAAGAAAAATGGATCCATATCATTTTTGGAATCGAATTGGATCATTTTCAAAACCCAGAATCATCCAAAGTTATTCAGATTCCCTTAATGCAGGGGAAAACAGACAGATTTTCATTGAGTCACAAATCTTTCCATTTTTTCCTCTTTGGCTTTAGAAAAACAGCCAATTTTGTGACGATTTTTCAATTCTTAACAGCCACAAAGGTTCGAGAATTTAATCTGGATAGTTGAAAATTTGAGAATAAATGTTTTCTGCTTAGAATACTGGAAAGAAATTGAAATTTTATGGAAGGCTCTAAGATTTCTGGATACTTAAATGAAATTTTATCCAAAGAGTTCGATTGAGCAGGGATTATTTCAATTAATTTAACCAGAAATCCGTTTTCTTTTTCCTCAAAAATACCAGTAGGTATCACTTTTTTTTTGAAAATTGAATTTTAACGATTTTTGATTTTTCAAAAATCCCATCAAAACTCAAAAAATGAATTTTCTTTGCTGAAATTTCGGTTTCGAGGTTTGAAATATGTAGATTATGAATTTATGATTCTCTCAAAAATTCATGAAAAGACTTTTCTTTTCAACTCTCTCGAGACCATTAAAATTCATTCCACTCCCTGGAAATTGGTCGTCGATAAAGACACCGATAAAAGTTGATATTTTAAATGTAACTAATAAATTTCGAAAACATTCGCCAAAAAAATTCTTAAAATCTGAAACCCACTTGAGAATATTTTTCAACCCGCAATTTCGCCTTGAACAATAAATTCGCTCGAATTTCTCAACTCTGCCTTCTCAGTACATGAAAATCATCTCCGATACTTTATAAAACACACACGCTATGTTATTTCATTAAATATTGACTGATTTTCCCGCAACATTCACCTAAGAATGGTAAACCACTCGAGTTTTTTCAAAAGGTATCTAGTTTACGCGGTTACCCGCAGTTTTTCTCTTTTGAGGTCATACCGGCAGTTTATTTCTGATTATAATAGGGACTTTATTGTGAGTATATTTTCTTCCACGAAGCTTCTCTTCAACGTACCCGTTTTGTGTTGAGGTTAAACACGAGATGAGAGAGTTTGGAAAACACGATAGAATTTTCTTCGCAACATAAATCAAAAGACGAAACGTCTCGTCTACGAAACGGACCGAATAAATCTCCGAAGGTTTCTTAAATAACACACTCTAGAACCTGAATAGGGATAAATCTATACAATTACGATGACAAAATCTTTTTTAAAAAACCTCTGGCAGTTTTTCCACGACGAATAACTTCATTTTTACAAAGAATTCGTATATACGTATGTCTAAGTACATATGCCCTTGTGCAACGCGACACGAGATTTTCACGAAATTAAAACGGTTCAAGCGAAATCGTATTTCTTTTCCTGGAAAGATTCAACAAAGTTTATCCTTCGCAGCTTCGCGAAAAATTCGTGCTCGTTATTTATCATAATACACACGTATCGACCCGGATATACATAAATTTGATATAATTTTGACAAAATTGGTATCCAGCCGAGCGTATTATATACTCGAGAACGTATTAATATGTAGATATAATTTGGTTACTTTGTGTAATATTAAACGTAGGTATAGGATACAAATAGTTACGAGGTATAATGCATTGAGCTATATAAATTACAAAATGACCCATCGTTTCACCGGATTTTACGCATCATTGATTATTATATTTGCAATATCCACCGTGATAGCTTTGGATTCCCAATCGTCGAAATAAAATATCAAATTTGGATTAAATGGCAACACACGAGCGATTCTGTCGAAACCGTTACCAGACCTTGTCAATAATCTTTTATTTTTTGATACCATTTCGAATTCAGACTTGAAGGATATTTAAGGATAGATTCAGATAGACTTTTGCGTCTTAGAGAGAAGCATTCGACGTATTTTTAGCTCAGGTCGATACTTTCACGAGAAATGAGCAAATAAGCATAAGTTTAGTTCGATAGAATAAATAAATACACAGTAAAGGGAAATCTACATTCGTACATTGTTATGTCAATATCTTGAGAATTTTAATACAATTCAATCAAGTCTACAGGGTGTTCCAAGTGTTTATGAAAGCACTTCGTAGGTGATTGTAATAACATAAGACATAATTTATGTACGATATTTTGCCTAATCTTCAAAATTAAGGCATTAGAAGAATTGCAATTTCCAAAAATTGAGATTTCGTGTTTTTTTTTTCAATTAATTAGTGTGAGTAAAAATCAATTTTTGGAAAAAAGTCAGTAATTTTAGAAAATAAAGTTTAGTAAATTGTTGGAAAAAATTCAACACATTTTTTGGAGGGAAATCAACAGATTTTATAAAAAAATCATCAACATCTTTTGGAAGGAAAATTTGGTAAATTTCAGGTTGAAAATTCAGTACTTTTTGGGGTGGAAGGGGGGGGGGGCTTGAGTGATTTTTTTTGGAAAAAATTTAAAAACAAATACATTTTTGAGGGAAACAATTCCATAGGTACATTTTTAGGAAAAAAATTCAATAGCTGCTCCTAAATTTTTGAGAAAAAAATTGATATATTTTTTACGAGGAAAAATTCAATACAGTTTTGAGAGAGAAAATTCAACCAATTCTTTGGGAAAAAATCAATCGATTTTTTTGGGAAAATTTTGATAAACTTTTGGACGAAAAATTCAACACATTTTTGGGGGAAAATCAACAGATTTTTTTTTTTTTTGGGGGGGGGGGGACCAACAGATTTCATAAAAAAATCAATAAAATTTTTTGGAAGAAAAAATTGGTAAATTTTAGTTTGAAAATTCAGTACTTTTTGGGTTGGAGGGGAAGGGGGAACTGGAGTAAATTTTGAGGAAAAATTCAAAACCAGTACATTTTCGAAGAAAAAAATTCCATACGTTTTTAGGGAGAAAATTCAACCTACATTTTTGAGAAAAAAATTGAATATATTTTCATGAAGAGGAATTCAAAAAATTTTTGGGAGAGAAAATTCAACAAATTCTTCGGATAAAAAACCAATCGTTTTTTTGGAGAAGATTTTTGTAAATTTTATTTTTGGAAAAAAATTCAAAACCTTTTTAGGGTGAAATTAACAGATTTTTGGGGAGAAAATCAATAGATTTTTTAAAAATTCAGTACTTTTTGGGGGGAGGGGACTTGAGTAAGTTTTTGGGAAAAATTCAAAACCAAAACATTTTTAAGGAAAAAAATTCCATACAATTTCAGGGAGAAAATTTAATAGGTAAGGTACCTACATTTTTGAGAAATGAATTGAATACAGATACATTTTTATGAGGAGAAATTCAATACATTTTTGGGAGAGAAAATTCAACAGATTCTTTGGGGGAAAAATCAATCGATTTTGGGGGAAAATTTCAGTAAATTGGAAAAAAAATTCAATGCTTAAGCATACATTTTTGAAGAAAAAATTCTATACATTTTTGGAGGGAAAAATTAAATATATTTTTTGAGAAACAAATTCAATACCTAACTATGTTTTAGGGGGAAGGGGAGGAATTCAAAATTTTTGGTGGAAAAATTGAACATATCTCTGAGGAAAAAATTTAATATATGTTTAGGATAGAAAAATTTGGTGAATTTTTGGTGGAAAATTCAATATATTTTTGGGTAAAAATTTAATACATTTTTTGGGAAAAATTCTAGTACGTTTTTAGGGAAAAAATTTAACAGATTTTCGAAAAAGAATTCAACACATTCTTGAAAAAACCAACAAAGTAAGTATTAGAAGAAAATGTTGATAAATTTTTGAAAAAAAGTTCCATAAATTTTTACAAATAACATAGATAAATTTTCGGATAAAAAGTTCAACCAAAAACCATCTAAATTTTTACCACACGAACTGCGATCACCCCTTACAAACTCTCGCTTTCCTCAGACTCATAATAATTATCGCACGAAGGTATCCCGTAGTTAAATATTAACCTAGCCAAAGCAAGAATTTCGCTATGAATGGAGCTCGTTGGGGTGTGAATTTAAACGATGTAAATACGTTTCTTAATGAGGTTTTTTAATGTGCGAACCGTCGCTTGGCTGGATTTTCCAGTTTCCACATCTCAAAACATTTTCCCTTTTATATGTTTCGCAAGTTTCACGGATGATTATATTTTTGTTGCATTAATTTCCGAGTTTATTTATTCTCGCGGCGTTGAAATTCTCGACAAATAGATACTCGTAATTCAAACAGTACATACGTATCGTGCAAATGATGAAATTATTTTCTGTCAACCGTAAGTATGTTTTTAATTGTGCCATCGAGTAATAAAACATGATGAAAATACCGAGAAAAACTCATTCTCGATGTTTTACTTGTTTCATATTCGAATGGTCGTTTTGTAAAAACGTCGCGTCGCGTTTTTCTTATGGCTTTTCTAAATTATCATTTTTTTACGTGATATATTTTTACGACGGTCGAATGCGCATAATATTTCGATTTTTATAATCTTAAGTACTGGTACGTGGATGTGAGTACGCCACCGTGTCATTTTTCGCCACAAATGAAACCCAAAATATGCAACGAATGTAATATTGACAAGTGTTACCAAGATATTTTTCGCGAAGAATTTTCAAGAGTTTCATCTCCGTCGAAGTGTATTCATGCAATGAGAAAGCATTTTGAGATAGATGTTTCAAAATTTCTGAGATGGCAAAATGATGCGAAAATGGTACAAAATGGGTGAGAATTTAGCAACAGACTTGAAATTGATTTTGATGAAACTTGGATACATTCACGAAGTAGAATAAATGATTCTAATGAATGTTACAGAAATTAAGAAAAATTGGCAAAATTGTGATGAAACTAAAGGAAAATATTGAAAAATTATTTGAAAACATAATTTTTAGAAAGTTCAAAACACGAGAAAAATTACTTCAGTTCATTTCAAACTGTCGATAAAATAACACAGAAGTTGTTTCTGACTCCGAATGAAAACTTGTCATTTTTTCGATAATTTTATTTTTCATCTTAAACCTTTCTCGATTAAAAAATAGAAATGTAATTAAGCTGCAATGAAGGAGGGCTGAAGAAGGGGGGGAATAATTGACTCTCGGGTTTCATCTGTTTTGACGTCGATAACTAACTAAAATTAATTTTACTTTTAAAATGTTAAATAAAACTAAAATATCGATGAAATTGGCCAAAAATCTCGAAAAGCTTTGTAAATTTAATCAAAATAATGCAGGATGGGAAAATTTTATGATAACTTGATAAAAATTGCAAGAATTTCATTAAGATTTGGTAAATCTTTACCAATGTTGTTTAAAATTCCCAAGAATATCCAATAAGTCCATATTTATAGAATGGACTGAAAACATGAAAAATTCAATTTTTTAAACACCTATTTCAACCGATTTTTACGAACTTATGAATAATTTTAAGATACTTTCAAAAGATTTTTCAAACGCTATTTTGATTATCTTTTAATGAATACAATTTTCAATAATTTTCATAAATTTTGGGTACTTTTCAAAAGACTGGACGATTTTTGTAATAATCTCGAGATATTTTTCGATATTCCAGAAAATTTTGTGATAAATATTTGAAATTTTTTCCCAATTTTATAATTTTTCCTGAATCTGAACCATTTCTATACCTACAGTGTGACAGTTCTTTTTGAGAAAGGGTTAGGGGGGAGGGGAGTTTGGGGGTTCTAGAGCCTGAGAAATTTGAATTATTTAAATTCTGCACAGAAGAAAGCTGTGGAGAAAATTGAAATAAGAAAGTGAAATTCTGGGTACCGAGTACATGAGAAATTTCAACTCTGAAGGGGTAGGTATGGGAGAAATATCTTTAATATGACTTAGAAATTCAATTTCGAGGAAGGGACTGAAAAAATTTCAAATTACCAAAATTCTAATCCGTAGGGAGAGCGAAAATTGTAAAAATCCTGCTTCTGAGGAGGTATGAATAAAATTGTAATATTTTTAAAAATTTCTCATTTTCACAATTTTTTAACAAAACTAGTCCCCAAAAAACTAATATTACAACCTATTTTTAGAGACATGAGTCAAAAATCGATGGAAAAAGAAAAGCGTGAAGCAATATGCATCAAAATTGATGAAAAAAACATGATAAATACACCTCCACGAGATGTAATTTTATGCCAAAGCATAGAAAAATTCGTTTACTTCTATTGAAATTAAAAATCCTAGAAAATAATGCAATTGCTATAATTTCAAAAGCGAAGGAGAAACGGGAGGAAAATCAAAAAAATTTTCCACAATTTTTTTCACATCAAGAGATACCAACTGAATGAAAATCTGAGCTGGAGAAATTTTTTATGAACATCATTTCATATTTCATAAATTTTCGTCTTCATTGTAATGATTTCTTCAACAACCCATAAAATATTCCATACAATCTCACGTAGGTATACGTATTTAAGACGCTGAAAAAATTCCAACTTCAGGCCCTCGATATCAGCATTGTTTTGTTCAAAAGGCATCGAAATGTGTAGGTTTTCGATAGAACGAACATTTCAAATTTCATGGAATAGAATATCAATGCATCGTCTTTCAACAGAGGTTTAGATTTACAGTCGACTAATATTAGTACCTAATATAACCATTTCCCCACGATAACCTAGACGCTTGCAAACGCAATCGATACAATTGAAACCCATTCTAATTGAAATATATCTTTTTTTTCAGGACACTTTTTGTTTATTTTCGACACAAACCAGAGAAAAGGAGAATTGAACATAACCAGCGTGAAAATCAACCCAGCATATTTCGATCAAAACGTCAACGAAATCTGTGCTTTAACATTCTCCTTAAATACTTGGCCACAGCATACGGGAAATATCAGCGTACTAATTCAAGAGGGTAACAGAACGAAAGTGATAGCCAACCATATAAATAGCGAAGATTCACAGTAAGTTAATCACCAAATATACGTAAAATTTACGATCTCTCAATTCTAATTTCTTAATTTTCCCCTCGACAGATGGCACAAACGTACAATCAACTTGGGACATCCCGAAGAAATATTCCAAATTATTTTAGAAATCGGAAGCACCCACAAATCGCCATCTTACGTGGCCATAGATAACCTCCAACTCGAACACTGTTTTCCAGGTGATTAAGATCATAAAAGCTTTCATTATTTATACTCAACGTAGGAAAAATTTACCTCGATTTTACATCCAACGAATCAATGAGGCCTTATTTTCGGCCATAAATTAGATTTTATTAAGTCAGCGAAAATATATCAGAATCACCGGCGTAATACTCCGGCTAATAAATCTTGTTGTAAAAGGTACTGATATATGAATGAGAAGAACATCAATAACTCGTTCTTGATATTTTTACCCCGAGTATTCATCGACTACCAACTTTTCTCGTACGCTTTTATATTCGACGTCAGCCGCGAATACGTATCAGGAATTTTCAGCTCAAGTAAATGATCCGCTGAAAAAGTATATTTGTACTTGTATTTTCAACATTCATAATTTACTTTCTGTTATAAAAGCACATTCGAGCGAACGCCAACTTATCTGAGCGATACTTCTTGTCATACTATAAAATAAAATACACACGAGTACCTTCACACATATGCAAATAAACAAACAAAATTTTCTACAGAAGAAATTCACACATAAGTATGTTTAACTTATTTAAAAGTTTTATTTCCAAACTTGACTCGACGTAATATTTCTTTGCACTGAATTCATCTCGAAGAATATGCCACTGGTTTATAGTTTTGTCAATTTCAATTTCATTTGTTAGTTTGAGTCGATATTTGATACTGCGCATCGATATAAGACGAAAATTATTCAAAATGGGCTAAAGAAAGGAGGGGAGGGTGTCAAATGACAGATTGTTATCTACGTATTTTAATACGATAAAAAAATTGAAAAGATAGCTGTTGCTGTTGATGATACCAGAGTTCTGACGCATCTATGTATTTTGAAATTTAAGAAAACATTTGTACCTACGTAGAGGAAATCTGTAGGTAGGTACGAAGGAAAATTGCATTATGTAATATTTTGGATCCCTCCATTAAAAGTTAGAATGTTCAAAACTTGTTTACTATCAATAAATTCGAGCTTTCGGAGCCTT
Organism: Pseudococcus jackbeardsleyi; assembly: GCA_038380155.1. Taxonomy (NCBI): domain Eukaryota; kingdom Metazoa; phylum Arthropoda; class Insecta; order Hemiptera; family Pseudococcidae; genus Pseudococcus; species Pseudococcus jackbeardsleyi. The sequence continues at coordinate 48,408,167 of CM076239.1, forward strand.
TGGCGCTTTCAAACTTCTCTTAAACGGAGGAAAATTAACTTTGGTGGTCGAGAATTTGCTTTGTGTGTACTTCCAATCCTCCTTTAATTATAATTTCAACGCAAGAAGTCAAATTGCAATGAAATTTTAAATAGGTAGGAGTGTTTTTTCAAATGATGGAGCTTACAGGATGTTTCATAAACGAAAAGCTACCTTCAATTCAACCCAAGTAGACATCGAGACAATATTTTCAAAACAAGTGGGTGTGTTTACTTCAGCATTATTCCTGAGGCAAAAAAATATTCCACAACAAAAATTGTTTTCCAGTTTTTCTAATTTTGCTTCGAGAAACAATTTGATCGTTGAACGACATTCTTGAAAATGATAATTTTTCAAAAAAAAAAACTGAACAAAAGGATCAATTTTTGGTTGAAATTGGCGTTAGATTCTTCATAATGTTCCAAATATGTCGTTGCACACCTCTTTTAAATTTCAATGATTTCATTATCATTCTAAAAAATAGGTAAATTTTTTTCGGAAGTACAAAAGTTGGGGAAAATATTTTCATTAAAAATTTGCCATAATAATCCACCATTTTGAAGTGGCACCACCATGCCATTTTTTCTGCAACTTGTTGAAAGCAATTTCACAAAATTACCATCAATAAAAAATATAAGTCTTTTCCCATAATTCGAATTCGAAGAGTAGGCAATGCTTTCTCATTTCGAATCAATGAAAAATTACTGAAAAAAAAATCAGAATTGCAGCACAGGGAAAATCAGTCAAATTCTGTGATTTTCAGCAGATTTTTGGTGGTTTTTCAGTAAATTCCAGGCATTTTACTGCAGCAATTCTGACTGTTATTCAGTAATTATTGATCATTTTCACTGATTTATGAATGAGAGAGTGGGTGAAATATTTAGACTCAAGATAGATTGGATATTTCTACTGGGTTGAAAGAGGTATCTTATTTTGTGATTTATGAAATTTTGTAAACTTAGGTTCTCCTCCTGTATCAACACAATCGATGATCAGAAAATCAACATAAGTATTTTTGAGGAGATTTTTGACAGACCAGTTCAGATAGAAAATTTTTCACCACTTGTAAGGAAACCATTTGACTTGTCTTTGTTTCGTAGGAATGAGAATGGGATTTTTAGAAAGAAAAGGTTCTGAAACTCTCGTATAGCCAAAATTTTAGTTAGATAAATAGGTTTCTCGGTTTTTAGAAAAGTTTTGAAAAATCTAAAACATAGTAACAATTTTTTCATCGAATTTGATGAAAACTAGCCCTCGTGCCAAATATCGATCGCCCAAACTGTTTCCAGCCATTCTGGAGCCTCCAGTACAATTTTGATTTCCTCACACATTTCCGTTGAATTATCATTATTATAGACACTTATAAAATATACTTTTGAGGTGTCCAGCTGAAAATTGCGTCAAAGGTAGATTTTTTGATAAACTAGTTGAAGAAAACTTGATTTTCAACTGGTTAAGTTGATTGAGACACTTTATGGAGATTGGAGAAATTTAAAAAATACTAGAGAAAATTCAATTCCAACAGGAGGTTCAAAATTGCCAGAAAAAATCAATTTTTGTGCTTTGGGAGATGAATATTTCAAAGGGATCTGGGTTTTCGCCAAAAATAATGAAGAAGATTTTTTGTTTCAAAAGTATTATAATACTTTCTAAATTTGAATCAGTTAAAATTGACTGATTAAAAAACCAAAAGTGTGTAACTGTAGAAATCAGTGAAAATTTTACTGATTTAATCAGTGAATTTTCATTTTTGAATCAATAATTTCTTTCAACTACTGATTCATTTCAGTAGTTAAAAAAAGATTTGAATCTGTAATTTTTCACCAATTGACAGTCAAATTTCACTGATCAACAGTTGCACACTTTTCGCTGTTTAATCAGTCAATTTTCACTTTTTTGAATAATTCAGATTTAGAGAGAACATTTTTTAAAAAGTGTATTTAGATTCACCTCTTTTTAATGCAAAAAAATTGAGAAATCAGCTGTCTAAATATTTTACTCTGATTCCTGTCGGAAGTGGACATCTCACTTGGTACATTTTCCCTAAATACACATTCTTCATAGCTCCAAATCACAAAATTTTGCAAAGTTCAATTTCAGATCGCCAAATTTTCATAAAAAATATGTACTTGCATTCAAAATTTTAGTCAAGTACCAAGTTGATTTTTCAATTTTTAAGAATCTATGAAAAAACCACTGAGTATTATCCAAGTAATTTACTAAGAAGAAAAAAATCGATAAAAATGATCAAAATTAGTTCCCCGTCTCATAAAGCTCTTGAAACAGCATAGGTAATTACTGTTTTCAGTCATTTTATAATCTCCAGCAAGATTTTTCATCTTTTCGGATATTTCAAACTTCTCCAAAGGGTATGACAATCAACTCAAACAACTAAAAATCCACTTTTTTTTGAGCAGGCAGTTCATCAAGTATTTCAACCAATCTTTATCGTGATTTCCAGGTAAAAATCTCTGGCGTGTTTTCTGCCTAGCATGATTAAAATTTCTAAAAAAAAAAAATGAAAAATTTCGAAATAAATTAGTTATTTGCTTTACTCCCCACACTAAAGTCTCCGGCAAGATTTTATTCAGCTGTAATTTCGAATTTCTTCAGAGAACGTAGGAAGCATTAGGCATCGAGTTCCCTCTTCTTTTCCAGTGGTTTAAATGTTTAATAAAGAAACCCACATTTTCGTGATTTCCAGACGAATATCTTGAATGTGTTTTTTTACTCTCCTATCAAAATTTCTATAAATCGAATTAGAAAATATATTGAAAAATACGCCAAAATCTTTTACTGGAAATGATGAAATTCGATTTGAGGTGTCGATACTGATATCGGATTGAAATTTAGATAATTTAGATAAATTTTAGTAGAAAGGCGATAAATTCTTTTCAAAAATATCAGTATTTTGGTAGAAAAAAATGTCTATATTTTAGAATTTCTAAAAATGCACTAAAAACCAAAAAATCAACTTGGGTAGTTGGAATTTTGATTTCTTTTGAAACTTTTTTTCTAAAAATTTTACTCTCGTATTAACGGCAAAAATTTCGAGCGATTTCTCCATACACCAAAAATCATCTAAACATATTTATGTACAAATCAGAACGTCAGCATTCCTCAAAAAAAAAATCGTAAACATCAAAATACATATTAGAATACCACAAGTGACAACTTCAATTCATCTTTTTTTGCAACTTATTGCACAGTCCATTAAGTTCACATTCAAACCCATGTTGAAGATAAATTCTACCGATAAATTGTTACTTTCGGTACCAAAAATAACCCATCGAAGAATTCAGCCAGATTTAAGTTATTTGCGTTCTGTTGCATTCATTTGCATGCCAGTCTGGTCAAGACGTTTCAGACGCGAATTACGAGCACTATATTCGCATTCGTGTTGTTTTGACGTTTAATTTTCATCGCGTGGAAATACACGTTCAAATTTCAAAACTGCTCGCATCTTTTGGGATATATTCGTAAAGTAATTGATGAATTACTTCCGTTCCTCCACATACCCTCAGACCGTCTGCGTATTCGTTGAATGAACTCGCACCATTTTCATTACACGAATGGCGAATTCGACGTATTTTTCCACTTCGTAACTAGGTACATTACATACATCTCGTATATTTTTATAAACATCCTCATCCCTCGACTGCGTCGACGACGGTATAAATAAAACAACTTTTTATAGCTGAAAATAAACCCCTGAATTTGATATAAAAACGTAAAAAAAATGCCTCCTCGTGGAAAAATCTACCGACAAAGATTACGCCACGTTCCATCGTCGAAGCTAAAATTCCATAAATAAAATTATAAACCGTACGGTCTCGAGTTGGTAAAAAAAAATAATTGGAAAAATTGTCGGATAAAGATAAAATAAAACAAACATGTATTCTATTTCCTCTCGAGTTCGATATTCATTGTTTTTCCATCGCTTCGCGTCATTTGAAAAATAACACGACAAAGTTCGCGATTACCAGGGCAATACAGAAAAAAATAGGTAAAATGAAATAAAAACTTTTGTTTTTTTCGCGGTAATGGCGAAAAAAAAACAATATAGGGCATTCGAATTTCGATAAACATTGGGCTGGCATTCAACTTGAAAATCGTTCTGTGCCAAAATTAAAATCAATAGTTATGTAGCCTATTGCCTATTGCACCATAGGAGGATAAACTGGGAAAACTTTTCAGCCGAAAAAAGTTACGTTCGAATCACCCCCTCATAAGCGAATTATTTTCACGTGTATGTATTTACAGATGTAACACAAGGAGAATGTGCCAAACAGAGAAAATTCCGTTGCGTCAAGGATTCAATTTGCATACCTTTGGATTTCGTCTGCGACTTGAAACGCGACTGTAGCGATGCAGCGGATGAAAAACAAAACTGCGGTGAGAATTTATTTCAATTTCCGTTTCCGTAATAAATCATGAAAAAAAAAAGAGAAACCCTCATTTAAGATCCCATAAAACGTTTGAAAACTCAGCGCCGTATAGTAGAATAGAATACTAAAAACTCGACGACTCCCGAGTTATACTTCCATAGAGGAAAAAAAAAAAATGAAAATTTACATCGAGTAAATTACGCAGATATAATTTGCGAAATAAAGTAGTCCAATTTTCACATCGGAAACGAAATGAGATCAAAAACAAAAGAAAAAGAAGTAGATTAAGTATTTTTTTCGTCGAGTTTTCCTTTAAAATTATCCGATTTTCGAGCCAGCAGATTCAATTTTTCCGCAGAGACGTAAAAAAAACTAAATCTAAACGGAATTAATTTAAGAAAATAAAAACACCTTGATGAATTCCGTTTTTTTTCACCCTTCAGCGCTCTCAATGGTACGAAAATTAATATTCCTAAGCTACGAAGGAAATATTCCGCTTTAATATTTTCTCTTTTTGAAAAACACGTAGCTTCTTTACTTACGCGGATCCAATTTGCTTAAACAAATATTAAATAAGCCTACTGCTAACATGGATTTAGGAAGGAAAAGCTGAAAAAAATTTACAACGCATAGATTCCGCTAGACTTTTATATACATACGAGTACCTACGACGTTAACGTATCGAAAAAAATTTTAATCCATCATTTCGACGTGTTTCGTGCTTACGAATATTTCCACGTATACATAAGCTTAGGTGTAGGTAGTTTGGTATGCTTTTTGACGAAAAAAATAACAACGAAGAGATACCAAGAGATAGAGAATAAGAGTCAGTCAAAAAGTTGATTCCCGAGTCCACCTGACTCCCGGAGTCATAATGAGAAAATTGACTTACGACTCCATCTTCTCCATAGTCAGACTCACACCCTGACAACTGACTTTATATTAACTTAGGAGACTATCTATGACTTTGACTCCATGACTCCGGAGTCAATCTATGACCTTGACTCCCTGACTCCAAAGTCAATATATGACCCTGACTCCAAAGTCAATATATGACCTTGACTCCCTCACTCCAAAGTCAATAAGTATATGACCCTGAATCCCCGAATCCGGAGTCAATCCTAAACCTTGACTCCCTGACTTCGGAGTCACTCTATGACCTTAACTCATTAACTCCAAAATCAATATATGACCTTGAATCCTGAGTCAATCCTAAACCTTGACTTCCTTACTTCAGAGTCAATCTATGACTTTGAATTCCTGAATTTGAAGACGATCTGCATATGATCTTAATTCTTTGACTCCAAAGTCAGTATATAACCTTGACTTTCTGATTCTGGAGACAATATATGACCTTGACTTCTTGTTTCCAGAGTCAATCTATGGTCTTAACTTCGAAGTCAATCTATGACCTTGTTTCTCTGATTCCGAAGTCAACTCTGAAGTCAATTCATGACTTGGCCTCTCTGATTCCGAAATCAATAAATGACCTTTACTTCTTGTTTCCAGAATCAATCTATGGTTTTGACTTCGAAGTTAATCTATGACCTTGTTTCTCTGATTCCGAAGTCAAGTGTGAATTCAATTCATGACTTGGCGTTGGCCTCTCTAATTTCGAAGTCAACTCTGAAGTCAATTCATGACTTGGCTTCTCTGATTCCGAAGTCAATAAATGACCTTGACTTCTTGTTTCCAGAGTCAATCTATGGTTTTGACTTCGAAGTTAATCTATGACCTTGTTTATCTGATTCCAAAGTCAACTCATAAGTCAATTTATGACTTGACCTCTCTGATTCCAAAATCAATCTATGACCTTGACTCTCTGATTTCAAGGTCAATCTATGACTTCAGCTCTCTGATTGCACGGAATCAATCTACATATGACCTTGTTTCTCTGATTCCGAAGTCAACTTTGGAGGCAATTTATGACTTGGCCTCTCTGATTCCAAAGTCAATCTATGACCTTGAGTCCCAGATTTCGGTGTCAATTTATGACTTCAAATTTCTGACTGCCCGGAGACAATATAAATGACCTTGTTTCTCTGATTCTGACTCCGAAGTCAACATATGACTTACCCTATCTGATTCCGAAATCAATCTATGACCTTGACTCCCTGATTTCGGGGTCAATCTATGACTTCAACTTTCTGACCGCACGGAATCAAGTTATGACTTTGTTTCTCTGATTTCGAAGTCAACTCTGGAGTCAATTTATGACTTGGCCTATCTGATTCCGGAATTAATCTATCACCTTGATTCTCTGATTTCGAGGTCAATCTATGACTTCAACTCTCTGATTGCACGAAGTCAATCTTTGACCTTATTTATCTGATTCCGAAATCAACTCTATGTAGAGTCAATCTATAACTTAGCCTCTCTGATTTCGGAATCAATCTACATATGATCTTGATTCTCTAGTTCCGAATTCAATCAATGTCATCGGCTTTCTGATTCCGGAGTCATTCTATGACCTTGACTTCTTGACTCCAGCGTCAATCGATGACCTTGACCTTCTGACCCCGAGCCAGAGTTGGAGTACATACATTTGAAGTCAGTTTAGTCGACTCCTATTCCCTCCCAAGAGGATAAAATTCGCTCCATTAAAATACGAAATCGTTGCGGAGAAAATTAACGACTAAAAAATCAACGAAATAAGCACGCGAGTAAATAAGAAAATTAATAGCGTGGAAAAATTACAGATAAGGTACCCGCCGGGACGAGATGTACCTTTGAAAATGGCTGGTGCGGTTGGCGTAATACAACTGATAAACAACACACATTAAAATGGAAACTGAATCGTGGTCAGACTAGGAATAAACACACGGGCCCATCGATTGATAACACTTCTGCCAGCGAGAACGGTAGGTCTGCTAAAATATTTATTTAGAAAAATATTTCCACCTTCCAAATCGGTTGATTTTGTTTTCATTAACTCCTCGAGCCCGTTTTCTCGGACCGAATTCTTTTTAAAATAATAATCAACTCGTCTTATGTTTTGAGCTCGAGATTCGAACCGCACAATTTTAATTTCAAACAAAATAAACTACAAATCGCCTTACGTTTCGAAATTCGAATTCATCTCATGGCGAAACCTTGGCCTGCAAATACGAGTTATATGCGCCAAGAATGTACAATTTTTACTCCAGGTTCTTTTACCGACTTTTCTTGAAAAGTCAGGTACTAAATTTGTTGGCTCGGAGCGATTGGGGGTCGGGGTTTGGTTTTCTTTGCGTTTTGGGTCCTTGGGAACACGATTGTAACATTTTTTCAAATTCATGTTTCCTTATATATATATATATATATTTATGTATGGATTTTGTCCTTGATTAAACTCCGAAACTATAAGCTCTAGGATGTAGGTGAAAAAGTTAAAATGTGGGGATAGTGCTGAAGTTTTGAGATTTTAATTTTTATGAAGATCGGTTTGAACGTTTTTGAGAAAAATGAATTTTTGTATTTTTTGTATGAATTCTGTGTGAAAATAGTGTTGCCTAGATGCAGAATACAGGGTGTCCGAAAATGCGTATACAAGGTGTCCAAAAAATCTTTTAATTAAAATGCTTAGCAAAAATTTTTCAACCTGCTTGAAAAAATCTTAGTTTGGCCTCATTATTGGTGAAGCATCATTTAGATGAACATGATGGAAAAAAGAACATTTTACTGAAATATTGGGTGTCCAAAAAGAAGTATACAGGATGTCTGAAATAAAAGGGGACAATGAAAATGTTTGATAAATTCTTGGTTTATTAGTAGTGGGCAAATAATGTTTTGATGAACATGAAGGAAGAAGAAACCATTGTCGAACTGCAAAAGTATACCAGGTGTCCAAAAAGAAGTAAACAGGATGTCTGAAAATAAGGGGGACAAAGAAAATGTTTGTTAAATTCTTGGTGTGAACATGATGGAAAAAAGAACTTTTTGCTGAAATATTGGATGTCCAAAAAAAAAGTATACAGGATGACCAAAAAAGAGGAGACAATGAAAATGTTTGGCAAATTCTTGGTCTATTAGTATTGGGCAAATAATATTTTGATGTACATGATGGCAGAAGAAGTCAGTGTTAAGCTACAAAAGTATATTAGGTGGTTAAAAAGAAGTGTATGGGATGTCCAAAAAAAAAGGTGGTGTAGTGAAAATGTTTAATAATTTATTGGTTTTTAAAACCTGTAAAATAACATTATACCATAAATAAAAACAATTGAAAAGTCGGTTTGACTCACGATTTACGCGTGAGTATTTTTTACTTTCTCGTTTTATAGGTACATACGCGTTCGTAGATATGTCATCTGGAACTCTGGGTTCATTAGGTTTAATGGAGAGTGTACCTATAAATCCACCTCCATCAGTACATGGCAATCCTCTTTCACCACATTATAATTCCTGCTATGTAAGTAGAGCCAACAGCAGTTAACAACTAAGTACCTAATTAGCTTTTATGCTTAACTCGACATAAAGCTTAAAAATTCCGAAGACGTTTACAAGACGAAAAATTATCCTCAAATGTTATTCGTTGTAAATATTTCACCAGGTGACTTTTTTCTATCACAAATTCGGTCCTCACAGCGGTTCATTGGGATTGTACCTGCGAGAAGAGAAATTAGACAGTCCTCGTAACAGCTACCGCGTATGGTGGAGTTACGGTAATAAAGGAGATATGTGGCTGAGACAGGTGGTAGTCCTGCCCAATATCACGGAGAGGTAATTTTAATATATAACCAATTTTAACGATTTTCTGTTGCGAATTTCGCATCTCGTCGTGTAGCATTTTGGTTTAACACAATAAACGCAAGGTGGGGTAGTTTAGGGTATCGCGAATACTTCATATTTCATCCTTAGCCTATTCTATGCTCGAAATTTCTCTGGTCATTTAAACTTTTCGCCTGTATGGTGTTTTACTTTCGTAGCACATAAAATATCCGATACAGTTACACAGAATAGTATTTATGAGAGGTCAGGGGTAACTTTGGCGCCAATTATTAGTATCTGGGATGGAGAAAAAAGCGGCTGTAAAACTTTTTTATGAACGTGTTGCCCGATTAGAAATTTCAAGAGGTCAGAAAGAGCGTGAAAAACTTTTTTAGCAAATTTCGAATTGCTGAAAATTTAAAGATGTTTTAAAAATGAAACGATGTCGAAAAATAGTTGTAAACGGATCAAAAAATGATGGAAAATTGTCGACAGTTTATTCGTCGAAAGCTAAAAGTAAGAAATGGGTTTTAAAAAATGAGACATGAAAGTTTTTAGAAAAAAATCGATACAAGATTGCAGAGAAAACAGTCAAAAATTTCAAAAATAGTGGAGGAATATGTAAATCAAAAATAGCTGATATGAGGAAAATGTCAAAATTGATCTAGAAATATCAGAAACATGAAGTTCTAAAAACATATCGACATGTCAAGATGATGTCAAAAGAAGGCAAGTTAAACTGTATGCTACAAATAATAGGTACCCCCCCAAAAAACGTGGTAACATAAAAACAGTAAAAACACATACGTGTCAGAACGATAAAAACAATTTTTTTAAAAATAAATGTCATAAAAAAGGAGCCACAAACCATAGGATCAAAAAAGAGACAGATAAGTCTGAATAATAAGAATATGTCAAAAAAAGGTCAGAAGTCTGATCAACTCGTCAAAGATGTCAAGAATACCAATGTCATAAAATGATGTGAAAAAGTGCTTTAAAAAAAAAAAAACGTAAAAGAGTCAGAATGACGAGAACATGCCAGAAACATGCCAGAATTTTGACAAAATCAACAAAAATGTCAAAAATAACAACTTATGTTACAAAATATGTCAACGAATGGATCAAAAAGGAGACAGATAAGTCTGAATATCAAGAATATGTCAGAGAAATGTCAAAAGTATGACAAAACTGTCGAAGTTCTCAAGAATATCTATGTTAAAAAATAATATCACACAGTGCTTCGAATAAAAAAATAAATAAGTGAGAATAACAATAAAACGGCAAAAAAAGTCTGAAAAAATGTTTAAAATGCGTTGAAATATGCACAAATAAATCAGAATGATTAAAACAAGTTGAAAAAACGTTAAAAGCTGACAAAATAGCATCAACATCATGTAAAAAATCAAAAAAAGAGATTCGAATAAATCCGAAACACAAGAATACATTCAAGTATTCAGATAATACCAAGGAAATGTCAAAAACGCGAGGTAAAATGATTTGAAAGTCAAAGAATAAGACAAGAAAAGCACAAACAAAAACTAAGTCATAATGTCATGAGACATAAAAATTTCAGGAAAATTTCAAAAATATGTATACTTACAAAAAACAAAAAGTGAAGCAAAGTTTCCTCTGAAAGGAAATGGGGTTTCCTCTCATCTTGACTTCAGATATTAAATCAATTTCAAAAATATAAAAACCAGCTTTTAGCTCTCTTGATATTTTTCTTGTAATTCTGTCTTCTCTATCAAGTCAATTTTTAACTTCTAACTTTCTGACATTGAGTTAATTTCGAAAATATAAAAATTTTTAAGTTTTTGACTTTTGGTGACGAAAAATAGCGTGACGCAAAATAGGGTTTTGAAAATTTTGGAATGACACCCCCCCCCCACACCAAGAGGAAAAAAACATAGGTATCCATGTTAACAATACCCATCAACATTATGTCTAAAAAAAAGTCAAGTTTGTAATAGAAAATGTTGTCTAAGAAAGTGACAGAAAAGATGCTCTCAATAAGTCAAAATGGCAAGAACAATGGCCTTAAACGGTCAAAAATCTGACAAGAAAGCATTAAAAATAAATCAGAATGACAGATTGTGTCCAAGAAATATGCCAAGAATGTATCAAAAAAGAATAATTTCAAAATAAGATGATGAGAAAGTGGTACAAAAAGGTCAGAATGATGAGAAAAATATTTATCAGAAAATTTTAAAAATAAGTCAAGAAAACACCAAAAATGCATAATTATGTCAATATGGATATGTGCTGAAAATGGATGAGAAACATGTCTCAATTGAGACTAGAATCGCAGAAAAATGTCAATTTCTGACTAAAAAATACATTGCTAATTAAACAGAAAGAAAAAATTGTTCCATAAAAAGTCAAAAATGTGTCAAAAACATTTACCAACAAAGGAATTCGGATCAAAAAAATAAGAATGTGTAAGAGAAAAGTTGTAACGTTAAATATGAAAAAAAAAAAGGTTTTTGAATCAGTAAATTGAAGAAAAGTATAAAAAATGTTTCAACAGCTGGAAATAATGATAGTAAAAATGTGACATGAAAAAGAAATAGGAACACTGGAAGTGGCTAACTTTTTTGAATATCTGCATCTGAAATTTCACAAAAGCAATAATGTCTGAGTCAAAAAATCAGAAAGATGAAATGGAAACTACGAATTTTTCTAAAAAAGACTTTTCAGTCCATAGCTGAATTTAAGCCTCTATCTCAATAGTCTGGTCTCAAGAACTTCAAAAAAATTTAGAGAACTACGTGTTGGAAAACATTTCACAACCATACGCAAAAAAATGCGATGAAAAAAGTTCACAGAAAATGTTTGATTTTTTTTTAGACTTTTATAGGAATTTAATGGAAAAAATTTACTACCGTTCAATTAAAAAATTGTAACCTCGCCTCATTCTTTAAAATTTCTCGCTCAACAAACCTACAAAAAATATTCCGATACCCTTTATGAAACACTTTGACACAAAAATTCAAAAGAACGAAGTTTTAAATTATCTATACTTTTATTAATATATCAACCCTAGAAAAAAATCTATTTCACACGTCAATTTACAGATACACCCTTCAATTCGAAGCAAGAAAATCAATGTCTTCCAGAGGCGATGTAGCTGTCGACGATATCTCATTCAGCCCAAAATGTTTTGGCATAGGTAATGAGCTAAAGACCTATTTAAACTTTAACAATTTCTGACATTTGTCACTCATTTAGCTGATAAAATCAACCCGTACATATTTTTGGCACTTGCAATTACTCCAAACATTCGTTTCAATAACATTCCTACCCAATTACCAAATTTAGTTCGATTTGTCAAAATTTCACTTTTAGGCTAACAAAGCATACTCGTTTCAAATCTATACTCAAAACACCTAAAACTCATCAGACTTTGTTTAACAAATCATGCAAGAATTTTCTAAGTATACGACCAAGTACGAAAATTACTCGGAGTTGGGCTATATAATGATAATGGTAAAATAAAGCCGATTACGTTTATGCGCGAGCTAATCGCACTCAGAAATTTTATACGCGTGAAAAAGCGTAGGCGGCTAATCTACTCGTATATTTTGGCCGAAAAAAGAAACAGATGTAGTTTCTCTCTTTGGAATTTGCGAATTCATTTTCATAAAATACGAAACGGATGTTACTCTTTTTACTTTTTGCTGAATAAAATCTACATTTTTCTGCATAATCTTTCAATTTCTCTGTACGGTTTGGAAATTGTTAATAATAATGTCGAAAATACACGTTTCGTGTCTTTAAAGGTATACCCGAAGAAGATCTCAAGGGATATGACTATTGGGAATACCCTAAAAAGAACACAGGTAATTTCTTTCGTTTCTTTTGAATAAAATGACCAATTTTTTGAGAGACTATTTTAAACCTGGGTTTCTTTCGAATGTCAGAATCGCAGCATAAGGACTTCGGAGATAAACCTGGTAAATGGAAAATTCATTCAATATTTAACCATTACTTCAGATAATTAATTCGTGTTTATTTTCCAGTTTACGTATTAACACCTTGCGGTGCGGTTGGAAAACACGGTCCGACCAGTGAACAATGCGAAAAAGCTTATAATAATACGCCAACCAAAGTTGAAGTCTTGGATACTCCGAATATGAAAGGATTCCAAAAATGGATCGTACCAGAATCAGCGTATTACACGTAAGTTGCTGTTTATCGTAGGAAAAAAAATGAAATAAATACTAACGGAAGTAAATGATTTAGAATTATAGCTAAAGGCGCACGTGGAGGTAAAGGTTCTGACGCATTAGGCGAATCAAGAGCTGCCAAAGTTCGAGTAGTCACCGAACTGTATAAAGGACAAGCTCTATATTTTTTGATCGGTCAAGAAGGTCAAGACTCTTGTAGAAAACTGGTAAGGTTTTTTTACGCAGAAGGAACATCCTCGATTGGGAAAATAATGATTTTCATATTTAACAGAGTTTCGATACACCATCGTGTTTGGTCGATTTACATCTTCGAACCACCACAAATTTCAAGAATTTCCTAAGAGATCAAAAAATTCTAGATGGTGGAGGTGGTGGTGGAGGAGGCACTTATATATTTACGGTAATAGCATCATATTCACTTGAAAATTGATTTTTTCTGCAAATATTATACGACTTTATTTTCTACATAAACAGCTGGAAAAAGGAGGCGAACCAGAAGCACTCATAATTGCAGGAGGCGCCGGTGGATTGGGCCATGGCCCAGCACGGGATGTAGGAATGCAACATGGTAAAGTTATGAATGACTCGTTGCCAAATACAACCGCGCCATCTTTCGGAGTCAATCCAGCAGGTAATATTATTTTTTACAGCTTCGTTTATATGAAATAATTTGCGCATAAACTTAGCCCATTATTTGCTATAAGTTTGCAAGAATCTTGCAACATAATAAAACAATTTGGAACATTGTAGATTAAATCTTATATATTTGAAAAATTAATAGAGCCTGTCTAAAAACGTCTATTAATCAAACCGAACTTGGTTCATATATCACGAGCCGATGACGGGCATAATGCTTTCCTCGGACATTCAATCTTTGAAAAGCATACTTCGAAAATTCCCATAGATAGGAAATATTTTCTTATCGAGCAATAAATTCTTTATTTTTCGGCTGGATCCGAATGAAAAATAAATTAGTATCGAACCAGAGTTTCAACCATCTGTGTAGGTCCAAAGTCTTACAAAAGAAAAGGAATTATCATTTTGCACTTTTTTCCGACCGTAGAAGGATGTTGATGCGGGTTTTAAATCTAACGAAATATGTTCACAAATTACAATTTTTTAAAAAATTAAAAAAAATAACAATTCGGTTTCAAGAAATTTTTAAAATTAAGTACCTAAGTTTTTTAAGATGAATTTTTATTAAAAAAATTATCATTGATTTTGTTCAAGATTCATTTTCAATGTCCTTTTAAAAAAATGGAATTAAAGAAATTGTTTTAGTACTACAGCGGCCAATGCGGCCTTTTATATTTATTCAAAAATACCATTGGCACCAAATTTCATGTTTGCGTACTTACATCATTTTCAAAGAGGTTTAAAATGATACCTTATCACTCTTTTCATGTTGTTTTTCTCTTAAAAAGAACCCTTAATTGGTAAGAAATCGAAAAAATAATGTTTTTTTTTTGTCTCTGAAGTGACATTAGCAAGAATACTATAATCCACGAAAAATATCGGCATCAATTTTTCATTCCTTTTAAATTTTTCAAAAAAACCCAACATTTTTGATTTAAGTAAAAAAAACTTGGAAAATGAAAACATTCTAGAGGATTTCTCAACAAAAAAACAAACAGATATTTCAGAGGATGTCTTCAAAATTGGATACCTTTGAGAATCTTTTCAAAAATTGATCATTTTAGAGGATATCTTCAGAACATTAATATTTCAGAGGATATCCTCAAAATTGGATATTTTTTAAAAATCTGTTCAAAAGTTGAATATTTTAGAGGATGTTTTCAAACATTGGATATATTTTTTGAAAAAAATCCAAGGAGGAATATTTTAGAGGATGTTTTAAATTTAGATAATTTTTTGTAAAAAAAAAATATTTTGGAGAATATTTTCAAAAACTGGTTATTTTGGAGGACGTTTTCATCTCAAAAATTGATTATTTTAGAGGATGTTCGCCTCAAAATTTGTAATTTTAGAGGATGGCTTCGCTTCGAAAATATGTTATTTTAGAGGATATTTTCATAAAAATGGTTATTTTAGAGGATGTTTTCATAAAGTGGTTATTTTAGAGGATACCTTTCAAAATTGGAAATTTTGGAGGATGTCTTCGCTTCATACAGTGGTTATTTTACAGGATATTTTCACAAATTGGTTGTTTTTGAGGACGTTTCACCTGAAAAATATGTTGTTTTAGAGGATGTTTTGTCTAAAAATGATTATTTTTGAGGATGCTCTCACTTCAAAAGTAGGCTATTTTAGAGGATACCTCTCAAAATTTGTTTTCAGTGGTCGTTTTCACCTCAAAAATTGGTGATTTTAGAAGATGTTTTCACTTCAAAAATTGGCTAATTTTAGAGAATATCTTCTAAAATTGGTTATTTTAGAGGATGTTTTCGCCCCAAAAATTGGCCATTTCTAGAGGATATCTTCATAAATTAGGATATCCTAAACGTAGGGTATTTTTGAGAATCTGTTCAAAAATTAAATAATTTAAAATATTTCTTCAAAAATATGATATTTTAGATGATTTTTTTAAAATATTAGATATTTTTGAAAATTTTGTCAAAAAATTAGATAAGTATGTATTTTGAAATATATTGTCAAAAATTGACTATTTTAATGGATTATTGTTTTCAAAAATTGGACAATTATTTTTTAAAAATTCAAAAAAACAATATTACAGAGAGCTTTTGTTAAAAATATGATGTTTTAGAGGAAAGGGTGAATTTTTTCCCTGTAATTTCAAGGTCTAAATACAACTTTTTAGCTACATACCAATTTTCAGTTTTCCAAAAATGAAAATGAAAATGATCAGTTATAATGAATAATCTAAAAACAATCGACAATTGCATTATAATTTATGTATGTACCTATTAAATTTTTATAACAATTTTTTTCAAGGTGGCGGAGGAGGATGGAGACGAGGAAATTTCTCATACTTCAATACAACAGCATATTCACTCTTGGAAGGTGGTATGGGAGGTGTACCATGTTACTTTACCTACGACCATGCAAAAGGTGTCGGTGGTTTTGGCGGCGGCGGCGGTGGTTGTGTTGCTGGAGGAGGTGGCGGTGGAAGCACAGGTAATTTTTAAACATCCAATAACTAATTTTTCGCATTCGAGCATGTAAATAAAACTGTTTACAATGTTTCACAGGAGGAAGAGCTTGGAGTGATAGTTCAGCGAATGGAGAAGGAGGCTCGTCGTATATAGCACCTCATCTTCACCATTGGAAGGAGATGAAAGCAGGGGCTCATTATGGAGCTGGAAGTGTGATGATAATTCCAGCAACTATAGGATGTGAATGCGAATATCGCTGTGTGGTTATTGACGAAGCTATGGCTACCGGAAGGTGTATGTGTCCTCCTGGATGGCATCTCGCCCAAGATAATAAATCGTGTGTTTGTAAGTACAGACAGCCACCATTTACGAACATAATATTTAACAAGGACTTTGAAGCTATAAAAATGGTCTCATAATTTTATAATTTTTTCTAGTGCTGAATGCACCAGCATTCGTTACCGGTCAGGTGTGGATTTTGCTGATATGTCTGTGCGTCTCGAGTTTATTGCTGGTTACCTTCAGTTTGATGATGTGTAAGTAAATAAAATACCGGTTCATTTGAACACCAATAATGCTTTTTCTAAAATTCCAATGAAACTCTGTCTACAGATAACAGATACCTTCAACAGCAGTCAGAACTCACTCAGAGGAAAGTATGTGGTTTAGGGGGGCTACAACTCAACCATCTTAATCCTCCTGGACCGACCAGTGTTAGATTGACCGAATTTAATCCAAATTACGAATTCGGTGGAGTAACTTACACAATAAGGGATTTGAAAGAAATTCCAAGAGAGAAAGTACAACTAGTCAAGTAGGAATTCTGTTCTTCAATAGTTCTAAAAGACTTTCTTCGAGATCGATTATTTTACGGTTTTGTCTTTTTTCTGCAGACCATTAGGATGTGGAGCATTTGGCGACGTTTATCAAGGACTTTTACGGAACCGAGATACGGATTCTGTTGATTTGGCAGTAGCTGTCAAAGTATGTCACTCTCTTCATCTCAATATCAAACCAGTCTAAAAAAAGGTTTTTATGTGAAAAATTCCATTTTTTTTTTCAGATTTTACCAGCATTATCATCAAATCAAGCGGAAGCTGATTTTTTAATGGAAGCGTTAATAATGAGTAAATTCAATCATCCCAACATCGTACATTTCATTGGAGCGTGTTTCGATACACATCCACGTTATATCATTTTGGAATTATTAGCTGGGGGAGATTTGAAGAATTTTCTAAGAGAAAATCGTCCAAAAGCTGTAAGTGACAACTATAATTCCAAAAATAGGCGAAATTTTCGAAAATTTAATCATTTAATGTGAAATGTTCGCAGGATAAACCATCAGCCTTAACTATGAAAGATCTGCTACAATGCGCCATCGATGTCGCCAAAGGTTGCCAATATCTAGAAGAATTACGTTTCATTCATCGAGATATTGCAGCCAGAAATTGTCTTCTGACTTCCAGAGGGCCGGGTCGTGTAGTCAAAATAGCTGATTTTGGCATGTCTAGGGATATCTATAGGTAAGGCTATTTCATTGAAAAATATTGATTATTTTTTGATACTTAGATTTTATTGAGTAAATTTTTTTAAATATTTTGTTTAGATCCGATTATTATAAAAAAGGTGGCAAAGCAATGCTTCCTATCAAATGGATGCCTCCGGAAGCCTTTCTAGATGGTATTTTTTCCTCAAAAACTGATGTTTGGTAAGTTTTGGATATTTTTTCCTTCGAATATTTCAATTAGTTCATTACTAATTTTTTTCTCCCTTTAAATAAAGGTCCTTTGGTGTACTGCTGTGGGAAGTGATGTCGTTAGGATACATGCCTTATACTGGTATTCGTAACCGTGAAGTGATGATGAGCGTAGCTCGAGGAGGTCGTCTTGGTCCTCCTGCTAATTGTCCAGATCCTGTTTATGGATTAATGCTTAGTTGTTGGAATCATGATCCAGAGCAAAGACCTACATTTGGAAGCATTGTAGAACGTTTAGGATATTGCATCCAGGTAATTTAATCGAAATTAATGTAATTAGAAAGCAGTAGGTATGTTTGAAATTTGAATATGCTGTGCTGATTCTCAATTTCTGCAGAGGAGTGGTGTTTAAAGTTTGGGATTTCTGATGAAGCATGTTTTCGAAGAAAAATATAAATTCTTTTTCTAATGGAAAAATGCTAGAACTAAGCAAAACGGAAAGAGTAGCTGAACCTCTCTTTTCCAAAGTCAATCAATTACAATTTCGGTCTAAAATTTTGATTCAAGTTCAAAAAAAATTGAGGAAAGCACAGAAACACAGTACCCTTTTTTTTTTAAAAAAAAAATCGCGATTTTGAGAGAGTTTTGAAGGTATTGAACTCAAATTTAAGACTAAAAAAATGTTGTTTTTTTTATTTGGTTTTAATCCGAAATTATGATTTTTTTAGTTTCATCATTTTACTTTTGAATACATACAAGGTATCTAAACGCTTTCCTAAAAAAAATAGTTAGATTTTAGTCACTTCGTTCGTTCCCTGTGCTCAATTGCAGTTCTTCGCTAAAAAAAAAGAAATTGAAGTCGAAAAAATTTTAACTAAACAAGACTGCAATTTTGAAATTTTGACGATTCCAGTCCAGGAGCTGTAGTTTTGCCTCAAAAAATGTATCTTTTCAACTCTCATAAAAATGCTAATTGAATAATTAAAGTATGTAATATTGAAAAAATTTCGACCTGAAACGACTGCAATTTCTCCATTTAAATGCAATTTTATTAATTTCGATTGTAATTTTACCAGATGATCACTGAATTTTCCGATATTCTGGTCAGAAAATTACAAGCAACAAACTGAGATCATGATTTTTAAAGAAGTCGTTGGTCTTCTAAGTCAGAAACTATACCAAAATTAATTGAAATTATCTGAAACTTCTTCTCTTACTTCAAAAATTTTAATAGATATCATAAAGTGGGTCGGATTTGGACTAAAATCGTATTTATTAAGTGAAAATATACAGGTGTAATCATTTAGGAGGCTGATTCGTTTTTTTGTTTTCTGTTTTCAAAATAGAAACTAACCCTAGACCCAAAACAGATCTCTAACCGGAGATGAGAAGCTTTAAAATTTTTAAATTTATATTTTGGTAGTGAAATAGTATACATTTTCAGGAACCCTAATTTCAATTTTTCGCTTGAATTGTTCCTCAATCTCAAAATAAGTAGCTGATAAAGAGAAGCAAATTCCAAAATTTTGAAAATTCTGTACCTAATCCGGATATCAAACAGAAGTGCAGCCAATTTCAATTTTCTCACTAAAATTGCCTATTGACCTGAGAATGAGTTCTTGAAGGGGGAAACTTAGGTGAAGCTGAAATTAGGCTTATGGGATTTTATAAAATTGAACATAAAATGAGACTATCAGCTCAAATTTTAAATCTACATTTTTCCAGATGGTCTGTAAAATCATGCGAACAATTTTTACAGACTATTTCGAAAACAGTACATTTGAAATTTGAACCAATCTCATCAGTTTCATTTTCAGTAATATTCAATGGCATAGGCGCACCCAAGGGGGGGGGCAGGAAGCTCGAGCCCCCCCCCTTAAGCCCGGAAAAAATAATTTTTTGCTTCAAAAATGAGAAAAAAGTCAATTTTTTTGCTCTTCAAAGTATATTTTTTCAAAAAATTTTCGCTCGGGCAGTATTTTAGTACTTTTATTTCAAAACTTGGCAATTTTCGATTAATTTTTCAGTCAAAAATCACCAAATTCTCAATAAATTCTCTGTTTGTCAGAAAAAATTGATGATTTTTGATTGAAATATCTATGAAAAATGACTCAATTTGAAATTTGATCCCTCCCCATTTTTTCTCAAATTCTCAGCCCCTCCCTTAATTAATTTCTGGGTGCGCGTATGTTCAATGGTGTAAAATTTCATAAGCTTAATTTAAATTGGCAGGCAAAAGAGTACCTATGCAAAAAAAATTATGGTTTCAGAAATTCAGAATATCAGTATTAGTATCAAAATATTAGTTTACAAATGCATTAAACAACTGATTTTTTTTTGACCTATTCAATCCCAAAATAGATTTTTGAGGGGAAAGACAATTGTTGAATTTTTTAAATTTTGATTTAGACCTGAAAGATTCAGTTTTCAATTTAATTTTTTTAAATTCAAAATCGAATTGTTTTTCGACTTTAAAACAGCTTCCTGAGAAGGCTACGTCTACCTTTTTTCTCACTGTTGAATATAAAAATGAGTGGATTTTTAAAGTACCCCAATCCTAGTTGGAATTTTTTCTTCGTATCTCCAATTTGTTGGTAAATATTTTCACTGGGATGTTAAAGAAAAAAAAATTCAAATAATTATCCTAAAATGTCATTTAAATACCATTATTTTTTTATCTCTGCATCATTTTTTCTCCTGTCAAGTACTCGTAAAGAGCCATTCTTCGAAATAATTTTTTGTATCTTCCGATTTGCTTGAGAGCTATTTAATCCTTTTATGAAACTTAAATTTGTTGAGAACTAGAAATTTATCTGATTTTTTAATATCTTGCACATCAAACCAAAAATTCCCTTTTTGTGGAAAGCATTCGTCGTGAAACTCTTTAATTATTATTGGAATTGATGAAAATCCTCCCACGTATTTTCAATTAAATTTTAAATCGATGATTTCTGACCATTTAGAGAAAAGGTCCATCACTGAAAATTTATTCAAAAAAATACTTCCCACCCTTATTTTTTTCAATTTTCAAAATCCAATAATTCTCTCATCTTCTCTCGATTCATTATCATTTTTTTTCGCCTTTTTTTCAGGATCCGAATGTGATCAACATGCATTTACCAGTTTACAAAGGTCCTCTGCCATCAGAACTGGACAAAACTCTAATGCGTCCTTTAGAATCAGAAGACGAATATTTACAAACCGATTACATGATCCCAATAATGCCAGAAACTCCGGCCGAATGGAAAGATGGCAGGTAAACCGCAATTTTATTCACAATTAAACTTCATCTTCGTATCAAATTGATCCAAATATAAAAAATTTTCCAAAACAGATACGTCATAGAAGACAGATCAACAATCCCAACATCGTACGACCTACCCAACCAAAACCCATCACCTAACTCGAACAACTCAACACCCAATACAAACACGACTAACACTCCGACTCCGAAAATCACCAACAACACTCCGATTCCCAAAGTCCACGTAGGGAACGCTCTGACGACGAAAAATAACCTCAACAATACGCCTACCAGCAAAGGAAATTCTATAAATACACCTACGTCCAAAGTGGTCGCGAATAATTTACAAAACCAGGCACTCAACAATTCTATAAACGAGGATAGTCCGAAATTGGAGGAAAATCGAAGCACGCCTTTTATTCTAAGCGGACAATACGTAAAAGACCCGCAAATCAACTAACAAACGTCGTTAATTCTCGTTTTAAAAATAAACTATTCGTCTCGTATTATTTTTACGTTAAATCTTAATGGTGCGTTGTAGTTTTTCATTAGGCCTAATGTTTTGCAATTATATACCTTTGTTTACCATTGTTTTCATGTTTCATCGATATAAGCCCACGAACATTCCAGAATTTACAACAAAAATTCGTGTGTACAGGTTTTCAAAATCGCTATACCACGTAAAATGTATGTAACCCATACAACATAGGCTAAGATTAGGCTAAAAAGCATTACCCCAAAGTACCTAATAAAGAAAATATAATCAGTGATTGATGAATTACCTACCTATCGTTATGTTTACTTTTTTTTTTCATTTGTTACATCATTTTACCGGTTTTATATTTTTCCCCGTTATTTTTTGTGTTTAATTTTATGTTTTATGATCGTGCTTTTTGTTATTACATTAAGGTAATTGTATTTTGCTAAAATAAAAACCCGCCCGAAATATTGGCATTGCAAAATAAGTATTACGAATTTTTTTATTTCATTATTTTACCATAAAAAAATCGTATTCGTGATACTTATCCGTGGACGCTGATATTTTTAAAAAAATTTGTTATTTTTTTATCAGTATAAAATACTTAGCTTTAAATTTATATGTTGAATGAATGAATTTTTTTTTCTAAACTTTGAAACCATTAATTTTTGTAATTTTATTTTATATACAATGTGAAAAGCTAAGAAGCTGTAAAACTATGCTCAAACTGCTATTTTATGTAAATGTTATGTAATATTGAAATTGTTGTGTTGTGATTGAAGGTTGGTAATAAAATATTAAATAAGAATTTTTCCAATACAGTTATTTACATTTCAAAGTAGATCCTACACGATGAGGAAAATATAGTGTGATTCTTTTTTACCTCGAGTAGAAATGGCAGTGAGATGGTGATAATTTAAATCAAAAAAATGTAAAATGGAAAGTCTAGGGAGAAATTTACATTTAAAGAAAATACCAACTCGATAAAAAATTTCTGGATGAAAAAATCAATGTTTTTTTACTCGTATAATATCTCCCTGTTGGTAGTGTTGGTGTTGAAATAAAAAAATTTAAAATTAGTCCTGGCTATATCTACCTATATTTTTTTTGGAAATTTTATAACCATTCGAATTCGAAAATTTTCTCAATTAGTATTTTTTCAAAACTTTTTTTGAAAGATTTTACCCAAGTTTAAATTTTTTCAAAAACTACGACTTCATCCAGAAATGTCGAGTACTCGTCCAAAATCATTGAAAAGACATAAAATTGTACCTATTGAATTGGTGGTAATAATTGGTTGCATTAGTTGGTAGATGAACTAAAGCCCTCACGTAAGTCGTGAGCTGGTTGGTGAGGTGACAGGCTTTCGCAAGACGAGGTGATCAATGGGATCCTGGGTCTACCTGTGAGTCTGGCTACCGCGGGCACAGAGTCAACGGTCACTTCACCGGACTTATTACACCAAATCAAATAGATTGCACTTGACGAGTCGCGAAGTAATAAGTTGGGTCACTCAGAGTGCACAACTTATTACAAAGAAAGGAATCTTGAACGGCGAAACGTTAACTGAATTTATTAGCACAACCGAGATTACGAAATATACAACACACGTTAACTAGAAGTATCAATAATAAACGCGATAACGCTCGATGTACACGAAGTACCTAGTATTTACATAAACGTAACGTATGAAGTACAAAGATCGAATCGAATGAGCTCTCGCTCTCAGCTACTTCTAGTCGTCAGCTTCTGTGGAAGCATCTAGAAGTAGCAATCGAGAAGGGAAGGGGTAAACCTACGTAACTGCTGGTTTGGTTTCATCATCTAGTCAGCTACTAGAAAAATCTAGTAGCGACTAGATGAGAGTAGAAAGATCGAAAGCTGCTGTATTCGGTACGTAGTATTACGTAAGCCCAGTACAAAGTCTTATCTAAAAGATAAGAGCTTTGTACTCGCCGAATACAGCACAGGCTAATTTCGCCTGTAATTTCGTCAGAAAGGTGATCGCATGCTTGTATAGGTAGGTAAACCTATCTATCCAAGCATTTCGCGACCCCCAAGGGCGCAATTTCAGGGAGGTATTTCACCTACCGGTTCATTGCCCCACCGAATACATGTTGAAAACAGGTAATCGGGAAGAAACGTGCCGGTAGTAATTGCGCCCTTGGGTCGTGCAGTTACCCAGGCCACCCCTGCCCCTCCCGAGTACATGGAATTCGACGTGGACTAAAAAATAAGCACAAAACTTATAACTAATGGTAACTATCAAACAACATCGAAACTGTACAAACAAGAGGGAGCAAGAGTCATGAAAAATAAACTGAAAAAATTTCCCTAAAATACCTAGTCCTTGAAACGAATTTTGAAATCAAAATCTATGCCCACCTGCACGCAGCAGGTTCAAAAGTTTAGAGCCAAGAATTAGAGTATTTGGAAATTTTGAAAGTAGAAAAATTTCGAACACGTTTCCATAAGTGCCTGAACCCTTCCAACGAATTTTGAGACAAAATCTATGACCACTCTGCATGCAGCAGGTTCAAAAGCCTAGACCCCCCAAAAACAGGTATTTATTTATGGAAATGTGAGAAAAAAAACTATCCAAAGTCGGAAACAGAATTTTGTACTTTCCATGAAACCTCGCCCTTCAAGCGATTTTGAACTCAAAATCTATGACCACTCTGCATGCAGCAGGTTCAAAAGTCTTATAACCCAGACGTAGGTAGATTTTCATGGAAATAAAAATTCAAAAGAAAATTTAGCCTAACCGGAATTTGAAATTTTGGTAAAATTTTGAAGTCTAAACCCTTAAAAACGATTTTCGTATGACCGCTCTGCACTCAGCAGGCTCAAAATCACTTTCCCCACCATGACAGAAAAAACGAAAGATTTTCCAAAATTGAAAATTTCGAAAATAAAAATATCAAAAGACACTGCTAGAGAAAGTTGAAAATCAAAACCCCAAAATTTTGAACAGGCTAGTACATAAAATGTGAAAAATAACAATAGAATGCATACATGACATAAACAGAAACATATCAACAAGTATATTACAAACACCTGGTAAAAACCAGTCAAGAGAAAATATACGAAAAATAAAATGCATTCGGAAAATAAAAATACATCGTACAAGACAATGCAAAGAAATAAACAATTTCATGATGTATAAAAATAACAAAATTACATCATGAAGAAATAAATATACAAAATGCAAGTACATTTCGAAAAAAAATAAAATTTGCTTCTCTTGAAGCATGCAATTTTACAAAAATACAGGAAATTTCATACTGAAATTTATTCAGACGAATAAAGAATGCCGCGTTCATAAATAGAAAAATAAAATTCTCACATGAGAATATGCATATTTACAACCAAAGTTTCTCACGTGCGTAGACGAAAGAAAAACAGAATAAAACATTTCATACATAAAAAATGAAGAATAAATATACATGAGAAATACCATGCACGAAGCATGTCGAAATAGAACGGACATAAATTTGAAAATTGCATAAAATTTACAAGAAAAATATACTCGCGCATAAGCAACGATCGATAAAATTTGTTTCACATATAAACTAGGCAAAAAATACATGAAAACAAATACCTATAAAATTAAATTTTCTAAAAATACCCGATATACATTTTTTTGGTGTGAAATTAATCACGAAAATTTTCTACGGCATTTTTTTTTTTTTTTTTTTTTTTTTTTTATAGGATTTTCAAAAACCAAAAATTATTTTCAAAATAACTTAAATCGCATCACCCCTACTACCTGCTAGGGAATGAAACGTAAGTATAAAAACCTCAAAATTGAGTCGAACGAAAATAATTTAGCCAATTAGGCCTCGGCACGAAAATAAACAAATTAGGCCGGAAACTTAACCATAAGACAACAGGAAAAATTTTCAGGTACTTGACCTGCAAAAATTTAAAACTTATAAAATAGGTTAAAAACTGCAATTTATGCATCGAAAATAAAATAAAATTAAAAATTGCACAGTGGCAAGAAAACGTATAAAACGTAAAGAAAACGTATAAAACGTATCAAAAAACGTACTGAGACGTATAGAAAAATATTTACAAATTAAACTGCAGAATTCGAAGACGAAAATTTCTACAGAATTGACAGACCTATCTAAAACTTTCAAAGTAGTGAATAGGTATTACCTATCAATTTTTCCTTCCTCATTGGGAAGTCGAAAATAAAAATAAGAAAATAGACGAAATCGTGACTATTTACAAGTCTAGGTAGGTATAGGCAATGCTTTCCACTACTAGGTAGGTACTAGCATGCAAAAATGACGAATCCGGTAGGTAAAGTTTTTCAAATTGAATTACAATTTTTAATAAGAACTAGCCTAAGCTATCAAGCCGAAAAATAAATTTTCTAGACCGAAAAATATTGTCGGAAGACAAGAAAACTTGGAGAATTTTCCAAAGAAAATTTCCTCAGGTAGCAAATAAGAAATTTTGTGACTATGATTTTTTAGACGAATGTAGAAATTTCAGAAAAGAAGACTGTGATATTTTTCCTAATTATAAGAAACCAAAGAGAAACCTAGTCAATTTAGTTTTAAGCCTAGTTTTAAGTTATTTTTAAGGAAAATTTGACATCAAAAGTTTTACAAATTTTGACAAACACAGTGGCCGAAATTTCACATTACGTTGCTCGTTTTTGAGTGTTTGTAAATTGCCAAGAAATTAAATACGATTTTTTATAAATTTTGACCATTATCGTGAGTACAACAAAGAAGATTTCGATACAAAGAATTGCAGGCTCGTGCTTGACAATTACGCGGGTACAATTTGACACAAAATAAAACGATGAAATTTTACCAGAACGAGAATTTTACAAGCGAACGACACGTTTAATCCAAGCTTTCCAAGAACGCGATATCATCGACGGTGTCTTCTTCGTCGCTGACGACAACGGGCTCAGGGTTGGCATTGTTACCGCCAACTTGGATATCTTCGAAGAAATGACCCGGGTGGTTAGGGTTGCCGAAATTTACCATCGAAGCTATACTTTGTGATAGGGCATTCACCGTATCGACACTGACTATTTGGCCAGTCAGCCTATCAACAAGCTTCCTGGCCTGATGGTATTCCTTCCGGAACTCTTCCACCACCCGGCTTTTCGTTCGAAGCTCCTCGTTCGCGGTACCCAATTTTCGCTCGATCTCGTCGATTTCTCGACGATATCGAGCAGCCAACCCGTCATCGCATTCCTTTGTCGACGGCTCCGCTTCTTCGAACCAGTCGACCGCAGGCTTCTTCACATCGTCGACGCCGAATTTTACGAAGCAGACCGGACAGGAATCGCATGCTGACAACCATCTTTCGAGACACGCAGCGTGGTAAACGTGGCCGCACTTTTTACCGTATCTTAATTCGTTCTCGCCATTTTCTTCCGCATACGGTGACCTCAGGCGTAAAGGAGCACAACACACCCAGCATCCGGCCACCTTGGAGGTCCGGATGATGGGGCTAAGCTGGTTATTGGGCATTATATTACCTCGTCCAAATTTGGAAGATTCCGATTACGGCGATTAGTGGTGTAGATATATCGATATTTGTTTCGATATATCGATAACTCTCATAGATATTGATATATCGATATCAAAATGAATGGCAAACGATATATCGATATTTTTTGAAATTTGAAAAAACCAGGTAAAGAGAGACCAAAAATTGAAAAAAATCGAATGGTTGAAAGATAAAGTTACATAGTTATTAAAAATTGGAAATTTTTCATTTTGTTTTCCATCAAAATCACAGCTCACCCAAATAATTTATGCGATTTGTGATTTTGGCGGAAAACAGAAATAATAGAATGAAAAAAGTTGCTAACTTTCTGTCATCAATTATTTAGCTTTCAAGCAATTTTCGAGTGTGTTATGTTTCAAGGTTTCAACTATTCAATTTTTTTTTTCAATTTTTGGGGTCTTTACACCCTATTTTTCAAATTTTAAAAAATATCGATATATCAACGATATATCGATATCTCCCAAGAAAATATCGATATATATCGATATTGGAAAACAAGAAATATCAACACCACTAACGGCGATTAACGAGTCTATTAGATGATGACGTAATATCCTGTAATTGAACTGGACGATCACTACTTTGACTTTCCGTCGTACGCCTCGTGGCTTTTCTCCACAATTTGGAAATGGCGAAGTACGTCGAAATACTATACCGATTGCGAATTTCACTGCTCCAGAGACACCCGAGTAACACCAGCGACGCTGCCGAAATCAGCGATGAATTAGCAACTGCAGCAACCGCCAGTAAAAGAATTTCGTATTTTGATAAACAGATGTCGGTGTTAGCCATCTATCGCCAAAGATCTGTTGGGTTCTCGAAATTAGTACATAATTAATCTTACAAGAATAATAAATCTATCTTACATTTCCGTGTTCCACCTGAAGCTGATAGAGCAGATGAAAAAACTTGTGAAAAACTCTATTTTGAAATCAGCAATTAAAATCGATAGGCTGAACGAGATAAATAGGAGAGTAAAATTTATATCCAGACGCATATTCTAGATAACAGAAACGAATTAATTATGTAAATTTCGAGAAAATTATCAAGACATTTTGACTTACATACGAGGAATCTCAGCAACGCATGGTCATCGGTTAATAAATCGGCGAAAATGCAGGCAAGAACAATGGCCAATACGACGATCATTTATGCTGGAGGAAAATAGGCGAAAATGACAGTTACCTATCTAAAATTTACCAGTAGTGCGTATTCAAAAGAAAAGAAATGTTGAGAACTTACAACACATAGGAGCAAATTATTAAAAATTTGACTAGAAATACACTCGATCTACAGGTACAGACGGACGGTTAAAACTCGTTTAAAATTCCATTAAAATTCTGGTTAAAACTCTGGGTAAAACTTGGTTAAAATATTAAAACTGATTTAAAACTGAAAATAAATCAGATAGGAACCAAGAATTAGTCAAAAAGTAGAAATCGAAATTCATCTGACAACGTGGTCAGGACAAAGAAAATATCAATATCTAGGTACTCACATGGTAACAAAAATCAAAAAGCTCACTGAAAATCATCAGGAACTCAAAACCGTAAATAAATTAAAATTTAAAATAGAAAATGCGAATACATCGCGAAATTTAAAAATTCTGCCAAAAATTTGACTAGAAAAATACACATGAGCAAAATTCAAACCTGAACTTCACTTAAAAGAAGGCAATTAACCACACAAAACGTACAGACTGAGCTGCTAGCAAGAAAAATGACGACTCATAGTCGCAGAGAAAATCAGTCACAAAACGGTCCAACTTTACCATCCGTTGAAAATGGTCCGGGTAGGGAGAACAAAGGATGACGCGTAGGCAGAGGAGATCGCAACGAAGTGCAGTTACCCCGCTACGCGTCGCCTACCCGGTAACCAACCTACCTACTCGTTCGGTCCGCTGATAAGGTGCGAAACCGAACACCACAAGCGTTCATATTAAAACATCTCGTGGTTACGTGAAAAATAGTGTCCGAGCACTATTTTATTCACTAGTGGTGCTTTATTTAGCACAATATAATTCAAATTCAATGGTTTTTTGGGACGACCTCGCTTTTTTCGAGACGCCAGGTAAGCTTTTGCTTCTTCCTTTAATTTTGAAATCGTTTCAGAATCGAAATTTGCCAAAAGAGCTTTTTCTAAAAGTTCACCTTCTTGAGGTGAAATATTTTTTTTTCTAAAACGTTTCGAAACCTCGTTGAATTTGGTCAGACATTTATCTGTGCCATCTGACTCGTCAGATGAGCTGTCTGAAGACTCAGATTTTTTACCTAAAACTTGCTTTTTTGAAACAATCGATTTTCTGAGCTTTTTAACTGGTGGTTTTTCAACACGCAGCTTTGGAACAAAATCGTGGTCAGAATCTTTTTTCCAAATTTCCAACTCACGGATTAAATTTTCGTTATTAATTTCCTCTAAATCAGTGCTCGAATCCAAAATTTCAGAATTTTTATTCTTTTTAGCTTCCCTAAGCTTAGCCCTAGTATTTCTGCTTGATTTTGAATTTTTCAAATTTTCTAAATCTTGGCCAAATTTAGAATCAATTTTCAATTTTTTCATAATTTTGGAATTTTTCGCATTTTCCAAAATACTAACATTTTCTGCATTATTTACAGAATTATCAATCAAGACAGAAGAGCTTTGACGATTTTCAGATTCAGATTCAGAAGAAGATGTGAACGAAGTATCAATTCCAGAATCCTTGTCAAGAATTCTTGGATCAATTAAAGTAACCTGATCATCATTTTTACTAGAACTCGAATCAATTTGCATTGATGTCGATTGATTAATGCTTACATTGTGATTTTCAGGTACATTTTCGAAAATTTCACTCAAACCTGGATTTTCACTCAAGTCTTGCCCCAGTTCCTGAGGAGAGGAAATATTTTCGAGCTCATACTCAAGATTTTCGTCAACCTCATCGATCGATCTCTCAAGCATGTTGTTATCCGGAGACAAATTATTACTCACACCTTTTTGCTCACTCTCTGGAGTTCTAGCCGTTATTTTTATGCCTTTTCTCTCATTTTTACGCAGGTAATCATTGATACGTTGCTCAATTGATCTTTTGTCAATTAAAGAGTGACACCTCACTTCTTCCTCAATCTCATCAAGTTGTTCCTTAGACAAGAATAGAATAATTTGGCGAACGTTGACGAGTTTATCGTCTGTAATTCCTGCATAATCTGAAACCATATAGCAATTTGCTTTATGTTCATATTTTACAATGTAAGGCCCATAACGTTTTTCCAGCAATTTTTCCGAAACTAAACTAAAAGAATCAGATTTTCCATGAGCAGTGATGAGAACTAAATCACCTGGTTTGTAAGGAATTACGTCACCATGTAATTTATTGAAATTTTGCTCTTCGAAAATTCGAATTTGCTTTCTTTTCTCGCGGATAAAATTTTCCATAGCTTGCTCTTCAGTCATGCTGTCGATTTTTTCGGCAGCCACCTCATACGTGTAGACTGATTGTCTAGCAAGCTGATCAGCCAGTATATTCATATATTCGTACCTACGTGCGAATACATGTTTAATCTCACACCTCTCATACTCCCTCCTCAATCTCAAAATTTCCTGGAAAATTTCTTTATGATAGACATCCTTTTTGGCATAATTTTTCCAATTCCTAGCTTTCCACCTTATAGCCCCCTCGTTAATAGCATACACAGTATATTTTGAGTCAGTTAAAATTTTGATTCTTTTAACCCCCTTAGCAATACCGAATTCAAGTGCTTTTTTAACAGCTATAATTTCTGCTAGATTATTGGTGTTTTTATATTTCTCATGACTAATGCGTTCTGACACATTATATTTTGAATCAGGTCCGAAACATATACCGATTCCAGCTATAGCTTCCTCAGAGCCATTTGCAGCGCAAGCACCGTCCACAACTACTCGGAGGTAACCGTCATCGTCGAAAATAACTTGTTCCTTATCCCAGATCATTTTCATGAGTTCCTTAGATGTCGTAGAGGGAAGTAGATTTTTTTCCAAAAGTTCCCTAAGACGTTTCAATTCGTACTTAAAGTTTCTTTTGTTTCTTTTTACAGGTAATGCAACCGTGAGGTGTTCCTCAATGCCCCAGCACTCGTTCGGAGAAATTCCAAGGACATTAGGCTGATCATTCATCTGTTTTTCGACGTCCTCGACGTGTTGATCCCACCCCTCATGAGTGTAGGTACTGTCGTGGACTTTATCATTAATTTTCACTCTCATCTTTTCGCCAACACAGCGAAAAGCTCTCTCGATTGAGTTTCCTTGAGGTGAAAATGGACTAGAGAAAATATGTTTTGCCCCTGTCGACTGGATAAATTCCTTCCATTTGCGCGACTCAAATTGCCTACCGTGATCAGACATGATTTTCTTTGGCGAGACCCCATAATTTTTCAGGATATCCATCAAAATTTTCATCTTCTCGACTACTGTCTCAGCCTCACTGTCTGTCATTGTGAAAAGCCACAATTTCGAGGTGAAAACATCCTTTACCGCGTAAATATATTTTACCTCCCCCCTGATCGCTGCAATAGGTCCGCAAATATCGACTGACAAAATATCTCCCTTGTGGTAAGCCTCAACTTGAGCATACCTTATTCGTTTCCTTTGGCCGTAACATTTATTTACCTTACAAACGACACACATATTTGTGTTCATTTTTATAAATTTCAGAGCGTTCGGGTGGAAATAAAGCTGTCTGAAAATAATTTCCAATTTATTCCCCCCTACATGGCCATAAATTTCGTGCAAATAATACACAACGTCTCTGAATAATTTTTTAGGTAAAACTGGAACTTTTGTACCATCAGTATATTTACGCCAAAGTAACTTTTTACCATCATCGTTTGTGATTTCATATTTCTTAGAAACCCTATTACGAGTGGCTTTCTGTTTTTCAGTCAAAAATTCAGACATTGGCTCTAATTCATCAAAAATCTTCTCACAAAAATCGTCATCTTTTTGCCAATTTGGAAGATCACTCAAAAGCTCAAGCAAATTTTCTCTAAAATGCTGAATATGGTTCAATTCAAGAGGTTCGAGCCCAGTCGACATATCAATGTCGCGAACTTTGAATGAATTCACTGTCAAACTTGGATCCTGAGACTGTTTCAAAATTTTCAGCTCAGTTTTGGTTGGTTTCATGTCGAAAATCAAATCATAACTGTTCAGAGCAGTTATCCAATGTGCTGCTTTTCTATGTGTCTGGGCTAAAGCAGTGTATTTCGAAATTAATGTCCCAACATCGTGCCTAACATGGATTTTCCGACCATGTAGCCACATTTCCAAGCGCTTTAATGAGTAGGTTAGTGCCAACATGTCTAAATCGGTAGGTGTGTATCTTTTTTGGTAATCTTGAAGATTTTTATCCAAATACATGACGATTCGATTCACACCTTCAACCTTTTGATATAAAATTCCAGAGATTGAATTTTCGAGACATTCAGTGTATAGGTAATAATCTAAATTGTCAATAGGAGCATAAAGTTCAAAATCTTTACAATACTCATACTTCAATCTCTCAAACGCTTTTTCCTGTTCCTCCCCCCACTCAAATTTGACATTTTTATGGGTGAGTTTCATCATAGGAGCAATAATCTCATTATACTCGGGAATAAAACGTCTGTATAAATTAGTCAGTCCAACCAGAGCCAAAATTTCATTTTCGGTCTTCAAAACGAATTTACCATTTTTCTTGGAATGCTTGGCCTCGAATTCTAAAAATTTCTCAATTTTCTTGTTTTGCTTCCCAATTTTTCCAGGAGACAAAACGTAACCCAAGTGCTTAGTCTTGGCCTTGAACAATTCTGTCTTTTCAGCATTGAGCTTAATTCCATATTCTCTGCAAGCTTTTAGAACCTCAATAATGTCCAAAACGTGTTCTTTGAAGCCTTTATTCCTAACCAAAACGTCATCAACGTAGGCAGTGATAGATTCCCTATCAGGAATAATTCTGTTTACCATTTTAATAAACTCAGCAGATGAAATTTTCAACCCATATGGCAGCCTCTCAAATTGATAGACACGCCCCTCAATCTGAAAACCACAAAATTTTTTAGAATATTCGTCCAGACGGAGTTGCCAAAATCCGCTGACGAAATCGAAACTTGAGAAAAATTCGGCATCCCCATTTTTGGTAATTATTCGATCTAAAGTTGCTGACTCATTATAGTTGTTACCTAGCTTTGGATTCAACCAAGTAGGATTCAAACAAATGCGAAGACTGCCATTTGCTTTTACTTTCACAACTATATTATTGATATATCGAGTGTCAGATGGAGTGATTGTACCTTCTCTCAACATCTTTTTAATCTCTCGATCTATTGCAGGCATCAACTTATTTGATGGCCTGTGATTCGCACCCCTCCATTCCTCCTCATCGGCCATGTCGAAATGAACGGGTGGACCTGTGTAACAGCCTGGAGATTTTGAAAAAACATCGGAAAATTCACTTAGTAGGTCATAAGCCCACTTTTTCCGTTTTTCACAGATTTTTCCTTGTTCAACGTATGATTTTAGGCCCTCATAGAGTTTTTTCAAAAATACCTCTGATGAGTCATCATATTCTGGAATGTCGGCCAACCTATCATTCTTAGCATAGGTATGTTTTCTCATACGATTAGGAATTTCATTGCCATACCTACCGGCAGGTCTTACATTATTTATTTTCAAAACTCCAGTATACTCTTCCTCTGACATGTAGGGAAGATAGACCTTCTCTGTTTCCCTCTTGGGCTTACAGTAGGCACATTTTTTACGAATTTTAGGTTCGATGCCCAATTCCAACATCGAAACCCTCCCCATAATGAATATCTGATTGCATTGGGGGATGAGATAAAAAGGTACATTTATCTCATGTTTGCCAAAATTCATTCTGACATTCAGCAAATTGTGCATTGTGCCTACAATTTGCTTGTCAGCTAATTCGATCTCAATCAAATGATCTAACTTTTTGAATTTGACATTTTCGGGAAACTTATCTAGTAGGTACCTAGCAGTTTCCAGAGCCATAACATTCGGTTCAGCACCAGTATCTAGTTGGGTAGGAATTACGACACCTTGAATTTCGGTTGGCACTACACAGGTTATCCCTTCTTGGTACCCAAATCTCTGAACGCTATCTCCCTCATCTTTCATAGGTGGATCCTTCTGGGCTCCTATAGAATTCAAAGTCTGAGTCTCAATTTGCTGGGGTCCTATCGCAGGCTTCACGACAGTATCCTTCCCTTCCAACTGGTTACCTATACTTTCCAAATTCGACTCTATTTTTCGGAAAAGCTCCTCAGGAGACCTCTTTTCCTCACGCATCCGTTTGATATCGTCTCTAATAAACTCAGGAATGACTGAGTCATCCTTTAGCTTGGATTCTGAACACCTAATCTGACGATCGATCCTACCAACGACATTGCCCTGTTCATCTACAACGTTTTCAGAAGAAGAGTTTTCAAAAACTCGAGTCACTCGCTCAGGCTCACCTTGAGGAGGACTACTCAGAGCTACTGAGTTAGAAAGCTTGTCAGAATGACAAGAGGAAACCTCATGAGGCCCAGTCACTCGCTCAGCATTTGCTTGAGGAGGACACCTCGACCCAATCAGGGGAGAAAAATTACCTATTTGGCAAGAAGGCACTTCATGAGGGGTAGCCCCACCCCCGACCTTAGCGTGGGAGGGACCTCTCGGCGCTACCGAGGACAAGAATTCATTAACTGAATTTAAAAGTTCTGAATATACACGTTGTACAGGGAACCAGCGCTTGAAATATTTGTTATAAAAATATTTTGATTTGATAGGTTTAATAAAATGATTCCTATCTTTAATATAAGTTGATCGACCTGTCTTTTTTGATATTTGTGTTTCAGCAAAAATGAGAGAAGGCGTGACGGCGACGTGCACGTTGCCTAATTTCTCTAGACGATAGAAAGCACGACGGAAAGACCATAATCGGCTCACGGACACAGCAAAATTTTTCCGAGGAGGGAGGACCGGAGGGAAAACCATCACGATCTCTTCAGCTCCTTTTGCAAGCAACATACGAACAATTTCTTGCATTTTATCGGAAACATACGAATTAGGGAAGTTGGGACTGTTTAATTCCCTTTTTCCACAAGACAAAATTACTTTTGTAGATCTTAATTTTTCAGGTGCGAGTTTGTCATACAGCATGTTCAGCGAGATATTTTCCTTCAAGTATGGGACCTCACGGAGATTTTCCATGTTCGTATTTGGACTATTCCTGGCCAAATAATAATTAATCGAGTCACCTATAACCTGATATCCGCCTACTGTATAAAAATAATTGTCATTATCTATTGACTCGACGCACTCGCACCTGCCTCCTCGTTTTTTGAAACGGACAAGCTATTAATTTGCTTAGAGGCAGATTTGTCTTGATTTTTACCTTGACTAGGATTTTGCTGATTATTATTTACCGGATAAGCTATGGATTTGCGATTGTAGTACTCATTTTTCCCAGAATTTTGGTTCGAATTGTCATTATAGTTCCTATTCCTATAATTTTTCCTATAACCTTCTGATTTCCTAGGATTACGATTTTCCTGATTATTTTGGCCATTATTATCTCGCCTATCGTTATTCTGATTGATATTACCCGAATTGTTATTTTTATTACGATTATTCCTGAATTTATTCGAATTTTGGGAATTCTGGTTGTTACCATTATTTCCATTATTCGAATTATTTCCGGAATTACCATTAACAACACTGGCTTTGTTCAACGATTTCGATTTTTTACCATAAATATCAGAAAATCTAGGATCATCCTCAAAAGTGTTCATTAATTCCTCAAGCTTCGCTAAGAAACCCTCAGACGTGGTGATATCTTCCCACTTTAATTTATTCGACCACCATTCTGGTACCTTCCTACCTAAAGCAACAATAATTTCCGGTTCAGTCTTTTTATCCATCGATTTGATGGTACCTAGCCAAATATCAAGCTCATTAATCAGTTCCTTACCAGTGGTTACCTTATCTGACAAATCTAAATCCTGAAAATATGCCCATACTTCCTTCTTTCTTTGTTTTGACCAGAATTCTTTTATGAATTCATCTCTAAACAATTCCCAATTCGCGTATTCATAAGAAGCATTTTTCCATCTCAAAGCAGGCTCAAACTTAATAGACTGCCTACATAAATTGATATAATCTTGTTCATTAGCATCCTCCTGGCTATCCATGAATCTCTCAAACAAATCCAAAAATCGCATAGCATGGTAATAATTATCCTTATTATACTCGATGCCATTGTCTCTCAGAGTCTTGGCTGTTAATTCGTTTAATCTTACCGCGATTTTATTTGTTCCGACACTAGGTTTATTCTCACATTGTAATAATCGTTCCTCAAGACTAGAAATTTTGTTTGTTAAATTCTCTATCTTTGTTCTAGAATTAAAAATTTCGTTCACATCGATTTCTTTGCCTGTACCTAAATCTTTCAAAATCGTCTGAAGATTTTTTAATGTACTCTCAAGCACTTTATTTCTCTCAAATAATTTTTTTATATCAGTTTCGAAACTTTTGTTAGTATTTTCCAAACCCTGATTAATCAATTTGAGTTCCTCATATTTTTCAGTCAAAGAATCGAATTTTGAAAGTATCCTAGAATCATTTTCCTGTAACCTATCAGTTTTCTGATTGAAACTATCTTTGAAATCTGACAATTTACTGTTTAAATCACGATCTAATGTTACAATGCTCAGATTAAAATTTTCAGTACTTTTTTCCTGTAATTTTAAATCTTTTTGAATTTCCTCAATGTCTTTTCCATTTTTTAGAATAGCTTTCATGTGAAATTTAATTTCAGAACCAGTGAGGTCTGCAAGATTATTGATATTTTCCATAGCACCTTTGAATTTGGATTCATCCTCATCAATTGCCTCAACATCTATCAATTTCTTGGAAAAAATTTTCTTTTTATACTCTTTGTATTCGGCAATTTGTTCAGGCGTAAATTTCGCTGCCATTTCCTTATCTAAAGAATTAGGCTGATTTTCGTTTGTCATTATGGTAAAAATTTCAAACAAATATTTGACTAATAAATCTGGTAAGACTGAATAATCTGATTCGATTACGACTCAACACTCAATTTTCGCTCAATTTTCGTCTCAAAAAATTTTCAAGGTCACTAAAAATCAATTCGCTTCTGTTTTACAAAACCTACGTACCCTATCTCTTAAAAATAGGTTTAAAATTACGCGAGGTTAAAATAAGTAGGTAAACACGAATTTAGCCCTAAAACGCACTTCAACGCGAAAATAGACGAAAACGAAAATTACAAATTACATAAAACGGATAACAATACCCAAATTTTACACAGTGTCGATGTCTCAAACGCTGACCACCTCCAGGGATCGTTGATTCGACGAATTTTCCTCTGGAAACTTTCGTAGCACAGCTTGAAAAGCTCTCGGGCGCCAATGAATTGGTGGTAATATTTGGTTGTTGGCTTGGTAGTTGAACTAAAGCCCTCACGTAAGTCGTGAGCTGGTTGGTGAGGTGACAGGCTTTCGCAAGACGAGGTGATCAATGGGATCCTGGGTCTACCTGTGAGTCTGGCTACCGCGGGCACAGAGTCAACGGTCACTTCACCGGACTTATTACACCAAATCAAATAGATTGCACTTGACGAGTCGCGAAGTAATAAGTTGGGTCACTCAGAGTGCACAACTTATTACAAAGAAAGGAATCTTGAACGGCGAAACGTTAACTGAATTTATTAGCACAACCGAGATTACGAAATATACAACACACGTTAACTAGAAGTATCAATAATAAACGCGATAACGCTCGATGTACACGAAGTACCTAGTATTTACATAAACGTAACGTATGAAGTACAAAGATCGAATCGAATGAGCTCTCGCTCTCAGCTACTTCTAGTCGTCAGCTTCTGTGGAAGCATCTAGAAGTAGCAATCGAGAAGGGAAGGGGTAAACCTACGTAACTGCTGGTTTGGTTTCATCATCTAGTCAGCTACTAGAAAAATCTAGTAGCGACTAGATGAGAGTAGAAAGATCGAAAGCTGCTGTATTCGGTACGTAGTATTACGTAAGCCCAGTACAAAGTCTTATCTAAAAGATAAGAGCTTTGTACTCGCCGAATACAGCACAGGCTAATTTCGCCTGTAATTTCGTCAGAAAGGTGATCGCATGCTTGTATAGGTAGGTAAACCTATCTATCCAAGCATTTCGCGACCCCCAAGGGCGCAATTTCAGGGAGGTATTTCACCTACCGGTTCACTATCATTTTTCTTTGCTGTTTAAAAGATGGGATGGAAAAAAATTGACATGATTGAGAAAATTTGAAGTTACTACTTCACTGAAAAAAAAATATAATAAAATTTATCTAAAAAAATAATAACGATTCCCAATACTCAAAATAGGTAAAATTTATCATTTTTTTGAATAAAATTTATTCTTTTTGGTAAAATTTATTAATTTTTTTAACAAATTTTATTATTTTTTCTGATAATAAATATTATTTTTTAAAACAAATTTCACCTATTTTGTGAATTGAAACACGTTATTATTTTTTTTGAATACATTTTATTATTTTTTGATTAAAATTTATAATTTTGGTAAAATTTATTAATTTTTTTGATAAAATCCATCTTTTTTTGATAAAATTTATTATTTTTGGGGTAAAATGTATTCATTTTCGTAACTTCTGTTTTTTCCGTGTTTGGAAAAAAATTTATGAAAATAGAACTGAAAAAATGAAAAAGTTGAATTAGGATTTGGAAAAAAGGTCTTGCAATTTTAAAAAATATTGAAACTACCTGAAATTCCAAAAAAATTGAATGTAATTTTTGAAAAAATTTGAACTCGAAAAATACTAAAAAATTAATATGGAAATGATTTTTAAAAAATTCCAACTTGAAAACGTTTTTGGACATGGGCTCAAGAAATACCTAAGAATAAGTTTTAAAAACAAAAAGATAGACGTCAATCAAGTTGAATATAAATTGGAGACAATTTGCGGTTTTCAAGGATAAAAAATTTCGTAAAATTGAAGATATATAAAAAATTCAAAGTAGTGTTTGGAAAAAAAACTGGACTTGAAGTAGGTAACTTGGATGTTTATTTTTCTGAGGAAATGCGAACTTGAAAAAATTGATCAAATTCATAACCACCAGATGATAAATAATTGAAAAATTATCATCTAAGTACCTGAACCTGAACTTTCAAATCCATCAGATTACTTACTCAGTATCCTATTTCATCACAAACCCAGTTCATTTTTTCTTCGATTTCAAAAAATTCTAGATTTTTAAAAAAAGCGTATCCTTCTTTATTAAATCTTCAGTTATACAAATTCATTTTTCCATTTTTACAAATAGATATCTTGAAAAATCATTAATAGCTTTTGAAAAACTGGTAGCTACTAATTTTATTTTTTTTTTCTGTTTTGATTTTGAGAGCAAAAAGCCGTATTTTTTGTAGTTATCAGTATCTCAAAAAGCTGATCATCTCCAAAAATCGTACTTTTTCACTAGATTAGAGTAGGAGGAAGGAGGACGGCTCAAAAAGTAAATCGACATTCGAATTCTAAGAACTCGAATTAATGAGAATCGAGCTATTTTTATTTCTCAACATACTTTCGCAAAAATTGGTGACTAGGGGGGCACTGAAGGGTCAAATTCAAAAAATAAGCAAATATTCGAATTCAGTGCCCTCAAAAACCTAATAAACGACAGGTCACACGTTATTTTTCATTTTTTTGAATTTTGGGCTTTTCAAAGGAACTAATAGGGGGTTCAAAGGGATCGGATGAAAGAACTGAATACTTATTCGAACTTCGCGCATTTGAATCTGTAGAAATTGATATGTTATTTTATTTTTTCGATTTTTCGAATTTTGGTCAAAATTATAAGACCCTGTTCCCTTAAAGGGTGTAAAGGTCTCATTTTGAAAATTTAAGGATTGAAAAAAAGATACTTGAATTTTTTTAGATTTATAAACGGTATTAGCTTTCATTTTCTTTATTCGCCATGAAGATAGAGCTTTCACCACCAAAGTTCAATTTTGAGCTTTTCAGAATTTGATAGGTAATAGTTTATGAATCTCCTATTAATTCTCTTTTAGGCATCGTAAACAGTTTTCCCCCAATCTCGAGATATGAGACCAAGCCCTCAAAGTCATGCATAAAAATTACGAGTCCCACCTCCAAGCCCCCTTGAGAGTTAGAAGAGAAATTATCGTGGTTTTGTAAATAGACCATCAAGGGGAAATCGTAAAAAAAAAAGAGTGAAATGGAAGCTCCCGACTTAATTTTTGGTTCGAATTAGTATGAAATATCCGAAGATAAAGAACAGTCCTAAAAAAGTTCGATTTGAATCATTTGAATGTCTGCATTGCTGACAGAAACCAAAAATTTACAAAACACTATTTGAATATCATTCCTCGACTCAATTCTTGGGCCACGGAATGCGCAATTTTAATTCACACAGATATCAGCCCCGCCATGAAATTTTTCTTGAAAATTTTCATCAGAATTTTCAGCGACCAAAAAATTTTGGGTTTAATTTTATTTGGATTTGGCAAAAATCACGAAATCATCAGCTTCACAATCCATAACTTTTCAACTCTTCTTCAAGAAGGCAATAAGTGGTATAAAATTTCAAGGTCAATGGGCCAAGAAAGAGCGAAATTTTTGATTGCACATTCCAAAAAAAAGACAATCATTCATCAAGTGTTAAATTCATTTTAAAAATAAGGCTAATCTTATTGGATTTCACTGAATTAGCGTTTTAAAAAAATCTAGATGAAACAAAAAGAACAGTTTTTTCCCTATCCTTGCACCTCTTTCTGACTTCCAATGCCTTAAAAGGCCCAGATTTTTTCGTTTGAGGTCCTTCTCTCCCCCCCCCCTCCATCAAAGTAACCTACTTGCCTAAGCAATTTTATAAAAATCTGAGACTCATTCATTTTCGCTGCATTCTACAACCCACTCTCGGTTGGTGTTGGGCGAAAAAAAAGTGAATAATTACAGTTCAACCTCAATTTAACTCCTCACTAAAACAAGATTTCCTGTTGAAGTATTTCCACCCGAAAGAAATCTTTCTTAAATACGCAAACACGAAAACGCTCATAACATTCCAGAAATACTCGTACAACGATGTTTCACGCTTATCAAGGCATCATTTCGGAGCTTAATCACTAGGTCGTTAATTCGAAACATTTTTCACGTTTTCCTTCGGCTATTCTAAGATTTTTCTTTAATCTATTTCTAATGATTTTCCCATCTTTATACATAAACTGACACATGTTTGATCCACTTTTTTACCCCTATTTAAACTCTTGCTTTTCTTTTTTGTCATATTCTCAAAAACAAAGCACACTTATACGATAAACTTAATTGTTCAGGGTTCCTTTGTACTCGAATATTTTACAACTTTGCTAGCATTTTATTAATGCTCGTTTATTTTCAAAAGATATTAATTATAACACGATTCATTCGTCTGTTCATTACACAATATTCAAAGTTTCCTTTGGCGCGGTGAAACCCACCGAAATTAATATTCTACGTACGATGAGATTTGATACTGCTGATACATAACAAACTCTCGTCGCGTCGTCACTTAAATGTAAACAATTCCATATCTTTTTCTCTATAACCAAATTTCGCTAGCATTTTTATTACCATTTCACAGAGAAAATTCAAATTGCCAATATGTAATACAATCCGGCGGTCATAAAACCAATCGGCAAGCAAATTATGTTGGTGAAATTTCAACCAACGTAGAATTTTTTACGCCTCGTATTCCAGTCACGTAAGGTCTAGTGATAAAATTTAATCCGGTGAAACGAAAAATTGTAAATAAACTAAATAGCTTTTTGCGATAAAATTATTCATTTTTCATTAACGAACCAACGTTCAAATTGATGGTTGGGAAATGTGAATCGCATGTGGCAAGAATCAACCGTATGAAGGGTCATTTGATACTACGATAAGGTCATTTAATAAAAAAACCGAGTCGAATTTCAAATTTTAACGAAAATTGAAAAAAAATAATTTATTCGTAGGTGTTATCATGTTTGTAAAAAATGTTTAGAGTTACCATTCGCCATATTATGGAATAAGTATACCATTCAAGAAAAAATAAGGTTCATTTATAAAAAAAAAAAAGTTTCATTTCATGAATTAAATCGTTCAGACAAATAAATCACAACTGTCAAAACTGAGAGACTAGCTACGTTATACTTTCTCTTCGACAAAAAAATTTCCAAGTTTTTTACTTTCTTTTCCTCTGTATAACGTAAAAGATAAATTAACTGTACTATAAGACCCTGCATTGTTTTTTTTTTTCAAGTCAGCGTTGTTAAAATCATCATTAAAGATAACTCGACGAATATTTCAGCACGACTCCGGGTCTTTGTTTATATTAAAAATTGTAGCAATTTTCAATTTTTTTAATTTAAAAACCCGACGAAGAAAAGTATACCGAATGAACGAGCTTTCAAGCTGTTGAAGGCTTAATTTTTTAAAAAAATATAAAATTTTTTCAAATAATAATTTCATTTTACTGTCCAAGATTATAAAATCATTTTTGTAATGAATACTTTTACTTGAATACACCAAACTGGAAGGATTTTTTTTCTAATTCAAATTTTATTTTTAATTAGTGCCTAAGATATGAAACCCAAATGGAAAATACTTATTGAAAATAAACATGCTTCAAGTTGATGTTTTCATTTGAAGCACTTATTGACGCTGCTGCGCGGTTGTCGGAGTGTTAACTTACATTTTAGGATTCAACGTTTTCAACACTCGGTGGCACGTGTATTTAATGTGTTCAAAAGTTAGTGTTTGCAAAAGT
Organism: Pseudococcus jackbeardsleyi; assembly: GCA_038380155.1. NCBI lineage: Eukaryota > Metazoa > Arthropoda > Insecta > Hemiptera > Pseudococcidae > Pseudococcus > Pseudococcus jackbeardsleyi. Next base: position 48,451,314 of record CM076239.1, read on the forward strand.
TTCGTAATATACGCCTTATCGTTAGTTTGATATTGAAAAAATAGCTGATCAAATGGTTTCTCGTACTAGACCGCTGAATATTTACGATATTTTTCGATCTTTCACCGATTTACCGAATAGTTTTGATGTTTCCCGAATTTTTCCTTCTTTAGTATACCCTTGGGAATTTCTCGCAGCTCAACTTTTCGAATTTTATATAAATTAAATTGCGATAAATTCGATAATCTTGAATCATCAAGTCGTTTATAACAGCAAATTCGTTAGTAACTCATGCCATGTAGAATAATGTACGATGTGAAGATGTAGACAGGGATCATTGATTTTGGGTTCTGTACAGTATTTCGTACGCTGCAAAGTTGTGTTTGAGTGTGATAGCAGCGGCATTCTACATAAGTTGGTAAAATCGAAGTACAATTTACATTTTGATACTGAATGATGATAATGTAATCATGTAATCAGTAAAGTTTCCCAAGAAGTTACATAACTACCTACATTTAATATCGGTAAGTATAGTTGTTCTTTTTTTCTCACATAATTTTTCGAAGTGAACGAAGACTTCGGTTGAGAGAAGTCAAAAATACTTGAAATGCTCCCGGTACCGATCAGTTTCCGGTGAAGGGAGTTTCTAAGAGAAAAGATAATTAGATACCACGTTTCAAAACGATTACTTTCTATTCATTCTTACAGCTAATAAAGTAAAATATAGAAATGAAATCAAACTTACCAAATCAATGCAGGAAGTGGAGTTCAATGCCAATGGATATTGAACTGGCGGGCATACTGTTGTATTCCGAATTCACGAACTATACGCAAACGCGATGATGAAGTTCAATTTTAATAAATAAGTAATTGATTATTAATTCAGTAGTAAAATGAAGTAAGTAACAGGTAAGTATCAAGAATAAAGAATAAATTGTATCTAATGAATTAACACCAAACAAACTAGATCACAGCACAGCAGACCAGAAATCCATGAGCCATATTGAGCATTATTGATAACAAATGTTTTGCAAGTTGCCTAACTCATGGTTCGAAGTCACTGCTTATTTTTATTTTCACACGTTTTTACGCAAAAAGGACATTTGACAAAAAAATGACGATAAAACAAGAATTATTTTTACAATTTTTTCATTTTTTTTTATTCATTTTTTTTCAATGGCTGTATCCAGTTCCAGTGTATCCAGTTTTGAAAATTTTCAATCTGCATTTTTTTCAAATTGATTGTCCGTTAAAAACGTTAAAAAAATAAATAATAATCATCTTCCATTTCGAAATTCTGACTTTGGACAATTATTGTGAACAAATTTTTCCTTATGAAAAAATTGTGACTGGGTATTTCTATGAAATATCCAAGCAATTATCGAAAATAAAAATATGTTATCGTTGTTAAAATTTTTCTCAACGTAAGCGAATTGTTTCTCACGATAACCTTTATTTGAACTTGAAGTCAAAATTTCAATATGGACTAAGGTTGTTTTTTGAACGGATGCGACGCTTCAAATTTTCTACGAATTCATTAACCTCGAATATTTAATTTTTTTAAATTTAATATTTTTTTTCAAGTAAGTGCATAAGTACTTTTTAAAAATGACTTCTAATTTTTATTAATTGAGTTGAATGTAGGAACATTTTCAAAATATTCATAATTTGAAACAACGCTTTAGAGTTGATATATTTATTTTAAAATGTGTGGTTATTAAAAACCAAATAGAAAAGGTGAATTTGAAATAATGTTTTATGCTAAAAAGTGTTCTATTGTAAAATATATTTTAATTAAAATTTTCTGAGCATTTCCCTGCCTATTTTGAATTTTAAAAGTTCTTTCAACTTCGTGTATTTAAAAAAAAAAATCAACTCAAAAATTCATTGCAGATTTTTTAAAGTTTTGGAATTGAGAAACAAAAAGTTTCAACTTGATGATTTTGAAAATGAAAATCGAATTCAGAGAAGAACACGAAAAGTTTGCTGCTTGAATGAGTACTCCGTTGTAATTTTTTTGTCAAAATTTAAATTATTTTTAAAAATCCCCCTGCTTGATCATTTTCTTTAAAAATCCATATAATGAATTTTTTTTAATTTTAAAAGAAAGAAATGTCGCTAAGATTAAACTGCAAAAAATACTTTATTTTTTTCAATTTCTTGAAAATTTTTGAAACTGCATCAAAGCTTAAAATTGTGGTAGGTAAAAATAGTTCTAATCCTCTAATTATGAAAAAATTTACTCGAGTTTCAATACAGACCAAAGGCTTAGGCTTCGATGACATACATAGGTTGGGTATATTTTGAAGGTAAATTTTTCTCGTGTCGTGATATTCTTGACTTTTTTTTCCTAATTTCCATACAATGTTAAGGAAGGAGGGTAAGTATTCTAACTAGTAGTCAAATTTCCAGCTGAAAAAAATGAATCGAAAGAACATTATAAACGAACTGCATATCCAGAAGTTCAACATAACTTGTCAAATTTTAACGATTTACCTACTTGAAGTTTCAAAATATGAAAATTCAAGATGATCAACAAAAAAATCAGAATTTTGGTTTGCATCCTATTTTTGACCTCCTGAATCAATTTAAAGCAATTTTAAAATTTTTGAAGTCTCCAGAAAGTTTTAGAATTTTCCAGGTCTGCAGAAAATTCCATAAAAATGGTCCAATTTAGCACGTTTGATCACGGATTACCCATATTGGTGACCTATTTCATAGATTTTAGCACAATTTTTTCAAAATTCATACATGACCGTCTGTTCAAATTCATATTTTTGGGCAAAACATTTTTCAGGAAAATATTAGAAAATACTACGACATTGTAAGCAGTGATGTAAGCAGTGGCGCAGCCAAGGGGGGGCTAAGGGGCTAAAGCCCCCCCCCCAAACTGTGGGTAAATTTAAGGTGATGGTTTTAAAAAAGTGTTGATTTTCACCTCTGAACCAACGAAACAATGAATTTCTATGAAAATTAGTGTCCTCGAAGACGTTTCTTTAGTTTGAAAAATAGAGAAAAGTCACAAGGAGGCAATATTTCGGATTTATGTCTTCGAGAACCCTAATTTTCCAAGAATTTCGCCGTTTTGCTAATTCGGAGGCGGAAATCAGCACATTTTCAAAACTACTGCCCTAAATCGACCAAAACGAGTTCCAGGATGAAACTGAAAGGTGGCATGGATAGAAAAAACTCGAATTTACACGATTCTGCCTTCATTTTACCCATATGAGGTGTTTCTCCTTGAAAAATTCACTGCCATTTGTTTCTTAACGCTCTTTATACTGTGTAGTTTTGAATAAAATTCACGTTTATAATATTCAAAGGGGAAAAAGTCAATGTTCCATGAAAATAGATTGTCACTAAGCCGAGTCTATGCCCCCTCCCCCTCCCCCCAGAGTCGTACAGAGAAAATTTGGGCCTCAGGTGAGAAATCTAAAAGTGAAAAAAAGTCTTTTAGGTATTTTTAACGTTGATATCCGACGTAATTAGTTAAATTTTTCCTTTATTTCAAGGTCCCTTACCCATGGCAAGCCTTAGTGAGCAGTGAGCCCCTCAAAAAAAAACAAACGATGGTTCGGGGGATCCCCTCTCTACACAAGCTTACACCCACTTACTTTTCTCATGAATTCTAGCCCCCTCCATAAAAAAGTTCTGGCTGCGCCACTGGATGTAAGATTCTGAAAGTTGGTAGATCCCTAATTTTTGGATTTACGAATCGATTAGAAGCGGTTTCGAGACATTTCTGAGTCCACAGAATATTTTTGAAATTTCCAACACTATAAAGTTCATAAAAACGGTCCATTCAAACTTTAGTGCACCTACAATCGCAAGTTACTCGCAATTAACCATTATTTTTACGACCAAAAATTTCCGATTCACTTTTCAAATTATGGACAAAAAAAAATCATATTGTGGAACTTTCTCAGAAAAAAATTACCATTCGAGGATGCCTAGATCCACCTCTGTTATTCCTTCAGAGTTGTATTTTTTCTGGTGAATCTTCCACTCCATTCGAGCTGTCCACCTTACCAATTTTCGTGAAAATCACAAGTAAATAATTTTCTCCTCTCATCAAAAAACCAAGATTTAAGCAGACTTTTTAAAGAAAAACATATTTAATAATAATAATCCGTAGAAAAAAACCTTTCACATTACATACGCTTAGAAAGAGGTGTTTTAAACATTTTCAAAAAGTACATCTACGCGAGAAGAGTCGTTTAACTGCGTAGTTTTCTAGTTTTTTTTCCAGTAAGTATTCAACTTTTTCAATATTGAAGCTAAATGGACGAAATCTGTAGAAGAACTTTTCCTTCGCAAATTCTTTTTTGTAAAAGTTTCACTCTATTTCCTTATTTTTTTAAATTACTATATTTCTAGACAACAGTGATGCAGCAATGAGAATCATGGATGCGTGTCAGCTTAGCCTTATTGTGAAAGTATTATGAATGATATTCCGGAGCGAACGATCAATAGTCAGCTTTCTGATCTTCGTATACTTTTGAAAGGATTTTCTAGCCTTGAGATGTTGGAAAGTTGAAAAAGAAATCTTACATTCGAAGTAGCAAAAATGCAAAATAAACATAACTGGGACAATATTCAAATTAAATGGTTCGTGTTGATCAATTCAAATGTTAATGTAGGTACCTAACCTACCAATCCAATTTACATTTACTTACTCCATCTGATCTTTCAGTTAAATAGTGCAACAAAATAATTATTTGTTTAATTATTATTCAAAAGTCGTTTCACAATAAAATTACAGATGTGAATACGTTTGAATTTGGATCACCCTCAAGTTAAACCATATTCTTCGCTCCTCATATGTAAAATGTCAGCTATAAGAATGTAAAAACTACAATATCTCAATACGATGAAAACCACGACCTGTAAACTGACTAATGTGCCTGGCAAGTTACAAAAGTAAGTAATTTTATAAAACTAGAAATTTAAATTTATTCCTGCATGTAAGAGGAAAAACCTTCAAATATATTCTCAAAGTTTCAGTATAAATCAAAACCGAACCGAGCATTTGGGTTTTTGTTTTTTCAAAACACTATAAACTTCCATGCTCGAGTTTTAAACAGGAAGATTCTTCAATCTTATAGATATTTATCGATACAACGCTTTAATTTCCAAGACGAGGTTTTCCCTTCTTACGTATTTATTCAAACGATCAACTATTCGAGATATTTTTGATTTTATGTACAAATTTGAAAGATAGGAACTTGAAAATTACTTTGGCTTTCTCTATATAATTTTTTGTCGCAAAATTTTAAAGTTGGAAATCATCTAAGCGATTGATTTTTTTTTCCAAGGGGTTCATTCGAATGAGCAAGTTACCAGACATCATTTAAACTAACTTATTTTTGTGACAGTAGCTGAATTTTTCTTTGGCTGGAAACGGTATCGTGGCGTCGTTACAAATACGTTCTTTGAAATTTGTTTCCAAGTATTTAACATCTAATTTGCGTCGCTTAGTTTCATGTAAATAACAGAATGGAATACATCTACCGTGCAACTTAAATTCCTCTGTACTTACCGAGTAATTTCTCGAACTGTGATTAATGTGACGAGAAAGAACGCAAACGGATGACTTCAGCTCTACTGTTATTAGTTTTGAAATAATTTACTCTCTAACTAGTTTTTCCAGCAGCCTTTTTTCCACGGTGCCAAATTTCTCTGATGTTTAATCTGGCAAGATAATAAAACTAGAATAATCGAATCGACATTTTCCAGTATTTAGGGATGAAATTTGATAATGTTTTTTCCTCGAACGACTTCCTTATTTAACAAAAGCTACCATTATTGTAGATTCTGACATGTGTTATGGAAAATTCATTCCATTTCCAATATCACTTCAATTTACCTTCATTTCCTTTATGCACGTTTTTAATATAAAGCGTTCGTTTTTTATCGAGTAATTGAAAATCAAGAATGAGTTTATCGATGAGTTGGTACCTCTTATTAAAAATCACTTTTAGAGATGTAATGTAAATTGATATAAAATATACATTGATAAACGATAAGAAATTGACTGCTGAATCAGACAAATTTTCAATACGTTTGATTTTTCTTCTCAAATTGAATTTCAAATTGAAAAATTGTGTTTATTTTGATATAAATAATGGTGAATATGCATGTTCTACGATGCATGTGATTTTTTATCTATTAAAATTGCGCAGATAAAAGTAAAAAAATCAAAGAGCTGCATCGAAGCTGTTTTTTCTTCATTAAAAAAAAAAAAAACTTCTTATTCGTACCTTTTTTTCAACACCATAGCACGATTCTTTTCATTATTTAAATCGTTCCCTTTGAATAGAGCCATCAATGAAACAAACATTTGAAATACATTTTATTCGAGAAAATGAAAAACGAAAACATTGAGAACAAAAATTTCTTAATTATAAAAAAATCTGTACAAATGAAGACATTTATTCGAATTACATAAAAGAAAATGAAGTAAGGCGTCGTATTTACAATCTAATTTGAAAAAATTAACTCGCTCGCGAAGTTTTTTCGTATAATGATCATTCTGACTTTATTATCGTATCGTACACGTAATTTTAGTTGATTGAATCGCATACACCCGGTGAAATTAGTTAAATTAAACAAAGAAAAAAGCAATCAGCTTATACCTATTCAAATACCACGGTAACATGCCACAGCCTTATGCAAATTAGTACCACAGAATGGGTACCATTTCAACGATCTTTTTAACAATGAAGTGTAATCAATTCGAAAGAATTTTTTTCCTTCTAAAAATTGAATTGTCTTCGATGTCGATAATTGGAATTATTGAAAGAGATTAGTTCCTCGTTGTGAAAATTACGAATTAAAAAAATAGGCAATTTTTATGTTCAAAGCGTAAAATTTAATTTAATATAAAAGGCAAATTCGAAACTGTAAGTGGGCTCGTACTTTAGTCTCAAATTCGTCTTTTTTCCTCAATACTCGCTCGAGTTAATTTTTCCTCAATGATTTTTATCTGTATTAAAGTTATAACAAATAGGAAAAAAATGATTATTGTACAATACGTAAAAATAAAATTTATTTCGTGATATACGAGTACATATAAATTACGATATAATAAAACAAAGCGTTGGCTTTGTTACTAGATTCATATCACATTGGTAAATTCCTTAATAAATAGCTAAGAATTATATTTATTCGGAGTTTTTCACGCATAAACGCAGAGAGCGTTGGAAATTAATTTATAAATGATTTTTTTTTCTTCTTTTATTAGACTGTTGCAAGAAAAGTTTTTTTTAATGGTTTCCAAGTAGGGTATGTAGGTACCTACATCATAAACACATAAGTATTTAAATCTAATATAAAGTTTTGGTGAGTAATGGTAAATCCGTTGTTTGAGCAAAATAGCAACGCTAAGGATTCCTTGGTGAAATTTTCCCAACGAGTTAGGGTTGTTTAATGAAATATCATTTTTTAACGTTGAAAAAATTCTGAAACAGATAACAAATATCAACTCATTATTTATCTTAAAGTCATCGAGTAAGTAAGTGAATATGTAGTTGAAGAAGTATTTGAAATATTGGAGATTTCATAGTGAACTTGGTATTCAATAATATGGAATAAGTTGATAAGTCAGTATGTTTGGGTAATTTATTATTTTTTTTTTTTTACAATATTACGAAAATTATTATCTAAGGTAAGAAATTGCCCTGTCAAAATCAGTCAAGAGCTTTTTTTCAATCCAGCAATAATGTTGATGGAAACAATTTTAATGGGCCATTTTGTTTTTTGTTTTTTTTTTGTAAGTACCTCTATTTCAATGCGGAAATTTCTCTCATTTTCCCCCTTAAATCTAATTCAACTGAAACGAATCATGTTCACATATACCTCCCCCCTCCGCTTCCTCAAAAAATAGGACGATATCAGGACCAAAAAAAATTGAAAATTTTGACGAAACCCCTTTTCTTTAGCCTAGATTATATTCAAAATATCCCAAATTAGTATCGAATTTTCATCAAATTGATGGGGGAAAAAACAGGTAAAGGTCTTGATTGAACCAAACTACTGCGAGAATTGTTTATTATTGATGCCTTCAAAAAATAATTTTTATGAAATATCAAACCGAATTGAATTTATCACCACCAAATTTCACAGTCGCACTAAAGCTCAGAAATTTTGCTGAAGTTTAGCAAAAATTTCGGAAATAAGCACCATTAGATAATCTGTCTGAAATAATTCAAAAATAACACAAAACTTGAATTAGTCTAATAAACTTTATTAAATCTTGCCTGATTTTTTGAGAACACTTTTCGATTAAAAAAATATATATCTAGGTACCATTATTTCCAAAAATTTGGTATTTCCGTAAGTAGTCGTTTTTTTAAAATAATTTTTTGAAGATGGTTTGAATTAATCGACCCACTAATTCTAGAAGTGTCTAAGGGCCACTTTTTTCAAAATTGAGTTTTAGAAAGGAGGAGATCTCCTACCATGTACCAAGCAATTAGAAAATTAAATTTTTGATTGGTAGAAATGGATTTCAGTGGAAAGATTTTCAAATTTAGGAAGCATTTCGTCATTTCGAGGCAAATAAATCAATGAATATTACGAGAGACTGGTCAGATTGTACATAGGTCGTCAATTTTCTCGAGTGGTGGCCTATGTTGAAGTATCAAGTATCTCCCTGAATTTTTTGGCAGTGTTGCCAATATGAAAAATTAACAGTAATGAAAAAACACAAATCACGATTTTGAAAAAAATTAAGTTGGGGGTAAAGGTTGATAAAGTACCTAAGTAAAAATGAATGTGTGTACAGTAGGTACCTACATAAATTGTTTAACTCGAGATTTGATGGGGCAACAAGGCGAGGTCTCTCCCAAAAATCTACCCTTACAGCAAAAACCAACTTCCACCCCAATGCTCGGAATTGAATTATGAAAAAATCATTCCACAGTGCTTGATGAGAGGATTCCTAAAAAGTATTACTTTTGGCATTTTGAGCAATTCTTGACCGAATAAACAGCATTTTTCTCAATCTACAATCCGCGTAAATCAATAATATCTCTCACCCAAATGCTCGAAATTGAATGATGAAAAAACCATTCGACAGTGCTTGACGAGAGGATTCCGAAAATTTATTAGTTTTTGCATTTTTGGGTGATTTTCGAAAAATTTGCCAGAACTTTTCCGCGTGAGGTCTCTCCCAAAAATCTACCCTTCACAACAGAAAACCAACTTCCACCCAAATGCTCGAAATTGTATGATGAAAAAACCATTCGATTGTTCATGATGAGAGGATTCCAATAATGTATTAGTTTTTGCATTTTGAACAATTTTTGGCCGAGTTACGGGCATTTTTCTGCGGCGCCGACCATCCATCAACCATCCGCGCCGGAAAAAAGTCAACTTCCGTTCTAATGCTCCAAATTTATTCGTAAAAAAACCATTTGATTCGTCTCGACGAGAGGATTCCAAAAATGTAATAATTTTTGCATTTTGGGTGATTTTCAAAAGAGTTTCCAGAATTTTTCCGCGCGAGGTGCCAACAACCCAAAAAAATAATCAAAATTTATTTTCTGATCAATGATTCAGATTATGCCCCTTTAAAACTCGAGTTAGACAATTTATGCTTTTAACAATTTTACTCACTTTTATCAACCTCTATCCAACCACCAGACCACCAACTTATTTTTTCAAAATCGTGTAAGTATCTAATCTTTGTATTTTCATAAATACCAATTTTCCGTGTTGGCAACACTGCGACGAAAAACCTGGCCCATGTCAGATGAAATTTATACGCTGTGAAGGCGGGTGTCTGAGGTGGGAACTTCAACATAGGCAACCATTTCAGCTGACTGGGCCACTTACATTATCTAACTAGTCCCTTGTCAGTCAAGATTTTGATTTTTTCTCTCTGAAGAAATCAAGTTCAATTTGTTTTTCTTAAAAGTTATGGAATTGAAGTGAAAATCTATTTATTCATTTACTTTTTCATCACAATCGGTAGGTAATGATACCTACCTACAATAATATTTTGGATAATTTTGGGTCAATTACAAAATTTTTCAAAACATTTTGAATGATTTTAATTTTTTTTTTCGATTTCGATGCTTTGATCTACCAATTTCTAACATTTTTTTAAAACGATTCCAATGAATTTTTTGATTTTTTCTTAAATACTGCATAAAAGGCTATTTTTCACAATTAAATTAATTTTCAGTTGCAACTTCTTTTTTTTTTGAAAATGAACGGAAAATAAAAATTCAAGAATTTTATAAAATGAAGGCAAATAGAAATTATATAATTATTTCAGACAGTGAAAATTTCCCAAACAATGATTTTTTTCATGAATTTGTCCATTCATCATTACTTAGGTCAGCATTTCATCGACCATTCATAATGTCACAAATACGAGAAAATATTATTAAAATGACTCTGGCACAAAAACTTCGCTCATTCCTCATCCGTTCAAATTATCGAATCCACGGGGCAAACTTTTCACCATGCAACAAATCACGAAAAGGAGTACACCGAATGTTAAAAGTACCGCAAAAATATGATATACGAGTAGAATTTTTTCCTACGAAAATAAATTTTCGAGGCAAGTGTAGACAGTCTAGGGAAAATTTCACCTTAATGATGAACTCCTTTTAAGAGAATTAAATTTTTATATTAGACTATGAGGCGACGCGACGCAACTCTTGTTTATAGTAAAAGTACCTTTGAGATGGAACTAACTTCGATTTAACAGTACTGAATAAACATTGCTAAGTAAACTGAATCATCCATTTCCTTTTATGGCTTTGCCTTTGGTATTTGTGTCGAACGATTTTGTTAGCAGACTGATTGCTCTGTGTTGGTCTGGCTATATCCGTCGAGAGAACTATTTTCCAAATCAATTTTTATTTTTCCTCATTACGGTAATTATTTATTTTTTCCAATTAACAATGGTGGTGGAAGATGAAAATATCAAATTTATAAGATGCTTTTAACGCGGAGTAGCCTCATATGGGGATAGAAAACAATCGAAATGGGGTTCGGTGAAACACGATTACAAACTGAATCACGCAGGTACCCATCTAATTCTGTAAGGTTTCCAATGACGTGTAAACTCTGTACACGGTTGGCTTAATTAAAATTTTTGGAACTGTGCTGATGTGTTTGAAAAACAACTTGGCGTTGTAGGGTTCACTTGGGTTCGAGTTACGCTCGAACGGCGCCCATTGCTAATGGTTTCATCATATGGAAAGTATCGTTTTTTCCACATCTTCTCCGGTTTTAAATTAATGGTCGGGTTTTAGCACTCGGTTGCGCTAATAAATGAACGGCGATGGCGTTATTGCAAAAAGTAATGTAGACTCGTTTAATAGAAAACTTGGAACAAGTCTAGATATTATTTAGAATACTTACCTGGTTATAAATTTACGCATACAGGAGGGAGAAAAAATAAAGGTGGAGTAAAAAGTATACCCTTTTATTGTGAAGTTAGCCCGAGAGTTTATCGCGCGTCGCTATTTTTATCGTCAGTAATGAAAGAACGTCGGTTCGGTAGACAAAACTGTTGCCTCGAATACAATGTTGACGCCAATAAAAGGCGTCATGCTATCGTCGTCGATGATCATAAAGCCGTCGCAAATTTCACTGATTGTTTAGTTACTGAAAAGTTTCTATTACACAAAGGTCCCTAGTTGGGCTATTTGAAAAATCACCCAAATAGGTAAATACTCGTAGTGATATCGTATATCAGTCTGGATACGTTCGTTTACGTAGGTAGGTACCTACCTATTTGATGATTTTGAAATCGTATACGTATCTATATCATTTCCACGAATGTAATATTAAGTAAAATTAATGTAACGAACTACGTTTTAATGAATTTTCATCCACTGACCAATTAAAATTTCACAGAAAACAAGTTCTAAATACCCGCAGGCTACTTGTTTTGAATTTCAACGAAATAGGAAAAAACCAACTGCGTATGGAGGTCCGTTTGCGAATGAATTTTGTCCCTGTTTTATTAACTTAGAGGGTCATCTGTGTAATTTCGTTTGCTATAATTTCAATCAAAAGAGAAACTTAGTGGTTGAAAATTCGCATTTGGCATTTTTTGATGTGGGTTTACCATCCGTAGAAAGTTCGGTTTCCTTTTAACCAAGTTTCGTATGTATCTACACCTACCTTTATTTTTATTTACCGACTAGATAGGCTTGGATAAGAGGTGGCGAGGAATTTTTCTGTTTTAGGTTTTTTCCACTTTTTACTGGGGAATGGAAATTTTTAAATTGATTGAATTTTTTTAGATTAATTTTTCATTGAAAACATGGTAAATTTTGAAAAATTTTAGACGAATTTTAAACTGGAATTGATTTTTTTTTATCGAAACTAAATCGCATTTTTTCAATTAATTCCGATAGAATGACTAATGAGGGAGTTTTAATTTATTGATGTGTGAGCCTGGATAAAAAAATCATCCAAAATTCCAAAAAGGTCAAAAATTGGTTTTTGAGTTGAGGTTTTTCCTTGATTCTACTCCAGAAAAATGAAAATCCCAAAATTAGTTTCACCAAAAAAAACAAATTTTGACCCAAAAGGCTGGTTTTTCTATATTTCATGTATCATGCGTAAGTTTTTACGTTCCATGTGTGAACCTAGAAATTAACAGAGGGAGGAGCTGAGGATTCGAGAAAAAAATTAAGAAATGAGTCTAATTTCAAATGGATGATATTTCAGTCAAGTCAAAATTATTGATTTTTTTGGCAAATACATAGGATATTGATTCAGAAATCTGTGATTTTTGATTGAAATATCAGTGAAAAATCATCAATCGTTAATAAAAATCATTTCATCGATTCTCAAAAGCAGAATTTCATCAAAAACTGATACGTATTTAGAGAGTTGTGCCTATGTTTAAATTTTTTGAAATGGTTTAAAGCGTAAAAAATGTACTGTTCTTCAATTTTTTGCAATGAAAAATTTCTTTTCCGAGCTCTGGATAGCTTGAGCCCTCCCCCCCCCCAGTCCCTTCCTCGGGTGTGCTTATGCCATTGTTAGGTTCTATGAGTTTTTGAAACTTGTTCAGTAGTTCTCACTTGTATCTGATGCAGAACTTTTACACTTTTTTCTTGGGATCAAATCCAAATTTTATGTAATTTGAAATCGAAATTCGGGATATTGTGTGAAAAATATATTTAATAAAGAAATTTTGGGACTTGAAAAATTTTGATTGTAGGTACAATTTGAGCCAAAAAATAGAATTTGAGTTCCAAAATAGGAGATTTGAATTTTTGGTATTTTTCGACTATGATATGTGATTTTGCAGTTACTGAGCCTCTCCTAATAAGAGTCAATAATAGTCCTTGACCCAGAATTGTTCAAAATTGTCCCAAAATGTTATTTATGGTCTAGAAACATCCCCCGAAAATTTTTACCCCCACCCACTCCTTTTGGAATTATCGCGCTTTTAATGTCAAAATCTCAACACACGATATCTCTGGAAGGGGCGAGTAAAAAAATTTGAAATTTTCACAGAGTAAACATCTTGTATGAATGAGAATTTTTTGAAAATTTTCGATTCACATTTTGCCAATTTTTTTTACATTGAAATTTTAAAAAAAATTAAAAAATTTTGAGGGGATGTCGTGACTGGAATTTTTTTTTAGTTCGGCCAGGTAGTTATGCATCACATTTATTTTTTTTTGACCCTGAAATTGGGGGCAACATGATAAAAAAAAATCAAAACCAAAGAAAACGTGAGTCAAAATAGTCATAAATCGGAAGTACGTTCTAAAAAAATTCATTTTTAAAATTTCAAACGCTGAAGTGCATTTCTCGAATTTTGGCAATTTTTTGAAATTTCAAAATTTGAGAAACGCACTTCAGCGCTTGAAATTTTAAAAATGGAATTTTTTTACAATGTACTTTCGATTTATGACTATTTTGACTCACAATGTCATTACTCACCTATTCCGGTAATTTTTCATTTTTGTGACGTCATTTTGAAAAAAAAAGAAATTAGATAATTGAAATAATATTAAATCAAAAAATAATCATCATAAAAATTTTCAAAAAATAGATAAAAATAAAAAATTTTGATCAAGACAAATCACCAATAAATGATCAAGCAGGGAATACCTACTTAATTTCCACAACAATAAAAGCACCAATTTTTTGCAAGATCTAGAAATGAAAAAAGAATAAAATGAGCTGCTCTTTTTAGGAGATTTGATTAGGTAAGTATATGTGACCCCGCCGTAAAGAAGGGTCCTAGTGTAAAAAAAAAATCGATGTCTCATTTTTCACTTTTTTGATCCAAATGACAACAAATCTTGACCAAACACGTAAAAATAAAAACATCAAATTTATTTTCACAAAGTCCCTTCTTTACAGCAGGGTCATATATTCAGCAAATGAGCAGGATATGGTGAATTATTTTCTATTTTTTCTTTGATTTTATGGAAGAAGGAGAAAAAACATTTATAAAATTAAAAGATTATCGTAAGATTTTTCTATTTCTGATTTAAAATTTCAACATACCTACACAAATTCAAGGTTCAAAATTATGAAATTTTGAAAAACTGATAGCTTACTAAAACCTATAAATATTTTATTATTACAATTATTATTTTAGATTTTATGATTTTGTTTGAAACTGTTTTCGTGATGCAACAGTTTCTCCAATTCTTTTCCTAATATCGAATTAAAATACAGATTTTTTTGATTGAATTTTAATTACGAATTATTCGCTCGCAGAAGTTGGAAATTTTTAGAGAAATTTTTTCTAATTAGATTTTTTCGAGAAATTAATAGTTTGAGTCCAGTTCATTGACACCGATTGGTCTAACTTTACGAAAATATTTTCATATCTTTACCAGAAATCGCTATTTTTTCCAAATTGTAGGTAAAAGTGCCAATAGGTAACCCCACCTGATTTCACTTTCTCTCTTTTTCACGCATAGGTACACCTCTAAATGCAACGAAATTTAAACAATCGTGACGACCAAGTTACAACTTAATAATAACATTTAAGAGATGACAAATGATCTATATTTACACGAGTTACTTCAACGTCATATTTAGAGTTAAACTATTACGCCTTAAAAACGTTGCAACATTAATCAAAACTAAATGCAACAATGAGCCACATCTTATCCCACTATTGCTCGTTTTTAATCTCTTCTTCGTTTTAAAACCCCTTTTAGAAATGAAAAATGTATGAGATTATGAACGTTTAAAACGTTTATAACGTTTTACAAACTACTCAGAAACGTTATTATTTCGCGCATTTAGATTAATAGCTCGTTCGTTGTTATTGCATGGTAAAGTGTAAGAGGGTATTTAAAAAAAATATTCGTGTTTTTTTCTCCAAAGGTGCGTTTCAGACGTGTTACGTTATTAAATCGCGTATAATTTTATACCGCCCAAATTTTACCACTGGTTTTGAACGCAGCTAGCAAATCATTTTTCAAATGGTAATTTCGTACATCTCGGTACGATTTTCATTTCCGCATAAACTCGAGCCTATTTGTAAGTTCAGTGACCTTGAAAACGAGTTCGACAACTGGAACTAGTCGACGGTGAAAGAAAAATTACCCTAAGATCGACTTTATACCCGCAGGGCTAATACGTGCATACTTTCAAGGATAAACGAATTAAGAATTTATCCTTCGTTTTGATACTTTAATGTATTTGATTCCATTCGTTGGAAAATTTCCCTCTGTGTTGGGACCTTTGTAGAGGTATTGTTTCGACCAAACGTTGGAAAAACTTATTTCGTGTATTTTTTATACGATTTTTTGCTTTTGCTTTCAGAATTCGGAAAAAAAAGTTTTAGTTTAAAACGTATAGATTTGAGTCACCCGACGTGGGGTATTTTTTGCAACAGAATATCGTCCAATGGTCGATATTGAAAGTAAAATTGAGATTTACGACGTAATATACAATTGAAATTAGGTCAACATCGAAGTGAAATTATGATAGGTTAAATTGAACCAGAAACACGAAACGAAAACGGAATACATGCCAGAAAATAAATACGCCAAGTTCGAAACAGAGCGAAAATTTTAACCGAAGAAATGATATGGAAATATAAATTTGATACGGTTTTTTCCCTGTGTCGGGTCAATACGCGACTGTCGGTCCCAATGTTCGGCCGAATTAATTAACTTTGTCGTCGAGTACGCAGAAATCGCGTTCGTTAATCTTTTGGCGTCGATGATGAGATTTAACTGCCAGCAAATGGAAGACCGTGTGGCATATAGGTAAAGCGGTAAGTTTGCTGGATGATTTGCGAAGGTATAATACGTACTCGAATCTTTGAATTCGTTCGGTATACGAAGAGATGGCGTACGTAGCATTGAAAAACGTCAAAATCTAATCGGATTTCACACGTTATTATACGAACCGAAAACCGAGCCGAGTCAAATTTAAACTCGGATAACAAATGGAAGGTAGGAAAAAAAGTGATATAAAGCGGTGACCTACGTTGGGTTTTGTTCGAATGTTTCATTTTAAGTGCAACTGATGAGAAAACTCGCCAACTTGCCGCAGATTTACACAATTGAAAAAGGCTCCTTTACCTTTTTGAAAATATTTAAGCAGATTATAAGCAACATAAAAATTTTCGCGGACCTTTAATAATACTCGAGAATGTCGGGTAATAAAGTATATCTAGATAGTAGCCGCTCTCGTATTTCAACACGTGGCCTGAGTTGATGAAATTTTTGAAATATGGTATTAAATAATGATATTTTTTTGATAAGGCTGGGATAATAAAAATATATTGCTTGTTGAGGCAAAGGCAGTGTTCTCCAAAGTGATTTCTTGATCCGCAAAACCTTTTAGAATTTTTATGGGTTCGATGCTTCGGGTGTAGGACGCAGTTGAAAAATTCAAGCCTTTTGCGATAAATTTTTTAAAGCTTGGTAACTCTTGAAATTTTGATTTTAGAGGGAAAATTCAAATGACCTGTATTGTGAAATGGAAAATATGGATTATGTTCGTATTTGAACGAAAATTTTATTTTTCATTTTCGAAACAGATAACTTCTGGGTAACGAAAAATTTTTATTGATCAAATCAAAATTTTTTATTTGCCAGAGAATCTTTTGGTATGGTTGATCATGAATAAGCAGAACAAATAATAAGTATGTGCCTGCGATTGATTAAAATAATCAAAAAATTCTGTAAAAAAGAGTACAATTCATTTAAATTTCATCAAAAATTTTGTCATTGGCTCTCTAAGTGACAAAAAATTTGCTCGAAGTAGAAGAGTAAACTCCAGTTTTTCAACTCAAATAAACGAAAAGTTACTCCTTATTACGCAAGTCCAACATTCAAAAAATCTAGAAAATTTGAGATCAAATTATGGACAGCATTCCAGAAAATTATTCCTGAACCTCTCTTCATAGCTGAAATCACTGAAATCAGGAAATTTCTCGTGTAGGCTCCTCCAGCTTTAATGAATTCAGTAGGTACTAATTTCGTATTTTTCTTGTACCCCCCTCCCCCCTTCAAAACAGAATTTTTATGATTTCAAATTCTTTTGTGAATCCCTCCATACTGAATTTTGTAGATTTCAAATTTCTCATGTACCTTTCTTCAGGCTGATATTTGATTACTTTTTTGCACTTCTCTGTAGGCTCAATTCGGGTTATTTTTCTAGACTATCTTTTTATCTTGATTTTGAAAATTTCAAAATTTTTCCTGTATTCATCTTCAGATTGAATTTATATCATTTTTCTTGTTTGTTCCTTCAGCACCAATGCTAAAATTTGATAATTTCACATTTTTCAGTACCCATTTTCGACTGCATTAAAAATAATTTCAAATTTCTGTTGTGCCACTATCAAGTAGAATTTCAAAATTTTCAAATTTCAACTTTATGCTCTTCTTCAAGTTTGTTTCCTAGAGCCCATGTAAAATACGTCCCAACTTTTTTTAATGTTTTCAGGCGAAGCCAAAAATGTATCGGGTGTGTGGAGGGGGAGGGGGGTCAATACTTTCATAATTAGATTTTTAACGTCTAAAAAAATACATTTTTCACATAAATTCTTGACCTCATGGGGAGGGATTACCAATCAGGAAGGCTCAAAATTCAAAGTTGGAAATTTGAAAAAAAAAATGTTAATTAAAACTTGCTCAGATCGAGTAAAATTTTTTAATTTACCTACCAAGTACGAAAAAATTCCTAAAATTTTGTTGTTTCAATTTATAACATGATGATACCTTTTCTTCCACAAAAAATTAAAATTTTTAGATTTTCTTTGTAAAAAATGTCAGTTAGTAGCACCTTGAGAGAATTTTTAATTTTCATCTTAGAAGTACATCAACATCAATATGGTCTTGGTTCAAAAATACAAAAATTCGAACATAAAATTGATCCTAGCACTCTCCTAAGTTGAATCAGTCAAAAAATCAAAAATGACAGATTAAATAGACAAAACTGAGTAATTGTTGAAATATTATTAAACAATTTCCTGATTCAATCAGTGAATTTTCATTTTTGAATCAATTTTTTTTACTTTAACGACTGAAATTATTTAGTAAAAATTTTAATTTACTTACTGATTTGATCAGTAACTAATTGCAGATTCAATCAGTAGGTAAATTGGAATTTTTACTGATTCATTTCAGTACGTGAGGTAAAAATTACTGATTCAAAAATAAAAATCCACCAATTAAATTGGTAATTTTTCACCGATTGGCGGTCAAATTTCATTGATCAGTGGCGGGATCAGTGGGATTTCACTGCCAATCCAGTCACTTAATTCTTTCTATTTCAATCAGTAAATCTTCTCTCTAAATTTGAATCAGTCAAAAATGCCAAAATTGACTAATGAAATAGAGAAAATCAAATCACTGATCAAATTCCGCTGATTCTTCTGTTAATCAGTGACATTTTTGATTTAAGATTACTGATTCAAATAGTGAATTTTGATTATTAAATTAGTAAAAATTAGTTTACTTGAAATCAGTTAAAATTTACTGATTCAATCCAGTGAATTTTCATTATTGAATCTGTGAAATTTTATTTTTAATGATTCAGTAATGAAAATTCACCGATTGAATCAATAAATTTTTTCACTGATTCCCACAGTGACTCAATTTTGTCGATTTAAATCAGTCAATTTTTACTGATTCAAATTAAGAGAGTTTAGTTAATTAAATCAGAATTTTCTGCACTCAAAATGCATTTTTTAAAACGCAATTTTCCACAAAAAAATCGGATTTTAATTTTTTTTTTCAAAAGTAATTTTTTTCTCGAAAAAATGGATTGAAAATGAATTTTGAAGGCATAAAATTGACTTCTGATTCAAAAAATTCGACAATGGGCTTGAAAAAATTTTAAAATAAATTTCATATTTGCATATTTGCATTTTTGAACACCCCGTCCCATATCCATTTGAATCTCATGTAAAAAACAAATCAAAAAATTGAATTATTTCTTCAACAACGTAGTTACCTACCCACTTCATTTTGAAATGAGGCGTTTGATTAAAATTTAACTCCAAACATCGTCACAAATTACCGTTCAACAAGTATCAAGTTATTTATATACCTTGAAAATACATCGGTACCAAATTCAAAACAAAGCAAAGTAGCTTAACGGAATTATAGAAAGGAAACACATAAGATATGTATGCACCTCTTTTAGCGATAATCCGCATTTATAGGTAGATGATATTTGCCTGGAGTTTACACGCCAACCAAAACGAAAGCTTTCACTATTGTAAACAATTCACCAAAAACGCTTTAACATTGGATTCAAAGGGATTTAAAAGTTTTCCGCAGCATGAATTTTCGACCTGCATTATTCATTGAAATTCTGAGAAAACGTTTGATTATAAAAACATCGACGTTTGACCTTTTAAATTATAAGCCGACGAAAATGCCGAAGTCGAATGTTCTATATCAGATGAATATTCGGACTATTATTTTTGGCGAAAGTTGGTTTTAATGGCGAGTTCAATGTCGAACCTCGAACGCAAGGGTCAGATATCCCGTAAAAAGGTATTTTTATAACTTCCGTTTTATTTGACCGTTCCAAACGTGTGAACTCGTAAAATTTCACCGTTTTGTAAGCACGTAATGCTTATTTTGAAATATTACTAAAATATATAGATACGCTGAACGTTGCCGGTGTGAACTGTGAAGGATAACCTATAGTGATTGTATCCTGCGAATGACAGCGGAAAAAAGTTGACTCGTTTTTAATCGCTTCTAATAAGTGTCTGTCAGGTGGATACGTTGTGAGAAATGTGTTTACAAAAAATGAAAAATGAGCTCAGCTCAAAGGGGAAAATTCGACCAAGAATTTTTTATATTTCTTTGAACTCGAATTATAGGATTTCGTTTTGAAAATTTATGCTTTTATGGGGGTTTTGGTTTAGATTTTGGCATCAAATTGAATTATTTTTTGTAATTTTAAAATTTTAAAAGCAATATTGATCAGTTTCATTTTAATTTGAATGAATTGTGCACAAAAATTGAAAAAATCCAATTATAGGAGCTGAAATACATAGGCGGGTTCTGCGCCAGGAGGCAAAAATTTTTCCATTTAATTGATCAAAAAGATTATTTTCGGATTATTATCGCTGTATATCTTATTGATAGCTATATTCTGTGACTGGCTGAAGTTGATGAGACCAACAGTGAGCCAAAAAATTATTCAGCAGCATAGGAAATCTCGATTTTTTAATCCCAAAATCAATTTTTCATTTTTTCAAAAAAAAGGTCACTTATCAATTTATCCATCATTATTTTTATAATTTTCTAGCTTAATTTGTCTTTTTTTTTTTTAGCAGGAAAATTGCTTCTGCTTCTTTTCCTCTTCCAAACCTCATTAGAGCTAGATTTTTTTTCAGTTCAAAAATCAGTTTTACCAACTTTTTAGGGGCAGTTCGCTGATATTTTTATTATTATTGGAAAAAGTTTCTATCAATAAAATTTAAATTATTTTTACAACTCACCTCATTAAAACATTTATATCATCACAATTATAGCACAGTTTCATTGGTGCATGTGCGAGGTCCGTTAACTAATGAATATTTCGAACTACCGCCATTTCGTCGGGTCACCTGGACAGTTCCTCGAATGAATAGCTCTTTGAAAGTTTCACGAAATTGTCTAGACATACCACAGTATATGGCGAAATTGATTGGGTAACTCACGATGATGAAGAAATTGGTAAACAATATTAACGTATTTACAATATTGTAGTCTAGTATCTCAGTTATACCGCTGGAAATTATGTGTAAAACCTGCAAACAACATAAAAATAATTTTACTTTTCATAAAATATTATGCAAATCAAAATTTTAAAATTTGAAACAATAAAATTGAAAATCTACGAAACAACAACGAGAAATAATTTAGAATCCGTAACCCTCATCCTTGCTTTTTCGAGTTTTAAACAAAAGGACAAATTCTCTTTAATGTATTATTTTTTTTATAAACATCTTTTCGCAGTTTTAATTACAACGTAACCGTACACCAGATACCTAGCAAAACTCTCATTTTATTCAGAAATAACTTTTCGTGTCTTTCTGTTGTTTTATTTGCACTCAAATTTTATACTCAACAGGCTATCCCCCTTAATGAATAAATTTCAAAAGTTCTGCGAAAATATTTATCAAACGTGTTGTAATTCAGATATTACTTTCGTGGAAAACGAAGGTCTACTCTAAATCCACCGCTGTGCGATATTTTTCCTACGATACTTAGGTATATAGCGCTTCATTAAAATTATTATTTTACGGAAGCGAAACATGTATCGGACTCCCAAATGAATACGCTATATACTGGGGCGCGCCTTCGTCGTTGATTTCAAAGTATAAAGGGAAAATCTAGAGGAAAAATTTTTAACTTACGGTAACAACCGCCAACGGGATTTCAGTCAGTAGAAACACAGTTACGACTACGATGAGCATTAACGTTGTACAATTGGAATCCCTTAATTTTTTACATTCGCTTTTTCTGTTTTCCTTGAAAAGTTTGTCCCTTTTCAGTTGCGCTTCTCGCATTGCCTTGAACAGCAATAAATTCAGGATTACCAATGATATGCAAGGTCCCACGTGGACGAAAATCACACGAAATGAGTAGTACACTATGAAATAAACGTTCAGCGTCACTTCGTCTTGTAACCAGTCCGCGAATCGAACCTGGAACATAAATTACAAATTTTATTGTCAAATGGGCTGTAGAAATGTTGAAAATTAGGATATGCTTTTTTACGTTCAGATGTACTTAAAAATTCACGAGAAGGATAAATTTTATTTAAAAATTCTGTAGGCGTGTATTTTAAAATATTCAAGCAAATTTATAAAAAAATTCTGGGAAGGGGTCGAAAGAGTTTAAATTTTGGTTTTTTGGAAATAAATTTTTAAATTATTCATTTGAAAAAAAAATTGAACAAAATTTTTTAAGAGTCAAAAAAAAATATTTTATCTTCTTTCATTTTTCTCCAGAGGTTTTAAAGGGAAGTTGGAGCACACAGTGGGGCAGAATGAAATCTAGTGCGTCAAAGACCCAATTATTGGGTAGGGGGGAGGAGGGTTCTGATGTGTTGAGTCCGAATTGACTCTAATTTTTTTTTCAAGGTCATGAAACCTCCACCCAGGGGGAGAGAAATTTGAATTTCTCAATAAAATTGTGTTTGGCATTGAAATCGTGGTACTTCGACTCGCTGAATCTGAATTCGTCATCAAAAAAACCCGAATGCCTTCAAAAATAGAGCAAACGACTCGTACGCGTATTTTTCAATTTTTTTTTGAATTTTTACTTCATCGAGGGAGTTGGGGGGGGGGGTTAGAAAAGTCGAATGAAAATTCTTCGAATTCAGCGCCACTACATAAATTATTTGAGTTGTAGGCAAATTTGAAGACCTCTGGATCTCTCAGGAGTGTTGGGACTTGAGACCTCAATTTAAAAAGAGTAAGAAGGGGTCTTCAGCGTGATTTTTTTAGATTTCTAAATACAGGGTGACTGAAAATTTCCGGAACGCAAAAATTGATTCGTAAAAAAGATTGAAAGGTCCAGCAAATAATGAAATATCACCTACTTTTTTTTTTGATTAAAAAATCTCAAACCCCAAAATTCTGAAAATTTTAAAAATTGAGATTTTCAAAAACTATTTTTTGCATGTGAAAGGCTACGGAACAATGATCTAAAATCATTGCATGCCAATTTTGCCTAATTAAAAATTTGAAGGGGCAAACAGTACTTTTGTGTTTTGTACTTTTCATAAAAACTGCGGTTACATTGTAAAAATTCAACTTCAAGCTTTTCAAGAAGTGATTTTCAGCTTTGAATTTCCTGACAATTTCTTTTGAAATCATGCAAGAAAATTTACCCCCCCCCCCCCATACGAACGATATCGAATTGTGAGCCTTCAAAGTTGGCTCATTAGGCGAAAATCATAATTGTATGAAAATTTCAAGACCCAACCCTCACTTTTTCCTAAGGGTTGGAAAGGAAATCAATGCGATTATACAAATAGGCCATCGAAGGAAACTCATAAAAATTGAGTGAAATCGGCGAAAGACCGTACTTCATTTTGGGTTCGAGTTAATGTAAAATACTTACCCCATTTTCAGATGAAAATGGGCGAAATTATAATATCCAATGGGTAGGGACGTTTAAGAGAAAGCCGTTCATCATAAGTGGATTTCCACTGATTTTTCAGCATTTTTTCACAGTTTGCTTTTAGTGAAATTTTTCACTGATTTATTCCTGTGCTGCAATTCCGACTGTTTTCCAGTTATTTGAGTTATTTTCGATCATTTTCGCTGATTTATAAATGAAAGAGTAGTTGTGGATCAGGTAAATTTGGTAAAAAAATTTAAACGTAAAATTGAATAAAATAATGACCTTTGCCCATCTGTATCGATGTTGAGATTTTTTGTAATAAAAATGAATTCCATTGAAGCAGAGCGAACAGAAAAAATAAATATGGTCTTACTTAAAATCAACGTAGAATTACCTATTTCACTCAGTTAGAAAATTTTCTCCTTTTTATTTTCGCGTATTCACTGTTTAAAATAATCAGATTATAAAAAGACTGGTGGAGAAAATTGAATCTCAAATAAAATACCTACCTACCAACTTACCAACTTAAATTAGACTTGGTATCGTATGAAATAGCTTTAAATATTTATTAAATTTCGTTTACTGTACATTTCCTACTTCCTAGGCAATTGTGTTCATTCGTATGAGCCATAAAAAGATATAATTTTGCAAAAGGAATTAGAAAAATTGAGTTGTTACGGAGGGGAAAAAATATCGTACCTATAAAAGTTGGCTGGTTCGTTTTTTTAAAATGATTTCTCAAGTGTAAAATGACGAAGGAAGATTGGAAAAAACCTGTAAAAAGTTTGGTCTTACTTTGATTAACTCCACACTGGAATCTTAATACGAGTAAAGCGTAGACAGATCGAATAAAGATTGTATAAATTGTATTCCCTACGGTCTAGTGAAAACGAGCGTCATCTATTTTTGCCCAATTCTTCGCACGAATTACCTTTGGGAATAATGTTTGTTTTGAAGGGAGCCTGTCATACGTAGTTATGCTTCATGTATTGCGTGTAGATGGGCTGAAAATCTTTTTTTTATCATTTGCACGAATAGTTGAAGGAAATTTAAACGTTATTACGTTCTGGCTTATGGTACATAATGGGACAAATATTGCGTAGGCCTAATTCAACTTGTATAAAATGATGGAAATACGTCGCGAAGTATGCGAAAGTAATAAAAAAAAAAAAACCGTTGTCAGCTTACATAGGTGCCCAAGCACGAAATCGAATTGAGGTTCTGTGCGAGGGAAAGAGAAGAGAAAATGTGATATTGCTGATACCTACGGGCTACGTTTTTTTTCCTTCTTATTTATTTTAGAAATGTCTAAATCGTATTGCTAGTTTGAGTTGATATTTGGGAAAAAGTTTCACGAATTGGCAATTTTTTATTTTTGCTTTTAAATTAAACATGAGTTAACTGATCAGAGTGAATTACATAATTTCCTGTATTTGATTTTTGATTTAGATCTCAAAATTTTCATTTTTCATTTTTTCACTTCAAAAATTTCCAAGTTTAATTTTTTAAAAAAATGTTCAACTTTGCATTTATTTTTTTTCAAATTAAAATGTTCTGAAATTTTTTTATTCAGCATCAAAAATGATTTAATTTGAGAAGTCATTGAATTATCACTTTTGAAATTTTTTGATGTCTTTTAATTTGAAAAACATTTTGAAATTTGAAAAGAACTTAAAAATCTCAGAAGCTTGAAAAAAGTTTGAGCTTGAACAATTTTGGAGTGTAGCAGTGGCGGCGCGTCAATGTAATCGCTGTAATCGCCGATTACACTTGAAAAATTGAAAAAAAAAGTTTTTAAATCTTGTTTATTATTATTAAAATTACATTGAACCAAGTAGGTACTTATTTGAAATTAGAAAATGTCGATCTGTATTGAAAAAAAAAAAAATGAAAAATGAAAAATCCTCTTCTTGTAATCGCGTTTCAGAACGATTACAAGAAACTCGTTCACAACCCATGCTCGTGCATTTTCGTCTGACGTTCGGCACATTTCGTACCACACGTTTGTAATCGCTACAGAAAACGATTACGTGTGTAGGGCTTTTGATTAAAAATAACGCGCCAGGATTTTTGTTACAATTTATTTTGACTTTTTTTTTAGGGCTATTTCAGTCCTATCACTTAAAATAAATGAATAAAATTTTTTTTACTTTAAAATTTTGATTTTACAAATAAAAACTAAAAGAGTGATTTCATAGTTGATTGAGAGCAGTGTAATCGCTACTGTGAGCGATTATTCATGAATTCGAATCGTAGAGACGGCGTTCTAAAGCATTTTTGAGGAGCACATTCTTAGGTAAATGATACTTGAAGTTGAATGTTCCTTGGATAAATAATGAATTTTTAGGCCAATTCTTGGAATTTTTGAATAGGAAGTTTGTAATTTTTTGATGATAAATCGGTTTTTGAAAATCTCATTGTTTAATTCGAATGAAAAATTTGTATTTAAGGCTTCCCATTACTTTACTAAGAAATATGAAAAAACATCCTCTATGAATATGGCCTCAACATTTTTCACCCTAAACTAAAAAATGAATTTTAATGATGCTTTTACTACATTTTTTTGTTGATAAGACGATTGAATTTGACCCATTCTATAGCATCAAAAAATTTAAAATTTTTTGATCTTATGGTCGAGTCTCCAACAAATTACGATTACAACCCGAAAAATTCACGCGCCGCCACTGGAGTGTAGGCAGAAAAAAATTGATTTAATAAAATGAAAATGTGGATCAAAACTCGTTGAGAAAATTATGAAAATTTGAACATAAAAAATTTTAAAGTTGAAAACGAAAAGATGAACTCAAAAATTTTTGGAGTACCTATAAGAAAATGAAAAAATAAAATTCTTAGAAAATTCAAACACAGAACGAGCAAAAATTTTTTACCATTTTTCAAACATTGATGAAAATAAAAAAGGAAAATTTTATCCAAGTGAATGATTCGGTCGTTTTCAACTTTTTTGAGTTCAATAAGTGATAAATTTGTGGTTATCAATGACGAAAGTTTTAAATGTGAACAAGCACATTCGATTTTGGTGGGAAATAATTACAGGTAAAAGGTGCTTTATAGGAACTGATATCATTTTCTAATCAGAATCATGATACTATATCATTAAATTTCAAAAGAAATAGGGAATGTAAAAGTTGCAAAGAATGGAAGAAAATGTAGGTATTTTCTTAAGTAAGTACCCATCAGAAAACAGGCTCAATTGGTTTAACTGTTGAACTCGTAAATATTGTGTGTATTTATTTTTTACAATTATTAAGCTTTACATTGTAAAGTATATTCAATTCAGCTAAGTTTAAATTTAATTCATTCAATTATTTCCTCTGAAAAAAATTTGTAATTTTTTTTTGGTAGGTTGCATTGGATTTTTACTGTTCAAAGACGTTACTTCTCAACTTGGTAAAACACACAGTTGTAGACAGTTCCTCGAGGATGAAGTGTCTGTAGCAAATTGTAGACAGCAACCAGAACTAAAAGATGTTCCTCAAGATCTTGATCCGTATATTAAGGTAAATGAAATTGAAAATAATAAGTATTAAGAAATTGATCAAATCAGATTCAATAACATACTGACGATTTTATTCCATCTCGTTACAGAAATTAGATTTATCAGCAAACAGTTTGAGTAATTTAGAAGAGCATCAATTCAGACGTTATTCGAAATTAGAAGAGCTCAAAATATCTGCCATGAAAGCATCCTTCTCCAAGAGTTATTACTACGTATTTCGGCAGCTAAAATCAATAAAGATCATGGATCTGAGTTTTGGCGAATGGAGCATGGAAAATAATCTGAAAGATCCAGTGTTTTATTGGCCTCCAACACTCACAAGCTTAACGGCTATTGATGTGAGCGAGAATTATTCTTGGTACTTGGACTTATCAAATTTAGCAAATTTAGAGCATTTGGATGCGAGTCAAAACGATCTTCAAATTTTTCCCACGTTTAATCGCATGGCTCCTTTGAAATTTCTCAATTTAAATAGAACCAATCTGACGAGACTTAGAGTTGAAGATTTGGCATCGTTGTGTGACCTCCAAGAATTACATTTAACGTTATTTCAAAGGGCTGAACTTCTCACCTCTGAGAAATTTTGCGAATGTAAACGATTGCTAGCTTGGATTAAAGACAAGAACATCAAAGGCACTATACCGGAATGTAAAAATCGCAGTAAGTTCTGAACTGAATTTTTTAATTTTTTTTTAATTTAAGCGCAGTTTATATTGTATTCATTTTTCGTTTTTCAAGATGAAAATTGTGATTTGAATTTTTCCGAAAATCTTTCAAATACTTATCAAACATGTTTATCAAGAAATAAATTTCCACTCTATTTAAAAATCATTATTATTTTGATTATTTTGGCTATAATCGTTGCAGCAGGTGTAGGTGGATATTTTTATTGGAGACATGTAAGGCAATAAACTTTCATCATTTTTTAAAAATCCGTGGATAAGTGCCTAATACTCTGATTTTTGTTTTAGATGATGTCAATGATGGAAAATACAGCCACACCATCTGTAGAGTAAGAAAAATCTGTATAGATATGATTGATGGTCATTATTTTTCAGCTCAATTCAATAACCCTGTGAGAATTGGCTATTTTTTTTTTAAATAATAATTTTTAATCAGTGAGCTTGTTACCTAAATAATATAATATCTAATATATCTGTTTTGCTTTTGCATGATTCAATTAACAAGTATTAAATTAAAAAAATAAAATTAAAAAAAAAATTCTCTGCAATGTGATTGGTTAATGATATCATTTGTTTTGTTTATGTTTCATTGTTTACCTTTACGAATAGATTGGAAAAAATCGTTGATAAAACATTAAAAAATAAAAAGAAGGGAGAGAACTGTGATTAAAAATTGATAATTAATTATTTTTTATCAATCATCATCATCTGTCGAATTATTGCTTGCGTTTTCAATTTAATCAACGTATTCATTTCTAATGTTGTGGAGTTAAATTCTAAAATGTTTAGAATTAACTCATTCTACCATATATATGGTCTACTCACAATTCACCTATTTGCTTTTTAATGAGCAATTTATTGAAATTGATATGCAACTGCAGATTATTGGATTTCTTCACTGTTTGATATGGATTCTGATACTCAAATCAGATGTCAGTTTTCTTAATAATTCAGGTAAATCTTTCAATTGATTAGTATTTCATCATTTTAATACATATTTCATCTTTTCATATCATCCCTCAGTTGGCTATGTTTGTGTTCTGTTATTAAGAGTAATCTTACCGGTGGAATCTGCATCTAACTGCGAAATTTCGGCAGATGGTCTAGTCGCTAATTGCACTGGGAAAGTGAAGATAATTCCGGACGATTTAGGTTCTAAGATAACTGTGAGTATTCAAAAATGTCAATTTTTTCAAGAAATCGAAATCGTTTTTGAGTTTCTGAAGAAAAAGGTAAAAGCAAAATTGCAAGTTCATTGGGAAAAAAGAAAGTCGAGTCAGAAATTTTTTTGGAAGTGACGGAAATTGAAATTACCCTTTTTTTGTAAGGGTCTGATAAGAGTGATAAATTGAGTACATTGAGGAAAATCACTCTGGTTCGTCTCTATTTTGGAGATCAAATAAACCTAGATACTTACAATAAAATTAATTTTTTCATTGCAGACTTTGGACTTATCATCCAACATGTTCATCGAATTGAGAGAAAATCATTTAAAGAAATACGCTCAATTAATAAAACTAATGCTGAAATATATAAAAATAGATATATCCAGAGTGGACCTATTTTTATTTCGACCTCTAAAGAAGTTGAAAGTTCTCGATCTGTCACAATCAGATTTCACAGAGCGAGCTTATTTTTACTTTCCTGAAAGTCTCACTGTATTAAACATGAACTATCTTCGTGTTAAAGACGCTGACCTTTCGCAATTGAAAAATTTACGTGAATTTCATGCAAAGACGAATCAGTTCCTCGAATTACCCATTATTCATGAACTCGCTCCTCTGACTATTATTGATCTCGACTCGAACATATTGGCAATTTTGACTCCTGAAAGATTGGCGCCTTTTTGTAAACTTGAAACTTTGAATGTAAATCTTGATCCTAATGCGAGGTTAATTTCGAGTCCTTCAAGATACTGTGTATGTGCACGTGTTAATTTATGGATGCATTCCTTTAACATACTGGGAGAAAAACTCTCATGCAATCCATTACGTAAGATTATTTGTTTTGAAATTTTTCAAAAAAGTGTTGAATTACAAAAATGATTGAGATTTTAAATTCATTTTATTAAATATTTCAATTTTTCAGATTTCCAAATCAAATGCGACGAAACATTTTCGGATGAAACCTTATCTGTGTACAATAACTGTTTAGAACGATACAAAAAACATTCAAATTTGAAGATTTTCATAATTACAGCTATATGCGCTATATTATTGGTTGCGGCTTCAGGTCTTGGATATCTCGGGTATTGGTATTATAACACTAAAATGAAATCATCACATTCAGGTAGGTAGGACGAAGACAATAAATCTACTAAATTTCCGAGCGTTCGATAATTTTAAAGGAATCTGTCTCATTTTAGATCACACGGCACCAATGAATGATTCAATCGCTAGACGAGAAAGTTCAAGAACAGAAATGGAAGACACGGAATATTAAGACAATGAGATGAGTTTGATTTACGTTTTCCATGACATTTACCTATACCACTGACGATGTGTATTTTATTTGCGCAGAAAGATGAGGGAACTAATTGATATGAAAAAAATGCGATGAATTATGGCTGTTATACAATTTTTCTTGTGTTTTACAATTTTTTTCGTCTAGAATGAAGTATCGATAAGATTTTCGCTGTTCTCATTGTTTAAAAATTTTTAAAATTGAAAAATTGAGCAGAAATTTTTGTTTTATTGGGGTAGGTATTTGAAATTCTAGAATAATTTTCTGCTTTACTTCTTTGGATTTTTATATTCATCAATCCAAGTTAAAAAAAAAAAAAAAAAAAAAAACTAAAAATATGAAAAATTAAAAAATATTAATTTGGACTTAGCACTTAGCCAATGATTATTCAAAAAAAAAAAAAACTTTATAAATCATAGGTTACCTTGGAAAATGAAATCTGAACGCATTGAAGGCCCTCGAAAGTCCTTAGCATAAAGCACTTTGATATTTATTTTGATTGTAGTATCAAAAAACTGATTTTTTTAAAAATACATAAGATATCAGTATTTGAAATCGAGAAAAATAAAAATGTGATGAATATTTAGATCGTTGATTAAAATCCCAGGATTATGAAAAATCTATTAATGAAATTTGTAATAGGTACGTACTTACTATCAATAAATTCCATGCATTTCTTCAATTACCTTATCAATTTATTTTTTATTTTTTTAAATAACCCATCATTTCGATTTAATTATTTTATACTCTCTTTTAAAATTATTGATTTCCATGGTAGGTCTGACTTGTGAAATACTGATATGGAGAAAAACAACCTTAGCCAGCGTGTGTGATGTCGGCATGTATACCGGATATTTAATGGCCAACTGTACAGATCGGCAATTGAAAGAAGTTCCTCAAGATTTAGATTATAATATCGAGGTGAGTGCTACACCGAATATCATCTCATAATTGGGTAGATATAATTCATGACTCACTATTGTTCATTTTCATGTTGCAGTTTCTATCCTTGACGAATAATAAATTCGTACGACTGGACGAAACTTCATTCGCGAAATATCCGAATTTGGTATTCATTTCGTTGCAAAACACAGAATACCTTAATAAGTCTGATCCAATAAATTATTATACTTTCCGTCCTTTACAAAAATTGGAATTGCTGATATTCAACGAAATAGTCACTCCTTTTAATTTTTCATTTTATTGGCCTCCTTCTTTAAGACTGATTTCCGTTAATCATAATAAATATATCAGAAGTATTGATTTATCTGATTTGAAAAAAATACGAGACGTGCATGCCGTCGCCGCTACTCTACGTAGGTTTCCAAAATTCAATCCCCTGGCTCCACTTACGTTCTTGGACCTGCGAGGAAATCCGTTGGATAGTTTAACTGCTGAAGATTTAGCACCCTTCTGCTTATTGAATTTCCTATCGTTGGAATGGCCTCAAGATGCTGTGATCAACGGTTCCGATAGATTCTGTCAATGTCAGCGTTTAGAGAATTGGATACGTGAATTTAATATCAGTAATAATGGACCACTGAATTGTACGCCTTCTGATGATCGTGAGTTTTATACTAAATTGAATGTTTACTTTGAAAGTTGACAAAGATTTTTCAAATTTAAAGCTAGGTATGTATTTATAGTGTTTTGATTTATAGCTGATGCGGAACCATGTGATCTGCAATATTCTGAAAATACTTTGAGTAAACGAAGAGAATGTGTAGGTCGAACGATAAAATATTCGGTTTCAGTCTGGATTTGGGTGATTTTGGGTGTCATACTGTGTGCTCCTATCATTATAGTGACTTTCAGAGAAACCAGAGTTCATAAATCGAGTCTCTCAATTAGTCCAAGTAAGACACAATAATTTTACGTGGGTATACGTAGTACCTACCTACTTTTTAACATCAAAACAAGAAAAAAAAATCAACATTATATAGAATTTTTAATATAAATGAAATGTAATTTACAGCTACTCGAAAACCATCAAAAAAATTTCCCAACGTTGAACTGATGATCGACATCGATGAAGATTTTTTAAATGAAGATGAACAAGAATTAGATTTCATGGATATAACTGCGCATAAGCGAGACCTTTCAAAAGTAGATGAAAAAGCATCCCTGCATGTAAAACAGCAAAAAGATTTGAAAGGTGTTGGCTTTTACAAATCAGTAAAAAAAATCAATCGTCATGTCGAAGAAGAAGAATCAGAGGAGGAGGAAGAAGAAGAGGAAGAGGAAGAGGAGGAGGAGGAAGAAGAAGAAATAGAATACGAAGAATATGTTCGAAAAGGTGGCAAAATTAAGATAGAGAAATCCAAAGGAAGTAAAAAACCTCAAATCCGCCACGTGCGAGGGAAAATTCCAAAATCAAAGCGTCAGAAACTTTTCGATCCCAGTAGAAGACCATCGTTACAAGTAAAACCTCACGAAGATTTTGAAGATCAATTTGACGTAGATCTGCCGAAAATTACCGAACAGCCGACTCAACAACCTCAGAAAATTCTTAGAAAGAGTACAAGAAAATCATTGTTTCCGGTGAAAGTGCCGAAGAATTTGAGTCGCAAATTTTCCATGCAGTCGCCAAAAATCGAAGCCGAAAACGATCAAAAAGAAGAAATAGTTGATTTTAGCATGGAAAATATTTTCAAAGATGAAAATAAATCATCTCCGGCATTGAAACCTGATGAAGATTTCAAAAAAGACACTACTAAAATGTCGAAAGAAGAAGAATATAAATCTAAATTCTACGATACGGATTTATTTAAAAAACCAAAACAGAACGTAAACGTATCAGACCAATCACCGAAAATGGAAGAAAAAAACAAATTCGTCAAATTGAACATTGACGATTGTTCGGAAAATTCGAAGATATCTGACACATTCGAAATCCATTCTCCTAACATATTAGAGAAAAAATCCTCTACTGAAATTATAAAGGGAAGTTCACAACCTTTTCAACAATCTAAAACTCTTTTAAAACACGAAAGTCCAGCAACATCAGCAGAAACTGTTACGGGAATGTTCAAAATTGGAAGCACTGAAAATGAAGATTCTAAAGACAGCAAAGACCATTCAGATTTTGCAAGTATTCTTCGAGCAGAAGAAATGGAAGCTGTAAAAAATGAAAAGTCTAACAAAGAAACAGCTTCGATCATGGAATTTTTCACTGGAAAAGAAAAATCGTAACTTTATCGGATTCAGTACGTAAGATGTCGCAGAAAACATATAAGTATCTGAGGTGATTTGAAGAATCATGACAAATATACGGTACAGTAGTACTCGCATCTACGTAAATTGTTTACAATTTAATAATTATGATTTTGGTTCAGTATTTTAATGAAATCCTCCGGTAACATACACTTATTCAACATTAATTATTGTTCTAATAAGGTATTTTTCATGCTAACCATTCGTCATATTGTTAACTTGTCATAGGTATGATAGGTACTTAGGTAATCAACTCTTTATAATTAATTCATTGTTTTTCATTTTTAATACAATTTTTAAAATCACAGCTTTATTTAAAGTTTAAAAAATTCTTCGCCTCTTTTCTCGTTAGCAAAACACGTTCGGAAAATGTGAAATGAAAAAAATAAAAAACAATCAAAATCTACAGTCCAGGTAATTTTTATTTTCCAGGTAAGTAGGTATATTACAGTAATTACACGCTCAACGCTAATCTGTACTAACGAGAGGGACCGCTATGTTTGGTGAGGTGCTTTTGCTTTTTCCGATTCAAAAATTTTTCAAATTCGAATTTTCTCTCAAGGAATATAAAAATACTACGTATATTAGGTAGCCCAAATCAGCGAGTTGTGTGCTAGTGTGAGTGAATTGTGACGTCATTGGTAGCTTGCCATTTAATTTTGCCGTTGATCCCACGAAGCAGTGTTGCAAGAGTGCTCGTCAAAGCACTCCCTAGGAGTGACTCCCACTCCTCATTTTTTACTTTTTCCACTCCACTCGCACTCCACTCTTCACTCTCATGTTGCTCTCACTCCTACTCCACTCCACTCCTGAACTCTGGTCACTCCCACTCTCACTCCCACTCCCACTCCCACTCTTTTAATTTTTTTTTCAAAATTGAATAAAACGTTGAAAAAATGAAACAGAACAACAAAAATTGTAAATGAAACAATTTTTAAGCTTTTCACGATATTTTTCTTTGGAATCCGACATTTTAATTGAATTAAATACATAAAGTTATGAAATTTATTGAGAAACATCAAAATCAAAACAGTAATTTTCTTCGTTTTTTCCTATTTTCAATTCTTCAACTTTGAAACATTTCACATGGCTGATAAGAATACAGCCAGTAAATATTACATGTTTTGGTAAATACCGGTATTTCAAAAAACAGTGTAATTTGAAATTTGATAATTTGATTTTGAATTATACTGTAGGCACTACTGGCAGTGTAGAACGAAAAAAAAATGGGAGTGAAGAGTGTGGTGATTTTTCGCACTCCCACTCCCACTCTCACTCCTTGACTAGAACACTCCAGTATGAGAGTGCTCCCATGTTCTTGTACGAAATCCACTCTTCACTCCTGCCGCACTCCTTCAAAAATTTGCACTCCTTTGCACTCTTCACTCCCACTCCCACTCCACTCTTGCAACACTGCCACGAAGTATGCGCGGACACCACCGCTTGTGTGTGCTTGTAGTTGTTATGTTGTTAGGGGCTACCGCTGGCTACCAATGACGTTAACACCCTGCACTCCTCACTCACGCGAGTGTGTACAACAACGATTCGGGCTACCTAATATACGTAGTATTTTTATATTCCTTGTTTTCTCTCAAGTTTTTTCTTGTTTCAAAATTTTTCATTTCTAAAATTTTAAATTTTTCCTTCATCATAGCTAGGTAGTAAAATGTGGAAAATATGAACTTTGGTGTAACATTGTTCTTTCAATATTTTACGTGTTTTGAAGCATACCTATTTCAAATTACGTGCGTGTGAGACATTGAAAACTCTGCTCTTCCATTTTTGTAACTTGATTAATTTTGAATTTACACTTTACAGTACCCCGGTTTCAAATTTTCTAAAAAATGCTCTCAATTTCGATTTCAAATTTTCTCAAAAATGTTTCCAATTTTTTATTCTCTTATTTTTTTTCAAGTTTTATAATTTCTGTAATATTCAGACAAAATATTTTTCAAATGAGTACCTAGTTCAATTTCGCAATTTTTCTCAGTTCTCAAATTTACACAAATTCTGTAAAAATTCCCAGATTTCAAATTTTCTTTACACTTTTTTTTTTTTGTAAATTCGATTTCCTCTATCATGCCAAATTTTCCAAGTTTCTTCGGCTATAAACTTTTTTCAACGACTGCGACTGGACGAATGTGACGAACTTTAATTTCAACATGAAGACTATAAGACGCCAAGAAAATGAAATTTAGTACTTACATTTATTATTATTATTATTATTATTATTATTTTTTCAATGGATAAGTACACTCCGTATTTTCATTTGGTACTGAAAAAATTTGATGAAAAATACCAATGCATTATTTTTAAAAAAATTCGAAATCAAAACTGTAAAAAAGTTTAATAAAAAGGTTAATAGGTAATTTAATTTAAAATAGGTAAGTATCTTCAAAAAATTATAAGGAATTCGAAGAATTGAAGCTAAAAGCGTCCATTTAGAAAAACATCCATATAATAAGTAGCTAAGTACCTCTACCTACGTAGTCGTAGGTAGTCCAATTAGAAATTCCAACTTCATTGAAATTTCTATCATGCAAGAAGAATAATTTTAATGTCGATTATTTATTCTTGTATTTGTTAGTCAGCCCACAGTCTCCACACATCCACACTCCAAAGAAATAGCTATCATTTTTCTAAGGACCATCAAGTACCATTATATTTTACAGTAACTAAGTATGGTTTTTAATTTCAGGTTGTTTTTTAAACGGGTGCTTCAATTGAAACTTCGAAATATTTTTAAAGAATGACAGAAATTTACAAGGTAGAAAAATACTTTAAAATTAGGTCCGAACTCAAAAAATTTTTGAGAATTTTTTAAAATTTGAATTGGAAAAACAAAATGCACCGCACGAAACAAAATTATTATCCTTCCTGCAGGTAAAAATAGACTCGTGTTCAAAACGATAACAGTAAACAACAACATCAACAACAACAACAACATTGTTTGTTTTCATAATTTTCAAAAAGGGTCAACGTCCATTTCTCCATTTTGATCTATTTTTCTATTTAGTATTTTGTAGTATTTTTTAACGTAGTGTATTTTTTCGCGATTCTTTTTTCGTTTGAATGTATTAAATTCGAGGTTTGGAGGTTTATGAATCATATGTAATTACTTACTATTCAATATTGAACATGTGAATTGTAAATGAATGGATATCCCTTATATTTCATTATTACTTTGAGCAAAGAAAGAATCAAGAAATTCATGTACTTTTGTAAAGTGATCGTGATTTCAGTCGACAGAGACGTTACCAACGAAGAAAATGTTTCACTGTGCTAACTACTGTGATCGATTATCTCATCTTTTCTATCGGTATGTTTACGTGTGTATGTGTACTTGACTACTTACAGCATTCACGGACTTCGTGACCGAGTACCCAATTATTTCTCGATTTCGATGAATCTAATGTAAATCTCATTTGCCCACAGGTTTCATCTTTCACTCATAAAGTATAATAATACTTTTTGAATTATCAACATAGTCATAATTGGTAAATAACTGATGTACGATGGATTGAATGAAATCGCAACCATTTCGCTTCTGGTGGTAGATCGAGATTCCTTGAGAAGTTGACCAAATATCATCTGAAACCCTACGTAGCCTGCGTTTTCGTTTATAATTTCAAAAGTTCGTCGAAATAGCACCGAGCATTGATAAAAACTTGGAAACATTTCTTCGATATGAATTATTCTCAGATTCTTATTTTATCTTCCAGCAAACGCTTCCTTTTGGACAATTCTATCGCTAAATATACAAAACTTGTGAAACTAGCTTGACCGGAAACGACTTGCTGTTGCCCAAACGAAAATATCTCTTCTTTCGGTTTAACAGTTACCATTCGAAGTAAGTAAATTTAATTTTAATCTTACAAGTCATTGACTTTTATAACTACCAGTCACGTAATAATTAACGACATATACTTTGAAATTTCCATCACTTTTCGCAGTATCTTGAATATTCGAAGATTCGTTCATTACACTATCCCCAAGAACAATTCGATTTACTATGAACGTCGACCAACGTGACAAATGCCACAAAACCGTTGTGTATTTGTAAACAAGTTGAAAAGTTGGTTAGAAAACGTGACGTTCAAATGCGAACTGTAAACTGTACGAATTCAAGTAAGGTTAAAGAGTTCGATTACCAGTGGATATTCAGAAATTCGAATAAAAATTAATTCGAAGTTTGTTTCATGTTCAGGTTTGGAGATTTGCCGATCAGACTTGGACAACAGTATTTATAATGATGGAATAACATTTAGAAATTGTCTTAAATCTCAGGTTATGGTTTATATTCCATTATTCGTTGTTACTTGTTTGGCCATTTGTGTTTTGATTCACAATATTCGCCAAGCCATAAGAGGGTTGAAAAAAAGAGAACCGGAGATTGATATGGTGGATATGGAAGAAGGTACGTGTAATAATGATACACCAAATTTATGGAATGTGAGAACAACGAGTTCGTTAATTGTTTTACTGATTCTTATCAATTTTTACATGTAGTTCGTTCTTTCAAAAGTTGAATGTTCATTTCGTTCTCAGTTTGTTCAGTCCTTTTCTCATTATCGATTCCCATTGTTTTTTGTGTTTTTTTTTTTTACAGATTTCGATTGAGAATCAGTTCAAATTAGTCGTCTTTTGATTGAAATTGAATTGTTTTGATTTTTTTTTCAACTCATAATGCAATTTTCGACTCTGTGTAGTAAATTTCTCTAAAAATGGCCATAATTTTTGCAAATTCCGTTCTTTCAAAAATGGAACTTTTTTTTTTTTCATTCTGCCTGAATTTTGAATATTCTAGTTTACATTTTAATGGAAAATTTTCATTTTTCAGAATCTCCGACGTGGTGAAGAAACCCAGAAATCTTGTTATCGAACATTTCACCACCTGTAGTTTCAATTCGATTTCGAATGCAAACTGGGGTAAGTTTATTCAATCGTTAAATCATACCTTTGAATAAATTACAGAACAATAAAATTATCAATAATTTACGTTCAACTTACCCTACAAACGGTGACGTTGGGCTGCCCTTTCCAAGTGATGGTAACAGGCTCGTACTGTCTTTCGAAAAATCTGGTAAATTGGTGTAAAAAGGCTAAAAAAGATATCCAACAGATGCATTTCAGCACTCTGGGCATCGTACACCATGTCCTCGCGACCGGAGCATGACACACGTAAATATACCTGCGAAACGAATCATCCATTAATCTCCCATCCGCTTATCAAATCGTTATAATTTCATATTATAGTTTAATCAACGAAATACGTTCCACGGGTGAAAAAAAATTACATCGACGATGTGAAAATGTAAATGAATTCTTGGTTGAAAAATAAGGGGGCGTGTAATGCAAACCATCTGCGAATGATTTTTTAATGTAAGTGGATACGACAGCAGCAAACAGATACATGGTATAACTTCAGCTACCTATATTCGTATAACACCCCATACAGCCTACATAGGTCTATTTGAAACCTACTCCGTCATTCTACCATTTATTTTACACGTTACTCGAATATGAGACTTTTTTTCCCAATTAAAGTTCATTAAATGGATTCCTCGTTGCGCCGTCGGAGTCTCTGTTTTCCGCCATTTTATTCGCACCTTGTTGCGTAGAATTTCCAACATCTTCCTATGTACGAAATTTAATTACGTGATGGATGCTTTTCGTTCATTAAAATTTCACCTTAGACGATGGGTGTTTGTTTTTTTGTTGTTGGCTCGATAGCGAAAAAATTTCATTGTGTTTCACGTCGCGATATGCATTATGCGGCGATGAAAACGAGCTATTTTTTTGCCATCTTTTTCAACTAAGAGAATAGAGCAAAAGGTGCGAAATAAAAATATTTTACAATACTGTAGAAAAAAGATGTACGAATTTAGGTGTATTCGCCGCCGGTACCGGTAGGTAATTCTTTGTGACAGTTTGCGAGTAATTTATTTATCGTTACTTCTCTGGAAATATAAATGTTCTACTCTTTACATTAGGTGAAGTATTTATCATTTTTTTGAAGCTTCGCAATAGCTACATGGGGCTCGGTGCGCGCTTACTAAGTATGATAGTCGTTTGGTTGCATCATTTTCAATGAATGTGACCCCCTGCCATTTGTTATACCTTTTTGGTTTACACATGGCTCCTAAATTACTCCATGTACCTTAACGATTCTACGTATGTAGATACGACCCACACCGAGACCAACAACCTTGCCATTTATTTAATGGGTTTTAACGAGTAAAAAATTGTTGCACCGATGTTTCGCGTAAAAAATTACGTACTGCAGATCGACCGCGAATTCGCCTAATTTCCTCGAGAGTTTTATTAACAAAATGAAATTTTAATAAAATCGTACGTATTAAAGTCGTTCACCTTCATTCATTGTCGCTGAGAAAGTTGGTTTGCGTTTGACAGGTGCTTTCTTATAGTATGAAAAATGAATCTCGGCCGCGTACTGTTAGAAGAAAGGAATAAGATCTACTTCTGGAAATGATCGTTGCGATATGGTACGATAATGTATTTCTTTAGAAACCGGGGCAGAAAAAAAGTTCACCTCGAGAATTTTTTTTCTATATTGTCATTTGTAATTCTCTTCCGCGAGTTCGGCTCGGGTTTTCCTATTAACTGGTTTAGTTTTTTACTCGAATGTCAAAAAGTACTAGAATACCTAATTTCTGATGAAGTATGGTTTTCTATTCGGATAGAAAATGGAAGTGGAGTTATTTTCCAGCGCGGTTTTAAATGACAGATACTGGCAGGTCGGAAATATTGTTTCTTGGGAAGAAAATATCTGTCGTTGAAATAGAAGAGAAAGAATTTTCGAACTTTATAATCAAGTATGCGGTGTTAGTAAAACGATAAGAACAAAATAAGAAATGATGGTTTGTTTTCAGAGTAGAAATGTTGAAATTTTCAATTATATAAGAAATTGAATTTCAATTTTTACAAGCCTCGTAGCGCCTTCAATTTTGAACTTAGATCACTTATTATGTGTTCTGAGAGCTGTACGTTGTACTGGAAATTATTTTCGAGTCAATATAATAACCCCTTTAGTTCCAAGAATCGGCAAACCTTACACAATGTGTTCAATTTAGGTTGTCAATTCTTTTGACAAGATGGTTGGTATTTTTTGATGCTCACATTTTTATTAAAAATAATTCCAGATATTTTTTCACGAATTTTTAAATCAGTGGCTCGATGCTCGATTAACAATGAGAAAGTTTTTTTGGTTAAAATAGGTGAATCTGATTTCAACTTGGATTTTGAGGATAGTCTTAGAATATATTTGGGAAACCACAAAATTTTCGACCAAAATTTAAAAATTTTGAGGTAGTTGGCTGGTTGGTGTAGGTGATGAAAAAACAGGCCTGGAGTCGAGGAAAATTTTTATTCTAAAATCTTACTTTTCTGGCTCTCTTGAATGTCTCCAAGAAGCACTTCTAAAATCCAAGCCATTTTCCTAT
This sequence comes from Pseudococcus jackbeardsleyi, assembly GCA_038380155.1. Lineage (NCBI taxonomy): Eukaryota > Metazoa > Arthropoda > Insecta > Hemiptera > Pseudococcidae > Pseudococcus > Pseudococcus jackbeardsleyi. The sequence continues at coordinate 48,492,184 of CM076239.1, forward strand.
TTTTATCAAGAGTACTCTTTGGATTTGAAAATGCAAAACGCGAATGACGAAATTCGCTCATAAAAAATAATGTATTCAATAGGAAAGATAGATAATCCTTCGTTGCTTCTAAAAATGGTCAAGTGAAATCGCATTTTCAGTGTGGGATTGAGATTGGGAAATGTCCATATTGAACTTGAGAAAATGGAAGAAATTATACTTATTTCAATCGAATATTTTGGATTCCCCTCTCCCCTTCCAATAAACTAATTTTGATTTGACCCTAAAACGTTCAACCCCTTCAATATCGAAAGTAGGCAAAATTCTTTTATCTGTTTCTTTTGTTCAGAAAAGCTAGAACTAAACTCAAGACATTTTTGTAATTTTCTATTTTAAATTTTCAGTGGGAAGCCCCAAACTCATAATTGGTGTGGTATCAGCATCTAAGCGAAGGATTATCATTGATATCTTCGTTGAAGAGTAAGTCTGTAGGGTCTCCAGTAATATTGAAAACATAATTTTAAAATTTTTAAATGAATTAATTTTGAAAATCATGCAGAAAAAATTTGCTGAAAATGCGCATTGCAGTACACGATTTGAAATGAATTAACTAAAATGTAATCGAACTTGAATTTTCGCAGTGACTAGATCACTAGAGGGGAGGGGGGTTGCCAGATATTCCCAAACTTATGTCATTTCGTTTCATTTTTTTAATGGAAAAAGAACGAATTTTATGCAAATTCAGTTTTTGTATTTCTAAATCCTTTGTGGTATATTTCGAAAAAAAAAAAAATTAAATCCGGAACAACTTTTGAGGTCGGGAAAATTTAACTACCGTAAAATAAAAATTTGCCTCGAAAAGCTGATTTGACGCCATAGTAAGGGAAGCAAGAGTCAAGTTGGGAGTCCGAAAAATTGTCGAAGATTTTTTAGACTTTAAGAATAAACAAATTTTTACGGGTTAGATACTTTTAATCATTAACTAGACATCACTATTTTCTTGTGTGTGTGGGTGTGTGTGTGGCGGGGGGGGGGGGGGTGTCACAAAATGAAAACTACCGGTACATTTGCATCACGTTCAATAAATATCAATTTTTATTTTTGAAACAAAATAATGATGAGCAAAAGACAGAGGCTCGTGAAAAAACTGACATGTAGGTATTGTTGAGTTATTGAACCCTAATTTAAAATTTTATGGTTTCGAAGTATGCGTAAATTCAAGGGAAGAAAACACAAAAAAAAATTAGAAAAAACTTTAAGAGCCAAAAATTACTGGTAAAAAAATAAAAAATTAGTTATCGAAGCAGAAAAATCCTAGAATTTTTGTAAAAAAAACTCCAAGATCAGAATTAAAAGAGATTTCGATTTTATAAGAAATATTTCAATTTTTCAGGGAAGTGTAAAAATATTTGGACCTGGCCTAAGCGAAGTCGGGGAGATTTTTTTATTCTCAAAAACTAAAATTAGATTCTTACGTCAAAGCAAAAAAAATCTGTAAATTTTTTTCAGAGGCAAGTAGGTAAATTGAGATGATTTGGATTTTTAAATAAATATCTGGTTTTGGTTTTAGAAAATGATAAGAAGAACGTTAAGAAAAACTTGAGCGAATGGGAGGAGGGTGTCAATATTTTCCAAACAAAGAATTCATATTTGAAGGGTTTCTGAAAGGGTACAAGTATTTACTTTCAAAATTCCAACCAAGTGCCAATTCACATTTTTACAAGCATTTTTCCGAATGTACCTAGCAAAAAATTTAAAAATTTTTTAAGTTTTGTTTACTTACTGTTGAAGTTTTTTTTTGAAAAAGTTTCTATACTTGATAAATTTTTAATTTCAATTTTTTTTTGAGAAAAGTTAGTGAGAAAGTTCATAATTTTAATCAGAGTATTTTACAGAATACTATCTGACAAGGAACCTAGCCAAAATTTGATACGCCAAAAAAATTTGGAGGCTTTCAGATCATCACAAAAAATTTCCTCATGCGAAATTGCAGTTCTCAAACTTGATGTGGAGGGGAACAGTTATGACGAAGGGTTTAAATTTCCAGGGTGTCTACCGGTCGCAAAAGTCGCAAAAAAGTCGCGAATTTTCCCCAAATTACAATTTTTTTTTCAAATTTCAGCTTCTTAAACACATTTTTCCAAAAAATTTCGGTCTCGCTTCGCTCGGGCTCATAAATTAACATTAATTATTTTTAAATTACAAACCTCCCCTCCATTCCATACCTACAATTGAATATTTTGAGCGAAAAATAGATTCTTTTGGGAGATTTGATATAGCTGGAGTTTACAAAAAATTTTTTTTTGAAAAATTGAATATTTTGTATCATTTTTTTGAAAAATTTGGAAAAGTTGTAGATTTTTTTTTATTTTACTAGGATTTTTAGAAAATTTAAAAGGAAAAATCATCTAAAAATGCGTTTGCGTTTCTTTTGTGTTGTTTTTATAATAAATTATCAAAAAAAAAAAATCGACTAAAAAGTGCTTGAAATTCCCTTTAAAACGAGTATACGCAGGGGGGGGGGGGTATTTTAAGATAAATTGGAGCACGGTGTGAAAATTCTGGAAAAAGTCGCGAATTTCGATTTTCCAAAATTGATAGACACCCTGAATTTCGGAATTATTTTAATTTTTATTATGGTACTCCCATTTTCAGATTGCCTATACCGAGGACACTTCTTGGTATAAAATTCATTTCTGAGATGCCATATGGAGGCGGGTTCGTTAGCTTTTTGTCATTTTTTTCGGTGTATTGGTAATTGGTATTTTTTGAAATTCAAGCTCCATAACCCCTCCCCCTCCCTTCAGGTCAAGTTCAAGTCAGACCTCGGGTAGTTCCCTTATGAGTTATTTATGTTGGGGGGGGGGGTCTCTGAAATGTTTGTAGAAATTAGTGAAGAAAAGTCAAGTTAAGGCTGTACTTCAGCTTCCAAAAATATGAGAAAATAGGTAATACAAACACAAATGGTTGCAGATTTTTACAGATTTTAGTTAAACTCGCGACCTCGTTAATTTTGTAAACAACCATGTCGTTTATTAGCTAAAAAACATTAAAACTATAATAATTGGCCAATTTTTTTCGGAAATATGTAATTGAATTTCAAACATCTATAGTTCACTTTTGTTAGTTTTGTTGAAACAAAACAAAAATATTAATACATAAATGTCAAAAAAACTGCGAATAACTTTGCGAATAAAGCGATTTGAAATTGATAAATCGAACGATATTGAGCATTACAAACTTGAAAAATTATTGGCTATCATGGATGTTATCTCTAGACTCGATATCAGTACATAATTGTATAATTTTTGCGAAAGTTTTGTGGGTCACTGAATGAATGGATTTTTTTCGTTTTTGCTTTATTTTGTTCAGAAAGGCCAAACTTAGAGCGCCACGAAGCCTTTTTTCCCGTAAACTGCTCTTCAAACGTGTAATGTTGGAGTGAAAACAAGTGAAAATGACGTAAGTTTGCCAATTTCAGAGTCATATAATTAATTCAGATAATTATTTATTCAAAAAATAGCTTCGTGGCGCTCTAAGTTTGGCCTTTCTGAACAAAATAAAGCAAAAACGAAAAAAATCCATTCATTCAGTGACCCACAAAACTTTCGCAAAAATTCGTCGTTTTTACCTACTCATTTACCTACTGAAGTACAGCCTTAATTAGGGATTTTTGCAATGAAAAAAAAAAAAAAGTTTTGGAAATGTTGGATCTCTTTCAGAGTAATCTCTCAATCATGGAAAAATAACTAATTTTAAAACTCTGATAAGAAATTTTCAAAACGAGAAAAAAAAATCAATAAAATTCAACACTAAAATTGAAAAATATTTTCTAAATATAAAGAACCGCTAGGATTTTTATATTCAAGACCCGAAATCCTTCGCCAGCATCCTTCCCTTCCTTAAACCTTTCCAGCACACAGATCTGCCGGTTGACTACCCTGATATAGGTACTTGATCACTTTTCTTACTTTAGAATTTACTGACTTTCCCAAACACCTAAACTGTCTCGTATATCAAAACGGTTTCCAAACTGTTCAAATGTAAACCCTTATCCTTTTTAACATTGCCATGGCGGCTGCGACTTTTCGATATAAATACTTACACAAGAAAAGCGACAAAGGCGTGAAGACCCACGTATATTGTGTTGGCTGAGTATACAAAATGTTCGGAATTCACTGTTGAACGTATAGTTTCTATACAGACGTACCATGATATCGACCAAAGTTTGTATCGTTTTGAAAAAGGTAATCTGTATGTACAAATTGTATACGTTTGGTACTCGATATCGAATTATCGAGTACCCGATGCCCCTACCAATCTTACGTATACAGCCACTGCACAATATACAAATTGCGTTCAATGAATTGTCTATAATTGATGGCTAAATCCCAGCCTCCCAGGACATATTAAGCTGCTCAGTTTATTTCGTAAAATGATTTACCGTAGCTTTATTGTATTAACCCTATGGTGGCGAAAATTCCGCCACTGTTACGTTATCTACGTAAACATGTATTCGCGAGGTAACCAATACACCATTGATGGAAGGATACGAAAATGAAGATAACGATCGAATTTATCCTCGTATTTTATCCCCCCGGGCTCCGATGCAATTCTCTATGATGCGGTTTGCAATGCTGTTCGTGGTTTTTTACGTGTATACGTTGCAGTTGAATTATTAATTTTTGCTGTATTACTTTGGGGATTAGTTATGTAGATGTACCTTGCAAACGTACGAGGAATTCCGGGTTGCTTTTTAATCGACCCGAAGATTTATCGATTTCGAGTTCATTTTAACAAGTACACGAGAGGAATATTGATGCTCAGGGTATAAAACTAAATTAAACCGCAGATTGATTTACTGGTAATTTGCTCTTCGATTGGATTGTGATTTACATTGTTGATTCAACGGTAGTTATGGCGATCGGATTTTAAAATTCTTATCGAGGGTGAATTGAATAAGTTTTTAGGATACCCAGCTGCAATTGTTTTTCTACAACGTTATAAAATCCTGGTCGGAAATTTCCATTGATGTAGCTCCCGCTGCATGAACGTAAACACCCGAAGAACAAGTTTACTTTACTCTCTAATTACTTGAAAATACTTTAATGAACTTTTCGTAGATTAATCTGAAATATATTAGTCGAGTTTTACCGAAATTTGTACAAGTGGATTTTAAAGTAGGTGCGTTTTACGTGGTCGGGCTCCACTCATCCTATCTATGAGATTGCCGCTATAGTTTAATTAAAATATGCGAACTTGGCGTTCATATTTTGTAAAGATAGTACGCTACATACAAATTACACTAATTTGTCAGTTATTAGCGTACGTGGTGTAGATTGACCCGCCTTTAAAGTTTTTACCTTCGGAGTGATGAAACAGTACGGATTTTAGTTTATTCGTACTCGCCTAGATTAGTTGGAAATTTTTGTTTTCGTGGGTTTCCGACGGAAACTTGGATCGGCGTGATTTATATTTTAATTAAAATTTATAGGGTATCGATTCTCGATAAGTTAGGTGTTGGGTGAATTTATCTGGTGTGGGAATTTTCCAAGAAGTGTGGAATTTTTCATCGGGGATTAAATTTACTCGACGATCGGCTCCAGGTGTCGGGTTTGGAAATATTCCGAGCGATTGATTAGTTCGTTTTTTGGTCTCTTTGACGTGGGACATTTTTTTTCAAGTATTTTTTTACGTAGATTTTGATGTGAAAGGGATTTTTTTCGGAATAAAGTTTCAAAAGTGATTCCAAAAATTTTCAATTTTTTTTTTTTATTTTTGCGAGTTTAATTTTTTTAGCTTCAAATTTTTCTACAAAATGTTTTCCTGCTACAGATTTTTTCTCGGAATTTTCTTTCTAAAATTTTAATGAGTAGATATTTCTTTCATAATCGTTTTCGTTTCAATTTTTTAGTTTTAAAAAATTACTATTTTTTTCTCAAAGAGTATAGCTGGGTATGAGGATGAAAAATTGGCCTCAGCGTAGAATTTGGGAAAAATTTTGACCCCCACTTTGCCTTTATTTCGGAATTAAGGTCCTTTATTTCTATCATTTTCAAAAATTTTTGATGTCAATGGAAAAGTAGGTGAAATTTTCTGGTTTTCGACCCAAAGTTGGATCTCGTAGTGATTGATTTACTTACGATAATTTTTCCATCTGTTTTGATGCACTTTTTATGGGATTTTGACCATTTAAAATTTATACTGTAAAAGTTGGACCATTTTCTTTGAAAATATCTTCAAACTGGGCTAGTTCGTGCTAAAACGAGACAAAAATGAAGTCGGGTCTTCCGATTCCGCTCATTTTTTTAATGAGTTCTCCTTGGTGGTCTATTCACCGAACCATGATATTTTTTTCACCCTCAAGGGGGCATTTGGCGGATCTCAAAAGTTTTATGCAATTACAATTTTTAGCAAAATTGTTCAACTTTGAAGGCTCATATCTCGAGATAGGTTGTATGTATTTGGGGAAAACTGCTTGCAGGGTCTGACAGAAAATTGATAGAAAATTCAAAATCGATAATTGCATTTTGAAAAGCTCAAAGTTGAACTTTGATAGTGAAAGCTCAACTGTCATAATGAGAACAAAAGATGAAAGCTATCATTTGAAAAATCTGAAAAATTTCAACAAGTAGCTTTTTTTACCCAAACAAAAAATTTTCAAAATAGAATTTCCGGGGGGGGGGGGTGTACAAGGATCCCCAATTTTGACCAAAATTCAAAAAAAATCTAAAAAATTAAGTAGCACATGGATATTTACTAATTTTAAGGTGCTGATTTCGAATATATACTCGGTTTTTTCATCCGACTCCTCTGGGCCCCCTATTAGCCTCCTTAAGAGGGTCCAAATTTGAAAAAAATTAAAAATAACGTGTGACCTGTCATTTGTTAGGTATTTTAGAACACTGAGTTCGAATATTTGCTTATTTTTTGGATTTGACCCTTCAGTGCACCCCTAGCCCCCAATTTTGAGGAAAATTATGTTAAAAAATTGAAATGGCGTGCGTGTGACGTATAAATTGTTACTAATTTGAGGGAGTTGAATTCGTATATAGACTTACTTTTTGACTTTACCCCCTTCCTCGTTCTCTAATCGACTCCCTCCCTAATTAATCGTACATATTTTTTGGTCAAGCCGCGGGGAAAGTGGTAAAATCAAAAAGTAAGTGGATATTCAAATTCTAATGTCCTCAAATCAGTGAGAATCGACATGCCACATGCCATTTTACTTTTTTAATATAGGGACACTGAAGGGTCAAAACTTGGAAAATGAGCAAATATTCGAACTCAGTGCACTCAAAAATATTTTGACAGGTCACACCTTATTTTTCATTTTTTTCAACTTTCACTTGGGAAATAAATTGAACAAAATTTTGATTCGGTAATAATTTCAGATTCTATGTACGTATTTTGGAGCTATAATTTTTTTAAAAATATTGTTTAAAAAAATTGAGTTGAAATAATTTCAAAAAATTTCAAGGTTGAAAAATTCTATGAAAAAATCCGACATTGTGAAAAAAAATCTAAAATTTTGGTGTTGAAAAAATTTTTAATTTCTGATATTTGGAATCAAACTTGAAAAAATAAAACTAAAAGTTGAATACCAAACGCCAAAGAGTCGATGAAACAAATACCTAATTCAGTGATTCGCAACATTCTGAATTTATTGCCATTTCATCAACGATGAAATTTTTTCCCCAATCTTTTTCCCACTTCCCTTCCCTCCTGATTTCAATTATACGATAAGTAAACGCCACGATACGTCGAGGAATGATTTTTTGCTCGATATTGAAATTGATATTTGGGATGAAATTATTATACAGGTTTGTAAATCTTCACGATTAAAGTGCTAAACCTTCGTTACTCGACTCGATTAAACCGTTTTAATCGATATTTAGTGCAGATTCGACGAACCAAGCAAAACGTTCGAATTTCTCTACTAATACCTCTTTAATTCGCTGCTACGTCTACGTACGCTGGCATGTTAATTCCTCTCTAGCTAATTTCAAATCGTTCAAAAATTCGCCTCGGATAAAAAAGGGCAGGAAAAATGTCCCTGACGTTTCATCTATTCTGTACCATCTATCGATACACGATACGATTCTGTGACATTATAGGATAATTCTAAATGACATTCTGGTTAAACAGCTGAATAAAATGATAGCCACGTATCTAGATATATTGAGGCGCCTATAAACGATCCCATATTTGAATAATTTTCCCTACCAGTGTGTAAAAAATTGATGGGTTGTGGAGAAATATGCTCGAGAAAAAATTTTCAGCCGAGACGTTCTCCTTTAAAAAATATTCTTGCAAAAGATTCCGGAAATTAAATACGCGTAACACGTTTCGGTTGTGCATGCTTTATAAATATGAGCAGCAAAAAAATTGATAACATTTTTTTTATTATTCGAGTCTTTGAACGACACGAATTCGTTTCTTATTCGTATTTTTCTTCTTAAACGTGCGCCTTCTGGATTCGGCTTATTTTATGGATGAAAGGTAAATAAAAGAATGTTGATCGTTTTGTCAGCTTTAAGTTTTTTTTGCCCTTGGTCCAAACCCGACGGTAAAATGTGATCGGTTCACGTGCTTTATTTCAAGCGTTAGTAACCAGCAGCGAAATGTCTAAAATAAATTTTAGATTTTGGTTTGAGATTGGACTGAGAACGAATGCAATTTTATGAGTTTATTGGAAGGCATCGTGTGGATGTGATTGGAACAAATTTACGATTTTTCTTGAATTGGATATGAGAATTTGTGTTTGGCGAGTGAAGAAGCATATTTCATCAAAAATTCATTACTCCCCTATGTAATTTATCTCTTGAGGAAAAAAATTAAAGGAAAAATTGAACGTTATTTTTTTGTTTATTTTTTATTGTACTGATGAAATTTTTCATAAATTTTGAATGAGTTCTGGAAACATCAGGGAAATTCCAAAAAATGATTTCAATTTTTCATACCTAAATTGTGGATTTTTTAAACATGGGGAGGGAGCCAGATGGAAATACGAGAAGTCGAAAAAAATCAGAAAAAATTCCATTTTGACAGTGATTTTTTTTCTTTCTTTTATTAATCCAACCCCTCTTTTTTTCCTAAATACTTCCTCCGCTTTCTCCTCCCCACCTCCCTCAACAGAAAAAATTGTACTTCGAATTAGAAAAATTTGGGTTAAATTTGAAAATTTTTGTACGATGATGAATTTTTAAGAAACAAACAAAAGTAAGAAATTGTGCCTTGAATTTGGAAAAATTCAATTTCAGTCCAAAATTTCAGCTTTCTACTCCTCAAATAATTCAACTCCCAATCCTGTTTTTTCGCAAGTTTTATATTTTAAAAAGTTGAGATTCTACAAGAATTTCTCCAAAAGTGCCTAAGTAAATTTTAGCGAAAAATTTCAGGTTTCAATTTTCTGGCTCAGTTAAGTTTATTGCCTCAACCCTCCGTACTTCTTTTTATCACATTTTTCATCAAGACACTAAAAAAATTCTACTATTTTTTCCAAGTGGCAATTTTCCATAAAAATTCAGGTCTGTGTTTTTTCAATTCACGTTTTTCTTTCTCATCTTCTATTACAAAAATTGCAGATCGTGAATGAAAAAATTCTCAAATTCTGCGACCTCTTCTCTTACAGCTCTTGATGAGAAACACGAGCATATCCTATTTCGTAGCTTTGACAAAATAGGTCACGACTCTTGATAAATGATGGTAATTGGCAAAAATGAAATTTATAAACAAATTTATGAAATTTTTTGGCGAAAAAAAACGCATTTTTTCAGCCTTTTTTTCTCGTCTAATGGAACGAGGAGCGGATGAAATCGCATATATTATTTCGTTTCCATGCGCCCAACATTTATCTCAACTTTAACCATATTACGATGTTCGGCTGGAAAATTTCGTGTAATCGTGCTCACGTCGAAAGCTACGCTCCATTAACGTGATATCGTGTAAGCAATCAATATTTTGTACAATAAGCCAACGATAACATTGTACATTCGTTGATTTATTTTGTCTGCTGGTGGTTTGAAAAATATCTGAGAATGTGGTGTAGTACCTCGACTTATGCTTGGTTTTTATTTTTATTTATTTATTTTCATTATTGCGGTAATAAATTTCGTAATTCGTACTCGAACGACCTTCAAAAAAAGCATTAAATTGAAAAAAATGTCAATTTTTCCAATTTGTTGAAACTGCATTGTTTCTAAGTATCTTTTTACACTTGACGAGCTGTGAAAAATTTAGAATCGTTCAACAGCTTCTTTAGAAACATCGCTGGAAAAAAACACCGACGAATATTTTTTCTCGCAAAATAAAACAAGTGCGATTCATTTTGTACAGAGGTTTTTTACCCCGAGTGATGACACGTTTTCCCATTTTAAGCAATATTCGAAAAGGTACCTGCAGTATGTCGTGTTATTTTTATTTCTTCGCTTGTCGTTGTTAACTCGTCGGTGTGAAAAATAAATAGCTGCTTCTTTTGAATTTCAAGACTACAATAATTCACCGCGTATAGTGGACAGAGAGACCTTTTTCGATACGTGTTTTTTGAAAAGTTGTTCCAAATTTAACGAGGACAATATTTCAACAGACAGAATTTGTTTCACAATTGTGCGGTAAAAATGTTTACCACATTCATCGAGTTTGTTATACTGCTGCGTAAACAGCGTTTCAACACGCGACGTGTGTGGGGTACACTTTACACATTTCCACATCCACTTCCAGCGAACTATTCTTGAAAATATTGGCGTAGCGTTTTCCTATTCGAGTTGTAAATTCGAGATTTTTTTATCAGGATTCCATCGGGTTTGCATTTTCGCCTCGCGCATCGAGTTTATAAACGATAAGTTTTGCATTTCGGTTATCGAATTGAAAGAAAGTGGTTGTTTTGTGGCTTGCATTCAAATTTTCCCAATTTTCCAGAATTTACCTATTTTTTTTTTTCGAAATTTTGCGGTTTTTGAAGAAGTAGCTTGTCGATGTAATTAAAAGGCTGACAAACGTCAATTCATTGAAAAACTAGGAAACTTTCTTGAGGACTTACTGCGTTTTTTTTTTTTTTTTTTTTCTACAAATCATCAAACTTAACCTGGGATGATGGAGAAACATGCAATCTATCATTCGAAATCAAAAATCTGTAACTGGTTTCAGTGAGTACAGGCAACACTCTTCTGAACTCAGGATCGTGAAAAGAAGCCATCAGTAATTTTTTTCAAAATATTGAAGCGTCTTAAATTTTGGATACTTATTGACAAAATTAACCTAAAATTAGGGTTTTCCTACCTTTCTTTAATACAAAAATATTGATTTTAAAAAAATGGAAAAAATTTTAGTTTTCAGATGCCCTTTTTTTCAAAACTCTGCGCCCTTACTTCTGTTGAATATGCAAAATTGATTCTCAAAATGATGATAGGAGCCTTCATTAGTTCCATCAATATGACTGTCCAAAAATCTGAACCTTGCCAATTGGGGTCAGTTCATTACTTTGGAGCAGATCAAGTTTAGTTGTTTCCACCATTACCTCAAATTCTTTGTTCTGGAAGTTCCAGGCAGTGTTGTCATTTTGTACGCAGAATAAGTACAGAATAATGCATAATGAAAGAACTGTTGTTGAAATTTTGTTCCAGTGATGCGCTTTGTGAAACTGGGCCACAAGTCAAAAAAATCAAAATTGATTTTTTTTGGTCTGATTGATAGAAGAATAGATTCTGAACATTTTATGAAGAAGAAATCAAAAATTGGTTCAAAAATATCAGAGATATGGCCCTTCAAAGTTTTGATTTTGAAAACTTGTCCTGAGCCAAAATTTTGCGTAAAATGTATTTCGAAGTATATTCTTCCGATGTATAAATTTTTTTTTGGCCCCAATTCAATTTTTTGCTGTACTGTGAAACTCTTCTGACTAAAATAACCCGAATGGTCCGGATTGATTTCAGATTAATTAATGTTCATTGGATGCAGTGACCTGAAAAAAGCTGCAATACCTTTAAAATTGAATTTTGAATTGATTCCAGGGCATAGGAGTCGACTCCGGAGTCGCTCGGAGTCACACTGACTCCAAATTGACTCCGGAGTCAGGAGTCAACTTTCTATTTTGACTCCCCGGAGTCGGAGTCTATTTGGAGTCAGTTTGACTCCGACTCTTATGTCCTAATCACAATATTCAGGGCAAGGCATAGGAGTCGGAGTCAAACTGATTCCAAATTGACTCCGGAGTCAAGTCGGAGTCAAGAGTCAAGGTCTAAAATTGACTCCGGAGTCAAGCCGGAGTCAGGAGTCAAGGTGTGAATTTGACTCCGGAGTCAGGAGTCAACTTTCTATTTTGACTCCGGAGTCAGGCCGGAGTCGGAGTCTATTTGGAGTCAGTTTGACTCCGACTCTTATGTCCTAATCACAATATTCAGGGCAAGGCATAGGAGTCGGAGTCGAAACTGACTCCAAATTGACTCCGGAGTCAAGCCGGAGTCAGGAGTCAAGGTTTGAAATTGACTCCGGAGTCAAGCTGGAGTCGGAGTCAAGAGTCAAGGTCTAAAATTGACTCCGGAGTCAGGAGTCAAGGTCTGAAATTGACTCCGGAGTCAGGAGTCAAGGTCTGAAATTGACTCCGGAGTCAGGAGTCAACTTTCTATTTTGACTCCGGAGTCAAGCCGGAGTCGGAGTCTATTTGGAGTCAGTTTGACTCCGACTCTTATGTCCTAATCACAATATTCAGAGCAAGGCATAGGAGTCGGAGTCCAAACTGACTCCAAATTGACTCCGGAGTCAAGCCGGAGTCAGGAGTCAAGGTTTGAAATTGACTCCGGAGTCAAGCTGGAGTCGGAGTCAAGAGTCAAGGTGTAAAATTGACTCCGGAGTCAAGCCGGAGTCAGGAGTCAAGGTGTGAATTTGACTCCGAAGTCAAGTCGGAGTCAGGAGTCAACTTTCTATCTTGACTCCGGAGTCACGCTGGAGTCGGAGTCAAGAGTCAAGGTCTAAAATTGGCTCCCGAATCAAGCTGGAGTCGGAGTCAAGAGTCAAGGTCTAAAATTGACTCCGGAGTCAAGCCGGAGTCAGGAGTCAAGGTGTGAATTTGACTCCGGAGTCAAGTCAGAGTCAGGAGTCAACTTTTTTGCTGACTCCTATGCCCTGATTGATTCCCATATCATTTTACAGCGGGGCATAGGAGTCGACTCCGGAGTCGGAGTCAAACAGACTCCAAATTGCCTCCGACTCCGGCTTGACTCCGGAGTCAAGGAGTCAAGAGTCAAGGTCTGAAATTGACTCCGGAGTCAACTTTTTTGCTGACTCCTATGCCCTGTTTTACAGTAACATTTTGATAATTTCTCAATTGTCGTATAATTAAGTACATACTTCATCAATCTGTAAGAAATACGAAGTAAAAAAGTCATTTTGTTGATTCGCAATTTTTAATTTTTCCAACATTTTGACCTTAAAAGCTCAAACTGGTCGATGAATGTGAATTTAAAATTGTCAAGTTTTTTGGTGACTTACAAAAAAAAAAAAAAAAACAGAAAATATTAAAATTTGGGGTTCTTTTAATCTTTAAAAATTGATCTCTTATAATTACCTTTGGTGTATAGAACTCTTATTAAAATTGCCAATTTTTCTTCGAAATTCCCTACCTACTTTTTGTCAAAATTTCATATTTTGAATTCCTCTTTCCTGTCTCCTTGCCTCTTGCCTGTCATGCCTCTGAATCCGAATAATAGTTTTTGTCCAATGATTTTAATCAACTTCATAGATCCATTCTTGTTCAAATTTAAACCCATCTTGGAGATGGAATAAAAATACAAGGTCTCGTTAGAGGAGAAATTGCATATTTAGCTTGACTTTGGAATACGAAGCTTTGTTTGTAAGCTTTTAGAATGAGTTTTGGGTAAATGACGTTTATTCGAGTTTTTTTGTCCTGTACCCTGCGAAGTTTTTATTCCTTCGAATTCGGCGTGTTTCTTCTTACATTTCGGCGAAAATTAATGATTCGAAATTACGAAATAATTACTAGTATTTAATTGTTAATCGGTTTTATATTTCACCTTCGAGTTTCGCGAATCTGGAGTTTTTTCATCCGCTGTACATCACGTCTGATGATGTCTCAGTTCGGCGGATTCGATCATAATTATCTTACCAAGATAGAAAATAATGGTATGTGCCACACGAAGTTGGTACGTAGTTTTATAACTTCGACTATGATTTGGAATTTCGACAAAGTTGGCGCAATTAAAAGTTGTCGTTATTTTATACGTGTATTATTCGCTTCGATGTCGTCCCGCAAGCCTTTTGTTATTAATCGAAACTTTAAAATCCAATTAGCTTTTCAAATATTTGCAGTTATTTTGGATTTTACCGCACGTACCACATATGTATTGTGATTTATATAGAAATAAACATATTATAGAACATGTACATAAGACAATCTCGTATAGCACGTTGGCGTTATACACCTAGGTATAGTATTTGGCGAGAAATTCGCCGACGCGTATTTAAATGGAATTTAATTCGTATAACGGAGTTCGATTTCGCGAGACGTAAATTATATCATTAATATCTTGACGTATGTGCGTATGTTCGTTCGCGTTTCTCAAAGCATATAAGTTCATTAGAAATTTTCCTTTCGTAGCACCGGCATCCGACCTATCTATACGCGAACGTGTATATTTTAGAAATTTTCAAATAACCAACTTACTAACACTTATGAATAAAACATTCGATGCTACTTCAAAAGCCTAATGTTGAAGAAATTCGCCCCCGTTTCGGAATTAATATTACAAACGTAACAATTTGTAATCGACCTGTGGGAATGAATCGAATAATTTGTATAATTCGACTCTGGCGAAAATTTACCCAAGACTGGGAATTGCTTTGATGTGTTTTATTATCAAGTGTGAGGATTTTTACATGTGCGATGGAAGTTATTATTTGCCGGATTGAGCGATTCGATTGTCGTAAGTGGATTGGATGCGAATTTTACGTAATTATGTCTGAAAAAAGAATGAATGAAGTGAACAACTTTGAACGTTGCGTGGTTGGTTTTTTTGAAGAATGGTTTGCCAGGAGGAATTCCAAATGGTGTTGATGATTTTTTTTAAAAAAAGTAAAAGTACATTGTAAAAAATTTTATTCATCCAAAAACTCAAGAGCTTCTTGAAGTTGAGCCGATTTTTGATTTAGAAATTATATCTCATCGCTCAGCAAAATATGAAAATTCGATCTAATCAACAAAAATAATTAAAATTTGACAAATATGTACTCCCATTTTCGACCTCCTGAATTGATTGAAAGTAGATTCGAGACGTTTCAGAGCTTCCAGAAATTTTGGAATTTTTCAGCTCGAAAGAAAATCTCATATTGAAGCGGTTTCGAGACATTTCGGAGCCTTCAAAAAATTCTGAAATTTTTTAGCCCCAAACAAAAGCTTCCAAAAAATTTTTATTGAAATTTAATTTCCATTTACGCGGATTACCTATTTGATAACCGACCTCAAAAATAGGTTTCTGCTGTTTTTTTGTTTTTTTTTTTTTTTTTTTTTTGAAAAAGATATGGTCTTCTTTTATAACAAAAAGTATGATTTGATGTTTTTTCATCGCCATTTTTAAAGAAGCTGAAACAATAATCAAAATCTCCTCCAAATCCAGCTCGATATTTCAATTTCCGAAAAGTTCAGGTCTTACTCTCTAAACTTGAATCAGTCAAAATTCACTGATTAATAAGACAAAAGTGTGCAACTGAAGAAATCAGTGAAAATTTTACCGATTCAATCAGTGAATTTTCATTTTTGAATCGGTAAAAATTTTAATTTACTGATCGAATCAGTAAAAATTTTAATTTACTGATTGAATCAGTGAGTAATCACTGATTCAATCAGTAATTATTCACTGATTGAATTAGTAAATTTTGATTTTCACTGATTCATTTCAGTAGTTGAAAAAAGATTACTGATTCAAAAATGAAAATTCACTAATTGAATCAGTAATTTTTCACTGATTGACAGCAGTCAAATTTCACTGATTAATAGTTGCACACTTTTCGCTGTTTAATCAGTGAATTTTCAATTTTTTGACTGATTCAGATTTAGAGAGTATTTTTGAGTTTTATTTCATAAATTCCGCCAGGACGAAAGCTGAAAATAATGAATAGTGGTTTAAGTACCCAAAGAGTGATTATAGGAGGCGTAATTTCGTACTAGAGGTTAAAAAAATGTGCAATTTTTTTTAAAAAAAATTTATGATCAAAACATGTTTATCTTTGTGTGTCAAAAAAAGGAGATGTTTTGTAACGATAAATAATTAACAATTCAATTTTTTTTCTTTGTTTCAGGTGAGTTGCAAATTTTCATTGTTGAAATAAGTTTAAAGAGTAAGTTATTTTCCATAATTCTTGAAAACATTTTATTTTTGTAACTGCGATCTGTCGCAACAAAAACCAGATTAGTGTTCAAAATACAATTTACAGAGGCACAGTTCAAAATTTCAAATAGAAAAATTGACCTGACCATGTGACCAATCAGTGATAAGAGACTGGGTGATTTGTAGGGTATGTTTAGTAGGTATTTGAAGACAAAGTGAATCATCCTATTTTTTTTTTTTTTTCTAAAATCACTATTAC
Organism: Pseudococcus jackbeardsleyi; assembly: GCA_038380155.1. Classification (NCBI taxonomy): domain Eukaryota; kingdom Metazoa; phylum Arthropoda; class Insecta; order Hemiptera; family Pseudococcidae; genus Pseudococcus; species Pseudococcus jackbeardsleyi. The sequence goes on from CM076239.1 coordinate 48,508,762, forward strand.
CAACCAAAAAATTAAAATGTATCTATTTTTTTTTCAATTTCGAATTTTTTGGCGGGAAAACGCGGTAAAAAAAAGTGAAATGGCTTATGATAGGTCTCCAGCCTTTATTTCTTTTTGTTGATACCTTCTTTATAAGCGTCCAAGTGCAATCTTTTGAATTGTTTTTTTTATCTATGAAATGGTGAAAATTGCAGTAACTCTAAAAAACTAGATTGAGCTGAAAATTGGTACATAGACACCTCATGATCATAAAATACTCTCCAACATACCAAAAAATCAAATTTTCTGACAAATTTCTCTGGTTTCCTAAAAACAACAAAAAAAAAAAACCCTACAGTTACAATGTTTGTGAACGTTTTCAACATCACCACTGAATTAGGCACGTCAAGAACTATCAATTATTATAAAAATCTCCTTTTTTCAATTTTTTGATTTTGACCTGGTTCTCTATAGGTCACAACTAATGAATATGTGACCCTGCCGGCCGTAAAGAAGGGACCTAGTGTAAAAAAAAATCGATGTCTCATCTTTCACGTTTTTGATCCAAATGACACCAAATCTGGACCAAACACATAAAAATAAAAACATCGATTTTTTTTACACAAGGTCCCTTCTTTACGGCAGGATCACTTTTTTTTTTGAAAAATTCTTTCAAAAATTTTTCGATTTTTTCATCCTTCCCCCACCTAAATCCCAGTTTTGAATCTTCTGATATCACTATTCTTGGTCATCCACTGCCTCATTTTGAATCACTCTCTAATTCTAAATCAGTCAAAAAACTGAAAATTCACTGATTAAACAACGAAAAGTGTGCAACTGGTAATCAGTGAAATTTGACTGTCAATCAGTGAAAAATTACTGATTCAATTGGTGAATTTTCATTTTTGAATCAGTAATTTATTTTAACACTGAAATGAATCAGTAAAAATTTAAATTTACTAGCTAATTCAATCAGTGAATAATTACTAATCAGTGAATTAAAATTTTTACCAATTCAAAAATGAAAATTCACGGTATAATTTTCACAGTGAATTTTAACTGGTTCAAATTTAGAGAGCAGTGAAAAATCACTGAAAAAAAGTGAGAATTTCTGCGCAGGGAAAACCTTCAAAATTTTTTGCTTTTCAGTGAATTTTATTTTAACTGATTTTTCAAAGAATTCAGAAAATTTCAGATATTTTACTAAATTTTCGGAGGATTTTCCTCCTATTGGAAAGTGAACAATGTGAATAGCCAGGGGAAAGGAAAGAGGTGCTTTCTAATCAAAACTTGATCTCCTTTTCCATCCGATCATCTAATCTTGTGGGTACTTGATTGCATTATTAATTTCATAGGTGCGCTCAATCATCGATTTTTAGTTAAATTTTTCTTTTCACTGATTCAAAAAGGCATAATTTTACCAAATTCGACTGATCAAGATTTTTAGATATTCATTGGATTAGATCTAGAAATTTTTCATTTTTTTCCCCATTCTAATAATGTAGATGACTAACTATGCCATGCCATTGAAATAATAGATGACTCAATTTTTTCATTTTTTTTTCCTATTTTTGAGTTCGCGTTCGGGATTCATTTGCCTTTTTTTTGAGCTTGAGGCATTTTTCCATTCATCATTTCCTTTATTTTTATGTAAAGTTTTTTTTTTTGTATAAATGAATTGAATTCGAAGTGTCAGGTCAATTGTATCATCGAAATTGAATTCCCACCAATACGTGCTATCGATATTACATTCGTAGCTTATGATCGGTTCAGATACACCGAATTTGTATAATAAATTTCAATCGGAACTTTCAAACTAATTGAGTAAACGTAACGAGCCATGCATTATCTGGTAATCGCCTGATAGAATTATCTTACGGTTTTCTAGATATCTACGAATGCAATTTTTGCCCTTATTAATAGGTATACGTGAATCGAGTTTAGCTCGCTGGATGTTATTAATGAGGATTAGTAAAACGATTCGCTTTTATGAGTTTCAGTATTCTCAAACCTTCGTAGAAAGGATTTCCTAAATAGAAAACTATAAAATGGGTTTCTTTCGATTTAAACAAATCTAAGTAAAAAGTAGGGCAGGTAAATTTAATCCTTGTACTGATCAATTCCAATACACAAGAAAAGTAAACCTTGGCGAAAATTTATTCAAATTTTAAAACTTACGAATGATTTTATTTTTGAGCTTACGTAATACATTTCTTTAATGGAAAATTTTTTTAAAAATTCATTTTCCAATTCAATAAAATTAATTACGTAATTACTTGGAAAAAAACATTGAACCCGTACAATTGAAATTGAACCATACCTAAATGGCATCCATCCAATTACCAATCCACTTCCTTATTCAATCATTGCCATTTTCATCTGCGGAAAATATCCAGTCCATTTTCCCCATATAATTAAAGTTATTAACATTAGAAAAAACCGTCGATTCGTTGTACATCCATTTTTCTATTTTCTTAACAAAACGGTTTGAAAAATTGTTTTCGATGAAAATTTCAATTACGACATCAATTAAGAGAAACCGTTCAAGTTTTGACAATCGATCGAAATTCTTCTATCTAGAGCAACATCGTCCGAAGATATCGTAATTGGAAATTTTTTTCTCGCGCCAAATTTAAAAGTACAAAGTGACGTATTAAGGCAGATGAAAAAAAATACTCAACGATATCGAAATTTTTCCCAATTATTTTTTCTGCAAAAACCAATCGAATCTAAGTGAAATGAAAATTATAACACATTTCTGCAACAACGAAAATAGGCAATTTTATTGGCATGATTATTGAGCGCCGGAAAAGGCCGGAAAAATATTTTTATAAAGCATATATCTGTACCGCGCATTTCATCGGAGGAAAGAGATTCGAAATTAATACGTCTGAGCGACGCGCGCGCAACGATTATAAACGCGTTATTAAGAATATCGTATTTATATCGTTATCGTAAAAATAGATTAGAAATGTGAAAGGCCGAGCAAAAAAAAATACATTTTATAGTTGCATCGACTGTATTATGAAAAGCGAAACTTTTCCCACAACAATTTAGATAAAACGTTTAAAGTGGTGCCTTCGAAATACGACTTTGTAATTTCACGAATGTTGAAAACCGAATAGTTTTCATATTTTTTCCTCTCTCTTTTTTCCGCCGGAGAATTTTATCCCCAGGTGGCAGGACTCCGTACCTTGGAAATTTTTTCCTCGACCATATTTCGAAGCGTTTTCGGAGTAAATTTCATTTCATATAAAATTCAGATTGAAAATATAGCCTTAGCCGGAGCGAAGCTCTGAAATGTTAATTTTAATTGCGAAACTAACGAATCTGTCTGGGTGACCCAGCTCGAGAGTCACAGTGCGAAAAAAAAGTCTATATTTTCTATATATTTTCAGTATTCGTACTTTTTATCGAGCGTGAAAGTAAAGTTGACGTTAAAAAATGTTATTACCGCAGAAATATAGACCGAGTGTTTTCGTATACGTATTAGAACTCGTGATGTATTGTGAAGAAAATTGCGTGCCATTGAAACATCGCTCATATTCATTTCGTATAAAATAAAGAGAGAAACGTTTTTCTGGTCAATTTCCTCTAATCATTTGAAATGTGCCGCGCCGCATCGCCTCGTTACGTGAAATAAAAATTTACTAGTTTGTATTAATGGATTAATTTTATTCGCCGGATAATTTTCATAAATCGTGTATCGACTTCGGCCCGAAAGTTGCGGTGTTATGACGAGTACGAGTGTGTGATTTTTCGTTCGATTTTATCGTTTATTGGAATAATTATTTTTTATTACTAGTTTTTCGATTCTTCCATGCTCAAGTTTGCGTCGTTATTTTGGTAATAAAAATTGTTTGTTGAAGTCTTCACAAATTGAATCATTTGTCGTGGTTATCTTATTTTTTTTCCTCTTTTTTTTTTTTATTTGAAGAATACTCGACGAAATGTTAACACATGTAGCGAGATTTCAAAACGCCAATAGTTTCAAGAAAATTGGTAAAGATGACGTAAATTGCCGAGGGTTTTCAGTCAGGTCCTAGTTACCTATCGTAACTTTTTATTGAGTAGGTTTTTTCGCACAATGAGAGATGATTTTCTACTTCTTTTCTAAAGCCAATTTGGTACTTGAATGGTTCTCACACCCTGCAGCAATCATTTTCCTATGCTTGGATTTGGATTTCAATATTTTTTGAGCGAAAATTTCACTGGTGATTTTGGTGCGAAAATTGATCAGATTTTAATCATAAGTGAACGTTCTCCTTGTCATTTTTCGATTTTAAGAAAATCATGTGTTTATGTATTTTTTATGGCGATTTTTTGGTCCATTTTTGAAATTAAATTATTGTACGGAGGTGTTTGAAAAATCGAAAATTTCCAGAAATAGCTCGGTTTTTTTAGCTTCCACCCTTCCTTTCTTCTCAGTTATCAACAATTCGCCACAATACTTTGAAAAAGCTCTGCTTTTCATGCAGGTGTTTTGAATATTTATATTGTGTCGTTCTGCTGGTTGCTTATTCATGCACAGAGGTGCTCGATTCCCTCGAAATCTATAGAAATACTCCAGACACGTACGTCAGCGTTCAAAAATTAATATGAAATGAAATTTAAGAGATGTTTGGAATAATTTTTTCACCTAGAATGTGCTTTCTCGTTTTTACCGAGAAAGTATCATATAAAATATGTAAGGAATTATTTTTGTCTTCTTTCTCGGTGATAATAATTTCTGAAATAATGCAGAATCTCATTACGTGTAAGTGCAAGTATGCTATGAATTTTGAATAGTCGAATCGAAAGAAATTTGGATTAATTTTGATTACTGTCCAATTAGGATGAATGATTTTAGCTGAAATGTCGTCGATTTTACTAATAATTTTTACTTGAATGAGAATTAATCGTGGATTTGTGAAGAAGATCAAATCCAAAGTGAAGAATGGACTGATTTTTTGTGTAAATTACCAAGATTCGATGAAAAATGATTGGCAATTTTTAGCGAATAATTGTTTATAATTTTCAGTAGTGAAGATAAATAAAGTCAATTTTCAATTTTTTTTTGCATTCAATTATACTGTTTAGTGAAAAAAATTTTTAGTAGAACACGAATAGTTCTTTAATTGAATCGATTTCAAAGGAAAAAATGATTTTGTCAAAAATCAAAATTTTGATTGAAAAAAGAAGTAAAAAATTGATACCCAATTTTCGTAAAAAAAAAAAAAAATGATTTCTAGTAAATGCATATTAAAAAAATACCTGATTGATGCTTTTGAGTAAAGGTACGATTTTTAGTAAAAAAAAATTAATTTTCTAAAAAGTTGAGAATTTTTGATGAAAAGGAAATGAGTCGTTAGAAGTTGCCTATTCAGGTCAGGAGAAAGTCAACTTTTAGTGGAAAATAATTTCAATGAATTTTAAATTTGAAAAAAAATTTTTATTTCGGTTAAAAACACAAATTTTGTAAAAAATTGCCAATTTTTCAAATAAATGCTTTTAAAGAAAATTTTGTCAAGACCTATCAAGTATACCTAGATATTTTTGATGGAAATGATAACTTTTTGATACTTGAGGAAAAAATGATGTTTTGTGGAGCACAATCGGCCAATACTATTTTTTTCCAACATTGAAAATCGCGATATTCTTTCAAAATTTCTTGTAAAAATGACGAAAAACAATCATTTTTTAAATTAGTAAATTGATCGTTTCTGGCAGTTTCTTCAAACACATTTTCACTTCTTGCAAAATTGTAGTTTGCGATTGGTTTTTGAAAAACTGCAAAAAATTACCATTTTTTGTACAGAAAATTGGTAATTTCTGCTCGTTTTTCAAAAAACTACGGAAAAAATAACCATTTTCTTTACGTTTAATACGAAAAATTGGTGGTCTCTTGAAAAATTATGAAAATGACAATTTTTAAAATTTTCAATACAGAAAATTGGCGGTTTCTTGAAAAACGACGAAAAACGAACATTTTTTTACACAGCAAATTAATTGTTTCTGGACGTTTTTTGAAAAACAACAAAAACAGTTATTTTCTAAATTCACAGAATGGTCGATCGTTTGTTCAAAAATGACGAAAAAAAACCACATTGTGAAATATTAATTAAATTGGATGTTTTTGGTTGTTTCTTCAAAAACTTCGAAAACGATAATTTTTAGTGAAGCAAAATGATCGTTTTTTGAACGACAGATGATCCAAACCTTAATAAACAATCATTTTCTGAAATATATTCTATTTTTTTTTTTTAACTTGGAAAAACTGGTTTCGGTTCTGAAGTTTTACTGAAAAAAATCGTAATTTTTGTGAATCCAAAAATACTATTTTCAGAAGAAAATAATCCCCACGAATTTTTTTTTATTGAATTAGGTATACCTATTTTTCTTGTACATATTAAGACTGGAGCCCAAAATTTAAAAAAAAAATTACATTAGGACCCTTTTTTTTTCAGCAGAGTTTAATGAGAAATTATCAGTAAAATATTTCGAATTCGTGGAATTATTTTCAAATTATACTCCTCTCCCTGAAAAATACTCCATTTAGGAAATTAGATGATGATGATCACTTTTTTTGTAAATTGAAGTATTTTTACTTTAACTATAGAAAACAGAAAAACGGAAAATTATCATCGATTTGATTTCCAAATCTTGAGAATCTTTGCAAACGAACACATATTTTTCCTCATTAAAGAGGTGAAAAAAAGACGAACACAGGTTTGATTTTTTGCCCGCATGGAACGGCTGGTTAATTAGTCTGAAAATCTGTTCAATTAATGCCAAAAAATAACATCAAGGGAAAAGTGTTTTAAAATTCAAGCATACCTAAAATATTCGTCATTAGCATAATTATGAAAATCTCATCAAAAGAACGAGCATCAATTCTTGGACGAGTTGAGTAGGTAGGCGTTTTGTTTTCGAAATAGTATCCATACCGAAAAATTTCGAATATACGCGTTTTCAATTTGAAATTAGTTTTTAAGCTTTTAAAATCAAAAATATACTTAATCGTTCGTAAAATGATTGTTTCGCATAAAGCAGATAATTTATTTTCATTTTTTTCCCAAACAAATTGTTGTCAACTTTATCTAAATTATGATTAATTTAAACGTTCGCCGTATACTTTCGAATGACGAATATTAAAAACTTAGAATGGAGCAGCCTCGGCTAGTATTTCCATTACGAACGCTATCGCTTCGCCGTTTTTGTCAAAATTTCGCTCATTTAAGAATGGCGAAAAGTTGAAATTTTTGGAGTCTGCGAGTAGATTGAAAAATTAGGTCACCTAAAAAAACATTTCCTTGCACTTGACGTAGATCATATTATATATTATCTTAGTTTCCTAAAGTAGTTTTACGTTTTTTCATTTTCATTTTCTTATTTTTTTTTTATATCCTTGCATATACTATTAACTAAAATTCCGCTGGTAAAATTTTAGTATTGGGGTATTTGCATTTTGCATAGGTTATTATACGAAATGCAATTTCCACTCGGGGTACATTATGCGCGAAAAAATTACACGTTTGCTGATTTTTTATAGTGTTCGTTGTATATTTCGTAATTTTATAATGAAACCAACTTATGGGTAAATTTTTCCATTCGCGTATAGAGAATAGAAGGACTTGTCGAGGTTTGGGAAAAAAATTCGATAATACTAACTCAGATACATATACGCGCTCGTGAGTTGCTTATTTCTTTAATGCACGAGTTGCATTTATATGCAGGTATTATTGAGATCGTAGGGGAAGGGTGGTGTATTGGGAAGAGGAAAAAAGTCTTGAGAAATATTTATTGTCGCGGAAAATAAACGTATTCAATTGGTACGTATATATTTTTTGGTAGAATTGGTTTTGAGAAAAAGTAAAATGGCGCTATGTAAGCGGGTACCTAAGATTAATTTTTCAAAATGATTGTTTCTCTATTTCATGTTTTTATGATTTTCGTGCGAGATGAAAAATGTTATTCGGGTTGGGGCTGAGTTGGAGGTTTTCTATCTCGAGGTATTTCATTTCTTTGCTGATGTTGTAAATTTTGTCCATTTTATAGTGTACAGGGTGTCTATGGTTAAATGAGAAAAGCTGGGGATAAGTGATAAAACTTGATGAAAGCAACAAAAATTTCATGTGTTTGTAGGTACGTAATGGAATGGATTATTCTCAAAATTTCAAAATTGAAAGGATTTTGTAAAATTTAAAATTCTATTCAACTTTTTAAAAATTTTGAGTCGTGATACAACTAACGATAAGTCATCCTCAATTTTCCAGTTGGACCATGCGAATACTCGATTAATTTCTTCAGGCGTGTAAATATATTTGCCTACCCATTCAATTTAAGGAGCAAAATTGATTTTTTTTGCCATTTTTCTAATAATTTTTTCACTAGCTCTGTTGAAGATTCTAAAAAATATATGCAGGTACTTTATAGAAAGCTGAGGTTCATTCTATTGAAAAAAAAGACAGCTACTCAAGTTACGTTCGAATGGTGAAGATGTTCTTATAAATTTTGAAATTTTCAGACATTCTCTTGAAAATTAAACGTTTTGAATTTTTTCACTTTTCATTCAAAAGTGCACATAATCAAAGGAATGCGAAGATGAATTGATATCAACAATCACAGTTTTTTATTATTTTTTTTTTTTAAAACTCACATTATTTATAAACCGGTGAAAATGAAAATTATCAAAAATCACTGGACTCAAATCTTCTTTATTCTGGAAATACGCAAAAAAAACATCATTTTTTGGTGTGATAGACCCGTCGTTTCCTGTCGTTTCTTAGAAAAACGGCAGTTTGAAAATTTTCCAACTCACTGTCATTACAGTTACGACTCAAATCTTTTTTATTCTGAGAAAACGACTAAAAATGATCATTTCTAGGAAGAGGGACCTGTCGTTTCCCGTCGTTTCCTAGAAAAACGACAGTTTGAAAATTTTCCAATGCACTGAAATTCCAGCTACGACTCAAATCTTATTTATTCTGGGAAAACGACTAAAAATGATCATTTCTAGGTATGATAGACCCGTCGTTTCCCAGAAAAACGACAGTTTGAAAATTTTCCAACACACTGAAATTACAGTTAGGACTCAAGACAGTTTCGGATTCAAGGCCCACTTCCCAAATCGAAAAAAGGGCCCATCATAAATCGAAAAAAGGGCTCAGTTCTCACATTTTTTTGATGAGAAAAAAAAAGAGAGAAATATATTTATTCGCCTATTTTCTCCAGGGGCCCCAGAGGTAATTGCCTCTTTTGCTTACTATTAAAAATTTTTAGAATAAAAATATTGAAAAATTTTTTTACTCTTGAAATTATTTTTCAGAGTTCAATTTTTACACCTTTAGCTCAGCTGAAATGTTTTTCTAAAATTATTTTCCAGCTCTAAAATTTTCAGAATAAAAAAATTGAAAAAATTGGATTGAAAAACATTTCAAGAAATTTAATGGGAGAAAAATCGAGAGAACGCCAATTTTTCATAAAAATTTCAGCAAAAATAAAAATCGAAGAAATTTTTAAAAAATCTTGAGAGCTTATAAAAAATTTTGAAGAAGAAAGTTCATTGGAGGAGTTGAAAAAAATTGATATTAGGATGGGAGGTGCCGGAACAACAAAATGATCGAACTATGCGTGATCTCGTTCATTTTTTTTCGTCATCTTCACTGCTGCATTGATTGATTATGATTTCATTTCAATTTTTTTTCAGATTTCGAAATTTTTCTTATACCTAATATCAATTTTTTTCAACTCCTCCAGTGAATTTTTTCCTCCACTGAACTTTCTTCTTCAAAATTTTTTGTAAGCTTTCAAGATTTTTTAAAAATTTCTTCGATTTTTATTTTTGCTGAAATTTTCATGAAAAATTGGCGTTCTCTCGATTTTTCTCCCATTAAATTTCTTGAAATGTTTTTCAATCCAGTTTTTTCAATTTTTTTATTCTGAAAATTTTAGAGCTGGAAAATAATTTTAGAAAAACATTTCAGCTGAGCTAAAGGTGTAAAAATTTAACTCTGAAAAATAATTTCAAGAGTAAAAAAATTTGAGAAAAGACTTGATTTTGAGAAAAAATTACAAATATGAGTATTTTTAGAAAAAATTCCGGAGTTGGAAAACTTTTATATACCTGAAAAAATAATTGAAGGAAAAAATTTCAGAATTGGTAAAAAATTCCAGAATAAAAATTTTTAAAAGTGTGGTCGATTGTTTGTGCTCTATTTGTGTCCCTGCCGGAAAGAAGGGACCTTGTGTAAAAAAAAGTCGATATCTTCATTTTCATGTGTTTGGTCCAGATTTGGTGTCATTTGGACCAAAAAGTCCCTTCTTTTCGGCAGGATCGCATTTTTAAATATTTTTTAGGTCGATCGTTTGCCCTTCAGGCGAATTTCTTTTTTCTACTGACTTTGTGCCACTTCGCGAACGTGAAGTTTTTGGTCAGCGCAAATTACATGATTATGTTCAATTGAAGATGAATAATTATTGAATTTAGCGTTTTTAATCGTAAAAAATGATGATCTTTTTTTGGAAGTTCACTAGAAAAAAATTACAATTTTGAGGAAATAAGATTTCGGCAATTCTAAAATCAAATCTATTCAAAGTTCAATTTTCAACTCCAAATTTTTCCAGTTTCCTTCTTTAAATTTTTATTCACGTAATATCCTGAATATCCGATTTTAAAATTTCTTCAACGTAAATCAACGTTTCTTTTCTCAAAATTTGATCGATTTTGTTTTCAATTTTTTTTTTCAAATGATTTCACTGTCATTATTTCTTCCAACCATTACGTTGAAAGAAATTTTGAAAAACATGCACCTACATTTGAAAAAATATTCGAACAATTTTCAAAAAAATTCAATAATATTTAAATTGAAATGACTTTGATTTCTTCAAATTAATGTTTTACAAATTCGTATTCTAAAAAATTTCTTCCGACGTTAAAATTCTTTCCCATAATTTTAGTTTTCCTTCAATTTTTTCTCGGATCAGAAATAATTTTTTGTGAATTGAAAAATTCAAAAAATATGTACTTAATAAATGTATAAAATTAGAAAAAAATTAAAGAGACCAAAGTTGTAAAAATTTTCAAATTACCTAGATGCTGCTTTCAAAGGAAAAAAAAAATAGTAGTAGAGAAATTGACAGAAATCAAGTTGAAAGAATTTAAATTTTGCATAAATTTGGACAATTCGATCTTTTATTTTTCCACCTTTTACATAATGACCATACCAGAATTTTATGTCGCTACCTCTTGAAAAAATCCTGCGGACGTGCATGCCAGGACGTAAAATTTACAAATGTGTTTATATTTCAAGATTCTAGACACCGCTATTGACACTCCTCCTCCCTTCTCAACTTTTGTAAGAGCTAAACAAACTTACTATGATATCGAGGAAAATTCGAAAAAAATTTTTTCAATGTTTTTTGCCCCTGTGTTTCAAAAGATCAATGCAGCACATACAGAAAGTCCATCTTTAAAATTGAAGGAGTTATCTCATTACGAAACACCCTGCATATTGTATAAAGATTTTTATTGCGTTTTTCGACGACTTTTGGACAACGTATAAAATCATGAAAAAAATATAAGCTCGTACAAACCTTTGAACGGCTAAGGCTAAAGTGAGCCATATGGAGGCTGTATGGAATAACATCGGTATCACTTCGTTCATAACGTTCCAAGCATAACAAGCGCCGACGGGCGATAAAGGTTTGTAGTGGTTTCCAAAAGTATACATATAAAAAAGCCACGGAGCTGGAAACAGTAACGTGAACATATCGGAGAGAGCCATTGCCATCAAAACAGCGTTGGTTGGAGTTCGCATGTGTTTTTTGGACAATACGACGACGATGAGGGTGTTTGCGACAATGGTGACCAGCAGCAGCAAAGGCATCGCGTAGCCGTACATTGGTATGGCGTATTTAATCGGTAATTCGTTGCTGATGTTGAGATAATCTGTATAGTTGGGTTTGTCGTATTCTGTGGCATTGGGTGAATAAAGCGTTGAATTGACGGCGGCAGTTTGATTGTTGTCTTCTTGATTGGATCGTTCGAAATTAATCACGTAGTTTTCCATATTTCGCGATCTCGGAATTACCTCTTACAATTGACCGTTTCATTTTTACTCGTAATATCGAAACCGCCGAACGAATAACGAAACGTTACGCGAACCGGCGTGTACATTTTTATAAGGCGATTTTATTTAATTTTAGCCCGGTGTGTGTTTAGTATTCCTTGGTGGAATATCGGCCGGGCGCGGTTTCCACCGAAATGAAAACGCCAAAAAAGAAAAACTAACCGAAAACGACGATTTAAATTAAACAAACGGAAAGCTCTCTAAGAACGGAAACCAGCCGAAGGGCGGCGAAAGAAAAATGGTTGAAAACGATTCATCATTATTGGACGGTTGATAAACACAGTCGACTGCAGTGCCCCTGTCGGTGATTTCTAATAAATATCTCACCAAGAACCGCCGAACCTGTAACAAAAACAAAAAGCGGTTGAGATTGATTACTGTAAATGCTCGAATGAAACCAACGTCCAATTTTTATACGTCGTGGTGGTTAATGTGGCAGGAGGGGGTGAAAGATTTTTCGAGGTGTGCTAAAGGTTGATTTTGTATGAGAAATTGATAGACGATGTTTATAATTAAATATTTTCATAAAAGTCATATTTTGTGGGGAATTTCGATGTCGAATTGGAAGGTATATCTCCCTCCCCTCCCATTGCGTTTCCTTTTCTTTTCTTTCCTTCTCATCCCTTTCCCTCCTCTCAGAAAAAACAAAAGTTTTTCAAACAGTCTCAACAAATTCGAAATTTTTTCATCCTTACGTAGTTTCCAATGTTTTTTTCTTGCAAATATCAATTTCAAGTACTTGAAATTTTTACAGAAATTCTAATCACCATTTTCAAGAAATTTCATGAATCATGATTAATTTTTTCACTCGTATACTCTGATTTTTTCTTACACGAGTAAAATTTCATCTAATTTTTAAAACGAATGATTTTCCATTATGCGAACCCAACGAGCCTAAGTTTTCTCGATATACCATAGAAATGGAAAAAATTACGTAAGGTAAAGTTCAATTTAACTAGAGATAAAAAATACACCGAGTAAGAGAAAAAAAGGTTTCGAAATGCTTTTCGCTTCAATGTGTTCAACGGCTTTAAACAGATATATAAATTCGAATTATAACTTACAATAAACGTCAAATGTAAAAATAACTTGAAAACCTCTAGAAAGAATATGTTTGATAAGGATTAGGAGTAAAATCTCTGTGAATTTTTTTTCTTCTTTATTCGTTTCATGTGCGAATAAAAATAGTTCCTTTTTGTGGGCTGCAACGAAGCATTTTTTAGTCATTCGTTCTTATCGCAGTGATTTGGATTTAGATGAGTGCACGATACGAAATCGAGGCATTTTTTTAATAACGTAGGAGAAAATTTGCGAAATTTTCGAGCAGACTTGTAATAAAAAAATTCTACACGAGAGATTGAAACAGAATTTCATAAGTGAGGGTGGATTTGTATGCAAATTAGTTGCTGTTTCGACTGTCTGGGTTCCAAATTTCAGCCATATGTTGATTTTGAAATTTTTTTTGCGAATTTGTAACAACGGAGTGAGAAGTTTAGTGAAGGTTGAATAATTTTTTGTGTGAAATTAACGAGAACTGGACAAATATCCTATTTTAGATAAAAATTTTCTAAACGATTTTTCTACTTGAGTATTAAGTGAGGTAGGTTAACGTGATAATAATAAATTGGAGCCAAATAGATTCTAATAAGCGTAATAAAGACGACAGCTAGATTATTTTTATGCAAATTTTTTAATGGAATTTTGAAATTGAAAAAATTTAATCAACTGAAGAAACAAAAAAATAGATTGGATTAAACAAAACGTTTTAAATTAATTTTTACCTAAAATAAAAATTATTATTTATTTGATTTTTTTAAAAATTTTAGTGAAGTAACCCTGATGAGAATGCAAATTTAAAATAATTTTCGACTTTTTCTGAGCCTCTAAAACTTCCACAGTTTGTTTCAAATTTTAATGAATACAGAACACAAATTGTTTTTGAAAATGTGCGACCTTCCAGGAAGAAACCGACCTTAAGTCCGAAAAAAAATTTTAAAAAAAGTTTCCTAATTAGTCCAAAACCATGATTATTATTTATTTTGGATTGATTGGGGAACTTTTTTTTTCGGACCAAAGGTCGGTTTCTTCCTGCTGGAAGGTCACATTTATGTATTATAAACGATTAAAAATTGCCCACACAGGTCAAAGTCATTGCGATGGAAATTTCTTCAAAAAATTGATGTAATTTTTTCAACTTGATTGTATTTTTTTTTTTCAAATTAGAATATCAAAGAAATCACATTATGTAATGTACTTAATTAGAAATTTTCATCTCGAGTTAATTTTCCTAAAATTCATCCTATCACCTGTAGATATGTATTACTTATACTATGGACAGAGTTCACTTGAATTCTGCAGTGGAACAAAAAAAACCACAAAATACCTACCTATTCTTTAATTTGAATTTTTATTTAGAAACTTTCGAAAAAATCAAATTTCTTGCTCATAATGAGGTAAAACCAGGGATATAGTTCGATAGAAGTAAAAGATACTTCCTAATAAAAATTTTATTATCTGCTTTAAATTTTATTGTTTTTTCCCTCCATTTAAGCGGAATTCTTGTCATCTTTAAAACACTCGATTTTATCTTCCTTAATTTTTATTATTAATACTTATTAATAATTATTTTGAAAGCAATAATTGCGTTCCTAAAAAAAAAATAAAATCGATCGTTATTTTTCAGAAGTAATTCGTTGTCGAAATGGCGTAGAAAAATTTGAATTTCTACACTTTTTTGAACTATGACGATTTGATTCGACACTACTTTCAGATTGATCACATCGAAAATTACAGGGAAACGATTAGAATTGCAAAAAAATAATATATAACAAAAAAACAGTGAAAAAATTTCAATGAAATCAAACAGTGAGAAAATTGAGCAAAATCAGCGAAATTTCACTATTAAGTCAGAAAAATATCTGAAATTCGCCAAAAAAATAAGTGAAATTCTTTGAAAAATTCGTAAAATCCGCTTTGAATCATACGTAGATTTTTGCTGAATTTTTCTCGTGTGTAACCATTCTGACTTTTCTTCAGTGATTTCACTAATTCGAAATTGAAAAATGAGCTACAGATGATTTAAAATCGAGATACCTAAATAAACTGTTTCGATACTAAAATTAAAAACTTTGCATTTTAGTCCTGCCTTCGAAAAAAATTAATTTTTGCAATGAAAAATTAAAAAATTTGGGCTATAAAAAATAGTTTTACCAAAATCAGGACTGATTCAAAAAAATGAAAATGAACTATCAATATTTTGCGGTACCTGCTTCTGATTTTGGTGTAAAAATTTTCTATAGTCCAAATTCTCCAATTTTTCCAATTCAAAAATTAATTGTTTCTGAAAGCAATAGATACTGAAAATTGAAATGAAAAATTTTTAATTTCGGTATCAGAACATTTTTTTAAAAAAAAGATTATGCCTTATGGCTTCAATGTTGGTCAAGTTTTAATGGCCAATTAGAAAACGTTGTTTCGTTTTTCAGAAAATTAATTCATTCAATTTTTCAATCGCAACTATTTTTCAAAAAAATTTCCTACTTTAAGAACTTCTAGCCCAATTCAACATGGAGCAAGGAGCTTGAAATTTTTACGTAAAATAAAGCATCTCTTCCAATTTGGTTAAAATCCTAGCTTTGTTTTTGCTGAAGAGAGGAAGAGGAGGCTGCTCGATCTTCCCCTGTCAATATGTTAAAATGACTTTTTAATTGGAAAAAATTATCTCCAAGTTGAAAATTTCGGAAAATGTGATGACCTTTTTTTGAGAAAAAAAAAATTGGAAAAATTGTAATTTGACTCAACAATTGGGAAAAAAAATTCACTTCAGGTGAAAATTTCCAACGTTTCTGTTTCCTTCATCTCTGTTGCAAGATAATTAACAACGTGAATATTCGTGATATTCGGATACCTAATTTTTCTCTCTTCCTCTCTTCTATTTCATTCTGATACTACCTTCATAAAAAATTCAATTGCCTGAGATTTTTTGCCCAATTTCTCACGACTCATCGAAACGCTGATGTTATCTTAATGCTCCCATTAAAACGCGAATTAGCCCTAAAATATTTAATAATCGAGGAAAAAAGATAGTTTTTTTCGGAATTATTAAACAACCCGGAGGATATTTAGACGAATTAACTCATTCGGAATAGAAAATTCATTAAGAATCGATTTAAAATGAATTTAGGTATCCGCAGTAAGGTTGCCTTGTTT
Organism: Pseudococcus jackbeardsleyi; assembly: GCA_038380155.1. NCBI lineage: Eukaryota > Metazoa > Arthropoda > Insecta > Hemiptera > Pseudococcidae > Pseudococcus > Pseudococcus jackbeardsleyi. The sequence goes on from CM076239.1 coordinate 48,525,060, forward strand.
ATTGTACTCGTCGTTTTATTACACAGAATCGTGTTGATATTGGAAAAGTCATCGACAAATTATAAACTAATCGGTTTTACAGTCGTAAAAGACCTTTTTTCTTCAATTTAATTGAATTTCAAATAAGCAGGTATTAAAGCGTCAGAAAAAAATTCGTGTAGGTATTTTTACCAATTTTAATATACCTAGTGTGTTGTGTGGTACGATGCTCTTCTTAGGAAACAGTATAAGCTCGTTAAAAGTCGTGTTTTTTCCCTTTTTTTTTGAGAAAAACACATTTGTAATGTCGTTAAACACGCGTGTTTGTAATGGGTCTTGCGCTCATGTTGGAAATTAATTAATCCTCGAACATGCTAGAATTCGTGTTATTTCATTAATGCAACTGGCGATTAACATTAATAATATCGCTTTATCCGATTTATAATTTATGAATTTTGAAATTCTGATCACGAAGCGAGATAACGCTGCTGGAAGTTTTCTTTAGCTGCTGTTACTTGAGAAAATATTATTCGATGAAACGTATGCGAGGGAGCTCGATGTGTTTAAACGTTAAATAATTAACCGCACTCGACTTTTCTTGTCAAATTAAACGTATAGATTCATTTTGATACGAGATAAAACTATGTGCAATGTTAGCTCGGTATACAGTCGAACGAGAGCGATGTAAATTTTAAATGAATTTTGCAAACATTGCATCAGATGTATGTAATTTTAGATTTTCTAATTTATGCATCTTTCCAATTTACTCTTGGTGTGTGTTTTTATAGGGCAACTTTATTAATTGTCTTTTTTCTTCGTATTAGGCGTTTATTGGGTTAACGAAGGAGTTATTTTAGCTTGTTGGTTTTCCTTGCCCTTTTTTTCCCCCCAACAACATCGAACCAATTTCCAAGCAATAAATTTATTCGCAAATTGTGGTGTAGCTAGCTAGCTTTATACGGTAATGATAGGAACGAAACGTTCTAGTCTTAAGTTGCCGGATAATTTATTGCATTATAATTAAAGCTTTGCATGCGGCCTGAAGTTAACATGTATAAAGATATTTAAATTTTAATTTTTACAATACAACGTATAAGATAAAAGTTGAATATGGAAAACAAATGGTTTTAAATACGTTACGGTGCAGCACCATTACCGAAAAATTTTTTCGACTAAAACGCATAAAAACCGGCGAGATTAATTTCAAGCATCACGCGAAATGAGAAAAACTCACGCAAGTCGGCGGTTATCATTCTTGGAATTAGGAATTTCGCGCGGTTGGCATTTTTTTGCTTTCGTTCTCGAAACTGAATAATAGCTTAATTTTAAGGCTGAATAGATATTAATGGGGTTCGAGAATTTTTAATTCTTATTTGCCATCTTGTTACATTCTTTCGAACATTCCGGCCTGGTGCGGCCGGCGAAAAAAATATTCTCGCTTTTATCCCTAATTTTCGCGAAAAATACACGTCTCTAGATTCGACGTTGCAGAAATTTTAATGAATAATTGGAACGCTGGCTGGTTTTAATCCGCAAGATAAATACGAATTTGTAATGTTTCTTAAAACCCTAAAATTGCAACTTGTGATGTTCGCAAGGAAACGACGACGCGTAATCTGCTAATTGTACGTTCGAGCAGAAATAATTTCAGATTGGGCGAGGACGAATTACAACTGAAAAAAATTTAGCGTCGAATTTTTCATCGAAAGCCGGATGAAGTTGATTCTTCGGTTGGGTAAAACGACCTACTAAAGCTCGTTACGAAATTCCAAAATTTTCCATCGTCGGGATCGAAATTTTGATGTGGTTTGGGTAGAATTTCGAAAGCAAAAGGTTGCTGGGAGAAAATTTAATGAAAATTGGTTTGTCGGCGGTGTTCTTAGTGGAAAAGGTCGTCTTGAATGATTTTTAATCTGTTTTCAAAGGTTGCAAATTTTCCCATCTGTTTACCTTTTGCGAAAATTACTCGGTTTCGAAACCGCTTTTCTTGAAAAACCTATTATTCGGAATTTTGCGCTTTTCTAATGATGCCATATTTTTTTCAGAAGAAAGAGCAAATTTCTGGGAAATCGTATCTATGGTGATTCGAACTCTTCGAGTTTTTGAGAGAAAATTTAACTAGATGTTTCTCAGATTTCGTGGAATTGAATTTTTATCCAGAAAAATATTTTCTTACGTTTGGTTTAAAATTTGTTTTCAATTCTTATATAATTCTTTGGCAAAAAATTGTATCGAATTTCATGTTACAAAAATTGAAATTTTTTATAGATTTGAAAAGAATTGTCCTTTTACCAATAAATTCTGTTTTAAAATTTCCTTCTCAAATTTGTCTTCCCGGAGGTCAAATATCCCGAACACTTTTTTCCGAAAATAAAGCCATCGAATCAATTTTCTCGAGTATGAAATTTCCCAAATGTCATTTTCCTGAAAGAAAAGATTTCGAAATTTTTATGAAATTTTTTGCGAATAGTTGAACTTTGTGCATGAATTTCATCGACAAAGACTTTGAATTTTTCTTAAAACCAATCGTAGGTCCTTGAAAATAGTTCTAATTTTCATGATCGATGTGTGATTTAAAAAAAATTATAAAGTCATCTCACATCAAGATTTTTCAAGTTTTTTTTTTTTTTTTTAATTTGAAAAAATGTTATTCAATATTTTTTTTGCAAAGAAATCGAATTGATGTCAAATATGAAGTCTAAAATAATTCGGAAAATCGGAAAATCTTAGTTTTCATGTCATATTTGATGAATTAAACATTTACCATTTTTTAATTATTTGAAATGCCCTTTATTTTGGTTTCAAATATTTTTAATAGACCTGTCTAATTCTGAAGCAATATCGCTGTTAATTTTTGTATCATCAAAAAAAAAAAAAAAAATGGAAAAAAATGCTGGAACTTTTCTTTGAAAAAATTGTTTGGATTTAAGAAATATTCATTCAGAGAAGTAAGTGCCTGAGAATTTTCTATATAAGTAACATTTGTTTTTACAAAAAAATTGTATTTTTGGATTATGGAAAAAATGCATAGACGAAATTGGGTCGAAGGTCTGATGGGGGAGGGGGGGGGGATTTCCTGCCTTTTTGAGAAAATTTACCAATTTGCATCAGAATTTCCTGACTTAAGTGAGAGAGTGAGGCTTCCCCACACCGTCTATTTGGTTGAAACGCTACCTTGTATGTTCTTACTTTTTCCTAAAAAATTCTCATGATTTTTTCAAAAGAATTTGAGGTTTATTCATTTTTTTTATCTTAGCTGTTTTTTTAAAATAAAATTTTTATGATTTTTAAAAAAATCCCAATTTTTCTTGATTGTGGGCCATAAAAAAGGGACCTAGTGTAAAAAAATCAATGCCTCATTTTTCAAGTTTTTGATCCAATTGACACCAAATCTGGACCAGACACATGAAAATAAAAATATCGATTTTTTTATACAAGGTCCCTTCTTTACGGCAGGTTCACATGTATAATTGATTCTGGTTGAAGACAATTTTCACTTTTTTTTTTCATAAAGTGAAACAGTTTTTGTTTCAAAAAAAAAAGAATGAAAATTCTTCCAAAAATATTCGATAGCCTTGGTCAGTTTTATACTTCAATGTTTATACCATTGAACCAAAATCACAATTCTCAACAAAATGAACTGATTTTTAAAAAATTATACTTCTCAGATGCTAAATAATTCTCACAATTTTTTAAATAAAAAGTACATTTGGCCTATTTATTCAATTGTAGACTGATGATTTTTCATCAATTTTTTTTGAAAGCACTTTTTCTTATTTGAAAAAAAAAAAATCTAACCCTAATGTCTCAATTTTTTACTCGATGAAATTTTTTTATATTAAAAAAAGGTTTGTAAATGAAAATCATTTATTTTTATTTTGATAGGGGTATAGATTATTTTTGAACCTACTAAAATCAAGATATAAATAATTAAATTGAGGTTGAAGTTGAAAGCTAAGAAACTAAAAAAAAAATTATTCTTGTTTTCATTTTCTTATTTTTCTGTCAAAGACTCCTTCGTATTCTGATAGTGGCATCCGGCATCGTAAATAATAAAAACAGTTTTTGGGGCATATTTTCAGCATCATCATTAATTTTGAAAATCCAACTCCATTCGATTTTTTTTTCAATCTTTCAATCAACCATTGATTATTCTGCCCAAACCTATATTCATTTCATCATTCAGAAAACCATGTGATTACGTCATTCGATATAAAAACGCTGCGAAAAAAGCACGAAACGGAATCTAGGTGTGCAGTGGTGGTATTTCATTGATATAATGTTCATTTCTTTTTAATCTTTTTCATACCGACGCTATCAATTTACGCTAGAAATACGAAAAAATCATCGTTGGTTGAACACGGTTCTAAATGATTGCATTTTATATCTGGCTTGAAACGGCGATTTTTCATTTTCCAATTCGTTTAAATTTTTGTCAGTCGATAAAATTGGGTTTGAAATCAGAAACTGGGGGAAAGAAAGAATGGTTTTATTATTGCAATGAAATGCTTGACAGGTTGATGAGACTTTCGCTTTTAATGAAGAAGGGTTTTCCTTATTTTCATTTAAGAATTTAAGTAAACTACAACATGTCCCTTACTGATCATTTGTTTTAATTTACGTATTTCGAAACGGCAAAAGAAGCGATAAATCTGTTAGCAAATAATTGACTGCACTAGTGTCGACGTCGTTTTCTTTATTATAATTCGCATACGGAGTACCCAAGCACTCTTCATCTCATAAACATCCGTTTTACCTGAAATGAAGTACTTATCAAGGCAACGAAGGAAAAAAACGAGATAGACACATTTTTGGTGCCTATCTCATTATTTCGCTGAAATATTTTTATAATCGTAAATAAGAAAAAAAATTAATATCAAAGGAATTTCGAAAAATGAAACAGAATGTAATTAATTGCTGTTCTTTTTTTTTCGGGGGTTATCCAGCAACAGATGTTCGTTTTCGTGAAAAACCTCTTGCTATGGCTAGGTACAAGTATTTTTTTAGAATAAAAATGATTTTCACGCGATGTCATGTTGGTATTTAAATTTCGAAGAAGTTACTGTCGTCGAGGTAGAAAGAATAGGTGAAGGAATAAAATAATCCACTTTTATTCCGCATAACTAATTAGCAACTTTTCGATGTAATTTTCAAAGCTTCATAGAGCGAGAAATCTACCGTGAAGGAGAATTTTTTTACCCAAATCCGAAACTTTTCCACGATTAAGACTGACATTGACGCGCTTCCTTTCATTATTTCTTTCTCCATATTTTAACGAGAATAATAAAATTTCAAGCTTCGGTCTTTTCAGAAACTACACGAGGTTTGTAAAAATATTAGCTTTAATCGACAAATCAGTGTTTATTCTGCGATGGTCGATGGTAGTTTGAAACATTTCGGCTATTTTTGCCCTTCAAATATTTACCAAACGATTTTACGTTTTCTTGTACTTAGACTCTGGTATTATTCTAGAAATAGACCGAGCCGAGGTTCCGAAGGAGAAAAGTAATTACTAAAAGATTTTCTCGGTTTCGTTTTGATACGTTCAATTGATCTTTGTCAAGTGTTGAAGTACTTTTAAAGTCGAGAAAGTGTACGTTTAAAATTTATCGAATTGTTCTAACGGAGAAAAAATTAGAAAACTTTATTCTGGGTTAATTGAATTTTCAAATTTTCTATTTTCACTGCGAGCTTTCGTCTTTGCAATCTCACTTTGATCCAATTACGTTCTCGTTTTCGGTTTCTCATTTCGTTAAAAAGCACGTATACCGTTTCAAGTCCGGCAGCGATCTTGTCACATTATTCAACCGATGTAACGACATACCGAACCGTTTAGTTTGAAAAAATATCATTAATTTTACGAATCCGAGGGCTGAACGGCGGTACCTGCGGATTTCTCGATAATTTTCAAAGGTTTGGTTTCGATTAATGAGGAAAATTGTACAAATTAATGGTTAATCTGTACTATGACACTATCAAGTATGTAATAATCGGATTCGTATGTGTGTAAAATAAATCGCCTCTACCGGTATACAGGTAATAATTAGGTATCGAAAGTGATTACATCTGTGTAATTAACGTAAATGTGAAACGTACTCTAATGTTTGAAATGAAATTTAATGAATTTATGGATCTTCTATGTAATTTCCATGTAATCGAATTAAAATTTGCTCAAATTAGTTTTCCGATTAAATGGTTAAACCATTAACCTGCGGCAAACTTTTTCAATTAAAATTATCCGGCGTAGTTGGCGTGTACGTTGCGTTCTGTTTTATGTATAAATGTTTACGGTTATTTCGTTCTGAAGTGATTTTATGACCGCATTTTTCATTACTAAATGATGCCAGATTATACATCGATGTTTTTCCAATTCTGCGTATTGGTATTACCGACTGGATTCATTTTTTTTTTGCATTAATCGCACGTGTACCTGGGTAATTCGCGGTGTACTTTTTTGTGTCGTGAAATTAGTGAAGATTACTGGATTGTGAGTATTTTTATCGATTTTTTGGTTCCAAAACCGAATAAGATGGGAAAAGATGCTTCAATTTTCACTCTGATCCCTTTTAAATGGAGTCTCTTCAAAAATGAAAAAATTTTGATATTTCTCCTCTAGGTGCATCTAGAAATTAATTAAGGAAGGGGTAGGAATTTGAGAAAAATGAAGGGGAGAGGCTAAATTTTAAATTAGTGATTTTTCACTGATATTTCCGTCAAAAATCATCGATTTTTTGAAAAAATAGGAACTGATTAAGCACGGAAAAAACAGAAGTTACGAAAATGAATACATTTTACCCCCAAAATAATAAATTTTATCAAAAAAAAGATAGATTTTATCAAAAAAATTAATAAATTTTACCAAAATAATACATTTTAATCAAAAAATAATAAAATGTATTCAAAAAAATAATAACGTGTTTCAATTCACAAAATAGGTGAAATTTGTTCTAAAAAATAATATTTATTATCAGAAAAAATGATAAAATTTGTCAAAAAAATGAATAGATTTTACCAAAAAGAATAAATTTTATTCAAAAAAATGATAAATTTTACTTATTTTGAGAATTGGGACACGTTATTATTTTTTTGGATAAATTCTATTATTTTTTTTTTTTTTAGTGAGGAATTCGTGATTTTTGATTGAAAGATCAGTGAAAAATCATCAATTTTTGAGGGCGAAAATTTTTTGAGAAATACTCGTTGAAAAGCAAAAAAAAATGTTTTTTTCACATTTTTGTGAAGAAAAAATTCTATTTCCCGAGCGTAAGGAGGAGGCTCGAGCTCCCTGAGTTACCCTTTGGGTGCCCCCTGTCCCCTGCCCTTTTACTTTTTGGAACTCATAACTGCGATTGTCCAATTTTGAAATTGGAGATGTATTTACGATAATTTTTTCATCCATTTAAGAAAACTTATTTTTGTAAAAGTATAGTTTTAGCTGCTTCTTTTCATTAGGGATCAGAAATGGCGAAAATTCGACCATAATTGCTATTTTAGCTTTTTTGTTATTAAAAAAAAATCAATTTTGTCATTTATTATTATCTCGATAATTTTTCCGAAATTAGCCTATTTATAAATATGTAGAGTAGAATAGTTTTTAGAGAAAGCCATTCGTTTTGCATTATTTTCAATATCTTGTGTGATTTCGAAATGAAATTTTCTCGTACAGAATTTCAGCCACCAGGACCACTTACAGTAAGATCATAGGGTCTTCAAAGTTGGATTATATCGAGGAAAAAATGTGTTTTTGAAGTTTTTGACACCACCTCCCACTTCTGAGCCCCTTTTGTTTAAAAATCATTTATAAAATGATTGGAAATTGAAAAATTTTCGAATTCGATCAAAATACTTGAGATGGAAAATTTTGAGCTCTACAAAATAAATTGGATAATTTTATCAAGCCAGGTACATATAACGCTATAAAAGATTGAACTTCTAAGATAATTTGCAGAAATTGTCAAAAAAAACCCAAATTGACGATTTCTCAGTCCTCTGATCAGGACTCCTAATGTATGTTTGATCACAGTATGTCTTGGTCTAGGTTTTAACCCTTTTGTTCCCATCAAAAATCTGATTGATGAAATTTCGAAGTTTTTTTGCAGCACGTGAATCCGCTTCAAAACAATTACCAAAATTATCCTTCCCCTCTCCACCCTTTCAAAAGAAGAAGAAAATGAAATGAAAACTATATCAGGAAGTAGGATAAAATCAAAATTACATTTATTTTTCTTGATTGAATTTTACCCAAAATTGAGTTTTCTTTTTCTCACACCATTCGACTCCAAAAAAAACCAAAGGTGAGCCTGGACATGAAACCAGCCTCAGGTGTCAAAAATTTGTTAGTTGAGGTTTCTCTTTAATTCTACCTCTTTTGAAAAACCCAAAATCAGTACTCACTCAATACCAATTTTTAATCCATAAGAATGGTTTCTATGTCCAGGTTCATAAATATAGCAGAAAACAAACTTTCAATTTTCTCCACTTCTGTTTTATAATTTTAAAATTTTTAAATAAAAAGTGAAGTCTCAGTATAGTAAGAGGTTTCATTTATACTAGAAATTTTGACAAAAATTCAGCTGACAAAAGTTTCAACTTTTCTGTTGTGATTTTAATTTGTTTGTAGAGGAGAAGGAGACTAATTTTGGTCTCTATTTTGAATTGGGTCTAAATGGCTCAACGGAAAATGTAAATTTCCGGTATCTGTCAGATTTCTCAGGAATATGGAGGGATAAGTCATGAGTAATTTTGCATCTCATGAATTATCAAGCATTTTCAAATGAGAAGAGAGGGAGGGTAGAAGGGAAAAATTCAGAAACAAGTTTTTTCTTTCAAAAATGACCAAATTTTGAAAACCTGTCAATTAATGATCAGCCGATATTACGGGTGAGAGGGGGAAAAATTTATATGGGGACTTTTAACTCAAAAATACACAACATACCTAGGTGTTTGAAAAAGTCCAAAAACAAAGGATTTGTATGAAAGTTGTTCAACTCTCCAACTATAGGGTACACCTATTAATAATGCAATCATTGCAATCCTATGTTTTTTTTTCTTTTTTAATTTAAAATTATGAAAACTTCAAATGGCCGAAAAATGTTGATTTAAAATTTTTTTATTGTGGTGGCAATTCTACGAGAGATCTATAACTCTGTGCCAAAGATAATAAAATTTCCTTAAATTCTATTGAAATTGAAAATTCTTCTAAAAAATGTCATAAGATGACCATAATTCTGAAAATAAAGAGGGTCGAAGGTCAAAAATAATTTTGTACTTTTTTTTACATCAAGGAAAGCTATCGAATGGGTTAAAACGAAAATCGCAGCATGGGGCTAATTTCGCCATTTTATCCGGATAGTTCCGTTGTCTGGGTTCAGGATAATTCAAGATGTTCGAAGTCTGTTTCGAATTCATCAAATAGCCGAACAACGGTAAAAATTTCGAAAAAAATCTGAATCTTGATTCGATTAATTCGATGAGAAAAATCATCGACGTGTAAAATTGAGGAAGTCGCTGACAAATATATACTAATTCAATTACAAAATATCTCTTTTCTGCCTTGAAAATGTAAATAGGCAACATAATCAGCGTTCAGGTTTCTTTCGCGAATGTCGACGAAATATTATATTGAGAATGTACACAACACAAAGATAGCGAACCTTGTTTATCGTATTGTTTTGCATTCTGAGCCTGACACGAGCTCTAACAAATGATAAACGAAAGCTTTAATTGTAAGCGTGAAATTCTGCTGAAAATCGCGTAGTACAATTGTGAAAAAAATTTATTACGCGTAGGTACCTAGTTCGAGTCGACGAGTGGAAAATTAAATGAAAGATTATAATACGCATCGAGGAGAAAAAAGTTGTGAATTTCTATTCAATTTGGGAAGAACGTGGCGATATTGAAACACGTGCCATTATTCGAAGAAAAAAAATCCAATTCAAGTGGAGATAACGACTCTGAAAGATTTCTCTGTATAATGTACCATCGATGGAAATTTATAATATGTACCTCGCATACGTGGGGGAAAAAAGAGAAAAAAAGTGGTAAAAATTCACATCATTAGTATACCTATAAAGTACATGTGAGGCGAATTATATTCCGTACACGAGATGATGTGTAAGAAAATACACCGAATGAATAAAGAAACGGATGAAAAAAAAAAAATTGAAAAAATCTTCGGTAATGAAGATAATACCAGACCAACGTGTAGATAATGATAATATCCAAATGAAATTACACCTCGAATGATGATTGAAATCGAGGATGCGAAAATTCTCCAATCTACGTTGAATTCAGCTGAAAATTTCGCCGAAATATCCGGAATTTATTGAAGTCGACCTTTTCGTCGATTTATATTTCCGCGATGGTTTTTTTCCCCATAGCCGGCTGTAAGAATTCGTTTTCGCGCAATTTCGATGTCTTGTTTCGTAGCACATATTTTCTTTATATGAGTGCGAAATTCGATTTACGTCTTTATTTATTTTTTGTTTCGTGATTAATTTCTCGGTATTTTAGGTTATTTCTTTTTTCATTTTACCCTCTTTGCTGGTGTCGATGTATACAATGCTGGTGATAAACGATACCGGAATTAGAGAGGATTTTTTTTATGATGCGGTGGAAATAAATGAATATTTCAGTTGATACGTATTACGTACGTCATTTTGATTTCGTGTATTTTTTTTATCCGATTTGCGAGGCTGAAGAAATCAAATCTTGGGAATTCGCGTATCAGCGGATTTTCTGGAACTGGGTTGCGGAGATGGTACGATTTTCGAGTATTTTGTTTTTTCCTATTGGATTGGTGGGTTTATTGTTTTTCGGGATTTGATTTTTCTATTGTTTTAGTGGGCGAACAATTATTGGGGAAGTATTTAAGGGGTTTTTGTAACCAATATAATTGATTTCGATGGGAAATCTAAATATTTGCCATGTCTCAGATGGCCATCCTTCTGAACCAATTCAAATGTGTTGAAGAAATGTCAACTTTTTTGCTGGAGGCTCCAAATCGACTCAAAATTGAACATAATGGCATTCGATGGGGGGGGGGGGTCGATTCTAGACTTATTCACGGACAGCAATTTTAATCATTTCTAAAATTCGACAAAAATTGAAAAATCAAGTGGGACAGTTTAAAATGAGATTATTTGGACTGAATGAGAAAATGACAGATACTTTTTCAGTGGGCAAAATTTTAGCTCGATCGAGACCGTTTTTACAAAATACATATTTCATTTTCAATGTTTTTGAAATATATATCATGTCGATATTGCGTTGTCGATAATCAATGATGCGAAATCGATTTTTATAAATGATTTCTTAGGATAGATATTTTAGAAGTTAATGTGATAAAAAATCGATATTTTTTTCAGCGTTAGAATCGTTAGATAAATATTTCTACGATCGATGATTTTCATTTTCGATATTTCCTAAAAATCAATTTTTTCAAAATCAATGTTTGATTATCGATTCTTTTTCACTGTCGATATTTTTTTCAACTTTTTTTTGTTGATATTTTTGATTACTTATCGATATTTTCAAAAACTATTCGTTTGACTATCGATATTTTCATAATCGATATGTGTGATTATCAATATTTTCATAATCGATGTGTTGTTTATCGAATATCGATATTTTCATACTTAATCGATATGTTGATTATCGATATTTTCATAATCGATATGTTGATTATCGGTATTTTCATTATCGATATGTTGATTATCGATATTTTCATAATCGATGTGTAATTACTGATTATCGATATTTTCATAATCGATGTGTGATTATCGATATGTTCATAATCGATGTGTGATTATCGATATTTTCATAATCGATGTGTGATTATCGATATTTTCATAATCGATATGCTGATGATCGATATGTTGATTATCGATATTTTCATAATCGATGTGTAATTATCGATATGTTCATTATCGATGTGTAATTATCGATATTTTCATAATCGATCTGCTGATAATCGATATGTTGATAATCGATATGTTGATAATCGATGTGTGATTATCGATATTTTCATAATCGATATGTTGATAATCGATATGTTGATTATTGATGTTTTCATAATCGATATGTTGATTATCGATATTTTCATAATCGATATGTGTGATTATCGAGATTTTCATAATCGATATGTGTGATTATCGATATTTTTCACTGTCAATATATTCAAAATCAATATGTTTGATTATCGATACTTTTATAAACGATGTTTTGCTTAAAAATTTCAAAATCTATTTAAATTTTTATTTCTAATCATCGATATTTTTACAACAATCAGTATTTTTGATGGTCTTTACATTCATAGACGCTAAAATCAATTTTTATGGTTGATATTTTTATAAACAATACTTTTCATTCTCAATATTTTTGATCATCGATATTTTCATATTTCATATTTTCGATGATCGATATTTTCAAAATTTTTGTAGTATCAATAGAAGTAGGTATTCCATGTACATAGACATACCTGAAGCAATTTTGAACAATGCACTAATAATCCTAAAAAAATAACCTTGGCCTTCAAGAAAATTTCACTTTAGATTGTTCGCATCTCATTTCAACTAAATTTTGAATTTTCACCTCTTCTACTCATCTCACTCAAAAAAATTCATTCTCATCTACTTCCACATCTTTTGCCAAAATTTTCAGAACCAATTGAAAATTTAATCCATCATAGCGGTAAATTCAAGAGCTGGAATTTTTTTTTCGCATATCTTACCCTAAATTGTTTTCAACTTCACCGCGTTACGAGTTATTTAAGTACCAGCGGTTAAAAAATTGCACGTTTTATAATCGAAAACGTTTGGATAAGAATAATGAGCGAAAAAGAAAAAGAAAACGAACAAGATTACCGGTTAAAAACTCGGGCGCGCGACAAAATAATAAAAGAATTTTTCGCTTCTCGAACGGAAATGAAGTTCACTTCCTGCTAGTTGCAAAAACGATTTTATTTCGCGACTTATCGAAATAAAGGGATGGTTGCAGGGTTTACCATTAGGGGAGGGTAGAAATCTCTAGAGAATGTGTATCTACTTTTTAGTTCCGATATGAAATATTTTTCTTATTTCCATGTTTTTTCTTTAAACAATTTTTTCCATTACATTTTCTTTCATGTTTTTGCTGCGCATTTCATTTCGCGTAAAACATTCGAATGATGTACAATTCGCCTATACAGGGTGTCCCGTCTCAATATGGACGCCCCTTAGCCAGTAATACTACAACTCATGCTGAGTCGATGTAAGTAGGTTTGCCTACCTTTGGGATTGAAGGGGCAGAATTATGCACTTCAAAAAATTTTTCGTTTCAAATTTTGGTTGGCGTTTTTAATCGAGCGTAACTCAACAACCAAGAGAGGTAGGAAGTTGCGCTTTGCAGCAACGGATAGCCCACATTCTCTAGAATTTTTCTATGTGATTGATAATTTTGGTTGGTGAATTAGGGTGGGTGTACCGGGCCAATAATTCAAAAAAAACGTTTAAAAAAGTTGATAATTTTTTCTATTTTCGTGAATAACTAAAAAAGTTGTCCTCTTCAGCTACCATTATTAGTAGTGTTTCTAGAAGAAAAAACCCCGATCTTTTCGATGGCGCAAACCCCACTCCTCTATCTTGTTCGAATCAAAAGTTAGAAGCCTTTAATTTTGAAAAAAACACGCGAAAAATCTAACTTTTTTAATTTTTCAAATTTCAAAAAATTCTATCTTTGCAACAAAACGAGATAGAGGGATGAGGTTTGCAGCATTGAATTAAGCAAGTATTACCCTACACAGCGTAATGAATAATGGACTTTAATTTTACAAATACAAATTTTTTATAAAAAAATTTCAAAAAATTTTTTGACCAAAAAATTTTTTATTGAAGAATTAAATGATATTATTAAAATTTTGCGTAGTGTTATACTAGACTAATTCAACGCTGCAAACCCCATCCCTCTATCTCATTTTGTTGCAAAGATAGAATTTTTTGAAATTTGAAAAATTAAAAAAGTTAGATTTTTCGCGTGTTTTTTTCAAAATTAAAGGCTTCTAACTTTTGATTCGAACAAGATAGAGGAGTGGGGTTTGCGCCATCGAAAAGATCGGGGTTTTTTCTTCTAGAAACACTACTAATAATGGTAGCTGAAGAGGACAACTTTTTTAGTTATTCACAAAAATAGAAAAAATTATCAACTTTTTTAAACGTTTTTTTTGAATTATTGGCCCGGTACACCCACCCTAATTCACCAACAAAAATTATCAATCGCATAGAAAAATTCTAGAAAATGTGGGCTATCCGTTGCTGCAAAGCGCAACTTCCTACCTCTCTTGGTTGTTGAGTTACGCTCGATTAAAAACGCCAACCAAAATTTGAAACGAAAAATTTTTCGAAGTGCATAATTCTGCCCCTTCAATCCCAAAGGTAGGCAAACCTACTTACATCGACTCAGCATGAGTTGTAGTATTACTGGCTAAGGGGCGTCCATATTGAGACGGGACACCCTGTATAAGTACGAATACGCGTGCGACTGTGTGTGCGTGATAACGCGTTTCACTAAAACATTGTGTATACAGAAACAGACATAGACATCCCAAGCGGATTGAGGAGAATCGGCTGCATATACGGCGCGAAATAAAATCCCGCCTAACGCGTTCATCGAAATAGAGCTGAAATTTTGTATCTCTAATATTTCGCAAATGCGAATTTATATGTGTACAAACTCCAATGCAGCGAAGCGGTAATGAAACGGAGTTTCGCGTTTAGACGCGGATGTTACATGCGCGAGAAATTTATCCGCCGAAATATCGTCCTTTTATTGTACGTTGGAGTGAAATTTTCAATTTTTAATGCTGGTAATTTTCAATACTCGGTGTAGAAATTTCCATCGTAAATTTAATTCGAACGTATTGTTATCGCGTTAAATTGTAAAATAAAGACCGGCGTAAAAACCCAATTGTCTATAAATTCTACGAAAACCACAATAAACGAATGGCAAATACATTTAATAAACGTTGGAAATGAAACGCGAAATTATGTAGGTATCGAGGCGAAAGGGAAAATTTCCCAGCGAATATGTTTCCATCGGGGTTATTTTTACAATTCCAGTGTATCGCTTTTGAATGGAAATCTTATTACTTTAATTTTTTGATTGGTTAAATGGAATGGAAACGGGTTTGGGCGATGCTCTCGATTCAGACTGTAGCATGCGAATTTACTGGATGTTATTTACCATATTTTCATTTCGATTTTAAAGCGATAATTTTATTTGGAGGGAATATTTATGATTATTACAGTGGATTGCAGAGAGAGATAGTGAAAGAAAGGTCACTTTTTAGCCTTGAAAACTTGACCTAACTCAAGTCGTTTTCCACCATGAATATTGGTATTTTTTAATTTATTTCCGATGTAGTTGCGGTATTGATTATGTGAACTGAAACTAAAATTTCTAATGCTGAATTGGTTTTGGTTGGTTAAATAAATGAATTAACCTTCAACGAGCAATGTATAGCCTCCAGAAAATAACTGAGTTGTATGGGATGAGATTATCAACTCAGAAAACGAAAGTGACGACAATTGAAGGGAAAACCCCTGTGCACAGCATGATCATCATCAATGGAAACATAATCCGGGACATTCAGAATCATTTCGGTCAACGAGCATTCGACTCTTTTCTACATCTCATCAGCATCTGAAAGAGGGAAACTGGAGAGTGATGAAATAAACAGTTTCAGATTTTGTCATCTTTTGTATTCTAAATGATTGAATTTGTATAAATTATTTAAAAATATTCAATAATTTGTATTAATTCAGTCATTCATAGTACAAAAGACGACAAAATCTGGAACTGTTCATTTTGTCTCTCTCCAGTTTCTCTCTTTCAGATACTGATAAGATGTAGAAAAGAGTAGGCTTGTGACGTTTGTTCAAAAAGTGAACAAAAGTTCAACAAAAATGAACTGGACGAATTGAAAAAGAACTGAATGTGAATGGTGAATGATTGAAAATGAAAAAAAGAATGAACAAAATGAATGAACGAGTTTTTGAAAAAGAACTGAATGTGAATGGTAAATGGTTGAAAAATGAAAAAGGAACAAACTAATTGAACAAACGAGGTTTTCTAAAAGAAACTGAACATGAACGACTAAAAAAAAATGTGAACGAAATGAAGGAATGAGGTTTCTGAAAATGAACTGACTGTGGAAAAGTGACAAACACTTTGAAAACTACGTTTTGTTAAATTAAAACTAGCAAAAAAATGTTGATATACTTGTTGTTCTCTCTAATTTTAAAAAAAATCTATAAAAAACAAAAATAATTTTTTCATCAAAAAACTAAAAAATCATCTAGACGAAAGAACGGCTATTCAAAAAATAAACTGAACGTGAACTGAATAAAATGAACAAACGATCCATTTACAAAAACGAATATTTTTTTTATAAATACATAATTTTTTTGTGTTCTTTTTTCATGGTGTTTTTTGGTTATAGTCTGTTTTTTATAAAAGTTCTAAATTTTTTCTATTACCTAATTATTTTTTATTATAATTCGATTTTTTTTTGTCAAAATTTGATATATTTTTTGTCAAAATTTAATACTTTTTGTCAAAATTTGACATTTTTTGTCAAAATTTCATGGTTTTTTGTCAAGATTTGATGTTTACAGTTGAATTGATCTCAGCCTTCCCTCATTTATGGCTGAAAAAAGAAAAAAAAATCGTTTCCTCAAACAACTCTGGAGAATGGAGTTTCGCAAAGTTGGAATCTGATCTATTTTTATGTGCCTTTGAAGGAACTTCTTTGAGCCACATTTTGAATGAAGTACTTATCACTCATCAGGGTTCCAAAAATTTATCAAAAAAGTGAATCGATTTACAATAATTATTTTATATACCTTCTTCTTTCATTAAGAATCCTGATTTACAGACAATTTTATTCTCAAAAAAGGAATCTATCAAAAAGCTATCAACAGCGGTACTGAAAATCGAAAAAGGACTTCTGAAAATTTTTGTATTTCATATCATTTTTCAAAGTTTAAAGTTAGCAACCGAACATTAATTTTTAAAAACTTTTTTTTTAATTTCTCAATTTTTTTTGAATATATATACTTGGCATAATTTTTAAAGTAAATGAGGAGAAGCAAACGCTGATTCAGATGGTAACATTTTTACTAAGACTTTTTTAGAACTACACCAAATTTCCTCGCAATGATACTTTTCAATTTCATTCGGCAAAAAACACACTTTGCCTTTTTTTCATTCTTGAAAATCTCACGTATTTACAAACCATCATGTAGAAATTTTACGAGATTAAATGATTCCAATGACATCTTTCTTTACAAAAAAAAAAAGGAGAAGAATTTACACGTGTAATAGTAATTTATTCAGTGCATTGCCATCGTACACACGAATCAAACCTACCTACTCATTTACCCCATCGAAATGTCATTTTTTTCCAGTTATTCACACCTCAACGCGCCTACTTTCAAATCACCTGCGCGAATTTTTCAGCAAATATTAATCATTCGCAATGAATAGTTATTTTTGAAACACGTTAAGAAAAGCATTCGAGCGGTAAAAAGTTTTTTAATTTATATTTAAATGAATAAAAACTAATTAACATAGCGCAATGTGAACTTGGAACTTTCACCAAAGTTGGGTACCATAATCGGTAAAGTATTCATTCGAGAGTAATTATTTTTGAACATTTCTTCGAATTTGTCTTCGAGCTAAGAAATTTTTAATTTTTTTTCAAACAAAACTATACCTACAAGGAACTTTAGAATAAATTGAATATTCAAACGGAATCGAAAAGAAAGCATTTTGTTCCTACATTTCAATTTCGTTCACGAGTTTATTCGTATGATAACTAAATCACAAAATAGCTTATTAAAAGGGTTGAAAGTTGAAATTCATGGAAAACCCCTATAAAAAGATATATCGTGATGAACTTTCAACATTTCAAGATTTCGTTCCCATTTCGTTTGGTAAGTTCAGGTGCTTCGAAGACGAAAACTTTCCATCTACGAAATGGAAATAACGAAAAAAATTCCATTTGGCTGGATGCCCCGTGATACAGAATTTTATAACGACTGCTATTGATCTAAAATTCGAAAAAAATTCGCTAAAGCCATGAAAGAAAATTTAGTTTTAGAAAAACGTTCCATCTGATAATCGAGATAGAATAACACGTTAAAAAATCAATTATTTCAATTACTCGAAAAACACCAGATAAAAGATTCGAATTGACAACTGAACATCGTCACGATAATTTATCCATAAGAACTGTACTCGAACATCTTTTCTAGCCGAAAATTTACCCCTCGTGAGAAAAAAAAATGCTATACCAATAAAAAATGCCTTCACATACATTTACATCAAAATAAGATATTCCTCGGAGGATATTTATTTAGAATTTTTGTAAATTCAAAATAAACCAGCATAGAGTTATTCAATTTGCATTTCCAAGTCATAAAAAATTTCATATCAAATCGAAGATGGGTTGAAAATTTAAATTTTTTAGAACTTATTGATTCATTTATAAAGCTTTTCAATATTGTTGGAATAATGGCCTCTTTTTTTTTCGGCATTCGACGAACACACTTACGTTGTTCATATACATGCAAAAACATAAATGCAAAATATGACATTACACGTATTACGCATACATTTTTATAGGATATTTTACCTCGAGGGAAAACCCCATATCGTTACACACTCAGATAATATAATTTCGCAGCTTCCAATCAAAACGATACGTACGAATTTCGCAATTATTCGTTTCACGAAGGTTTCAGAATAAAGCGAAAATTTCCGAACCCTCTAGACAGAGAGAATCGCAAGTTAGTTTAAAATTAATTTCTTTTCTTATCCACAAACGTAGATATTAGATTTAGAAGGGTATAATTTTTTGCCAAAAACGTGTCCTGCATATTGATACCGTCGGGGTAGAAATTTTATAGATACTCGGCGTGATATTCAATATGATAGCTTAACGTTTTTCAAATTCCTTCGAGGCTATGCAGAAAGCTGATGAAGAAAGCCAATCGTGATTTGAATCTGCACGAAAAAAAGATTACTTTTATCCGTTTTCGTATCTACGTTCAGGTCTGTCACGAATCGTATTTTTAGTCGTTTTCTTTAAATGTTTGTTTCAAATCCGACGTTTTTTTTGTGGGCTTCAACTTTAAATCCGACGACCTAGGGATTTGCTTCCTTTACCGTACCGTTCTATGCAAGACAATCCGAATGTTTAAACGGTTTTGGTTAAAATTAGGTACCTATTTGTTCGTTCGTGTTCGTCATTAAGGTACCGACTACCTACCTATGTAAGCATAGATGTCCTTTTGATTCGGTAAAGAATATTTTATAAATACGGCGGGTCAAGTGAATTGTATACGAGAATAATGTCGAAGAATATTTTCGTCGAAGTGGTTTTTTTTTCTATACCTTTGAGCGCAAAATCGGATTAAAATTGCCCTATCTTGGGCTTATACCCGGCTTACTTAGAATAGTGCTTCGAAAGAAAAAAAAGGGGTATAAATGTTTTTAAGCTGAAGTTTTTGTCTTTCGAGTCTATTTGAACCATTTGAAAAAGCTTCACGACTGACAACCAATTAAAAAACGCTTTTAAAATGGTAATTTCCAGTTCTGGAAAAAAGAAAAAGAATGGAGGTTTCTTAAATAATAATAATAATAATAATAATAATAAAAAAAACACTACAGGAAAAGAATTGATTCATGAACCATAAGAACATCAGACAATCCTTTATTACATTATAATTTATACTCCTGCTTTGCAACCATTTTACAAAACTAAAATTTTTTTTCATCCAGGCTCTGCAAACTTGGTTCATGGATGAATAGCTAAAAAAGCGATGCCTCAGATTCAAATGAAAAAGATCAAAATTTGAATCAAAATGAAAATGATCTGGCAAATAATGTCAAAATTAGAAAATTTACGATGATTTATCGTCATTATTAAAATACGTATTTACAATAAGCTGGCATAATTACTGAAATTTTACGGTAATTTACCGTAATTACCGAAACATTTACGGCAATTTACCGTAATTACCGAAACATTTGTCGTAATTTACCGTAATTACCAAAACATTTACGGTAATTTTCCGTAATTACCAAAACGTTTACGGTAATTTACCGTAATTACCAACACATTTACGGTAATTTACCGTAATTACCGAAACATTTGTGGTAATTTACCGTTATTACCGAAACATTTACGGTAATTTACCGTAATTATTTTAATATTTGCAGTAATTTACCGTAATTATTTTAATATTTACAGTAATTTACCGTAATTATTGAAGTATTTACGGTCATTTACCGTAATTATTGGAATATTCGCGGTAATTTATCGTAATTATTAGAATATTCACGATAATTCACCATAATTACTGAAATATGTTTTCAATATGGTGTCTAACCAGCATGAAAATTATGAAAATACCATGAATTTTCATTTTCTCAATCCAGTACCTAGACATCAGAATATTGTTTGAAGTCGCTAGAGTCAATTTTTTTTTAATTTAAAGTTCTGAATTTTTTCTGCCAGGCATATGAATTCAAGAGTTGAATCGCAAAAAAAAAAAAAAAAAAAAAGGTTTTGACCTTGGTTTCTGCAATTTTAAACTTAGTCCCTCTCTTTTTCCATTTTCCTTTGCAGACTCAGCTCTCATTTAAAAACTGTAAATTACACCAAAAGGTTTCCCATTACCACGAAAAATTCCAACTCTCGGAGAAGTTCACTCGACAAACGAGTAATTTTCAAAAATAGATTAAATTTCTTCCATTGTCTGCTTTCGCCTCTTCTGCCCCTGCGTACTGTGGTTAGGCAAACTATCATACTACCTCAAAGAATCACCACTTTGTTCGAAATAAATGTCAAAAAAATCGCCTTTTTATCAAAGATTCCTGCTCGTGTACGTTGTTACACTTACGTGGGGGGTATCAAATGAGTAAAATAAAAGTGAATGAAAAAATACCTAAACTGGAAGAGACTTCACTTGGAAAATATTCGAAGAATTCTGAAATAAAAATTACTTTAGTTTATATTAAAGAAAAAATTAGCTTTCCAAAGATGCCTTCGTATTACCAACCAATAATAAAAAAAGTTGCGACGAGAGGCGAAAAGAAACTTGCAAAGTTGTAGGTTTTGTCAAGATTAAAATAGAATGGAGCTAAAAACAGCAACTTAATCTGCGTTCATTTTGTAAAACTTGAAAAGCCAGGTTTTTTTCTCCTGTCTATTGGTAAGAGTTTGTTCTTTCGCTTTGTCATTATCTTTACCTTCTTTTTTTTTTCGACAGTAAAACTTGAAACCACGTTGTATAGTAATTGTTATATAGTGAATAATACTTTGTTTTTTTGCGTTATGTCCTTCATAATTTTAAATGAAAAAAGGAATTCAGTTAAATACGAGTACAACTTTCTCTTGTTTTAGTTTTTTTCCCGCCTGTTCAACGCGACGAATAATTTTCGCGTCCGAAATTGATAAAAGGAGTTAATTTTGCGTAAGATGAAGCTACAACGTGTTTTTCGGTATCGAATTCTTAATGTAGTTTTTTTCCACTTTCGCAATGACTCGTATTTTTCTATATGGAAACGAATATACGTAAAAGTTGTAATGTAAAGTACAACGATGCAAATATTAATTATACAAAAAGCCTTCGACAAATCAACGGGGTATTTTTTAATTAAAACTAATTTGAAAGTTTCTTTGGTATGTTTTTAATCAGATAAAGCTTTAAACCACGAACGCGCTTTTGAAAATGGTATTATTCGATTGTTTACAAAAAGCTGTTATTCTTTTTTTGCGTTAAATGCTTGAATAAATTTAATTAAAATTTCACTTCATTTGAAAAAGAACAACCTCGCTAGCGAAAAGTTGCACCCAACAATAGGGAAATCGTTCTAAGTGTAAATAATTCTTTTAGCGAAGAATGTATGTGCAGTGTGTGAACAACCAACGCACTATCTGTTGTGCATACACAAAGTGCCAAAGCAACACGAAGTGCTAACCCACTCTGTGTCATGGCTTCATGATTTAGGAGTTTGTGGTGCTTTGTTTTGATTCACATATGGACGAAATGCAGACAAACATGCGAAACATACCCAGAAATTACGTAAGTGAGGGACTAAATTTATGATGGGGGGGGGGGGTTGAATTTCGTGAAAAATTTTTAGTAATCGGTTTTTCCAGTAGCGTTGTCAAGGAATTTTCAATAAATTGATAGATTTGGGTGATGAAAGATTCAAAAAATTTTAGAATTTTTTAGAATAAACAATCAATTTTTAAAATCTGATTGGTCATTGAGTCAAAAATTCAATTGATTTTTTCTGAAAAATTGAGAATGGGCTGAGAAATTAGTAGTTTTGGACTGAGAGTAGTAAAAAATCACCGATTTTCGTTGAATGTTGTTTCACTAATTTCAAGAGAAATGAATTTCACTAAATTTAACTGGTTAGAATTTAGAGTACATAATAAATAAATTCAGGAAGTAGATTGATTAAAAGATTCAAAGGTGCATGGAAATGTGGTAAAGATGTGGGGAATTCTTTTCGACCTTTCGAAGGTGAGATGACCCCTGAGGTAAAAATCATTTTTACAAATCAGCATATTTTTCCGGGTGTATTCGGATGACCTTGAGACGAACATTTTTTTATAAAATTATTTCATGATTTTTTTAAAAATTTTTGTAGGGTGAGATGACCTCTTTAGAGATGAGGAGAATTTTCTCGAATTACCACACACTTTTTCCAGACGTAAGATGAACTTTATGGTGAAATTTATTTTTACAAATCATCTCGTGTTTTTTTTTCGAGTTTTGAAAATGAGATGAGAAGATGACCTTTGAGATGAAAATCATTTTCACAGATTGTTTCATCCTTTTTTTTAGGTTTTCATGATGCGATGACCTCTGAGGTAAAAATCATATTCACAAATCATTCCATGATTTTTTCGGGTGTGGAATTGAGACGAAATTTTTTAGATAAAATTATTCCGCGATTATTTAAAAAATTTTCTAGGGTGAGATGACCTTTGGAGATGAAAAGAATTTTCAAAATGATCGTGTTTTTTTCGAGTTTTGAAAATGAGATGACCTTTGAGATGAAAATAATTTACACAAATCATCCTATGAAATTCCCTGACTTGAGATGGCTTTGGAATTATGTTGATGGAAGCACTCAATACTTGAAAATTGAAACAGATACAAAAACAGATGGCAGCAATTTTTTGAAAAATTTTATTTTAAAAGCGATAAAAAATATAATTTATTTCAAATTTAAACTGACAAACCTTCTTTTTTTCTATTTTTTGAAAAACTTTTGATGTTATTGTTTCAAAAGGACAAGAGGCTTGAGTGCCCCTTCTTAAGCTCGGAAAGATGCAATTTTTTGCTCTTCAAACAATATTTTTTCAAAAAATTTCCACCTTCACTTCGTTCGGACAGTATTTTAATCATTTTTATTCTAAAATTCAATAATTTTTGATTGATTTTTCAGTCAAAAATCACAAATTCCTCGATAAATTCCCCGTTTGTCAGAAAAAATTGATGATTTTTGACTAAAATATCAGCGAAAAATGATGTCCTAGTTTGAAATTTGACCCCCCCCCCCATTTTTTCTCGAATTCTCAGCTCTTTCCTTAATCAATTTCTGAGTGCGTTCTCAGCATAATTCGCCTCAGCACTTTGTTCGTGCAGGAAATGAGTTGATATTTTGTTTTGTCCTTAGGTATACTTGAAGTGCGTATGGTAAGATGCTGCGATTTTCAATTTTTTTTGTTTAGAATTTTGAAGGGGTTGCACTTAGGACCTCAAAAAGTGCATTTTCCGAATCATTGAATGTTTTTCAAATAAATTTTTCTACTTTTTGTTATTTTTGCAAATGGACTTTTTTATGAGTATTAAAAATCAGAAAGGAATTTTTGATTTCTTTTTATTGGGGGGGGGGGTCACATAATTTTTAAAAAAATATTTTGGAAGCGAATACAAAAATAATTCGTACCCTTAGGCTTTAGATTGTTGAATGACGTTGATGCAAGAAAATTCGAGCGGACTCCCTTCCCCAAAAAAATGGAATTGATGATTGTCCTACGTCCATCTGTAGTAAAAATAAAGCTCACGTAATCAATAAAAGCCTGTGTAAAAATATATCTAAAAATAGAATCCCTTCCTCTCCCCTCCTCTTCCCCCCAAAAATACAAACAAATTCAATTTTTTCTGAATTTTAAATATTGAAACTTTAGTTTTTATTGATGAGGAGAGGGGAGGGGTTGAACATGGACCAAAAAATTCAACTGTTTTACTGTTTCTTTTTAATCTTTTCACCACTAGGTATTTGTTGAAAATCGTTGCTGCAATATCAGCATCTATCTTGCATTTCTATTGCGAAATTGAAAAATAAAAAACTTGTAGAATATCAGAACGATAATAATTACAGCAGAGAAAGACGTAACCGTAGAGAAAAGTTATGATACGTCAGTTGGCTAATATTTTTCGGTATTAACTTGTTCATTTTTTGATAAAGTGGTTAAACATCAACATAGTTGGGTATTGATCAAAGTTTTCCGGTGAAGAATTCCTTTAATTTATCATAAAACAAGGGGTACTTTAAAAGAGGGAAAAAGTGTTCACAGATAGAATACGGTTATCACACTTTTGATGGATTAAAGTTACGTTTCTTGAAGGAAGTTTAGCCTCGGTATAATGCAATCGTCGGGTTATCCAATATTTTAGAATCCTTTTTTGGTACAGTTGAAGTATCCCTCGATTTACACTTACCCAAAAATAAGACAATATCAACGCGCGCGGTCGACTCGCTGGTAAATAAATCACAACTTTCAATAAAAACACCGTTTTCGGGAGTCTCTCGGCCAATGTAATATATTGCCTTTATATCCTGTTTTATGGTTGGCTTTTATTTTTAATTTTAAAAAACCATAAATATCGGTGAAATATTAATATAAAAAATAATACAATTTTCACTCCCGTTTTTATTGTACATAAAATATCGTATGTGCCCGTGGTAGAAATTGCATTGCAAAAAATTTATAGGGAAAAAATTACCTCTGCGGTGGGAAAAATTGCACCGTTTGTTGAACATTCGCCCGGTGGTAATTTCACAATTTATATACGAACGTGATTTCGCACGTCGGATCCCAAAGTCGTACAGAGGCAAGAGAACGATTCAAAGTTGAAAATTCCCATCATTTTGTGTAGCCTTTCCTCGACTGGTAGTTCTGCTGTGAAGTACGCGGTTTAAATTGCGGCCTGTCTGTCGATATCAGCATCAGTATTCACCTCGTTTGTGTTTAGTTTACCCGTCCTGGCGGTATTTACAAGAAAAACGAACCATTTAACAAGTTTTAGTTGCAAATGACAGTATATAAGCTTTATCTTGCGACGATTAAAGCAACGGTTGCGGCGTCGCTGCGAACAAAGAATTTTTAAAAGAACCTGAACGTTGAGCCGTAGAAAAAGGGATCATTTTAGGGAAATATTTCCAACCAACCCCGTGTTATGAAAGTTTATGTACTTAAGCGCAGATATACTTTTATATTTCACATTTAACAATTATTATTGTCGTAAATGCTTCGTCGGCTTACCAATTTCCGAAATAAATTGTATCCGTCATAACGTTGTAATCAGGTACTTTTGTTAGTTACTCAGCGCGTTAATTTATCAGTCAACATCTTTACTTTCGTGTTATAATACGAAGGCACCCTCTTGAAAACATTTTGTTCGCCGAACAAGGGATTTTAAAACTGACAAAATAACATAAGTCTTAATAATGGCGAAATTTATTGTTTGAAAATTTTCGGCGTTCGGCTGGATTTATGTACTTATTATTTTCTGCCAACTATACCCGGGCTGTGGAAATACCCGTTTCGTAATTCTTTTTTTGGATTTCGGATACGTCGAGAGGGTTGCTGTGGAAATTGTAGGTTCGGGACTGTGTTCCATATCGATGCTAATCCAGCTATGTGAGCTATTCCGAAAGTAATTAGATCTTGTGATTTTGACTTTTGAAGGGGTGAAGTTGTTCGACATCGTGTGGGTTCGATGCGCCGAGTAGGCGAATTTTGTGTACTGGTAGCTTAGTTTCTGGTGCTAAATTGAGCAGTGTTTTGCTGGATTTTTGAATTTTAAATGAATGTTTGTTTCATTTTTAGAAAATCAGGGCATATCAATTTTTACAGATGAAGGGGTCAGATGTGTTGGTTTTCGACTTTTCAATTCTCTTGTTTGTGATCATACGATTAATTTTCTTTCAATTTTTTTTTCCAAAAATTCCAGAGTAAGTGGAAAATTTGTTATCAGCAGTAGACACTTTCTGATCAAAAATTGTGTAAAATGTTTCTCTTTTAGTTTTTTATTTTTAAATTATCGGTTGGGGGTTCGTTTAATTTTCTCAGACCACCCAGATTATTGATTTTGCAGTTATGAGGTTTCTCGTCGAAATTCACTCGTTATGAATTCGTTTTCCGCGTAAAAAATTTCCCCTTGAAGTATCCTGATAGGCAAAATTTTTGACAGTTCTGTAAACGTTCGAATTATTGTATTAATGAAGACTTGAAAAGGGTGGACCGGGGGGGGGGGATGAAACCTGGTGCGATGTTAAGAGTGGCCGAGTGGGTGATTTAAAGTGAAGGTACATACCTATAAGTCTCGAAAAAACTTTGGAAGTAGGTATTGAAAAAAGAAAAAAAAAGTAAAAGCGTAAAAATTTTAGAGAATTGAAAAATATTAAAAAACCATGATGTCTGTATCTACTGGTAAAAAAAAACAAAAACAAAAAAGCATGAAAATTTCGGAAATAGCAAGAATTTTAATAATTTTTTCGGCAATAAAAAGGAGGAATTTCTTTGATATTTCTAAATCGAAGCATTCAAAAAGGGGGAGGGGTCTTTTTTGGGAGAATTTGAAGTAAGAAAAATCACCGGAAAATGTTGAGAAAATCCGAAAATAACACTAATAAAAAATTTCAAAAATTTTCAGTTATTTTGAAAAGTCTGGAATTTTAATGATTCAACTGCAAAAAATAAAGATTTTTTTCTTTCTTTCAGTATTTCAAGTCTAAGCATAAAAAAGGAGGGACGGGATGGGTAAAAAATTGAAAGCAAGAAAAAAGGTCTGAAAATGGTGAGAAAACTCTGCAAAATAGCAGAAATTTTCATTTTTCAGTTCCAAGTAAAAAATATTTCAAAAAATAAAATAATTTTTGGATTCAAGTATCTTGAGAAAATTATGAAAATTTTTACTCCTGAATATCGTTGGTGCAGATTTTCAGCTTTGAGTATGCGAACATTTTTCTCAAAAAGGCAAAAGTTCATTTTTCTATGTTTTTTAAATTTTAAGTATTCGAACTACTTTTAGTGCAAAAATCATTGATAATTACTGTCCACGAAAAAAGGAACCCTAGGAGTAAATTCGGGTTTTTGGAAAAAAAAAGATTTTTTTTGCAAAAAAACTTGAAGTTCTTGTAGAAAATGTCGATTTAAAAGCTCGTTTTGCATCCTAGGAACCTTGGGTGGGGTTTGAATTATTTCCTATAATGTCCCAAAATCGAAAAAAATAAGCTTTCGATAAAATGATTTTCTAAGTCCCTTTTTTTATGGACAGTCACGACAATATGTATGAATAATTTTCAAAACGTCAAGAAAGACCTTTGCTGGTGAAAATGATGAAACTGATGAAAAAGGCCTGCAAATTGACAAAGTGGAACAAATGAAAAAAGTGATGAAAATTTCTGCATTTTTCTTACAAATTAAATTTTTTTAAAATAATTATTATCGATGAAACTAAATTCAACTTTTTTCTTCATTTTTTTGAGCTTAAGAATTTTTTTAAAAATTTGAGCAGGTTTGGAAATATTTGAAATATTTTTTGCTGAAATAAATAGTAGGTATGAAAGGAGGAAGGGGGTGGAAAAAACTCGCGAAATTTTCTACCAAATTTCTAAAAAGATGCGGTATTCTCGAAAAATTCTCCAGAATTAATTCTACGAGGCAAATTTTTGCCTTTTTATGGTAATTTTATTTGAAAACTTTTTCTACTATACTGACTTTTGATTTTTAAAATTTTCATAAATTTTTAGTTTTATCATTTTTTTCGAAGTCTAAAATGAAAATGGGAGAATTTTAGACTCGAGTCCGAAACTTGATGTTTGAATGATTTTTTTGACGTCGAGTCTAAATTCGTGTTTTGACACCTTCGCCCTCCCTCCTCACCACCAAAAAACCGACCTTTAGCAGCATTTTATTTAATTCGATGCTACTTCATAACAATTTATTTGTGTACATTTGCGTAAATTTTTTGAAAAAAGATAGAACGTAGAAAATTTTCAGAGACAATAATGTCATTACTCATTATTGCAGCTCTTGAAAATATTGTTTTACTGACTATTTTAATCGTTTAATTTAATTTCGTTTCTGAATATAAAATCTCGAAGTTTATTATATTCAGCAACAATGTGTACGAAAATTTGAAAATTTATTCGCGTATTCCAAGCAGCAGTCGTCATTTTGAAAACAACTTGATGCGAGTGTTTTTGATTAAGACTGAATATGTTTCGTTATATTAAAATTAACAAAAACTAAACCGTAACAATGTCTTGTTACGAAATAACAGTATTTAAATTTGAAATGTTTACTGTGTTCGAGCATAAATATTATTCAGTTTCTACACCGCGTTGTACCAAGTTTAACAAATATACTCAGCTAGTATACGTATAATTATGTATTTTGAATTTTACTTAATTTACGACCAGCGCGGAACCCGAATACATTGTTTTTTAGCCTTTTAAAATTCGGTAAATTTTTGCATGTTTTTATCGAGTTAACGAAATGAATAGACACGGCTCGTTCAACGGTGGTCATGTCTTAATTAATTTTACATAAAAATTCAATATGCATTTCGAGTTCGCTTTCAAAAGGGAACAAAGTACTTACAATACGTAAGTAATTTCGTTCGAATATCTGAAACATTTCTCTGGCGGCGTCTTTTGTGTAATATTTTCGTGTACTTTGTCGAAAGAATAGAGAAATATATGCCTCCCTCGGAATAATGAATGAAATCAGATTTACTCGGGAAAAGAAAATTTTTTCTCTGGAAACAAAAATCGGTCTTGAACTCATTAATATACCTTTCTCGGAAAATATAATTAAAAGTTCCATCTTTATTAATTACTTTAAAATATAAACGAGGTCGATTTATGGTAAGGCAACACAGGGGTAATAATTTTACAACTTTGCCAACTTTAAAGGAGAAATTAAATGCGCCGCCTTTCGTTATTATTACACCTACACAACAATGCACATCTTGATCTTAAACATCGGGCTTTTTAAATTTCATTTCGTCGGAATAAAATTACAAATGATTACTGATTAGCATAGTTGTGAAAATATGGAAACGTGGATGCTTTTGTGATGCAGCACCGAGGCTAATTTTATTTCAAGAATAACTTGAAAATATTGAAACTTTTGTAGCTGTGTGAGGGGTTCTCGTTTCCTTCGGCTGGTTCGTGCGAAATGACGATGATTTTTGGTCTCTAATAAGGCCCCTTGTGATTTACACCTTATTATGTGGGTATTTAAGCTGGGGGAGGAATGAAATGAGAAGCGAATAATTCGTAGTCTGAAATCACTTCTCTTACGGGGGGTAAAAAATGAGAGGTAGAACTACAGGGAAATAGACGGAAGTATAAACAAATTATCAACATGTAAATTAGATTTTTATCTACGCGCCTTACTTCAAATAAATTACTCGCCTATTGCATGCGAATGTCATTCACCAAGTATAATACATTACATTAGGTAATCACAGGATCTAGTTCGTTTATGTAACTACATGTAGAACTTCTAAATTAACGTTAATACTTTTCTTACTCGGCGTGGGTTGAAATGGGGTTGAAAATCAAACACCTAAATGTTTGGTACGTACGAAAATTGTATATTTTACATTTGTGATTTTTATTCATTTTAAAAAAAAAATTTCAATGGAAAAATTGGATTCTTTTTTAAAATTTTTGTTGATTATAAATTACCTATTGATTATGAATAATTAATTATGTGTTATATTTTCGACGTTTTCTAAATTAAATTTCAATTTTTTCCATGTTTTTGGCTAATTTGCTAAAGTTTGTTGGATTTTTGTCCTATTTTTGATTGATTTTGAAACAATTTTTGTAGAATTTGGCGATCTTTTCTGATTGATTTTGACACATTTATCAAATTTTGTCGTATTTTCCAGTATTGCTGAATTTTTGGTGTTCTGATTTTTCAAGAAAATTTTTGTTTTTGACAAGAATTTTGTCAAATTTGGTGTTATGTCTGAAAATCTGAATAATTTTGCATGTTTTCATGAGTTTGTATTGCAAAAATTGATTAAAATAATACTTTCTTTGTAAAACTGTATTTTTTTATAATCAATTTTGAAGTATTTTTAATTTGAAAGTATTATTCACTTGGTTACCCCCTACCTAGAAACATTTTATTTATAAAATATCCAGTTTTTCTATTTCAAATGCATGTTTTAATGTCTGATTTTGACGTTTGAATGTTTTTCCTCCCAAATTTCACATTTAAGCTCAACTGAGAAAATTTAGGATCAAATTAAAGATGAAGGAGGGAAATGGGATAACCCGATTCTACAAATAAAATCAGGGCGTGCACTGGTATGAAAATAGTGCGAAAATACGAAAATGATACAATTTTGGCTGATAAGGTGCCAGAATCCAAAAATGATTCAAAATTCGATTATAAATTTTTGATCCCGGGAGGGGGGGAGTTCTATATCCAGGCTCATACGTTTCAATTTTTTTAAAATTTCATAAGATCTGACCATTTTTTTTGAAATTAAAATTTTCTTTCAAAAAATATGATTTTTTTTACCGAAGATTTTTAAAGAATTAACTTGATGCGGTTTTTTTGGGGGAGAAGGGGGATTTGAACAGTGAAAAATGTAAATTTTGAGAACTGAAATTCTTAGTTGAAAAAATCCTGGTTTTGGTATATTCTCTCATCTATAAATCAGCGAAAATTATTGAAAATCATTAAAAAAAAAAAAATAGTCAGGACAGTAATTAATCTTTGAAAAAAAATTACAAATAAAATTACTGGGAAATCAGTGAAAATTCATTGACCAAGTCAGTAAAATATTTACGCTGAAACATCAGCAAAAATTCGCTAAAAATCGAAGAATTTCCAAGATTTTTCCTGTGCTGGAACGTGGAAAGTAAAAAAATGTTTTTTGATTTCGTTTCATAATTTAGTGAGTATTTAGAAGGGGGAGAGAGAGAAAACCTTTATTTCTTTTGATAACTTGAAAGTTTTCATTGTGGAAGGGGGGGGGGGGGATTTTAGGGTAAAAAATTCTTTTTTGCAGAACTTTTCAACTTCACTTCTCTCAGACCCGAAAAATTTTCTTCCTTTCATAAAAATTGATGTTTAATGTTCAATTTCAGAATATCATAGCACCAGTTGTTTTTTTTTTCAAACATTGTTGGCCCTGTAAAAATTAAAGTTATGTTCGAGAATGGGGAGAAATCCTGGCATGGAAGTCAAAAAGGTCTATGTCTAGGTGGCATTTTTAGTCCCACTTTTTTGAAATTGGCTGGGCACTTCTGTTTTTTTTTGTTTTTTCTTACGAGTATTTCTAATTCTCTTCTTATTTTTATCAAATTTTTCGTGTAAAAATCTCATCGGTAGGAAGAGTTGTGAAATTTTACTATCGAAGTGTGAAACAGGTCCAAAAATGGTGCCCACGATTTTTTTTTTTTGTATTTCAGCAAAAACCCTAATAATGATCGAGTTGTAATTTTTTTTGAAAAAATTTTGTTTTCGGTCAAAAAAATTTCGACAATTACCTATCACATTTTTTTGAAATGCCTTTCTAAATAAATCCTTAAAATTTAGCTTCTGTAAGTAAATTTTTTTTAGCCAAATTCTCTATTAAAAGTGGCCCTGATACCTTGAAGATACTTCCAAGTATACCCAAAAATATCACTAATACATTTTTCACGTTGATCACATTTTCAGAGCTGCACAAATTTTGAAAAAAAAACTCCAAAAATTTTCTGCATGAAAAATATTTTTGAGAAAATATACGAAAAAAAAATCCGACACCCGACATTTTCACCGAAAAGATCACCGACGACGATTTCCCACCGTTAACCTCATTCTCGACAGAAAAAACACCGACGGTTTTTTCTTCACTTTTATAAAAGATATTATACGATTAAACACGACCAAAAATGAACGAAAAAACCCCCGGTTAAATTCAATTCTAAACGTTAATCTTACCGAATATATCTCGTCCGAAAAAAAAACCACCAAGAGGAAAAGAAAAGGGAAAAAGAAAGCTCGCTGTAAAAAAAAGTAAAAAGTGACGTACCGCATTCACTTAGACAAATTTCCTCGGAAGGAAAAAAACAAAAGAAAAATCAAGTTTGAGAGAAACCGCGTAGTTATACAGGTTTGTTTGACGGCAATGGGGGGAAAACCGTTCCGCCAAATTTGGTAAAAAGTGTTTGTCATGGAATTCCTTGATGCGTGACTTTTCTACTTTCATTAATCCGTCTTGTTTGCAATCGTTGACAAATAAAAAACCCCAATTATTTATCAGCTCGGTATCCTTTGAAATTACCGGCGAAAATGTTTATCTTGGCGTGTTGTACAAGTAGATAACCATTCTTACGTGTGCAAAATGTTACAATTTTTTTTTCGCAGGTATCATTTTTTCCTCGGTGTTTTATTAAAAACATCATAGCCTTGGGTTTGATTAAAAGAGGTACAGAAAAAAATGAAGAAATTGTTTGATAAATGTCTAGGTTAGCAAAGTATTTGTATATTGCTGACGTTGCAAGAATTTTAAATTCTAAATTATACGAGTTGTTACACAGGCTAAGGGTATTTTTCAAGTCGACTTCGATAACGATATCGCGTGAAATGCGTTTAATTTAAGGCGTTTTTTTTCATTTGTAGCGTATTTTTTCTCGGCAAAAATAGCGAAATGTTTAAATTTTTTTTCAAAAAGATGTTTAATTTGATTATTTAAATTCCGGCGACGTTTTCCTTCCAGATATTAGATGTTTTTTTATAATTTATTAGAATAATAAAGTAGGTATAGATTGTGAAATCTAAATTGAAACGTGATGCAAATTTGTCACGTAGATAGGTTTTTTTTCCCCTGAAAATTATTATTAAACGTTAAAATGTAAATTTTAAGCTATCGATTTGGTATTTTTAGAGACGATTTTCACTTAAATATTTTCCCCCAAAGCGTACTATGTGTTCTGCGTATCTTTATACAAACATTCTTACACGTATTCGTGTTTTTTATTTTTATATTCTCGGTTTAAAAAAATTACAATTACCCGGGTATAATGGAATAATATTCCGAAATCCCCGAAGGTAGGAATATCGTGCTGGATGATTTCGATCGGAGTACGGATAACCGCGATGGCAATATCTTCAAAGTGCAATTTCGTAATGTTATTTTCGTTAGGTAGATTTTTATTGTGCTCGTGATTTCGCCGGCTTTGGAGCGTTGAAATTGAACGAAACTGATATTCGCATTCATTATTCATCGTTCGTTGCAAAAAAAAAGAGTAAAAATAGAGCAAAAAAGCTGTCTAGTTTAACGCATCAGTGATGGATATTGCAAACATAATATTACAACTCTAAATTTATTTTTTGCAAGAGTTCGTTTTTATATTACGGGGGCTGTAAACTTACGTTATTTTTACTCATTGATGGTAATAAAATGTACCTACGACGAAATAATATTAACTGAATTATGATTGATGCTGTGTACAAAGTAAAAGAGAGGTAAGAGGGGTTGCTATGTGTCAAGATACCATCAAATACGTGTTGGAAAATTAATAATGTACCTAGCTATTCGCGGATTGGTGCAAAGGAATGGGTAAAATTTTCGTTGCAGTTATCGTTATAATGCTATAAGTATATTGATTCCTAGAGGACTTACATCAGATTGATGTCTTTGTGGTTTAACGTGGGTTTTGAAACGACATCGTAATACACAATTTATAGATGAAGTAATAGGACAAGTGAAATATTAAAGGTTGTTATATTTGGTGGAAGAGCGAATTCGGTGGCCGGTTGTGGTATCTCGGGACGACCACGATTGTAGAATTTTTACTTCGGACGCCAACGAGGTCGCTGTAAAGGAAATAGAAACAGTTCGTGCTGATACCTATTCGACGTCGTATCTGGAAATAGCCATAAATTTTGGTCGCCGGGTTCGATATCTTATCATAATCTGTGTGATAGTTTAGTCTGCTTTTTGTACCTAGGATGGGAAATTGGGAATGGAAGATGATGGGGAGATTTTATTGGAAATATAGGCATCGTGGTTAGTTTTTAGGAAATTGGTCACTTTTTTCGATTGTGGTCGCTTTTTGTCCATCAAAAGTCATTTTGGTCAATTTTTTCCAAAACAAAAATCATTTTTGTCACTTTTTATTTTTCAAAAGTGACTTTTTCCCGATCCATTAGGCAAAAATACTAGATTTTCTGATTTTCAAGTCATCGGTAATACGATTTTTCAGCTTTTTCTTGGGTATTCGTTTTCTATAAGAATCTTGAAAAGGTTAGAGAATCAAGGAAGTCAAGAAGAGTCAAGGAAATTCGAAAAATTTTGACATTTTCGCTGGAATTTTGTAAAAATCCAGGAGAATTTTAAATTATTTGAAGAAGTGTTTCTTAGCTCATGTATCATGAATTTTTTGCTCTTGCTAAAGGTCAAGCTAGGTTAAGTTAGTCAGGATGGGTCAAGATTTTGAGTTGATGTCTAAAATTGTCTTTTTTTTTTTCCATGATGTTGCTTCATATTGTTTTTGTTGTAATCATTATCAAAAAATTTGATATTTTTGAATTTTTAGTCGGCAATTTCGAATTTTTTACTCAGAATTTTTGAACCTCATTCCCCCTCCCCCTTCAGAAAATCATTTCCGAACCACCTCCGTCAAAAGCCAAATTGTTTTTGTTTATTTCAACGTTCAGAAGTAAAAAAATCAAAAACTAGTTTTCATTTAAAAAAATTTGTGTTTTGAAAAACTTTATCAAAAGTACGAATTTTTTCATTTCAAAATTCACGATTAAGGTTTATAAAAATTTTAATTTAGGAACACATTGTGATATTTTAAAATTGTATTTGTTTGAAGTTTCTCGTAAAAAATTTTTTGGGCGAGGGGGATGGGGAGGCATAAAAAAGTCAAAAGTTGTGCAGAAAGGCTGAGCTAAATCAAGCTCTTTTGATATGTTCGATTTTGGGCCAGTTAACATCAAGTTATAACAAAATCTTGACTAAAAATTAAGTATCAATTTTTTCCATTTTTCTCTCGTTTACTCAAGGCGAAAAATGACTTGTCATTTTTTTTTCAATATTCATTTTTTGTTCAATCAGGTCGAACAAAATTTTCTTTTTATGAACAATTAAATAGAGAATTATCCAAATTGTTGTTGTTGTTGTTTTTTTTTTAAGAGTCTTTCCTTATAATGGTGAAATCAGCCGTA
The DNA here is from genome assembly GCA_038380155.1 of Pseudococcus jackbeardsleyi. Classification (NCBI taxonomy): domain Eukaryota; kingdom Metazoa; phylum Arthropoda; class Insecta; order Hemiptera; family Pseudococcidae; genus Pseudococcus; species Pseudococcus jackbeardsleyi. Next base: position 48,560,581 of record CM076239.1, read on the forward strand.
GCACCACTGGCGCTGAAACTCGTCCTAAATGTTGGTATGCATGTAAAACTATCCCAAATTTTTTTTTGGCTTGATCCCCCCACCCCAGCCCGAGTAAAATGGCCGTAAATGTCCAAAATTGAAAAATTCACATCTTAGGAGGGAGTGGTTCAAAAATTTTGAAATTTTCACAAAATAGTGGGTAGGTGTTTTTACGTGAGAATTTTTGCAATTTTTTTCACATATTTGGAGGGGTGGAGGGGGCGGGGTTTGAAAATTTCAAAAATTCGTAGAAAAAAAATCGGGAAGACCCACGGCTAAATTTTTTTTTTAAAGTTTGTATTACCCTTAGGTATAACATATATTTTTTTCAGACCCCGGGGGGGGGGGGGGTGCAACATGGTCAAAAAAAATAAAAACTGAGAAAAAACGGAATTTTGACGTTTTTGTATTTCTGAAGCCACTGAGAAAATTCAAAAAAACAATGGTAATAATTTCACTTATTCCTCAACTAGAGAGCTTGAAAAAATAAAAATTAGTATGGAAAGCCTGAAAAAAATTGGGGAAAATAATTTCTGAAATATTGCGAACACTCAGTATACAATGGATCTTTGAACTTTTTTTTGAGGTATAATTTAAAAAATTTAGTCAGTCAAAAAATTGAATTTCAAGTTTGGTAGGTCACTTTTTAATTTTTCTTTTAGGTCAAAATTTGTCTCTCAGTTTTTTTTTGAGAAATTTGCTGCGATGCTTTTGCATTTCAAAATGTAATTGAATTTATTTCCACTTCTTCTCCCAGCTCACTTTATCCGTGTATTTGAAATGTTTAAATTTTCAGTGTCGACATTCGAATTTAAATTCTTTTTATATTCGGAACAGTTAAAAGCTTCGTTTTTATGGCTCGTTTGTACGTAAAATATTTCGTAATGTTTTTTCGTGACTTTTCAACGCACGTTCGCGAAATTTAATTTTCAAAAATATGTGGTTCGTTGTTCTATTCAGTAGTCGGTTTTCGAATGTGACGAAGAGGATTACGATATGAAAATTGTCTAAATTTGTTACGTCTCAAGTGCGAATATCTCATCTTGGATTTTATCGTCGGAAATTTTTACGTCGCTAGACAAGACGCAGACGTGTGGCTGTAGCATGGTGGAAATTTTTTCCCCACAATTTTCAGCGATATACGTAAATGCAAAATTAACCCAATTGCGAAAATTTCATCGAAGGAGGAAAAACAGTAAATTGTCAAGTACAGATGCACCCTATGAATGTGACCAAAAAATGTAATATCTGTAATGGATCAGATTTAGTTGAAATTTTCTGCATTAAATTACTGGAAGGGAAGCTAAAAAAAGGTCAATTTACGGAAATAACTCTTCAGAGGGTTGGTATACTTTATTATACGGTGGTCCTATAAAATATACGAATATTCGAAATTGAAAAAAAGCCAACGTGGTTGAGCAGCTGTTGCACGGTTTGGTACTTGAGCAGTTAGGCACTTTAAATACAATCTTGTAATATTCACATTTTGAAGTATGAAATTACTCAGAAAATAAGATGAAAAGTGGAAACCGTTCAGTCCGAATAAACATACCTACTTTTAAGGTAAAATTGAAAATTGAATTTTTTTGAATGAATTAATAACCTGGATAAGCTAAAATAAAAGCCGCATTGAAGATCTCTTCTTTCATAAAAAATTACATTTAAGATTGGAAAATCCGATTCAATTTTTTTTTAGAAAAAAAAAATTATTTTTATTAAACAAAATTTTGTTGGATCCGCGAATTGCTCCCAATGATACATATTTCAGTTTGTTTTCTACTCCCTGCCCCTCTCCCCTCTCTGAAATTTTGTTTTCTGTTGTTTTGGAATTATTGAATAAATTTTCACTGCTGATGGATAGATTCATTCAGAAATTTTAATATTTTTTTACAATTTGCGTCTCCCTCTTCCTCACTTTTTTTTGACTTATTTTTCGATGCTTATCTGATTGAAAATTGTCTCCTCCAACTTACTCAGTTTCTCAATTTCTGACTTGAACTCCCGTAAACTCTGGATCACCTTCCCCTCCCCCTCCCACCGCCTCAGAAAATCTGAAATTTGAAACATATTTTAAAACCAAGTTCTCAAAATACACATTCTGTTCTATCAGCCCTGAAAAAGATATACTGAAAAATCTTGAAGCGTGAATCATTATTTTCTCTAATTCAAGATTCCGTAAAATTTTTGCTTCCCCCTCTTTCAAAAAATCTCAAATTTCAAAATTTTTTCTCAGTTTATGGAAATTGTACTTTCAACAAAAAATTTCGAACAGGTCATAAAAATTGAGGCTGAAAATGTGGGATACCTTTCCATTTTCTTTCATTCTTTCATTTTCTAGAAAGAAAGAAAAAATCAGAAACAAAAGCTTCAAATATCCAAGTGTGAAAGTTTTTCCCCCGAAAACTCAGAACGAATACTGGATCAACTTAAAGCCATAATAGGATTGAAAATCCCCTAAAAATTTTCAGTACATGATTCAGGTATAAATATCGAAGAATCGGCGATTCTGATAGGATTACGAAAAGTACCCGGATTTTCAACATTTAATCGAAAAACTCAACGCGTTGGCAAACTCATAGGTACTCGATAAATTGGAAAAATTTCAAAAATTTATCCACCCCAATCTTTCCTCCCTCCAAAACATCTAAAAAGGGTTAAAAGTGAAAATGTATATAATTTTTCACACCCAGCACTCGACGCTTTAAGGGCTTAAAATTTATACAGATGCTTGAGAAGTTTTGGATTTTTCGCGCAGCAATATACGTAAGTGCGGTGCCCATAAGGTGTAATATTAAGTGAAAATATAACTAAGCTTATACTTTATACCCTGAATTTCTCACGGTGTAAAAATTTCGTAATAAAATTTCCAAAAAGGAATGTTTCGAAATTGAACAGAGAGAATCTAGTCGCTTCCATAGGTTTATCTACGTATTATTTTCTCCGACGAACGTGTAAAGTTTTAATTTTAAACATACGTGAAATTCTATGAAGCCGGGGGGTGAAAATGTAAATGTTGCGAAAAAGATATTCGATCGTATGAGCGAAATACGAGATAAAGGTTCGCGCATCAGAGTCGTCTGGGGCCAATATGAAATTAATGGCAATTAAGGGAATAGCTCGCGAACGGAATAATTCATTTTGACGGACATGTAACAAGTCTTTGGCTACATACGGTTCTGTTATCGCCGATAAATTAACCAAAATCGAGTGCCGGATCGAATATTGTCGGAAGCAGAGCGACTATTGCCACGCTATTTATAATGTTTAGGTCATTGTTCCATAGTTTAAACGCGAATAGCGGTGTGTTTTGCGTAAATATATCGATTTTCAGAGCTTACTAAACTATATAACGTAGGTGCACCATCTAATGCTAATATCTTTGCCATAGGAAGCGACTTGTTTCAGAACTGTTTTATGGGCCACTTAACTTCATTTGTGTTGGTACAAACACTGCGTTATGTCATTGTTTATCTATGCCGTAAACCGTCCTAATGACATTACCATTAAGTGGGCGTTTTATGGTGTAACTTATACAATAGATAGGATTTTCTGTTAATTCGCGATTCTGATTTGTTAAGTGATGTACACTCTGTGTTGTCTCTAGCTGCGGCTACGGCTCTGGCTCCGGGTCTTTCTCATTTCAGCTTTACATTACCGGGAGAAGATGAGAGCAATTTCAGCCGGTATGGTATTGGGACATTTACGTGTGTATATGAAACTAAAACCGTACCAGGATAATCTTTCGACGTAATTTCATTTAATTTGAAAATCTCGGATTATCGCGAAAGGGTGAATAATTTTCTTACTCGGATTCGTCTTCATGTTTCGCCGGTGTACTTACCGATCCTTTCCGGCAATTCGTGTGGTTTAATTTTTAGCCGTCGAAAGTCGAACGTGTAATTAGAAGTACAATGCAATTGTGTTGATTTATTAGCGTATTATGCAGATTGCCCAGATTAAAGAATCGTGTTAAGGGTTCGTCTTTCGTAAGCTTCAAGAATTAGGTCTATTGCCGTATTCTCAGATTCCTTCGCGCGGGCTGAAATTATACCCGGGTAGACATACGATTACCGTATTATCAAATTACTCGCTGTTATATGGGAATTTCAACGTTGGGATCAGAAACATCGGGGGTTAGATATCGGTGGCGCCAGTTTTGCGGATTAATTCGCGGAGGATGGTAATTTTCGGCGGTTTGGTGAATTTTTCCTAAATTTTATCGTAAGAGATTTTTTTTCATATTGGTGTTTGAAGTTTTTGTGAAGCGGTCTTGAAAATCACTCTACTGTTGTAATTAGCTTACAAATTGAAGAAATTGATTGGAAATTTAAAAAATAATAATTTTCAAATGCCTCATAATTTGTTCATAGTGCCTTAAAATGACAAACATTTTCGAATAAATATTTTTGATGTAGGTTCCTAAGTAATTCAAATGTATTACTGGTTCTAGTAACCGGTGGAGTATGAGGAAAAATGATGAAAAAGGTAATTACGGTGCTTTACTGAACAATTTCGATGATTTACGGGGTAATTACGGTAATATACCGGATAGTTACGGTAATTTACCGGGTAATTACGGTAATTTATCAGATTATTACGGTAATCTACCGGGTAATTACGGTGATTCACCGTGTAATACCTACGACAATTTACCGGGTAATTCCGGTAATCTACCAGGCAACTACGGTAATTTATCGGATTTTCACGGTAATTTATCGGATTATTACGGTAATTTACCGGGTAATTACGGTGATTCAGTGTGTAATTATTTACGATGATTTACCGAGTAATTCCAGTAATCTACCAGGTAATTACGGTAATTTATCGAATAATTATGGTAATCTATCGGGTAATTACGGTAATTTATCAGATTTTTACGTTAATCTACCGGGTAATTACGGTGATTCACTGTGTAATTACCTACGACAATTTACCGGGTAATTCCGGTAATCTACCAGGCAAATACGGTAATTTATCGGATTATCACGGTAATTTACCGGGTAATTACGGTAATTTATCGGATTATTACCGTAATTTATCGGATTATTACGGTAATTCATCAGATTATTACGGTAATTTACCGGGTAATTACGGTGATTCAGTGTGTAATTACCTACGATGATTTACCGAGTAATTTCGGTAATCTACCAGGTAATTACGGTAATTTATCGGATTATCAAGGTAATTTACCGGGTAATTACGGTAATTTACCCGGTAATTACGGTAATTTATCGGATTATTATGGTAATTTACCGCGTAATTACGGCGATTCACTGGAAATTCCGGTAATTTATCAGGTAATTACGGTAATTCATCGGCTTATCACAGTAATTTACCGGGTTATTATGGTGATTAACCGGATTATTGCGGTGAAGAGGAAATTGGTGGTGAAATTCCCGGTAGCGTTGCCAACTGTTTACTATTTTTGGTCAAAAAATTAGTTGATTTATGTTTGTTTTTTTTTTTTTTCATTGGAAAAACAATGGCGTTAATGGGTATTAGGTTGTAAATGTTGTAATAATGGTGCAGATCAGTATGGGAGTGTTGATGTGTGAGTTTTAAAGAGTTGTGTGGTCTTATCAGTGAAAAATTTCAGAGTAATGGTGTTATAAGTAAACTTTTGACAGGTATGACACATGGAAGAAGGGTGAGGTAAGGTAAGGGGTGTGAGAGGTTGAATAAAAAAGAAAGATTGAGAGACGTACGAGTGCTGGTTGATTATGTATTTCGAGTTTGGAGATACAAAGAAAAAAATTGACCCTCACTGATTAGAATGTAAAGGAGGGAAATGAGAGAGGGAAACCATGAGCCTACCTTTGCCTCACCTCAATTTGTCCCTTAGTGATTTACATAATTAAAATGTCACATAGGGCAGATGCTTACCATGTGGTTCATTAAATTCAGCTCTTAAAATAGTCTTCTTGAAATTTAATTTAGTATTGTATTCTTCTAGTAGTTGTAGCCATGAACTTAAACACATTTTTGCTCATTTTTCAAAAAAATATTAGACTATGACATGATCTGATCCTAACGGGAAAAAACACAAAAATAATAGTAGAAAATGAACGAAAAAGTCGTTCATGAACGAATTTTTTAGAAACGAACTGAACGAAATACGAATGATCCAAGTCTAATTAAGACTGCTGAAAAAATTTACTTTCTCATGAATTTTAGTTTGAAAATTTTTCCTCAATTTTCGCTACTTCCTTCTTTTTTAACAACTCGACATTTTTAATCAATTTTCATTATTTTCTGATTGAAATTTTGTGTAAAAGTTTACTGGATAGACACTAGTTTTAGTAGCCATTTTTATGATCAAAATACCTTACTTTTATTTTTTACTCTTCTTGTAAAACTTTTTCTAAAATTTCATAAAATTTTCATGTTTTTTTACGTTTTAAATTTTTGTTACTATTGTGGTGACAGATTACGACATTTTTAAAAGAATTTTCATCAACTTTTATTGAAAACTTCTTTCTGTAAAAAAATTTTTGAAATCTTTTTTTCAACGTTTGTTTCTCCAAAAAAAAAAAGGTCCACTTTCGGTTATCATTTCTCAAACTTCAGCCACACTTCTTTATAAATTTATACAGAACATCTACACCAATTCGAAGATGAAAAAATCAAAAATAAATGACCACAGAGGAACCCCAAATTCAAGCCCAACAACGAATTCCGGGATAAAATTAATGTATAAACATTTCGATGACGAGTTATAAATTAAATATTACATAACCGATGGTGAGAATGTGAAAACGTAATAATATTTTTTCGACCTCGGCTAAAAAAAAGCGCAAAACAAAGAAAAAAAAACACATTTTCGCCGTTGAAAAAGTAGAACAAATGATGTAATTTTGAAGAAAAACACTACCCATTTTATATATTGTGTTTATAACCCTGTGGGATGTTGTCATCGAGTAAAATATATTGCGTGTTGATATTTAAGTTATTACCTGCCTTATTTTACTTATATATTTGAAAATATTCATTAAAGTTTATATTTTCGCGTGCGCAGCGTATACGCGAACGCACACACGTGAAAGTATTTTTTTTCTTCATCCAAATTTTTTTTTAAAAAAAATCTTGACGTCTCGATCACACAACGTATAACGTTTTATATTATACTTACTTTTTTAAAACGTTATAAAATGAAAATTTATGTATCTCGTATTATGTCGCACACGTTGTGCTGTTGTACGAAAAGTCGACTCGGTTGGAGAAAAAACTGTATAAAAATTCAAAGTAATCTGATCTACATTGGTTGGAGAATTTTTTTTCCAAAAGTTAATTAAGGGAGAAATTTTTAGTAGCAAATATTAAAAAATAACTCACGACCTTAGTTTTAAAAAAAGGAACAGCTCGAATACTTTTTTTTGTCTTTTTGAAAATAATTCTTAAAAAATATTTTATTAGACAGCGTATGCTTTCTTTTATGCCTATTTTCAAAAGAAGAGGTATAGGAAAAGCTTAAATAAAAAAAAAAGATCGTCGAGAATTTTTTAAAATAACGAAATATTTTTCCTCCCCATTTTCAATCCTTTATTTGTATTTTTTTTTCGGGGGTCGAAAACGATTCGACGAAAAATTCGTCGTCTATTAATTTCGTTTCCTGTTTGGGTGTATTTATCTATGGTCGCTTTTCCGCGAGCTCGAGTTTCATTGAAAATAAATCGTCGACGAAGTATTCGTCGAAAGTTTATCCGCAAAATGAACGCAAACGCACTCGATTAAAATTTTAATTAAAAAAATTTAAAGCTCCTCTTAATATTTATGACTGAAACAGGCTGACGAATTAATAAAAACGTTTTAAAATTGCGACTTCAAGGCTATTAAAACGCGAGCCGAAGTAATAAAAAAAGTTCAAACTAGCCTTTGTTAAATAGCCTTTTTTTTTAACTCTATCTCTCTCTCCGCTATAAGCTGTAAAATAAAGATGTTATTGGACGCAGTTAATTTGATTTTGTTTGTTTTAATTTCAAAAATAACATTGTTTTTTGCGCGACAGTGTCGGAGTCGCGCTTTATATTGATTAATTAAAGAAATAAGTGGTTACGTTGAATAAAATCTGTAATGTAAATTGTCAGCTATCATTTGATAGTCGTAAATTTTACGCATTTGAAATTTTTTTCCCGGTATTAAATTTAATAGTTTTAGGTATACAGTGCAGATTATGGGCCCTTGAATTACCCACCTTCCATTTTATCTTTTTATTTACTTGTAGAAAATGGGTGAATTGCGAAGGACAATCGAAAACCACCTACGAATCGAAAATAACTCGTCGAAATGTCGATACCCGAAGAAATATTTTCTATTCTTCGGCTTAAGATTATATTTCAACGTGAAATACTGGTTTCAATTTCCTATCCCCTGTTTTGTCAAAAAGTCCACGAAAAGTTGTATTTATAGAACCGCGATCCGCGTTTGAAACTGCGCGAAAATACAAAAGGTTAATAACTTTTAGATGAACGAATCTAGCCCACCATGTTATTCATTTTGTTAAAATGTATCCTCGAGGGGTTCGGTTTTCACATGGCATATGTGCTTAAAGACTTTTTTTTTATCAACTTTTTAATAAAAAAGTTTTTAAAATTCGCAACTTTTTATAGACGGTAATTTCTTCGTTTCGAAAATGTTTTCAAGTTTTGGCGCGAAAAACTTAACCCACGGTTTTTTCCCAAATCGTCCGGAATAGTATTTCCAATTTAAGAAAAGGCGAAAGGATTTCCAAAATGATGGATTATGTGAAAGTTAATTACCAAAGATGTCGTTTTATTTGCCATATTCACTCGATTAATCTAATCGTAAGATGGTTTTCTTTTTTCGTTCGTATGTGTGAACGTAGGTTAACTTTTTAAAATGTCATTTCATTTATATACGCATTATTCAACGTCTTCGTTGCAAAACACGAAACGAAATTACTAAAAGATGGAAAATCAAGATTCAAGTGACGAGAAATCCCCTACGTAGTAGATATTTATATACCTGCAGTACGTGATTTTGTACGTAATATGAATGAAATGAGCTGATGTCAAGACTGCAAAAAGGAAATGCTTTTATCTATGATATGTCATGAACTAGTGCGATTTTTCACCGATTTATTCGATCATTTTTAAAGGTATTATTTTTAAAGTGCATCGAAAAAAATTCACATTATATTTTTTTCAAGGACGAGATGAGTAATTTTATAAAAAATGTTTGAATTCGAGTTAATGTAGGTACGAGGTTAACTGTCGTATCACTTTTTTTTTCCGTTGATGTTCATATCAAATTTATGAGCCTACGAGTACGTATAGACACATTTTAGGTAATCGATCAATTTTGTTCAACGGAGGTATTGTTTACGAAAAGCTTACTCATAAACGAAAAGATGCTTCAACCTAATGTATCAATTTTTTTTTAACCGGATCGAATCGAAAATCATCTCGTGACTTGGTATACGTATATAAAAATAGCTAAAATTGACTTATCGTGTTTGAGCGTTTTAATTTTCTATCTTGTAGGAGGGTGGATGTTAAAAATGGGATTTTAGGGGTTGAATTATCGAAGCGTTATTATTCATTTTTCGACATCAGTTCGAGTAAAAAGATAGCTACGGACAAAATGAGTGAAGGAGAAATTTACTCGAAATATCAACGTTGAAAATTTCCAGGAGTAATGGCGATGCTGTATTTCAAGTTTAAGTGCTGTTTTGACTTTGAAAAATTTTCCAAATGATAGGACTGTCTAACAAGTTGTCGAAGAGTCGTTTTTGTTCGTGCACTCGTGCAGTCATGCAAATGTCATGCGTTCGTTTTGGTATTATTTTTTATCTACGATTTTTCTCATCTTGCGGTTATTTGTATATTTTTTGGCGAATTGATTTCGAATATGAAAGCTTAGGTATGATGAAAAAATGAGCGAATTTTTGAACTTTGAGATGAATCGAACGTAGAATTCTCACCGTTGAGTTCCTAAGCTAGAAAAAATTTCGTTAATTGTATCTGATTTCTATTTGCATACTTTTTTGAAAATAATCATTCGTGAAAATTCGTATCAAAAGATGACCCCCATAAAAATTGTAAATCTTATATTTTTCCTAATTTTGGAGTCATTTATGGAAATGAGTCTGAGCTCCATCTCCTTTCTTTTTCTACGTATAAATGTTTGCTAAGAATTGAAGAATTTTTTTAAAAACAAAACTGTACTGACAATTAAAACAAGAAAAGCCAGAAATTGGCTAGAATTTTACTTTCATCAAAGTGTAAGATCCAAGATCGCTAAAAAAAAATCTCATGCATTTTAATATTTTTTCAACGAAAAGCAAAATTTTCAACATTTTGCCCTTATTTGAACTTTTTAATGGGACAGGATAAAAAGAGAGGTTTCAATTTTTTTTTGTAAATTTTTTTAGCAAATAAAATTTTATAAAAATGACCAGAAAAATCCAAGAAATTGCAAAAATATTAATTTTTTACATCCAGTAGACACCTTTGACAAAATAATTTTCATAACTAAAGATTTTATGAAAAATATTAATAGATAAGAAAATTACTTTGAAAATTATACTGATTTTTTTTGTCCTGCAACAAAACTGAGAGGAATCCATTTAATTGTGTAATTTAAAATTTCTAGTATTGAAGTGCTGAAAAAGTTCGAATTTTCGAATAAAATTTCAAAAAAAGTACAAATTTTTGAAAAATGAATTCAATCAACGAAAATAATTTTTTCTGGTCATTGAAAAGTTGTTAGATCAGGAAGGGCCCGGATAAAATACGAATTTTTGGTTTTCGATTTCAGTACGAACCTTGAATTTGGTGCCTACCTTACCTACTTATTGATTAAGAAATTAGGTATATACTTTCAAAAATCGAATTTTTTACTAATAAACTCGAAGAAATGGGGTAAAAATTTGAAATTTCTTGGTCAATTCACAATTCTGCTATGTAGCAGTAGCTTGCAGTTTCGAATTTTTGAACTGAAAAAAGTTTTTTGTTTTAGATTTTTGTTGATGGGATTTAGTTGCGAGTATTTATTACCATTAAAAAGTGAAAAATCACAATTTTAATTTTGTTATGGGGAGGGAGGTTGCATTATTTTAGAACATGATTTTTAAAAAAATCATTTAAATTACGATTTCGTATCGTGTATAGGACTAATTCAAGGAAATTTGAAATAGGTACTTGAAAAAAAAAATTCAGCAATCGTTCTGTTTATTTAGATTTTGAACATGAGATCGAAATAATATACCCTGCTCAATCCTTATTTTTATTACTCGCTTTTTTAATGATAATCATACGATCGGCCACCAACAAAAAACAATTTTTTAAATTTGATCTTTGGTTGGTGGTAGACATACAAAAATTGTCCAAAAATTTCAAATTATCACATATTTTTGAGGTTATTTTTAAACCAGTTTTCCATTTTTTGAGTACATTAGAATTCAAAAAAAGTTGTAAAACGATCTCCAACTTGAATATATAAACTACAAATACACAGAATATATGAAAATATTAATACCTTTTTTCATAGGGGCACCCAGAAATCAATTAAGGAAGGGCTGAGAACTTGAAAAAAAATATGAAGGGGCCAGATTTCAAATTAGTCTTTTTCAACTGATCTTACCGTCAAAAATCGTCAATTTTTTCTGACAAATGGAGAATTTATTGAGGTATCTGTGATTTTTGACTAAAAAATCAATTAAAAATTATCAGATTTTGAAATAAAATAACTTAAAAACTGCCCAAGCGAAGCGAGGGTGAAAATTTTCAGAAAAAATACTGTTTGAAGAGTAAAAAATGCACTTTTTTCAAATTTTTGCAGTAGAAAAATATTTTTTTCGAGTTTTGAGCCCGGCTTCTTTGAGTCGCCTATGCCTTTTTTTTTGAAAGAGATGGTTCAGTTATTAAACACTCTGTAGGTGCGGTAAGTTAATTATACATATTTTTCATTCCTTTCTCTAAAAAACCATTTGCACTTTGTTGAAATTTCGATACAAACGAGATCTACTCTTTTCTTGAATTGAATCAGTGAAAATTCACTGATGAAATAACCAGAATTGAGTCACTGCAGAAATCAGTGAAAAACTATTAATTCAATTGATGAATTTTCAATTTTGAATCGGTAATTTTTTCCCCAATTATCTTCAAATTCAATCAGAAAAAATGTAAATTTTTGATGATTCATTTCAGTATTAAAAAATTACCATACTAATTCAGTCAGTAGTTTCCCACTAATTGGCAATGAAATTTCACTGATTCTTCGGTACCTAACTTTCAATTCGTGCCATTTCTTTAGTAAATTTTCACTGATACAAAAATTAAGAGAGTAGTTTTCAAAACACTTTTACCAACTATTCTCATTTTTCGTTTTCGTAGCCTACCTGACAGACCAGATGTACTTTGAAATAAAACTTGCATTCTACTAAACAAAAATTCCAATCAACTCAATCCCACAAAAAAAAAACTTGAACGAATGTTAACTAATGAATAAGTCATTTATCTTCATCATCACCGAGCTAGAATCTGTTCGCAGTTCATTTCTACAAAGTTCAACTTTGATTTTTAACTGTTTACCAATTCTAATACCTAAATATTCGGTAGGTAATCGCGTAACCATACAGCTAGATTTTTTCCCAGGCCAAAATGGTAATGCCTTGTAAAAGTTTTCAGAATAGCGAAACTACACGATAACATATGTTTCGTTGAGCCACATTAATACCCGAAGAAAGCAATTTAATTATTTTAACAACTCACCGAGATAGTGTACTTTCTGCTTCTAGTTCATTTTCTTTGCTTATAAGAGCACTTAAAGCTGGGATCTGTAAAAAAAAATCATCAATCAGGTATACGTTTGACAGTGACGTGATATTGATGGGTTCGGTACCGTAATTACGGAAGGTTTTTTTATGCGTTTTTTTTCTTTTTTTGATTAATGTAAATATTTATACGAATGGGTACGCGGTATTTTTATTTGCATAATTATTATACGAACAATATCGTCTTAACTGAGGAGTATAGAAGATTTTGTGAGCTAAATTTTTATAAACATAAACAAACGAATAATTATTGCATTGCAGAAAGTAATTGTCGCCAAAGTGAAAATTACATACTATTATTTTTAGTACGAAGACGATTTACGCCAGCGTTTGCGTTATAATTATGCTTTGTCATGAAAATTTAAAATTAAAGGACAGATTCGCTAGGGTATAACGGAATCGTCGCTTTAACCCGAAAAAAAATATTCAAATTTGTAGCTTTGGAACAAGTTTAATACGGTATACTCATTAAACTGAAAGAATTAAAACCGGCACTTTCGAAGCACAACAATGAAATAGGGTGAAAATGTGCGGTTTATCATGCCGATCTAAAATATTTATCTCACGTTTTCCAGTGATATATCAAATTTTACGACAATTCAAGCACTTAATTTCCAAATGAACTGTTTCTTATTATACGAGTATATTTTTTACAACACGAAGGCTGGCTATAATTCTTCATCGGTGTCGGGTATTTTACCTCTTCAAAATGGGTCATATTGCGTTTTTGGAAACCAGGTGATAAGACAAAAAACGTTGATCCTAAATTTGAATTTCTTAGTGGTGTGGGGGGGAAGGGTTTCCAGTATCTATGTGATAGTGGTTTTTAGTTGGGTTTGGAGTGTTTTATGGTGGTTTGGATGTTTCATGAAATCGAGGAATATTTGTAAGTTGTGAGTGATTTTTTTCTCCCAAGTTCTGAATGGAGGAAATTTTTTCAAAACTTTGATCAATTTCATTTTATTGATTTTTAGTTTATAAAATTGACTTTTGGCTGAAAAAATTTTAGAAGATTAAATCTTCTGTTTTAAAAAATGTTGAGAAATTGTTTGTAGTTGAGTTCTAAAGAATTACAATTATTCTTTTTTGAGTTTAGAGGAATTGAAAAGTAATATCGTGATTAGAAAAAGCGAGGTTTATTACTGAAAATTTTATTTGTTTTCCAGTAATTTTTTGGTAAATTTTGAGAGGAGGTTGGATGCTGATCTGGTAGATGGGAATTGAGAGATGAACATTCATAAGAGCTCTAATTTTTTGATGATGGTGATCAGTCATGATGGGCTTTTAAAAATATGCGTTTTTTTTCTGAGAACGATTCGTTTTTACTTTTTTTTTCTTTTTTTCTTTGAATTACTTGACGTTAATTTTTTTTTTTTTGGAATGTCTCAAAAATTTGGGAATTGATAGATCTATGTAGATTTGAATTTTTAATTTTAAAAAAGAATTGAAAAATACAATATCAAAAAATTAATGGATCATGTGGAACAGGCTCAAAAGCCCTGTTTTCTTTGCTTTTTTTTTATCAATGATGTCAAATTGTTCTGCTTCAGGTATCGAATGCGAGGTCAGTTTTCAAAGTACAAAATTTTTCAAGGAAAAATTCATAATCCACGACTTCAAAAACATGTATTTTGATATCTCACTTTTGACCTCCCTCCTACGCTTCCCTTTTCACCGAAAATTTTTTTGCAGTGATGGAAAACTGGAATTAGAACGGGAGTTGAAAACTGAAAAAAAAAAAAACTAGAACTTGAACTGAAAAACTGGAACTGAAATGATGAGAACTGAAAACTGAAAACTGGGACTGGAACTAAAATAAATTTCAGTTTTATGCCGGTTCCTGCATTTTTTTTTTAATTTAAATTTTTCTTTTATGTTTTGTCAATTTTTACCCAATTAGAATCATATTCTCTGTTCTCTTCGTTCTTCTCTTACATTAAACACCAAATATTTTATCGAAAAATTTAGGGTTTTGTCAACAAATTTCCCAACAGCAGAGTAAAAAACATTTAAAAAATTTAATTTTCGAAAATTTGACGTGGAAAAGTAGAAAATTGAGATGCTCAGTATTCTATCGAAAGTTTTTTTTACAAAAAATTGAAAAAAAAGACCCCTATCAATCCTTGAAAATTTATGTGGAAAAGTGAACAAAGAAAAATTGTGTTGTAAATTTGAAATTTCCTTGTTGAAAAATTCAGGACTCAAGAAGTCAAGACCTGGGGTCATAGGGCTTTTCCCAAAAAAATCTTTTTGGTTGAGCTTGAATATATGAAAAATGAAAGAAAAAAATTGTACGTTGAGATGAAAAGGAAAAACAATGAAGTTCAATTTTTGCAAAAAAATTAGCACTTTTTTTTACCTCAAAATTAAAAAAAAATGGAATTTTGGAACTGGTATTTAGAACTGGAACTGGAACTAGAAAATATTGAGAACTGGAACTGCAACTGGAATTCGAACTTGAAAATTTTGAGAACTGAAACCGAAACTGGAACTAAAGTATCATTTCAATTTTCCATCACTGTTTCGACTTTGAAAACATACATTTTGATATGTCACCCGATATTTTTTGCCAAGTATCACTTTTGACCCCTCCCCCATCCCTCAATTAAAGGCTCAAAATTCTCAAAAGTGGGTCAAAAGAGTTAACGATTTTATTTTAGAATTTCTGACGAAATTCTACCCCTCTTTCATACGTAACATGACAATTCTTTGAAAATACTCAAAAATTGACCCAATTTGGGTCTGAAAATGGGTTAAAATTTCTCAAATTTAATTTCGATCCATTCCTTTTTGATAGGTCGCCATCTGCTTTGTTTCAAATTTTTTCTGGTAAATTAATTTTTCTATGAAAGGGGGAGGAAATCGTGCAT
Organism: Pseudococcus jackbeardsleyi; assembly: GCA_038380155.1. Taxonomy (NCBI): domain Eukaryota; kingdom Metazoa; phylum Arthropoda; class Insecta; order Hemiptera; family Pseudococcidae; genus Pseudococcus; species Pseudococcus jackbeardsleyi. The sequence goes on from CM076239.1 coordinate 48,576,265, forward strand.
TTTTTGAAGCTTTGAAATTTCACTACGACTTATTGTGACAACTGTTTTCCTCAAACTTTGGCTCATTGGATCCAGAATGATCCCAAGAATACAGAGGATTCGTTTTTTTTTTTTTGGTCCAGCTTACCGAATGACCTTTATCGACGAGGCATTGTTGTGCCAAAAATTATCAAATTTGACCAAAAAAATGGCAAGAAATGACGGTTAAAGAGTCAAAAAAGTGATGGTTTTAATAGTTTTTGTAAGAAACGACAAAAATAATTGTCGTTTTTTTGAAAAAAGACTGGAATTACATATTTAAATACTTGAAAACGACAAGAAACGAGAGATTTAAGTACTTGGAAAATTGTCAGGTTTGTTATTTTTCTAAAAAACAATGGTTATAAAGATGAAAAACCATGAGAAGTAATTGTTTTTCATCGTTTTTGCGAGAAACGACAAGAAACGACGGATTTAAAGTATTTGAAAAAATTTGAAAAACGAGAAAAAACGAAAGAAATTCCGAATCTGAGCCCTAAAACTTAATTTAAAACAAATTCAACCAATTTATCATTTTCTATCCTTTATTCCTCCAGCTGCCAGATCTCTGAAAATTTCTCCATCTGCTGCGACAACTTTTTCAAAAATTTACAATTTACTCGTAAGTTAAATTACGAATTTCTTTTTCTGCGCACATTCTCGTCGTAAATTTCATTACCCTCGCAATACGTTATTTTTCTTCTCAACTTACATGTAAATCTTCTCTCGTTAACTTCACTGTACTGAGATCCGAACACATATTTGGAAAGAAAGTTACAATAATTCAAAATAATAAAAAAGGTATTGCGATTAGGTAAATTCAATGATGACAAAGCGTGCTTTGAGTAAATTTTCATCGGATTATTCTAAGAATGTGCACGGCTTTGGTTGCGTTGAAATTGATAGCATTCTGTAACAAACAAATGTAATTGGTTGGAAGTTCATATCCCCCGGAGGATTATCTTATAAAAATAGATGATAAAGTTGAATGAAATAGAAGTGCTGAGTGATGAGGTTAGTTCATCATTTTGTATGGTAAATTAATTATTTGACAGAATTAGCGCAGGCAACCATATATACCTTGGATAATAACAATGCATGCATCACGATTACGCAAATTTCACGAGCTAATTTTGTTTTCAGTCGCGTAATGGCGAATACGAATATTTTTATGAATGAACGCAATCCTTTATTTTGTCAAGATATACAGCTCGGTCGTCTGGGTTTTTGTACTCGTGTTTTCTAAATGAAATTCGTTCTTTGGGGCTATAAAGTCAACAACAGTGCAAAACACTAATCTAGATAAAAACGACGTAAGAAATCCCGGCGACTTACGACTTTATTTAATAAAGGGAATTATAAAAGTATAAATAAATTGGTACCTAATTACGTAGGCTTAAGATTTAATTTTTTTTTTCGGGGGATCAAAAAATATCTGGGTTTGAAAACGAGCACTGCGAATTGCTTGGCTAAAAAATTAGATGGTTTTTGAGGTCTCGGATTATTATGGTAAAAAAATCTCCGTTTAGGCGACTCATCTGCCCCTCCATCGCGTTCTCCGACGCTTTCAATGAGTAGAATTTAATTATTTAGGAATGCGAGGGCGTATGTGCGCCATTTAAACGCATTATATATATGTCTTTTAAACGAACGTTATAAATGTAGATGTAATAAGCGTACAAGTAAAAATTATTAGGGTATTAGATTTTACGATGTTGAAAAATACAACAACAACAATCGGTGTCACTCGTAATGCTTAGTGATATGGAAATAATCGTATCATATAATCCATATTATGAAACTACGTTTCGGATACAATGTCATAAATGGTGAAAAATTTCACCATAAACGCTTCATAATATATGGATTTTTGAGATACGCAAATGAAAATATTATCAGTTTAAATTAGTGAAAGGAGATTGCCGAACGATGATGAGTTTCGCCGAACTGTTGATTTTATGGAGATTTTTTTTTTTTGGGGGGGGGGGGGATGAAAAAATCCAATATACTGATTGTAGGAAAATTTTCTTATATAGTTGATTGCCACGTCAGTTTTTGAGCTACGAGTTATAATGGAAATGGAATTTTCAATTTATTTTGTTTTTAAGAAGTCGCGTTTGGAAAAAAAGTGTCAAATGAAATTCAAATATCTGCGTATTTTTATATCCACGGAAAACGTTGAATAATTCGTTGTAGCAAAAATGTGAAAATTTTCTTTTTAAAAGGGTACTTTTTTCTAAAATCTTTGAATTTTTTATTTATATTTTGTAAAATTGAAAATTCTCATTGGAAGTAGCAAATTCCAAGCATTTGTTTCCTCCTTCAATGGTGTTTGGAGGCAAGAAGCAAGCCATTCTGAATGAAAATATTCATTGTTTTCTTCTCTTTTAAATTTCACTGGTGAGATTTTTTTTCAGTTTCAACATTTATCGGATTATTTTTTTGAAAAGATCTATGAGATATTTGATAAGTATTGGTAAAATTTCACTTTTTGCATAAATGCCAGCCTGGATGTAGAAATCTCCCCTGGGGATCAAAAATGGTTTTTGATCATTTTTCCGTAAACAAAATCACTAACAAAAGTTTCCCGAATAGGATATTTTACGAAAAAAAAAAAAATTCACAAATCTGTTTTCTCGAATACTAAGATCTTGAATTCTTTATTTTTTGAATTGAAAAAAAATTGACAATCGCCAAGGAAAGAGGAAGAGTCTTGATAACTCTCGAAAAATTCTCGTTTTTAGTTTTTGAAATTACATATAAGACTAGAAATAACAAAATGCACCTCAGTGACGTTTTCTGACTCATCATCCAAAATTTCAGCTTCCTAGGTCATTTCGTTTAGATGGTAGGCTGACCAACGTCAAAAATATCGAAAAAATCTACTTTTTGAGACCCAAAAATAAATAAAATTTTATTAAATTTTCAAGTAAAAAAATGTGCATTTTTTCTCTAAAATTATAAAATGAACTCAAATTACTTAATAATGAGATGTAATCACGTTATCAAGTTTCAAAAACCCTGTGGAGAGAATTTCATTGATCACTCCACTGCCAGTTACCTGTCCAAAATTTTAAGACCATCTCCAATAAATCTCTTGCATGTTGGGTTTTCACAAAAAATTAATGAAAGAATCTGTAGCTTTTTGGGCAAATAAAATATAAAGCCTAGTTTCGTAATTTTAATCTCGAGGTGATGTCGAGACATCCTTTGATTAAAATTTTCTCAAATAATAAAACCCATTTGGAAAATGAGAAATTTGCAGGGGCTTTTTGAGATGGAAATTAAACTTCTTTTGAAATTCGCATTTCAAGGCTATGCCAAATTTCCAGTTGAGAGAATCAAAATTTAACGCATGTTTTGTTATATTAGTAAAATCCGAACATCTTAATAATGATCACCTTGAAAATGTGGCGAGACATTCATTGTACCTTTGATAATCTAAAAGGGAGATCAGTATTCTCATTCCAAAGTCGTATGAAGTTTCGTGATGGTAATTCCAAAATGGATTTCATTTTCATTTAGAAAATTTTTTAAAATTTAGATCATTCGGTTTGCTCATTATCTAAAAAAATTTAACAGAATTTTTCTCGTATTTGAACGAAAAAAAACGACGTATTCTGTATCGCCCTCCCCCCCCCCATTCTTAAAAAAATTGAAAATGAATTCGAAAAATTTTTAAAATTGGGATCATTTGGTTTGATCATTATCTAAAAAATTTCAACAGCATTTTTCTCGTATTTGAACGAAAAAAACCGACGTATTCCTTATCGCCCTCCCCCTCCCCATTCTCAAAAAAATTGAAAATGAATTCGAAAAATTTTTAAAATTGGGATCATTTGGTTTGCTCATTACCTAAAAAATTTCAACAGCATTTTTCTCGTATTTGAACGAAAAAAACCGACGTATTCCTTATCGCCCTCCCCCTCCCCATTCTCAAAAAGATTGAAAATGAATTCGAAAAATTTTTAAAATTGGGATCATTTGGTTTGCTCATTATCTAAAAAATTTCAACAGCATTTTTCTCGTATTTGAACGAAAAAAACCGACGTATTCCTTATCGCCCTCCCCCCTCCCCATTCTCAAAAAAATTGAAAATGAATTCGAAAAATTTTCAAAATTGAGATCATTTGGTTTGTACATCACCTGAAAAATTTCAACAGCATATTTCTTTTCGCCCCTCCCCCTCATCCTTGCAAGATTTGGAATAATTTCTTTGAAAAAAATTCACGAATGAAATAGAAAATGGGCAAAAAATTGATGAGATGAAAATTTTGAAATTTTGAATCAAAAAATTTTTTAAACAAAAAATGAAGATTGATAAATTTTTTCCCACTACTTATTAATTAAATTTTGAATTTTTTAATTTGAATGATGGAATTTTTTCTATTCTTGACTACGTTTGCAAAATTTCCAAGAAAATTTGGATTTTTACAAAGATTAATGGACGAGAGGAGAGGGGAATACCTCATCGAAAATTCCGTGAAAGTTATGAAAAAATTTCACAAAAATCGTACATTTTGAACTTCTCTTTCTCATCAATTTTTTTTCCATTTCGAAACAAAAAATTATTGTTAAATTTCGAGAATTCCCAGACTATTGACAAAATATATTTTTTATTCTTAAAGTCAATATTTTCAAAACTTTGGCCAAACCACCATATCGATAGTTTTTATTCAGATTCGCGAATATATTTTCTCACCGAAATGAATTTTTTTCTCTCTCAGTCGATTACTTTATGAAGTTTGATAAACGTAGCATTCAGCAGGTTTTTCTCCAGCTTCAAAGGGGTTAATTGAATATTCATGTCTTGGTTGCTTTTGTATGACTTTTCCTATCATAATCCGTGATAAGACTTAAGAAAACGAAGCTTTTCATAGTGAAAATCAATTTAAATGTTGTCGAATAGATCATAGAAAATATACGTACACCAAATTTCGTTTAACGAGTTCCTTTTATTCTACGTGTAAAATCTGCTCGAGCGACGTGCTCTCGTCCTGCTGTACCAGTCACCTCGACGAACAAGTTGCAATTTAAATTGGAACTTACTCTTATTCGTATATAATGCTAAAACGTTCGCCATATTTTCTCAATGTGTACTACGTATTAATATGTTAGGTATCGAAGGAACGTACGAATAGGTACTTTTTTTTATTTTAGTTTAAAAGAAACGTACTAGGTGAGGGTTTTACGTGTGCGAGAGTTTATACTTTCGAATTGGAATTTTCTTTTAGTATTTCGCTGAAATGGAAATTTCGCCGAGTATTTTTCTTTGCTCGAGTATTCCCAGCCCTTCGCAAATATTTTGTTTTTTCATTTAAAACGAAATGGTAGTGGGAAAAAAACACCTTTTTATACTCGATTTACCTTATTGCAAATGAAAATATGCAATAGGAGTGAAATTCCACATTTTTATTCGTCGCGTAGGTATATTTTTTAATATAGCACAAATTTACGAAGTAACACTGTTCTGGCTGCTACGAGGGAGGTAGTTTTTCATATGTAATAAAAAGCTAACGTTGGGAAAGAAAAGTAATGATGAATAAACCTACAGTTCCATTCGACGATTAAATTTTGGAATTTATCCCAAAAAATATTCGCAATTTATAAAAAAAAACCTAAAGTGGCATTCGCGAACGAGTGATAATTTTACACTTCTAGATCCCTCGCTCATCCCGAATCCGATGCTGCTATTCCCATATTACAATGTGCTATATCGTTTGTTTTACCATAGCTTAGCATTTTTATGAACCGAGGCTCATTATAAATTTTCTTTTCGAAGAAAACGTACAACGGTGCATAAAAGGTAATAATTTTTATCTAGTTGCTGATTAGGCAAATAAAATTTCAATTTTGCTAAAAGCTAACCATATACCTTTTTATATACTTTTTCGAGACTAAAAAAAAAAACGGGACAATTACTTTCTGGAAAAAAGCTAAAGTGGAGTGCAATCCGCTAGTATGTAATTTGATTGCGTGGGAATAAAGAGAATAACGGTTCAAATTACAGCCTTTAAAAAAAATTACCAATCCTTTTGGAATTATTCTACCAGCCAGCGATCATCGTAGGCTGAGTTATTTTCAAATATGCGAAAAATCGTACTTTTGTTCTATTTTAGTTCCTCGCACGTTCTAAATAATCGTATTATATTTTTGTATTGAAGGTAATATTTTTGTATTAAAATTTAATACTTCCCTTCTAAATTTTAAATCCACGACTAAATTTTCAAAAAAATATGGCTCAGGTATAAAAATAAAAAAATGGTACGAACGACTGAATCTCGCCTGTTTGATCTACGAAAGTCTTCATTTCGTTTTTTCAAATTACCAAGCAACTCGAAATTCGAATTTTTAAACTCGAAGTAGTTTACAGCTCGAAAAATATTTCAACTTGATTGAAACATTTTCTCATGTTCTGAATATTATTCTAATTTTTTCAGCTCTGAAATTTTTTTTCCATGGCACATATATTTTTCGAATCTTAAAAATTTTTTCCAATATTTTCTTGAGTTCTAAATTTTGTTCTCGACTCATTTTTTAACTCATGAAATATTTTCTCAAAAACACTTGGTATTTTTTTCCAGGGCCTTTTTAAAATTATATTTCTATTAAATATATAGTGAAGAATTTTTTTCGATTATAAATTTTTTCTTACATTACAGCTCTAACTCCATTGAAACATTTTTTCATGTTCTGAATATTATTCTAATTTTTTCAGTTCTGAAAATTTTTTTCCATGGCACATATATTTTTCGACTCTTAAAAAATTTTTTCCAATATTTTTTTGAGTTCTAAATTTTGTTCTCAACTCATTTTTCAACCCATGCAACGTTTTCCTAAAAACGCTTGATAATTTTTTCCAGGGCCTTTTCTTATTTCTAATCTTTCTACTGGAATTTTTTAAATTATATTTCTAAATAGTGAAGAATTTTTTTCGATTACAAATTTTTTCCTACAAAGTTTTTCTCAAAACCTCTAAATTTGGAAATTTTATCTCCAAAATTTTCTCATTCTAAAATTTTTCCTGCAAAAATTTTTCTCATTTTTCTTTCACCTCTGAAATTTTTTAAAAAATATTCATCTATGCTATTGTAATTTTGGTTGGAAAAAACTTGAGAAACTCAATATGAAAAGCTTCAAAATAAAATACATTGGAAAAAATTTTGAGTTTAAAAAAATTAAGCAAATGAAAATTGATGAAAATCATAGAATTAAAAAAAAAATGAGGAAAATTGTATAGTTTGAAAAAAAATTACATAGTTGAACAAATTGACATTTTGAGAAGAAATCTTGTGAATTGAAAAAAAAAATGATTAAAAATTTTAAGGGTATGCTTTCGTTTGTTATCAATAAGTAAAATTTAGGATCGCGATTTCTCATCCAATATCGAACGAATTTTTATGAAATTTTCGATAAATGCTTTATTAATGCACTGTGTGTGGAGGACTTTTGCGATATTTCCAAAAAGTATTATATTAATCGAAAAAAAAAAAGATTTAAAAGAATAATTTTGCAGACTGGAGCAGACTTTTCCACAATTTTATGATTTTTGTAACGTAATTTTTTCAAAATTGGAAGGATTTAGGTGAAAAGTCTCAAAAGTCCTCCAAAGATCTCACTGTACAGAAACGAAATATTAAAAGATATTAGAAAAATGTTGAATATTTGCTGAAATATAACGATCCTAAGTTGTCTAAATTTACCGAAAGCATACCCTTAATTCTGAAAAAATTGACAAAAAATTTGGAGTTGAAAAATATATGTATCTAGGTATTTTTGGATAATTCCTGAAATGAAAAAATTTAATACAGGTTGAAAAATATTTTAGATTTGAAAAATATTTTGAATGGGTGATAGAATTTTGGTAGGGTGGATTGTTTTTTTTTTTTTTTTTTCTGAAATACCTTAACAAGGTATCAAGGAATATAATTTTAAAAGCGAATATTTGACGATTTTATTTAAAAATTTTAATAACATTAAATGTACATTTTCAAAGGGTAAAGGTAAAGCTGATTGTTGAAGAGCATGCTTTTGAATAAAAACGAGAATTTCTAAATAAGATAATTAGTATTTAGCATGTAAATCCCATTTGCGTTCTCTTGTAAAAAAATTTTAACCTCAATATTTTCGAAAAACAAATATTTAACTTGGTATGAAAAGTAAACAAAAAGGTGTTTTCATGATTAAAACGCGGTTTTTTCCACCGGTAAGCATAGATTTTATTTATTTTGGGTAGAATATAGGTAGGGTGTGCAATAAAGGAGGGTTATACAAGATGTCTATTTTCCTCGTCGACTCGTCGGTTGTCGTGGGCGAACAATATAAATGTTTGATATGACGGTTATTTTCTTTAATGAAATCGCTGTAAGATATTCCATTTTTGACCGAGAACTGGTGTAATTATAACGTTTGAAATTGCTATTTTTGGCGAATTTTCTCGCCTCGTAGATTATTCTTTCGTAATTAATTACGTTTCATCTGCTCGACTGCGGTGTAAAATCTAAAGCAGGCCGAATTATATTCCGAGTAGGTGTATTGATTAATTTTTCAATTTTTCTGGATGGAAAAAACACCTTAGTGACGTGATTGATTAAAAAATAAGTAATTATGTTCGATGTCTTAGAATCAATACCGAAGAAAATTCTAATCAGCTATGAAGTTATTTTGGGCGGTGAAAATTTTCAAATATGTGCAAAAAAATTGTAAATTATCGAGAAAGGGAAATCTCAAGTACACGTTTTTAAAATCTTCGATGCATGCGGTTGAAAGATATTAATGAGAAAATTTTCCTCGCTGGTACATTGGCAACCACTGTTTTTATTGCGAAACCTTGCCGCGAAGAAATTGAATGATGAAAAGAATCTTAACCCTTTCAGGTTATATCGTTTTTATTGAGCCACCTTTACAATGTTAAGATGCTATGGTACTGGTTTTCTGAATAACTTACTTATATTTTTCCCAACTTCGCGCGATTGCATTAAATTTATATACATAAACCGGGAGGAATACAGGAAAAATATATTTTTAATACGTTTCTTCAAAAAGCATTTTCGAGTTATTTTCTGTTTGTGACAATGGTACACGAAAAATTTTCCATATTCTGCGAATATAACTTTATCAAACATTCCCCGAACGCGGCGTCGTATCCGAAAGTTTTTTAACCCAGTTTGATGGTATCTTTGGCAAGCCCGCGAGCTGGAACCGTGTCTTTAATTGCCCGCAGGATTTTGATATAAATATTTATTCTTATTAATAAGTGTGGTTTTTTATATTGAAAAATGATTTATTTGCGTTGGTGGAAATTGTCGCGAGATTTTTAGAGGAGCTGGATTTTGATACGAACTTTCTCCGTGTTGAACTGTTGAACTACTTGGAAGGAAATGTTCTAATTTCGCGAGTTCTTGAAGTGCCTGCGGCTGCTCTTTGTTATTTTTGAGCGAATTTGGCTTATTTTCAAGTCAGATTTTATTGTAAAGTGTAAATATTTATGTTTTCCAAGAACAACGATGGACGCAAGTTTTTTTGGGGGAAATTTTCTAAATGGGTTTGATTTTCGTATTGCTGGAGTATTTTTGAGATTGGTAATTCTAAATTTTCATACTAAATATTGACTATTGAATCAAAATCAAAGTAATTTATTTCATTTTTTTGAATGTGCTTTCTAAATTTGAATCAGAAAAAATTGGATGATTTAAATCGACAAAATTGAGTCATTGTTGGAATCTGTGAAAAAAATTACTGATTTAATCAGTGAATTATTTTTTAACTGATTAATAATGAAAATTCACTGATTGAAAAATTACTAAATTTTGACTGATTTCAATTAATTTTTACTGATTCAATGGTGAAAATTCACTAATTGATTCGGTAATTTTTTACTGATTGGTAGTAAAATGTAGCTGATTAACCGGGGAATCAGTGAAATTTGACTGATTATCGCAATGACTTGATTTTCTCTTGACTGATTCAAACTTGGAGAGAAGCCCGTCTCGAATTTTTCGACCAAGAAAAGGGGGAAATAAATTTTTACTGTGTCCAAATTCTCTCTTACAGGCGTTCTCAGTTCAAATGTATTTTCAAGAAGCTGAAATTTTTAAGTTGTGGCTGAATCAAGATTGAATGGTTGATTTCGGAAGTCAAAATTACAGAATTGTTAGTTTAGGTGATAGAATGGATAGGAGCAAAGTCACCGAGAGCTGATATGAGTCTGAGAAAAAAAATATGAAAAGATACTTACAAACCTCCTTGAATTTTTTCAAAGCTTTGACCCCTCCTCTCCTATCTGTATTCTTTCCAGAAATTTTTTAGCTTAAAATAAAAATATCTTATCAAATTGAATTTTTTTTTTACAGAATTTAATATTTTTGATCGTTTGATCATTTTCATTTATTTTCATCTATTTTATTTTTTTTTTTCAATTTTAGCAAAATTTACAAGAAATTGATTTTTTTCAGTAAAACATATTGAAATCTTGAGTGAGCTTTCTCAATTTTTTATGAAAAATTTTAATGTATCATCTGTTTACATTTTGAAGAATTTTTTATTTTTTCCAATTTTGTCGACGAAATTTCAAAAAAAAAAATCATTTTTCTCTTTTTCAAAAGGTATTTTTATTTATGATCCAACGATTTTTGATGAGAGGTTTTCAACGCTTTTTCATGAATTGAAATTTTATTAATTGTTTACATTTTTACGGAGTTTCGTGTCAACTTACTCTCATTTTGAATCAGTTGAAGATTATTAATGAAAAAGTCAGAATTGTGGTTAAGTACTTTTTTGACTGCGATTTTTCATCTTGCCTCAATTTTGCTCTCTTAATTTGAATCAGCCAAAAATGCCTAAAATGACTGATGAAATAGAGCAAATCAAGTCACTGATAATCAGTCAAATTCCACTGATTCCCCAGTTAATCAGCGTTATTTTACTGCCAATCAGTGAAAAATTACCGATTACCGATTCAAATAGTGGATTTTGGTTGTTGAACCAGTGAAAATTAGTTGACTGATTGAAATCAGTAAAAATTTACTGATTTAAATCAGTGGATTTTCATAATTGAAACAGTGAAAAAAATTTCACTGATTGAATCAGTAATTAATCAACGATTGAATCAGTGAAATTTTATTTTTACTGATTCAGTAGTGAAAACTCACTGATTGAATCGTACTTTTTTTTTTACTAATTCCTACAGTGACTTGATTTTGTCGATTTTAATCAGTCATTTTTGACTGATTCAAATTAAGAGAGTGATGCAAAAAATGTATCAATTTTCAATTTTGAAGTAATTTATTTTCTCGAGTAAGATTATACATTAATTAAGATGATTTTTTTAATTTTTTACAAAAAGTTTCAAAAATAATATTCCAAATACGTAACCTATAGACACTGAAACACCAAGATGCTTCACTGGTGGGCACAGACGTGAGGGGATTCGGTAAATAATTACTTACTAAATTCCCGTTAGATCGCGCTGATCGCTAAACCCCAGAGACCACTTTTTGCTTAGTTTTTACATAGAATTCACAGCCAGCATCGAATTTTTTGCTCAGTTTTTACATAGAATTCACAGCCAGCATCAAACTTTTTTTTCTCGCGATTTCATTGGTTGAAAGTCACGTGACTTTTAACCAATGAAATCGCGAGGAAAAAAAAGTTTGATGCTGGCTGTGAATTCTATGTAAAAACTAAGCAAAAAGTGGTCTTTGGGGTTTAGCGATCAGCGCGATCTAACGGGAATTTAGTAAGTAATTATTTACCGAAATTTTTTGTAATCCCCTTTCCGCTGTGACCTGCAGAGGAGCATCTTGGTGTTTCAGTGTCTATAACGTAACCTTAAAAAATAAGATAACGGAAAAAAGTCTGAATCAATATCTCATATCATGTTTTTAACTAAAAACATCTACCTATAAGAACCTACCTATTATCAACTCTCCCATTTCGAATCAGTGAAAATTCACTGAAAAGAAAATCAAAATTACAGCACAAGGAAAATCAGCGAAATTCACAGATTTTCCAACAATTTTCCTCACTGCTTGCTTTCAGTGAATTTTTTTACTGATTTATTACTGTACCTACTGCAATTCAGACTTTTTCAGTGATTTTCGATAATTTTTAATGATTTTTTAAAATGAGAGAGATTGATGTCATTTTTGGTAAAAAATTTTGAGTTTCAAAATTTCCAAAACGTGTTTTAGATTTATAATTAGATTTAAGGGCAATTGGACAAAAGTAAAAGTTTGATTTTTTTCCTTTTTTTTTTTTTTTTTTGGAAGGCTGCTCTTCTTATGATTTATTACATATTTGTAATAAATTATTAAATTGAATCTAGATGATTTTTGTTTTGAAATTCTACTCCTCGTAGAATTGGACCTTTTAGCCTGATCTTCTCGAGTAAATCCCTGTTAAAATTCAACTCCCAGATAGTTTTTTGCAAAAATTACGGAGTTTCCCTCCATAAGTCATTAGGTAAACCTCTTTCGACTGAAGGAGTCGATGGTACCGTGCAATTTACATTAATACATTTCTATAAAAGCTTACCATACCGCTTAAGAATAGCTCAAGTTTGTATTTCCGCAATTGGGCGGATACCTCGATTTGGAAAATCCTCGTTCGATCTCAAACCTCCGCCGAATTCGTATTTGTGTACTTGGACATGAACAATCGACTCGGCGGAAAAGTTGTATTAAAGTAAAATGCTTTCACGCGACTCAAAACTTATTCCGTGATTTATCGCCGTATAAGAAATTTTTTTAAAAAAGAACGTTGATAAAACGTTTATTATTTCAAAAAAAAAGAGAAAAGTTCCTAAATTGACTTATTTTCTCGCTACCGTTGAATTTTGTAAAGACGTCCTCGTAAATGTTTAGTATACGGTTTTTGTTTCAGTTTCCTTTTGTTAATATTTGGAAATGGTTTAGGCGTTGAAAATTGATTCCGACGTTCCACGGATCAAGTTTTTTTGTTATACCATTTCGGTCGGACTATACAGTTTGAAAACTTTATTAAGCCTGGGGCTGGAATATACGTAACGTACTTACATATTTTTCCTATTCGGCGGCGCGAGAATTGGAAAAAATGTGTCAATTTGCGGCAGCTTTTATTATTATAGCGATGTAATTCAATATTTTTGGCAAGTTTTACGATATTATTTGAAATAGAGAAATTTAATTTGCTCAACTTCGCGGTTATGTGTGTATTTTAGGGCGGTATCGACGATACGGATCGTCGTGCGAAATGCATCGAAAAAACAGCATTCCCAGATAAAAAAATTCTCCGCGTAGGGATTCGAAACGCGTCTGCGATAATTCCTGATTATTGACGTCGTAATAACCGAATTATTATATTTGAAATTAACCTTAATTTCGCGAATTCGCTCGCGAAATAAAAGAACTTTTTCATTTAACTTGGAAGAAATTAAATTTGGAAGTTGTTCAATCGAGTGAAATTCCAATCACGAAACTGTTCTTTCTTCGTCGTGTATTCTTTCACTCATTGCTACCGTTTTGAAACCTTTATTAGGCTTTGGTGGAAAAATTTCTATACGGTGTCGTTTTATTATAAAACTTATAATGGAGTTTATTTTTTAACGCGGGAAAAAAACCGTTGTTTTTAAGGTTGGATAGCGATCGAACCGCAAGTTAAATACGTTAGCACGCGTGCAAAAGATTATTTCCATTTTTTTAATATCTTTTCGCAGATGCACTCGTTGAAAAAATATGTTCTCGTGTAAAACCAGTTTCAAAATATTACCAGCGATGAATAGTAAAAAATTCCCAATTTACTCGGTATTTTCGTCTTTTCCATCTTGAAAAATTAAAACGTGTTGCAGTTTTAATGTCGACACTGACTCGTGGCATTTTCTATGCGAGGCCATTTTCGGCCAAGTTTGGATTTTTGTCGGTTCGCGTTGTTTTTCGATAAAATACGTATACGCAGCCACGACGCAATAAATTTATTTTTTGTCACAAACGTACAAAGTAGAAAAAAAAACACAACTGCTCGTTTATTGTAAATGGTGGAAAAACTCGCTTTCCCAGTCGTCGCTGTCTTTGGAAATATTTTTTCCATCGTACGCGTTTATAACGCTACAGGCGAGCTAGAAATAGTTTGGAATTTACTATGTTTAATTGTACAAGACGTGTACTTTTGTGTGGCTGATAATTGGAAATCGGCGTAGATTTTTTTAAACAAGGGTTGCCGAATTAAACTGTTTACCGATGAGAACGTTCGGTGTTTTTTGGAAGATAAGGAAAAACTAATACGGGTTTTTTACACGCAAGATTTATAACTTTCTTTAGGCGAACTTTATTTTATTGGTTCATTGTTGGCTTCCTATTTTAATACGGGATTGTACTTGTAGTATTTTTAAAGTTAAATGGCCTGTGAAGTATATCTTCGAACATGTCTCGACGATACAATATCAGTAAATCAAGCTTCGAAATAGTAAAATCGATTTAACCTTTTATTTAAACGTACTATAAATTTTACCCTCGGACGTAGGCGAATTTATTTCCAAATTTTGACTACGCCGTGTCTCATAGAACGTCAAAAATATAAATTTTCAACTTCGACGCAGTGTTGCTGGGGAAGGGGAAAAATTGGTTTTATTAACGGGGTTTGAGAGATAACGAAAAGTTGACGAATGATCGGTTCGGATGTGTTGGTTTTTTGAGTTTATTCGAAAGAGAAGACTGAAAAATTTTAAATTCAGAAAGTTTCGAGTATAATTCATTTTTTTGGGGGAGGGGATTTTAATATGTGCATGGATACTTTGCTGGTAGATTGGTGTCTTGTCTTATACTGCTATTCAAACTACAGAGATTTTAATGCATTTGAATTTGAACTCCCATATGATATTACTACCTGTAGCTACCTTATGTATTTTTAAGTAGGTTTGGTTGTCTCCGAGGTCGAAACATGCAATTTTTTAAAATTTTTCTGAAAACATCGAGAAATTTATGGAAACGAAAAAGGAAGAAATTCAATATTTATAATACTCGAGAATGAAAAAGTGTGAAATTTTGAGGGCATCCTTTCATTTATGTATTTTTCATTTCAGAATGGTAGAAAATTGGAAAAAATTTTATCTTTGCCTCTGCTGGGTACGATAAATTTACCTAGGCATATTTTCCTCTAGAAAAAAAAAAGGTAAATTGTCGGCATTTTTTCATTCAAAATGGAAATTTAAAAAATGAATATTTTTGTAGTCTTTGTTTTTCTGTGAAAATTATGTATTACTGTATTCATTTGAAAGCGTAATAAAAAAAAATTAAAAATTTTTTCAACCCTCGAAAAGGACATATAATTTCAAGGAGAAGTAGATGTGAGTGGTAAAGTTGCCAAGTTCTTCAGTCCGAGGGCTGATGAACAGGGAAAAAGTATTAGTAGAGGAAAACTAAGGAAAAAACTCATAGGCACCTCAGGCTCTTCTTCAGCAAATTCCACACCATCGTATTTTGCTAGCAAAATTGTCAATAGGGTCTACGAGTAATTGTATCAAATTACATCAAATTATATCTCATTGTATCAATTCATATCTGAAAAAATTATGAAGGTTCAGATCCAGTTTGATATGATGTGATCAAATTACATCTAATTTGATCAAATCATATCTAAAAAAAAAAAAATCAGGTGTAATTATAGATATAGTTTGATTAGGACATTTTTGAGATCAAATTTTATCTGTTTTGATAAAATTTTGATCTAAATCAAATATGATTTGATACGATTTGATCCAAAAAATTTTCATCGGGCTTTAGTTTTTTTCAATGAAAAATTGCAATGATGTAAAAAAATAATATTCATTTTTTGGAAAAGTCAAACTAGTCCAGGCAAATTAACATTAAAATGGGGTGAAAGTGGAAAAAATTTATAACAGTGATTTTTTTGCAGGAATGTGTTCAGAAGGGTCCCAGTAGTTACCAAAAAAAACCCAAGAGCCCCAAGTCTAGGGGAAAATTTTTTAGGGGGTGAAACATCCCCCAAAAATGAGTTTTTCCCCATTATTTCGTAAAATATACATTTTAAGTAAAAAATAATAACAAATTCGGAATCTGCGTCAAATTTCCGATCAGATGATACCCAACATGACCCCTTTCACGTAAAACAAAAGCCCTAAAGGGGGGGTTCAAAATTTCAAAATTTTGAAAATCTCAGATATTCCGATTTCATTACTGTGAATTTGTATCCGAATAATGTTTTTTGAGTAACAACGGCTGTCTTTTATGTCTGTAAGGAATTGTAGAAGTACAGGGACACAATCGCACCCCCATCCAAGGGAGGGAGGTGGACCCTGGTAATATTTCTGAAGAGTTTTTTTTTTTTACGTATTATACCATAGGAAAATAGGCAGCATTTGGACAAAATCGCAACATTTAGTGCAGCTACAAACTGTAAGTTGTTATAATAAACCATAAGACCGAAAAAAAATTTTTGAGAGGGGGAGTGAATTAAAATTTGCCATAGGAAGTGTGAGGGGGTAGTCGTTTGGTGCTCCAGTCTCCCTATGTGGTAGGGTTGAGCAAAATTGACGTTTTTAGGGTTGATTTAGTATATATCGACCTCCCTGAACACGAAAATGTCATTACTTTTGAAAACCGATAACTAGAAGTGCCACTAATTTCGAATGAAAACCCCCTCTATTCACCAATATCTATGAAAAACGCCCCCAAAACGCAATTTTTTGCTCTTACACCTAACACAACCGTCAGGAACGAATTTTCAATACGATATTCTGATAGTATAGGTCAAATCCGATCTATTGACTCATATCTGAAATCCACATGTCTTCAAGGGGAGGAGTAGGAGGCGACACAATATTCCCAATTTTGAAGTTTTTACAATTTTTAAAAAAATATTTTCGACTTCGTACTAGATATAAGTGTTTTGAACCATTTAGGTATCCGGATAGGGCCTGTTGACTCCCTGACTAATAAATATAGACATTTATGAAGGCTCCCAGAGTCGCCATTGAAGACAAAGGGGGTTGAAAATTTCGATAATTTTGCAGACATTAGGTATCTGATGCACTGTTTCCCTTGTGATTTATTCCAAAATAATAATGCCTTACGTTATTTTTGTTTTAACGAGTTTAGATTACAATTTGATTCATTACATATGAATAGTTGAACGCCAAATCACACATAGTATGAGACATCAAATATTTTAAAATGAATTGCAAGGGAAACAGTGCATCAGATGCTGCCTATTTTCCTATGGTATAATACGTAAAAAAAAAAACCTCTTCAGAAATATTACCAGGGTCCACCTCCCTCCCTTGGATGGGGGTGCGATTGTGTCCCTGTACTTCTACAATCCCTTACAGACATAAAAGACAGCCGTTGTTACTCAAAATCAAAAAACATTATTCGGATACAAATTCACAGTAATGAAATCGGAATATCTGAGATTTTCAAAATTTTGAAATTTTGAACCCCCCCTTTAGGGCTTTTGTTTTACGTAAAAGGGGTCATGTTGGGTATCATCTGATCGGAAATTTGACGCAGATTCCGAATTTGTTATTATTTTTTACTTAAAATGTATATTTTACGAAATAATGGGGAAAAACTCATTTTTGGGGGATGTTTCACCCCCTAAAAAATTTTCCCCCAGACTTGGGGCTCTTGGGTTTTTTTTGGTAACTACTGGGACCCTTCTGAACACATTCCTGCAAAAAAATCGCTGTTATAAATTTTTTCCACTTTTTTTTTAAAATGACTGGACTAAACCCTAGGTAAAAATATTAAAACTTCATTTTTGAACAAACTGAATTTATTGAATTTTGAAATTGAATGGATACCTAAAAAAAGAGAAAAAATATATAAAACTGAAAAAGTGTTTCTCTTGGTCAATTTAATAGTAGGTACTTTTATCTTGACTTCTTTCTAATTTACAGAAAAAATTTACCTTCGAAATCAGATAGTTTCTCAACTTTAAGGAAGAAACAAATGATCAAAATTGAGAAAAAAAATTCTCCAATATACTTACTCTCGATAAAATTTCGAGTTACAGAAGTCAAGACAAAGATATGGCTCAAATGAAGTGAAAATAAAATTTTAAAAAATACATTTAGAAAACGAAAAAAAAAAAACGATTTAAAAAAAATAAGAATCTGTGTCTTTTTTGAAATTCTAAAAGAGAAAAATCTTATTTCTGTTGTTCATTTGCGATTGATTTTAACTTTTTTTTTGGTTGAAATTTTAAAATATTTTTTCCATGTACCAGAGATGACCTATTATAGACTAGAATGAAAATATAAAAAATCACATTTTTTGTGGTAACTTTGTATCTCATCATTTCAGATCTGAACTATATCCTTAAAAAATTAAATAAAAGTACCCATAAAAATTTTTATGTTTTAAATTTTGATCATTTAGATCAGTTTAAACATTCAAAAAAAAATTGAATTTTGACCGGAGAGTTTAGATCACAGCTTGACACTACAAAAAATCAAGTTAACGGGTCACATATTCTACCTATTTTCTTAACACTGATTTCGAAAAAATTTTAAAATTTAAAAATCGATCCATATTTTTTGTTCACTTCAGTAGATTTGTTTTTAGAATTCAGTTTGACATTTGTAGAGCGAATAAGTGGTCTCACACAACGGAAGAAAGCTCAAAAATACAAATTTTCAATTTTTAGAGGGTCAACATTAGCCAAAAGAAGGAGAATTTAGAGCCTGGAGAATATAAGAAAATTAAATTTGTTGAACACCTTCCAATCATACTAGAGTCCTTTCAGTTCTTCAAAAATTGTCAAAAATTCAGTGCGTAGGAATTTTCGAAAATGATTTTTTCTTTGATTTAAAAAAGCTTGATTGAATCGATTTCAAAAATTTTTTAGTGACTGTGCGTGCATCAAAAATCACAATTTTTCGTAAAACCTCACCATCAGTAACTATATTTTTTGCCACTAAAAAAAAAACTTGAGATGAACATGTTGCCTATTTTGATAATTGAAGGGGCAAATGCAGGTTCTAAAAAAAATCACTTGAAAATTTTTTGACCAAGGGAATGAATAGGTCATTGAAAACGGAACAAATTTTCATCTTTTGTGACCTTTTTGCCTAACTTGAAAATTGAAGGGGCTACAAAAAAATTTGTTCCAAAAAAATTCTTAAAAAATGAACCAACCAAGGGAATGAATAGTATACGTTGAAAACTGAAAAAAAATTTATGTACACTTTTTGCCTAACATCGAAAATGAAGGAGATACAGCTCAATCAATATAAATGAGCTTCAGAATTTTTTTAGAGTTTTCCAAATTTTGCGCGACCCTTAGCCCCTTCATTTTCGATGTTGGGCAAAAAATGTACGACAATTTTCAAGTCTTGTGAAGAAGTGTCACAAAATTGATGAAAAAAATAATCATACATTCTCTTCTACAAAATGTAGCTTTGTCATGTCTCCAGGATTTTTTTTACATCTAGAGGGTTAGATCGAAAATCGAAGTCAATGCTTATCCGGCCAGACCCTTCAAGTTGAAAATTTTAGAGCTAAAAAATATTCAAGAATGCAGGTTCAAAAAATTAATGCTCAAATATCCATGAACAAAAGACTTTAAAACTCAGCCTCTAAAATTGGAATGAAGAATTCAAAACTCAAAATCCCATCGTTTTTGAAAATGACCCTCCTTCGAAGAAAAAGCATAATTTCTGGTCCAATCTTCCCCTAAAATGAGCCTTGAAACATTAGGTCAAGTCAAACACAACCCATTGTAATTTTCTTTTCTATGCTTAGACGAGATGAGTGATTACGCCATCGTCAAATTATTATAATAGCGTTAGAAGAGAACACTGTTATGTTTTAAATAATGCGCCTGTTACGTATAAATTACAAAAATATGGTGTACACGTTAAACAATAACTATAGTCTATGTCTAAAGCACGTTGAAAACATGCCTCGAAAACAAGACAATTGAGAAAACTTGAACGATGTTAGAATAATAAAACAGAAGTAATAATAAAATTACCCGGCTTTAAAACAAGATAGGTGTCTAATAGATGCCTATAACACCTTCGTTATTTAATTTGAATTTTAAAGCAAAACGCTTTCGCCTGGTTTTTCACAACGTGGTGCTTTTTTTTCCGCTGGAATCTTTTTCTGCTTTATCGAAAACACGAACGTAATCGTAAATATACGCAGACGTTATATACGATAAGTTTCTCAACTTACAGCATCTTTACAAGTTCATTTTTCATATTCCGAGTAAAACTTTCCTTTTGAATAGCGCGAATTACCAAGTTTTTTTTACGGTACGCGGGCGGGCTCCGGAATATCTTCCATTTGTAATTACTTAGTTCATTCGTGGGCAGATTTCAGCCAAACACCTATTTTCTGGTGATGGCGAGGTGAAATATTGTATTGCGTATCATTGAAATGTTACACAGAAAATATAAAGGAGGAAAAAAAATCAGACTCGTTTTCGAAGGTAATATTTTTGGTAGAAACAAAAATGCAAAGTTTGCTTTAATTGCTCAATTTGTAAATTAAATATTTATACTAAACTCGCTCACCGCGTATATAAAGAATTCAGAGGAGTATAATTCCACGAATGCAAAACCGAGTTATACAAAAAACATTAATATTTGTACGCTGGAGTACTCGTGACGAAGGTTTTTGTCCTGAAGCACTTTTACTTCACAGTTTTCCCTTTTGTCGACGTTTTTATTTCACAGCTTATCCAATATAAAAGCTTACTTTGACAAATTGTCAGAATATCCTTTTATGAAACACTTACTTACATATAGCTGCTGTATCGTCGAAACGTTTTGTTTGACCGAATAAGTTTCCTATTTGATAGTATAGCTTTGTAGGTAGGTTCTTTAGTAATATCGGATTCGTATTCGCAATCGGCTACATCAAAAGTGGCACGATCCGAATCTAAATCGACCTTTTTTTTTTTGATAATCGCCCATAAATAATTGACATTCGAAATGCCATTCGAATTGAAATTCCATGCTTTATTGATACGTATTTAGATTTTAGCAACCTCATCAGGCTGACCCCAAAACCTTAAAATTTTTTATTTCAAGTTGACAATAAAATGAATTTTTCGTTATTGAGTGAATACGAGAATATTTACGATTTTTTTTCGTTTGTTTCAGGGTGACATGTGTTTTAAATTCAGTATCAATATATTTGGAAAACAGTCCCGTCGTTATTTGATTTCTGCCGAATGATTCCACGAGGTAAGTTGATATTACAGAAAAAAAAACCATTTGCACGATGTAATATTACGTCTCATAAGGTTCACTCAGTTTTCTCCTAATTTCAGAATTTGTATTTCTCAGAAGCCAAAGTGAAAATCGAAATGGTACTTTTAACGTATCAACTCTCGGTTACGCACGTGCGGCTCTCATTTGGTATACGACCCGACCCTTCCTTATTCACGAAAAAAAAAACTGGAGTTGTAAATCTTACAAAATACATTCTGTCGTGGCTCCCAACTTGGTTTAGTTTCAACTTGGAAAAATCTTTGAAAAGTTTCAACTTTAAAACATTGCTAGGTCTGTACATTTGTTTCTCTTCAAAGGAAATGTGGTAATTTCGAAAAATTTCAAATTTTCAGACAGAAGTGTAGAAGAAATTTTAATGGATTTGGACGTGCCTTATTCGATCAATTTTTTTTGCATTTAGTTTTCATTTTCAAAATATTCGTAGAATATGATTATGTAAATAGAAATTGTTTTTTTTTTTTTAGGATTTTTTTACTGAAAGTGAAGGGAAAAGAGAGGATTTTTTACGATAGTTTCAATTTATATATTCAACATATTTATTTGGTCTCGGTGAGTGGAACAGATTTTTTCAGAGGTTCCCAATTTTGACTAAATTGATCTCCAAATTTTGATATTTTTATGACTTTTAAGTACTGATTCAAAAAAAATGTTTTAGAAAATTTTTAAACTTGTAAAATTTTATTGTTTGTTCAAATTTTAAAATTTTAATCTATGGTTGAATTTTCTTTTCCATTTGAAGAGGTTTAAAAAAATTGTAATTTATTCTTGAGAAAGGCCACCGAAAGAGTTGAAAATAGGAGATGTTTCAACGTTGGAAATATTTCAACTTTTGTATATTTATTTCAATCAGTTGGCGAATTAGAACCTCTCTCCCCCCTCCCTCCCTCCCCAGACGAAAAATTCAAGGTCAGAATGATGTACAAATAAACCTTGGAAAATTTTTGTAATTTTTCAAAGAATTACACAGGTCGACACGATTTTTGTTTCTGGATTCCGATTGCCAAATTTAAATTGTTTCAAGGGGGAAAAAAATTTTTGTCCAAAGTTTGCTTGGGAGGGGGTGGGGACCAAAAAACTGATTTTACGAGGGCAATAAGCCGGAACATTACAAAAAAAAATTTTTTTAATGTTTTGTGGACTGCGATTTTTTCACAAAATTTTGGAAAGAATGAGCTGTAACTTTTTTCTAAAAGAGATGGAGGTCTGCGGTTTGCGGCAGTGGATTCGCCGTAAAATTTTCTATAAGATTCATCCACAAAATTTTTTAAAATTTTTATTGCCTTCGTTAAATCAGTTTTTTGGCCTCCTCACCCCCCCTCCCCAGGAAACTTTGGAAGCCAGGATTGAGCAAGGTGATATATTTCGATGTTAAGAATCCGAATTTCGGCATAAGAACCCAGAAACAGAGCAAAATTTTTTTGTCGACCTGTGTTATTTACTGTCTTTGAAAACTGAAAATATGTTTTGGATATTTTGAAAATTGTCAGTATGCATCAGGACGGCGGAGGAAAGAGGAAGGAGGGCCCCCTTTTCCCGATTTTTTTTGGATCTAGAGACTTTTTAATAAAAAATCACTGAGCCGAAGCCGAAGCCAGTTGAAAAAAATCTTGGAGCCGGAAGGACTTTGCTCAGAAATTTCAGGGCTGGGAAGAGGAGGGCCTTCTCCGGATCCTGTAATGGTCAGAGATCCTGAGGGAAGTTGGATGGAAAAGGCCCCACGTTTTTTTTTTGGAGTCGGAGCCAGAGGAACTTGATCAAAAATCTCGGAGCCGGAGGCGGAGGTACCAGACCCTCTGCCTCGGAATCTCTGGTATGCACCTCTAAAATGAAGTATTAAAATTAAATTTCAATGAATTTTTGGATAAATTTTGAACTTTGAATTATTGATTTTGTTGGTAACACTTTTTTTGTATGTATTTCAAAAGTGATTTTTTTTTCTTCAAAGTTTTATTTAAAAAACATTTGAAAAATCGTTTTATTTCACAGGGTGGACCATTTGTAAGATTTAGATATTCTCAATTGAAAATCTTCTCTGGAAGGAAAATCAATAAAATAGAAAAATTAATGACATAAGTATTTTTTTTTTTTTTTTTTTTGGATTAAAAACGATAGAGTAGGTATGTTTCAGAAATGAAAAAGATACGTGCAAAACAATAAATTTCAGTAAAATGATCTAAAGAAATTTTTTTTGGATTTTTCAAATTCGTTTTTTAAGGTTTTTTGGTTCCAAACATCAAAAAATTACTCACAGTAAAAAGTACATATAGAGCCAAAATAGTAAAATTTTCGACATATTTGAATAGGTAACACATTAAAAGTAAGTAAGTAGTTTTTCAGCATCCTAAATCCGTTTCTTACGTAATTTTTTCTAAAAACCAAAAATAATTTCATGAAAAAACAGATGAGACTTACTTCACCTTCGCTCAAATTTTTGGAAAATTTTCAATTCAAAATCAAAATGTAATTTTTGGTCCCAAAAATTGAAATTGAAATTCTTCTGATTTTTTTTTTTGGTAAAATGGCATAAAAATATGCTTTGCGTGTTCAAAACTTTACATTTTCATATGAGTATCGTTTGATAACGTCAAAAATTTTTGAATTTCCTCCCCTCTCTCGTTTCTTACAGGGATCCATCTGGTGTTTTTGCTCGAATAACATTGGCTCAAGTTAATTTCACTCCACCCTGCCTCCTCGTACTTAATTTTAAATTTTCATTTTTTTTTTATAAAACTTATTAAAAGCATAATTACGAATTTCAAAAAAAAAATTAGTATTTTGTTAGGTATTTTTCGATTGATTTCTTAATCGATAGATCAATACGAAACAGTTAATTCGGTACAAAAAAAGAAAAAAATACTTGGAAAAGAAGCCCGGTATAATTATTTGCCCATTGCCCACTCCTTCCTCCCCTCGTGACCTTGCCTACCCTGGCATTTCTTGGCCTCCTCAATACAAAATCGTTGACATACCGTTACGAATCCCACGATACGATTTTATTCTTGAAATTCAGCCAAACAATATCGATTTTCGTAGATATAGGTAGGTCCACTTATTCTCGTTCAACTTCGAATGAATGATTTGAAATCTCTCAAGTACCTCTATGTAATCATCCGAGTTACAGTCACTTCCAAACAGTTATTATTTTCAATTTCGCTAGATGCCAATTTGTCACTCTTATCTAACCCTTTAGCCTACTTCACGTATGCGAAACCGCGAAACGCACTCAATTTTGATTTATTTCATTTGGGTGGTTTTGTAAACAGCAAATGGATTTTTTAAACTGCTAGTTGGCCATAAAGTGGCAAATATTTATGCGTATGGAGTACGAACGTATGTACTTAGCTTTATTTTAACTTATCGACCTCGTGTACAGATGTTTTTAAGTATGCACTTTTAAAAAATTGAATTACGTAAAAAAACGACCGAATGAATTTTTCTCGTTAAATTCGAATCATCGTTTTGCGCTAACGTATGTTAACATTCCGAAATGATTTCAAACAGTGCATTTGAAATTTTTAAACGTCTAATGCGTTTTGTAAAATGTGTCACATAAAATAATTACGAATTCGGTATAATTTCATCGTTAGTAATTAGCCAAAGTTATGTGCTAAAAAAAACATCACAATAGCAAAAAAAACATATTTGAAAAAAAATTGTTCATTCGATACTATTCGCTTTTGCGACGATATATTTCGAAAAAAAAAAAAGGAGAAAAACTGAAATTCGTATCTACTCTTTTGCAATTCAGATTATAGTACGTGGCGTATGGGGGGACTTTGCTCATATCGAAGTATACTATATGAAAGATGATATCGAAGATAAAATGGGGGTAAAAAACGGTATCTGTTTACATAGATGATATTTCACTGTTCGCAAATTTTTCGTAAATTTTAAAATAATGTTTTATTATATACATTACACGTACGTGTAGCAGAATTGACGCCCGGCTCGGTGGAGAGAGTATTTCACCCGGTATATATAGTGTAAACATGGTGGCAATAATTTTGCAATGGGGAAAAAAAAAAAGGAGAAAAAAGTTACATACTGTTATCGTTGCTTTTTATACTCGAGATAAAGATCGTATAAATGATGCACATAAATTTTAAAGAAAAATTTCGCCGCGTTGTTTCGACTCGAGGTTGTGCTGCGAGAATTTTTCCTTTGTTGGTTCGTATTTCATTGCTAGATATTTTCTAGCGAGTTGTTTGAGCTAAATTTTATTTCAAAATAATTTTTACTTTTATTACAGCGGTCATAGTCATGTCGTCGTGGAAAATATATATAATGGATTTTTATTAAATATAAAAGACAATAACGTTGGTAGTGTGACGTTATTCTTATCTCGAATGTAAGAGGACTAAGGCGCAATGCTCAGTCGGTTTCATAATGCGATAAAGTTTTAAATTGAAAGAGAAAATGTAATTTTCGGTTTTAACGCGGAGCGCGACGAGGCCAAGGTGCGGAAATCCTTTGAAAAGTAATTACAACAACTTTTTGTGTCTCGATACTGGTTTATACCGATCAGATATCCTCATTTGTCAACCGATAGGTTTTCTTTTAATTTTAAAAGATCGATAAAGTAATAATTAGAATCGAGTGGAACGTTTTCTTTACGACGGATGTACGTTTTTCTGCTCTCGATAGGAT
This sequence comes from Pseudococcus jackbeardsleyi, assembly GCA_038380155.1. Taxonomy (NCBI): domain Eukaryota; kingdom Metazoa; phylum Arthropoda; class Insecta; order Hemiptera; family Pseudococcidae; genus Pseudococcus; species Pseudococcus jackbeardsleyi. The sequence goes on from CM076239.1 coordinate 48,602,165, forward strand.
TCGAGTTGTATTCCTTTCGAAGTTTTCTCGTACCGTGTGTTCAAAAATTGAGTTTCTTGAAAATTGGTCTTGGGGTACATCATGAGACGGTTTGAGAAAATTTGGGATGGAGAAGTTATAAAAAAGACAAAATTTTAAAAATGTTTAAAAAATGGAGTGAGGAGAGCGAGCTTCTGCATCCGAACTCGAACGAAATATGAGGACCAAAATTCCAGAAAAATAAATTCAAACTATAAAATTTCATCATTTTTTAAAATATTGATCTTTTGGGTTGAATTAGTCAAAATTCGGTGAGAAAAATTATTTTTCATTTGATTTTTTTTTGGGGGGAGGGGGGATTGTAAAATGATGAAACAATGAACGAATATGATTTTCGTGTGTGAAATGAATAAAATAAAATTGTTGTTCCCAATAGAAATTTATGCAAAATTTCATGAAGGTTTTTGCAATATTTCTCTGAGGATGCTGAATCAAATTTCTTGATGTCAGGAATACTTTTTTTCATAATATCTCCAAACTTCATCGAATTCCATTCAGTAGTCTTGAAAAAATCTTGAAAAATTTCATAAATTCTTGCATTTCTCCGAATTTGGGATTTGTATCATAATTTTATGGGCAATTGAAATTTTTCAAAAGATGATTTCATTTTCGTAATTTTACATACTAAAATCACATTCCAGTAATGTTTCATCATTTTATACCTTTGTAATCCTCCCCCCCCCCCTTCAAAAAATCCAATTTAAAAATATAGTTTTCGTCTTATCATTGCAGGTATTTGCTATTTCACTAGTAAATTTGTCAATTTAAAAAACATTTTTTGAATTCTCTAAATTACCTACAAAGTTTTATCGATTTCAACAAAAATACTCCGAAATTTTTGAAATCCAATATGGAATTTCACCTAAATTTACCTAATTTTCGAATATGAAATCCTTTGGGGATGAGAAGAAAAGGGAAATGGCCCCCGAACTTCTCACGAAAAATCGTATCAGAATCAGTAACAAAAAACAACAATTTTGGAAAAAATCAATCTATGTAGGTACATTATTTTTTATGTTAAAAAAATAATCTTGAAAAATTCTTATACCTACTAAACATGAAAAAAAGTGTCTGGAAACGTTTTTCCTCATAATTTGCAAAATTCTGTCAGAAATCTTATGAAGAAAGTTTTGAAAATAGTATGAAAAAAAGTAATGAACCAGCGCTCATATCATCGCCTAACAGAAATAATGGATCATTTTTTATTCATTTTTTTTTTTTTTCAATATACTTTCTATGAACCCTGATTTCAATTTTCGAATAATTTCTAGGGTGGTATTGGGTAGTTATACGACTCATGGAAATGGAATTAGTTGAATCTGTCCATTATTTACTGAAATACCGTTGTTCAACTTCAAACAAATGACCTTGAAAATTGATGAATTTTTTAATCAACAAAGTAATTATGTTTGACCAAAAAATCTCACAGAAGGGAAATTTCAGAAATCTCTTTCTAGTTGCATTAAAATCCCGTCAAAAATAAAAAGTTTTAGAGTGATAGAGATTGACATTTTGATTTTTGATAAGAAATTTTACGCTGTTAATTTTCATGAAATTTCACCTTTTCAATTAAATTCATCTCTAAATTAGAGATTCTGTTGGATAGTCAACGTCGAAAAAATTTGATGATTCATTTTTTCAGCACATGAAAAAGAGTGGGGATGAGCTGAAAAGTTGAAGCTGGATGTCTAAAGAATAAACTAAGTTAAGCTTTGACCGAGAATTTGTGCTAGTGTCATGCAAAGTCAAACTTTTTGGCTCAAAGATCAAGTTTTTTTTTCAAAAATCGAAAAAAATTCCATTCACCCTTGATATATGAATAAAAAACAAAAGTAGAAAGTAAAAACTCATGAAATACAAATCTTTCAGTCAATACTCGTTTATTTTTTGTCGATTTTTCTTCGTAAAAATTATTTTTTGAAAGGGGAGAGGGGAGTGGCCCATAAAAAATCCAACTTGATCATGCAAAAAGTCGAACAAAGTTGAACTTTTTTGCTCAACAAATTTTTAAAACACCGCTTCAAGCCATTGGTTCGAATTTTAGATCATTTTTTTTATTTTGGTTTAATTTTGGAATAAAGGCCCACTCCCAATTTTTTGAGGTCAGAGAATAAAGAATGCCAAATTGCATCTTGGTGCCGCCACTGACGCCTACTTACTCTTTATGCAAAATTTTAGGTCTTTAGGTCATTTTATTTGAACTATTGGCATCAATCACGACTTCATTTGAAAAATATTTACTCCCTAATTCAGTTTGAGGTTCCAGTGATCAAAAAGTTACTTTTGGAGGCTCAAATGATGGAGACCAAAACAAAAACAAAAAAAAATAGGTACCTAGGTACTTTTATTACTGGTAAAATTTTTTAATGATTTCTCTGTTTCAGACCCTCTTAAATTGTGAAGGCTCATTTTCAAACTAAGGATTGAGGTTTAAAAATCCCAAAAGGTTTTTCTGTGACTCCTTTCAACTCTACATTAAAAATTTCAGTTCCCTAGATCAAAAATTATCACGACTGTTTAGATTGTTCGCTGCAACAGGGTGCGGTGTTTTTTTTCGCTCAATCATACGTCTCAACTCTCAAGATAGAAATTTTTTCCAAGTCCGTAATATTTTCGTTAATTTTCAACTAGTATGAAATTTTCTCACCATTTTTCCAACTACCAACTTTTTAAATAAAATTTTTCCAATTCCCCAGTGTTCTTTCTAAAATTGATTTCGACTCAATTTTTTTCTGATCTTTACCAAGACTCAGGTTTTTTTGAAAATTTATTCGTCGACTCTCAAATTAAAAAGAAAATTGAGTTGAAAAAATGTTTAGATTAAAATTAAAAATTTTTCTACAATATTCCGACCAAAATTTTTTTCTAAAATTTGTTTTGACTCAAATTTAAAAAAATTTTCAACTCCAATTTTTCTTACGATATGTTCATCTTTTTTGAACTCAATTTTTTTCGAACGATTTTTCAATTTCAAGTTCAACACCCTTTTTTCAATTTTTTAAACTTCATCAAATTTTTCTCTCAAAATTTTCCTCATGCTCCAAATTTTTTCTAAAATTGTTTCCAGCTTCAATTTTTTCGACAAAATCTTTTTATCCACTCCGAATTTTAATCTAAACATTTTTTCAACTCAATTTTCTTTTTAATTTGAGAGTCGACGAATAAATTTTCGAAAAAACCTGAGTTTTGGTAAAGATCAGAAAACAATTGATTCGGAATCAGTTTTCGTAAAAAATTGAGTCGAAATAAATTTTAGAGAGAAAATTGGGGAATTGGAAAAATTTATAAAAAAATTTGGGAGATGGAAAAATGGTGAGAAAATTTCATACTACTTGAAAATTAATGAAAATATTACGAACTTGGAAAAAAATTCCATCTTGAGAGTTGAGATGGTTGAGACGCATGATTATGATTTGAGCAAAAAAAACACACCGCACCCTGTTGCAGCGAACAATCTAGACAGTCATAAAATTATCAGGGGAACCCTTATTTTTGGGCTCAAAGTAGGAGTAAAAATGTAGAAAGCTGATACAATTTCATTTTTCTGTTTTTTTTTTCACTTTTTAAATTTTTTTATATTTTGGAAATTATCTCCTTTTTTTCGTTGTATTTTTTCCTCTTCTCCTGATCCGAATTTTTTTCCAAAAAAATTCAATTTTTCCAATTTCACGAACCGGATGGTTTCTCCTACGACACGTTCCGAAACAAAATTCAATTTCCGAACGTACAACGTTCAAGAACATCGAAAGGGTAATCCAATAAAGAGAAGAAAGGTATTTCGACGTCGACTACGCTGCTAAACGTTTGAATAATATTGTAAAATTTGTCATTCATAAATAATACACAGCTAACGTGCCACGGAGCTTGTAATATGTGTCAAAATATTCGGAAGTGTGCGGCCCGACACGTTATACGATATGTGCGGTAATAAATATTCATTTATTAACATTTGTTCATCTGAATAAAGTCTACGGCCGCGTGTGGCTGCCGTAGAATCGCGCAATTTGCGTTTAATTTTGTCAACAACGAATATCTGTTGGTAATCGAGAGAAGATCCGACCGGCTAGAAATTTCAAACACGCTGGTAATTTTATTACTTTGTTGGCACATTATTAAGTTTAAAATATTCATTGGTATAGAATCGTATTGGTTTTGTATTATTCGAGAATCGCTCGCCTTGGCTGAGAGTTGTGCGAAGTGCTTATTGTACGTTGTATCGATACGAGTATATTACGTAAATGTGAGCTTGCAAAAGCTCGTACCGTCGTCTCGAAGAAACTAGCAAACGATACGATGCACGGTTTACCTGATAGTAATTTTTGTCGCGTTGCATTTGTGGTAAGAAATTATACGGTTATAGCATTTTCGATATAACGAACCCGACTTGTATAAGCAGTTCTTTTACCGACGATAAATCCTTTTTTTCTAGTCGTTTTTGTATCGAGAATATTGTAAAAATAAAAATTATTTCGGTTCGGGGGTTGAAATACTAAAAAAATACATACTCGAGTTACAAAGTTGCTGAAAAGTGTATAGAAAAAGTCTGCAAAAACATTACGGTACCATTGACTTAGTATATTCGAGTTTTAAAATACTAAAACTATATGATTCGATAAAATTTCAAACGTCTTCGACTTTTCGCATATTTTTTTAAATGTTTTGTAGTTTTATATCGTGGTTTTGGAAAAGGGGTCAGGGGTTTCGAGGGGGTTTCCTATCCGGAGGGGAAATTTGTTTGCGAACGAATAATAAAAAATAATAAAATATGTGTGATCTTTATCGTAATTGCCGCGGATACCATGTTTACTACCTATTTTTCACTTTTATAGGTTTTATTTCAACTACCGAGAATCGTTTTACATCGATTTAATATCTTTTGTTGCCGACGCCGTTGCCCTTTTTTTTTTTTTTTGATTAGCTCTCGTTCCAATTTATTCGGCTATAGTTAACATTTGAACTTTTGCGTCTGTAATTTAAACGTACGCGGTGCATATGCATCGTGTATTTGCCTACCTTCGCTGTTTTCAGGCTGAAATTTTTCACCTAAAATTTTATCGCCGAGATAATTTTTGCGAACGCGATTTTATTTCGTATCGCTTTGAAGTTGAACTTTCACATCGTTACCTTTTTTTCCTCCTCCCTAACAATGTTCGTGCCAACGGTTCATTTATTACCTTCGTCGATGCTTTTTCTCTCCTTAAGGAAGTCGAAAAACGTTTTTTCTTTATTTTTATTAGGTCTTCGAAATTGAGCTATTTTCAGTCTCATATGCAGCCAATTATAAGTGCTGGTTTATCTGTAGGTTCGATGGATGTATAAAGGTGGATTATTTCGATGCGAATTTCGTCTCATCTGGGTTTATTGCAGAGTATTTTATGTGCAAGTGTAAAGAGATGTCAGTTTTGGAAATGTGTTAATTCGATGAGACACAATAAAGTTTATTTTCTGGGCATTTATTTTATGTATTTGTTTATTTGGTAGATTACTTCGATGACTAAGACGTAAATTTTATTTTGAAAAGGTACCTTTGTGATAGATTGATGAGCGTTTATTGTCACGTGACGAAACGCAATAACGAGCTAAATATAAATAAGTAATTTTCTCGATATTGGAAAAAGTACTGTACGAAATGATGTTTATACGAATTTTTTCCAAACAAATCAACTTTTTATTGAAACATGTTGGCGGAAAACTTGGCGTATAATCTCGTTAACATCGAACTATAACTCGTCGTGTCATCTTTTCCGCGATCATATGACGTGAAAATGGATCTTGTCAGACACTAAAGTATTTAATAACTTATATAGTTAGACATGAGCGCGTTGAAGGGAACAAATTTAACGAGAACTGCTGAAGTTTTACTCTTGTAACTTGGTTAAAAGTTGGGATTTTCTTATCCGTCTCTCGTCGCTGTAGTTCGTATCATATCTGGGTGTAAGTACCTCGCTCATACGTGATAAACGTATGTTTTGAATTTTCTGCCAGGATGAGAGGAAAAAATTGAAATGAAATGATTGAAAATGTTCACCACGTGGGGTATTATTTGGTTGCTGTGTTGGTTGAATTTTTCTTATTTTGAATGAGGAGTGAATAATTGGGAGGGAGTGGAGTTTTTATTAATAATTTTTGAGGATTTTTACTTGAAATTTTCACAAAATAAATGAAGGGACTGATTTGAAAATAATATTGATTAAATTTCTTGGGAAATTATTTTTTACTCTGGAAAGAAGGAAGTGAATACGAATTGTGAGTTGTTTTTTGTTAAGAAAGTTAAAATGGAAGATGGGAAAAAATTGTTTTGGTTAAAATTATGAAAAGTGGTGCATTTTTTGGCTACTGAGTCAAATTACACTTCACTGAAAATTGTGAAAATTGTCATAGTTTTCCTTGAAGCGAGCCTGGATGTAGAAACCATCCTTAGATGTAAAAAATTGGTTTTTGAGTCGACCCCCCCCCCCTCCGATTCATCTTTTGAAAGCTCATTGTCTCTTTGAGAAAATTCTCAATGAGATAATTTTTGCAAAATATGTTGGTTCTATTTTGTTGAAGTGACCAAAATCTGATGTATGGAAAATTTGATCAATTTATCTGTGCAACTAATTGTGTGTGAACGAAAACTAGAAATAAATTGGCTTTTTTTCAGTTTTTCAAATGCTTTGTTTTTTTTTAGTTTTTCAATGAATATTTTTACATTTTCCTTTGATCGAGTTTTCTGGTATCGCCACAATTCAGAAAACAAAGCTTTTTGAGACATTTGGAAAGAAAAGGATTCAAAAATTTGTAAAATTTCAGAATTCATGACAATTCTTTATAATTATGATTTTTGATGTGAATTTTTAATTTTACAATTTTTTTCGAATAATTGAGGAATATGGTTTAGTAAAAATAATGATTTTTTTAAAGTCGAATTTTTGAAAAATTATGAGGAACTTCTATTTTACTTATTTCTAATAAAAATTTTCAGTCTAGTAAAATTTTTTGGCGTTAACTTCAAAACAATAAATAAAAACTGCAACTGTTGCATCTTCAGCTCTGGTTTCAGTTTTCAGTTCCTTCTCATTTTGGTTCCAATTCCAGTTTCAGATCTATTTTATCATTTTTCTCGTTCCAGTTTTTTTCAGTTTCAGTTTTCCATCCCGGGAAAAGGAAGCATAATTTGAAAAAAAAAATGTTCTGATTTAGGGGATTGCAGTAAAAATGCTAATTATAGTTTCAAAAATTTGATTATTTCTAATTTTTTTACCAAAAACATAGAATTATGTACTTTTATTTATTTTTACCAGAAACAATTAGAACTGACTTGGAAGGAAGCAGAGAAGAAATTTGAAATATTTCTGGCAGACATATTTCAGTTTTTTTTTCTCAAAATGCAATTTTTTCACATTATCTTGACGCAAATGAAATTTTTCTAAAAAAAACTTACTTATAATTTACAAACATAATTTTCGCAGATTTTTCTACTCGGGTCTATTTTTTTTCTTCAGAGGAACGATCTGGAAGAACTAAAAGTGCATGTGAATCATAATACGAAAAGAAGAAAAAATCAGTCGAAATTCTTTGAATTATCACATAATAATCGTCTGGAATTCTGAGTCTAAAAATGTGACGCGCCATGAGAAACCGACCCTTAAGGTGAAAAATAAAATGTTGAGAAAAACGCAAAAATAGGTTGAAAAGTTGATATTTTGGCGTTTTTCGCGAAATTTCATTTTTCACCTTAAGGGTCGATTTCTCATGGCGCGTCACAAATGTATTTAAAATGTTATAAAAATTAAAACAATTTTATTGACAATGTTGAAAATTTATTAAAATACTCGCCACACGTTGGTCCAAAAATTATTCGAATTGTTGGCTTTCTAAAAAAAATTCATGAAAATATTTGTAAAAAAAATTCATAAATATCAAGAGTAAGTATTAGAGAGTATGGAGATGAAAATGTTTCAAATATAAAAACTTTTTAAAAACAATTTTATAAATTTTCAAAGAAACTTGCCGATTTCAACTTCAGTGGGATTAAGTTTTATAGTATTTTCATTTTTCATTTTTTTGAGAATTTTGTATATCGTAAAAAAAATTTGGAAATTATTATTTTTATCCTGGGAGAGAGGGAAGGAGGGAGGAGGAAACAAATTGTTAATGAAATAGGCTTAAATGAGTTACCTTTGGTTTGGAAAACTAAAATGAGAATGGAAAAGTATTTTTTTATTAAAATTTTGAAAAAGGATGAACTTTTTGGCAACTAAGTTGAATCACACCTTACTGAAAATAGGAAAAATGATCATGGTTTTTCTCGAGGTGAGCCTGGATGTAGAAACCATCCTTAAATGTAAAAAATTGGTTTTTTAAGTCGAGGTGCCCCTCCCTGATTCTTTCCTTGAATCCTCATTTCAAAATCAAAGAATTAATATGAGTTGTCTAAAATTTTTGTCTCTTTTTTTAACGTCATTTTGTAAAAAGCTTTAAAAAAATATCCACCGCAAAAATGTTCAAAAATTAAACTTTTCTATCATCGAAAAAACTAGCTGGATTGTTCTAGATTGTAAAACCTCTAAAATTGGAATAAATCGCGAAATTCAATAAAGTCAAATTTGATTCACTTATTCATGAGGAAATCCTAGTTTCCCCAATGTCAACGAATTGACATTAGTCAAGGTACGTAAATTTGTAAAATTTTGGTAAAATTCACTCTCGCTGATTCTCGTGTATGTACAAAGATAGTTCGCTGAACAGCGAAAACCTCGAACTTAACTTTCGAAAAAATAAATAAATCAGGAAAAAATCCACCTGTAAGTATTTTGTTACAGTAAAACTTGCTGTTTAACTTCACAACTGCGAATCTTCTTTTTCCCCCAAATACTCGTACATCTATTGCCGCAAATACGTAGTCGAAGAATAAACAAAATTTATCTATAGATTTGTTTCGAAACTCGTTGGATTCGAACTCTCAAAGTCCGCTAGATAATTAAATACCTCGGGTATTTTGATGGCCGCCGCGATACCATAAGCGGCGTATAATAGAAATAAAGTTACGATGAAAATCTAGACCATAGGGCCTCGATATTGATGCGTGAAAATCCTCGACTCGAATCGAATTTACTCGTTGTGAAATCCGCAAGTTATTATTGTATTAATGATGGGTTAACGCGAGCGAAAATGTCGTCGTCGAAGCGCAATTTCATATTCTTGAACGAAAGAGTTTATACATCGAATGTGTATGTCATACGGTGACATAAAAGAAATAGACGACAGAGTGCAACATCTGAAATATTGGATGTTCCTATATTAACAACGGCTTTCAAAAGAGTCTTTGTTCATCCCGAAAAGCTTTTATTCGTTTCTCGTATCTGAGAGCTTTTAGACATTAATTAAATGTTTTCAAAAGGGCACATTCTGCGCGCGAACTTGAGAGAACACTCTATTCAATTATAGTAGTGTAATAATACGTGCAATAGAGTCATATCTTTGAGAAACTGTAAATTTAGTCTGCACGCGGAGTATGTGTCGTTTCATGAGATTCTATGACGTTTAAATAAAAAATAATCGGATATTAGGAATTTTGCCAGCGTCGATATCTCGTATAAAAATCGAAATGAAAATGGATATGGAGTTCGTTGCAATTGCACAGTTTAATTATTGTGCAAGGTGCACTTTTATGAAAGTGTTTTGTTTCTTGGAAATGATTTGAAGGGAGGGCAGCACCCTTGGGGGAGTGATTGACGACTGCATGATTTCTGATTTCTGCCCATGCGGTGCACTATTTTCATGCACACATCTGAATTTTTAGTATAAAAAAATTTAAATTAAATAATTTTAAATTATTAAAATTGTAATTTGAATTATTAAAATAGTAAATAGAAAAATTAATATAAAAAAATGATAGAAAAAATATTAATTCTGAAGAAATAAATAATATTAAAAAAATTTTTTTAGTTATTTTATTATAATAATTATAGTAATTTAAATTTTTTTTGAAGTCCGTTTTCGTCGCTTTTAACCAGTATAAAATTTTTTCGACGTTTTTTCCAACTCCCAATTCCCAAATCTCAAATTTTTTTTTAAATTTATTGCAACTTCCAATTTTTTTCTAACATAAGTATTCCAGACTAAATTTTTTTCCAAAATATTCTGACTAAAATGTTTTTCTAAAATTTGTTTCCACTCAAATTTAAAAAAAAAATTGTCAACTCCAAATTTTTCTTACGATATGTTCATTTTTTTTAACTCAAATTTTTTTTCGAACGATTTTTCAATTTCAACACAATTTTTTTTTTAAATTTTTTTCAAATTGATCAAATTTTTCTAAAAATTTCTATCAGCTCCAAATTTTTTCTAAAATTGTTTCTAGCTTCAATTTTTTTTCGACAAAATCTTTTTATCCGCTCCCAAGTCCCAATTTTAATCTAAACATTTTTTCAGCTCAATTTTCTTTTTAATTTGAGAGTCGACGAATAAATTTTCGAAAAAAAAAACTGAGTCTTGGTAAAGATCAGAAAAAAATTGAGTCATAAAAAATTTTTAGAGAAAAATTTAGTCGTAATTAATTTTAGAAAAAAATGTAGTCGTAATAAATTTTAGAAAAAAAAGTAATCATAATAAATTTAAATTTTAGAAAAAAATTGAGTCGTAATAAATTTTGGAAAGAAAATTGGAGAATTGGAAAAATTTTATTAAAAAAGTTGGGAGTTGGAAAAATGTTGAGAAAATTTCATACTAGTTGACAATTGACGAAAATATGACGGACTTGGAAAAAATTTCTATCTTGAGAAATGAGACATATGATTATGATTATGAGCGAAAAAAAAAACACCGCACCCGTTGCAGCGAATAATCTAGACAGTCGTGAGAGATTGTCATATTTGAGGATGAAAATTTACAATTTAGCTTCCCCAATTGAATTTTTGATTCCTTAGACTCAAAAACGTCGGAATTTCTTTAATTAACATTCAAAGGCTGTTGAGGTAACTGATACCATCTAATCCGAACACTAAGTACCCGAAAATCATTCCGAAGAATAAATTAGGATGTTAGCTTCTGTTCTGGATTGAATTAAATTTAGGAAGTGTTTAGCTAACGAGCCTACATTTGATAAATTATGATTATCTAATCAATTTTAAATACTTGGTGCAGAAATATCGTCGTCAGTTCGCTTGCTCTTTCTTAAGAGGCTCGAAATGAGATAATCCGCGTTAAGTAAGGATTTAGAGCGAAAATTATTCGTGTTTGGTGTAATGTCACCTTTGAATGCGTTCAATTCGACGTTTTTCTTCGCCACCGCCGCCAACTTACATACTGTTGTTTGGCTTTTGTGACACGAAATTGTGTCTTCACTGTTCAAGTGCTTTCGTTTACCGTCGTCTCGCTGAGTTGATTCTGTTGAAGGTATACGAGAAGCATTTGTGTGCGATAATCGAATTAATTTTGTATTTACGCACGTAGGTAACGTGGTTGATTTTATTTTTCCAGATGGATGTTCTGGATGTGGCGGGGTTTATTTGTGTGCGCCTGGTAAGTGGTTGTCAATGTGTGAGATTTGAATATAATCGGGGATGTTTTGGAGTAAATGGCGGATGAATATGTTGCCTAGATGTAGGATTTGAAGGGGTCAGTAACCTTTGGAAATTTGGAAATGGAATGTATTTTCAAGGATTTGAAGGGATCAATAATCTGTGGAAATTTGGAAATAGAATGTATTTTCAATTATGAAGATGTTATTGTAGTCATGCAGTTAACCGGGGTATACTTCAATTTTTGAACACGGGTTGAAATTTGGTTTTTATTTTAGTATGATCTATAACAATATTTTTGAGAAGGGGAGGCATCAAAAATTTCCCTTAGGGAGGGCGTGAGGGGGAGTTTTTTTAATGGGGTTCACCCTATTTTTCCACATTGAGGGATTGGGGTAACTTTGGTGTCGTTTTCGTATAATTCGACCCTCCTGAACTCGAATCTGCAGTTGGTTTTTCGATCAAAGGCGTACAACTCGCGTAAGCGTACTATTTGCGTCGCGAAAAATGGCTAATTTTAAGAAAAAAGCGGTAAAATTACGATTTTTTCATCTTGAGACAAGTAATGTTGACAAATTGGAGTTTGAAATCTGTTTTCTATACAATTCGAACCTTCCGAATCCGAATTTGTTATTGGTTTCCGGATAAGAAGTGAAATACTTTCTAATTTGTCTATTTTTGGTAGCGAAAACCAGCCGATTTTGGTGAAAATCAACTCCAAATCAAGCATAAATACGGATGAAATTGTTATTTGAGCATTTTTGAGAAATTTTGAGTACACTCACATTTCTGAGTTGAAATAATTGACATCTGCACTCGAAAATGAGTTGAAATTTCGACAAAAATCCAAATTTGTAAAACAAAATTTGTTTAGATTAACGTTTGAAAAATTTGAGAGCGATCAAATTTTCGAATGTTTCAAAAAAGGGCCGTTGACCAGAAAGAAGGTAAAATAAAATTTTTGTCCTGTTCTCAGAATTCTCAAAAAATGTTCAAAAATAGTTATAGTCAATATTTTCAAGATTTTGAATTTTACCCCACGCTACGTTCATTAGTCACACTTCAATTTTTTGAAAATGCTCAAAAAATTGCCTCATTTTGGACCAGAGATTCCGTTTCCGTTTCTTGGTTCATTGTTGCCGTTTCTCAGAAACGTTTCCGTTTCCAGAAACACATTTTCGTTCCCGTTTCCGTTATTTTCGGAAACGTGTTTCTGTTTCTGGAAACGCGTTTCCAAGTGTTATCATCAAATTTTTTTTCAAAATCTTCAGGGGAATTTTTTTTAAAGTACACAAATTTTTTTTTGCTCACTCCACTCAAAAAGGTTTTGAATATCAATATTTTTAGGGGTTTTAGCCTTTAGCCATTGCATTTATATTAAGTAGGTATACAAAAATACAGTGATGGAAAATTGGAAAGGAACTAGAATTTAAAAAACTGGAACTGAAATGAGAACTGAAAATAGAAAACTGGAACTGGAACTAAAAATGAATTTTTGTTTTATACCAGTTCCAGCATTTTTTGTAAATTTTAATTTTTCCTAAATTTTTCATCAATTTTTACACGATTAAAATCATCTTCCTTTTGTTCTTCCCTTACATAACACATCATTTTTTTTTTCAAAAAATTCAAGGTTTGCCAAAAAATTTCTACACAGAGTAAAAAAACAGAAAAAATTCAAATTTTCGAAAATTTGACGTGGAAAAGCAGAAAATTGAGATGCTCAATATTCTATTGAAAATTTTTTACTCAAAATTGAAAAAAACGACCCCAAAATAACCTTGAAAATTTATGTAGAAAAGTGAACAAAGAAAAATGAGTTGTAAATTTGAAATTTTTTTGTTGAAAAATTAAGGACTCAGCAAGTCATGACCAGGAGTAATCGGGTTCTCCTAGAAATTTTTCGTGCTGAGCTCGAATATAAAATGAAAAGTTGAAAAAATGAACTTTGAAAAGAAAAAGAAAAACAACAAGTTCAATTTTTACAGAAAATTTTGGATTTTTTTATATCTTAAAATCTAAAAAAATTGGAATTGCGGAAACGCGTTTTTTCCTCGTTTCCGTTTCCGTTTCCCAAGAAAAACGTTCCCGTTTCTCTAAATTTGGCGTTTCTGAGCGTTTTTGGGGAGCGTTTCCGTTCCGTTTCCGTAACACTGTTTTGGACTCAAAATATCTCCAAAATGCTGAAATTACAATTTCATTCTTATATTCATGCTTTTTGTGAAATTTTAACCTATTTTGATAGGTCACTCGTCAACTTCTTAAAAATGCTCAAGAATGGCCTTATTTTGGGCTGAAAATTGCTCAAAAATGCCCAAATTGTTTTTTTATCCATATTTTAATGCGTCTTGTAAAATTTTAACCTACTTTGATAGGTCACTCGACAATTTTTTGCAAATTGCTTAAAAATGGACTGAATTGGGCTCAAAATTGCTCAAAATTGCTCATATTACAATTTTACTCCTACATCGTGCTTCTTATGAAATTTTTATCTGTTTTGATGGGTCACTCGTCAACTTTACGAAAATACTCCAAACATGGCCTCATTTTGGGCTCAAAATTGCTAAAAAAAAATGCTCAAATCACATTTTTACCCATTTATTTGAGCTTCTCGTAAAATTTTAACCCTCTTTGATAGGTCGCAACCTCGGTTTCCGATTTTTTTTGACAATACACTTTTGATAGAAGGGGTGAAACCGTGAAAATAGGTTTTGAGAGGTCAATACTTGGAAGAAATTTTATTTTCATCAAGCCTGATAAGAAATTTTTTCAATTTCTAAGTACAAAAATCAAACTTTGTTTCCATTCAGAGGCCGACTGATCGATTGATTACATTTGAAGAGAATAGACTTCAAAAATTCTAAATTTTTATCGTTGTACTTTGAATATTATTTGTTTCTCAATTAAGTAAATTTCCAAAGTTTTATGCTGCTCTTTCAATTCAAAGGATCAGCAACCTCACTACACACGTCCATCTTTTGCTATAATATATCTCGAGGCAAAATATTTTCTAAACTTTACCAGAACATTTTGTATGTCTTGGTTGCACAAAAATGACATTATTATCGAGCCATTTTCCTTACATTTTTCCCCCCGGTTGTGGTTTATTGAGTAAATCAATTTGTAGCTTCGAACAAAGTTGTTCCAATATCAGTTCTTTTCTCTTTTTCGTGTACAATATAACCCTTTGAACAGATCGTGTGTAAAATCTTCAGACGTATAAATTCTTTCGCTTTATCGCAAGTAGTAATATAATGGATCAAATACCTAACCTACCTACCCAAGTTTTTATTGTTTCAACTTTCTTGTACGATTTCTTTGCAGTAGACGTTGAAAATAGTAAACGTCGGATGCATCAAGTTACAAAAGATTGTCTAAGGGGCGAATTTTTATTAAAAGAATGCCTTGTGGGTATCGATTAAAAGCGTTTCTTTCATTTGATTTGTTTCCTTTCGTGATGCAAACGATTTAATTTCGACGAAACATTTACTCCCTGTTTGATTTTAAAAAATTAGGTCCGAGTGGAATATAAATCACAATATTTGTAGGCAGGTAGCCTACATGACTATCGTCTCTATGACAGAGAATAGTTGTCTTAATTAAAAGCCGGTTGGTAATGGCAAAAAGGCCATGAACCAGGAGCAGTCATTAATAAAGAGACGTTTAGTAGGATAAAAAAAAATACCCATCTAGACATAACATTGCTTTCACATAAACGTCAATGACATCAGTTTCATCAATCTTATTGGAATTCGTCGAAAACGGACATATTTCTCGCTTAAATGAGCACATTCCATCTTGAGCAGAGTACAACTATGCAGTGCGAGTCAAAAACAATCCGACGATCAATTTAATTAATTAAATTTTTTATCCTTAGACTTTGGCTGCGTCTTCTCTCAAAACTTTCACAGCCACGGTTTCGTTATGGTTTTGGCGAATCGCGAAATACGAGTTTTTGCCACAACGATTTAACTATTTCACGTTAACTGAAAGTAAATGGTGTCAGTGCCAGGACAAATATTGTTGATCGATGATTTAGGTAGTTTTTTCGGACTTGGAATATTTACGGGGATGGATAAATAAATAAACCGAGCAGTATGTAATGAAAATAAAAATTTGCTATTTTATAATTTAGTTACTTTTGTATCAACATGAATTAGATGTAAAATCTGAAATGTGGTACCTTGTCCCTTGATCCAAATTTAAATGAATTATTATTTCATAATTTGTATAATAAGAACGTATATTTTGGGGAATTAGGGTTATGAAATCGTAGTACATGAAATTTTTCAAATACGATGTCTTTATCCTGACACTGTTATATCAAGTTTTTATAAAATAGAAAAGAATCTAGTCCAAACTGATGTACGTGTTCAAAAAAAAAAAAGTGAATTTCCAACCCACTACAACAAATTTACAACTTTTTCGAAAAAATTTTCCCAACAAAGGAACACTTTTACAAAAGACTCGTGGAAAATTTTTTCGAAAAGCGGAAAAATTGAAATACGAAACTTCGCCGAGCGAGTTAAAATTTCCAAAAAATCGATGCGATAACTAGTCACGTAGAAAATTTACAACAAACGAAATTTTGATTCTATTTGAAATTCGGCGTTTCGCTGGCTACACTTTTGCCAACGATTATAAAAGCTACAAAAGCGGAAGGAAAGTGGAGAAAATTTTGAATATTCTCCATTCTCGACTTGTTCATCGGAATAGAACTATGGTTGTTTATTATCATTGCACAGAAGTCGACTCGAATCCGTCGATACGCCGATGAACACAATGTATCGATAAAATACCCTTACTCTTACTTTTTTTTACGGATTTTTTCATCCGAAAATGTACCAGGAATTGGGAAATGAGTTTGAATGCTGGAGGGTGTTAATTTATGAGCGAAAATCAACCAAAGTACTCGATGACGAGTTTCATTAGCATATTCGAGTAATCCTAAAAGGCTGATGTTGCAATAATCTTTCTGCTAAGTAGGTGCCTACCTTTTTGAGTTGCTCGAAATGTTGTGCCGGTTGAATTTGATCAATTTTTACTGTGAATTTCGAACGGCTTACAATGGGGAATGTATCTCATTATTTGATTTGAGTAAACAACTGTCGAGGCATAACTAACGAATGTTGATGTTTCAATAAGAGTCGAAGTTCTTTTTATAGCTGGCCAAGATTTCAATGTTTACTTGGATGGATACGTCTTACGTGAGCGAATACGTGGAAAAGCTCATTACATTTTAAGTATTTTTATTTGCGTTTTTCGTCGAATGTGGATCAAATGTACCTATTCCTAGAATTTTTCTACTGCTTTTCAAGTCTATCGTTGATCATAATCAAGGTTTTCGATCAAAAACTAAGGTTTTTAAATGTCCATTAAAAAAAAAAAAAAAAAAAAAAAAAAAAAACAGAAAAAATACATAGAAAAAAATAGAAAATACTACGAGATTTGTTTGCCTTTTGAAATACCTCCTCCCACCTTCTCAAAAAATTGACAATTATTCTGTTTCAAGTGTGGAAAATTGGGAATGAAAATCTGATGAAAAAATTGGCTTTTCATCCTGCTTTGAAGAAAATTGTAAGAATATAACATGGTAACTCTGAGTGAGTTGATTCTTATTGACATGGGAAAAATGAAACCAGAAGTCCTCAAAATATCATCATGTTTGAAAAAAAATTTTCTGATTTCGGTCGCTCTCGGAAAAAGTGTTATTTGAATTTTTACTCTTTCTTCTTCCTTCTTCCACTAATCTCAAAATATTTTGACATGCCATAAATTGAGAAATTTCAGATCGTAAAATTGAAGAGTTCCATAAGTTTTTACCAAAATCAAGCCTTTCAATCTTTCATTTTGAAATTAGGCCAAAAATGTGTCGATCGCTAGGAATAAATTCGGATAAGATAATTCCGAGAAAATTTACAGTGCTGCCAACTGCTTCGAAGACGGAATTTTTCAAAAATTCAATCATTTCAATTTCCATCAAAATCTGAAGCGCGTACCTATGTTGATGTTTTTTTTTCGGTCCACCTTAATGAGCTGTCCTTACCCTTACAGCTTCTAAATCGTTTTTAATTTTTGATTTTTTTTTGGTTCAAAGTCAATTTTTTTTACGAATTGGCTCAAATTTTCAAGTCCAAAATGATTTCATAAAAAATTTATCTTTCTTATTCCACCTTCATTTCTCCTCACTTGTCTTTAAAATTCGACTACGTTCAAAAAATTTGGAAAATTTGGGGGGGGGAAGGTAAACATAATCATCAAAAATGGTCGCAAATGTAGATGTGACTACCTATCTAAAAACACAATTTTCAATCCCTTTCTACTTCACTCCATCTTATCAATAGAGCTTCTCAAAATCAACTTTTTATGTATTTGGAGATAATTTTATAATTTTCACTAAAATGATTATTGTTAACAATTTTTCATTAAGAAAATTTATTGATTACCGGAAGATTATGGCGAATTTTCACCAACAACGATTGTTTTATTGAACTGACCTAAAACCATTTTCATTTTTTTAATTTTTTCACTAATTGAGAAATCAACTAGATACACTGTGTCAAAAGAGCGGACTTCCTATTATATACAAACTGGTGACTAATTGCACAAATTCAAACTTCAAACTTTCAATTCATTTTTCTCAAACACTGTGAGCTTTTCAGACCAATTCTTTTCTTTTGGCATCCATCCTAACTATTCTTTTGGTGTCTTGTTTTACCCAACAAAGCATCGCTCTGGCGAAATACATATTTTCAAGAACAGAAATAAACTTTACACTTATGAAAAGCTCAACTTTTAATCTATGAATCGAATCATTCACGAACGAAATCGTTCGCGAACGACTGATCCAATCGAACAAATCATTCGCGAACGACTGATCCAATCAAACAAATCGTTCGCGAACGACCAATTCAATCAAACTAATCGTTCGCGAACAACTGATTCAATTGTTCGTTCATTCAAACGCATCGTTCGCGAACGACTGATCCAATCAAACAAATCGTTCGCGAACAACTGATCCAATCATTCACGAATGACTGATTCAATCGAACAAATCGTTCGCGAACAACTGCTTCAATTTAACGAATCATTCACGAATGACTGATTCATTCGAATAAATCGTTAACGAACGACTGATTCATTCAATTGAATCATTTGAAAACGAATTTATTATTGGCAACACTGTATGAAATTAGTTTTATGAAGAAAACAATAACAAGAATTGACCAATCACAGACCTACAAACTTTGAACTTAATTTTCTCAAGAACGGTGAGCTTTCAAGAAAAATTCATGAGAACCAAAGTTGTAGAGCTTGAAATTCCTGACTATCAAAATGCCCTCCGTTTTTTTCTACAGTCCACCGTTCGCGAGATATTTTCAAAAAATCAGTCGAATAAAGAAAACAAAAAAGTAATAGAAATCAACCAATCACAAGCCTTCAAACTTTGAGCTCAATTATCTCGTAAACGGTGAGCTTTCAAGAAAAATTCATGAGAACCAAAGTTGTAGAGCTTGAAATTCCTGACCATCAAAATGACCTTCGTTTTTCTCTACGATGCGATGCACCGTTTGTGAGATATTTTTGAAAAACTGAATAAACTTTAAAGTCGAAAAGCTCAGCTTTCAAAGCTCGGATCGACTTCAAAATTTAATCAGCTCTTCACCTATATACATTCTCATCACCATAAAAATTTAAAGTCGATTGGTCAATTCTAACGTGAGTTAACGCGTCAGAAAGAAATGCACTAAAAATGAGCTTAAAAGTTGAAAAGCTCAGCTTTTTGTGCACAGAATTGCACCAAAATCTAATCAGCTCTTCCTCTACATGATCTACATCTGCTGTAAAAATTTCAGCCTGATCTGTTCAGTTTAACGAGAGAAATCGCGTCAGAAAGAAAAGGCTTCAACAAATAAATAAACAAAACAATAAATAAAACTAGACACACTGTGTCAAAAGAGCGGACTTCCTATTATTATACAAACTGGTGACTAATCACAAGAATTCAAACTTGAAATTCATTTTTCTTCAACACTGTGAGCTTTTCAGACTAATTCTTTTCTTTTGGCATCCATCCTAAATATTCTTTTAGTCTCTGTTTGTCAGTTTGTCCCTACAAAGCATCGGTCGTGCGAAATACATATTTTCAAGAACAGAAATAAACTTTGAACTCGAAAAGCTCAACTTTCAATGCATGAATTGACTTCAAAATTCAATCAACTAAAATACTTCTAAAGTGAGCTTCAAAGCTCAAAAGTTCATCTTTCTATGCACAAGTCTGTAATAATTATTTCAAGTCTATCTGTATAGTTAAATTGGAGAAACTATAACCAAAATTGACCAATCACAAGCCTTCCAACTTTGAACTCAATTTCTTCAAAAACGTCGAGCTTTTATGAAAAATCCATGAGAAGTGAAGTTGTAGAGCGTGAAATTTCTGATTATCCTTTTGGCCTCTGTGTTTCTCTACGATGCACCGTTCGCGAGATATTTTTGAAAAATCAGTTTAATCAAGAAAACACATTATAATCAGAATTGACCAATCACAAGCCTTCAAACTTTGAACTCAATTTTCTCAAAAATGGTGAGCTTTGAAGAAAAATTTAAGAGGACCAAAGTTGTAGAGCGTGAAATTCCTAACCATCCTTTTGGCCTCTGTCTTTCTCTATAATGCATCGTTCGCGAGATATTTTCGAAAAATCAGTTCGATTAAGAAAACACATTATCACAGGAATTGACCAATCACAGGCCTTCAAACTTTGAACCCAATTTTCTCAAAAACGGTGAGCTTTCAAGAAAAATTCATGAGAACCAAAGTTGTAGAGCTTGAAATTCCTGACTATCCTTTTGGCCTCCATTTTCCTCTACGATGCACCGTTTGTGAGATATTTTCAAAAAACTGAATATACTTTGAACTCGAAAAGCTCGACTTTCAAAGCTCGGATCGACTTCAAAATTTAATCAGCTCTTCTCCTATACACCTTCTAATCACCATAAAAATTTCAAGTCGATTGGTCAACTCTAACGTGAGTTATTGCGTTAGAAAGAAAAGTCCCAAAAATGAGCTTAAAAGTTTGAAAGCTCAGCTTTCACTGCACAGAATTGCACTAAAATCTAATCAGCTCTTCTCCTGCATAATCTACACCTACTGTAAAAATTTCAGCTCGATCTGTTCAGTTTAACGAGAGAAATCGCGTTAGAACGAAAAGGCTTCAACAAACAAACAAATAAAAAAACTCTTATGATTGCAATAGCGGATTCCCGCTAGGGCGGGAAGTCCGCTAAAAACCCTTCTGATCGCAATAGCGGATTCCCGCTAGGGCGGGAAGTCCGCTAAAAAACATTAGAAATTATTCTATTTTGGAAAAAATCATGATTTTTTTGGTACCAAATTCACGAGTTTTGGGTTAATCGTGGTAAATCACTCTCGAGGATCATTCTGGATAAAAATAGTTGGAGCGAAGAAATATCTAGGTACATAATTATTGAGAATATTAACGAATAGGGAAGGGGTAATGGATGAATCAGTGGGCTAGCATTTTTATCCAGTGATTTTGAGGTTTGAACGCATTTTTCAGCTACCCCCCCCCCCCACCCCATATTCAAATTTTTACGGGATGTTTATTTTTTGGAAAACCTGGAAAATTTAGAGAATTTTCTAACTCCGGAAAAGTCAGAGAAAAACTAGGAAATTTTGAAATTTTCACTGGAATTTGTACTAATCCAAAAATATGAATCTATTACCTACACATTTTTCAAAAAAAAATTCCCTCGCTTAAATTTTTGTATTTAGGTATATTTATTATTTTTTCATATCTTTGAATCTTTGAGATTTTGAGAAAAAATGAGGAGGGAATGGAAGAGAATTCGAAATTATCGGTCACATTTTGGAAATTAAAGGTGAAGTGATGAATTTTCAACTTTTAAAGGTCTTTTTTGGGAGAAAATTTCGCGCTTGCTTTAACCCTCATCGATTTTTTATTTACTGGGGTAAACCGAATAGACTGCCGGAGCTTTCGTGGAATTCGTAAGTTTGAGATATGTGTTTCTTCGGGGGAGGGGGGAGTGAATTGTGAAGAAACTTGAAATATTTATCCGGAAATATGTCCAAACTTTTATACTTTCATGATTTGTTGGACATCTCGAAATAATTTGCTTTATTTTTCAAAAGTACACAATCATTATAATGTTGTTTTAAAATATTATATTTTTTCATTTTCATTTCAATTTTTTTCTGTTATAACTTAAAGTTCTCAAGCTTTGTGTCGAGGGAGAAGGGATTGAGTGAAAATTTTCAGAATTCAATTCAAGTCGTTTTTATGGCTGGAAAATAAAGTTTTTAAAAATTCGGCGAAAAATAATGATTTTTAGAAAGAAAAATTGGACACTGCATTCTAAAATCCTCCTTCTCCAATCTTCACGAAAATCATACTTATAAGTTCTGGAAAAATTTTGGAAAAATTGGACACCACGCATTTTAAAATCCTTCTTCTCCAATCTTCACGAATATCACACTAACAAAATCAAGAAAAATTTTGAAAAATTAATCTGAAAAATCTGGAAAACTGAGGAAAAATCATTTCTAAAATATTGTAACACCTTTGAGAATATTCCTGTTTCGTTCACGCTTTCATAATTGACTCGAAATCCCAACCAGTTATTCTTCTAAATCTCCCCATCATCTTTTCCCCTCGGAAAAATAACCTCGAATGATTCTCTCAGCTTAAATTTTCGAAAAAAAAAAGTAGCACACGAAATAGTACAGAAGCATTTGAATATATCGCATAAAAAGATATCGTCGCGTAAGTAGGTATTTTATAAATAGAATCGGCAAAAGGAGAAAAATTGCGTGGAATAGTATATTATGCAATGAGGGAGATAAAGTGATTTTCGACGAATTTTGAGGTTTATTGCCCGAGCGAAGCGAGGGAAATAATTCAAAATCGTCGAAAATCATTTATCTCCCGAGTTGCATACGATATTTTTTGTTGTAGTGTGAGTAAAAGGCGAGTTTGAGCACTCGAGCGATTCGCGAGTGTGAGTAAAAGTGCACTTTTACTCACACTACGATGAAAATTTTTTTATATCTGTTGGAAAATTGCGCAAATGGATAAGAAACGTAGTAAAATGCTGGTGTGAAAAATGCAGAAAAATTTTTTTATTACCAGTGAAACGACGCGAAAGTGTTAAATTTGCTGGCTAAAATTAAATAGAAAAAAAAAGGGTGAAGAATATCCCAAGTCGTTAGTTTTTCGGGGGAAAAAAATAGGGGAAAAAATATGAAATGTGTATTCTACTTCGGTAATAGTCTATTTATACTGATAAGTTTCCAGCCCGAAGTAAAACGAATTATTTTTGAATAAAAAAAAAAGAAGAAGCGCACGCTTTATTTTCAATACTTGCTATATATGGTGGTTATCCAGCTTACTGCAGATTTTTATTTATTGTCGAACATTATAGGCGAAAAACATTTGTCATTTTAATCTAGTAATTTTTTTTACGTGTCACGAATCGATGATAGAGTATTGAAGAGGGTAAAATTTACTTTTTCGATAGCGGAATAAAGCATTGGGAGCATTGATTGTGATACGTAAATGATCCAGCACGTTTTATATCATAAATATTCGCATTAAAAACTTTGGCGTGTTTTAGAAATGCATTCGTGGCGAAACGAGCGAACGTGGCGAGATACGTGTGATATTTATTTTTTTGCACCGAACGTTTAAATTTTATCAAGTTTATACGGTAAAGTTTGAGAAACCCTTTGTATAATATAGCCCCAATTGGAAATATGATAAATTTTAACAACAGCATGACTATATACATGTCACATCGCAAATGTTAGTTTTAATCACGGTCAAAACTTTTGAACTTTATAGGATATAACAAAATTCGCTTTAAACTGTGTACATTAGAAAGACTATTCGAAAGCTTTGTATTTTAGCCGTTTTGACAGAAATGTATATCAGAGAAAAGTTTAGCCTTAGATAGCTCGAGTAATGGTCTTGGTAGTTTCACTTTTTGCGTATACGTATGTGCGGTATATGGCCATGGCCGTGTCGCCGTATTCCACGCACAATTCTAACCCAACAATCAAATCACATACTTGCAAGGTGTACTCGGATTTTCAGTTTTATAGCAAAGGTACACCTTGGTACGCGTACGTGGTCGTTTGTCTATAAGTCACACATGTCACTCACTGCTTTTACGAGTTTTCCATCATTTGTTCTTTTACGTGTATTTTACTGTCGACGTTTTAGTTTGTACGATGGTGCGCCTTTTGCAGATGGTTTCTGCTGCCATACCTTTTTTTTTCATACTCTCCGCCGGTGCTGCGTTGTTTTTCAAATAAACTATGTGTTTTGGCTAATTTCGAATATTTTGCCTGGCTGTGCTTTGAATATAAATTATAAATTTTATCAATCGAAGCTCCTGGTTGGGAGGGTTTTTCTTTCTGGTGGGAGGAAAAAAGGTGTGCATTGAGCAGTGTATGTATTCCCTTAATTAGGTATATGGTTCTCATGTGGGCGAACAAATTATTACCTACGGGGATGTACTTAAGGGACGAGTGACAGGTTTCTCTCGTATCGTTTTCAAAAGCGTGATGAAAGGGAGTAATTTTATGTGTTTTTGGTCTTAACTCGCAGCTGGCTCGGTTGAATTTCAGCTACGAAATGGAATTGGTTATTGAAGGGATGGAAAGGTATCTTTTTTTGAGTGGGATTTTTTTGTCGATTTGATTCAGCTGAAGTGTGTTTTATTTAAATTTTGATGGAAAAAGTTGCAAGACTTGTAATGAGGGAGGTATTGTAATTGGAAGTGAAAATTTGAGTAGGAATAAAAATAAATCGAAATTACATTTTGAAAAATCTATTCGCACGATTTCAGCTGCTGAAGTTTATTCTTCGTATTTTGGCGAATTTTCGAAATATCAAATTGTCTCATTGCCAAGTTTAAAACTTTGATCTTATCAACGAAAAAATTGAAAGTTGATCTATTTTCGATCAAAATAAATCACTAACATTAGAAATTGATGATTATAAGGGTTAAAAATTATATCGACCATTTTTATTGGGGGGGGGGGGGGTCTCCGTAGGCGTACCCAGAAATTAATTAAGGGATGGGCTGAGAATTTAAGAAAAAATGGGCAGGGGGTCAAATTCCAAATTACATAAGTCATTTTTCAGTGATCTTTCAGTCAAAAATTATCAATTTTTTATTGAGAAAATGGTGATTTTTTTATTAAAAAATCAGTCAAAAATTGTTAAGCTTTAAAATAAGGTGGTTGAAATATTACCCGAGCGAAGCGAGGACGAAAATTTTTTGAAAAAATATACTTTGAAGAGCAAAAAAAATGCATTTTTTTACATTTTTGCAGCAAAAAAAAATATTTTTTCCGAGCTTTAGGGGGGGGGGGGCTTGAGCCCCTTGAGCCTCCCTCTTGAGGGCGTCTATGGGTTTCTCAATGCTGAAAAATTTCAAAATTTTCTAAAAACACCAAAAACGTTTCAAAACTACTCCCAATCAATTTGGGGGATCAAAAATTAGATGCATACAAAATTTCAGGTTTTTTCGTTGATTCGATCGTCGAATTCTCTGATTGTATTTTTTAAGGTGGTGAGGTAATTTTGAATTAAAAATTTTGAAAAATTCGAAAAATTAACTTCATTAAGTACCTAAAATTTTTGTTTTGGTTCTAAATTTTCCTTGCCCTGGAATACCTTTCTTGTTCAAAAAAAAAAAAAAGGATTACATTAGTTGATGGAAATTTTTGTAGGCTAAAATTGTTTCCTAATAAAATGGACTCGTTATTTTGTTGAGAAGAAAAAACTAGAATTTTCCTCCTAAAAAAATAACTGTGTTGTGTAACACCAATTTCAAGAAAAAAATGAAATAATAAACAGAGGTTGAAAAGATTGATGAGTTTGTTCTTGACCAAAGATGGAGGGAGAGGGATGAAAAAATGCTTTGTTGCTGTACCTAGCTACATGTGATTCATCAAGTGAATAAGGTAAATGTTGAATTTATTCATAAATCAAAGTAAGATATATGTTGAAATTGTAACTCACTCATTTTGTGTTTACATCATTTGATTATTCTGAAGTGAAAAATTCAGTACTCACCTGAAACAAATAAACAAAATAAATTATCTATTGGTTGATTAATTGTAAACATGATTTGAAATTTCTAATCTAAGAAAATATCGATGCCAGTATTGGTAGATGCGTCATTTAAAAATCTCTATGAATTTTAAATGTAAAATATTTTTACATTATCTCTTTTATGTGCCATACCTTTGTTGCATTTTCTTTTAACTTGTTAAAATTTCAAAATTGGCAAAATTTTTATGATGAAGAAAAAGAGTTTTAATTTTTTTGATAAAAATTAAGAAGAAAATCAGTTGTTGCACAATGTTTCGAAAATTTCTCTGCTCGAATTTGATTTTCTCAAATAACAAAATCCACAAGTTTTCATGTTGACGAGCTGGCCTCTGATTTCCCATCCTCCTCCCCTCCCCCATTTCATTTTGCCCTTCATCGAATTAATTTTGGAAAATATTTTTAGGTAGGTATTTTTTTGTAGCATTTGTTTTAGTTTCTCATTGTTGTAGATTTTTCTCCGTTAGTTCCTCTGATCATCCAAATATTTGATTTGGTGATGAGACTTGAAATATTTCTGAATTTTTTGCATCAGGTCTTCCCGATTTGTATTCTTTGTCCTCTTTTCTATCCTCAGTTTGATTCTGCTATAAGTATAATAATTTATATTTTTTTAGAAATTTTTTTTAATTTTTCGAAGTTTTTTTGGTTACCAAAATCATTCTTTTTTTTTCTGAAAGCATCTACCATACCGTTCAGTTCAATTATCCTTAATTACCTATCTACTTCCTGATTTGAAATAAAAAATTGAATTTTATAATTTTGCTATTAGGATTAATCTTCTCAGTGTTTTGTGAGTGCCTATTTCGAATACCATTTTTAAAACTAACAAACTAATCATTTGTGGGAAAAGAAATCATTCATTCAAAATTAATTCCATTCATTTATTTTTGTATTAGGTGATTACTTGAATATTTTTTTGAATTTAGGAATAAATTGGTAAATTTGTCACTCTTCAGTCACTTACTCACGAAAATGTTGACCTATTTCATTTTTGTTCTTTATTTTTTCCAATTACTCTCATGCAAAAGGTGAAGGGACGTGATCGAAATTTTCTGACATTGCTCAATGTTTCCCTGCAATGGGTAATAACTTTCAAAAAAATTTTGTTAAATGAGGAGTTTCGTTTCAAAACGCAACATCTCCGAAAACCTGATTTTTGGGAAATCGCAAAAAAAGCTGTCATTCAAACTTGGGTGGGTGGGGGGGGGGGGTGGCTCGGGGCGGTCTCATTGGAAAGCTTAGCACCCCAGCTACATGTTTTGGGGTCATTTCGCACTTGTACCTCAAGGAGGGTTGGAGGGGATGGGGCGAAAAAAGTGTTGCGTTTTGATATGAAACAAATTTTTTGTTGCGTTTTGCAACGAAACTCCTCAAATGTTGATATAATTTACAATTCGATACCTTAGCAAATTTCAAAACTTTTAAAAAAAATTAACGAATTCGATTAAATAATCTAATGATTTCAGAATTTTCAAAAATAATAATTTGGCATATTTTCACAATTTTTCATTTTACAACTCAAAAAATTCCCTGATTTTTACAATTTTCAAATATTTCACCAATCTTTCGAAAAACCAAGCAATTTTTTCAAAAGTCAGGCAAATTGTGAAAATTTCAAAATGTCTATTATTAAAAAAACTATTTTTTTACTCAACTGCGAGTTTGACAATATTGTATAAATTTCAACAATTTATGAAAATTTTTGAAAATAATTTTGTTCAAACTCCTGGAAAAATAAATCAAATGTAAAATTATTACTGCCAAAAAAATTTTCAGTCATCATTTCTGAAAAAAAAAATTGTAAGTAATGAAAACACATTTTTAAAAAAAATCCAATCATTTCACAATCTTAAAATTTAAAAAAAAAAATCGAAAGTTTGTGAATTAGTCATAAAGGAAGGGGAGGGGAGAACAATTTTTACAATGCCGTTTAAGATCTACAAACCAACTTTTTTGCTATTTTCATCCCATTCAACTTTACATAGAACATCTGAAACGAACAACTCTGGAATCTTCTCTCAAAAATTCCAAAACAGAAACAAATCCACTTTCCATCAACAAAAAATCCACAACGAAAACCCACATTGAAAAACAATAAAATTCAATCCATCGGAAGACTGATTCAAAGTCCACATCAGATTGTTTGATTTCCCGACCACAAAGAAGATTTACTTGATGGGATTATAAAATATTCCACCATCTCCATACAAGTATACTTTGTATACTTCATTAAAATCTTTATTAATGTCGGAAATGTTTATTGTTTATTCATTGCGAAGTAAGTACAGAGTATCTTATAGGTACTTAGTAAACATTTAACCCCAAATTTGTAGCTCATCCTTCAGAATATAGGTATCAAGACTGCAAAATAAACTTTGAAATTCGACTAATTCGAAAATTTCTTCACATTATAAATTTTCGCATGCAGAACTTACCTACACATGAGATGGTTAAATTAAGTTTTCATTAGGGCCAACTTTTCGTTACATTGATGGAATACTTCACCACACATCAATTTTTCTATCCCTCGTATCCTTGTACATTATTAAAAGAAAATATATTACACGACTTTTCGACTCGCGAACCAAGATCATCCAGTCGTTCTGGTCGATTTATCTCGCGTATAAAAAATCTATCACTGTATCTTGCAATACGAATTTGAATAATGAAATGAGAAACTCAGCTCGGTGCTATTTTTCTTTTCCCATTCGATAAAAAAATATACGTTGGCCAAAACTTTTAAGCAGAAAATTGATTGTTCATCTTTAACACGAATGCGTATACTTTACTCACCTCTCTTTTCCCCATTCCTGCCTCAAGTTGAATACATATTTTCATGTTCCCCTCTGACCGTGAGATGCTGGAAGATTCGCATTTTAGGACGATTTGGGACGAGAACATGGCACTATAAGGCTATCGTGCTTACGCAGGGAGTTTTTAAAAATGTCCACGTACCTTGGTGTTGATTTATGCTGAAATATCTCTTTGCATTAGTTCGTGCGGTGAATACATTAGACCGCGTTGATGAATACAACGATGATATTGATTCGGGATAGATTCGGGGATATAATGTTTTAAACTATAATGACTAAAGTCGTTAAAGAAAACGATGCCAATTTTACAATAAATAGCTATTTTACCTTTTTATCAGTTATTTTACCGAGTACAGATATTTTCTTTTTTAAAAAAATCCCATATAAAATTGTATTTTCATTTTTTTTCCCTTCCATTTCATAAAAGAAATCCATTCATAATACGATTTTTCTTCTTTTATTCGCGAGAAAAAAAATGTCTTATATGAACTGCTTTATTTACCATTCGTTGAAGAAAAAAGTTATACTTACTTAATTCAACTTTATCCTTTTTGTTACGAAAGCAGAAAAAAACCCAGGCTGGTAATTTTTTTATCTCGAAAAATTCTTCGTATTGTATTTTCGTACTATACAAGGATGACATAGCAAAAAAGATGGCAAAGTATAGAGAAAAAAATTGCTGTTTTTGTCAAAGATGCCGCCTTTTATAGGTAATTAAATAGAAATAATTCACGTACGTTGTGAAACAATTAAGTGTACAACATATAAGGTGTGTAACATATGGTAGCAAATCTGCGCTAAATTTCGGGTTTTTATGCTCGAAAAAGCACGACAAGTCAACAGTTAGCGTGAGATTACAGCTGTTACATGCTGCGTACAACAGAATTGGAACGAGGCATGTGTTTGGCTCATATTCAACATGTATAATTCTACAATATAATCAATTTATCAAAATAACAGTTAATTATTTTCGTGTACCAATTATCACCCACTTTAATCAAGCTTCTTTTTAAACCGAGATGGTAATATATTAGGTGCTAAGTTCTTTCATTCATTATTTCCAAAATACCTCGAAATGAAGGTATAAATCTGATGTAAGCTAATTACATCCCCTGTATACTGGTTACAAATGAGTTTTCACGTATAATTGTACCTATTGAAATAAGGTGCATGAATTCTAATGAAGGTCTTCTCAGAAGTAAAGGGTGCTAAATATTACCACGGTTTAGATTCGTGTTGTGTAGAGTTTGGTTACATTGAAGAAAGGAAATGGAGAAAAATTAATTTGGCACGTGCAAAAGTACAAAATGTAAATTTTTCGAAAGCTTGACTAAAACAATAAAATTTACAAAAAAAACTGACTGGAAAAAATTAATGAATTGATAACGAAAAATTGAAAATTGAACAGTAAAATAAAAATTGAAAAAAATTAAGGGTAAAAGACAGAAGCAGGATCCATCTGAGGGAAGGAGAAACAAAAGGAATACCTTGATTTCCTAATATTAACATTTTTCAATTTTTTTTTGAAACAGGGTATCTAACGGGTAGTGAAAGTAGTGAAAGTAGTGAAAAAGTAGTGAATTTAGAAGAAAACGTGTAAAAAAGTAGTGAAAAAATGAAAATAATCGCAAATTCAGATTTTGGTCGCAAAAGTATAAAAAAATTACAAATTTGTCTCAAATTGCTTACTTTGTTTCATTTTTTAAAAAAATTTTCGCCCTCGCTGTGCTCGGGCAAGACATTTCTTTCCTTTTCCTAATCACATCAGAAAAAATTTTCCTTCGATGCGCTCGGACTCGACCTTTGCACAATCAATTTTCAAAATGATGGCATGAAGCTCCTTTCTTTTTTAACCTAGATAATTGTCATTCTCAATAAATATGATTCTATGAGACAATAGGTAATTATGAATGGAATTGTTTTATGTACTTGTAAATTTTTTTGAAAGGCAATTTTTTTGAAGTCAAAAAAGTAGCACGAAAAAAGCATAAATTTAAATGAACAATTTCAGCTTCTAGATACTTTTTTCTTCAAAAGTTTTTGCCCTCCCTTCGCTCGGACTCTATGACATTCATACAAATAATTATCAAAGTTATGGTATGACCTCTCCCTTTTCATTCCAGACAATTGAGTATTTAGAAATGGAAAAACAGTCCTTGAAATTTTTTTGTGAACTATATAATGTTTTTTTCGTAAGTGTTGAATAAATATTTGATGAAAAATCCATTAAATCCTTAAAATCTCCTATAAAAAAGAAGAGTATTTGCGAGAAAGGGGCAAAAAAAATTTCCTCTGAAACGAGTATATGCAAGGGGAGGGGGGGGTGTCTTTTGAGCAAATTTGGAGCATGCTTTGAAAAGTCTAAGAAATGTTGAAAGTCGCGAATTAAGATTTTTTCAAATGGATTTTTTTCTGTGATAAATTTTGATTTTTTTTGGTACTGGAAAAAGTCGTTTTTTGGTGGGGGGGGGGGGGGTCGAGTTAAAAATATATTTGGAAAAAAGTAGTGAAATAAGTAGTGAAAAAGTAGTGATTTTTCCCAAAAAAAATCAGTTAGATACCATGTGAAAGTTATTACCCATTGCAGGCAAAAATTGAGCAATCAGTCAGAAAATTTCGATCACCTCCCTCCACCTTTTGCATGAGAGTAATTGGAAAAAATTAAGAACAAAAATGAAATGGGTTAAAATTTTCGCGAGTAAGTGACTGAAGAGTGAAAAATTTACCAATTTATTCTTAAATTCAGAAAAAATAAATAACTGCTGTAAATTGTAATAGTGAGACTTGGCCCTTGCTGGCTGCCTCTGTCTTTAGAGTGGATAACTCCACGAATAGCTGGCTGGCAAGTACAGCCAAATTCAGAGATTCCGATTATTATCGGAATCTATTTGTTAGTAAATAAATTATTACTTATCTAGAATTCGTTCCGACCACATCAGTGGTCACTTTTGATAATTTGCCTATTCTCTTTAATTTGGTAATTCGTGGACTTTGTCCAATTTGTTTTATTATTCATTTAATAAACTATTTCAACTTCATTTGTGTTGGTCTGTACGTGACGACGTCCCTTCCTAACATTTGGCGCCCGAACAATAGTCTGGACAAGCTGCAGTGTCTGGATTTGGAGATAAATCGTATTGCGTTCTCCCCTTACCATTTTTCCGCTGAACCAGTATTCAGCCGATCAACTTTAGTTCATAAGTATCAATTTTTCTATTTTTAAATAATTTTCTATTTTGTAATTTTAATTCTAATTAGCGGAATTACATTCCAAAATTTTAATTTTCTTTTGTGAGTAGACGTGCTATTTCTACTAAAAAATTATGGAGCATACTCCAACTCCGGAAGAGATTATGAGAAAGGAACTGGCTCCATCATCAGTTACCTCACGCCGGAAAGCTGCCTCTTTTGCATTGCAAAACATGACCAAGTGCGTTCAACCTAGGAAATATGTACGTAAGCAAAATTCTTCTACCAGCTCTCTAGCTCAACCGTTACCAGAGGTGAATGACCCCGAATCGTTGGTCACCATCGAAAATGGATCCAATACTTCTGATCTCGATCATGATGGCTTTAGTGATCTCGAATCCATTATTTCTGAGAATCCTCAGATTCAAGATAATATTCTTGATGGCGTTGATCCTGACCAGGTATTAGATTCTACATGTATTCTTAATTCTTCAAAGGTTAATGAACCTTCTCCAAGGCTTAATCAACCCTCTATTTCTCCGAAGGTTAATGAACCTATTCAAGGCATTTTTGAGGTACCAATGTCATCTAAGGTTAGTGAACCTTCTAATAACCAACATTCTGAAAATTCAGAATCTACACCTAGGCATTTTACAATCAATGCCGACGTTCATAATTTAGGTGAGCTAAATAAAACTCGTACCATAGCCAATATTGAACCATTGTTCAATCACAATACCGGAAACGTATCCAGCCAACAAAATGAGCAATTGCTCATGAATTTCAATACATCGAATCGTGAAATATTCCTGCCACCCCCGATCGATCAGGAACAATCGTTTGAGAAAATGCTGGAATCTTTGGCTAATATTCGTGACTGGACTTTACATCAAGGCGAACATACGAGATCCAGGGTTACTAATCTGGAAAAAATCGCAGTAAGTCATCAAAACCATATAACTAGTAATTCAAACGATATTGTGAAACTAAAAGCAGTAGCTAATACTCAACACCAAGTATCCAATGAATATCGTGACGCGATCTCTGAATTACGTTTATACCTCGCCGAAAACGATGAAAAGATCGCGATTGTGAACCAGAACCAAACCAGTGCTCTCGTAAATACGAGAAAAGACGTTAACGATCGTTTCGCCACCATGGAACAAAAAATCGATTCAGAAATTTCTGAAGCTAAGAAGAATTTAAATATTACTAGTACTGTAGTAAGTGATTTAACTAAAAGGTACGTACTATTGAATCTCAACAGTCTCGTGGTGGTAGATGTTATGCGAAGAAATCCAAGCTACCAATCAATGCTGCTGATATGCGTGCTCAACGAATCTTCTTTAATCGAAGCAATCGCTTCCATCCTCACAGCTTTGTAGCTAAATTTGAAAAATATATTCGTAATAACGACTTGGACGATGGTCCAAAATGTACTCTGTTTCTAGGATTTATAGATTTGGATGACGAATGGGTCGATCTCCATGACGATATTGATGATTACGAAGAACTCATCAAAGATTTTTATGAAGAATTCTGGAATGAATCATGTCAACTGGAAGCATTCAATTATTTCCGTGATAAGATCACAAAGGTAAAATCTACCCGTCATGTAGCAAAAACCTGTTTGAAATGGATCAAAACCCTCAGACAAATGACTGACGTTCGAGAATCTACGATTATATCTACGATGTACAAGAAGTTACCTGATATTATTCAGGCAAAAATTTCAAAAAGTGATCGCTCAAATCTTGATTCCTTCGTTGCTTGTTTACAAGATTTATCCCACGATCATGACGACTCCGAACTATATCCAAAAATGGAATTCTGCAAATATAATCAGAAAAATAAATACGATAATGATCGTAAAAACTACGATAAAAAGGATTACAAAAGTAAGTACACTAAAAAACCTGAAACGCCCGAATTTTTCAAAAAAGTTTCAGCAACCAGCGGCAAACGCGATGATGATCGCGAAGGAAAAGAAAAAACCAAACGCGATGATAAGGATCAGAAATTCAAAAAGACGCCTCCTGTCAACAAGGTCGATACCAAGCTGGATTCCGAATCCGAATCTGCTCATTCATCCCAAGCTGCATCTGAAAGTTCGGGAAACGAGTCAGACTAGGAGTCAGGGCAACCCCCTAGTTCCGGTAGTAAGCCCAATCCTCTTGATATTTTTCAGGATTATGAATTCATAGGCGATGGTCTGGCCCATTTTATTAAACGCAGCCAGAACCCAGATAACAACCTACCTAGATATTTGAAGAACCAGATTCCGCTTGAGCAATTGCTCAATGAAATA
The DNA here is from genome assembly GCA_038380155.1 of Pseudococcus jackbeardsleyi. NCBI lineage: Eukaryota > Metazoa > Arthropoda > Insecta > Hemiptera > Pseudococcidae > Pseudococcus > Pseudococcus jackbeardsleyi. The sequence continues at coordinate 48,636,180 of CM076239.1, forward strand.
GAAAACTGCAAATTTACCAAAACTCGTGCGATATTATCAGCATGCCAATTGGAAATAAATTATTCGAAAAAATCATTTGAAACTGTTGAAGCAGATCTTCGTGCTGTTGTTAATTGCTTATGTAATAAAGGTTTTGAAAAAATTATCTTATTATTTCCTATAATTAAACCTCGTTTAAAAGGTGAAAGATCAGTTGGACGTTGGCGATATGTATGTTACCGCCGTATGTTTTCGAAACTTACTCAAGATCCTCGTATTCACGTATGGCACTCGCCTGCTCAGAAATATCTTCAGATTGAAAAAACTGAAAATTTATCAGGAATGAAATACTCACGTCCAGCCATTGATAAAAATATCAACGTTATTCCCAGGCTTGAAAGATTTAACTTCTCCGATACTATGAAAAAATACTACATCGCTAATTATACTCTTTCAGACGTTATTTTCACGATGACAGAAGAATTGATCAAACTCGATGCGAATTGTAAACCACGAAGAGATACTACAGACTCCGGTCCGCTGAAAATCCTCTTTGAAAACGAAAACGCGTACGTACCAGATCCAAACGGTAAACTTAACGCTGAAAAAAGGAAAAGAGCTCGAGAATTTTTCCAGGTATCGTTGAGACCAGAAAAGAATATGTTACCTTGTGGCATGATTCCTGCCAACTTCCTAGAAGAAAGTGATAACGAAGAACATGATAATAATCATGTAAGACATCATAGGCGACGTAAATTGAAACCTGTAAATCCTGAAGATGTGGATTCGTACACTCAAGTATTTCCTAAAAAATCTTACTCTACCGCTAATGAATCTACAGATATTTTCATCACAGCTGACGAAGGATACGATACGTTGAGCTCTAACCCTGAAGATTCTGACGATGACACTAAAATAGGAATAAAAGCAGTCGATGCTGTAGAAAATGCGAAATACCAAATGCGTCAACTGGATGATAAAATTCGCCAACAAATCGTCACCGAGACATGCGAAGATCCTACATGTGTAATCGAATTAGAGTTCGAGAATAAAGGAATGATTCCCGCCCAAATGGATACAGGTGCCCTCCCTAATGTCATGTCGCATAAATGGGTAGATAAAATTACAAGATTATACCCAGAAAGAATCATGTACCTTCCGCTATCACGACCTGTACTTTTGCGATTAGCAGATGGAAAACTAGTAAGATCCATGTCTAATATTGTTCTTATAGCCTTATCATTCATGGACATTCCGATGATACTGCCTTTCTATGTACTTGATACGTCTGCTAATATTTGTATTATTGGTCGTCTTTCCATGAAAATTCTTGGTATCGAACTTAACCTCCGAAGAAACCAGGCTGAATGCACACCTAGCCCAGGTGAGAAAAAACGCATCTTAAAATTTTTAGAAGCAGGATCGTACCAGAATGCTGATATCTTGAAAGTCACGACTGATAAAAATATGAGACAGAAACTATCCGTACTACTATCGCCAGAACGCAACAACAAAAATGGATACCACTTGATGAAGAAGATCTTGACCATGGTCCTGAGCAATTTTTGGATAAACTCAAAAAAGATATTGAGGGAGCGTTAAAAACTGGCGAAATTTCTCAAGAAGATGCCGATTTTGCTTATAATGAATTATCTGAATTCTCAGATTGTTTTAGCAAATATCCTGGTGAGTATAAAGGAGAACAAGTCGACTTCAAGTTCATTGATGATAGTAGTCATCTAGGCAAATGGAGAGGAGAAAAATACCTACCATCCAGGAAACTTAAAATGATGATACGCAAAGCCATCAAGATTATGCTCGCCTTGAAGATTATTCGACCATCTAAATCTACGTATATTAATACGTTGGCTCCAGTCGTAAAAAAGAACGGTGAGTTAAGACTTTGCCTGAATGCTGACGAACTAAACCAATGGCTTCAACGTTCGGTTACTGAACCGAGATGTATCGAGACAATTATCAACGAAACTCGTGGAAAATGGTTTAGTACCCTCGACTTTGTCGCTGGATTCTGGCAACTGGTTCTTAGCGCTCGTTCTAGACAATTCACCGCATTCCAAATCGAAGGTCAGGTATTTGAATTTAATCGTATGCCGTATGGCTTAAAAATTGCTTCAGCCGAATTCATCGAGATGATGAATAGAGTCATCCCAATCGACATGGAAGATGTACAAACATTCGTTGATGATGTGCTGATTGCTACCAACTCATTTCGCAAAATGGTTGAAAGGATAAAAGCCGTATTATTGCTTATTAGAGCAAATGGATTGAAACTTAATCCGACCAAAACTCATATGTTTAAACTCGAAACAAAGCATTTAGGTTACACTCTTGCTAATGAGCAAATTGGTAAACAAAGCGAAAAAATTCAGAAATTTAATGAATTTAAGAAGAAACATACCAGTAAGAAAGGAAAATTTTCCTTAAAAACAATAAAAGATGTTCAAACCCTTGTTGGTTTAACCGGTCTCTATCGTCGCTTTATTCCTAATTACCATCAAATACTTGCACCCATTTATAAACTTACAGAAAAAGGCTCTGACTTTAAATGGGGCAAAGAACAACAAGATGCTTTCGATGAGTTGGAACGCGAGTACACCAAAGACTTCAAGCTTATGCAACCAATTCCTGAAGAAGACTTATATCTCGACACGATGGTTACAGATGACGCCATGAATTCCGTCCTATACCAAATTATCAAAGGAGAAGACCGTATAGTAATGTTTACAAGTTATTCCTTTAGGCCTCATCAAAAGAATTACACGATAATTGATCGTGAGATGCAGACCCTCGTCACTACCATTCACAAACTTCAACCATGGTTACATGGCGCCAAGATTCACGTTCGTTCTGATCTTAAACCGATAGTTCGAAAATTCGAAACACTTATTCAAACGCACCGCAAGGCTGCCGGTTGGATAACAGAACTAAACGGGTATGACATAGCTTATGATATTAAACCGAAAAAACAACTCTTCAAGGTCAATGCACCTGAAATTACGCTATGCTCGCTGAATTGGACTAATATTGAACCCTACTCGCTGGAATTTACTCAAACCATGGCTGACAATCTACACACATGTCTTGAAGATCTCGAATCCTTCCAAGATGCTGACCCTACGTGTATGAAAATAAAAGAAATCCTTTTGAGTAATAACTCTAATAGCTCCGAAAAAATCCATTCTAAAGCTGCCCGCATGATGAAGAAATTCAAGATTTCCAAAAATGCTGAAAATCAAACGATTTTATATAGAAGCTTTGAAGACGGTACCGAAATTCCATATTTACCAGAGGAACTCCTCTGTGATGTTGTGAATTATCTTCACGATATTTATGGTCACGTAGGTGCAGCTAAACTCGAACAAATATTTAAACGCATGTATTTTTATCCTAACGCTATGAAATATATTCGTAAAATTTGTAACAGTTGTATTATCTGCAAAGTAAATAAAAACTACGTTCCAAAGAAAATACTGGAATACGGCCAAGTAGAAGCTTATGCCATTGGTGATGTCTTATCTGTCGATCTATTTGGACCTGTAGCTGCCCGTAAAGGAGAACCTAGATTTCTTCTCGTTGCTAAAGATGTATTCACGTCTAAATGTTGGCTTCGTCCAATTAAAAACATAACTGCGCAAACAGTTACCAATGAGATGGAGAAAATCATCCAGGACATTACCAGTCGAAACATTAAAATCAAAAAGATCATTACCGATAATGGGACTCAATTTATTAGCAATAAATGGAACGACCTACTTACGTCCCACGACATCGACATTCGCCACGTACTCAGCTATAATCCGCAGTCGTCTTTGGTAGAACGTACAATGCGAATTATCGGTGATAAGCTCAGAGTAAAAATGAATGAGTCCTACAATCCCTACCTCAATCACCACGGTTGGCATCAATTTATTCCAGACATCGAATTGGAAATTAACAACTCCCCAACTTCGTTCAAATTCACTCCAAACGACGCATGGGGCATTAAGAACACATTAATGGAAGAATCTCCATTGAAAATTCACGAATTCAACTTCGCCCACGAGTTGAAGACCCTGCGTATTAACCAAGCAAGACTGGATATCAAATCCACCACGTCAGAAATTCTTCTGAGACAAAAGCTCGACAAAAAGATTTCATTTTCGACAACGATTACGTTCGAGTAGCCGCTGATGGGGCATGTTCCCGCAATGGAGACGAAAACGCCGTTGCTGGTATTGGTATATGTTTTTCTCCAGAGTCAGAGAAAAATGTTTCGAACGTATCCAAATACCAGGTTTCACCAGTACTAACAACTTAGCCGAAATTGTCGCAATCCAAAAAACTTTGGAAATTTTGGAGTATAATAACATCAAAAAAGTGAAATTATTCACTGACTCACACTACGTTACTGAGGCTATCAACTCCAATATCAAGACATGGCAAAACAATGGTTGGAAAAACAATAAAAAACAAATTGTGTTTCATAAAGATTTTTTCCTTGATATTACAGAACGTATGAAGAAATTTGAAGACATTCAAATTATTCATATAGAGGGGCATGGCCACGAAATCACGAATATCTACGCAGACAGATTGGCAAAAAGAGCGTATATACTCCGGATTACAAAAACAAAAGAATTGAAGACATGTCCCAGAAGGAAATAATCGAAACCTTTATACGCGAAAAACGCAAACAACAAAGGATACATGATGAATACTTATTCAATAAAACACACGGTGATCCAATAATTTTGGAAAAAGGAACTATGGTTCTGCTCACTGAACATAAGCAATCCACAAGTGGATACGGTATCTCGCAGAAACTCCTTCCAAAACGACTTGGCCCGTATTATGTTGATAAACATATCACATCCAACTGTTATAAGATCGTAGAATCTCCTGAAGATACTATAGGAAAAGTCGTAAGTATTCGCCAATTAACACCTTTTTTAACCCCCAAACAGATAGAAGAAATAAAAACAGACGCTAGATTACAATCACATGTAAATAAAGAAGATATAGAAGAAAAGATTAGAGAATACCTACACGAACACGAAGCCACAGCATTCATGTCAGACAAAGAAACAAACAACCCAGTAAGAAAAACGGCTGAAAACATCTCATCTGAAATTGCTAATCAGCAAAGAAATGAAAGAAAGACTAACCGTGACAAGAAAAAAGAAAATTTGGAAAACACTTCTCCACCAGGTAACCAAAAATTTAATAAAGTTTCAGAAAAACTCAAAAAATTGAAAAATCAAAATGATTTGGACAAATTGGAAGATACTGTAAAGAAAGCTACGATTACACCAACTAGATTCGACCAAGTGAAACAAGCCGCTGCTAAATATTCTGAAAAACACAAATTGGAAAAAGCTACAACCCCATCATCTGTTAATAAACAGAATCCCAACCTCCACACATCTGTAAAACAGGATGTAAATATTGCTCCACGTCGCAGTACCAGAAATAAGAAGAAAGTCATCCCTATGCAAGTAGCTATGCTCAAATTCTTGAATAATTTCGAGAAAGAATATATTTGCATCGCATACGATAATCAAGATAATAATCTTGAACAACAATAATAAAAAAAAAAAAAAAAAAATTTCACCTTTCAGTATTTTTTAGGTTCCGGTTACGTTATTAAAAGTTATTATGTCTATGAAAGGCTACCTGGCAACCTTGTTTACCAACAACAGTTGGTTACTTTTTTCACATTTTGAATCACGTTGATTCTGGCTTTTTACCTCTTTAAAAAATATTCATTCCATTTCTTGTATTAATTCAGCTCCATTTCTAATGACGTTTTTATATTTTCTATATTTTCTCATAGCTTGCATTATTTTATGCACTTTCTCTAGATTTCGTATTTATCTTAGCTGCAACGCTAGACTATCATTTAGAGTAAGTTTTATCATTATTTATTAATCTACTGAAAATTTTCAGTAATTTATCTATCGCCATATGCAATACCATGTGATATCTTACTTTTATTATTTATTGATGGTAATGAAAAAGGGGCATTTGCCTCAATATTCATATTCTAACACCTTATTTACAAGTCGTCATATCTCATTACAGAGTTTAGCGCCTTCATTGACATTTCACTCCAAAATCTCCATCAGATTGAAAGATAATAGTCGTATTTCGAGATTCAATACCCAAAACCAACGCCAGTCTCTGTAAGTATTATGTCTTCTACTGATGATACTGCTGACGAATCCTCAAATGTGGGAGATTTTGTTATTGATGAATCTTATCTCAGAACCTACGACTATGATTCCGATGGGGAATTGATTACAATTCCACCACGCCGCCAGTTAGATAATAATCTAAATTCCAATGAAAATGCAAACCACAACTTGGATAATAATCCAAATTTCAACGTCTTGAATTATTTAGGTCTGAGTAATAACTCAAATAACAACGTTAATGGTATTGTTAATCGTGATAATGCTATTCTAAATAACTCGAATAATAATTTGAACCCAGTTATTAATATTAACCCCAGTAATAATAATGGTAGTAATGACATTTTCAAAGGTAATGTTTCTATTAACGATTCTAATGATAACAAGTTAGCCGTTGCCTGTATCTCAAAAATGGATACTGATCCTTTAATTAAAATGATCGACGAGGAAATTGCGAACACATTATTTACCGCTGGAGCGGGAGATAATATTCATTCTTCTATTTATCAGCTCATAAATAAATCTTCGACTACGTTAATCAACGTAAGTACTAATATAAACAATGTCAATTTTTCACAGAATATGATACCAACAATCGCGTGTGCCTTGTGCAGAAGAAATTTAGCCGCCGCTGATAACAAAAACCTGTCCAACACATTCATCCTACCATGTTTTCATAGCTACCACGAATATTGCTTAAAAGCATTAATTAATGCTGATCAAAAAATAACGTGCTCATTATGTATGTCGTCTTGCTTCGCATCTAATATTCAGCCATTCGTTCAGCCGATAATTTCTACAGATGGAGTAAAAGACCTGCCAAATATCGCACCGTTCGATAATTATAAAAGACTAACTACAACGTTAGAAGTAGAAAAAGCCATACGTCAAGACCTAATTAGAGTACTGTACGCCAAAGTCGCCAACTTCGATATTGAAGAGTTCTATGCAGCACGCAACCTTGGACCAGAAGGCTTTAACATTTATTTATCGACCATGAAAACACCAACGCTATCAAATCCTTTCGGCTCCACCATAGATTCAGCTTCGACGTCTGCTGAAACCGTCCGCATCGAAAACATCCCGCTACCTTCAGATCCTTCGACCCCGATTGCTGGTCCATCGTCAAACATGGATATCGCCGCCTGCTCTTCGTCCTCGAATAATAATTCGAACGTCGCCGTTAATGCAAATAATACGTCAAACGATAATGCTGTACCATCACCCCAGGACAATGCTGCCGGCGAACCAAGATGTCCATTGCCACCACGTCCCAACATTAGGACGTACAAATATGACAACAGCATAAGCCACGGACGATGGAAATTCAACGCAAACTATAAGCTTCACAACGCAGACTACAGGTTTATGTTGCCGGCAAAACCTCTTTATCAGAGGGAGAAAACACTTACCGTAGCCGAACTCGACAATCAGACGGTCTTCTTCTCGAATAAGTACTTGCTGTTGGGTGACTGTTTGATCGCCTTAATAATTTGGAAGTCTTTAGCAGTAGAAAGGAAACGTCTCTTCCATACTTTCGAATGGTACCCGCAAGAAAGCTTTATAGATATCGTACTCGCCAACATAAGGGATACAGAAACCTTACCCAGGCTCGTTGCCATATCATTTGGGGCTGGCGACACACATTACGATAGTGCCATCGATATTGCCAATATCCGCCAGAAAGTAAACAGTATTATTGAAGCGATGGAGGACCGCGGCGTTCGTTTTCTATTAATTTGCTTATTAGCAAAAATAAATAGAGGTCCATATGCCAGACTCGGACTAAATAACCTATTCATTGAATACCACAATCGAAGTGTTGGTAGAGTTCATGTTGACGTTTTAGAAAGTTTTGGAACATTCAACGGAGACGAATTCACGGATAGTAATGGGTCTTTATGTATGTCAGTAGCTAACCAAGACCTAAAAGCGGCTAGGGAAATTTTGGACGATACTACGCTCGCCCTTTCGGTAAGATACCGCAGAAATTGATAATAATCAATTTATTTCTCTTCCCGTTTTTGATCGATTATTAAATCGAAAATTCGTTAATATTTTTATTTGTATTTCTTGACGATGCATGTACATATTGATTTTTACTGTATATTATCATTCGTAATCATTTCCAGTCATCAATTCAAGATTTCGACCATCTCTTCGTCTTTAATTATTTGATAATAATCAAATTTCTTATAATACTGGCTTATGATTCTTGTTAATATATTTCTTGTATTTTCTATCGAGTATGAGTTCATATTTATGTTTAATTTTGCAGAAATTCAGATTCAATTCGTTTCATCTGATTTGTAAATTATTCTTAGTGCATTTTTGAAGATTTAAACACTGATTTTATTTTGGTTCCATTTTGATATGATCGTATACACCTTGGATATATTTGATAATTATCAAATAATTTTCTTATTACGATTATGATCGTACAGAAACATTTCTCAAGTTCGATTTTGTTTATTAATTATGTAGCTTGAAAGTATTTTTGTAGTGTAAAATTTATTTTGTTTGTATCTAGTTTTGCCAAAAAATAATGAGATTTAGTTTTATTCTTGTAGATCTTATTTTGTTCCTTTATAAATTCAGAAATATATATTTTCGTTTTTTGCCATATTCTTTGTATTATTGAGAAAAAACCTTACCTATACTATTTAAAAAAAAAAAAAAATAGAGAAAAGTAGAAATTTGATAAAAAATGAACGTATTTATTAAAAAAAAAAAAAAAAAATAAATAATAATAATAATGTGTATTTTTTGCAAATGCAAATTTCGAAAATTTATTGATTTTTGATGTCCTCACAGCATTGAAACCTGCGAAATTCCGAGATGCTCCGTAAAATATATCTGCGTTGTATTTTTACTGAAATTTCTATCAAACCATGTATATACTGACGAGCTACTATGATTCGACCGTTTTGCTGTACTTTTTCTTGGAATTTGTTTTTCTTCAACGGTTCGATTTTTCTCACGTCATCGTATTATTCTTATCTTTTTAAAGTAGCTCGCATTTGTAAATTTTTTCCTCTTCCTATTATTAATTCGTTTTCCTTTTGATGATCGGTCATCACAATAATTTACTTACCCTTTTATGTAAAAAAAATTCAATTTATTAATTGAATTAAATGGTAGTTACCATTTCTTTTCTTCCGATTATGTCTTATGTTTAATATCCCTTATAATTAGTTTTTTCGCCTTGAGTAGAATTGCTTATTATCAAATTGACACTGGTGTGGTCGGGAGATTAGGTTATTCAACCCAATCTCTGTGTTTTTTATTTTTTCGCCTCTAAATTTTCGATGCTTTTTGCTGTACTTGGCAGCTTCATTCTGGGGTTAACCACTCTTTAGATGGCAATCCCGAAGGGGCAGGTGGTTCAGCTTGGGTTGATCTTCTATTCGCGCTTACCCTTTGACTTCGTGGTACTCACCCTATCATGCAAGCTCGAAGGGGCAAGTGTAATAGTGAGACTTGGCCCTTGCTGGCTGCCTCTGTCTTTAGAGTGGATAACTCCACGAATAGCTGGCTGGCAAGTACAGCCAAATTCAGAGATTCCGATTATTATCGGAATCTATTTGTTAGTAAATAAATTATTACTTATCTAGAATTCGTTCCGACCACATCAGTGGTCACTTTTGATAATTTGCCTATTCTCTTTAATTTGGTAATTCGTGGACTTTGTCCAATTTGTTTTATTATTCATTTAATAAACTATTTCAACTTCATTTGTGTTGGTCTGTACGTGACGACGTCCCTTCCTAACAAAATTTTTAAAAATTGACTTTTTTCGAAAAAAATGTTCAGTTTTTGCAAATTTCAATTTTTTAAAAAGTTTTCTAAAGAAATTATCAAATAATCTGAAAAAGAAATGTTAAACTTGAAAACAATCAAATTTTTAGCTTAGTTTTGTGGAAACTGGAAAGGTAAGCACTTAAGTAGGAGTCCAGGAGTTGAACTTTTTACCATGTACGGTTTGAAGTCTGGAAAAACCGAAAAAGTTCCTGTACCTATCTCTCTCCTCATCCTCTGAATAAATTCTTTCAAAAAAAAAAAAAGATAAAAAATCCATTTTACATTTCATATTTTCATACAAATCTTAAATTTTTGATCTCTTTGAATGAACATAGAATGTAAAACTTGAATATTTATTCTCGTCAGTCTTCCCTGTTTTTGTTCCTTTAAAAATTGCAATTTTTTTGTGGTTTTCTACTTGATTAATAACTGTGCAAACGTCTAATCCCTCAAAAATGAATTTTTCATCCTTCCATTAAAAAAAAAATTCCCTTTAGGTAGCCAAGTTCGTCGCACTCAAATCGAAAGCAAAATAATCCATCTCTGTAGAAACCCAATTAATAAATTGAATTATTCTCGAACTGCATTTTTTTTCAAATGCCTTTCACGCTGAATTTTTTTCCAATTTCGTTCGAATTCCTACCATAATTAATTTCAAAACACTTGGGTAATCAACGGGTTGATCAGCGGTTTGTAATATGTATTTTAAAAATCCTTTTTCATTTTTTTACATGTTTACTCGAACACCAGTTCTTTGAAGTGTCAAACGCAGTACCTGCGAAAAGATTGCCAATCATATAATTATAAAGTTTCCTAGCAATTTATGCGCCTTTGTATTGTTCTATTCCTCGGTGAATTTCATTTTTTCCCCTTTCAAAGCGAATGAGCATTCCGATATTTAATTAAAAAGCTGTTTTCTTTTTTCGTATCTTGAAATCTAGAAACGTAATAGAAATAATTTTAATTTCAAGATTGCAAAAAAAAATTCACGGTGAAAAAATTTATTCCCGGTGGAATAAAATTCTCCGTCGAAATTACCTGCGTGAAAATTGTTTGAAAAAATCAAAAAAAATTGTAATATCAACATCAACAATTTTTTCGAGTTATATTTCAATTTTCTTACATTTTTTAATTTTTTTCTATTTATAAAATTCTATACTCTTTTTTACATAACTTCGAGCAATTTTTACGATTCAGAAAATATCCCAACGACAAAGATTTCTGAATGTATCCACACGAGACTCGGTAGTCACGCTGGAATCTAGGTAATTATTTTCGTTATGGTATGGTTTTCCAAATAAACAAACGTTCTGGCAATGTACTTGCAACTTATAGATAAGAAATTGGCAACGAGAAGAATGGAAAATACGAACGGTTTTAATTATTTCTAAATTTAAAAAAAAAAGTAGAAAAAAAAATGATAAATTTGGCAAACAAGTGAGGCAATCACGCCGTGTACGGAGCTACAGAAAAGAAAGAGCGCAGGAGAAAGAAAGGAGGAAAATAAATAAAATAAAAACCGATATACGGGATTAAACAAATAAACGAAAGCGTCGAAAATAAAATAAATTGAGTGTAAGAGCCGAAAACATATAGTACAGAGTTGCTATTCGAGAAGCAAAAAAATATATACAAGATACGTATCTAAACAGATGCGAGAGTTCGTTAAATTACATAGAAAAGGAGAGAAAAATTTAAACACTTTTATATCCATGTGTACGATACGTTTCGTTTCTAGATTCTAGATGGCCTTAACAATAAGGTGCGTCGAAAAATAAATAATTTATTTTTACTCAAACCATGTATATTTTTATGTAAAACACAGAAAATCTACGGAACGAGATAGGCACCTAAAACATACCGGAATATTTTCATTCCTGGAGAATTTAGATTTCACCTAACCGAAGAAAATGATACATGGATAAGCAGACAAATAACGTCCTATTTGGCGCCAATTTTCAAACTTCGCTAAAACATTCTTAAGCCTTTTTTAACCACGTAGCCGGATTTGGTGGGTTTCTGACTTTCTGAGCCCTTGCTAACCAAATCTTTTCATTTTAACGAGTTTTTCCGAAGGGGTAAAGATAAAAAGTCGTTTTAATGAACTTACGTATGCCGGCGAAAAACCATCGAATGTGTGGCAAAATTGAATTTTTTTTCGCAGCAGGTGTTGGGAAATTAGATGGGGGGTCGACTCGGTCATTATATTAATATGTAGTTACGTAGGGTTTTTTTTTTCGCTCCTTTCATTAATAAAATTATGATAAAATGTATAATATGAGGTTTTGTTAATTTTTAACATTTTTCGTGCGAATGTTTTCATTATAATGTATTTTAATGCGCCAGCTAATCATATATTTCGGGTAGTAACACGTTTTCGCTATTAACATTTATTGCTATATAAAAGTACGCCAGCATTTGCCATCGTTTTGCTGATGGTGGAAGTGGAACTGCAATGTTGAACTCAATTTCACGGGGATGAGTTTTACTACATGGTAACAACAATAACTTCAGTTGGAAAGAAAGCTCAAAGTAAACGAATACGTACGTTTTTAGGTACCTACGTATAACATTTGTTGAGACGTTTCTTTATAATTTACTGGAGTGTAGTACACCTCGTATTTGTAGTAAGTACATATAAGTATACTGAACGTTTAGTACTTTTGCGACAATGTTCGTTTGAAATCTCAGCTTACTTGTGTAAAAATTGGTTTTGACGAATTTTCGCCAAAGCAACGTGACCTTTTTGGAAGCTCGATGTAAAGAAATTGGAATTTTGTGCGGTGCAAAGTTACAGCAGGAGAAATATTTCGATGTGAAAACCGCATTCCCTTCGAGAGGTTCAGGTTATTTACATTTTTTTGTAATTAATTTTCATCGCGTCTTTCATATTTCAAGTAATGTTTCTAGATTTGTGCTGGGCTCGGCGATGTTGAATTTCGGTACAACAAAAGGGTGGCATGGGCTATTTAATGACTCCGAGAGCGGGATAAATTATCGTTCTGGCGATATAGGTGAAGTGCGAAGGTACTTGCGGGTACAGTGTAATTAAAGTTGACCATTGTTTGTCTAAATTAGCTATGCCTCGAGTATGTGTACGGTGAAAAGGCAAATTGCCTGTTTTATTTGTCTATAGTGGTTTCAAAGTATTTGGACGTGGTGTTTTGATAGAGTATGAAAAGCCAAAATCGAGTATTGTTTGGGGGGACAGAATTTGAGGTGTTTTTTTGGTAGATTTTGGTCGACTGAAGAGGAAATTGGTCGAATGAAGATTCATTTGGAAAAAGGTTTTTGAAGTGTTGAGACATTTGCAATGTGTTTCATTTTTGAATGTAGGTACCTATCTAAAGTTTTTTTTTCTAATAATATGTGAGCTTGGATGTAAAAACCATACTCGGAAATGCCAAAAATTGGTTTTTGAGTTGATACTGATTTTGGTTGTTTCAGTTTCAGTTTCAGTTTTCCATAATTGACACTCGCCATTATAATTTTTCGCCTCCGTCTACTAAAAATTTCACTTCAAAAGAAAAAACCAATTTTTTCGAAAAAAAATTAAGTGTATTTCATTGCAAAAATTGGAGAATGTTGAAATTTATTAGAATGTAAAAAATTATTGATTTCATTAATTATTGAAAAAAGTTGAGTTTTTTTGAAGTTTGTGCCAGTGGGATCAATTCCACTGCAAGTTTTGAATAAGGGTAAAATTATAATTTTGTATCATTTTGGAAAAAGTGGAACTGATGTTGATGATGAGGAAGAGGAGAATCTGTAAAATTAAATTTCAAAGGGCCTTATAGTTTTATATTAAGTATAAAACTATTAAAATTATTAATTATAGATTAATTGTTGTATTTTTAAATCGAATAAGTGATTTTATAATTTTAATTAGATTGGTTTTATTTATTAATTGATTAAATTTAAATTTATTTAATAATTTAATTGATAATGTTTTTTTAAATATTTTATTTTTATTTAGATTAATATTAAAAAGAGCTCAATTTCCTTTTAATTTATGATTATGACACAAAAAAAATCGAAATTGAAAAATGAATACAATAATGTACCTAAAGAATGTTTGAAAAAGGTTCGAAAGTTGGAATGAAATGATGACTGAAAAATAGTGGTATTGTTTAAATCCCATTTTTTTTTTTTTTTTTTTTAAATAAATTTGAGTTTTTATTCATTTTTTGGAAAAGTTAAAGCCTCCATTTTTCTCTTGTTGAAAAAATTATCCGAATTATACTTTTTGGAAGGGAGGCAAAAAAGAATAAATTGTGTGTAAAAATGGGCTTAAAATATTTAGAAAGTTCGAAATTTCGATTAAAATAATAACTCGAGTGGTATCGTTTCGATCAAAAGTTATTAATTTTACTGATGAGATATATTTTTTTAACAAAGTTGTTTCTTTTTCTAAGAAAAACGAAAAATGTCGATTTTTTTCAGAATGAAAAAAATAGTCAGAATCGAATTAGAGTTATTCGGTTTGAGAGGTAGGGGAGGATTCTGAAATTTTTGTGAAAATTGGTGAAACAATTTTATGATTTTTGCAACAAAAGAAAATCCGAAAACACTATAAAAAAGTGTGAAATTTGAGTAAAAAAATTTTTAAAACATGAATAAATTGTGAATCAATATCTTCAGTAATTAAATATTAAAATATTTGAAAAATTACCACATTTTTTCTTGCATAAATTTTCAAAAAAATAAAATAAAAATAGTTATGACTTCTTCTGCATAAAATGCCTTCATTTTCAAAAATCCGTCATTTTCACTGGTTTTTCAAATTTTATGATTTCACATTGGCAAAACACAAACCAAAAAAAGTACATATCAAAAATCACAACAAAGAAATTCGAAATCATGAACAAGAACAATTAGAATATGTGACCTCGCCGTAAAGAAGGGACCTCGACCTAGTGTAAAAAAAAATCGATGTCTCATTTTTCACATTTTTGATCCAAAAATTACACCAAATCTGGACCAAACAAAAATAAAAAAAATATTTTATTTACACAAGGTCCCTTCTTTACAGCAGGGTCATAAACTTAATAAAATATCAAAATCCATGATTATATTAGATATGTATTTTTAAAAAAATTGATAAGTATTCAAAACTAATGATTTAAAAAAATCAAAAACACTAAAATCGCAGCCATAAATAATCTTGACAAAATATTTTTCTTTCAGTTCTCTGCCACCGCCGTCGCCTCCTCCTCCCCCTCTCCTCGCTGAAAACCTCAAATATGCTTCTGTTTTGCTGTTCGACCATCAAAGATGCTAAAAAAATCTGATACTAACTACTATATTGGTATTCAAGGACAAAAGTTTTCAAGTAATGGAAGATTTCTGCCTTTTGTGGAGGGAGGAGGAGGGTAGAGAGAGGGTAGTGACTAAAAAACAAGTTTTTTTCATAGATTTTTCAGCTCGAAAGTAAATTTTTGATCAAAAGTTCAATTTTGCATAGGAAATGAGTTATACCTAATTTCGCCTTCTTCAATCCGGTTCCTTTCCTCCATCTTCTAAAAAATGTTTTCATGACTGTTTGGATGCTGATATTCTGAGAAAGGGGAGAGGAGGGGGGAGGTTGACATGAATTTCATTTTTTCATTTATTACACATTTTATTGAAAAACTCGAGGAAAATACGTCGGATGAAATTTAACTTGGAAACATTTTTCACTCAAGTGAAACTACCACATTTTCTAGATATTTTTTTACTCATTTAACTCATTTTATGTTCTTTTTCAATTCTACCTTTTTTTTTTTCACAAGATCGTAAAAATTTGAAAAGGATTGCAATCATTTTATCGAAATGAAAAAATTATGATTAATCGTTTACGATAAAATTTGATTCAATTTTGAACGTCGCTGTAGAAATTTTCTCCCAACTCTTCTCATAATACCGTTTTCATGTCCTTTTTTCGTTCTCTTTGTAAAAAATTGCCCGTAAGTGGTTATTTTAGATACAACCATAAGGTTTACGCCTGTTTTCATATTTTTTTGAAAATTTCGACAATTTTACAGACATAAAAATTTCTTGTTGAAAATGGGATGAAGATTTTCCATTTTCACCATATTCATTTGAGCCCATCTGGCCATCATTGAGAGCAATACGTCTTGTGTTTTGGAGAAAAGTAACAAACGATCCACTCTAAGTACCCATTTCTTTTATTTCGGACAATTTTCGATACATGCAATTGGAAAAGAATCATGATAGATATTTTTGGGTAATTTCATTGTTGTTTCACTAGGTACTTCTATCAATTACTTTCGAAATCACTTTATTTTTTTCATTATTTTCCATATCCAAAGTCATCTATAAATAGGTACCTATTTCCTAAAAATACATAAACCGAATTATTTTCATTATTTTAAATTCATCTGCATATCATGCTGGTAAAATATTCTCAATCAAAGGTTATTGTTTTTCAATGAAATAGCCATCAAAACCGCGCGTTAAAAAAGTACACGAGACGAAAATTAATTCTCCCAGCATCGAAGCCGGTGTCACGATAAAGCATACTCTTGTTATACGTAGGTACTCTACACCTCTTTTATCTTAAATTGACAAACACATTTTCCATGTAGCTTTAATATTCACGTTCATCTTGCGGGTTTACTTGTCCACATCATTTTTTCGCTCGCGTTATCGAGTTTATCGCGCCGAAGTGGAGGAAAGTGGAAGAAAACATTGTTACGGGAAAAATTCTCTTTTCAACGTCCGATGAAAAATTGAAGGAAAACGTCTATCTATTGCTTATTGAAGTCAAGTGTTTTTCTATTATATTGACCACACTTTTTTAGAATTTTTATTTAGAGAATACGCGAGAGAAAACGTTGTTGGTAATCTTTATCGATGAATTTTAGACTTTTACACCCTGTTTGTTGAATGATTACCCTCGTCAAAAATTTTCTTCTTTTTTTTTAACGTACAAGTGCCACGGTATGCCACTTCTGTTGTGCTGAAAACGAGGAAAACTTGAAAATTTGTACATATCGGTGCCTGAGCGGTGTAAGATTAAAAAGGAATATCGATGTTGGTGAAATGCGGTTATTCAACTTGAAGAGAATGCTTATGTCGTAGAACGATGAATTTCCATGATATCGTATGAATTGTGCGCACTTATTGAGAAGGTTTGTTTGGAATGTTGAATGAGGTTTTGGAATGGGGATGAGGGTGAAAATAGGTGAGATGAGTTATGTTCCTCTTAGTAAAAGGACTTATTACGTAGTTCATTATCGAAATGGATGTTTAGAATTGAATTGATTTCGACTCTGGGATTTTGATTTTCGAAGTTATTCTTTAATTTTTTTTTTTTTGGAGTGGAATTTTTAGTAGATGGAGGCGAAAAATTATAATGGTGAGTGTCAATGATGGAAAACTGAAACTGAAACAGGTTGAAATTAGAAGGAAAAAATTGGAACTGATGAGAACTGAAAAATTAAAACTGAGCAATTCCAGTTCCAGTTCCAACAGCTTCAGTTTTTTAATACTTTTTCGAAGTCAACGGGCCAATACAAAAAAAATTTGCCAAACACTGAAAATTTTTAGAGAAAAATAGACTTACTTTCAATTTTTTTTAAATTTGACTTGAATAAGTCAAAATTTACTGAATCACACTCGATTGAAAGTTTCCATCGAAAAATTCCTTATTCTAAAATAATTTCAAAATTGGTAAATAAATTCATCAAAAATCAAATTTTTCAACACTTTTACCTCTTCTATGTACTTGAATCATGAACCTAATTTTTCTCTTTAGATTCTTCTGGTTTAGTATTCTGAATATGATATTGGAAAAATTTCGATAATTCTTATGGAAAACTTTTGTGAAACTTGAGAAAAAAATATGAACACATTTTTTAAAAAAATTGGAAGAACTAATAAATAATGTTGAATTTTTTATTTTTACCAGAAATTATTTTCAACATTAAAAAATTCACGTACTTACCCAACGAATTGAAAGGGATAAAAATTTTCTGATTATACCTACATAAATTGAAAACTGAAAAATCCAACTTCAGAAAATTGGAACAATTGTATAAAAAATGGGAGGATGGAAAATTTTTTGGGAATTTTTTTTTTCTCAGATTATGTACATATGTGAACTTTTTTTTTTTAGAAAGGGGCCACTTAATCACACCTGTCGATTTTCAGTTGTTAATTACGAGTTTTTTCGTGAAAAATTGAAGATTTTATGGAGATTAGAATTTAAATGTTGAAAAAACATAGTTTTGAGAAAATCTTATTTAAAGTTTTTGAATGGAAATTTCCTAATTAGAAACGCTTTTTCAGATCAAAAATTGTATTTTTTTCATTGTAAGAAATTTTCACGTAAAATCCGAAAAATTGGGTTTCAGAGCTCCATCAGACTTTTCCAACGTTCCAAAAATGGCCACAAAATTTCCAAAAACGAGTTTAAAAAATTGAAATCTATAATTTAAAAAAAAATAAACAGTTTTATTTCTCAATTTTTATTTTTATTATTTTGGTTTAAAACTTCATTCACGAGGTCTGCGGAAAAAATTTATCATTCGCCATTATTTGATAATTTTTTCTTTCTCATTTATTGGGGGGGGGGGAGGGGGGAGGTGAGGGAAGCTAGTTCTCTCTTCTTATTCGCCTTATTATAATAAATTTGATTTTTTTTTTTTGTCAAAAGTAAGGCTGAGCTGAAATTTTTTCGGACCAGATAATTTGATGAGCCTTTTTTTCTGGAAAATTTTCACTATATGAGTTTGAAATAGAGGAAAATTGTAGGTACTTCGAATCAAAAAAAGAAAATGAATAAGTTCAATTTGAATTTTTTGTCCCTCAAAATAAATTTAAAAAAACTGAAAACTGAAACTAAAAAATTTGAGAACTAAAACAAGAAAATTTCAATAACTGAAACTGAAACTGGAACTGATATCATTCCAGTTTTTCATCCCTGGCCAGTGTCCTCATATTTTATGATATTCGTTGATATCTCGGTGACGTAAGTTTAACATAAATTGTTTAGCTTTATCGAATTCCCTTGGTTTACTACGGTTTTTTTTTTCGTTCAGTTTAAACGTTTATTTATCTATTTGGTTTTTGGTTTTATTTATTTTGTTTTTTTCGCAACTGCGGCGAAAATATTTGCCTTTAAAAAGAGTAATGCTTTTTATTGCTGCTTTTGCACGATCCCACCGTATATTTAGCGGTTGAAAAACAGAAAAAAAAATTAAAACCACTTCACTTATTTTTCCCGCTGTCGAGATATTTCCACGATGCTCGATCGAGATATCAAAACGATGCATAACTGTTTTTACCAAACGAAAGGATGCGATTTGGTGCGCTCGATTGTTCGAATATTACCCTCGAAATGATACCCAAGGAAGGAAAATCTCTTATAAAATCGTATAAATTATATAAACATACTTCATTAAAATTTATTGTGTTGACGGAAATAAACAAGCTGCGATTCGTATTCCGAACGCGTAAAGGATTGATTATAAGAGTGTAATAAATTGCACGCCCGAGTATTTCGTATAATCAACTTTAACGTCTTCATATTTTATGAAATACCGAAATTCATTAAAAGCTTTCAGTTGTCCATTACCAAAGTTACCTTCGAAGCGGCGTTCCCAAAGTGTAACTTTCTCATTGGTATTTTTTCCCCGTCTTCTGCCAAGCTCGTTGTTTCCATTCGTTTAATAGTTTTGATTTTCTCTCAATTCTGTATGTCATTTGGAAATCGAAATAGACGTTGGAATTAGAACGAGCGGCAGAAATAGGTTATCATTTTTGGTAAATAACTTACTCGGTGGTTAAATTTTAACCGACAGTTTGAATTCTCCGAGGGTAACAAATTTATGTAATCGAAAACAATCGAAGATAACCATTAACATATTGTAATCGTTTAAGGCCCATCTGCCAACAGAGAGGTATTTGGTAAATAAACTAGGTATCCGGATTGCTCTTAATCTGGATCCATTTGGTTGGGAAAATCAATTATTTTTATGCTATTTTTTTTCTCGCTCCCCAAATTGTATTTTCCCATTTCCCGACGATTTAGTCAATAGAAAACAAACTGCTGGAAAGTAGCCAGAATGCTGAATGCGTGATACATTTTCGCGAAGGAAACCGAATATCGCGAATATTGCTGTAATGCATCTAGATATACTCTCGAGAGAATTAGTGGGACCGACTTTGGAATTGGGATTACAATTCATCATATCCCGAGTACGATATGCGACGTTGCGTTATTGTTGGGTATTATTTTATAGGCGAAATTAACCAGCCTCGTCGGTTCATTGTTCTCTGGCTGAATTTTAAAAACAAGAAAAGCCAATTTAATTTGATGTTTCGAATCGACGGACCAACGACAGACGATAAAATTATTCTTGGAAGGCATTCAACGTGATGCAAGTGTTCGTTTCCGTCTCGTTTTTATTTATACAAATACGGCCTACGACGGTTTGAAAAATTGATATCGGTGATTTTTTCAGTCGTCGATGTCTCGTCATTCGTTCGAGTTTTCTTCTCGCAGGCTTAGATGGGATTACTAGGGGCGTTTTTACCGATAATGAAGCGATACCCTTATTCTATTTTGTAGATCGTATAATAAATCGTAATTTAATTCAATTTGTTGAAAAAAATTCAAAAATTTGGCCAAAGGGTTTGGTAGGTTGCTGTAATTTTATTAACCTGACCTAACCTAATCTACACAAAATCATCGTAAAAATGCGTCCGCGTACCGAAGTTCCAAGTTGTATAAAAATAACTCGAGTTATCCTTTTAAATTGAACTGTCCGAGTTTTCAAGTAGGTAAGCGTAAAAATGCATAAAACCGAAATCTAGGCGAAAGAGGCGACATCGTGTATAATAAAAATTCAACTGTGTGACTCGAAAATGGAGAAATTTTCGTTGAACGTAAACGATTCATCTCGACTAACTAGAAAACATAAGTTTTTATTATCATTTTTGTGAAAACGTACACATAATAAAATGCTCGCGAAATAAAATTTTATTACTGGTGTAAATTTGATTTTTCATGTTTATGGTTTACCTACGTAAATTTTTGAGAACGTTTCGTCAGTTATTTCGTTGGGTTCGGTGGCGGATTCATTGTCTGTGGTTGAATCGTTTATAAAATTAACCGTCGAAAAACCTTGAAAAAAGTTCCACGATGCAATTTGATTCTAATTCCGAGCTGACAGTTATTGAGTATTTCGTGATAAATGGAAGACATTTCGTTTTATTAAATGATCAACCGTAAGTTCGAGAAGGTGATAAATTCAATTTTATTGAAATATTGATATCATTACCGATACTTAACCGGTGAACCGGGTTTAATGTTGAATTTAACCGATTGCATTAGGTGGGCTAATAATGTGGTAGGTAAAGGATGGGAAAAAATGAGCTGTGGTTGAAGTTGAAAAAGAGCAGTGAGAAGAAAATTAGTAGAATTTAATAATCATGCTTTCCCATTGCTTATTTGAAGTTGAAAAATAAATATGAAATCTTATGGTTTTTACCTTTTTTCTTCGTCAATGAAGTGACGATTTATGAGGCCATAACAGAGATTGAATTTACCCTTTATGTTTATTTTCTCTGTTTTGGTTGAATTTTTTATTATAATGAACGAATTCTCATACGTCCCATTTACAATTGAATTCTGTCACATATCTGAGTGTCGATTTTTCAGATTTTAATGTGACAAATCGCCAGATTTTTTGTAGCAATTTTTCCTCATTAGATTTTGGACGATATTTTCCAATTTTATCAACTTTTTGCAGCTTTGACGATTCAAATGTAAAATATCAACAAAAAAATCATGTTGTTTGGTCGAAAAAATCTTTTCCAATCCAATTAAGACACTCACATAATTTCGTTCATGAAAATCCGAATTTGTTAATAGCTGATGAGTCATGTTTTCCTGGTATCACAATTCAAAATTGTCAGATTTTTAAAGATTTGGCACATTTTTCAATTACTTAGTGTATTAATTTCTCAAACAAACGACGACTCTTTTTCAAGTCACGAAGGACAAATTTCATAATTTCAAGTGATTAATGTCACATTTTTAAAAGAATGGATGGAAAATTTTCGAGGGATCTGTATCCTTATGCGATAAAAGTCACATTTTTCGAGTAAAAATCATATTTTCAAATTCCAAGCGTCATATGTATTTGCGAATGATCATCGATCAAAAACACATTTCTGGATGGCGAGTAGATTTTCAAGTGATTGGTGTCATAGTTCAATCAAAAAGCGTCACATTTCATGTGGCATACACCACTTTTGTAAAGTGTTCCTCTTTTCCAAGTGATAGATGCCTCATTTTTTTGTGGCAGATGACTTGTCACAATTTCGAATGGCAGGTGTCACATTTCCATGTGACAAATGCCACATTTTCACCAGGTTTTTTGGTATTGAATGCCAGATTTTTGAGGCTTAGATTTGCAAGTACCTATTGAATGGAGAATTTTACAAATATTAGCTGTCACTGTTGTCAGATTTATTGAGTGTCAGATTTGAAAGTATTTAATGTCAGGTTTATTAATATTAAATATCGGATTTTTGAATATCAGATTTGCAAATATTGATTGTCAGGTTTTCAACCTTCAAGTATGAATAAAGGTCAGATTTTTGAGTATTGAATGCCAGATTTTCATGCGTTGAATGTCAGATTTTCAAGTAGTGCATAACAAATTTTCAAATATTGAATGTCAGAAGCTGGTATTGAATGCCAGGTTTCCAGGTATTTAATGTCAGATTCATTATGTCAGATCTCTCAGCATTGAATGCCAGATTTTTGAACATTGAATGCCAGATCTTCAAGCAGATTTCCAAGCATTGAATGTCAGATATTCAAACATTGAATGCCAGATATTCAAAAGATATTCACAGGTTGGCTGTCAGATTTATTGTATGTCAGATTTCCAAATATTGAATGCCAGATATTCAGATATTAATGTCAGATTTTTTAAGTGTTAGATGTCAGGTTTCCAGTATTGAATGCCAGATATTCAGCTATTTAATGTCAGATTTATTGTATGCCAGATTTCCATCCCAAGTATTGAATGCCAGATTTTCAAAAATTGAATGCCAGATATTCAGATTTTTAATGTTGGATTTTTCAAATGTTAGCTGTCAGATTTATTGTATGTAAGATTTCCATTCAAGTATTGAATGTCAGATTTCCAAGCATTGAATGTCAGATCTTCAAACATTGAATGCCAGATTTTCAAGAGATATTCAAAGGTTGGCTGTCAGATTTATTGTACGTCAGATTTCCAAATATTGAATGCCAGATATTCAGATATTTAATGCCAGATTTTTCAAGTGTTGGATGTCAGGTTTCCAGTATTGAATGCCAGATTTTCAAATATTGAATGCCAGATATTCAGCTATTCAATGTCAGATTTTTAAAGTGTTGGCTGTCAGATTTATTGTATGTCAGATTTCCATCCAAGTATTGAATGCCAGATATTCAGATTTTTAATGGGTAGATCTTTCAAATGTTAACTGTCAGATTTATTGTATGTCAGATTTCCAAGCATTGAATGCCAGATTTTCAGACATTGAGTGCTACATTTTCGAGTATTGAAGGTCAAATTTGCAAATAAGTACGAATATTGATTATCAAATTTTCGAATTTATTAATGTCAGATTTGCAGGTATTGATTGTCAGGGTTCAAGTATTGAACGTCAGATTTTTGAGTATTGAATGCCAGAATTTTGAGTACATAGGTACCTACCTACTGAATGTCAAGGGCCTGGTATTGTATGCCAGGTTTTCAGGAGTTGAATGTTACTTTCCTAACATTGAATGTCAGAATTTTAAGTATTGAATTTCAAGAGTCTGGCATTGAATGCCACATTTTCAAACATTGAAAGCTCGTGGTTTTTTTTTTAAATACTTATCAGATTAGCAAGTATTGAATGTCAGATTTTTGGAGTATTGTATACGTTGAATTTTTGGAATGTCAGATTTCCAAGCATTGAAGGTCAGATTTTCATTTATTGAATGCCAGATTAATAAGTATTGAGTATCAGATTATCAATTATTGAATTCCTATCAGTTTTTTACAAAAAAATATCACAGTCAAGTGCTCTTTTTCTCTAGTGATCAATGACATGTTTCAATTATCCTCTCAAATTTTCATGCAGGTTACTATCTGACTCTTCTGGTTTCTGAATTACAAATGCCATAAAGTGCAACAAAAAGTCTTTCAGCATGTAACTATATAACTTTATATCATGAGGACTCTCTCATCAATTATGTCACGGCCTATTGGCCTACTCACTTTTTCACATTCAAAATATCATAATTTTTTTTGTTTGGAATTGAATACCTGGTATGTTTCTTTGAATGGTTCATGCTTGCGAAAAGTTGCTTGAATTTTCTTGCGAAATTCGTGCAAAAATAACATGAAACTTTTAAAAAATATCAGAAAAAAAACTGATAAAAATTCTAAAATGATTGTCTGTCTGTGTATAATTCGAAAAATCATTCAATACTTATAAAAATTACATTAAATTGATACGAGTTCATGCAAGTTGTTAAAATTCCGAAAAAATGCTTTAAAAAATTTCAAAAAATATTCCGAGAAAAATGATTGTCAATTTTTACATTTTTATCAAACATTTCACATCATAATTCGTTCTCTTCATGTCAATTCCGCACTTGAAATTACTCCACCATAAACAACGCTGCTTTACACCGTAATTATTATTTTTATTAAATCTCGTCCAGATGATATGACATATACCTAGACCTACTGGTACGTTTATGGTATTCAATTTATTTATTATTTGAAGAATTGCCATGTTATGCTCGTGCAGCAATGAATTTCTGCGACGCGAAGACTGAACCGAGAACGGTTTTATTATCCGTAATAGGGTATTGACCACATTCATTTTCTTCGTTACGAGAACTAAACCAGTATCATTGCATAATAAATAATGGTATTTGCGATAT
Organism: Pseudococcus jackbeardsleyi; assembly: GCA_038380155.1. NCBI lineage: Eukaryota > Metazoa > Arthropoda > Insecta > Hemiptera > Pseudococcidae > Pseudococcus > Pseudococcus jackbeardsleyi. The sequence goes on from CM076239.1 coordinate 48,661,098, forward strand.
AGGCGTGCCCGATAATCGTGTTCTATTATACGTCAACAGTTCGATCATAAAACACGCTCGTATCATTGTAATTATTACACCGAAATTCTCAACGATTTCGCAGCTTTAATGTTTAGATAGTGTACCGATGATTTATACCTGATTAATGAAAATACAAATCAACTACAAGAGCCAAATTTTCCAAAACATTGATATATCGATGTTGATATTGACATGAATTATTCATGTGGTGCCGATAGACTGTAGACCTACATTCCGTTTGGTTGTATTCGCCATATAGATGGACATTGTGTTTACAATATGGTTATGTAGACAGATTGCAGACACCGTCCGGCGTGTTTTAGAACAAAAATATATCGAGATTGGTTCGACGGTACAATGTGGTAATTAAATGGGCAACCTTTGATCGTTTATGAGATGCTCGAGTTCTGTATAAAATACTAAAGTGAAAATATCAAACGGGTGGATGACGAATATTAATTAAAATACTTGTCTGGTTACCTACGTAGAAATTTTTAAACCCCTCCTCTATTTACCTCGTCCGAAGATATTCATCAGAATGAATCGTCCAGATAGGAGTAACGAATTAAGGAAATAAGATATAACCCATTTTTATTCCCGTTGTGGGGTAAAATTTATGCCCCAAGTTTACATGGAAAGTTGCGAAAAAGAATAAATTTCCGAAGCGTTATTAATTTGTTCCGAATGAATTACCGTACCAATTATCTTTTTCGCAACCTTATGTTAACTCGTTCTCGTCGATTTGGATTTTCAAAAATGTAAAAAAAAAAAGTTCAGAAGCTTATCGATAGTCAATTAAATGATAATGTTGAATCGAACTACTTAATCAAATTCGTCTACCTGGTTGACAGCTGAAAGTAGATAGCTGTTTGATTAATTAAATAATAATTTATAGCACGTGATGCTTCTCTATTTATTATTCGATAATTGCGAGTAATTCGATGAAAACATCAATAAAACTGGCGCATTCGAAAAGTATGCTCGGGTAAATTTTATACCGACGTCGAGAGTTTTAATAGCTGTAAAATATAGGTACCGATGGTTTCGAGGTTGAAAATTCCGCTCGACGGTAATTAATAGTCGGGGAGGTTTTACGGTCGTAATTTCAGACCGAAAGTCGATGCAAAAGACGATAATTAACCCTTAATAGTGTCACGTTGTGACACTTTGAAATTGTTGAAAAATTCTTATACTTTAGGTCATCGGTGAGTATTTTCAAATAAGGCGGATATTCCTTTGAGAAGACAAACTATAAGTTTTTGGGCTCGGAAAAGTTTTTCAATAGATGTCCCATGTACCTGGCGCTTAGGTAGCCAAAGCTACTCAATTCAAGTGCCATTTAAAAAGACCAGCGCCAATTTCTTTTAAGTTTGTCGAAAAATAAGGTGTACGGTACATAAAGATGTCAAAACCTTTACATCGCAGAAGGCGAAAAATTCCCACTTTTCATCTTTTTTCTCTCACAGCGTTTCATCTTTGTAATTCGGGACCTAAGTAGATAAAAAAACAATAATTTTAACCAAATATTTAAGTGGTGCTTAACTTTCTTCGTCAACGTTTCAGTCAACTTTAATATTTTCTCGTTTTTGATCAGACCAGGTGTAAAAATGGTTCGAATGGCGAAATGCTTTTGTATCTTGAGACTTTGTCATCTTAATTCGTCCAATTATTAGTCTTTTGTAAGCTGGTAAACGAGAAACATTACGATAGAGGAATTAATTCGGCTGGAAATTGAAAATTTGTTTTTCCAACTAATTCCTTAATTAAACAAATTAATTGTAAAATATGCTGTGACCTACATTAAAATCCACGTGTCGTATGCATTCGCAGCGAGGGGGAAAAACATTCGCATGCAAGCACAAAACGCACTCGAATGTGGAAAATATTCAATTTAATTAATTAATTTTTATTTGTGGAACTTTACAACGATATAAAATATGTTCTTGTCATAAATAACCAGAAAAGAATTATAATCGTACGAAATACCTACACTTGTATTCGTAGGTAAAATCGTAGGTTTGTGAAAATTCCACCTTGTAGAGGAAAAAAATTGCTCGAAAAAGCCTCCACTTACTGTATAAGAAGCAGAAAATTTACATTTGAATACTTGAGAGAACTATTTAAAGCGATTTTAGCGTTAAAAATGGCAATTTCAACGGATACGTGGGGGGACTGACAAGACTGCTTTTATTACTTTTTTCCTCAAGTTTCCTAACTGTTTAAATTACATTAGTGGAATCTGATTCTCGCACGAAGAAATATTCAAAAACGAACTCGGCAAATAATTGGTGTCGAATAATTGTTAATAAAGTTTTGGTAATTTAATAAGGGGGGCGCTTTTTGCGAAAACTTGACACTTTTTATCGAGTTATATCGTTAGAGCAGGTAGTGCGAAACCTCTTGCTTTTGTACGAGGTTTTTCAATTTTCACAAATAAAAATTCGACGTTTATTTCGAGTATACTTTCGGATTTTTCATTCGCCTATTTTTACAAGCCGAAGTGTCCTAAAGCGTGTTGCCAAATTAGAAATTCTTCGCGAGTATTTTCTTCTTTTCGTCCCACGTAGGTGTTTTTTTCAGTTGTTGGAAATTTTTAATATTGATATGTTTTCGGGCTTCGGGTCTCGAGTTTGTTTATAATTTTGGCGAAGATTGGAGAAGAGGTACCTGACGTTTTTATTGAAATGCTCGAGTGTGAAATACTCTAGATTTTCGATTACCTTTTTTTTAGCTTTATTTTAGATTTCATTTGAATAATGGGTCGATTATTTTTATTTCATGAAAATGTGAAATTAAAGTATTTATTTTACAGCGATAAAATGAGCTTTTATTGAAATTTATGTACCAGGCCGTACTTAGAGCATTTTGATTTAAAATCTGTTTGTATTTGGAATTTTTTTCTTTGGCATTAAAAAATCACAGATATACAAATATGTAGATATAGATACCCATTGTATGTACCTAGCTACCTACATTCTGAGTTGCATCACAGAAAAGCATCTGAAAAAATTTTGACTGGAAGGAATCTTTCAAGGAATGTACTGAAAGGAAATTGTGCTTTCTAGAAAAAACACTGAAACGAAATAAGGAAGAAATGGGTTGAAAAAATTAGGAAAAGATCATGGAAATGATACAAAATGAATTGGGAGAAATTGACAGATAATTTACTGAGATGAAAGTTGAAAAAATATTCATTGGAAAAATTATTACACAAAAAGAAAATCAGAAAGAAATGTTTTGAAAAAAAAAATTGTGAAATTCAAAAAAGGGAGCACAAATGAATTAAAGGAATAATCCACCGGTGACAGATCATTCAAAATTTACCAAACAAAAATAAAAAACAAACAAACAGTGAAAATTAATACTCAAGAAGACAGTAAATAAAAATTCGCTGACAATAAAATTTCAAGGAAAGTTTATTGAACGGAATTATTGAAACTGTTGCGGAAAAAAATCGCTGAAATACTTAACAGATGAAATTCATTAAGAAAAAATCCGCTGGAAAAGAATTCAATGAAAATTTCGTTGCTGAAAATAAATCGGTGGAAATCACTGAAAATGAATCAGTAAAAATCACTGAAAATTGTCTAATTGGCGAATATCACTGAAGAATCGATGGACATCTCTGGAAATAAAGCTATGAAGATCAGTGAAAATCACTGAAAGAAAGCTAATGAAAATCACAGTAATACATCAGTGAAAATCACTGAAAACAAATCAGTGAAAATCACTAAAAATGAATCAGTGAATATCACTGAAATATGATAAGTGAACATCACTGAAAACAAATCAGCGAATATCACTGAAGAATCGGTGGGCATCTCTGAAAATAAAGCTATGAAGATCAAAAGCTTATGAAAATCACAGAAATAAATCAGTAAGAATCGCTGAAAATAAATCAGTGGAAATCACTGAAAATTGTCTAATCGGCGAATATCAATGAATATCACTGAAAAATAATCAGTGATTATCACTGAAAAATAATCAGTGATTATCACTGAAAAATAATCAGTGAATATCACTGAAAAATAATCAGTGAATATCACTGAAAAATAATCAGTGAATATCACTGAAAAATAATCAGTGAATATCACTGAAAAATAATCAGTGAATATCACTGAAAAATAATCAGTGAATATCACTGAAAAATAATCAGTGAATATCACTGAAAAATAATCAGTGAATATCACTGAAAAATAATCAGTGAATATCACTGAAAAATAATCAGTGAATATCACTGAAAAATAATCAGTGAATATCACTGAAAAATAATCAGTGAATATCACTGAAAAATAATCAGTGAATATCACTGAAAAATAATCAGTAAATATCACTGAAAAATAATCAGTGAATATCACTGAAAAATAATCAGTGAATATCACTGAAAAATAATCAGTGAACATCACTGAAAAATAATCAGTGAATATCACTGAAAAATAATCAGTGAACATCACTGAAAAATAATCAGTGAACATCACTGAAAAATAATCAGTGAACATCACTGAAAAAAATCACTGAATATCAATGAAAAATAATCAGTGAATATCACTGAAAAATAATCAGTGAATATCACTGAAAAATAATCAGTGAATATCACTGAAAAATAATCAGTAAATATCACTGAAAAATAATCAGTGAATATCACTGAAAAATAATCAGTGAACATCACTGAAAAATAATCAGTGAATATCACTGAAAAATAATCAGTGAACATCACTGAAAAATAATCAGTGAACATCACTGAAAAAAATCACTGAATATCAATGAAAAATAATCAGTGAATATCACTGAAAAATAGTCAGTGAATATCACTGAAAAATAATCAGTGAATATCACTGAAAAAAATCAGTGAATATCACTGAAAAATAATCAGTGAATATCACTGAAAAATAATCAGTGAATATCACTGAAAAATAATCAGTGAATATCACTGAAAAATAATCAGTGAACATCACTGAAAAATAATCAGTGAACATCACTGAAAAATAATCAGTGAACATCACTGAAAAAATCACTGAATATCAATGAAAAATAATCAGTGAATATCACTGAAAAATAATCAGTGAATATCACTGAAAAATAATCAGTGAACATCACTGAAAAATAATCAGTGAACATCACTGAAAAATAATCAGTGAACATCACTGAAAAAATCACTGAATATCAATGAAAAATAATCAGTGAATATCAATGAAAAATAATCAGTGAATATCACTGAAAAATAATCAGTGAATATCACTGAAAAATAATCAGTGAATATCACTGAAAAATAATCAGTGAACGTCACTGAAAAATAATCAGTGAACGTCACTGAAAAATAATCAGTGAACGTCACTGAAAAATAATCAGTGAACATCACTGAAAAATAATCAGTTCACATCACTGAAAAATAATCAGTTAACATCACTGAAAAGAATCAGTGAATATCACTGAAAAGAAATCAGTGAACATCTATAAAAATGAATCAGTGAAATTAACTGAAAATTAAAAGCGAAAAACACTAAAAATTGAATCGCTTAAATTCACCGAAAATGATTTGTGAAAATTATCGAAACTGTGAAACCAGCTGAAAATAAATTGATGAAGATTGATGAAAATAAATCCGTGAAAATCACCGAAAATAATCAGTGAAAAAATTTACTAAAACAGAGATTCGTTGAGAATCAAATCTGATTTTCTTAGGATCAGATTTTAAATCAATTTCACTATTTTTTCACCTTTTCTCTCTCAAGGTTACTGATTCTTTATTTCCTTCTTTAATTTCTTTTCATTGAATTTTTCATCCAAAAGTTTTCGCTGATTTCCCTTCGATGAATTTTTCATTTTTTTCCCCCTACAGATGAATACTTATTATACCTATACTTTCTGAGAACTTTTATCAATTTCCTATCAGTTCTTTTAGTGAATTTCTCATTTGTCAACTTATAATTAGAGGTTCTTTACTAATTTATTTTAATGAATTTTCTCATTCTTTTGAGGAATTTAAATTGATTTCCTTGCTGTAAAATATCACAATGTGATAAATTTTATAATTTTCCTATCGACTATTTGGAAATAAAATTTCAAATTTTGATATCATGTTCAAAATTTTTATTAGACGTAGGTTTGGACTAGGTACTTTCCATCAATGTGATATTGGGTTATTTTACTAAAAACAGAGCTCGAAATTTAACGCTTTTTCAAATTCTATGCATAATTTTTCAATGATTGAATTTTTTTTAGAAAAATCAACTTATTTTTTCTATTTCTGCTTACGTCAGATATTTTTGAATAAATCCCCCTCTCTTATTCAACCACGCAGATAATTTCCCAACCTGGAATTTGTATACTTATCCAAGTCATTTTATGTACTTCTCAGAGCTATCGCAATCCACATCGTTCCATTTATACGCCACGAATATAAAAAATTTCCCCGAAACCGTTTTGGGTAAAATATTAAAAAAAAGAAATAAATGGAATCGATAAAATGATAAATTGCCACCTTTATACACCGAGGCGAAACAGAGTAGGCGTACAGTTAATTTATCCCAGGAGAGAAATGAAGCAGAAAACCGTTTACGACAAATTGTCACACATATCATATAAATACAAAAAGACTGATATAAATCGGAATATAAATCCCCCGACCGCAAAACTTACGATTTTGAATAACGAAACTATAGAAGAAGGAAACGTTGAAAGAAAGAAATGCGCTTTCGAACGAATACGGATAAGGCCTTGTTTACCGCCGGAGACATGTTGATAAATAAATTTATACGATTTGGTTAAAATACCCGCGTCGAATTCAAGGTGATTTGTACTTTGAAGATAAAAGACCAATTTTGTCTTTTAAAACATCGGATAAAACAATTTTTTACAAAGTATCAAGTACTTATCTTTGGAAAAGATTTGGAAAGTTTTAGGGAATAATTGAAACCTGAAAATGAATTACTTGAATGCTGAAAAGAGAGTCGAATTAACGTTTCTCAACCTTTACGAATAAAATGGAAAATTTACTTGGGCGTTGATTAGAAAAAAAAAAGGGTCTAAACTTTTAACCCACATCAAAACCGAAATCTTTCAAATCGTTTAATTTTTCAAAATTTTCCATCATCTGGATTTCGTATCCTTTGAATTCGAGTAAATTACATCGCTGATTAGATTTTACAAATTAGCAATCTCTGGTACGTTTGAGGCCATCCACGTGGCTATGGTGGCCCTATACTCATTAAACTACCAATACCGAAATGATACGTTGATTGCATTTAAGGTGATTGATTATTATACTAAAGATTTCAGTCGGTGTTAAGATTGCGAAAAAGGGTCGATGGTTAATGTTTCAGTCGATATATTACAATTTATCAAAGCACATTTTAACGCAGTGAATGGAGAATCATTTTCACACGTAAAATTAAGTACAACGTATGGCCGCATATTTTCTCATAACAAATACAAATTACTTTTATTTAAACCGTGTTTTAATTTACATTAAAAATGAATTTATTGTCGGAAAAAATATTATGCAAATTAAATAACATCTCAATACCTTATTTCGTTCTATTGTGTAAACATCTTTTGATTGATCGACCGGTTAAAAAAAATGATTATGATAAATGCAAAGTTTATAACCTTTATTGAATCGAGGTTTCTTTATATATTTCAATTACCTGCCTATATTTTCCAACCATTTAACCATAGGAAATATCAAACCATAAAAATTTTTCTCGTACAATAATAATAAAGTTATACATTGTAAATGTGTACGATATTCGGAATATAGGCAATTGGAATTTCGGAGAAATTAAATTAAAAACGGGACAGCCCTAAACGGTTGTTAAAATAAATATTCAAAACGCCAAAGAAAAAATTCAACCGAGCAATAAATAACTGTCACGGCAACTCGGAGCCGTTTTACTCTTTAATAGCGGTATTTAACGCGATGTATTCAAAATATATTATCTATATGTAATCGGGGCGGGCATAAGGATAAAATTACAACTTTTACATGAATTTATTTCAGCAGCCGAACATAAACATTGTTCATTATTTTATTAGTAAGAATTAGACGTAACATGCGAGCGATTTTTATTACCTACAGTATGTCGAATTGTCGAATATACCTGATCCTTAAATTCATTATTTTACTATAGTTTATCTGTTTTGAAAATTTTTAATCCGAGATCTTCGTTTGTTGAATTTATGTACTTGAGAGTCGTGAGGTGTATTAATTCTTCAGTATCTATTGCTACTAAGTGTATAATTTCGCGTGACTCATGTTTTTTTTATTGTATGAGACAATTTTTTTTCTTAATCGTGGATTGATCGTGTTTTATCGAGTGTTGGTTGATAAAACAATGAATCATTTTTTTATCGGAGGTATGAAAATTTTCTAATGAGGGTATTAATTGTTATTGTGTAATTTTTGAATGATAATTTTGGGATTTAAAGGTGTATCTTGGAATGTATAAATGACGTGAGAATGTTTTACGGTTCTCCGTAGGTTGGTGAGCGATTTTTTTTCCAAGCCCACAATTCCACATTCCGACGTTTTTTTTAAATTCAAAATTTTTTTAACGAAGTCTAAATTTTTTACGAAATTTTTCTTAACGGTCTAAATTTTTTTAAAAAAATTTTAACTTCCAAACTTTTCTTGAAAAAGTCTAAATTTTTAACGAAATTTTTTTCAACTTCAAAAATTTTCTTAATAAAGTCTAAAATTTTTTGCGCAATTGCTTATCAACTTCAATTTTTTTGACGTGTTCTAAATACTTTTTCAAACTTCAAATTTTTTGTCAAGGTTACAATTTTTTAAATTGTCTGGGAAAAATTTTTGACTTGAAGAATTGACCTGGGCTCCTGGGCTTGTTTTACAAATTTGCAGTGACGTTGAAAACATTTTGTTAAAAAATTGTAACCTTGACAAAAAATTTAAAGTTTGGAAAAGTATTTATATGTAACACGTCAAAAAAATTGAAGTTGAAAAGAAATTTCGTAAAAAATTTAGACCTCGTTAGGAAAAATTTCGAAGTTGAAAAAAAATTTCATAAAAAATTTAGACCTCGTCAAGAAAAATTTCGAAGTTGAAAGAAATTTTTTGATCTCGTCAAGAAACATCTTGAAGTTGGAAAAAAAATCTTGAAAAATTTCGATCACGTCAAGAAAAATTTTATGTGGAATTGTGGACTTGGAAAAAAAATCGCTCACCAATCTACGGAGAACCGTAAAACAGGCTCACGTGTAAAAATGTGAATTTTTAACCATCTAGCATTTTTTTGTCTGATGCAAGAGAATCGCCCCAATTATTAGCCTAAAGTTTTCTGGATTTAACAAATTTGTCTCATCATATTATTGAAATCGCCTTCTGTCAGAGTGAATATGGCCCGACCCAAGAGAAACGACTATAGTTCCGTGGTGGTGGCAACCCTGCTAGCAAGTTGATTCGAATCCTTATATAAACTCTGCGTTAGCGGAGTAAAACTAGTTCCGATTTATACATTCGATGCGGTTGACACGCGGCTCGATCGAGCTTAGGCTCGATTCGATGCGTTTTCAACCCTCGAACTTGTTCCAAAAACACACTCGTTTAGGCTAAGTTTCGGAGTTTCGATTCTACCCCTAATTCAAGTATTCGTGTCGTCTTAACATCTCTCGCTTCGGCTTGTACGACTCCCGGCTAAGTCACCGGAATCGGACTTAGCCGGGAACGCGCAAATATCGAATCCGGCTCGATTTATTTACGCATCATCGGAATTCATTCGCGATTCCATCTCGGTCCCTCATTTCGATGAGGGGCTCTTGGGGATCCTTCAAGGTACCAGTGCACCTAGGCCTGGATAGAGACCCTGGGACCCCGGTGGAATTCGCCACTCGCGAGATCGGTTCCCTCCGCGGAGATATCCATCCGGAGATATCCTCCGCGGCGTCGTTCCTATTCCCGCCGCGCGAATTCTTCCACACGTTCAGAATAATACGATCCACCGACCCCCTTGCAGCTCCGGCGAAGTAGGGGACGATGGAGTTCAGCAAAATACGATGGCACCGATCGGGGAGGTCTATAGCTCCTTTCGCCGCCGCCTCCGCAGCCAGCGGCGTGGCGTCGAATTGAGTGTAAAATCATCTCGATCATCGCCAATTTAGATCCATCCGCAACCGTAGGTCGCGGCCGTCACTCACACACACATACAGGTACGATTAAATACGTCGTGCAAATATACGCATGTATCTGTCAACCGTGTTTTTATTCGTTCCAACGTGCGAGACCCCAGACGGGCCCCGCGGACCCTCGGCGAAGGGACTTCCTCCTAAATATCCTCCGGGAGGTAAGTCCGTAGAGCAAGATCGGGAACCTGGTGCGCACCAGTGTAATGGGGAAGAAGGACCAACGGCCAGAGGACTCGTGAGGAAGGGGACAACCCTACCGACCCCACACTCCCTCCTACGTCCTCCATAAACAGTCCATTTCTTTACCATCCCCGTCCGGCTGAATCTTCTCTACATAATGGCGCCCGAAATAACGTGACTCTCCAGACTACGACTCCCACAGATGGCCACCTGTGCATAGGATAAAGAGGCTGGAAGCACATCGGACAAAATCCTGTATGTATATCTTCCGATTTTCCACCAATCCGCAAGTCGGAAGTATACCATATGTTCGTAAAAAATCTGAAACAAGGTAAAAAATTATCCATTTAGGCGTCCTAAACGCAAAATTAGGTACAAATCGCATATGGTAACGTCTATATTTATTATATCATTATTCAAAATTTTGTCCCCAAGCTCTAGGCCTCCGGACTACAAAATTTTTCGCACCTTAAGTGCATAAAAAATTAAATTTAGGCGTAACTGATACCGTAAATAGTGAAAAAATGTAACAAAAATGTTTTCCTTAACTCCATATCACGAATTACTAGTAATAATTACAGTTAAATTTCCGTGACGCGGAAATCTAGTAAATACGATATTGTAATTCCTATCAAATATCCTTAAAACGTCTTCCCCACTGTAACAGTTCGTGACGGAAACGTGCGACGTACACGGCAATCTCAGTGTATCCTTAACCCATTTCCTCAGTCAAACCACAAATTCCTTCATTTTTTCTCTCCCTTTATGGCGAAATACAGCCACAAAATTTTTTACATCGCAAAAACAACACCAAAATTCCAGGGATGGCGACATGATAGATGAAGGGAACGCGGCATTTCCCCCGTTATGGTACCGGATATTGGGCCCCCCGAACGATGTGGAATCATGTGATTAGGATGTCACCTTTTCGCACCATATCACAATCACTGGCTGTAAGCATCATAAATGCAAAAATGTCAAAAATTGCGAAATTTCAGGCCATAAAAATTCGCACAAGAACGTCACCCAAAAATCAACTTTTTTCTATAAAAAATCCTTGACAATTATTAAAAATTGTGACGTCAATTCGGAACTAGGCACCTTAAGTGCAAAATAGAAATTTTTCATTTCGAAAATTTCGGACTATGTACCTTAAGTACACCATAAAATATTAATTTCGGCCAAAAATGTGTGAAATATCAAGGTCATAAAAAATTCACACCAAAATACGAGTCAAAAAGTAGAAAACTACGACCCCCCCCCCCTCCTGGCCATTAACGTAACGTATTTAACGTAAATAACATCTCAAGCACAGAAGTGCTCAATAATAATAACTTACGTCATCAGAAATGATGAAAACTTCCGGATATGTAAATCTATGTATATAATCCGATATCAAATTATCAATCATACGATCTGATAATCTGATATTTCACATTTTTATGTGAAAATTAATTATAAGCCAATAGTCTCACTTTCTATAAAGTGAAAAAAACCAAAAATGCACCACTTTTCATCTGCCAAATGAAAATATCGGTACATTTCCGTTATAACGTAAAATCATGGCAATTTATTAATTCGCCAGTTGAAAATGCGACGATCACAATAATTAGGTATTTTTTGTTGGCAGCAAGAAATCCTTTTATTATGCTCTACGCATTCATTATCTACTCTTTTCATACCCCAAATTTTACGACCCCAGTTGTGGCGAAACGAATTTATTTCCCGCACCCTAAAAATTCAAAATGGACTATCCCACCCGAAAATTCGAAAATTTCAGGCCCTTTTCTTCAAAAATTAAATAACCAATCATTTCGAACATTTCAATCTACAAAAATTAATTTCCACAACCTAGAAAATCGAAATCCAAAATTATTACTCAAAATTCATAAATACACTCATTTTCACCTCAACAATAAATTTTTCGACCTTCAAAAATTAAAAATTACCAAATCATCATTCAAAATTCATAAATTCATCCACTTTCATTCATTTCAAGTTTTGATTAAAACAATCTATCTCACGATCTAAAAAATTCAAATCTTCTAAGTTCCACTCAAAAATATCAAAATTAACATTTCGATCACTAGAACCCTACCCTCTCGCAAATGAGAAAATCAAAATTCATAGACATAATTTTCGAACCACATAACCCCTTTTTACCACCTAAAAAATCATAATTTCCATTCTTGGCTAAAAATTCAAAATACACTATTTCAAGCTACGAAATCTTTTTCTCAAAATTAAAAATCTAAAAATTCATTATTTCACCTGAAAACTCAAGAATTTACTCCGATCAATAAAATCCTTTTCACTCACAAATCTTCTCTCACGATCAACATCAAAATTTCACTCAGCAAAATTTTTTAATAACCAATTTCGAACTAGGTAACCCGTTTCACGACCTAAAAAATCAAAATTTGCAAATTTCCACTAAAATATTCAAAATTATCACATCGATCATCGAAATACTTTCCCAAAAATCAAACATATCAAAATTCATAATTCCAAAACTCATTACAAAATTCACTAACTACTTTTGATAAACGAAAATCTTTTTTCATGACATCGAAAATCAGAATTTTCAAACCTACATCAAAAAATTCAAAAACTCAATCCTTTGGCCATCATATCTCATTTCAAACATTAGAAAACGTCAAAATTCATAGTCACCTTTTAGAAATTCGATAAAACCCTTTCGATCATCAAAATTTACATTTAAAATTCCAATAATTAATCACGATCAACGAAATCTCTTTCTTCATGACTTAAAAAATATCAAAATTTCAAAATCAACACTCAAAAATCAATTTAACGTTTCGATCAACAAAATTCATTTTCACCTTTGGAAAATATCAAAAATCACTATTTCATTCAAAAATTCAATAATTTCTTTCGATCATTACCTTCAATCAACGTAATTACTATTCTCATGACCTATAAAATCAAAATTCCCCCGAAAAATCTCCAAAATTTCTTTTATTTAATCAAGTCAAAATCCATTGATTCGATCTATATTTCGATTCGATTTTCAAAATTATATTTTTCGCCGAAAATAATGGTAACCCTGTTTCCACTTTTCAACCGAAAAATAAATCGTTGGCGCCAATACGATTTCCGGCCCAACATGCCCATTCAGATCAAAATTACATCGCGATCCAATTCCCAGTTTAGATCTTCTTTCTTCCCTTTCACTAGTCCAATGCGCAAATGGTTTAGTCAATACTCACATTCAGAACAATAGGCTCGATAAAGACAAATTAATTCTTTTCAAAATATTTTTCTTAGAATCGTAGAATCAATTCTTTACAACAAAGAATCAATTACTTTAAAATCCGTAGAAATGACAGCAACCTGTCAAATTAATTCAATTCTATTGTAAATAAAAATATTGGCGACTTTATGTGCAAAAGCCGCCATGTATATCCGCTTCATTATTTAAGCTTAAGGCATACTTTTTGGTACAAACGCTTTCACCCCTTTGAAATTCAAAGGACGCTTCTTTCTATTTTTAACGGTGGCGGTAAACCATTGTTTATACAAATGTATGTACATCGATGCACCTTTTTTCCACTCAAAAATACATCCGTTTACGATTCTCAAACAATACTTTCAACTCATTAAAATTCAATCTATTGAAATTACATTTCTTGGCAAAATCAAGATTTCCTACATTTTGGCACAGTTATCTTCACCCCATTATTTTCAAAAATCTAAAAATCAATTAATCAACGACCGTTTCCCACATAATATCACGGCTTTGACAGCTCCGGAAATCAAGATTTTCACATTTTGGTACACTTACGTTCACCCCATTATATTCCAAAATTTAAAAATCGATTAATCTATATAAATGTCATCTTGAACTTGACAGCTTCTATTGATTTCGGCAAACTCTTTTTACCTCTTCGATATATTAAATGACACAATCAATTGACTTAATCAATTCTATTGTCTTCACTTGTATCACAAAAATTCCTGATACTTTTACTAGGAATTGACCTTCGAAATCTATGTACATACATCGTTATATTTATATTAAATATTTTCATTTAAAAAACGTACACGACCGTATAGAAACAGAACAAAAATATCGTGCGATTTCTCGAACCTAAACCAACTCAAACAATAAAAGGATCGCGTCCGCTATTCATAAAAAAGAACAATCCATTGAATTTTCAACAATAGAACTGGTCACCCCAAAATACACGACTTCACAACCGGATAGATTCTCGGCAAATCAAGCTACCCAAAAACTCAAACAAATAAAACCCCGTTTTCAAACTCGAAATCATTTAACGTCTTTCTTTTCTGCTATTTGGTTATCAGCAAAGATTGCCGTTTTCAACGTTCACCAAGTACACCTAGCTATCTGGTACACTCCTTCTCTACTTTTAAACGCTGCTTTTAAAACTCGCGCTTGACTAGATCTACCTTCAAGGTTAACTTAGTCAATCTCGTATTTCTTTTTCTTCTGCTTTTAATTATTTTGTGAATTTAGATACTGCAACAGTAATGCGTGAAAACGACGACCACAGTAAATACTTTCACATTTTTACGCTTTCCAAATTAGTTAATTAATTCCTCGACTTATAATTTCGATTTTTTCATCCAAAATTCAAATTTTGAAATTGTGGACTGCAACAGTACGTGTACAACGACGACCGCAGTACACAATTCTATATTCAAAAATTTCCGCGACCTATACATCGCGACCTACTATTTTTTACAAATTTTCTTTTGAGTTTATAAAAACTGTAGGAGTAAGCGCGCAACGACTGCAGTAAATAATCTCATCTTCAAAATTTTTGCGAATTAATTAACGTACGACCTATTATTTCAACAATTTCCGTCTAGCGTCATAAAAAATCAAAGTTTGGAATTACAAGCTACAACAGTACGTGGACAACGACGACCGTAGCAAATAATTTCACACCACAAAATTTTCGCGAATTAAATACAGCGTCACTTTCGATCAAATAATTTTCTGAATCAAAATCTAAATTCATTTCGCAAAATTTAACTAAATTTTTGGCCAAAAAACTCAACAATTTTCTGAAAATTGCGACAGTACGTGTACAACGACGACTGCAATTAAAGAGAATTACAAAATTTAATAGGAAATTTTCGGCTAATTCCTACAATTTTCTGAAAACTGCGACAGTACGTGGACAACGACGACTGCAATTCAAGAAAATTGCATTTTCCAGATAATCTGAGAAATTAACTATCCGTTTACGTTCTCCAAAATAAAATAGGCATCAGACACGACTGGGAAACAGCGGACTTGATACCTATACCTCTCTTTTCCTGATTTTTTGAGAGATCCTATAAATTTTTCCACATACCATCCTAAAAATTACCCAGCCTGAAACGAGAAGTTTATTGCCAATCGGATTAAAGGCTCTCTAAATTCTTCTCCCCCTTTCAAAGTCACACAAAAACCCCCTCTCTGCTCGCAGAGTCGGTAAGGCCCAGTTGGTTAGCGTGGGATTACGAATCCGACTTAGCTGATCTCTGGAATTCATCAGTTTTCCTACACCACTCCTGGTAGTGGACCCAAAAACACCTTTCTACCTCTCAAAAAATTCACACGTCATCATCCAAAATTTTATTAATTGAAAATTTCTCAATTATCGCAAAATAAAATTCCGAAAAACCCCCTCTATCCAATTTCCACGACTCATTAATTCCTTATTTTCCTCAAAACCACTCGAAATCCTTTTTAGCCGAACTCTTTGGATAAAAAATTTAAAAAATCTCTCACCCTTTGAGCAAATCAAAATTTTATTAAAAAGATTTTTTCGATCATATTTACACCTCTGCATACTACTCGCATAGTTTACGTCGTAAAAATTCGCTTAAATCGCCAAATACCACTGGCACTGATTCTAACTCGCTATCAATCCGCTTAACACATCTGAGCCACGAAAAATTCCAAAAACATTTCTTATTTCGCTACTTGAATAAAAACCCAAAATCGTCAACTCAAAATCAACAATTTTCAAGGCAATTCTATTTTAAACATCGTATAAAATCTCCAAATCAAAAAATTTCAACAAGCTTCGATTCTACACTTACATCAAAAATGTCTGACGTACCTCCCAATACACCAACCCCTCAAGGCTCCCCCTCTCTAGATCAAAATACTGACGACTCACAAATTGTACCACAATCTTTCCCAGACTCTCCATTTTTTGATACAACTCCTGAACGAATTTCTCCACAACCTTCCACATCTAAAACACCTCCAAAATCCCCGATTCTTGAACCCAAATCTAAAAAACGATGCAAAGGCATAGCTTCTTACATTCAAGATATCACAAACCCCTCTGAAAAAATAGAAAATTCTTCTACAGAACAAACTAAAAATGACATTTCGGATAAAACACCCTCCCCGCAAGGCCCCCTTAACCCCCTCGAAATCTCAAAAACATCACAAAGAGAAACAGCTTTCTGGAACGCAAAATTAACCCTAAATGTGACTTCGGTACCGGAAGGAAAACAAAAAGATATAAACCGAATTTTGGACATCGGGGCTCAAAACGTAGACTCAAAACTTCAAATTATCGAAAAGAATCTCGCGACTGTAATCACAAAAATTATTCCCCTCCCAATTTCGAAAATTAAGACAAAATGAAGCAGCCCTCAAGGCCTTCCCAAATCTAAATTCAAAAACCTGCTATGTATACGACATCCTCTTAAACGAAAAACAAGCAGAATCCATAATTTTTGAAGCTGAAAAATTACTAAGGAAAAAACATCACACGTACCTAGACACCATGGTGACCGGAGACACCATGCAGTCAGTCCTTTACCAACTCATTAGGGGCTCCGAAAACGTTATTATGCGCGTCTCCTATCAGTTCTTACCCCACCAACGAAACTACTCTGTAGCGAATAAAGAAATGCTAAGCCTATTTCTTCATCTGCAGAGCCTTCCATCCTGGCTCAACGGACAATATATTCACGTCCGAACAGAACTGAAATCAATCGTAAATAAATACCGCTATCTTTCAAGAAACAAAACATCGAAATGGTGCGATGAAATCGCAAAATATAACCTAATTTTCGACCTAGAAACTAAAAAAGAATTATACGAAACTTCATCTCAAGATGATGAAATCGATGAAAACATAAATCGCCTCTCAAACCTTTTGGACACCCATCAAGAAAGCATGAACAAATTTGATTTTATGACAGAAAAATTAATATCATCAGCGGAGAAATACGAAAACGAAATAGATGAAGTAAAAGGAAAAATTACTGAACATCAAGAGGCAATAACAGAAACGGATTCCATTTTATATAATCACGACTACGAAATTCAAGGACTAGCGGAAGGACTAGGAGACTTGGCGCACGAACTCGCAGACTTTAAATCAGCCACATCAAATGAAAAAACCAAAACTACCTCCGATCTGAAAGAAATCCGCGAATTAATCGATTCAAAATTCAACACCCTAAAAACTGAAATAGATAACGTAAATTCTGAAATAAAATCCATCCAGAATAAATCTCAAAATCAGGATAGTATTGACGTCGACCTAAACCTGATACACTCAAATTTTTCAACCCCTGCGCCAACTCTCAACCCTAAAGCCTCCTCATCACCTTTTGAAATTCCAAAAATTAATGACAAAATTGGAAAATGCGAGCTAGAAAACGAAAACGATTACGATATAGACTCGGATAAAGAAAATTACGACGATGAAATATTCGAGCACACAGAGGTCCCCGACCTACCCGTCAAGATTCATCAAAAATATGCTGTAGAAGACAGCGATGTACCAGAATGGCTAAAAGCCATAAAATCCAGAACATTTTTCACATTTTGGGACCCAGTAAAACAAATGGGTAAACCAAAATCATTCCTACTGAACATATCTTCCGATTCAACCTTGACTATCGAATTAAACTCCGAAGCCAACGCAAATACCATATCAAGAGGTACCTTAAACAGCATTCGCGCAATTGTCCCTGTAAAATACCATGCATCTTCAGATATAGGACTCCCATTTTCTCCATTCATACCCAGCCCTCTTTCCGAAATCGCAATAGTACAAGGAATGATAGGTACCTACAACATAAAAATCCCTTTTAAAATTATCGAATCAAAAGAACCGACGTGCTATATAAGTAAAAACGCAATAAGACAACTTCGTTTGGACCACCTAAATATCACAAATTTCGAAACCCTAAAAAATCAAAATTTTTCCCAAACCCAAAATTCGGATAATAAAAATTCTCACGGCACTGAAAATAACTCTGAAAAAATTAACAACGATCAAACAAAAACAATCTCGAACCAATTAAAAACAGAGTTACAAAATCACGATTTTGACAAAACTGACTCCGAAATTGAGGATATTTTCTCCAATAATACTAAAACATATCACAGAAATGAGAAAATCACCTCACCCAAAACGACAACTGATGACAGCGAACATAATCACGGCCTAGTACCCTTTACCTACCAAAACAAAATTCAAACTAAATACCTACCTCACGATCAAATTACCCTAAAAATAAATGAAATAGAAATAGAAACAATCCTAAATCCCTCAAAAAATGAAAACATCATAAGTAAACACCAATCAGACGAAATTTTGAATAAATACCCACAAAAAATTCTTACGACATACACAAACGACAAACCAACCGCTATCATCAATTGTACCTTTGGCATATCCCAACAAAAAATTCAATTCACGATTCAAAATACCTGCCTCAAATCATTCTGCACTATCGGTGACTCTACAATAAAAAACTTTGGAATAATAATTGAAACCCCCGAAGAAATACCTATCATTTCCCCAAAACCGAAAACAATACCAAATATCCTATCAAAATCGTCAAAATCCTCATCATCTTCTACCGAAAGCATTCACGACACATGCGATGAAATGCCAGACTTAAATGAAATGAGAAAATCAATACGCATTTCCGAATGCCCAATAGACAAGTGGAATGAAATCGAAAAACATATAAAAACCTAAAAACCTTTTCAACCGACGTTGCCGACTGCCCAACGAATCTACAGACAACAGAAAAAATATTGTCACCACAAAATGACAATATAAACAACGAAAGCAAAAATACTACGACGCCAGAAACCACAGAAATAGCGGATTCGATCCTATTAACAATCTCCAACAAAACGACTCTCATCCTGAAAACAAAACCTGAACAAACTAGAAACATTATATCCGAACACTCGCTGCAAGATATAATGCAAAACACACCACATGCGGTGGAGATAAATGTGAGGAATATCCACAAAATTATTCTACTCGAAGACCACCCAACACCATTTCTCTCGACTCGTAAAGCTTTCATAAAAGGCACCGTAAAAGGCTACAAAATAAAAATCCCGTTTTCGATCATCCCTCTCCACCAACCGTTGTGCTATATTGGTAAAAAATCGATAAAAATACTCCAAACCGAAAATCTGAAAAAAGAGGCTCTAGAAAATCCCAAAATTATTGCTTCTGGCTCATACCCCCCTGATACGAATACAAAATCTATAAAAATTCAAACCGATTTGACTTATCTAGATACGGACGACGTAACACAAACCCCACCCTTAAACCAAAACCAAAAACAAAACCTATCGCCCATTTGACAAAATTTATTTTAAACTCGATAACACTCTCACGATACCACTGATCATAAACCCATATACCAATCAGAACACCATTTCAAGATCAATAATCCGAACCATAGAATTACTCTTCCCTTCTGCAATATTACGTAACGACTATTTCAAAGAAATAGAATTCACCTACGAAAATCGACCAGTCTCAATAAAATTTACGCCCTCCGATCTACAAGATATTATCGGTCATATCTCAACCCATACTCTCGAAAAATTACAAATTCCATACATATTCCGAAGACAATTTGACTTGCAAAACGCCTCTGATTTAGAAACCCCAATAAGACCAAAATCCCAACCCGAATTTATACGACCTCCACTTCGCGAATTAAAATCCCGCCATGACCAAAAAATTGCATACTCGACCAAATATTACCCCAACGATTCTGATTCATCGAATTAAAATTTTTTCGTCTCAAAAAATACAACACAAAGTTAAAAATCCCAAACAAAACCCTTCAGGAACTCAAAATCAAAATAAAAAAAAAAAAAAAAAAAAAACATGCGAACTACAAAAACCCACGTCTGGCAACACTGCAAAAAGATAGGATAAATCCCACCTATCACAAAAATTACACAAGTAGCACACTCTGAAAAGCCAAAAACAATATAATTTTTACTCCAAAACTACAAAGCCAATAAAAAATTTCTAAATCAATTTCAAGAAAATAAAAATACGTGCGACACCGGCTTTTAAACTTGCAATATTTTTTCGTCACTTTCGCCATTCGTAAAACCTTTATTATAATTTTCGTTTTCGCAATATATTCTCGACTATTCGCAAACATGTCAGACACGCTCTACAATTTGGAGGTATGTACTACTCACTCATTAGATCAGCTAGCATAAAAGTTAACAAAACCTCCCTTCCAAAAATCATCCGGCGACCAAAACGCACACCTTTTCACAAACTCACGACCTCAAAATTACAGATATCATAATTTCGGCCAATGAATAACAGTAATAATCACCATCAACAATTCGAACCGACCATTTTCTACCCCAAAAGTATAGCACAAATTCTACTTTCGAAAACAACCCTTTTAACATACGTTCGACCACCCTTCTCGATAACAATCAAAATATGAACTACCAAAAATAGAATCAATATAGCACAACTTACCAAAACTTTGATATTTCATCCAACCAAAAAACATTTCGACCGCAGAAATGCAAAAATCTCCACATCCTACCTCGCCGCATCATCCAAAATTTCAACGCCTGAAACATAAAAAATTAAAACAATCATATTAAAACATGAAAAATTCTGTTCTAGCAACGCCTGCGTCTCTTAAAAAAGTCAAAGAAAACAATCGAAAAAATCATTCGAGACAACGAAGAATTTGACAAAAAAATCCAATACGAAATTGAATCGGTGGAGGAAGAGATAAATGAGATCAAATACTTTACACCAAAATCAAGACAAATAACAATCGGATATACGACGTTAATAATAAAAGAACATATGATTCACATCTGCATCAAACAGACTATGATTGCCGGGGACGGCCATATCAACAAGATTGCCAGATTGCTACTACAGAAGACCGAATTTGAAAACTATCTCGAGAATTCGCCAATTTACAAGCAAAAAATTTCCTTGAACGAGTTACAAAGTCAACTCCATCTCACCAACTATAATAACATCCTACTCTCAGCATCAAAAGACATCGAAAATCCGGACTACGTAGTTAAACACGATATACAAACAATAAAAAACACGTTAACGACCATCGGCACAAGCAAAATTTCCTTCCTGCCACCTATTCTGGAATCTAATACCACAAAAGGAAAAATCAAGTGGGAAAAATACTCCGAAACGATAGCCGAAGACATAAAATTAATAAAATCAGTCGCCTTCTTACCCAACGATAAACCGGAAACAATCATCAATTATTTAATTACCATCGTCGACTAAAATCGTATCAAAATTTTTGTTTTTTCTCTCTTTCTCTTGTTCTCTCCCCTTCGTTTAATCATACTTATCCGTATTATTATTATTATTTCTTTCTTGTCTTTTTTTTCTTTTTTTTCGCGCTCGTTCCCGCGCTTGCATTTTACTAGATCAAATAAAATATAATTTTTTGAGTACAATAACCGATATTAACAATTATTTAAAAAATACATCAAATAGTACATCAAAATTTAACATTCTTGGCCATTCTTATCAATCAAAATTTCAAAAATGACAAAACTCATCCGATATCAAAACCATTCGAAAACTCGCCACCTGATTGCATATGGGGCAGAATATCTTTCAAAAAATTCAAAATTTCAACTCGGTTAACAATTTCGACATCATATTCAAAAATCAAAATCAAAATTTAACCAAAATTTCGAAATACATATGAGGTAATATTACAACGCAAATACTTGACACAAAAATCATTTCGAACTTTTCATCTCTCTCTCAAAAAAAAAAAAAAAAAAAGAAAAATAGAATCAATACCTCAACAAATCGCTAACTAATCCTATACAAAAAGTTAGCATAAACAAATGCAAAAAATTTTGTTTATCGTCTTATTACATCCTATACAGAACCATCAAGAAATCAAGATACGAAGAACATGAAGATAGAGCGAATGAGAAGAAAACCAACAACCCAAAATTTAATTCAACATCTTCAAAATTCAAACGAAGTACAAATGGGGCAAAATTCCAATCAAAATTTGAAAAACTTTCTGATTACATACAAAAAATTTCCAAAAATTATGAACATTTGATTCACCACGACATCAGAAATAAAATGGTAAAATGATATGCTCGAAAACATCAAGAATGGGAACCAAAATTAGAAAATTTTTGTCCACACGAACATCAAGTTCATATGGGGCAGAATTTTCATAATAAAATTCACAAAACCAAAATTTCTTTTCTTTATTTATTATTTTTTTTACTATTTGGCAAAACAAATGAAATTACTATTTATTCAAATTTTTTCCCCTTCTTGGTATTTTCGACGTCATCAAAAATCGAAAATATTTCTGATACAAAAAATCGCCCATTACCATCCCAAAATTTAAACATTAGAAAAATTCACGCGATCTCACTTTTTGAAAAACTCACAATCAAAATTAAAACATACATGCGCCGTAAAAAAGTCAAGACAGGCAACCATTTCAACCTAAAATCATCCCTACGCGCATATGGGGCACGCCATAGGCGATCTTATATTCTAAAACTCAAAAAATATTATCAAAATTGATTCTCACCTTTTCAAAATTCGAAATAGCCCAAACGACGCTGGCATATGGGGCACTTAGACTCCAAATTCGATTATCGACACCGTCCAAATATTCTGAAACAAAATTCAACAATCAAAATTCGCCTTACTGATCTTTATTTTTCTTTTTGAACATTAACCAGAAAATTTCTATTCATTTTTCGGCACCAAAACACATACGGCGTGTAAAAAACCTCACCTTTCGCAAACTAATCAAATTTTTTACAGCAATTCATCAATTTGGAACCAAAATCAACCGGAGCCATGGAAACCTGGAACCAATAAAAAGTAACTGTATCTCAACACAGCTGAAAAATAATAATTCATGATCTTATATGATAAAAATTCTTTCATCTTTTGCACGTCACGATTTTCCTATTAATAGGTTAAATATTACAAAATTATTAATTACCTTTCGATTTTTTAATAGTCTTTCGACACCATGTTCTGAGTAACCCATATCAACGTCGCAGAAACCACCATGAATCGGCGTGCTGAATCAACCTGTAACAAAAGTGGACATATAACACCACTATCGTCATCACGTCGATACTCACCAATCGATACCATCTTTACCTTTGACCATTGACATTCCATCGTCGGCACCTGTAACAACAAAAATTTATATTAGTATTTGATCACATGTCGTATCATATATTTAATTTCAATGTACATACCTATACGATCGTTTCTTGTGCTGATGTCAGCAAATATGTTATTTTTATGTCTTCCTATACACCTGACGGCTGCGACAAATTAATCATAAGTTTCCCCGCTTATATTTTTTTTATGGTTCTGTACCAAAACCACGCATATACCCCCCCACTTAGCTTTAAAAATTTCCCTATTCAGAGCTCTACAAAATCAAAATTTTCTCATTTTTTACTGCAAATCTCACAAAAAAAATAGAAAAATGTACAAAATCAAAAAAAAAAAAATGTAACAGAGTGCGTGAATAAAAATACACAAAATGTAATAAAAATATTAAAAAAAAAAAAAAAAAAAAAAAAAAAAATCAAAAAATATGAAATGTAACAGCGAGCGTGAACATAATTATAAAAAGAGATTTGCAATTCTTTCCTCCCCATCAAAATCAAAAAATCATTTGTAAATTTTCTTTTGGATATTTTTTACGTCTCATAAATTGTAAAACCCCACCTCAAGAACCACATTAACCCTCGAGACGACAATAATGTTACACAACCTCATTTTTCTGTGTTCTGAGCTCTGAATAATTACTTAGATATAATTGTACATAATTGTATATACATAACCCCCTAAAAAATCGTAAGCTGAACCCTGTACGTGCATGGAAGAATTCGCGTCCGAATTCCGCAAAATTTCTCCCCCACACAGTGGTACCGTGACCACAAATCAAAATTTAACAAGGGTTCAAATAGATGACTTAGGGACCATTTTCTACCAAGTTTAAAACCATCTAATTGTCAAAAAACGAAAAACCATCAAATCAAAATTTAAAGTCTACCCCAAAAATATCAATTTTCTTTTCACCATAGTTCTTACGCCGTAAATTTTATTGTCATTCCAAAATACGGCGTCAAAATTTCTGTTTAGCTAAACATTCTGTTCAGCATAATATCAAGTCATCTAGCTAGCAGCACTTTCGGCCCGTCGGCGATCCCTTTCGGCCGTTCCGAGGGTCAGCAGACCGCAAAATTTGTATTTATTATTGAATTAAAATAAGCCGCACCGGAATTACCGGACCAAAATTTATTACTTAGGTTACCACCACCCACAGCAAAAGTCGAATGGGGCAGGGACCAATATCCTCTCTATGGAACTTAACTTTGACTACAGTACTAAAAGTTCGACCTTTACTATGGGAGGTCAGCTCCCCTAATACAGCTCGATGGGGCATATGTCAGAGTGAATATGGCCCGACCCAAGAGAAACGACTATAGTTCCGTGGTGGTGGCAACCCTGCTAGCAAGTTGATTCGAATCCTTATATAAACTCTGCGTTAGCGGAGTAAAACCAGTTCCGATTTACACGTTCGATGCGGTTGACACGCGGCTCGATCGAGCTTAGGCTCGATTCGATGCGTTTTCAACCCTCGAACTTGTTCCAAAATCATACTCGTTTAGGCTAAGTTTCGGAGTCTCGATTCTACCCCTAATTCAAGTATTCGTGTCGTCTTAACATCTCTCGCTTCGGCTTGTACGACGCCCGGCTAAGTCACCGGAATCGGACTTAGCCGGGAACGCGCAAATATCGAATCCGGCTCGATTTATTTACGCGTCTTCGGAATTCACTCGCGATTCCATCTTGGTCCCTCATTTCGATGAGGGGCCCATTGGGGATCCTTCAAGGTACCAGTGCACCTAGGCCTGGATAGAGACCCTGGGACCCCGGTGGAATTCGCCACTCGCGAGATCGGTTCCCTCCGCGGAGATATCCATCCGGAGATATCCTCCGCGGCGTCGTTCCTATTCCCGCCGCGCGAATTCTTCCACACGTTCAGAATAATACGATCCACCGACCCCCTTGCAGCTCCGGCGAAGTAGGGGACGATGGAGTTCAGCAAAATACGATGGCACCGATCGGGGAGGTCTATAGCTCCTTTCGCCGCCGCCTCCGCAGCCAGCGGCGTGGCGTCGAATTGAGTGTAAAATCATCTCGATCATCGCCAATTTAGATCCATCCGCAACCGTAGGTCGCGGCCGTCACTCACACACACATACAGGTACGATTAAATACGTCGTGCAAATATACGCATGTATCTGTCAACCGTGTTTTTATTCGTTCCAACGTGCGAGACCCCAGACGGGCCCCGCGGACCCTCGGCGAAGGGACTTCCTCCTAAATATCCTCCGGGAGGTAAGTCCGTAGAGCAAGATCGGGAACCTGGTGCGCACCAGTGTAATGGGGAAGAAGGACCAACGGCCAGAGGACTCGTGAGGAAGGGGACAACCCTACCGACCCCACACTCCCTCCTACGTCCTCCATAAACAGTCCATTTCTTTACCATCCCCGTCCGGCTGAATCTTCTCTACACTTCATTAAACGGGTTTTTTCGAATTTGGAATTCTTTGTGTTTTCGACGGAAACTCAAAAATTTTTGAATAATTAATCTTTTTTTAAAAATAATCGATTAATTGGGCGATTATTTTATATACTTACTCGATTAATCGATTTTCCGATTATTTTGACCCATTAATCGATTATTAATCGCCCAACACGACTGAAATTGCTTTTTTATTTTTTGGAGTCCAAATTGAATTTTTTCATGCTCCGAACCCTTTTTGACGTTACTTATCAAATTTCCAAAATTCTCTCAAAAAAATTGTCCAAGTTTGAATTTTTTCCAAAATTTTCACAAGTTTTATAAAATGTGTGTTTTATTTTTGGGTGTCATTGAACTGCACGACAAAATAGAGGGACCAGCGGATCACACTACAAAAAGTAGCAAAGTAACGGCAAAATAATGGAACAAAAATGACCGAACAAATTTCTCACAATTAAACAAATGATTGAAACACAGAAAATAAGATCACACGCCAAGATAATTTCAGAGGTCTGATGGTTTTTAAAATGAATCTCATAAACTTTACCTACAGAATTTGAGACTCAAAATACTCAAAAGTTGCTGAAAAATAATTCTCTATGACATTTTTGTTTTTCTGGTGAAATGCCACCCCCACCCCTTTAATAGATCCACATCGGTTATTTGAACA
This sequence comes from Pseudococcus jackbeardsleyi, assembly GCA_038380155.1. Taxonomy (NCBI): domain Eukaryota; kingdom Metazoa; phylum Arthropoda; class Insecta; order Hemiptera; family Pseudococcidae; genus Pseudococcus; species Pseudococcus jackbeardsleyi. The sequence continues at coordinate 48,688,015 of CM076239.1, forward strand.
CTTGGATTGACCCTATTTGGAGCTCAAAATTCTCATAAGTTGCTCAAAAATCGATTTTGGATGACATTTTTGAATTTTTGCCGAAATGCATGCCATTTTTGGAAAAGGGGCTCAAAAAGGGTCGAAGGGGCTTGAATTCAGTTTTCACCAATAATTTCGTTTTGCCTGCAAAATTTTAACCTATTTTGATAGGTCGCAACTCAAGTTTCATTATTAAAATTCAAGTCCTATAATTACCTTATTATTTTGGATTGATTGGGAAATTTTTTTTCAAAAAAATTTTCGGGCCGATGGTCGGTTTCTTCCTGGACGGTCACAATTTATTCTTGAATTTTTGGAGAATTATTAAAATTTCAAAATTTTTATCTGAGATTTTAAAATTTGTACTTGGAATTTCCAAATTTGTATCTGAAATTTCCAAATTTGTATCTGAAATTTCAAAATTTGTATCTATTTTATCATTCTGCAAGGCATGAAAATTTGATCTGATCAACGAAAAAAGCTCAAAGGTACATAGCTTATTTTCACCCCCTCCCCCGGCCTCCCCTCAGTCGATTGGAAGTGGTTTCAAGAAGTTTCGGGGAAAAAACATATAAAATCGTCCATGTAAATAAACTTCAGCACCTATTCTAGAATTTTGGTGTTTTTAAAATTTTTAAGCAGAAAAAAATTTTAATTCACAAAAAATTTTCCAGAATTTTTTTTAATTTTTAATTTTTTTTGAACGTATGGTGAAATTTTAGGATGAACTGAAAAGGAGTAAGTAAATGAAGTAGTTAGATATTAGGATGACATTTTTATCATGTTATCTTAATGTTTAGGCACAACTTTCTACTTTCCCCCATATTTCAACTTTCTAAAAAAGTGCAAAACGATTACCCTCACCTCAGTATATAATATTTCCAGCCATCTTCCTTTTCTCATTTCTACAATTCCAAATAAACTTTGTACCGCCACTGACCTTCGTAATACACCAGTGTATAGTATAATTTTGTCCACATAATCTAGGTAATTAAGTCATACAAGCCTTATACTTACTTTCATTTTCATATCTCCGCCATTAATAAATTTTTATTAAACGAAACCATTAAAAAAATATCTTTCTCGTAAGATTTTACGAGCTTTTCTCATCTTTTTTAATCCCTGCGTACTTATTTGGTTAATTTTAAGGAAACCGTATAGTTATAATTTTAACTATACGATATTGCGGTACATTTCGTAAGCGAAAAAGATTAACACATCAGCAAAGTTGCGGTTAATTCTTAACCTCGTGAAAAATCTAATTTTACGCAGGTTTTTCACGCGGGCCTGTAAGGTACATATTTAAAAAGCTAAAACCTTTTTATTATGATGCAAATTTACGTACGAAAATAACGAGAAATTATATTAAACTCCTCCTACGCGTATTCGGCGGGCTTACGGCGTGAAAAAATAATTAAAATTAAAGTTAAATGTACGTAAGTACATACAAAAGGATCAATAAAAAAGGCGAATTTAATAAATTATTCAAGCTACGTGAAATGTTCTACGTGGTCGAATGAATTTTCTATCTATTTTTGGGGACAGGGACACGTGTATGGACAGATTTAGACCATAAATTTATAAAAATCTCAAGCATCAAAATGTTTTTTCTTGTGTGGGTCTTGCCTAGTGTTGACTACCGCACCGTAAACAGACGTCAGCGTCATCTGCGATATTGGTTTGAAAAGGAGAGAGAAAAAAAGGAAACCGACAAATGTTTGTTGTCGTCATTAAGAAAAGTGAAAAGCAATTCAATTTCTATGGCAGAAATAGCTCGAAATTACAAACGGCCTGTTTTACACATATTCCTCGCTGGTACCAGAGGAGATATCATTAAGAATCCAATAATATAAGGATATCGAAATTAAAATGGGCTCTAATAGTTGGGAAATATTTGTTGTAGGGTTCAATCTTTCATCGGAATAGCTGCGGAAAACCTTCGGTTGCGAATACTTCAAATTCGGAAGAAAGTTCAAATTTTGAATTGCAAGGTAAGTACGGAATATTTTGTGGTCGGTGTTGGTATGGTGTAGACTTTAATGGGTATTTATTGCTTAAATAATGGAGAGAGGTACATCGGTCATTAGAAATTATCCTCTCGTTTCTTATAAAAAATTCAGGATTTTTTGCCGGTGAAAGAAGTGACCTCTTGCGATGCATAAAATGATTCAAACTGCCAGTTCAGTTTGTATGCAGAATTGCAGATTAAGGTGGATTGATTTTTTTTTTGAATTTTTACAAAAATTTGGTGAAGTAGGTGTACCTAGTTCACTTTGAGAGAGAGGAATTGAAAAAAACTGCTGAGCTCCCTAATTCCAAGAAAAACAAAACTACTGAGAGTCCTCAAATGAAAGGTAATTCTCGAAGAAGAAAAAATCATATTCTTGGTCATCTGTGAGCAGAGTTTCCTGCTGGGAACCTAGAGAAGGGATTTGAATTTTTTGGTCTTCCTAATCTGTTGACCTCAAAATTGGATTCCCCTTTAAAAAAGAGGTGAACGTGCTGCAAACTTTATTTTGATTCATGTAATTTTCATAAAATTCAAATCGTCAGAGGCGTAGCCAGGGGGGTCGGAGGTCTGGACCCCCTCTCCTTGAGGTCAGAAATAGCAAATAGCGAAAAATGTCTTTTTTGGACATTGAAAAATCCAAAAAAAGCTTCCCATTTTCTCCTCTTTTGGTATTCCAAGTCTCTAAATCAACTTTGTATCCTTCTTAAAAGCTTTCTTTTCGAAGGAGGAAGGCAAAAAGGAGCCTTTTTTTACAATGTTGTCTCAAATAGTTCATTATGATTGTAATTTTATTCCTACTCAAACGAATCAAGTGCAAAGTTTTTCAAAAAATTAGTCATTTCAAAGCATCAAAACAACGAAAAAATACCCTTTTTGTGCATTGAATATCCAATTTTTTCAACACTTCTCGCTTCGCTGGGGCATGAATTAAATCACAATTGTATGAATTATTGAAGGCTAAATATAAAAAAAGGCTCTTTTTACCCCCCCCCCACACACACACACACAAAAACTTTCCCCTCTCCTTTCAGACGTTTCTGGCTACGCCACTGCAAATCGTTCACGTTCATGCAGTGACCTGAAGTCTGAGCCATTTTTTTGGTCATTAAAATAAAATGAAATTATTTTTGGTAATTTTTGTACCAATGCTGCCAACTGAAATTGTGTGAGTGAAAATACAGTTAGCAGCACTGCCATGAAAATTAAGAAAATTTCCATTGGAAAATTATTTTAAAAGCCCAAAAAAATGGCTCAATTTTGAGGAGTTTAAGTGAATGTTCAAATTAAGTACGGATTAAAAATTCATCAAATTCTAATTCAATTTTGAGATCAATAGCTGAGGGAGGATTAGAAACAAAAATCTCCAGCTCCATTTCTGAGACCCCGCCCATTTAAGGGAAGGAGGTGAAGGTGGGGTCAACCAATTATGTTTGGATTATGATTTTGTGTGTTGACATTTTTTCCCCTTGTGCTCACTCCCTTCCCCTGAAACTGAATTATTTTTACTGGTACCCCTCCTATCAATGGGTGGGAGTTTCAGAAATGATGCTCCGCCCAATTTCAAAGTTTGAAAATGAGCGATTTCTTCTCATTTTCATTCCAAGATGAGTAATCAAAAAAAATCTGAAACTTGGGTTGCGACCTATTAAAATGGCCACCTTGTTTGAGACAAGACAGTCAAACCTGGAATTCGAATACCTTCATAACGTCACTACTCGTGCCACAGAAAGTCGTTTCGACCTTTTTTTTCCTCGAAGTCCAGAATATTTACGTCTTTTTTAAAAAGTTTAGAATGTTCTGAAGTAGTTTTCCAAATTTTTTTCTCGTAATTTTTTTAATTCTCAATTTTTTTCTCAAAATTTTCCCAACTGAATTTTTTTCTGATGCCATTTTTCCCTGGCTAATTTTTTTAAGTTTTTTCCTCATATTTTTCAACAGCATTTTTTTTCACTAAAGAATGATTTCTGTTTGATTGGCGTCATAAAGATTTAGAGAAAAAAATTTCAGGTGTGAAAGTTTTGAGAAAAATATTTTTCAATGACGTCAATCAAACAGAAATCATTCTTTTCAAAAAAGATGCGAGTTCAACATTGGAAAAATTTTTCAGGAAAAATTTCAGTGAAGGGCAATTACGTTTAAAAAATTTCAGGTGAGAAAATTATGAGAAAAAAATTTGACCGTGGAAGAATAACATCAGAAAAAAATTTAGAAATTTACGAGGAAAAAAAATTGGAAAACTTCTTCAGAAAATTTTAAACTGCTTAAAAATGACGTAAATATTCTGGAATTTGAAAAAAAATCGAACCAATTTTCAGCGGTATGAGAGGAGACGTCATGAAGGTATTCGAGTTCCAGATTTGACTGTCATGTAATTTAGAGTTCCAAATGGGGTCAATTTTCAAGTGCTTTAAAAGAATTAACACATGACCTAGGTATAATAGTGGGATAGAACTTCACCAGAAATTCCAAAATACTATTCAACGTTTTTTGACCGACTTCTGGCATAATTTTGAGCCTCAAATTGAGTAAATTTTTGATTAATTTTTAAAAAAATAACATGTGACTTATGAAAAGGGGTAGAATTTTGCCAGAAATCTCATCCAAAATTTTATAAAATTTTCTTCAATAATTTGAATTTTTCTGCATTTTTTTGCGCGGGGGGGGGGGGGGTCGAATTTAAAGGTGTTTGAAAATTTGCTCAAAAGGTAGATTGTAAAAAAGTAGTGACTTTTGAAAAAAAAAAATACGTTTGAAACTCGATTCATCCTAATGCACATTTTAGGACATTCGTATGTATTTCCCATTGCATTGGTACAAAACTACGAGAAAATAGAATATTACCCGCTCACATTGTAATGTAGATTTTTCAAGATAAACAAAACATTTGCCTCACTTGAACGAATATCGCGAGAGAAACGTGCGTTTGCATAGTTTTAATTTTTTTTTAACGCGATAGAAGCGAACAATTTTTTAATTTTGTTTACTTCTATAGCGTTGAAATTTTCGAGTAAACAGAGGTTATATTGATCCTATCCGTCGTCTTACACGTACATTGTACGATCGTATACTTACATAGGGAAGATAGATGTGAAATAATGTAAAAGAGGCTTTGATAGGAGATTTATATTGCTAAACATTAACGAGCCGAATGCAAGTTTTTCTTTTTTGTGCGCGAATGAAATAATCCGATTACGGAGTATCTACTCATTAAATCAACTCGGTTAGTCGGATTTTTCGCTATGTCTAGCTGGAATTTAATTTTGAATTTTTACCACGAAAACTTTCGTCAGTCGAGGAAAAGTTACTTCGTTGAAGGAAACAAGAAAGAGGCGGATATAATGAACCGCCATACCGAGCATAATTCAAACTTGATTCCGAAATAATTACTCATTTTTTTTACTCACACACGTGAAAATCGTTTTGAAATTGTCGAAAATAAATTTCGTAATTCGAATCCCACGCTTTGCTGGTACTTTATGGAAACTTTTTTGCTACAAAAACGGCTTCTTTCGGTTGAAATTACTTCGGATTAATAAGTTAATTTGTTAAGTAGGTATAAATTTTACATTTTTTTTCAACTCCGGAGTGTCGGATGGTGTTTGCGAATTAAGCCGAGTGTAACGGAAAAATTTTCCGGAGGAATTTTACTCGCTCGTGTGGGTGTTTTGAAAGTCACTGTGGCGTTTAGAGAATTTCTAAAAAGTGTACTCCGGTCTTTAGTATTTTAATCCACTTTGTAAAATTTGTACACGTTGTTTGAATTATGATGCGGTGAAGGGTGCGTGATTGAGGACGATTTCGCCGAGATTTAACGACCGAGCTGTGTAAGTGTAATTTTGAAGGTCATTCAAGAAATTGTGAAAAATAAAACTTCAACAGTTGAAATTTGAAATTTATTCGAAATTATGTAAAATTTGTTAAAATATTGTATAAAAATTTGTTTAGTTGAGTAAATACTAGAACAGCTGTATTTAAATCATTATGAATTACAAAATGTACCTATTTTTAAAAAGAACAAAACTTCTGTATTAGGAATGAATAGAAGAAAAAAAATTCAAACTATCCCCATATGATTTTAGGAATTTTAATTAATATCAAATAAGCAAGGTTTTCTTTTTCTTATATTCTAATTATTCATTTATTTGTTAAGGTAAATCAATTAGGAATGAATAGAGACAAACGACTTCAAATTACCAGCTAATATGATTTTAGGAATTTTAATATTAAGTAAGCAAGGTTTTCTTTTTTTAATTTAATTATTTATTTGTTAAGATAAATAAGTCAAAGTTTAGAAAGAATAATTACAATTATTTATTAGTATCTAATAATAGTAGAACATATTTGAAATTTAAACAAAAAACTTTGGTGTAGGTAACTAATTTAAATACCTAATCTATTATTTCGATTTGAAAATTTTATTTAAAAAAAAAATAGGTATCCTCGATAAATATCTCGAATTACGTGTCCATCTCGAATAATTTTTCTATTTTGCACAAAATTATTTAAAAAAAATATATTAATCAAAGTCAAAAATTCGAAAAGCTGTTCACATTTAATGAAAATGAATAAATTTTGAACAGATTGAAAATCTTGAAAAAATATTTTGAAGTCCAATGTGGTACTTTTTTTTTACCAGATCGAGAATGGATCGAAACGAAAATAGTAGCAGTGGCGAATTACTCCTTTTCATAATGATGAAATTACATTTTTAATCGGTGAAGTTGTATTTAAATTTTAAAAAATACGAAGTATATTAATGAACTTTTTTACATCTTGAAATTCTTAAAAGCACCTTGTTTTTAGTCTTTTCAATGAAAAGCTCGCAAATTATGGAATCAAAACGAATGTGTAAAAAGACTACCTTCTTCTTCTGTGTGGAATGACGTAACACTGCACTAAAATGTCTTTAGATAAATTTTTATTAAAGTACATGTTCCCTACCAACCCAATGTGGTCCTATAACTATCCTACCAGTATTGGTACACCATTTTTCCAAATAGCATTACAACCATATCATCCTCCTGTGAACACCGTGACTCCATAGCCATAAATTACAAAATAAAGAATTGAATTGAAAAAAAATATTAATGATAAATTACTTTTAGAAACCTTTGAGAAAATTCTTTAAAAATGTTATACTTGATTAGGTACCTAATTAAATTCCAATTTTCCTCGGCTCAGTGTATTGGTAAACTTTTTGCTACGTTTTCAAAATCATAAAAGTGAAAACACTAAGGAATGATTTGTGAGATTTTTCAAAAAACTTTTTAAAATTTACACTTTTCTTGAAACTTTAGGTCAGTATTGATCGAAATAAATTAGACGGTTCGTTTGGTAATAAATTATCGAACATGCATAAGATGCAATACTTGTTCAATGTTCACGTTTCTTAAATATTTTAAAAATGATGTAAGTTTTTTTTTTTTGTAATGCCTCGCTTCCAAATTTTTAAAAATTCTAAATTTATCAAAATACAAGTTCAAAATTTGTTTCTTGAAAATTTTTTTGTTGTTACAAACTTGAAAAATAGAGGAATTTACTGAATTTTAAATATTATTTTTTGAAAAATTTTCACACTTGTGATTGTGGTTTTTGATGCGCTCTCAGAAGTCTCAAAAATAAGACTGCCCGAAATTATACTTTTTAGCAATTTGTATCGGTTTCAGGTCATGTTGGTTTTCGATTTACCCACAAAAATCTCAAAAATAAAGCTGTCCAGAATTATGTATATTTTTCAGAGATTCCCCACTTCTCCCCTCCCTTCATCTTCAACTGAATATAACTGATTGAAAACAGTACCTACGAATTTGTTGAAAAACAAATTTTTTTTAACAGCTTTTTTGAGTGAAAAAAAATCAAAATCGAGAACTTTTTTCGTCGACTCGCCACCTAAGGTAATTCATTTTTCACTGAAAATAAAATTCCAAAATTTGAGCCCCCTGCATTGATTGTAGGCACTGATTTTTTCATGAACTCATTTCAAAACTAAAGAAAAAATTGGGGAAGGTATTGCAAAATTTCCAAATACTTTCTAAAAATTTGAAAATTTGATTTAATTTTGATTTATTGGGGATAAATTTCTGAACTTGAATGATGAATGGTCCTAAGAATCGGTGGGGGTGGGGGGGGGGAGTCGAACAATACATTTAACCATTTTTACCAGATTTTAGGTCTCTTTTAACTTCCCTGGACGATTCGATGAGTTTTTGCTTATAAAGTATTTTTTCGTCGTTTTTCAAGGAAATTACAAAAAACGACGGATTTAAAATATTAAGAAATAGTCGGATTTTGTCGCTTTTTTTAATGAGATTAAAATAAACGAGAAAAACGACGAATCAAAGGTATCTGAGTATACTTGGAAAAGTTGTTTGCATTGTTTTTCCAAGAAAAAATGAGCCAGGCATCGAACCGAGGTTACTTTTAAAGTACTTGGTTTCTTTTTTTATTCTTAGTTTTATTTTTTACAATTTGCACCTCATTGTCTTAATTTGAATCAGTCAAAATTGACTGATTAAAATCGACAAAGTTAAGTCCTTGTTGAAATCAGTAAAAACAAATTACTGATTCTTTACTTATTTCAATCAGTCAACGTCAACTCCACTTCTTGAATCAGTCATTTTTCAGTGATTGGCAGTAAAATGACGCTGATTAATTGGGGAATCAGTGGAATTTGACTGATCATCAGTGCTCTCTCATTCCGAATCAGCGAAAAGTCACTGATGAACAGTCGAAATTGCAGCACAGGAAAAATCAGCGAAATTCACTGATTTTTCAAAGGTTTTCACCAATTTTCCAAAGATTTTCACTGATTTTTCAGCACAATTCAAAAATTTTACTGATCTTTCAGTGAATTTTTATTGATTTTTCAGTGATTTTTTCACTGATTCGTCTTTAGTGAAAATTTTTTCACTGATTTTCTCCTGTGCTGCAATTCTGACTGTTTTTCAGTGATATTCGATCATTTTCACTGATTTATAAATGAGAGAGTGACTTGATTTTCTCTATTTCATCAGTCAATTTAGACTTTTTTGACTCATTCAAATTAAAAGAGAGCAAAGCAAGTAAAGGTTACTTTTTCCATCTCCAGAACACTGAAAACATTCTGATCAATTTCCGAAACTATTTAGCTAATCTCTTAATTTGAATCAGTCGAAAATGCCTAAATTGACTGATGAAATAGAGAAAATCAATTCACTGATAATCAGTCAAATTCCACTGACGATTCCCCAATCAATCAGCGTCATTTTACTGCCAATCAGTGAAAAATTACCGATTCAAATAGTGGATTTTGATTGTTGAATCAGTGAAAATTAGTTGACTGATTGAAATCAGTAAAAATTTACTGATTTAAATCAGTGGATTTTCATTATTGAAACAGTGAAAAAAAATTCACTGATTGAATTAGTAATTAATTAACGATTGAATCAGTGAAATTTTATTTTTACTGATTCAATAGTGAAAATTCACTGATTGAATCGTACTTTTTTTTACTAGTTCCTACAGTGACTTAATTTTTTCGATTTTAATCAGTCATTTTTGACATGATTCAAATTAAGAGAGTACCTTTAGTGGATAAAAAATCGACTCGAAAAAAAAATTGAATTTAGGTAGACAAGTAATTGTAAAAAAACCAAAAAAATCTTCTCTGTTTTCTATGAACAAAACAAAAGCATTTTTTGTGAAAGTTCAGCATTTTATGAATTTACCTAATAATTTTTAAAATGGGAACGGGAAGGAAGGTTAAGGGGTTGGGTAGGTTTTTGAAATCGATAATAAAAAATTGTTGCTTTTGACTTCAAAAAGTTTGCTAAAATTACTATTTTTTCGCCAAATTTCGTTCCGATACCGCATAAAACTCAAATTGAATGATGTTTTCAGATTCTTAAAAATTTTGTATTATTTTGCCTAATTTTTCGATAAATGAAAAAAAAGAAAACCTAAAATATAGACACAATGATATGTGAGCCTGAATGCCAAAACCATCTTTAGAGGTCAAAAATTGGTTTTTGATTTTTGAGTTGAGCTTCCTCCTTGATTTTATTCTCTCTGAAAAGCTTAAAATATGTGTCAACTCAAGAACCAATTTTTGATCCCTTGAGGGAAGTTTCAGCAACCAGGTTTACATATAATTTTTTCAAAGGTAGAAATTGTCCCCTACTTTTGTAATTTTTTGTCAGTTTTTTAATTTCAACGAACCTCAAATGTACCTAATTCAAATTATTTCATGTTTTTTAAAGCAATTTTTGAAAAAAAAATCAAGTTTGATGATTTTAAATCAATTTTTAAGGTATAAAATTTTAAATCAATTTGCATTCAATTTTGATAAAATTCGTTCAAAATGAATCATAGGATTTTGCTGTCATTTTCATCATGTTCCTGAATACTTTTTCGAGCCAACCCATTGCCTAAAATTTATTCGCATAATCCCGAATGAAATTGCGAATTAACCTATACAATTTTCATGTACCTATTTTAAGACCAAACATAATAATTCGATTTTCTCACAGCGAACGTCGTTAACTCACTTTTAATCGCGATACTTGGTTTTCTTGGAAATTGTAAATGACAGCGATATTTTCTAAACTGAACGGTGTCTTTTCAATGGAAATATTTTCTCAAAACGTGTCGAGTGTGTAGGTACATGACTGATGTTTAATTTGCAAAACATAGGTTTTGGTGAGTCTCGTCTGTGGCTGTATTTCGCGTCTGTGTATAAAGTCATTCTCGTTTATTTTGATGTAATTATTAGTTCTTTGTGTTGGAAAAGTAATACAAAGCGAAAGATTAATAGAAAACCGAGTTTGTAATCTTTGATTATCATTACACGTCAAAATGACAATTTCAAGTTTTATTAGAAACGCTTTGAAGTATAGAAAACACCGCAACGAAAAAGTAACCTAGCAAAGAAAATTGAAAATATCAACAACGCGAAGCCGAAAACCAAAACCGTAGAATTGTTGGTGAAACGACTACCTCGCGAAGACCAAAGTAACCCTTGCAACAAAACCACCTCTAATGATCAGAAATTAAAAAATGTCGGGCTTCGGCCTTATTTTAATTTGAAATGAGAAATCGTTTTTCGCTTTGGTTCTCGCCGGTGCGGTGTCAGAGACGAACGAGGAAATTTTTCGAAGGCGTTTCTCTTTGTGTTATGGTTTAATCAATACTCGGGCGAATTAATTTCTCAAAACAATGACCCCACTTTTAATTTTTTCGCGCGATGATGTTCCGTGTTCATTATCTTTTTTATTTTTAATTAGAGAGCTGCGGAGAGAGAGAAAATCATCGTTAATTCGCGGACCCGGTACCCGGCGAAGAACCGAGATAAAGGAATGATCTGGCAGATAGGAGGACGAGACCGGGGGTAATCTAGCGGGCGCGAAAGCCGAAATTAGTGTGTTCGCGCTACGCTAGACTGTAAAATTGTATTTCTCCCCTGTATTAGAATGATAAGGACTGCCAAGTGTTGGAAATTTTGCAACGCTATCCTTGATTCTAAGCGAACCCACGTCCTTGAATGCAAATTATATAGTCAACTTGTAATACGCTTTCGTGTGTATACGGAGAGAACTCGGTACACCTTGCTTGCAAAATGAAGATATCAACGTTACAAATGCGCGAGAAAAACTTTTCAAAGTCGTTTTATACCAAATTAAGAGAGACAATTTGCGATGGTAGCCTCGTTGATAATTTTATTCATCAGTATCGTGAATTCTGCTTCATTACTAAGCGACGTAATTCGTCATACTTCATAAAGGTTTTATGCTTATGTCGCCAAGCCGCGCTGTCAAAGTTCCATAAACTATTCACATTAGGTCTTGAGAATTTCATTGTTTTCGGCTTTGAAACTATGCGGTAAATATTTTACTCGGAGTATTTTTATGCCGATTCGGTCGCGGTTTATCTCGTATTGGCATACAGTGGAATAGAATGGAAAAAAACGTGTGTATTTGGCCGAAACTAAGAATCACGTTGGAGATTATCTGGTTTGGTCTGTAAACAGGTTTGAAGCGAAAAATAATGTGCGATTATTTTTATTTAGCCATTCTTCGGAGTTCCCTACGTGGCCAAAAGTCGTGATATAGCGGATTACTTACAGTGTACCTTGTTATAGGATAATTTTTTGAAACAGGTGTTTTTTGTCTCAACTTTTTCCCAACTTGTCCTAAATTTTCTCAACTTTGGATTTACATAAAGGTGTTTAAAAAATTTGAAAAAATTTAAAAAATCACAAAAAAATTTTCACCCTTGCTTCGCTCGGGCTCAATATAACTTGAATTCCTCAATTTTTTTTTAAAATGGTGATTCGATTCTTAAAATAGTTTCGATTTTGAATTTCCCTTTCTCCAGATATTTTTCAACTCTAAAAATTTTTCCTCAAAATATTTTTCAACTCGGGAATTTTTTTATTTGGGATAAATTTTTACCAATTCTGAATTTTTTTCCTTCAATTTTTTTCTGCTAGAACGGTATAAAAAGTTTTAAAGTCTGGCATTTTTTCTAAAAACACATTTTTCATCTCTCAACTCTGGAAATTTTCTTTCAAAATTAAATATTTTCTAAAATTTTTTTGTTTTCGAAATTAGTTTTCAAAGTTTAATTTTTACACTTTTTCTTAAAATTACAATTTTTGCTCAGCTTAAATTTTTTTTTAAATCACTTTTCAGCTCTGAAATGTTGCGAATAAAAAATTGAAAAAATTGGATTAAAAACATTTCAAGGAAATTAATGTGAGAAACAATCAAGAGAATGTCGAGTTTTTCACAGTTGTTAATTTAAATAAAAATATTTATAAAATGAAAATTTTTGCCAAAATAAAAATCTAAGAAATTGAAAAAAAATCTTGAAGATTACAAAGAATTTTGAAGAAGAAAGTTTATTGAAGGAGTTGAAAAATTGGCATTAAATAAAAAAATTTCGAAAGCTAAAAAAAATTATAAAATTTTGAGAAAAGGTACAGTTATTAGCTGAGATCAGTGAGATCATGAGATGATCAATGTAGCGGTGAAGATGACTGACGAAAAAAAGAACGATATCGTGCATAGTTCGGTCATTTTGTTGTTCATTCCGTGTGAGAATAGACAAACCCAATCCGGGTAATTTAAAATTTCAAATAATGAAACAAAATTGTCCATCTCATTTATCAACAGAGTTCGTGAAATTCTTAAATTGAATTTCCATAAGTCATTCATTTTTTTTTTTTTTTTTTGAAAGGAAAGGAGCTCATCAAGGAACGAAAGTGGGAAAATCTTTCTCAAATACTAGGTGTTATCTTCCGGTTAAATGAAAAGGTGAGTTGGTTTTTAAATCAAAATCTTGTCCAAAATTTAGAATTTTTACCCTGCCCAAAAAAAGGACCTTGGGGTAAAAAAAAAATGAAAAAAACAATTGTGATTTTTTTGATCCCTTTTTCAATATTTTTGTTAAAGTGAGATGACCGAAACATTGTTTTCATTTTTTTTTTACACTAAGGCCTTTTTTTTTTGGAAATCAAAAAGTAGAGCAAAAAAGCACGAATTTTAATAAAGAAATTTTAGTGTTCGGATGCTATGTTTTTTTCGAAAAATTTCGTCTTCGTTCCGCTCGAACACTATAAATATGCGCATTTTTTAAAAATGATGTCCTTCCATGCGAGATAATTAAAATATTTTGAACCGGAAAAAGTCTCTTTCTTCTTTATCTACGGACTTGGTGACATTCTCGAATAGAATCTTCAAAAATTGTTCAATTTTCTTTAGGAGTGGTGGTCATTAGGGAAATGAGTAGCGCGAAGAGCCCAAATTTTTGTTTCCTAATTTTAATACAACTGGTTGAAAAATTTTCATGTTTTAAAAATATGTAAATATGAGTCAGCAAATTTCTTCCTTTTAGTTGGTATTTTTTTTTCATTTTTTCCCCTGAGATAGCTGTGATAAAAGTTCATTTTTCTGCTCTTCAAATAGTATTTTTTTTCAAAAAAAATCGCCCTCGCTTCGCTCAAGCAGTGTTTTGGTTTTAAAAATGAATGATTTTTCATCGATCTTTCAATCAGAATAACTGATTCCTTGGTCAATTTCCAATTTGTTAGAAAATAATCGATGATTTTTGATTGAAAAATCTGTGAAAAATTACTAATTTGATCCTTCCTATTTTTTCTCAAATTCTCAGCCCTTTCTTTAATCAACTTCTGGGTGTGCCTATGTTTTCAACTCAATTTTACTCTCAAATCATTTTCATGTATTGAACATGTTCGTGGAAAATAATTTTTGATAAATTCGAATTTTGTAAAATTTTTAAAAAGTTGTAAATTGGGAAGATTTTTTTCAGTCAAACCCAACCTTTATTGAATTTGATGGAAAAATTTTTGAAAAGTTGGAAAATTTGGAAACTGAAGCTGGAAAATTTTATGAAAATTAGTTGAGAAATTTTTGCAACCAATAGGAAATAGTTTAAGTTGGGAAAATTTGAGTATACCCCCCCCCCTCCCTCCAGCATATAGTTTCGTCACGCCTTTGTTTATATTTTTTTTATTACCTACATCAAGAAATTGTGATGTTGAATTTTCAAAGAATTATTTTAAAATAAAATGGGTCTTTCAAATTTCATTTTAGTGTCAAAATCTAGGTTTTATGATCCGAAAAACACAATTCTGATGTTCTTTTGTGATTTTGATCTCCTTGAGGACCAAGAGATGAATTCTATGTAATTTAAAAGGATAATATATTGAGTTTGGTATCAAGTGTCGATTTTTTGGTTCAAAAAACACGATTTTGGAGTTGTTTTGTGTTTGCCCCTCCCCTCATCAGAGACCTGTGACTGGTACCAAACTCAAATTTGAAAAATTGAATAATTTCTTGTATGGTATCTGTTATTAGATTTAGTACAACCCTAGTTGTATTGTAGATTTAGTTAGACTTCGTGCATTCGTCTTGGGTGTTCTTCCATTCCCAACAACCCTCGTTTTCCCTCCTTTCCTCTCCACCACCACGAGTCATCTGGTATTCGAGTTCTTCTCGCCAACTTTTTCTTTTCCCTCTTGTCCCTTCCAAACCCTCAAACCAGTTCGCTGGCTATTTCACCACCTTACTTCTAACTGTGTATTCCGTTAGATTTTTTAGGTGGCATGGCAACAGATATGTTCGCGTCCGCGGTCGTGTCGGATCGTAATTATCGGAACCTTTGTGTAAATACACGTGAATAGAAATTATCGAATTTTTCTCATGTACAATATTAAAATATAGGGTTTCTGGTCCAAAAAATATAATTTTGGAATTTTTTGAAGTGTCTGACCTGTTATTCTCTCATTCTGACTCAGTGAAAAATCACTTATGAACAGTCGAAATTACAACACAGGAACAATCAGCAAAATTCACTAATTTTTCAAAGGTTTTCACTAATTTTTCAAAAAATTTCACTGATTTTTCAGCAAAATTCAAAAATTTTACTGATTTTTCAGTGATTTTTTTCACTATGATTCGCGTTCAGTGAAAATATTTTCTCCTGTTCTGCAATTCTGACTGTTTTTCAGTGATATTCGATAATTTTCACTGATTTATAAATGAGAGGGTAGATATCTCATTTCTACTGACATGAATTTTGAAAAAAATTAATTTAAAAAAATCACTTGAAACTTTTTCAAAATGAATAAGTATTTTATACTGATTTTTTTCAACATCAAACACTCAAAAACAACCCCCAAAATCATATTTTTATCCACTAGGGGAACGAAAGTTCAGATTAACTCAAAAATTGTATTTTTCAGACCAGAAAACCTGGATTTTGATATCAAAGATATTGACCAGTTTTTTTTTCAAATTTAAATTCAGTATCACTCCTCCAGGTTCAGGGATGGGAGGGGAGATCAAACACACAAAACAACCCTAAAATTGTATTTTTCAGACCAGAAAATCTAGATTTCGACACCAAACTCGACATTCTTCAATTTTTTCAACTTTGAGTTCAGAACCCCCCCCCCCATGGACGCTGGAGACAGAAAATTACCCCCGTAATTTGAAGTCTACGTTAAAAAGAACTTGTAGAGGCAAAATTTTAAACTGACTTGGTGTCATAATTTCTTCAAAAGAGGATTTACACTTTTTTTTTTCATCTTGGCCAAGTATATGCGACATCTGCAGCTCTGCAGCATCAGAAGAAAGAAAACGTGATGCGAACTCGTATGTAGTGATACGACTGAAAATATGGAGTCATTTTGGGCGATAATGTAGCTCCTTCGGCGAACCAATGAGCGTAAATTTTTTCCGAATCGAGTTGTGCATTGGACATAAAAAAAAGAACGTAAAATTTTTGGTATTTGTGTTATATACGTTTTTACGATGTGACATTATGGAAGGTATAAAAAAGACTCGTAAGTGTCACCATGTTGGTATTCTGACTCCCTTGGATCATAATACCGAATGTGGAAGGGCGAGCCAAACGAGAACGTGTAATTAAGGTGTTACTTTCTTTTTTCGGGGTGGCTTATTAAAGAAAGTAATGCTTATCGCCCTTTAAGTATCCTCATGTTGGCATTTTCAGCTTATATTGGTCGACTATATAACTTTGAAAGCGATATGAAATTTGAAATTGCACCGTGTCGCAGACGTATAAATATATGGGTAAAATTTCCACCATGAACACGTAGCTGAGTCTAAAATTTCGGTCTATAAGAGTCGCATGCATTGATGGGAATTTTTTTTTGAAAGAGAAAGTTTTCTGTAAAATTCAACTTTTGCAGAATGTACAGTGCTTTTTACTCGTATGAAACTGATAAAAGAAACGAAAAGTGGACCATCGGTTATAGTTGGATTGTTGAAAATGTGAACAAAAATGGCGATGGAGAAGGAAAAATCTATATAAGTTGCGTTGAGAAATGATACGTACGAAAAGTACGCAGATAATGTGTAAAAGAAAATATAAAAATTCGGTAATCGGTTACTCGTGGCAATTGCTTGGAAAATGAGTCTCGCAATCGTAGTTTTTTTGCATCAAAATTTCTATCTGGAACAAAGAGTGTTTTAAAATTGCTCTCGTAATGTTTTGGATACGAGCAAACGAATGTTGGAACGGTATGTTGATTAAAAATTTACTCGAGTGTAATTTAAAATCATTCCGAAAGTGAGATTTTTTAAGCTATTGTCGAGATTTGCCCGATGGTGTTGTTGAATGACGACACAATGCAACGTAAAATGTTGATTTTTTTGATAAATTAGAGGAAAATTTTCGACATTAGCTCAAGAGCGAGATCCCAATTGAAAGTAAAATTTTGAACCGAAACAAAAATAAATCGAAAAAGCATCATGAAAAACCCCCATTTCTAAAATTTCAGGCGTTGAGGTTTATTCCTCAAATTTTGGGGAATTTTTGAAATTTCAAAATTATTGTCATCGCAATGCAAAACTACAATTTCCCAAAATTCGTGGCTTCAAGGTCAAATTATTAATAATTTTTTGTCAAAAAAATTGCTATAAAAATTTTCAAAATGAGCTCACAGAATAACCATCGAGGCAAAAATATGATGTTGGTAAGTAAATAAGTATTTTATTTTCGACTTCCTAAATCGTGTCGTTTGTAAAGAAATCTTCGGAAAGCTTTTGAGGTTGGAAACCTTTTTTAAGCTTTATTTAAATAATTTATTATTTTATTTATTGGAGTATTTATTTATTTCAATTTTTATATTCAAGATATTCGTAAATTAAATTTTATAAATAATTTTTTACCAATTAGATTTTTTAATAAACAAAAAACGACTAAAAACGACAATTTTCGATGTACATATTTGAAAATTATTGTCGTTTTCCAAAAAACTATCCATGAAAAGACATTTTGAGTGTAGAAAATTGTTTTTTCATGTCGTTTTTTAGGAAATGGCGAAAAAAACAAATTCTTGAAATTATGTGTCTGGTCGTTTATTGAGATCTGTTATACAACGGACAATTTTATAGATAATCTATCGATTGTCGTTTTTGTCGTTTTTCAATAAACGACCGGAAACGACATTCTATGAGATTGAAAAATGGCCCTTTTGTGTTGTTTTTGAAGAAACGGCAGCTTTCAAGACTGGGCAGTGGTTACCTTTTGTCGTTTTCAAAGAAACAACAGCTTTGATGAATTGAAAATTGCCGTTCTTCAAAAAGAAAAAGAAAAAAAAAACGGGAATCGACGGTTTTTAAAATTAAATAATGGTGGCTTCGTGTCGTTTTTTTTTAAACGAGAGGAAGCTACACTAAACTTCTAATAAATCAAAAAATGGTGTTTTTTTTAAAAAAAAATAAATTATTTTACCAGATATTTAATACTTTTTCAGTTAAATGCGATTATTTTTCTTTAAACTCCTTGTCAGCTTTGATAAATATTTCGTGAAAATGATTTTATTTTTTGTATTTTTAATCTAAAAAAAAAATTTGCGAGAAAAATGGATAGAAATAGTTGAAAATTTATTAATATTTTCACCTTAAAAGACATAAAATGATTTGTATTTCATGTATCTAGTGATTTTTGATTTATTCCACCAGCATTACTAAACTTATTTTGTTTAATTTTTTATGTATTACTTTTTTCTTATGGTCATTTAAATTACCTACTTTCAAAAAACTGAATTTATTGTAGTTCAACTTTAAACCTTATCTTATCGGGTTATTTTGATTTTCACTGATCAATTGGTAGTTTAGATACAGCTTTTATTTTTTTGGAATCTTTCCTAGATCAATGGTTGTAATTTACTGTAAGTTTAAACTTGTGGTTGAAATTGTTTTGATAGATGATTTTTAAAAAGCCTCCAAGTAGGTATGTTGGGGTGTCTTTAAAATGTAAATTCATTGTCTCCATTGAAAATCATTTCACTGAAAAAAATGAACTAATAGATTTTGTACAAAATAATAATAATAATAAAGTGTCCTCATTCACAGAATTTTTAAAATTTATTCTGAAAAAATGATATCATTTTTTTTAGAGTAAATATAGCCAATTTTGTGAATAAGGATTTGTTTTTATTTTTTAAGATAAATTTTAATATATTTTTTTGAATAAAAATTTTTTTAAAAAAATTTATCATTTTTTGAAAAAAAAAAGTATAGGTATTCGTTTTTTGTAACTTCATTTTTTCAGTTTTGAAATACTTAACATGAATAAAATGAAGTAAAATCCAAACATCAAAAAAATCTAAGAACAAAAAAAGTTGCCAAGAATCACATTGATGAAAATACAGTTTTTTTTTTTTTTTTTTAATTTTAAAGATTTTAACACCGGAGTCCTCTCGTCACATTTCGACATTTTCCAAATGAAAATTTTATTCGCCACTGTTCATTTAATTGAATTGAAAAATGAAAAATACCTTGATTTTACCTATTTTTAAAATTCTTCTAGAAAAATTTTCGCCCTCCTTCCGAAAATTCTAGGGTCAAAAGTAGCAGATCATTGAGTATATTTTTGTAATTTTTGAACAAGATTTTCTAATTAGAAGTCATCAAATCTTCTTAATTTCTAAAAAAATCTCACCTTAATTTCTTTCCCAATTACTGAAAAATTTTGAATAAATTGGCCACTCAAATATTTGTAATAAAAAATGGATAATTTGCTTTCTGATTATCAGCTCTATTTCCAAGATTCGACCATTTCCAATGAAAAAAAAAATTGAAAAAATTTTATAGGTCAGGTTAACATCTGGACCGATATTTTCCAAAGGTTACATTCGTTCCAAATTGCAATTGCAACTTCTACCGTATCAATTTCTGCGAAAATTTATGCCGGTCATAAAATTCGACACCCTCCGCATTCCGGATATGATCCAGAGTTTTATCCTTGAAACTTTTCGTACAAATGCACATTTTATTTCTCGTCTCGAAAGCCAACTTTTACCCTTGTTCTCGGCGTTGCGTTGTTCATGGAAAAATTTTCGCGGCGATTTTTGTGGTTCGTAAATTTCGATCGGGCGAGTTTTCATGCCCCAAATCCGATATATTTGGCTATTGTGGCTACGAGTACTAAACCGTTTAAATTTTCTATTAAAAAAATTTTATCCGAGAGTGAAAAATATTCGACTTTTTCTTTTTACATAACGAATTACAATGGTCAAATTCCAGCTGGCGTTTTGTAAAAAATTCTCCTTTCGACTAAACTTTTTTTCGTTTGGATTTGGTCGATGAGTAAAATTTATAAAATTGTTTCACCGTCGTTAAGTTTATGCGTTGGAAAAAAAATATCAAATTTTATGTAGGTAGTTTTTCGCGTCCAATGTTAAAATTACGAATAAACCGAACGTACAATAAAAAGCGAATCTTGGCACGAAAAAGTTTTTCATTTATTTATTATCCGATTTCCAAAAGGATCAATGGATTTTCATAGCAGTGAAAAAATTTCTCGCGGAAAAAATCCTATAACAGTGAATTTGTTTTACAGTTGTAAGTATTTGAATACAGAAAGGTTCGATTTGCCAGAACACCAATCAGAATTCTATTCACCTGGTTTAAATAACTGAAATAAAACGATTTAATAAGAATAATCCGAGTTTGTCGCGTGTCAGAATTTATAAACGGATTAAAGAATTTATACTTGTAGGTAACAAGACCTCTGTAAATACATTAACGCGAGATCGAGATGTTTTAAATCTTTACTCGTCAGTTTACACGAATGTTAAATGAGATTTGTACATGATTTGATTTAGGTAAAGGTAATCCTGTGTTTTTTTAATGATATCAAAGTGAGGGTAGTTGTATCGTTGTATTAGGATTTGTTTTCTGAAAATAAATTAGTTAAAATATCCGAAATGATTTCGATATTGACATTTTAAAATTAAGATACCCATCAAAATGAAATTGTATTTGATCATGGTGTGACAAGAAAACATTAAATTAACCCCATTGCTATTTTTATTTTTTTTTTAACGAACATTTTTTTAAAATGATAAAATTGAAATTCACGGTGTACCTATCTCATATGGTATTATTTTGTTATGCTTATGTAGGTAAGTACTCTATTCAGAATCTTAAACCATGAATTACCTATTTGATCAAAATAATTATAAAATTGACAGTATTTGGAATGAATTCCGTACTCCTGGGTAGGAGAACGAAGAATATTCCAATTTCATTCTTTCTCTTCAAAAAAAAAAAAACCTATGACTAAATCTACACGAAAGAGGCTTCAGGCACGAAATTAAAAATATCCTGTGAACGACTGAATCGTTTTTTTTTCAACTGTATGTGTATGATTCAAGTAGTCCCTTTTGCTTTTTTCCAAGTTCGAATTTTTTTTTCAGAGTTCGAATTTTTCTCCAAATTAAATTTTTTTCAGAGTTCGAATTTTTTCTCGATCATTTTTTTCCAAATTAATATTTTTTTTCAGAGTTCGAATTTTTTCTCGATCATTTTTTTCCAAATTAATATTTTTTTTTTCAGTGTTCGAATTTTTTTTTCGATTATTTTTTTCCAAAGTAAAATTTTTTCCAGACTTTGAATTTCTTCTCCATCATTTATTGAAATTTTTTCTGAGTTCGAATTTTAATTTTGAGAAAAAGTAGTCGAGAAAGAATTCGAACTCTGAAAAAAAAATTAATTTGGAAAAAAATCGAGAAAAAATTCGAACTCTAAAAAAAAATTTAATTTGGAAAAAAATAATCGAAAAAAAATTCGAACTCGAAAAAAAATTTAATTCAAAAAAAATAATCGAGAAAAAAATTCGAACTCTGAAAAAAATTTTAAGAGAAAAAGTAGTCGAGAAAAAATTCAAACTCGAAAAAAATTTAATTTTTAACAAAATAATCGAAAAAAAATCGAACTCTGAAAAAAAATAAAAAATTTCGAACTTGGATAAAAGCAAGTGAACCACTTGAATCATATAGTTGAAAAAAAAAAAGATTCAGTTGTTCGCAGGGTATTTTTAATTTCGTGCCTGAAGCTTCTTTCCTGTAGATTTAGTCATAGGTAAAAAAAAAAATTAGTTTCATGTCCAATCCAATTCAGATCGGAAAAATTTATTTTATGTATTAATATCGTTCAAGAAAATCTTTCTAGGTATTTTGATGCATAAGTAAGTCTATGGGTACTCGAAATTTACGATTTGCGCAATTGTGTGTGTGTTTTTTTTTTAAATCTATAAATTATTATTTAATATACAAATAGCTCTATTTCTGGAAACAGCTGTTTCAGTCATTGAATTTCCAATGCTAAATTTTCATTACAGACATCACCGTAGACTGGAAAAATGTTTAATTTATAAAATTATTTTAAAATTTATACTGTTTTAACGTTTTTCCCAGAAATATTTCATTTTGACCAAAATATGAAGTTTCTCCCATTATTGCATGGAAGTGGGGAAAAAAAGAAATTTTCAGAGGTCATTATTTTGGATATTTTTGAAAAATGAGCTTGAATTCTCGCTGAGCGGTTAATAATATTATAGCAACGATATATTCTTTTGATTTATTCTATGCTCGTATGGAAGTATTTTTTTTTTTTAATTTCAGATTTTATGAGAAATTGTCATTTAGGTCAATTTTTTATCAATTAGGGGTCTTTTAGATGTAAAAAAAAAAATGAAGTTAATTAATAAGAAAGTAGATATGGTATCAAATCTTTGTTTTTTGATTCCCTGGATCCATTTCTGAGGTTATTTTGACCCTCGGTCAAAAAATAAATCTTCAAATAGAAAGATAAGTCTAAAATTGAAAAATTGGGAAAAATTTCTACTTGTTCTGAATAAAAATTATTCAAAATCTTTAGAAATTTTTCAAAGTTGAAAGGTCTTTGTTTTTTTTGGATATTTGGCGCGCCTTTAAAATTTGAGTAACACTGCAGCAAATTTTCACCCTTTAGTTTGATTTGATTTTCTTCCTTGTGGCTGGAATTTTTTTTGGATAATATTAATTATTATTAAAAAATTGTAACGAATTTGAATGCTCTGAGCTACAAAACCTTTAGAAAAAATTCTGAGCACACCTTCATTTCTTTGCTCCAGTTTGAACTTCAATCGTGTAAAAAAAAATTATTCTCGATTCTCATTATTTATAATTTTCGTACCTACCTGTGTGAAAAGTCTGAATTAAAAAAAAAAAAAAAAAAAAAAAAGGTCTAAAAAACCTGGAAAAGTTGAGAAAAGTGGTCTCTGAGAAGTAATAGACACCACAATTTGAATTTTTTTTTGTTGATAAGCTCTTAATTTTTTTCAAATGATTTAAGAATATCTAATCGTGATTCTGTTACTTGAAAAAGGTAAGAGTTATGCTAATGAGCAAAAAAAAAAAAACATTTAAAATTCGACCTCAATTGATGTTCTCATTTTTCATTCTCATTTTGTTAAAACCTAAATGTCCATTACCTGTGTACATAGATGTATCTAGATGAATTAGTAATAGGTAGGTATAGTAATGTTCATAAAATATTCAAAATTGATCACCCCAATTGAAAATTTCGAACTTTTTTGATGACTATTTCATTAGCACATTAGATAACGAGCCACGAAATGTAAAGTATCAAATTAAGGTAAGTTTACCTAAAACTAATTTTCAATATTTAAACATAATTTCTTTTCGTATTAGTTTCTATGAAAATGATGCATTGAAAAATGTATCCAACGGAACTAATAAATACATCGAGGATACTTAACTAACGTACCTATTTTTTCATTTTTTATATAAAATTATAGCTAGATTAAATATTAAATTTTATAAGTATGTACTTACATAATTAAGATTAAAGTCCTAAGTGCTCGCTTGGTTCATTAGTGATCACCTGACCATTAAGTATTAAGTGCATTTCAATCTAGAAAAAAAAAGTACATACTTAAATATTAGTTAGGAATGAAATTGAACGTATATTTTTTTTGACAATAATGAGTATCTAACAAAAATTATTTATTCGCTTGAATACCTATTTATGAATTTTTTTGTTCGCTGATGAGGAATTTTCCAAAGAGTTCGTTCGTTCATTATTCTAATAGCTTTATATTTTTGTTTTCTTATGTGTAACTTATTTTACCAACGTCACTAAATTTCTTAAAAATTTAAATTTTAGGATCAGTTATTGGTAATTGAAACTTTTATAAAATATTTATAGCGACATGACATAACAAGTGAATTTTCAAGCAGATATTCGAAAACAGAAATAAGCTGAACAGCAGAATTTTTCGTGTGATTCTGAAAACGAAATCTGCTCAGTTGCTTTCAAAAAGTGAAGAAATGGCAGATCATCGGAAGAATTTCTGATCGTGTCGAATTTCCGTCTTTGTTCTTTTTGTGTATTTATTCAACGTTCCTAGAAAAAATTTCAATTACTTATGATATTGGCAATAACATTTTGTGTTGTTTTTAAATCAGAATTATGCAACTAGGTAATTCTTAAATATCATAAAATTTCTGTCGAGCATATGTTTTCCAAGGCTGTAAGAGGAGCTTTCGTAAATAATAGTGAATTGAAAAAAATCCTTTTAAAATTTTTACGTCTTGATTTCATTTTAAGTGGGGAACCATTTATAGAAAAATTCGAACTTCTCGTTCAAAAATGGAAGCTTGGAAGGAGCAAGAAAAGCTCAAAATTGTGTGATTTTTTGAAAAAAAAAGTTTTTGCCACTCCTTGGTAGTGTCATTAGAAGCTCTGACCACCTTCCTAAAAAAAAAGGTGGGATTTGAGATTTACAGTTCTACATCATCCCCGATCCAATGACTTCGAAAATTTATTTTTTTACTTTCTACGAAGAGACTGAAAAGCTGATGATTGTGAATTTGAAAATTTCTCGATTTTTGCTTGAATAGGCACATTTAAATTGAATTAAAAAGTTTTAGTCTCATGGAACAATTTTAAATGAAATTTTTCAAAAAAGTTCATGGCAGTGCTGCCAATTGCATTTTATTCGACGCGACGTAATTTTTATAAAATTCAAGTTGGCTGTTTATTGACTTGAAAATTGAACTAAATTTTTTCGATCATCGAAGTGAAGTGAAATCAATTTTTGGACAATGTAGGCAGGTAAATCAAATCTCCCAGAACTTTTTGGAAAATGTCACGAAAAATGATTCTAGACGATTTTTATTAAAAATTGCTTGATTTTATGGTGTTAAGAATGAGCAAATTAAAGGCAGAAATCCAAAAATTTTCAAAATTACGATCTGAAAATTTTCAAATTTTTTGTACAGAGCAAAAGGTGGCTTTTAAATTTTGAAATTAGAATAGGTATCTAATGATTCATAAAGGTACGAAAAAGAACTCTTTTAAAAATTTTGGGTTCAAAATTGCTCAAAAATACTCGAAATAGGTACATTTCTACCGTGATTTTTATGAATGTTTTTGTGCTGCTCGTGAAACTTCAACAGTTCAACACATTTTGATAGGTCACACATCAATTATTTGAAAAATACTCAAAAAGTTACCTGTGCTCAAAATTTTCAAAAAATGTCCAAAAAATTTCGATTGACGTTTCCAAGTTTTTGGTAAAATTTTACCCCATTTTGATAAGCCATGCGTCAATTTTTTTTAAATATTCAAAAATTAACCTAATTTTGAGTTTAAAATTGCTCAAAAAGGCTCAAATTACATTTTTTATCTTTATTTTCACACCGCTCGTGAAATTTTGACCCATTTTAATTGTTCACAGGTCAATTATTTGAAAATGCTCAAAAGTGGACTACGCTCACAATTCTCAAAAAAATGTTCAAAGAGAATTATGGTTAAAATTTCCCCGCGTTTGGTGAAATTTTACCCTATTTCGATAGGTCAATTGTAAATGTGTTGAAAATATTCTAATACTGTTCTGATTTTTTGCTCAAAATTGCTCAGAAATACTCAATTTCATTTCTTAAAAATCCTTCTTCATTTTAAGTATAATTTTTTCACTATCAAAATACTCAAAACTCAAAATTGAAAAAAAAAACACGAGTAAGTAAATTATAATTTTTTGGTTGGTAATGCTGATTTCAGAACAAAGAAAATGATGTGATTCATTTTTTTTCTCATCAAAAAATGTGAGAACTGAACCCTTTTTTCGAGTTGTGATAAACCATTTTTCGATTTGGGAAGTGGGCCCTATCCTTAGATCCGAAACTGTTGTGAGTCGTAGCTATATAATTTCACTGTGTTGGAAAAATTTCAAAGTGTCGTTTTTCTAGGAAACGACAAGAAACGACGAGTCTCTCATTGCTAGAAATTATCATTATTTTTTAGTCGTTTTTCAAGAAGAAAAAAAAGATTTGAGTCGAAGGTGTAATTTCAGTGTGTTGGAAAATTTTCAAACTGTCGTTTTTCTAAGAAACTACAGGAAACGACGGTTCTATTATACCAAAAAATGATGATTTTTTTGCGTTTTTCCAAAATAAAAAAGATTCGAGTCCTATGGTGGATTTAATAATAAGCAAGAGGGCAATTGCCTCATGGGCCCTTGGGCTGTATAAATTTTTAGTATTCTACTTCCATTATTTTATCAACTATTTCAGATACCTATCTTAGTATCTTACACCTGTTTATAAAATAGTGATCAACCACACAATGATGCGATTCATTTTTTTTTTTTCATGAATAAAATGTGAGAACTGAGCCCTGATTCTTAGATCCCTCACTGGGGGTGTTCTAGCTTCGCTTATCTTTGGACTGGGAGGTTCAAAATTTTTTGGGAGATCTTCAACTCGAATGAAAACTAATTTTCAAATTTTCGTTCAAAATCCAGTAGCAGCAGGAGATCCCTTGAGAAGATGGTGGCAGTGTTGTTAAAATAAATAATAAAACAAGTATTTACTTAATCAAAAATTGAAAAATAGTGCAATTTTTGTAATAATTTACAAAAAAACAGGAATATTTTAGGCAAATAAGGGCTCTGGATGGACACTGCCTCGGCAGAACCCAGAGCAATTTTCAAAGTCTCATTGAAAAAGCAATCTGACAAAGCATTCCCGCACTAAAAATGCAATATCGGTCTTCCTCATCCCCTTCAACTCTGCCACTGACCTCAAACATCTAATAACGTATTCAATGGTCAAGAATATCCCTCTTGTCCATGTCACCATTGTAAATATCGCAGCTAAACACAAGCTAGCGCTGTAAAATACATGAACGAATATCGAACTTATTTAATATAAAAAGTTTGACGCCCTCTTTATGCGCCGGTTATAAATTTATATTGAAAAAAAAAAAGAGAAAAAAATGTAAACAAAACCAAGTACAGCCTTGAACGGCGCGGATTCGGAATAATATTAGCAAATAGTGGCGGGTATCGCATAGCTCGAGAAAATCTGTTTATACAGCCTGTATTTTCATCGAACGCGTTACCGTATTGATTCATTTATTTGCTGTCACAGTACATCAGAATGTGTTGATTTTTGGTACATAAAGGGAGCAGATTGAAAATGGTTGTATACGAAAATTTATTCCTTTCGGAGGCGATTGTTATCGAATTACGTTTTCTAGAACCTGGCCCTTTCAGATGCGGTTTAGTTTTTCGTTTTTAAGTATCCGAAGAAATATTGAATTTTCAATCGGTCCTGCCACCGTTTTCCCCATCGCTTTGGTATCTAAATTCTTCGATTCGGGTAAAAATAGCCCGAATACGATTGTATAATTTGATATGAAAAATTCTTCGAGAAAAGGTATCCGAAATCGTAGGCTTTTTTCTCATTTTATCGAAATGTCTCCGTGGTTTCGATTTCCATCAGTTCTACGACCTACGACGAACAGATTTAAATATTTCGGAAAGCGAGAAGTATACTAATTTGACGGACCCGAGGATGAGAAAGAATTTCCTAATTTTATCGATTCGATTACTCATTGGTAGTCGAGTAATGGCGACGATTAATATGTCTGTGTCGTACCAATAGAGCAGGTAATTGTGCGAAATGACAGATTTTCGCTCATCTTCATTATTATTCAATTTCCACGACTCGTTTTCCATCAAAATTTAACGTTCGGCAATTAAAAACTTTCTTTCGACGAGCTGCAAATTAAAGTATTAAGGCATGGAGTTGAGTCGACCGGTGCAGATGTGATTGTATCTCTTCTCCGATCTTGGTCCATCAGATTGCTTTGAACTGCTGAGAATTTTTTCATTAGTACGCCTTTTTTGGCGATAGAATAAAGAACTATTTTCCACTTTCGTTAGTCAATTGGTTTGGAAGAGACTTCAAAAAGCCACTTTTACCAATTGTCACTCTTTATTAATTCTGATTGGGTTATTTTAAGGGTGTGTTGAAGATGTTTTTTGAAAGCTCGTTTTGGGAAATTTATTCGACGATAATTGCTCGCTTAGAGGAGTTGAGGGTTCGATGTCTCGAAGCGTATGTTTTTCACGAGCAAGGAGGGGATTTATGATTTTTGGGAACGGTTTTCCGAAGAGACGTCGCCTTATTTTTTATTGAAATGTTTTACGAGTTTTACTCCTGTATTTCTAACATTTATTGATATTGTGTGAGTTTTTTATTCAAATGTCAAATTAGGTAGGTATTCAATGTATTTTTCACAGGTTACGAGAGATTTTACCCCCCCCCCCCTTCCCTCCCCAATCCAATCTCTTGCCTGCAATTAAAAAACGAAATGCTAAAAATTTCACCCTTAAAAAAAAGTTGAATCCTGAAAACTTTATCCTGGTTTGAAAGTTTCTTTTTCCTTTTCGAAATATTTTGTGGGTATGGTTTTTGAATTTTGCAAAATTTTACGAAAAAAGATCTACCAAAGATATTGCATTATTTGGAAGTTTCAACTTCGGTACCTATTAGTTGTGAAAATATGAAAAAAAAAATGTAATTTTCACCTCCCCCCTCCCCCTCAAAAAATATCATAATTTAGAAAAAACCTTACGCATTCTGCGTAAGGTAACCGACTTTTCCACAAAAGTCGGTGTAGAAAACTTAATTTACTTTCGTTCAACTATTCACAAATATTGAGCCTACTGAGAAGTACCAAACTCGAAATTTTGGACTCCAGTGTATCCAGGGAAGGGGCTCAAATCAAAATAAAAAAGTCGGTAATACATAAGTTTAAAGAATTGGTACCCACGCTATTTATCAAGTAAAATGACTGAAAATTGAAATTTTGGTCTTGCACTCAAGCTCAAAATTTTGGGCCCTCAAGCTCCCATATCCATAGGGGCACCTGGTGGGGGGGGGCACAAATTCAAAAAAGTTGATAAATTGATATTGAATGAAATAATAGTATGCCATTTTTTTTATTTCTTATTTCAAGTTACTATTATTATTCGAAATTGAAATTTTAGCTCAACTGTCCCCATCCCCTCAGGCATTCTTATATTCTTAGGGACATGTAGAAGATTTAGATCGAAAAACAAATACCAAATTCGGAATCGGTGATCCAAAAAATATCAAACTGCGCTTTTTCACAAACTTTTTAATGCCAAACTGTTAATTTCGATTCTTAGATCTCCTTTTGCATCCTTTGAGGACCGTTTTTGAGCAAAGGAAGGGCCTTCCAAAAAAAGGCTGTATAAGAAGTTGTAGAGAATTAAATTTGTGTTCTATAATTTGTCATTAGATTTTTTTGAAGAGCCCTAGTTTTATTCAAATTACGCCCAGCTGGCAAAATTGTGGTAGCGCTACTATTAGCGCATAGGAGCATGCGCTACCATATCACCACAACTACACATTTAATGTGTTAGTACACAAATGTGTTTCATTGTGTTGGTGAATAAATTAGGAACGGCATAGAAGCAAACAAGTAGCGTACGCTACTACAAGGTACAAACAATATACACTGCAGTAGCACTGCTAGTAGCGTTACAGTAGCGTACGCTACTAGCAGTGCTACTAGTAGCGCTACTACCAGCGCTACTAGTAACGCTACAGTCACGTTGAAGGTAGCATTATTGGTAGCGCTACTGGTAATGCTACTAGTAGCATCAACTATTCACTTTATTGGCGGCGCGTGATGTTCCCTGTGGAGCTCTTTTACATGGTTAATGTGAACTGTAGCGCTACCAAACCACTACTAGCAGTGCTACTACACTTACTCCTGCTTCCACCAACACAATGACACAACTTTGTCTATTAACACATGGCTCATTCCACATCAACTCGAACACTTTTTTTGACGTTAGGTCCACCAATTTCAAGTTCCCCACGATGGCTGAAGGAAGGAATCACTTATTTTGGTCTTAACTGCTCAGGGGGTGGGGAGTGGCCCTTGTTGTTTTTGTTACCGTCTGGATTTTTTTGTGAAACGGCTCAACTTTGAAGACTTTGAAGGTACATAGCTCAAAATGGGTTTGGTGTAGAACGGATTTGTTTGCACAGTTTTGTAGAGAATCGAAAGGAGATTCAAAATCGATAATCACATTTCGAAAAGTTCAATGATTTTTTCATCCTACCACTCTGAGCTCTCCTATCCCCCCCCCCCCACCAATAGGACCAAAATTCAAAAAAAATGAAAAATCACATGTAACCCGTTATTTGTCAAGTTTTTGGGGTCACTGATTACGAATATGTGGTTATTTTTGCAATATAACCATAAAAAAAACATGAGGAGGCAAAACTGTTCAATTTTCTTTCCCAAGCTGGGAAAATATGGATAAAAATGAGAAATCTCCCCTTGTAAATCAGTTATTGAATTTTCTCTTTAAAAAAAAAATAATAAAAGACAGAATTTCAATTTTTGCAATTTGATGAAAAAATGATGAATTTTATGAAAATGTTGAAGAAATTGGTAACACAATGCCCAATTCTCCCAAGTAACAAGTAAAAATTTTATGAATTACAAATTTTGAAATATACACTCTTGATTTCATTAATTTTTCTCATAAAAAAATTATAAATTACAAGTAGGTAGGTACATAGCACAACTAAAGTTTTTTTGATTGACAAGTACCCAGTGAAAATCTTATATGTAACTCACAAGGTAATCAAATTTATTTTTTTTTTCTTTAAAAAAAATAAACAAAAACAACGCCAGTCTAATTTTCTGTTAACGAACTATCAAATAAACATTTTGTTGATTTCCAATTTTCAAAATACGTGGGATAATATTTTATTTAACCATTTTTCATGTTAAAAATAAAATCATAATATTCTCCAATTTTCCAAATTGAAATCTTTACTCATTGGTTAGAAAATTGCTAATTTTTAGTTGAGAAAGTGACCAATTTCCCCAAGTAAGAAGTGAAAATTTTATTGATTATCAACTTTGAAAATTACCATTTTTATTTCATTTTTTTCATTCAAAAAATCAATTCCAAATGTCTAATTTTCCCAACTCATAAGTAGAAAATTCTACCAGAGAACAGGGATAAACTCTCTTCCTTTTTATAAAAAATTTGGAATTTTAATGAAATGAATTACCTATACTTAATTGAATTTGATTAGTGATTCAAATTATATTCAATTTCAAGTGAGTACTACTTGTTAAAAAATGTTCACAAAAAAAGGTACCTAAAGAAATATTGATACCTATATTATGTAGACACTAATTCCAATGGTATTTAATGTTTTCATCAGTACCTAATAAGCATTTAAGTAGAATCCTACTTCAATGTTTCTCATTAAAAATTTTTAAAAAATTATTTTTTAATTTTAAATAACTTTGGTGAAAGTATTTAAATCTATGTTGTTGTTTTTTTTTTCAAATTGAAAAAATATTATTCATGCACAAAATCAATGAGGGAAAGTAAAGTTCAAATTGAAAAAATATTCAAAAAAGTACGAATACATTATTTCAAAATAAGTATTGAAAATAATTATGTAGCAGGAATTGCAAATACTTTCTGAAAAAACGCTCCCATGATATTACAGTATGATAGCAAGTTACAGGTTTTCAAGTGAATCTAGAGGAAGAAGTTAAGCAACGTCGGGCCGGGTTGGAGGTTGGATGGGTGACCATTTAGGATTGTGTAGTGTAGGGAAAAATAATATCAGAAAAAATCTTGGAAACCACCCTTATAGGTATAGGAAATACAAAACCCTAATGCTTTTTTTAAATTTTCTACAAAATCACATTGGAAGGTTAGGTATTTTACCACATGCTGGGCGATTGTAAGCGCTGTAGTAGCGCTACTGGAAACGCTGCTAAAGCATGTTCCACTGATCTACTGTTTTTCAAAAAACGCTACCATCTGTGCTACTAGTAGCGCTACTGGTAGCACAGATGGTAGCGTGTATAGTAGCATATGGGGTAGCACTCCTACAAAAGCAGTTCGCGTGCTACCACCTGTGCTACTAGTAGCACAAGTAGTAGCGTTTTAAAAAAAGGAGTAGCACTTTGCCAGCTGGGGTATTTACGTTTCAAGCTTGCATAAGAAATTAAAAATGGCAGTTCACAAATTTAAGCTACCGAGGGACGACTTAGGAACATGTAGAGGATTCAAATCGAAAAACAAAGGCTTAATTCGGAATCAGCGACCCAAAAAACATCAGTTTATGCCCTTTTACAAAGTTTTTTACAAACTTTTTAATGCCAGAATGCGAATTTCGAGTATTGGACCCTCCTTTGCGTCCTTTGAGGACCGTTTTTGACCAAAGGAGGGGCCTCCCGAAAAATGCCTGTTTAGCAAGTTGTAGAGAATTAAATTTGCTTTCGACAATGAGTCATTAGATTTTTTTGAGAATGCCTAGTTTTCAAATTATTCGACCTTCAAGTTTCAGTTAGCTATTGAAAAAAACTGTTTACAAATTTTAGGCGTACCGAGAGACGGTGTACCTCAACCGATCAGGCTGAAAATTTTTCTGTAAGGTCCTCAAACGTTTCTTTGCCAATCCTGAAAATTTCAGCTCAATCGGTTCAGTAGTTTTAGAGAAATCGAAATTTGAAGCGCAATGTAACTCTTACCTTGGTTGTTTGAAATTTCGGCTAAGTCCCACCCCCCAACCCCTAAAAAACACAAAAAGTTCAATATCTCGAAAACGGCTGAACCGATTTTAAATCGGTTTGAAAATCTCAAAACTACGTAAAAAATGCTATCTTTTGGGATCGTTGTCCCCTTTTGGAGCTACACAGCTTCCGAGTTTAATCGCGGACAAAATTATACATAAACATATAAATATATATATATGGATGGTACTATCATTGCGAGACCCGCTTTGCAAAAGGAGATGATACAGGCACTGTCAGGCCCGAATTTTCAAAAATGGGCATAAATGAAGGGTCAGGTATTAAGGCCGATGTGTGTAGCGGAAAAATTAGCCGAAAATGAGACGAATCTCGCTGCGCAAGCGCCATGCCGCTAGCTCAATTCGTATTCGAATGGCGCATGGTCGAAGTTTTCATGTGTTGTTGTGTGCAGAGAGGCGAGGTAAATTGTATATAAACATATGCAAATGACACTGCGAGGCCCGAAAAAAAAATTCGCCTACGGCCTCCTGAGTATGCATACATCATGAAAAACCACTTAACATGGTATGACGTTGCGAGACCCGATTTCGGGTCTCGCAGTGTAAAATCGGGCCTCGCAGTGATAGCACCGTTTCCAAAACGGGTCTTGCAGTGCTTTGCCATGCCTGTATATATATATATATATATATAAGGAAACCTCGTTCTCAACCACACGTCCTATCGTGTTCAGAATGTCCGAAAACGTAAAAAAAAAATGTTCCCGACGCTCCCTTCAACTACGATGAACAATTTAGTACTCGACTTTTCCTAATGGAAAAGTCGGTAAAAAGCGATTCAAAAATAATTGAAAAATATAATTATTTCAATGTATAAAAATGACGGTCTCGAAACTGATAAAAAAAAATGAGGAGGGAGGTTTGAACTGAAAAAATAGAGGAGGTAAAATGGTCTATCAATATTCTTTGAATAACACAGGTGCAGTAAAGAAATACTTGGTGAAAAAGTAGGGATTTTTATTCAAAAAATTCCATCAGACATCTTGTTTTTGAGGCATTGAACCCGACTTCAGACTCGATTTTTCGAATTGATACCCTTACATTCGAATTTGAGCCAAAATTCCAAAATTTCAAAAAAAAAAAACTTCAATATTCACCCTCAAATTTAGCTTAAAATGGTATGTTTGGGTACGAAAATTAAATCGGCCTCTGAGTGATCTTCTAGAGATGCATCATTCCCTTGAGTTCTCAAAAGTGGAAAATTAATTTTAATTTTATTCTTAAAAATTAACTCAGGCGATTTTCTTCAAACTTGAGTATAAATGTAGTTACCTAATAGGTATAAGTTAGTAAAAACTTTTCATTAAAAAAATATCAGATTTCCCCTTCGAAAATTTCACTCAATATTTTGTGACTCTCCTTACCTGAGAAGGAATTTGAGAAAAAAAATCAAAATAATTTTCCGATGTCTTATTATTAATCCTAGAATAATATTCCATAATTATTTTTTCAGAATCTTTTGATCATTTGACAAACTCATTTTGGTTAATTTCGACCATAAAAAAATTTAGGTGCCTAAAAATTATTTTTTGAAAATTTTGCTCCAAATCCTTCATACGTAAGGTGGGCCTCATTTAAATAATTTTTAAAATTTTTGTCCAAATTTTGAAATACTGGACTGAGGGGAGGGGGGGGGGGTCAAATTGAGAAATCGTGAGTCAACATTTGAAATAAACATTTTCAAAAACTCAGAAAGATTGCAAAAATGATTTATCACACAATACTTTTGTTTTATGATTAAAAAAAATCAGTCCTCTCAGAAAAACTTCTTGAGGAAATGGATAGAATTTGAGCTCGATAGATCGACCAAAAAACTTATAGTTTTTTTTAATCAATTTTGGAATACTTGAAGAAAATATCTAAAAGTAATTCGCTCTTGTTGATTTTTAGTCAAATTTTGCAAAATTTGAAAATTCAATGCCTAATTTCCTACTTACGAATAATCCAAAAAATGAATAGACTTTTTTGATCGATGCGAAATTTTCAGGGTTTGTAGGTATGGTATGTTTCAATAATGATATTTTTGGTAAATAAAAAAATCGATATTAAAATGAATTTATTTAAATGAATTTTCAAAAAACTTTTATGGTAAAAATTTCGTAATTTTCGAATTTCTCCCACTTCCTTTTTTTCTGGCTCGATTAATCTCGAAAATTTTCAATTTAATAAGAGAAAAAATGATGAATTTGCAAAATTCGGTATAATAATTTGGTCGCGAGGATTTGATTGGAGCATATCGAATTCCAAACTGACAATATTTTTGGGGTATCTTTTGCGAGTAATTTTTATTCTCTTTGAAAATTTTAGAGGTTTATCGATTTTTTTGCAATTTTATGACTTGATGGATTTCAAACTATCAGATTTCAAAATAATTTTTAAAAATGCAATTTACTTATTGGATTTTCAATGTCACTTCGTCCCTGAATTTTTTTTACCAAAATTACCCAATCGATCAAGCCCTCTAATAGGATTGGATCATCATCCCCACATCTTCAATTCCTTACCTCGGAACAAACATTTCAAATAAATACGCTAGAAACGTACAAAATACGAACAAACCAAGAAAAATATTCTTTGAACTCTTCACAAAGGTCATCGCTACATTCGGATTAAACATTTCATCGCCGAAGGTATACAAAAGTCTATTCAAATTCACCATTATTCTATCTCTCGCGAAATGGGAATTAGGTATTTTTTCCCCGAATCCTGTGCCAAGATACGTTTCGAAACGAATGCCAGGTTTTGGGCAGGAAAAAAACGTATCCGCGATAATTATTATTACGCTCGGGGTTTTTTTCATATTTTTCTCCCTAAAAATTGTAGAACGATAACGAATTTGTTTAATTTGTGTACGCGCGACGAGCACACCGGGTCGTAGATTTTCTCACCAACAACGACACGATGGTAAAACGAGATTAATTCGTAACTTGTACACCTACGATCTCGAGTAGTTTGGGTTTTGTACTCGAGATGAAATTACGAGTGTAAAAATTTGCCCGCGAATGTGATTTTCGTCGGTGTCGTTTAAATCTTTATTTTCGACGCGGTTTTTAATTAAATTGTGTCGAAAACCGAGGCTATTGGCCTCTTTTGTTCGAGACTGTTTTCAAAAGAAACAGTCGGAGGTCGAGGGGTCGAAAACGGGTAAGAAAATTAATAATAATTGGATAAACGGCTAAAAAGCCAACGAAATACAAATACGTAGTATTATCTTGGCGAAAAAGGAATTCCACTTCGGATTCTATCCCGGAACCGAAAAAGCAAATCCCGAGTACAAATCCTATTCAATGATGTGAAAAAACGTTACTACGTTGAGGAAACTTTATTTATTGAAATCATCAATCGTATAGATTAAAGCTCGATAGAACGGTATAGATAACCGAGCAGGGTACGTATTACGTAGACGTACATATTCGCTCAGATAATCGTATTTACTTCGTTAAACTCGTTGTTTGTGCATGACAACCTGTGCTCGTAATATCGTTTGTCAGCTTTAAGTACGGTAAAATCACCAAGAGCTAATGTAAATTGATTAACTTTCGTTTTATAAATACATAGTAAATATCGAAAACCAAACGACGATATCGTGTTAGAAGCACCAGAATAAGTAACCTGTGGATTCACACCATAATTTCATTCGTTTTATATCATAAATAAGGGTATATCGAGCTGTAATGCCGAAAGCACAATTCTTCTTCTGTAAGCTTAGACCTTGAATTAAACTTGATAGATACTCGAGATTTTGATATGCTTAAGGTGAGACTTGAGAATTCGAGTAGGTGTTCGTAAAAGTGTTAATTGATATCGTTCTGTGGTTGATAGCGAAATTCTATGTTATCTGATTACCCGAGTCGAATTTTTGAAAGTTTACTTATGGAAAGAGAAATGCACCTGTCACTTGAAAGAAAAAAATATTCGATAAAAATTGCAGTTTGGAATGTGACTTGCAAGGAATTTTGGAATAAAGAGAGTGAATGGTTACGAGGAGGCGGGAAGGGAGAGTTGGAAGTACAAATTTACAAAAAAAATGAGGTTCTGAGAAGGAAGAGGGGAGAATCTTGAATTTTTAATTGAGAAACTTATTTAGGTATTGAAAAAACGTCAATTGACTGCTCAAGATTGGTTTTTATTTTTTAGTGCCAAATTAAAATCAAATGTATTACTTTATGACTTTTCATTAAAATTTTAAGATTCGAAGGGATTCTCATTTTTTTCTGGGAAATTTGAAGGAAAAAGTTCTAAAATTTCAACCTTGGGGGGTTTTTAGGGGGGAAAAAAGTGTATAGTTGCTGTAAAAATTTATACCTAAGATTTTGTGTTTTTTTTTTCAACATTTAAATGCTGATGTGTTCTTTTAGAACTGATATTATTTTCTGTAAAAACTACATGAATCATTATGTGTGAAAAAATTGAGAATTTTTTTTTTTAATTTTCTTGTGTTTTTTTTGTTTCTAGTTTGAAGTTCAATCTGGCTTCTGGCTTCAAAAGAAATGAAAGAAATATTTGTATTTGCCAGGTAAGTGATCTAGGTACCCAATTTTTGATTTTGATTTTTTTTCTGTTGTGAGGCAAAAATAGGAAAAAATTGAGGCACTTGGTGAAGAAAATTTTTGATTTTATCATTTTCATATTGAAATATTCAAAAAATAAGGAAACAAAAAGGTAAATTTTTTATGATTATGGTATGTGACTATTCGATTTTTATATGAGGGGGGGGGGATACAAACTTTCTCAGATACCCTTCTAAAATAAATTTTTGGTATCAATTTTTATAATTTTCACAGCTTTTTGAAAGAATTTTTTCCATTCGTTCTCCACTGGGAAGTGTAGATGAATTTATTAAAAATTTTGATGACTGAAAATTTGAAAAAATGGTGAAATTAATTCGGCTCGATGGGAGAAGAACAGGAGTAATTTTTTTTAAAAATTTGTAGAGATTCAAAAAATTTTTGAATTTGTTTTCAACCATGTTGTTGATTAGTGGTGAAGAATACGCAGAATTTTAAGCATAGTTCATCGTTTGTTTCTATATCTTTCAGCTTTTCTGTAATCGGCCTAATTACCTTAGGTACTTTTTGAATGGTCCTCCTATTTGAGACGGCAGTACGAAAGAAGATTCTTTTTACCCCCCCCCCCCCTCCCTCTCGAGATCCAAAATGCTCAAGTAGGTAATTGAAGCATAAAGTTGAATGGTTAAAATTAAGAAAATACTACTGATTGTTTCGTATTAACTTTGAAATATGCGTTGAATTTCCGGAATTTTGGCGAATTTCCGCCGAAAATTCAAGAATAACACAAATTTTATTCAGCTCATATGAATATTTATAAAATTTTGGTCATTGGACAATTCCATAAACGCACCCAAGGAGTCCTCTCACCCTCCCTCACTCACTCCTTCACTCCTTCAGCTGAGAAAAAATATTTTTTTATTCCAAAAATATGAGAAAATGCATTTTTTTGCTCTTTGAACAGTAATTAACCCAGGAGAATTAGCATCAAAAAATCGCTTAAAAAAGAAATATATGTTGGTCGAAATTTTATTGCTGAAAAAGTTTCTATATGATGTCCAGAGTATGTAGTAAAAACCCACCACCCTCACCCCCATTGCTTTTTGAGGGGGTGGACCCCTTGTTGGGGAAAAAATTGTTTTGCACCGATTTCGCTCAAATTTAGGTGGAAAGTTAGGTGGGTGTAGAAGTACTCCCAAAAAAATTTTCAGGTCCCCCCGACCTCAGGGAGCTGAACCATCGCTCCCCAAAGTTGGAAATTTTTGACAAAAATGAAAAAAAAAACGAGTATTTCGAGTATAAAATCACCCCATAATATTCAATTTTGAAAACTTTTATGATTTCTGTGTACATTTTGAGATGACGAATCCGACTAGCACATCAACTCTTTCATTTGAGGTGTTTAACTACCCTTGCGGCTCCTTTCAAAGTATACAGATCGTGTTTTTTAAAGTCTTTTTATCTGAAAAAAGAAAAAACCGTGAAATTGAGGGAAGAACTGAGGGAAATCGAGGGAAATTTGCGGGAAATCGTGGGAAATCGAGGGAAATTTGCGGGAAAGTGAGGGAAATCGAGGGAAATTTGCGGAAAATTGAGGGAAATTGCGGGAAATCGAAGGAAATTTGCGGGAAGGGGGTACCTGAAAATTTTTTGGGAGTACTTCTACACCCACCTAACCTTCCACCTAAATTTGAGCGAAATCGGTGCAAAACAATTTTTTCCCCCACAAAGGGTCCACCCCCTTGAAAAGCAATAGGGGTGGGGGTGGTGGGTTTTTACCACATACTCTGGACATCATATAGAAACTTTTTCAGCAATAAAATTTCGACTAACATATATTTCTTTTTTCAAAGTACATTTCTCCTGGGCTATAATTATTTTTTTAAATGTTCGCCCTCGCTTCGCTTGTGGAGTGTTCTAAAATTTTTATTTTGTAAATTAGTGATTTTTCATTGTTTTTTTTTAGTCAAAAATCACTGACTTAACAATCAGTTCTCAATTTGTCAGAAAAAAAACCGTACTCAATTTCGACTGAAAAATTAGTGAGAAATGACTGATTTGAATTTTAAAATTTGAAATTCGACTCCTCTCTCCTATTTTTTTTCTGAATGTATACCTCTTAGTCCCTTCTTTAATCAATTTTTGGGCACGCTTATGGACAATTCACAATACCAAAAAAAAAGTTAGAGCTTCTTATCATTTTGACCAATTTTTCGAAAAAATTCAAGTTTTTTTTGATGACGATAATTTTTTTTTAATTTACCAGTTTTTTTAAAAAAATGATAATTTGCAATTGCCAGATATTTTCCCAATTTTCGAAGATGATTTAAATTGATCGATCTTTTCGATTTGAAAAAGTCACTCCAAAAATGAATATCATTCTTGTGAACTTTTTTAGATTTATTGTGTATTGAAGTAGCTAAGACGATTCGAGGTAAATTATGTAAGTGATGTGGGGAATTTTTTTTTTTGAAAAATCACGATTTTTTTAGAAAAGCCAAAACATTTTACCCCTGCTTTTCAACATTTTTTGAGTAATTTTTGAAAATATTTATTACAAGGTGTTTATGGTACTCGCGAGAAACACCAGAACCTCAAGAATTAGCAAGAATTTAATATTGATAGCAAGAAAACCAGAAAATAGACAGCATTATTAATTATTCTGTTCCATAAGAAACAAGAATTTTCATCTTTGAATCATTTTGTTAAAAGGGGGAAAAATAGATTCTTTTGAGGAAAAATTTAAAGCAAGAAAAACGTTATGAAACTAACAAGAAAAATTCAGCAGTGGCAAAAAATTTTATTCTTCAAATTCAGTAGACACCTCATTATAAAATTTTCCATTAATTTAAAAAACTTCTCTGCCTTGAAATTTTTCCTCGAGGTAACAGGGTAGTCTAATTGTTGAAAGCAAATTGGAAAATAATCTAATAGATATTGAATCTTGGAAAATTACCTATTGAAACCTGGAAACTATTTTCAATCGAGAAATCGAGGTCAGTAAAAACTTTTATTTTCGTCGAACTCAAGAACAT
This sequence comes from Pseudococcus jackbeardsleyi, assembly GCA_038380155.1. Classification (NCBI taxonomy): domain Eukaryota; kingdom Metazoa; phylum Arthropoda; class Insecta; order Hemiptera; family Pseudococcidae; genus Pseudococcus; species Pseudococcus jackbeardsleyi. The sequence continues at coordinate 48,728,365 of CM076239.1, forward strand.
CTTTTTTATGAACGAGTTTTGCTATTTTGTATTCGCAATCGAATGGAATATTTTCAAAGTCCATAATTACACGGAGTAGACCCTTCCTCTTCCTGCGGCCACCAAAAACTCAAGGTATACAGTTCTCCTCCAGTATTACGATTCTGCTTTGAAATTGCGGCGAATTTTCGGACTCGAATTTCCAAAACTCTAAACTTTCGCTTTAGCTTGGCCCAGACAGCAGAAATTCATCATTAGTCATTTTCAAAGCACGTTAATTTTCGTTTCATTCCTTACCTAGCAACTTTTTTTTAAACGTTGGGAATCTTGAAAATGGAGAATTTCGGTCATTTGTCTGAAAAGAATTAGCTCTCGGGATGATTAAGATTGGAAAACTGGATGTTTTGATACGAGAATGACGTTGTCGAGAGAAAAAATAAGATAGGTACCTATCTTTATGAAAATATTTTCGATTATATGCCTGAAAATGTACACGTACGATGGGTATTTTTTTACCTATCTATACGTATAATCAAATTCCAAAACAAATTACGTGTCATTTTTTGAGAAGATGAATTCACTTTGAAGAATTTTTTCGCCGACAAAAGCTCCAGAAGTTTATTTTTCGCACGGTATACTTTTTTATACCCTTTTCTTATTATTATACGGTATATTTCGTTGTATAGGTGGAATAATAAAGTGAAAACTTATTTCATTCGATAACAAAAGATTTTCGAGAAAACCGTTTGATTCGCGTTGTCGTACATATTTTGCATGTGACGAATCAAACTTGGCGAAGTTTTGAATCGACTTTTGAGAGTGTGTAGGAAGCATCTCATACGCATGTATACGATTTGGAATACGAGATTAGATGGAGTCTTTATGTATTATTTTGATACGACGTACGATCGAGTTATAATCAACGTAATCTTTCAAAAAAAAAAATTTCGCAGTAATTTCGAAAGGAATAATGAAAACGGTATCGCGATCCCGATCCGACGCAGGAAATACGTTTTATTATTTTCGCTTTTGAAAAGTTTTCATTTCGAAGGCGTCGAAGAGCACGCGACATGAACCCTTTTCGATGCTTTTTTTTTCGCTCGTATAGTTTTTCTGATACCCACGTCGAACAGTTTATAATAAAATTGATTCATATATAGCAAACGATACGACAAGTCAATTAGTCAAAGTTTTTCGTTTAAAATCGCGGCGCAACGTTCATTTTATCAAAGTGAAAATAAATAACTTATTTCCCAATGATTTCCTCGTCTTGACGTTTTTAATTTAACGCCGTTCGCGTGAAACAAAATCCAATTCAAAAGACAACACCTTGATTAAGTTCAATCATTCAAATGTTGTATCGAGCCCGCCGCTCCGGTGCTAGATATATTTTAAATTTAATTTTATCAAAAGAAATTCCATCGTAAATAACCAAAGCGACGTCGCGTCGTGTTCCCTCAACTCGGCCCCTCGCCTGGTGGAATTCATTTCGGCAAAGTTTTTAATTCATCGCGACGATCAATCGTATTTTAGGGTGGAAAAAAATTCCCATGCTGTATGAAAAAAAGGCAAGGTAATAAAAAATGATTGCCGGTATTGTCGAACGAATTTCTGATTTCCATTGGCAGAGACGTTCGTATCGAGCAAGTCGACCGAGGAAACGAACAAACGAAATTTTTTCCGCTATAATCGACAAATAAACGTCGAATTGATCTTGGAATAGGCAATTTTTTCCAAATAGCGAGCAATTCGTGTGAAAGTACTTTTTTCACGAGGCTTTCTCGTGCTCTAAATAGGGCTGTCTTATTGAAACATGACGCTTATATCAATGAAATGTGTACCGAATTCCGGATTTAAATTCCGGCCGTGTAATTCATATTGAATGAGGTGAAGGAGAGGAGGAGGGTGAGATTCTTTTTGAGCTGTGGGCGAATTAAATGCAGATTATTGACCGGATGGAGGATTGTCGTATGATTGAGGAGTTGGTTGGTATAGTTTATTTTTAATTTTGAGAGAAGAAATGAAGGAATGTGATTTTTATTGAAATATCAGAGTTTGAGGTAGGGCCAGAGGGTATTTTATGGGATTTTTAGGCTCGCTTTGGGTAGTTCCAAAAATCGGTTGGGCAACTCCAAAAGGGTTTCGAAATTTTGTTTGAAAAACAACAAAGTTGATGACGAATCTGTATGGTCGTAGTCTCTGGCGAAGAACTCACTTACTTTTTTATTATTTTTTTTTTTTTTGAAATTTCTCATCCTCGTCATTTTTTAGTACTTAAGTACTTATCATTGAAAATTTTCATATCGAACATGGAAGTCAGAATTGGATTTCGTATTTTTGTCTTGGAAGTGGGGGAAAGGAGGTAGCTGGGAAGGAAAAAATTGTAAAAATATGAATTTTCCAATTTGAGCAACTTCAATGAGATTTTATAATTGGTACAAATATGTACCATGAGGTAAGGTTTGATTTTTCAATTTTGATGGACTGATTTTTGGTTTGAGTGCTTGTTTAAGAATATATTTTCGGTAAAGAAAAGTTATGAGATTTTTTGCTGAAGTATCAGAGTGTGAGAGAGAAAAACTCTTCATGAAAAAAATAAAAGTTCATCTATGTATTAAAGAAGTTTGCATCAACTCCTAATCGCAATGTTAGCCTATTCTACTTTCTAGATGTTTATGACCTTTTGTTAAAATACCAGATTTTCGGATACTACCTCTAAAAGTTTTAGTGTTTATTTTGAAAACGTCAGATGGTGATTTATATTTCGCCATTCAAATAAGTAATCTTATTGCTGGTATTTTATGCTTGTATTTCAGTGGTTTTAAAAAGTTATGGAAAAAGTTCATTGACTTCTTATTAAAAGTTTAGATTTTAATTGAAAAATTTTTGACTGATTTTAACATTATGGAAAGATCTAATCGAAAGAGGAAAGGCAACGGAGATAACTCTATGCATAATTTTAGAAAAAATGCATTTTTGTCTAAAATTTGATTTATGTTTTAGAATTGAGTTGAATTTTGAACGGGAAAACTAAGGAAAAGTTTGTTTCAGGATTTAGCTTTCAATTTTTCCAGATTTAATTTCGGGAGTTGAATTTTGCTGGAGAAAAATAGCGTGATTTACCTGTACTGGAAAAATACTTCATCGTTTTCCTTGAAGGTCAAATACCCCCCCCCCCCCCCAGGGAAAGTTTAAAATTGCCAATTTTTTTTATCCTGGTGTTTTTTTTTTCTGAAATTCGATTTCTCCTAATTTTTTCGACTCAAAATGTAGCATTTTTTCAAATTGTAAGAAAATTTTCACTTTTTGAAAACTGTTGATTCTTGGCACAATTTTTCCATCTAGAAATTCAATTTTTTCATCAAAGTGAGAAGCAAATTGCTCAATGCCTCCGTAGCTGAAAATCTGAAAAATTCAATTCGGGCTTTAGTTTTTGATTTTCAGCTTTTAGGATTTTCTTAGTTCAAGTTCAGTTTCAAATTTTCAATTTAAGATTTGGCTCAATTTCTTCTGTTGTCTTTCACTGTAGAATAGGGACAGCAGATCTCTCCCCCCCCCCCCATTATGTCAGGATTGTATACTTAGTAGGAAAAAAAGTAGATGGAGGTGAGAAAATTTTCAATACACGACGACTCTTTTTTTTTTGGAAAATTTTGACAAATTTGAGTCTTATAATCGGATTAAAATTTCTCAAGTACACGTATTTCAATCCAAAAATAAAATGAGAAGTTGATAAACAACTAATTCACTTTTTTTTCTGTTTTTTCCATTTCAGTTTTAGTCTTTTTCAAGTTTCAATTTCCCATTCCTGATGATGTCCCCCCCCCCCCCCATCACCAAATCCAAAAAATCAGAAATAATTCAATATTTTCAAATGTGATCGAAATTAAAAATCAAAATTTGGTATCCATATTTCGAAGAAGTTAGTTTTTATTGAGAAGGAGGGAGAGAGGGAAGTGAGCAGAGAGTTTTGATACCTAAATCTTTCATGGAAATTTCCTTAATTTTTTGACACATACCTAAGAATAAAAAATTCTCAAAAAAATATCATCAATTTCGAATATTTCTCAATTCAAACTTGATTTTTTGATTAAAAATATATAATTTTTTGGCAATTTATTCAATATGGTGAGAAGGGGTGAACTTTCCCCCTGCTGTGCTTTGTAAATTATTCGATCATATTTTCTGTAATGAGGTTAATTTTTTCGATAGTTCATGACTTAAAAATTGAATTACCTAAGTTGTGTTAAAATATCGAAAGAATATTTTTTAAAAAAAACTAACTAAAAGTCAATGATTAATCAAATGATAATTTATGATTTAGGTACCTAAATTAAAACTAGATAATATTTTGACAGTCTTAAGTTTATACTATCTGGGAAATTATAGAAAAAATTTCAGAAATTTAGAATTTAATGTACAAAACTTGGAAATAATGACTTTTTGTATGCCAAGAAAATTAGGTTGAAAGATAATACATGAGCTTCTTTATATTCAAGAAAGGTATCTCATCTCAAAGTGGAATATTGAGCCCAAAAAAAAATAAATCGAAAATGAACTTCATATTATAAATTTCAAATGCTGAAGTTGATTTCTCCAATTTTGGCGAATTTTTGAAATTTCAAAATTGTTCCTCGTTATCCTACAAAATATGAAAATTTTATTTAATGATCAAAAGAAGCAGAAATTTAGTTTACACCCTATTTTTGACTTCCCGAAATGGTTGGAAGTATTTTAAGAGGTTTTGGAGCCTCTTGAAAATTTTGGAATTTTGCAGCGCTGAAGAAAAACCCATAAAAATGGTCCATATGAACTTCAGCATCTATAATTGCGAAGAATCAATGATGACCTTTTGAATCGATTGAAACCGAATTTTCAAAAATTCGTAATTTTTAGTTCAAATCCCTATTTTTTAACTGAAATTGAAATTTTTCCAGGAAAATTGTCTCCCTGAAATCAGGACTTTTCTCCAGTCCTGAAAAATTCCAAAATTTTCTGGAGGCTCATTCGAAAGGTCAAAAAAGGGGTACCTATATACCGAATTTTTTTTGCCAATTACTTCAAATTTTTATATTTTGTTGAGTGAAAAGGTAATTTTGAAGTGTCAAAAATTCGCCAGAATTTGAAAAATTTCAGCCCTTGGAAATTTTGGGTTCTCTTATGGTGTTCTTTTGATTTATTTCTGTTTGGGCTCAAAATTATAAAGCATTGGTAAAATTTTCTTGATTTCTGAATTTTTGTACAGAGTAGAAAACTTGACCCAATTTTATTGAAAATTTTTCACAATGAACATTTAAAGGGCTGAGGCAATATGAAAGAAGTTACTGTAGAATTCTAAAAAATACTTCAACCTAAGAAATCATTGAATTTCCTTAATGGAAAAAAATCTTATTTCATACCGTGCAAGTTTAAACCCCCCCAAATTCTCACTTCTCAGAAATCCGATCATTTTATCAATTTCCACCCCAAAATTTACCACTTCCGATAATTTTTCCTCGAAACTTACCTCCCCTCAAACATTCGACCACCAAATACTCCCCTATCTAATAACTTTAGCACGTTTAATTTCTAAACTGCACAAAATGAAGATGTTTACTTTTCTCAGAAACAACTTAAATACTTAATTAACTTTCATATTTTCGCGTCACGTCGCCCCTTGCCTTCTCGGCGAATGTTTTGTCAGATTTACTTTTTCCCTGGCCGACGAGATTCGCTAATTGTACTCGAGTAAGTGCAATATTTTTAAAAGAATTTTTTCGCCGGGTCTCATTCCGACTTTCAATCTGATAACTTTTTTTTTATCCGGGCAGAGAAAAGCTTTTAAAGTTTTAGCGGAATTTTCATTATTCAATGTTGAAAAATGGCAATGAGCTTAAAAGCTGAAAAAACTGCACGAGCTGTGTGATGGTGTAGCGCTGGTATACGAAGACCATACGTGACATTTACATTATTTTTCATCTATTTGGGCGCTTAAACTGGAACGAGGCTCGGCTGTAAGGTCTTAAACGATGTATAGGCAGGAGGAAACCCTCGTTAATGACTTTTTAGGTAGTTAGCCCGATGTATACATGGGCTGCGGATGCAAGTTGATTAGCCAAATTTTCGTAGACGACGTTTAGGCGTATTTCTATACCCCGATCAAACGTTAACATTAAAATAATAAATTTTATCTCGACTTACCCCTAGTTCGAGTATAATATCGATGGCGAACACGTCGAAGGCGCAAACATATTGCAAAAGAACTTTTTTAAAATATTTGAAAACTTAAACTTGGAGGGCGTGTCTTTCGCGAATTTATCCTCGAAATGGACAACGGTTTGAAAAAAATTCTCAATTATAACTCGATAATGTTATTATCGCGAGGGATGATTTGTTGAAAAAAAAATTGTACTAAAACGAGTACGACGAGATAAATATGGTTACTCGCGAAAATTTTTGAAAAGGTGAGAAATTAATTACTCGATTAATTTAATTAATTCGCGAGGTAGTACCAAAAAATGGAAATTATTCGCGGATTTATGGGCGTAAAAAAAATATCCATCGTGGAACTCGATTTCGTATCAATCTAAGAATAATTCCATTTATTTTTCGTATTAAAAATGGAGCAAACCACGCGCAAAGCTTTGAATACCGCGGGCCTACAAAGAACCGGCGAATACTAACTTCAATAAAAGTGTGAGTTCGGTTCTAAACGTCGACGCTTAGATGTACTTTCGGTGGCGGCTGCGTGCGCATCGTTCGCAAATTCTCTCTTCAATTTTATTTGGCGATTTTTATTACCAATTTAACGGCTGGAATTCGCAATTATTAAATGATTTTAATTAAAAGGTACACATACGTACCGAGGAGGGCTGTAAAATGTACGCGGTGAAATTTACACCTATATTGAGGTTGTAAATTGTAATAAATTTTGGCTATACGAGTTTACTATGGCGGTTATATTGTTTTTAAATTGCGGTAGCGCGTATTAAGGGGTTTTAGGGTCCGGCCTCGATTGTCCGAAAAATAAAATTTGTGCAGAGGTACGGATACGGGTCTAGTTTTACGAAATTACTGGCAATTCTCGACTGGCTTCTTTTTTTTTTGCCGGAGATGGCGAGAGTGGTTCGAGATTTTAAGGGTTCTCGGGTTGTGGAGTTGTTTTTATAAATTTTTTGTTATTTTGTAATTTTATGTTTACCTGCTGGGTACTTGAAAAGTTGGAATAACAGATTGTGTCGAGAACAACACAGATGAAATCAAAATTTATCGAGTATGCGAGACGGTTGAAACGAGGGTGCGTAGATTGGTATCGTATCTGGATCGAATATTTTCTTTTTACGAAAGTTTGTTGGAGGTTGGAAGCACGCTTGGAAGTTGTGTTCGGGTGAGGAATAGCAGGAGGGGTGAAGTAAGTGGACGAGGGTGAGGCGATTTTCAAGTTTTTTCAAATTTTTAAGGGTATTGTCCAGTGATGGAAAATTGAAATGATATTAGTTCCAGTTCCAGTTCTTAAATTTTTTTAGTTTCAGTTCCAATCTCAGTTCTCAATATTTTTGAATTCCAGTTCCTACCAGTTTCATTTTTCTCAGTTTTGAGGGATCAAAATCCAAATTTTGTTGAAAAAATTGAACTCCAAGTGTTTTTTCTTTTCTTTTCGAAATGCGTTTATTTTTCATTTAAGCTCAACTCGAAAAATTTCTGGGAAAAAGCTAGGAAGTAATCTTTTTTAGAAATTTTTTGCCTCCTGACTTCCCGAACCCTGAATTTTTCAACAAAAAATAAGGATATTTTTAATTGGATGAAATTTTCGAAACATAATTTTTCTTTATTCACTTTTCTACGTAAATTTTCAAAGTTCTTTCAAGTCGTTTTTGTTTTTTGATTAAAAAAAAATTCAACTGAATATAGGTAGTGTGCTTTAGTACCTAAATTTCAAAACTTAAATTCTCTACTTTTTCAAATCAAATTTTTAAAATTTTGAATTTTTACCATTTGAAAATTTGTTGACAAGCCCCTGATTTTTTCGAAAAAAAATTGGTGTGTAATGTAAGGAAAGAACAAAGAGAAGATAATTTTAATTGGATGAATTTTTTTTAAAAGAAAAATTACAATAATTTTCAAAAAAATGCTGGAACTAGTAAAAAACTGAAATTAGTTTTAGTTCCAGTCTTTCAGTTCCTGTTTTCAGTTTCCAGTTCTTATCATTTCAGTTCCAGTTCCAATTCCAGTTCCAGTTTTTTAGTTTTCAGTTCTAGTTTCGATTCCAGTTTTCCTTCACTGGTATTGCCTGAAAATAGTCGTGAAGTGAGGCCAAAAAGACGGGGTGAAAATTTGAATTTTTGATCCGTGTTTTAATCCCTCACACAGCTCAAAAATTCAAATTTTGTAGTTTCTTGGACGGTTAATCGTATTGTGACTGTTGATGGGTAAAAATTTCATATAAACTTCGAGATGAAAATGCTGCCGATCTTGAAAATTGAAGGGACAAATGCAGCTTCTAAAAAATGGCATTTAAAAATTTGATTTTCTCGAAAAAATTTTTGAATTCGAATTTTTCCATATTCTTTTTACTTCTAAATTTTTTGTGAAAATTCAAATTTCCAGAGATCTTTCAAAATAACAAAACGAATTTACAAGTTCAAAGTTTCGCCAATTTTTTGTGTAATTTTTTCTTATACTTTTTTATGTTAATTTTTTGTACCATGATTTTTTTGAATTTTTGACCTTGGAGATTGCTTTCAAATCGACGAATTCCCGTTTCATTGCGGAAAGCAGGGTTGGGCAGGATTTAAATCTTTCTGGATTTAAAATCCAAAAAATCTCTAAATTCGGATTTTGGATTTTAAATTAAATTTTTTTTTATCCAAATTTTTTCGTATTTTGTGCTCGGAATGGGAGATTATTATTCTAGTTCCGGTTGAGCGTGTTTTCTTTTTGTAAAATGATGACGAATTTCAACGGTCTACATTGAATGATGTAATGATTCCAGAGCTCTTATGTAGCTTCTTAGAAAGCTATGAAAATTTTTCCAAGTTTTAATGTATTTTCTAATTACATATATTCACATTTCTTTTTGAAATATTTTTATTTTCAGTTTGATCGAGAGTCTTTGTCGAGTTGGAAATGATGTTTTAGTTTAGGAAATTTGGAAAAAAAAAGTTTGAAAAAAATTTCGAAAAAATTCAAATTTATAAGTTGAAAAGAACTTGGAAAAAATTGAAACTTGAAAATATTTTTGAAGGAATGTCAAGATGCTATAAATTCAGCAACTTGGAAAAATTTTGAAAAAATATTTCCATTAAGTACATATTAACTCAACGTGGTTTAAAAATTGTTTTTCATAAATTAACTTCTAAAATATCTCCACAAACAACAGGTTTTGACACTCAGAAATCAAATACACTTTTCTGTCTTAAAAAAAGGTCCAACCATACGCAAAAAGGCACAAAAATTTCGATACCTAATCTATTTTTTTAAAAATTTTAAATTATGAAAATTTAAGCCGAGTGGAGAAGGAGGGGGGGATGACTGAAAAATTTCAAGTTTTATCTCATTTTTTTAAAAATAATTTCTTCGCTGTTTGCATGGACCCTTCAAAATTCAAAACAATTAAAAATTCCTATATCCTGTTTTATGATTTCAGAAAAAAAATCCTGTTTTGTAAACCTGAATTTTGGAATGAATTTTCGAAAAATTTTAAAAATTCCCCAAATAAAATATGGGTAGAGAAATTTTATTTAAAATGATCTATAGGTAGATATTTTTTTTATTTTTTATGATGTCAAGTAAGTAAAGTCATTTTTTTCTTTCATTTTTGAAAATCTTGAGGTAAAACTGATCTATGTGCGTACGAAATTTTTTTAATAATATTTATCAGACCCAAACATTTTTAAAATTTTTTATGACACCAAATTTTTTCCTCCAAAGTGAAAAAATAAAGTCAACACCCAACTACTCGTATTTACTTAATTCTCCTTGATTTTTGCATAAAGTTGGTATAATTTGCCTGTAATACTTGTCATATGCTACCATTGATACGTGTATGTGGTTTGAGTTCTCTAAGCTCCTGCATATTGGGTACAAAATTAAAATTATTAATTAGAGTTGAATATTACGATGTAATCATTATGTGTTTCGCCTAATTCATAAAATTTATCAAATGCATAATATAGGCAAAATTATTGCCTCTCAAGCTTGAATTTCATTCAACTCGTGAAGTTTTTCACATTCAAAGCTTTCTACCATTTTTCTTATTCCACAAAAAAAAATCAAAATATTTCAATCATACAGAGCGAATAACCTCATCGAGAAGAAAATTATTAGACTGCCTTAATCAGAAAAGTTTTCACACTCTAAAAAAAATTCTTCGTTTATTACATTTTTCATAGCCCAGAAAAAATTTCAATGAAGGCAACTTAATAGGTTTCCTTCAAAGTTTACTCTTTATGCTATTTTTTTTTATTTTTATATTTTAAAAAAAAATTCAGGGGCTAGAAAAAATTGCAAATTATTTTAATTATGATTTTTCATTACTTTTTAATTGAGAATTAAGTACACTTTTTATATTAATAAAATAAAAATTGAAATGGGTTCGTTCATTTTGGATTTTATAATAAGAAGAACACAACATTCGTATAGTTTAATTTGCAGAGATTTGTCCAATTTACTAATCACCTATCAAAAAATTGATACGCTCGAGGATGCTCCTGCAATCTTAGTTTCAAACCTTCAATGAAGGATGTTTTGCCTATCCAATGTATTGAAGGAACACACATTCACGAATGACTTATTTGCATGTTTTTGTTCGGCGCTGCATTTCCATCTTAATGTATTTTGATTACGATGGTCATTCGCGATTGCAGGTATTTCAAATTTATATGGAAAAGAGAATAAACGATACATTTCTGTTATTTGTATTCTTATGACAATAATTAACAACGGTAGCTCGTTTCGCGCCATTTTGGGTCGTTACTCGCGGTTCAGATTCCTATAAGTAGTAAACAATTGGAACATAAAATCAATTCAATTTATGTACCTACATAGACATAGTGGATACTCCGTAATCAAACAAGTTTACGCTTAATTTTATATGTAGCTTCTTGTAACGCGTAATTGATTGTTGAAATGAATAACTAAACACAATCCATACTTTCTAGGTAAACAATACATACAAGTGCAAAAACAATGAGTATCATTTACACGATTTTAAATTCTCCTAGAAATTCGTATTTTTTTGATTGATTTGTCCATTTTTTTTTACATATCTACAAAGAAGTAATAATTTTCTTCGATATTAATTTTTGGTTTTTCTTCATGAATAAAAGATCCCGAGCTCTCCTCCCCCCCCCCCCAAAAAAAAAAACTCGAAATATGTACTTGACTGAAAATTATTATGTGGAATGAAAGAGCACGTCAATAGATCCTCATCCATCAAATTTTTGCTACTGAAAATTATTTTTCGATTTTTGACGAATTTTTAAAATTTTAATTTTGTGCTGTTTACGATGAAATTTGATTTTCACCTTCACGATTGAAAAAATTTGATCTGGAATAGAATTACCCAATGAAAAAATTTTAGATCAAATTTTATCAAAACAGATAAAATTTGATCTCAAAAATGTCCCAATCAAATTATATCTAATTACGTCTGATTTTTTTTTTTTTAGATATGATTTGATCAAATTAGATGTCATTTTATCACAACATGTCAAACTGGATCTGAACCTTCATCATTTTTTCAGATATGAATTGATACAATGAGATATGATTTGATGTAATTTGATAAAATTAGATTGGGACATTTTTGAGAAATGATTAAATCTAAAATTTTTTCATCGGGTAAAATTTCATAATTTGTTACTTGAATTACCGAGGTGGCTCTTTTTGTTTTGTTTTTTCAAGTCACTCAAATATCTTGAGTCTGGTTTACAAATAAGGTGATTCCTTGCTCACTAAATTATGAAATTAAAAAAAAAATTGTCCTTGAGGAAAGAGGGGATATTTTGATGAATTTTTTAAACAATTATGGTGAGAGAAGAATACCATGTTGCCATTAAATTTTTTCAAGCATAATGTTATAGGTAATGGGAGGAAAGGTAAAAAACAAAAAAATAGTTTTCAGTTCTAAAATTATCAAATTCTATTAATTTTTATGCTTACTTTGAGTTACGTGGTAAAAATATAAAATCTTCTGTTCATCAGTTCTTTTCGATTAATATTTTTTAAAGAGTAAATTTTTTAATCATTCAGCATCCTTTTTTTCAATCTCTATCAGTTCTAAAATTATCAAATTCTACTGATTTTTATGCTTACTTGGAGTTACGTTGTAAAAATATAAAATCTTCTGTTATTATTTTTTAAAGAGTAAATTTTTTGACCATTCAGCATCCTTTTTTCAATCTCTATCAGTTCTAAAATTATCAAATTCTATTGATTTTTATGCTTACTTAGAGTTACGTGGTAAAAATATAATTAGGTAACGTATGTGGCTACTTGGATAATTGAAAAAATTGTCTGCAGTGATAATCAAATGGATTTCGCTGAATTGTAGATATTTCTGTGATTAGATACAGATATGATTTCATCAGTGAGACAGTTTTCTTGGAAAATTATTATGAGCGTCGCAATCGATATAATCACATAACGCAATGAGCTGAAATTTATCGATTAATTTTGACATGAAAGGGAACTTATTATCAGTTCTGAATGTCGCCGACTTTCGTTATTCGCGAAGAGAAATATCTAAGCCCGAGAATTGGGAAAAAGTACGAACTTGTTTAGAAGTAATGTACTATACGAAAAATCAATTAGCTTCAATAAATAGATTTTTTCCTCTTCAGATGTAAGAAATTTATTATGAAGTTTCTACTCTTTGGGTCTCAAAGATGATTTACTCCACTGAAAAAAATTCTGATTCAGAACACCACATCAAATAACTTGGTAAGATGTCTTTTTGGCCTAAGATCATCGAAAACCCCTGAGGAATGTTGAATTGTTGTTGAACCCTCAAAAATAAATCAAATGGGGCTTCTGCTTTCAACTCGACGAAAACGCCTTTTCCCAAAAATTCAATCTTGAGGAGGTGAGAAGGGGGAGGGGTCGAATGAAATTTAAAATTACGAGAGAAAAAATATAACAGACGAACTCGTATGTTTTTGAAATTTGAGATTGATAAACGTTTTAATATATTTTTGCGGAATACGTTTTCTGTGTGCCAGAATTATTACCATTTTCCCCATAAATTTAAATCGGTTTAATTTTCTTGAAAAGTTGTAAAGAAAAGTTGATAATGATGGAATAAGTTGAAAACCGCCATCGTGGTTGGGTAAATACCCTTGCTACTACGAGAAATCTCATTTATAAAAGATAAATCCCTCAGTGTTGCATTCACATTGACGAATAAACTGAAAACAAGCTTATCCAATTTGCGTAGCCATCTTTTAAAATAAAGATATTGAATTCCCGTCAGAGAACAGAAAAAGTAACTAGCTACATATTTAACCCTTTGGTGCCCGGCGAAAAACTAACGGATGAAATTGAAAAATTTTCACGTTGCTGAAATACACCAAAGACCAATAGCTAAAAGCTAAAAAAATATTTGCTTCGGGTGAATTCATTTATTTGGAAATGAATAGCTTTTAAAAATCTTTGAAATTTGGTTATATTCGTTTCCAAATTTACAGATGCTCCAACTGACCTGAAAATTGCGCCAAAATGTAAAGGACTGAAAATTTGGTAAGGTAACGTGAAAATAATATGTATTAGTTCAAAGGTCAAATCACCAGAAAAAATAGATAAAAATGAATCCAAAATTTTTTCAAAAAAAGTGAAACCTTTTCCGCCGGAAATATCAAAATTTGATCATGCTGAAAGCAAAATTTTCCGATAGAAAAATATTTTGTGGTAAATTCGAGACATTTACAGAAGGAAATTTGTGTAAGTATTGAATAATATTTGGAAATTGAGGTTCAAGGCTAAATTTCACAAAAAATTGAAAAAAATTGATAAATTTTGTTCAAAAAAAGAAAATCCAAAAAAATTGTTTTTGATATTCCAAATCATGTACTTATAATTTGGAAAAAAAAATAATTTCTTACCGAAGTTAACTCTTCATTAATTAATAAAGAGTGAAAATTTTCAACGGAAAAAAATGTTTCATTTTTCCGATAAATTTTTCTATGCATTTAAATGGGCCTTAGTACGATCTTGAAATCTGAATTCCAAAAATTATTAAATACTTATACGAATTTCCTTCTGTAAATGTGTCGGTTTTCCCACAAAGTATTTTTATATCGGAAAATTTTGCTTCCAGCAAGATCAAGTTTTGATATTTCCGGCGGAAAAGGTTCCACTTATTTTTGAAAAAATTTCCGATTTCTTTTTCTAGTAGTTCGATCTTTGAACAAATGCGTATTATTTTCATACTATTTGATTAAATTTGCAATCCATCACATTTTGGCGCAATTTTCACTTCAGTTGGAGCTTCTATAGATTTGGAAACGAATATAGCCAAATTTCAAAGATTTTTAAAAACTATTCATTTCCAAATCAATGAATTCACCCGGAGCAAATATTTTTTTGGCTTTCTACTATTGGGCTTTGGTGCATTTCATCAGCGTGAAAATTTTTCAATTTCATCCGTCAGTTTTTCGCCGGGCACCAAAGGGTTAAAACAACGTCGACGTCGTCGTTGGTGATTGGAGGGTGCTCACTACCGAGCGCCGGGTTCGATGTGTGACGGTGACAATAAAGAGTTGATGTCGAAAAACTTCCAACTTTTTGAAATTTTTGTACGCATTTTATTCCGAGTTGACTTTATACGCGTTGATATTAGAAAATTAATGTAGGTTTGTGAAATATTTTTGAAAAGGGGTAAACATCAAAAAGGGAGATGGGTTGGTAGGTAGTTTATAGGCATTTTTCTTCAAAATGTTAAACGTTTAAACTTTTTCTAACCACAAATCGTCATTTGCTGACAAATATTCCAGTTCCCTAAATGTAGCACTGTCCCACTGTCCGGTATAGCGGACATAACTTTTAAAAATTTCTGAAAAGTTTTTGGAGGCAGCTGGAAAAATTTTTTTTGTTCTGCTATTTAAAATGATGCTTTGTGAATATCCTATCCAAATTTCAAAACGATAAATCAATTTTTGGCCATTTTGCACACTTTGAAAAATTAGCTTTTTTACAAATTTCATCAAGTACCAGAAATACGTTTTTGTTAATTTTTTTTTTAAATAGGAAAAGTTTGTTTGGCAAAATGTTTTGAATGGATTCGGTAGATGAAAAGGATGTCTATCAGATAAAAATTTCATATTTTGCAAAAGTTGCCTGACGAACTCCTGAGAGCTGCTGTCCGCCATAGCGGACATTGCGAAGGTGTCCACAATATTCCATGCAACATGTATGTCCGCTATAGTGAACGTTGCGAACGATGACGTGTATTTCATCACCGAATGTTTTTACGACTTCCGCGAAAAACGATAAAGAATATAGATGAAAGAAAGATTTTTAACTGATATAGGGTCTTAAATGAAACATGAGTGGATATTAGCTTACTTTCGTGTGTTATGAAAAGCTGAGTTCGAAAATTTTCAGTAATTCGATAAATTACACATGTGTAAGTCCGATACAATCAACCTTTCTAGTCGAGAAACACCTCTATGGATGCGATCGTAATTTCAATGACGATGAAGGTAGAGGAAGAAGTGTGTAGGTTAAGATTCGGCGGTGATTTACGTGCGCATTCGCAAAGATAAGGAAATTTACTTGCGTTTTTTCTCTCTTTCTGTCTCGTTGCAGTCAACCAAAAGTGGAGTTCTGGGATTTTCGTGGGCTCAGAACTCCAGTATCATCATAATTTGGTCCCTGCACCCAAATTGGGCACCAAAAAAAGGGGTTCAAAATTCAAATTTTTCAACACTGACAAGGAAGGTATTCAAACTCAAATTGAAATTTCGAGCTCAAACAAAAATTAATCGAAAGTACACTATGAGGGGACGGCGTAACCAAAATTTAAGGGGCTGAAATGCATTTTTCAAATTTTGGCGAATTTTTGAAATTTCAAAATCACGTTACCTAAAGCCTGCAAAACATTCAAAATTTGATATAATCAACGAAAAAAGCTGAAATTTGGTGTATACCCTATTTTTGACCCCCCCCCCCCCATTGATTGGAAGTGGTTTCAAAGCGTTTCAGAGCCACCAGAAAATTTTGGAATTTTCCAGCTCTGGAGGAAAGTCCATAAAAATGGCCCATATTCATATTTAATCGATTAGAGCGCAATTATCCAAATTTCGCAACTTTGAGCTTAAATTCGCATTTTTGAGCAGAAAATTCATTTTCAAAATTGAATTTTTCTGAAAATCCCAGCTCCCTTTAGAAATGTTTTAGAGAAAAT
This sequence comes from Pseudococcus jackbeardsleyi, assembly GCA_038380155.1. Lineage (NCBI taxonomy): Eukaryota > Metazoa > Arthropoda > Insecta > Hemiptera > Pseudococcidae > Pseudococcus > Pseudococcus jackbeardsleyi. The sequence goes on from CM076239.1 coordinate 48,744,725, forward strand.
TGTAATTATTAAAATTGCTCTTTTTTATGCTCTACAATTTTTGTTTAAACTTTTTTTTTTGCAGATGCACATTTTCAAAGGTAAAGTCAAAAACTCAAAACTTGAATCCCCTCGTCCTCCAAAAACGGGGACCAAATACCTGACAATTTCAGGGAAATTGGAAACATTTTGGCATATAAATACCTATTACCTACCCTACTAGACAAATACACAAAATTTCCGCTTTGTGATAATATTTTTGGGATTAGGGGACTTTTTAGCTAAAATATCTATGCTAAAATGTAAAGACTTGAAGGAATACATTCGTGGTTCTGGATGTTGTTGTCAAATATCCCATTAAATTATTATTTATTACTTATGTCGTAAAATAGGTAATAAAATCAAGTTGACACTACCAACAGTTGCCGCGACAACCTACGCGATGTCCGTTATACCAGACAAAACTCATTATCACAAAGTATTGGTGTAGTTCGCAATGTCCGCTCTGGCGGACATCTCATAATTCCGCCCCTATGGCTTCAAAAATTTTGGAAAAATTTTTTTCGTCAAATTTAAACCCTATGTACATCAAATATATCAAAAAAAATTATCTGACACAGTTTCCGCGACTTGGCGACATTTAGGGTTATTGCGTTGAATTTCAGTTCGATGGTGAATGATTTTTTTCGTGTTTATTTCACTCTGATTTGTACTTTGAATTTGTAGGCATAGATTACTTTTTTGATGGTACCTCGATACCTGAAAAAATTTAGTAGGAGAAACAAAATTGATGTTTTAAACTTTTAAAATACCAGATGAATCACTTCACGTTAATGTATTCCAAAATTATATCAGTGGTTTTATGACCATTTCCAGAAAAAGAACATTTTCAAAAAGCACCTAAGTATACAAAAAATGGAGTAAAGTTTCAGTTCGTTTACATCTATTTTGGTCGTCTCACACCATTTCAAAAAAGGACATGGTCGATTAAGCTGGGTGACTTTAGTTTTTAGGAGGTTAAAAAAACCCTGAATTTTTTTTCCTTTTTTGTGTGTGTGAAATTCTTTACCAAATTAGGTCTTTTTGAAAATTTTGAACCTTTCTTTGGTAATGAATCATCAAAAAAAGTGATGGAACACACCCCCCCCCCCCAGTAGGTCCATGTCACCGGCCCTGCCCATTTGAGGGAGGGGGGTGAAACACATATGGGGGGATTGTGCTACGTTTGTGCTGTTTTGTGCTGCTATTCCCAAAGTTTGTGCTATTCCTTTAAGCCCCCTTTTTTAAAAACAATTTTGGGCAGGGCTGGTGACATGGTAGCCTGCCCATAAAACGGAAGGGGGTGAAACACATATGGGGGGATTGTGCTACGTTTGTGCTGTATTGTGCTGCTATTCTCGACGTTTGTGCTACCCTTTTTACCCCTTCAATGGTCCTTTTTTAAAAAAACCGATGGGCAGGGCTGGTGACATGGTAGCCTGCCCATAAAACGGAAGGGGGTGAAACTCATATGGGGAGATTGTGCTACATTTGTGCTGTATTGTGCTGCTATTCTCGACGTTTGTGCTACCCTTTTTACCCCTTCAATGGTCCCTTTTTAAAAAAACCGATGGGCAGGGCTGATGACATGGTAGCCTGCCCATAAAACGGAAGGGGGTGAAACACATATGGGGAGATTGTGCTACATTTGTGCTGTTTTGTGCTGCTATTCTCAACGTTTGTGCTGCCCCCTTTACCCCCACTCCTCTTAAAAAACTTATAATTTAGTACGTGTACCAAGATTTTTTCAGAAATAATGAGGGGAAAATGAAAAGGTTTAGACTGTAGAAGTAGAAAACCCTCCCCCTCCCCCGAAAAAAACCACAAAAGTAAATCGCTCTACACGTGAACCTGTTTTACTATATGGATTGAAGTCGGTTGGTGAGCAAATTTTTTTTTAAGCCCAAACGTTTTTCCAGTTCTGACTTTTTTTTCCAGCTTTAAATTTTTCCCCCAATTTTTTTCCAACTTCAAAATTTTTTGCCGAGGTCTAAATTCTTTTCCAAGCTTTAAATTTTTCTGTTGTAAATTATTTGAAATTTAAATAAGAAATTGGCTGGGAAAAATTTTTGACTTGAAGAATTGACCCAGGCTTGTTTTACAAATTTGCTGTGACGAGGTGTGACATTGAAAACATTTTGTTAAGAAATTGTAACCTTGAAAAAAAAATTGAAGTTTGGAAAAGAATTTTGACCTCGTCAAAAAATTTCAAGTTGGAAAAAAATTGAGGAAAAAATTTGCACCTTGTCCAAAAAATTGAAATTGTAAAAATTAGTGATTGGAAAAGTAAAAAAAAAAAAATCGTCAGAACTGGAACAGTTCCCAGTTCTAGAGGTGTTCACCGACAAAAATTGTACCGGCGGCGGCGTTGACTATTTTTTCCGGTGGCGTCGGCGGCGTTCGCCGATTTTTCACTAATATTCAGCGGCGAAATATCGACTTGAAAATCGCCCAAAAAAGAGCAAAAAATTACGACAGAACTCAAAATTTAATCAATTTCTCCAAAATTCGTACATTTATCTTTGATTTCCCAATTTAATTTAACTTGATATTTTTTCAGTTTCTCCAAAATTCTCAATTATTTCAAGCTGTAAATCTTCATTTTTAATTTTTTTATTTTTACATCAGTGATTTATTTTTGGATTTCAGTTTTCTCGATTCTATTTTTATTTTAATTTTTTAGGTTTGAATTTCAATTTTTTTTTCCAATTATTGAATTAAAAAAATTATAAGACCACAAAGAGGGTTGGAATTTTTTCATTTTATAAGTGGGGAAGTATTTGAAAAAAATGTTTAAAAAATGAAAAGTGCTGAAATAATTGAAAAATTGATATAAATTTTAAGAAATGTGAAGATGAAAAAGTTAATGTACATACTTAGTAAAAAAATTCCAAACTTTATTTTCTTCAATTTCATAGTTTTTAAAATTTTTCTTCCAACTCAGAAATCGCTTCCAATAATTTTTTTTATTTTCTTCAATTTTTGAGCTCTAAAATCTTTCAAACTGAAAATAACTAAAATTTTTCGTTCTTCCACTCAATTTCAATTTTCTCTAAATTTATTCAACTTCGATTTTCATTATATCTTTTTTGATTTCATGGTTTTTAATTTTTTTTTGTAGAAATTTTTCTAATAACTTAAATATTAAAACAATTTTACTGATTGAAAATATGTTAAAATAGGATACAACTTTGAAAAAAATTAGAATTGAGGAAATTAAAAAAATTAAGAGTTGAAAAAAGTCATTAAAAAGTTGAACTTGGACTAAATTTAAACTTGAATCGACTTTAAATTACCATTTTTGCTGTTGATATTGACAATTTTCACTTTTTTTTCTATTTTCCATCATTCGCCGTTCATTCGCCGCGAAAAATCATCGGCGGCGGCGGAATTTTATCGGCGGCGCACACCTCTACCCAGTTCTCATCATTGCAGTTCTAGTTCCAGTTCCAGTTTTTCGCTTTTAGTTTCAGTTTTTTCCAGTTCTCACTTAGTTCCAGTTACAATTACACTCCTCAATTTTTGTAAAGTTCACAAAGAAATTAAATTTGAAGAAAGGCTCTGGTGTGGTAAGGGGGTCATTTGGCCTCTCGTCCAACTTTGGAAAAATTCTTGCGCCATTCGATTTGCCATGGTAAAAGGTGATTTTAGAGCGCATGAGCGAATTTTTACCTCACCCCTGGGAGGCTGGGGGGTCAAAATACGCGATTTTCAAGCCGAAAACTCTTAAAAATTCTATCTCCGCGAGTTTTCAACCGATTTTATCCAAACTTGGCACAAAGGTAGTGGTACTAGAGGGGAATGCCCTGAAATTTTTTCAGATTTTTTTGACCACTTTAATGACCTTGAATTCGACTTTGAAGATTTCAAATCGCCCTGGGGGGCACAGCTGGGGAGGATATTTAATAAGTTAAATGACACAAAATTATGAAATTGAAGAAAATAAAGTTTGGAATTTTTTACTAAGTATGTACATTAACTTTTTCATCTTCACATTTCTTAAAATTTATATCAATTTTTCAATTATTTCAGCACTTTTCATTTTTTAAACATTTTTTTCAAATACTTCCCCACTTATAAAATGAAAAAATTCCAACCCTCTTTGTGGTCTTATAATTTTTTTAATTCAATAATTGGAAAAAAAAATTGAAATTCAAACCTAAAAAATTAAAATAAAAATAGAATCGAGAAAACTGAAATCCAAAAATAAATCACTGATGTAAAAATAAAAAAATTAAAAATGAAGATTTACAGCTTGAAATAATTGAGAATTTTGGAGAAACTGAAAAAATATCAAGTTAAATTAAATTGGGAAATCAAAGATAAATGTACGAATTTTGGAGAAATTGATTAAATTTTGAGTTCTGTCGTAATTTTTGCTCTTTTTGGGCGATTTTCAAGTCGATATTTCGCCGCTGAATATTAGTGAAAAATCGGCGAACGCCGCCGACGCCACCGGAAAAAATAGTCAACGCCGCCGCCGGTACAATTTTTGTCGGTGAACACCTCTAGAACTGGGAACTGTTCCAGTTCTGACGATTTTTTTTTTTTTACTTTTCCAATCACTAATTTTTACAATTTCAATTTTTTGGACAAGGTGCAAATTTTTTCCTCAATTTTTTTCCAACTTGAAATTTTTTGACGAGGTCAAAATTCTTTTCCAAACTTCAATTTTTTTTTTCAAGGTTACAATTTCTTAACAAAATGTTTTCAATGTCACACCTCGTCACAGCAAATTTGTAAAACAAGCCTGGGTCAATTCTTCAAGTCAAAAATTTTTCCCAGCCAATTTCTTATTTAAATTTCAAATAATTTACAACAGAAAAATTTAAAGCTTGGAAAAGAATTTAGACCTCGGCAAAAAATTTTGAAGTTGGAAAAAAATTGGGGGAAAAATTTAAAGCTGGAAAAAAAAGTCAGAACTGGAAAAACGTTTGGGCTTAAAAAAAAATTTGCTCACCAACCGACTTCAATCCATATAGTAAAACAGGTTCACGTGTAGAGCGATTTACTTTTGTGGTTTTTTTCGGGGGAGGGGGAGGGTTTTCTACTTCTACAGTCTAAACCTTTTCATTTTCCCCTCATTATTTCTAAAAAATCTTGGTACACGTACTAAATTATAAGTTTTTTAAGAGGAGTGGGGGTAAAGGGGGCAGCACAAACGTTGAGAATAGCAGCACAAAACAGCACAAATGTAGCACAATCTCCCCATATGTGTTTCACCCCCTTCCGTTTTATGGGCAGGCTACCATGTCATCAGCCCTGCCCATCGGTTTTTTTAAAAAGGGACCATTGAAGGGGTAAAAAGGGTAGCACAAACGTCGAGAATAGCAGCACAATACAGCACAAATGTAGCACAATCTCCCCATATGAGTTTCACCCCCTTCCGTTTTATGGGCAGGCTACCATGTCACCAGCCCTGCCCATCGGTTTTTTTAAAAAAGGACCATTGAAGGGGTAAAAAGGGTAGCACAAACGTCGAGAATAGCAGCACAATACAGCACAAACGTAGCACAATCCCCCCATATGTGTTTCACCCCCTTCCGTTTTATGGGCAGGCTACCATGTCACCAGCCCTGCCCAAAATTGTTTTTAAAAAAGGGGGCTTAAAGGAATAGCACAAACTTTGGGAATAGCAGCACAAAACAGCACAAACGTAGCACAATCCCCCCATATGTGTTTCACCCCCCTCCCTCAAATGGGCAGGGCCGGTGACATGGACCTCCCCCCAGTATGGGTCATTTATCTGAAGGTGCAAAAAAAGAAGGGTTGTGGTATGTTTTTTATTCAAAAAAGAGATATTCCATTTGTATTTTTGCTGAGGTTCTTGGAATGAGGAAACAGAACAGCCCCATGCCCCAATCTTATTATTTTTGTGTATGTTTGGTGCCTATGTCATTTGTTTTCCCCTTTTTCCGCATCAAAATGAAATATGGGAGACTATTCAGATGAATTTTTGATTTCATATTCATACTTCACTCAATGACACAGAAAATCACTCTGGTAAAGCGGAAGAGCACTATCAGTAAGTACAATGACAAAGAAAATCAGTTCAATAACATTGATAGTCATTCCTTTGACGTAGAAAGTCATTTCAATGACGTAGAAGGTCATTCCAATGACGTAGAAGGTCATTCCAATGACGTAGAAGGTCATTCCAATGACGTAGAAGGTCATTCCAATGACGTAGAAGGTCATTCCAATGACGTAGAAGGTCATTCCAATGACGTAGAAAGTCATTCCAATGACGTAGAAAGTCATTCCAATGACGTAGAAAGTCATTCCAATGACATGGAAACATGGAGAGTCACTCCAGTGACACATAAAATCCCTCCAGTGATGAGGAAAATTACTTCGATGACACAGAAACCCATTCCAATGACAAAAAAAAGTCAGTCAAATTAAATAAATCTTTTCAAATTACTTAATTGATGTAGAAAATCATTCCAAAGATGTGGACAAATTACTCTTAGACTCATGACCATGACCCAGAAATTCGCTCCAATTACATGGAAAGTCCCTCCAATGGCGCGGAAAATCACTCCAATGGCACAGACATCCACTCAAATGACATGGAAAATCAGTCCAATGACAAAGATTCACTCCAACTCCAATGAAGTGGACGATTATTACAATGACAATTGACAAATAGAGAATCAGATCAGAGGAATCAGTCTTATGACATTGGAAATCACTCTAATGCAGGGTTTAAAACCGCTTCAGTTTCAATTGATCGTGGTTGTGGTGGTTTTTGAAAATTGGAAATCAAATGGATTGTTGGTTATGGTTTTTAGTGGTTTTCTACAAAATATTTAAAACGGTTTCAAGTGGTTGTGAAAACCATTTTAAATTTTCAAAACATCTGGTTGTGGTGGTTTTTAATGGTTGTGGTTGGCTTTGAAATTTTCAGAAATTCGCCATAATTTTGGGAAGAATTGAACATTAGCATTTTGAAAGTATGGATACTTGCCTTACAAGTCACAAAGTGATTCAAAATTGAAAATTAAATAAGAAATAAGAAGTAGTAATTTTATCATTGAAAAAATTGAAAAATTTGATTCAATTTGTGGTTGTTGTGGTGGTTTTTGTGAGTTAAAAATCAAATGGTGGTTTGTTATGGTTTTTAGTGGTTTTCTTGTACAAAATTTTTGAAACGGTTTCAAGTGGCTGTGAAAACCATTTTAAATTTTCAAAACATCTGGTTGTGGTGGTTTTTAATGGTTGTTGTTTCAAGCGGTTTTAAATCCTGCTCTAATGACATACAAAGCCCATTTCTATCACATATAAGTCACTTCAATAACAAAGAACATCATTCCAATGATGTAGAAAAAAACTCCAATGACACAGAAATTCCCTTCAATGGTATAGAAAGTCATTCCAATATCATAGAAAATCAGTCCAATGACATGAAAAGTTACTTCAATCATCCGGATGTTAGACTTTTGCAAAACTGACAACAATATTGCCTATGACACTATTTTTTTTTTTTAAAACTATTCGCGAAAATAATTATTCTACCCTTATCAATGTACTAGACCAGAGGCGGAAAAATAAATTTTTTCAAGGTGTCGCAAAATTTTTTACCAGTCCCCCCTCCCCAACAAACACACCCTTTCCAAAAAAAGTATCGTAAAATTTGCAACAAAAAAAATGGTCAAAACACATTTAATCTATAGGCAAAAATCATCTCCAAAAAGGAGAAGGAATTTTGAAAAAAATTGTGATTAAACCCATGCTCCTGAATATTTTCAATAAAATCGAAATTTTTTCTTCAATATGTTTTTTTCCCCGGCGGAACCTTTTTTCGTCAGTTCAACATTTTTGCCAAAAATGGAATTTCAACCACCCAAGTCCAAATTTAGTCTATAAATTCATTTTTTTCAACCCTAAAGTAGGTATTTTTTGAGTTTCTTTTATTTTTTTCAAAATTGTTTCCATTATTAAAAATTTTCCAAGCATTATTTTGTTAGATTTAAATTTCCTTCTTTAATTTTTTTCATTATTAAAAAAAATTTTTTGATGTGCTATATTTTTGGCATTTTTCCTTTTGGGTGATACAAAGTTCGATGCTCCTGCGAAACAAAATATTATAAAATTTTTTGCACAGAAATTTCCAGATGAAAACCATCGATGAAAATTTTCCATACTCATCAAGTTGAAAGATTAATCGCGACCCCGAGCCAAAACGTTACAACGAATTTAAAAATTTATCGCAGCCGATGTCTCATTTAGAAAATTTCCAAATGATTTCTTTTCTGGGCGATTTCACAACGCAAAATATATCAACGAGATTAATTTTTTGTTGAAAAAAAATCGACGTAGACCTTGAAAAATTCATAAATTGGACTCAAATTACGACGTCAATTTTTCAAGCAGATTTACCAATACAGTTTCCCATCCTACAAAATATATCCATTTAATAACGATCGAAGGAGTTATAAAATATGAACTTGAAAAATGACAGTAGTTAATTTCAGCTTTAGATTCGGCAGTTGGTTTTAAGTTTAAAGATGGCGGATAAACGGTTGGAAAATTTGTCCAACTGGTGATTGCGGTGCGTTAACTATAAATTCCAACTCTAATGCGATTATTATCAACTTTTAAGGTTGCAAAGTAAAGATTGATTACTTACCTAGTTCATAAAGGCAGGGCAACGATGGTGGGCTACATGACATCTTTTAAATTCTACTTAGCAGTGTTACAGGGAAATTATTTTGGGTGAAATTTCCTACACGTTGTTTTTGTATGTTTACCGAAGGTACATAAGGTTTAAAAATTACTGGAAAAAAATTCCAAGCTGGTACACTGAGATTGGTATCCACCTACGTGGGCCTAAAAGGTGAAGTGTAATCAATAATGTTAAGGGACGAGTACCTATTTTTTGACAGTTTTATAATATATTCAATTGTTTCAAAAGGGAAATCTGTTTTTGACATTTTCCATTTTCTAGTTTATTATAATTATTATGAGATGTGCTTTTTTCGTCATTGATGGGTTTGGCCGTTTAGTTTAATGGGCGCGTGTACCAGATTGAAAATTTTATACGAGATGGGTACAATGATCAAAATTTAATGAACCTTGAACCGAGTAACGAGATTTGAGAATTTTTTTATCGAAGAAAATTTTATCATATGCAGGTAAATTATTTTTTACGAGAAGTTCTGCGTTTCCAGATGGTTTTCTGCATTTTGCCATAAAATTGTAAAAAATTAGCCATTTTCCAATTAAATTCCACTTGTGATGTAAATCTTGAAAAATTATTCGAACGATGCTCGTTAATAAAGCTGAATTTTGCCACCATTTACGCGAGCTGAATTTTAAAACCGAACTTGAAATGATCACGACTTTTATTATGTCGCCGTAATGAAATTTAATTATTTCGGATCATTAATTTATACGCAATTCGGCGATGTTCCATTTTGGACAGGAATTTTTTTTTCGGCAATTGGAATTAAAAAATCTGAAGTCCTGCATCTAATTATACTAATATTGTTGAAATATTCTCGCATAAATTTCGAGCTCTCAATTTTTGGGACATGAAGAGCTTTTAAGGAATTTCTGAAAATTACAGTTAATTAATTCGGATACACGTCTTTGATTACGCGTCGGCGAAGTAAATTTAATTTCGGCATCTATTTTAATCAACGTTAAGTCATTTTAATCTTAATAGGTTTTGCTGTCAGTTTTTATGTTCGCCTTTGTGTGAGGATATTTTTTTAGGCGTAAATTCAAAAGCTCGGTTTGGGAACAACGTGTAATGGAGCGGAAAATTTTCGATGGAGGAATTATGACGAGTGAGAATGATTTGTGGTCTCGTTTTAAATTCGGCGAATTAAATTTTTACGAATTTTTCGTCGAATATTTTTTAATAACCGATGTATGGATTGATTCTATATCAGGAGCGGCCACAGATGTGGGTGGTGAGTGTTTGTGCTCGTAATGAGGCCCTAAAGGTCGAAAAATTTTAATGAGATCAAGAATAACAGAATATGTGGAGAACGAGACTTCATGAGAAAATTATTTTTTTTAAATTTAGAGATTTTTTCAGAAAAAATTCTGGGGGGGGGATTTTTTTAAACAAAAATGTAAAACCTTTCCTTAGTTCTTCAAACCCAGCTAATGAGCCTAAAATATGGTGGACTTAGGATGGAGTTTGTATACAATAAAAATGAATAAAATGAGATTGCCCAGTGAACGCCCCCCCCCCCCTCTAAAAAAAATCTAAAATCTCTGGATGCCACTAATTTTTTTGTAAAATTTTAATTTGCCTGAACCATGCCTCTGGAAGTTTGAATTTATTCGAGTTGCTGAGGTTGACGAACTTTTTTAATTTTCGTAATAAAACTGTTGTCGATAAATTATTTAAAAAAATATGCACAGTTTTGTAATTTTAAACAAATCTACGAGTAAAATTTCCTTTGCCATTCGCTCAAGGGAAAATATTTTCTGTTTTAATTTTCATTCAAAAGACGAGACCGAATACCTCAATACCACTGTCGCATTCTATGACAACAATGTGGTAAAACAGCAATTCGAATAAGTTTTACAGGAATTTCAAAGCTTTACCATAATTTTATGTGGCTGTTGTCAGAAACCTCAGGTTGAATATAGCGACAGATTTACATTTGTAAGCTGTCCTTTAATGGTGGTTCGCCTGTGTGCTTAGAATTTCTATTTATGTGGAGTTGTTGTGATGTATTCGTGCTCTCGACCCGTCTAAACTCTTTTTGATGTCTCAATCACCCTCTAAGTGTGTTTTTCCTGTGAACTTTTCAATGGCTTTTTAGTTTTAAAGTTTTCATGTAGAGAGCAGCCCTGGATACAATATCATGAAAATTGACAATTCCAGTTGGTGCCTGTGGATGATTTTAAGCGCTTGGAATGTTCAATTTATTTGAAAATTTGGGTGGTACCTATTTAAATAAAAATCTAATTTAAATCTGGCGAATCAAGAAGGGAAATTCGGGGTAAAAAAAATTAAATTTTCTATCGTTTGAAAATTTTTAATAAATTATAGTCGGTACAACGAGAGTTGGAACTTTTCCCCTATCTACCCCCACCACGCGAAAAATCAACGGACCAACCAACGCGCTGGAAATCAGGGTACTCTCAAACCAAGGCATGATGTTTTGAATGAGTTTCTATCAGATACTCATTTCTTTAACTTCACATTAAAATAGCTCGAAATTTTGAGTGACGACATAGGGTTTTGAGGTAGGGAAAGTGATCTACGTTGAATTCTCTACAAGATGGCGTAGGTTTGAAAGTTTTCCCGATAACCGAACGAAAGTTATTAAAGCTCAAAGTTGCGAAAGTGAGATTTTGTTGCAAATAATACGCGTTTTTTCAACTTTACATTAAAATAGCTCGAAATTTTGAGTGACGACATAGGGTTTTGAGGTAGGGAAAGTGATCTACGTTGAATTCTCTACAAGATGGCGTAGGTTTGAAAGTTTTCCCGATAACCGAACGAAAGTTATTAAAGCTCAAAGTTGCGAAAGTGAGATTTTGTTGCGAATATTACGCGTTTTTTCAACTTTACATTAAAATAGCTCGAAATTTTGAGTGACGACATAGGGTTTTGAGGTAGGGAAAGTGATCTACGTTGAATTCTCTACAAGATGGCGTAGGTTTGAAAGTTTTCCCGATAACCGAACGAAAGTTATTAAAGCTCAAAGTTGCGAAAGTGAAATTTTGTTGCAAATAATACGTGTTTTTTCAACTTTACATTAAAATAGCTCGAAATTTTGAGTGACGACATAGGGTTTTGAGGTAGGGAAAGTGATCTACGTTGAATTCTCTACAAGATGGCGTAGGTTTGAAAGTTTTCCCGATAACCGAACAAAAGTTATTAAAGCTCAAAGTTGCGAAAGTGAGTTTTTATTGCCAATATTACGCATCTTTTCAAACATAATTTGTAAATAAATGGCATAATACTTGGCAATTTTTAAAAAAATACACCGATTTATAACAAAATTCAGTATTTAGTGAAACATTATTAAAAAAAAATGAAAAAAAATTTTGAAAAAAAGTTGAAAAAATTTTTGAAGTCGCAACGTACGTATACGTTTTATCTTGCTTGAATTCGCGTTCAGTTGTAGCGCGCCTCGACCGCCAAGTAGGGGAATAGTTCCATCTTTCGTTGTACCGACTATAAGAGAGGTAAATTTCAATTTTTCACAAATTTTGGATTTTCAGGAGAAAAGTATGTCTATCTACCTACTTAGTCCAATACTCTTCAGCTCCTGATAATTTTTGCCACAATTAAAAAAATGTTTGATTTTCCAGTGCATTAAAATGTTTTCCATCTTTGATTTTTAAAAAAAAAAAAATTATCTTCATGGTTTTCAAAATTTCCTCCAGATCAAGAAGTAATGAAAGAAAATCTTAAAAAGTAATAAAAATATGAAAATCGAACAAAAAATTGGAAAATTTTTTAGAAATTCAAGTTTAAAAGATGTTTTTGAAGAAAAATTTCAAATTAGATACTTACAGCTTTGTAAAAAAAATTTAAATGGTTAAAAAAAATTGTTCCGAGTTGAAAAAATTTGAATTTTGAATAATTTACCTCGAATTTGAAAATCTTGCTTCCCGCAAAAAATAAATAAGAGCTAGAAAATACTCCTGTGACCTGAATTTCAGCTGCCATTGTTGATTTCTCAATTTTTGCTGAATTTTTGAAAATTCAATTTATTATTCAAATGTAAACATACCTAATCTGTCGTAAGGATTTTTTTTTTAGTAAAATTTGTGAAAATTGGGCACCTATTTAGAGTTAGTTGTCCCCTCCTCTCAACAAAAAATTTCACCATTTGAAATTTTCCAACAAAAATGTTTGCTTCTTGCTTTACTCGAGCACATTTGCATGATTTCATCCCAAAGGCCATTCCAATGTTTCAAAAAATTCTTTGAATGCTGATTTTTTTTTTGCAAATTTTTTCAACTCTATGATATGAAGAAATCTGCGATGTTTTGTGAAAAAAATTTGATCTCAACAGTCGTTTTATGCCCAGAAAAATCATGGGATTATTGGTTTTTACATTTTCAGCTGAAGATGAAGAATAATTATAGGATCCAAATCCTTTTGAATTTAAAGCTTTAATTTTAAAAATAAATTTTTTCAAATGTATTGATTTTAATTGTTTGGAACGTCATGGGAGATTCAGAGTAACGCTTCGCTAGTTTGTTAATGAGGTAGCTAGGTGCATACACATGTATGTAGATAATTTTGTATGTAATGTACCATGTAGGTAAATATACCTAGCACTTACGATTATTGATAAAAATGCTTCGGTTGTCAGCTTGTCACCCCGCCGCCCATTTCCTACACCTCGCATTTCACCAACATCAATTGCAGTGCTTATTAAATCTAATGAAAAATATTGTAATTTTAAAAACTAGAACCAGAGAAAGATGTAATTAAAATGGTATGATGTAAATAATGAAGGTACCATGTGTACTTTTACTAGGGTCAGATATGGTATTCCATAAGTAACTAACCTTGTTGCCATTCTCCAGTGCGTATTCGATTTGAAATCCATTCTATTCACGAATCATCAAACAGAAATCTATTATTAACTCGATTATAAATCGTAGGTAATCATTAATGGTTAAATTCGTGTTACCGCGCAACAATGCATTCAGATGACAAAAATCATTTGTGCCTACAAGTAATAATTAATTGATACTTGGTAGTAGGTGAAGTGTTGGATATTGAATAGTGAAATTAAGGGAGAACATTATTTTAGAATAGGTCTTAAGTTTAGAAAGTCTGGTTTGGATCAGCATCCCTTCTTATTTGATATTTATCTTCGTCGATGTGGATGTTGGTGGTTAACCTTTTTCAAATGATGCCTGTTTCATTTCCGAATTCTTTTCAGGTACCATGTACATAGAATTATGTTGTATTGTTGCTGTTGCGTGTTTATAAAAATTTTTCTGTCAAGGGCACATTTCTTTTGTCAATGTCGTCAAATTGTCTCAGATAACTGTAAACTGTCCTCTGTCCCCTGGAGATCATATTCAACCAGCCTGGGTCCTTTGACTTGCATAACAAGGTGTTCTGTAAATTTTTGTAAATTGAGAGCATAAATAAATTACATGAGGAAAACAGCAGTGTCCTGTCCAGCCTGCTGTTGCAGTTTTGTATATTGATCTCTGATCATTGCACATTGGCACTGGACGGGTGGCTCAAGAAAATAAACCTCTGCATTTCTTGGAGCAATATCTGGACCTTGTGGAATAGGGCTCTTAACTGCTGACACATAATTCGTACACTCACATTAGTTTTCATTGGAAGCAGGGGAATTGGAACTTTGGAAGTTTTTTTTGAGGGGGGGGGGGTGTATAAAAAGAGTGGGTAAGTGTAGAGATTTTGAGTACCAGAAGAATTTTGGGAAAGGGGGCAAAAGGAGCATTTTTTGTGTGCCTTCAAATACATTGATAATTTGTGTAAATAAAAGTTTGTTCATGCCCATGCAGATGAAGCATGAGTGAAGGTGAAGCTTTGAGAAAATAAGGTTTTTAATGCCCCGAAAAGAATTTTTTCAAATTTTAATACTTTAAAAATTTTTATAAAATGGTTTTTTTGGGAGGGGTGCGAGAGGAGTGGTATACAAACGATACTTTATACCTTGAAATGGGGGAATTACAATAATCGGCTCATTCCATGTCAACACCCCCACTTTTTGACGTTAGGTCCACCGATTTTGCTCAAAATTTTTTTACGAGTTCCCCTCGATAACCTAATGAAGGAATCACCATTATTTTGATCCTAACTGCTCAGGAGGTGGGGGGAGGGTGGCCTTTGTAATTTTGATTTTTTGTGAAACGGCTCAACTTTGAAGGTGTATAGCTCGAAGTGGGTTTGGCGTAGAACAGATTTGTTTACGCAGTTTTGTAGAGAATTGAAAGGAGATTCGAATTTGATAATCATATTTCGAAAAGTTCAAAGTTGAACTTTTGTAATGAAAGTTCAACTTTCGCGATGAATACAACATACGCAGGCCCCCATTTAAAAATCTGAAAAAATTACTACGATTAGTAATTTTTATGCCCTTTTCAACCTACGAATTTTCAAAATGGGATCTCAAGACCCCTGGGGGGTACCGGGGTCCCCAATTTTGACCAAAATTCAAAAAAATGTAAAAACTCAAGAAACATGTCGATTTCTACTGATTCGAAGGCGCTGAGTTCGAATATGTATTCAGTTTTTTCATCCGACCCCTCTGGAACCCCTATCAGCCCTCCGATGGGGCGAAAAGTTTGAAAAAATGTAAGAGGACTGATAGGGGTTCCAGAAGGGTCGGACGAAAAAACTGAATACATATTCGAATTCAGCGCCTTCGAATCAGCAGAAATCGATACCCCTAACGATATTTTCACTTCGTACATGCTTTTCTCAAAATAGAGAGGGGCTGGGGGGCCTCAAAGGGTCGAATCGCAAAAATAACCACATATTCGAAATCAGCGACCCCAAAAACCTGACAAACGACTGGTCACACGTAATTTTCCATTTTTTTTTAAAATTTTGACCCTATTCGGAGGGTCAATAGGAGGGGCTCAAAGGGGCCGGATAAAAAAACCGAATACATATTCGAACTCAGCGCCTTCGAATCAGTAGAAATCGACATGTTGCTTGAGTTTTTACATTTTTTTGAATTTTGGTCAAAATTGGGGATCCCGGAACCCCCCATGGGTTTTGAGATCCCATTTTGAAAATTCGTAGGTTGAAAAGGGCATAAAAAGTACTACTCATAGTAATTTTTCAGATTTTTAAATTGGAGCCTGCGTGTGTTGTATTCATCACGAAAGTTGAACTTTCATTTCAAAAGTTCAACTTTGAACTTTTCGAAATGTGATTATCAAATTCGAATCTATTTTAAATTCTCTGCAAAACTGCGTAAACAAATCTGTTCTACGCCAAACCCACTTCGAGCGGTACGTCTTCAAAGTTGAGCCGTTTCACAAAAAATCCCGATGATATGAAAATTACAAAGGCCACCACCTCCCCTCATCTCCTGAGCAGTTAGGATCAAAATAATGGTGATTCCTTCATTAGGTCATCGAGGGGAACTCGTAAAAAAATTTGAGAAAAATTGGTGGACCTAACGTCAAAAATTGGGCGAGTTGACATAGAATGAGCCAATATCAATATCGTTCAATTTTTTGTAACTCCTCCGCCACTGAAGAAAGTAGTAAGATCTCAAGATCCTTCCTATCTGAACCTTTTCTTAAAATTGTCCCTTAATATAGCTATCTACAATAAATGTCAGACTTTGATATCTAGAAACTCAACAAATATGCAGCATAGTAATTAAGCAATCTTAATTTTTTTTTCAACATTTACGTACTTTATAATACATATTACAAATTACAAGATGAAATGTAAAAATTAAAATATTCGTATTCAACCTTCCATTTTCTCGCAAGTGTGTGAACTGTTCAACAGACAGAACGTCTCTTCTACCTTAGTACTTTTAATGAATCATAAAATCTGTGAACTGTGTGGGTACATTGTATGCTCATAGCTCATCTTAACGCGTGGAGGGGTTCGATGGCACGACTGTATGTGACCACAACTTCCAGAGTTCCAGAAAATGTAATGCATTGTCATTGAAAATTAACATACACGATACGCAGATATTTAACTAATTTCAAACGTGCGAATGTGCGGTACAGATTTTTTTATCAATTTAAATGTAAAAACATTATCTCACTCGAAAACAATTCGAAAAAAAATACGAAATAATTCGTCTGAATTTTGTACATATTTTTTAGACGCTGGTACATCTCAAGGACGAACTTCATCACACCATTCGGAGTCAGAATGACAGACGTACCTATAGATAGGATAACAATGGTAACATGCGTCGTATTGTATGAGTCACACTCATGTGCTGTATATTCGCATAAAATATATTACATCGAAAAATCTGATAGCCTGACTGTACATCAAAATGTACCAAATTTCGTGAAAATGGTGAATCATTCTCTCTGCTCCTATTTCGCTGATTTAGCAGATATCAATTGATATGAAGATCAAGTTGATATTTTTCTATCCAAGGGTGATTTTAGGGATGAGGTGATTTGAGGTACATATAATCCCATTCCCATTTCATCTGAGATCACTCCAAGACTAAAAAATTATTTTAAAGGAAATAGGGTACTCGTAATATACCTAATGAATTTTTCCAAATTGAAGGTCAGAGTAATCTTTTTCATGACTGAAAATGTACTTATTCGTTCGTAGTTCTATAAAAAAATGAATTTTTTTGCTTTTCCAACTTGATTTTTCGAAAAATTGAGTCTGGCCAAATAAAGGGTGAATTTGGCTCCCGCTCCGATTTTTACTCTAACCCCCTTAAGTGGTGCCCCTGGATGTAAAAACATTCTAAAAAAAATTTTGACCCCCCAAGCCCCTCCCTTTCGGAGATATGGCCATTTTATTGACTGATTTTCAAGAATTTTTAATTCCAACGGAAGTGAACGAAATTTTCTGTTCTTTGGCACAAAGTTACATCTCGTAGAGGTGTATTTATGAAAATTTTTTCAAAAATTTTGGTGCACTTCTTCATGCCTTTTCGGCTATTTGAAGTTTTCAATCTTAAAACTTGGAAAAATTACTAAAAAACACGTTTTTTTATGTAGAATTTCGCTGTACATTCGGTTTTGGCCGATTCTTTGAACTAAGAGCCGAAAAATGCGAAAAACCGTACAGAAACGTTGTTATTTTGGTAGATTTTTCAAATTTTTAGCGTTTTATACAGAAATATAGGGTCAAATGAAAAAACCAATACCATATTCGTGTTCAGCAGGTCAAAATACCCAGATAGACACCCTTTTTGCAAGCGTTTTGCTTGAATTTTCAAAATTGACTTTTTACTGATTTTTCATGATAAAAAAGCTGAAAAAGGGTGAAATTCGAGACCTCGAGAGAAACAAACACGAAAAGAGTGTTAATCGGTATTTTGACCCACTGAACATGAATATAGGATTGGTTTTTTCATTCAGTCATTTCTTCCCTGAAAATTCACCATATTCACCATTTATAAGTTCAAATCGGATCTGTTGAGCAATAAAATTAGGTACGTGTTTTTCAGTAATTTTTCCAAGTTGATCGCTCTTCGCTTATACGCTGTTTTTTAAGATTGAAAACTTCAAATAGCCGAAAAGGCATGAAGAAGTGCACCAAAATTTTTGAAAAAATTTTCATAAATACACCCCTACGAGATGTAACTTTGTGCCAAAGAACAAAAAAATTTCGTTCACTTCCGTTGGAATTAAAAATTCTTGAAAATCAGTCAATAAAATGGCCATATCTCCGAAAGGGAGGGGCTGGGGGGGTCAAAATTTTTTTTAGAATGTTTTTACATCCAGGGGCACCACTTAAGGGGTTAGAGTGAAAATCGGACTCAATACTCTGGAAAATTTTTCCAAACCTCCTCAAGTAATTTTTCATCATATAATAGGCTTCGTCCCCCCTCCTGAATTTTCTAACAAATTATGTATCAATTTTATATTTTCTTTTAAAAAAATTGAAAATTTTTCAACCCGGAAAAGGAGTATTTTCATTTTTTGAATTATTAAAATTTTCTGATTAACAAAATATAATTTTATCGCCTTCTCAGGTAAAATTCTAAAACCGCCCATGTTCTTGTTAATATCTAAAATCCCACCAAAAATTAAAAACGAATTTTCGTATCAATTTCAGTACAACCAAATCTCATTGGATACCTGCTCGAATCGTGCTCGTAGATCGTGGTCGAATGAGTGTAGTATACTTGAATATATAGCATGTAATTCTCAGACACGAATGAAAAAAAAAAAAACTTAGGTTAAACCTTGTATCACATCACATTGTATTCTCAAATAATAAAAACAAGTTTCATGGATACAGACGTGTAAAAGACGATTAATGCAAGATTTATATTATTATCTGGGAGCAATTTGGCCTCAAGGCAAGTCACGGTAAAGTTTAAACGCAGTGTCCTTTTAATTAGGCTAACAACCATCTGACAACAATCACTCTTCCATTAATTCGCGCTACCGAAGCACCGACCGTTGATTAAAATAGTAGTGCGCGAGATCGGTGCATCGTTTTATTAAAATGTACTCTTGGGTGATAATTTTTGTGCATATTTACGTCTTATGTTTTGTTCGCGGTGTTGAAGATTTTGGGGAGCATGATACGGCTTCGTCGGCGTACAGCATTCATCACGCGTATCCCCATTCTTCCATTTATTATGTGAGTAAAATTTGGTTTTAATGCACCAGTAGAAAAAAATGAATTTGTGAGAAAAATTTTGGCAGCTAGGAATATTTTTTTGGCATAGAAAGCTGGCACATGAAATTTTAATTTTCAGTAAAAAAAATAATAAAAATATGTAATGGTTGTGTATCAAGATTGAAAAATTAGCACGGAATGTAGGTACATAATCCGAGAAATGAGCTAAAGTAACAAATTTAATTATTGATCTGAAGATTTATCTAATACGAACTGATGCAGACTCAAAAAATATAAATTAGGCATTGACTTCACCGAAAAGCTCCTTTTAGGAGCGTAATAGTTCTACAAGGCTAAAAGTTCAGGATATTTTTGAAACGTTTGTGTAGAGGTTTTAGATGTTTTGAGTGGTAAATTAATGATTTGCTATTTTATGGAGTAATTTTTCCATTTTAAATACTTGAAAATCTCAACAAAAGAAAAAATTTAAGCCCCAAAAAAAATAAATCGAATGCACATTGTAAAAGAACCTTGTAGGTATCCAAAATTTTAGACGCTGAACCCGAATTTTGAGGAATTTTTGAAATTTCAAAATTACCTCATCACTTTGCAAAATATTTTAAAAAATCTAATCAACGAAAAAATCTGTTTGGTTTATTCCATATTTTCGACCTTCCGAATTAATTGGAGGCGGTTTCAATACGTTTTGAAGCCTTCAGAAAATCTTGTAGTTTTCCAGCAAAAGAGAAAATTCTATAAAAATAGTCCATATGGACCTCAGCACTTCTAATCGCGAATAACCGATATTGATGACCTATTTGATTGATTTTCAAAGAATTTTTTCAAAATTCAAATTCTTATTTTTTAGCAGATAATTTTTCAGGAAAAATTTGAAAAATCGTTTTTAGCGCAAGCATCGAGATAAAAAGTGAAATTCTATGGATACCCTATTTTCGACCTCCCGAATTGACTCGAGGTGGTATTAAGATACTTTGGAGCATTCAAGAAAATTTGGAATTTTCCAGCGATGAAACAAGTCCATAAAAATAGACAATATGAACTAGTGCACTTCTAATCACAGATTATCAATAATTGGTAACCTATTTTGATCGATTAAAGAAGAAATTTGCAAATTTATGTTTGAATTTATATTTTTGGTAATTTTGGAAGACAATTTTTCAGGAAATAATTTAATTTTCTGCCAAAAAAATTTAACCCATACTGGCAAATTTTGGAAAATTCTGCTTTAATCGACCATTTTTATGAGAATTTTCTCTAGCGCTGGAAAATTCCAAAACTTTCTGGAGGCTCTGAAACGTTTTGAAATCGCTTTCAATTGATCCAAAAATGGGGTATAGACCGAATTTCAATTTTTTTTGGCAATAAAATGAAATTTTTATACGTATTTTCCTGGGCGATGTGGTAATTTTGAAACTTCAAAAATTCATCAAATCGAGAAATGAACTTCAGCGTCTGAAATTTTGGACATCAGATATATTTTTAATTGGTTTTTGTTTGGACTCGAAATTTTACTTTGAGTTAGGACACCTCTCATGTTGGTAGATTTTGAGGTAATTTTTCAGTTGCTGATTATTTTGGGATGAAATGAAAGATTTTCACTGGGATTCCAAAATTTTCTGAAATTTTCAGCTTGGGAGACTCATTTATGCTCCTTAAAGAGTGTTTTGAGAAATTATTGTCCGATTCGTATATTTACAGGGTGTCTGACTAGGGGTACGAACGTGCCACCTACCCAAATACTAAAATTCGAAATTTTTGAAAAATGATTCGTTGCTTTACAAAAATTTATTAAATTTGACGTCTGTAAAATTCCAACGGAGTTTATTCCTTTTTTTAAGTGCACTATGTCTGCTGAGGAACTTCTCAGATAAAATCAATTTTGATGGTGTAGCATTTGAAATTGAATAGATATTTTTTTCAAATTTTTTTTTCCGATCATCGCCTTGAAAAATAAGCACACACATATTTTGATGAATTTTTGACTAAAGACAGACTATAATACAAATTCCATTCCATTTGCGAGAAAATTTCACTCAAAAGTTCAACAAAATTAATCGGTAACAAAATCGCATTTTAATATATTTTTTATTTTGAAATTTCTGAGTCCAAAAAAAAGAACTATTCAGTATCAGATGAAAAAAACCTACTCCAAAACTTGTACACATGATAAAAATCTAAATTTCAGACTCAAAGTTGACCTGCCAAAAATTATTTACGAAGCTTTCTGAAGCAAATCCAGCGCACTGAAGAAAGTAAATTTTTGCTGCAGATTCCAGATCAGCTCGAAAATGGTCATAGCTAATTTCGGTGGGGGGAGGGGGGAGTCGAAATATTAATAGACCATGTTTATAATGAAATTATCTAAATTCGTCTAATTGAGTTTGAAAATTCAAAATTCTTCAAGTAAAATGGCAGGCGAGTTGAAAAATTAAAATTTTAAGCAGCTTACCTAGGTATACGTTGGAAAAATCCTTGATGAATAATTCACACGTTAAATTGTATTTTATATTATAGGTAGGCACTAATTCACAAATTCCGCGAATTCTTGAATAAATGTGACAAAATGTAATATTTAAATTTCAAACTCGAATACAATTTTATTAGATACGTACGGAAGTTGGAATTTCAAAAAACTGCATTGAACGAGTCGAGATCTTGGACTGATTTTCTTGCGAGACTCTCAAAGTTTGTCCTTATGATCATTTCACACTCTTCGACAAATAAAAGGCATAAAAAAGCTTTTACTCGTATTTAAAAAGTCGTAAAAATTACGAGTATAGTTGTCAGTCGTTCGTGTGCAGCTCACGCTCCTATACCCACCTAGTAGGCCAGGTACATAAAATAGAAATAAAGGTCTTATAATGACACAACGTACCAACGGAAGTGGAAATTCTGCGAATTTGTGAACTTATTTACAATACATAGGTATTATTTTTATGCATCGGAAACAGTTTTGCTGATAAAAGGAGACCATTTAGGATGTTAATTTATGGGGTACCAGTCAAGATTGACATTTACGACTTTAACGCCATACGTGGTGTTTTTGTTAAAAGAACTAGACTCTAGACTCAGGAGTATATAGAACATGGATTTAGGGGTGACGAAAGTATAGGAGGGGAAGATAAAATACAACATCTCAAAATGGCAGTTGAAAATTTCGATCTAATAGATATTATTTTTCAGTGATTCAGTGAGTTAAATTTTGGTTAAATGGACGTAGACGGACTGTAAAGTTCATTCTTTTTTGGTTAAAAAAATGATAAATCTAATTATGAATAATTGTTTTCCCAGAATTTTGAATTTGAATTTTTTTTGAGAAAGATTTCTATTTTTTCTGTCTGAAAAATTCTTTGATGATGATTTGATTTGGGGTAATTTTTACAATGACTTGATATTGTTAAATTGTCAGAGAATTCTTTCCAAAATTTCGAATTCAAGAAAATTTCTTTGATTCGATTTTCAGATATTTTTATTGGTTAACTTAGCAAATGATTTTTTTTTGTAGGGAAATTCATGCTTTGAAATTCTTGTAGAAATGAAGGAGGGGCTGAGAATTTGAGAAAAATGGGGAGGGGGTTAAATTTCAAATTGAGTCATTTTTCACTGATATTTCAATCAAAAATCATCAATTTTTTCTGACAAACAGAGAATTTATTGAGAATTTGGTAGTTTTTGACTGAAAAATAAGTCAAAAATTGTCAAAGTTTTGAAATAAAAGCACGAGGGCGAAAATTTTTTGAAAAAATATACTTTGAAGAGCGAAAAAATTGACTTTTTTCTCATTTTTGAAGCAAAAAATTATTTTTTCCGGGTTTAAGGGGGGCTCGAGCCCCCTGAGCCCCCCCCCCTTGGGTGCGCCTATGAAACAACTTGTTACATTGTCAAATTATTCTAATGAATGATACAGAATTTTGTATCAAATTTCACAAGTTGATTTGAACGGAGATTTCACTTTAGAAAAAGGGAACATACCTAATTTTTTTTTTTGAAGTCCAATGGACTCTCAACGTCTGAGGAAAAAAAGTTTCAAATGATAAGAAAGTGCTTGCACTAATTCTTGGAACCTCGTTTTATGACAAAATTGGTTGTTACCCCCCCCCCCCCTCCTCCCCCATCATAGAATATTATTCAGGGTGTCTCATTAGGTAACTATTATTACTTATTAGATACCCAGATTAAAGTATTCCTATTAACGAAAAAAAAAATACTGATATTTTTGTATCTGAATAGAGCAATGATTGCGAGGACGCAACCAAAGAAGGCAAAACTCGAGAAAAAATTTTATTACAAAAATGTGAAAAAAGTGCATTTTTTTTCTCTTCAAACAGTATTTAAAAAAAAAACGCCTTCGCTTCGTTCCTGCAGAATATTTTAATTGCCTACCTAATTCATTTTAAAAAATAATAATTTTTCAGTGATCTTTCAGTCAAAAATCACTTTCAATTAATTCCCTATTTTTCAGAAAAAATCGATGATTTTTGAATGAAAGATCAGTGAGAAATTACCAATTTGAAATTTAACCCTTCCCCTATTTTTTCTCAAATTCTCAACCCCTGCCTTAATTTTCTGGGTGCGCTTATGGATTATTAGATTTTTTTGGTTCAAAAGTAAAAAAAGACAAGTCATGTTCTCCATTACTCATAAATTTTTGGGTAATGATTAACAAACACCCAAGGTTTTGAACTAATTTTTGAAAAAATTGAAAATTTGCGATCAAAATACGACTTTTGACCTTTTAAAAGTTTATTAACCTTACTTTTTTGGAATAACCTTCAGATTTTTTCAAATCGTCTTCATAAAAACCATCTTTAAATTTTCCAATATGTTCAGTGAACTAACCAGAATTTCAAATTTTCAGCTGATCTAAACAAAGAAATAATGACTGCAAAAAAAATGAATGATCCCAATTGCTATAAGAATATGAAAATCTGTTTTCAATAAGGCTCTTTGACCTGTTATTCAAAAAAAAAAATGAAATATAAAATTGGTGGTTGCTCCATAAAATTTTTTTACATTCATGAATTCGAAAACCAATTGGTTTTTTTTATTAAATCGCCCCATTATGAAAATTTTTGCTATGTGAGGGTGAAAAAATATGAAAATGTTTTCAATTCAGAATGGCATAATTTTTCACATTTTTTCACATTTACCTCCAATCGAAATTGGCTGTGATGGCTAAATATTTCTCACGAAGTCACTATTTCTATTGGTTAAAAAATTCGTATTCTTGATGTCCGATGCAGAAAGCGAATAAAATTTTAAAAATAGATAGTCACGCTGCATGGAGTTGTAAACTGTAGAAATTCGTAATTTTTTTTTCGTGTCCTTTCTATTTTACTGTTGAGTAACTGCGTTTTTATCATTTTTACACTCAACACCCTCGTATTTCATAATTCCATTATGCGTTTATTTCTCAAATTCAAGCTCAACCCGGACCTAGGAAATGGAACACTTCCTATATTACCTAATCACTTGAATCAAATCAAAATAGAAAATGTACGACCCGTCAAAAAAAGGTACCTACCTATTTTTCACTTTTTTTCACATTGTGAAAAACGCAAAATCATGAATGAAAATGTAAAAAAAAATGTAAAAATACAACTAGTAAGTATTGAAAAGTAATCGGACTGGCTGCAATATTGTGCTAGAAATTGGCACAGGCCTCTTATGTAAAAATGTGTCTTTGGAGGACATGGAAAATTTAATGGCATAGCTTAGAATAATCGGTAACTTGTTTTTTTTTTATCGATATATTTTAAAACAATAAATAAATGTAGGTACCATCTTGAGTAAATTGTTTAACAAAATGATATTTAACAACATCTGACATTTTTATTGAAGTGTCGAATTCGAACCGCCTGCTTCTAAAGGACCTTTTTTTTCCCAAAGGATGTGTATTTTTTTCAATGACTCTGTGTTTTGACCGTAATTCGGGTTCCTTGGCTGCGGCATCTTTAACGTTTCTCACTTTCTTTGTAAATGCCACAATGTGATCACATGTCTGTTTAAGTGTTTATCCGTACCATAAATTTCCCAGGGTAATAAAACCGCTCTCTTTCATTCTAGTTTGGCCTTGTATACCTAGACCTAAATAGTTTCTGTACCCTCGTTAGTTTTCGCGCCAAAAGTTAAGGTTTTACTGTTGGTGCCGAGTGTAGTGCTTGGATTAGGGCGCTACTTGGATGATTGAATTATGGCTCGTTTTTAAAATACATTGTTAAAAGTGGACTGGGTCAGGCATTGGCTCACTTTGAAAAAAGTAAAAATATAGTTTAAGAAATATTAATCGAGTGGCTGAATGTGATGAAAATATTTTTCACAGTTCAAAACTTTTTCGAGTTGATGTACAATAAAAAGGTACAGCATAATCTGTTATAAATACGTATTTGAAATCAAGGCTGAAAGATCGAAGACAGAATGGGAACGATTTTCAAGGGAACAGAAGAGTAAAAGAACGAGGCTCTAAAATTTAATTTTGCGTGAAGAACAGGAACGAAAATTACGAAATTTTTGATCGGTTTTTGTTCCTTGGTTCGGTGTAAAAATTCTGAATATTTTTAAACTCTATTTGACAAAAAAATCATTAGTAAAAAATTTCAAGATTTTTGGTCTCAAATTTGAAATATAATTAACTCAACGTTTTTCTCATTTTTCATCAAATTGGACCGATTAGGCGGTTTTTGAAAGATGGAAATTCGAACTATGCTTTGAAAAATCTCCAAAAAAAAAGATGGAATAGGACACATTTCAAAAAATGATGAATTTCAATCGATTAAAATTATCAAATGGAAATACCAAAATTAAATTCGTGTTTAGCAGATCAAATATTTCCCTTTTCCCATATTTCAGCGATTATATTTCCATTCCTGCGAAATCTCAAAATTATTTTTTTTTCACTGAAAATTTTCAAAGGAAGTACCAATGTTCAATTTATTCATGGTGGAAAAAAATGGCCAAATGAAAAATCTGGTCCAAAATTTGAGTTTAATGGGTCAAAATATTCCAAAAAAATTATTTTTGATTTTTTGTTGTCAGTTTTTTCTTAAGATCCAAATAGGGTTTTTTTCAGTTGAAAAAATAAACCAATCAACTCAAGAAGTGGATTTCCTCCTTTTTTTCTATGATAGGTATTTATACTCATACTGCTTTGACTGGTACCAAGAATGATTTTATCAAATGAAACACTTTTCAGATTCCAAGTACTGGACAACCTCGTCTGAAAAATGATTCGAATCTTGAAAAACGATTCATTCCCAATTTCGACGACTTGAATGAAAACTTTTCGAATAAGCCTAGGTATAATTTGTATTATGAATCAAAATAAATTCAGCGATTCGTAGTTCGAATCACGAATCCAAATCTTTCGCCAATTTTTATCAAATAATGAGCTTTGTTCAATTGCTTCTAAACGAAAATGGGGGGGGGGAGACTCATAGTAATATGTTATCGAGAACGAATAACATGAAAAAAAAAATGGAAAATTGATCGCTCGATTGGAATTTTTTCGATTTTTTCAATTCAAGTTATAGAATCTTGAAAAGAAATCAGCAAGAGGCCTAATAATGAGAGGAAATGCCATCACGAATCAGTTAAATTTGAAAGGGACATGGGGAGGCTCATGCCCCACTCCTTCCAAATGTTGAAATAGCCCACCTATGTCATTTTCGTGTGTATGTTTCACTCAAAAAAATTTCGTGAACACCTATAATTTTCAAGAGTTAAACTAATGTATCAGTATGTGACGAATTTCCTGTTTTTTTCAAGCGACTAAAGTGGTCTCTTGAATAATGAAAATAATTAAGTGTCTATTGACAGCTTTTTGAGAAAACTTTCTAAATGATCAAAAAATTGTATTGCATACTAGCACGAAAAAGCACGAAATAAGAAAAAAACGCAGATTTTTTTAATCGTTGTTCTAAAATACGAAAAAAACTACAAAATTAAATGTAGGTAGAATAATTTCGAAAAATATGAAATTTTTACACTAAAATGATAGAATTTTTTATTCGAAAAACCATTAAAAATAATAATTGTGAGCCTGGATAAATAGAAACCACCCTTAGGTGTAAAAAAAAATGATTTTTGAGTTGAGGTTCCCCTTTGATTATAATCCTTTTGAAAGGCTCAAAATCAGTATCAACTTGAAAATCAATTTTTTACACTCAGGGGTAGTTTCTGTATCCAGGATCACTATACAATTATTTTCCTTCTAAAAATCTGTAATTTTTCAAATCTTAGCCCTCGCTTCACTTGGGCATGTGAAATCTTCCTTTTTGTTTTTTTTTCAAAAATTTTCGCTTTTGGTTCGCTCCGGTTTGATTAATTTACGTGATTATTTTTCAAAATGAGAGGTAATTAAATATTTTGTAGTGAGAAAAATTTGTACTCTTCATTTATTAAAGGATTTGTAGAATTTCAAAAAATTTTCAAGTTTTTGGAAAGAGAGGTGGTCATAGTTTTTTTGAACGAATTTTAGTAAGCAAATTTCTTCTTTTTTAATAATTTTAGTTGACAAATTTTTCACTTTCATACCTCCAGATTTTAGTCCAAGTTTTGTCTCCAAAAACGGATTCAAAAAAATTACGTAATAATAATGGAAGATTTTTTTGTGTGGGGGGAGGTCGAGTCGAAAATAATCTTTTTTTGTTCCATTTCATTCATTTTTAATTGGGGCTCAAGCCCCCTCCCCCCCCAAAGGTATGTTCCATTTCCGCGTATAATTTTTAAATTACGAACCATTAAGAATTTGACTTGACTATTCCTCGAATCATTATTCTCCCTGGTTATACCTACTTTTTTAGGTAGGTACTTCAAAAATTGATTCGAATGTCAGAATAAGACCATAGCCTCCCCCCCCCCCCCAAGCCCGGGAAAAATAATTTTTTGCTTCAAAAATTAAGAAAAGGCCATTTTTTGCTCTTCAAAGTATATTTTTTCAAAAAATTTCGCCCTGGGTTCGCTCGGGCAGTATTTTAGTGCTTTTATTTCAAAACTTGACAATTTTTGATTGATTTTTCAGTCAAAAATCACCAACTTCTCAATAAATTCTCTGTTTGTAAGAAAAAATTGATGATTTTTGATTGAAATATCAGTGAAAAATGGCTCAATTTGGAATTTGACCCCCCACCCCATTTTTTCTCAAATTCTCAACCCACCCACATCCCCCCCCCCATTAATTTCTGGGTGCGCCTATGAATAAGACTGTACGAAACGAATCGCGTTCATTACTAAATTATCGCCAGACCCACTAAAAAAAAAGGCGATTTATCCATTATCGATCTCGAGTAAAAAAGAGCACCGTTTTTCCTTGAAAATGCCGAGGCCAATAAAAGTGTCCAAAGAAAACACAATTGTATCGATTTTCGAAATCTACTCGTGAATATCTTAATACCCTAGACTATTGTCTGGTCACGTTCTGACTGTTTTACCACTGTCGCGTCGGCAGACTTTGATTTTGTCACCTTTTGTTCAGAGAGAAAGAAAAGAAAGAAAGAAAACAATTGTTAGATTCTGGTCAAATGAAAGCAGGTAGTAAAATGTTAAGGGATGGCTGTGTTTAATTGTGTATAAAATAATGTGTCTCGCCTTAAGATCGCGACTGTCTGAGTGTCTGCCTGCTTGCAAATCACTTCGATAATTTCACTTTCATTCAAGTATTCTACTGTTTTAGGTTCAAAATGTAGTTTATAGGGGTAGCTTCTTTCATTAATTAATCCAATTTTTTTTTCGATTCATTTATCTAATTTATTGATTGAAAATGTGTAAGTACCTAAAAATCAGAAAAACTTGGAAAATAAATCGTCTCGAATTCGAATTTTTTTTTGTATGTCCATACAAGGAAGGTCGTGATTATTCAATTTTTTTGTTTGTATTTTTATAGGGGTATCCAACAATTGTGAATCCGGGTTTATTAGCCGTAGCGGAATTAAAAGGCTCTGGAGAGGTATCTGGTACCGTTGTTTTTTTCCAACCCAGACCGCCCGAAGGTCCAGTGTTTGTCACTGGCAACATCACCGGCCTATCTAAAGGTTTACATGGGTTCCATATTCATCGAGATGGAGATACGAGAAATGGCTGCGAATCCATGGGACCGCATTTCAATCCCTTTTTGGTAACGTGACATTTTTATTTTTATTTATTTTAATTGAGGTTAATCATTATAGGGTTATGTATTTACTGCGAGTAATTATCAATTAGAATTTGATTCTGGTTTGTGGCGCCATTGTGTCCAAGAATTCTGTATTTTTCATGGGAATGTATCGATTTTTGAAAATTATCAGTTGATCTCGGTTTCACAACTCGGCGTACGAGTGAAAAAAAAACGATTATAAATGGACGAAGGAGAGATGAAATCGCTCCCTTTTTCAAGCAAAATCTTAGAAAATCACCTGCTGCGTAATACGGGGAAGTAAATAGACCAGACAAGTGGCCATATGTTTCGATTCATCTATTCTTTGGCGCGGATGAATCGAAACGAATGGAGTTGAAAGTGACAAAATTAATGGATTTTACTGGAACACCTCTGTTCTCTGTTCAGTATTCGGTGATGAAACCCTAAAACGTTAGCTGTGGTATGTGATATGTTTAGGGTGGAGTGAAAAAGAAAAACATATTTTGGATTTTGACCAAATTTGGTGGAGTGGTTTACTTTGAGTGGAAGACCTCCCAAAAAAATCTGAGCTCTTCAGGTGCAATCCTTTTGAAAAAAACGCCGTTTTTTGTGTTTTTTTTAGAAAATTAAAATTTTGCGAGAAGCCGTCACAGCACTCAAAAGATGAGATTTGAGTTTCAACATCTTCCTAAACCATCGCCATCCTCCTCCGATCAAAATTAAGACTGCTACCAGGGGGTCCAAAAGTTGCAGATTGCAATATTCCAATAATGTGAAATTTTTACTAAGCTGGAATGATTTTTTTTTTCATTAAAACAGAATGAAGTAAGGACAACTGGGCTGAACAGGCCGGTGCAGAGAGGGGAAAATGGTGTTTTTCCGGGCCCGAAATTATTGGAGGCTTTTCAGAAAAGAAAATCCTTCAGTTCTATAAAAATTATCAAAAATGCGATATTTAAAAAAAAATTCCAAGTTATTAAAAACCAAGTTTAGAAACTATTTAGCAAATGTGTAGACCAAAAAACACAATTTTTCGAGAAAATTGTCATTTTATAAAGTTTTTTTCAATTTAGATGATGTTTAGTGTAACAGGAGAAAATAAAATAGCTATAACACATTGATTATTACACAAAAAAAATTGTTTTCTGGCTTATACAAATTACCATACTGACTGCTGAATAAAATCTGAAATTCAGTTGATCGTTTTGAATTTTCATGGAATTTAAAAAAATCCAAAATGACCTATTTTCTGAATTTTTGGCAATTTTTAAAGAATTGAAGGCTCTTGCGCGGTCAGAAGCAGTGGCGTCGGAAAGTGGGGTACAAGAGGTACATTGTACCCCCCCCAATCCGGACGGGGGTACAATGTATCATTTGTACCCCCCCCCCCCCCCCAATCGTATGAGATAAACTTTTCAAAGCACTAAAATGTGGGAAAAAATGATTTTTTGGTCAATAAAAACTCTTTTTTTTTCAAAGCTTCGCCCTCACTTCGCTCGGGCATGTAAAACATTACAGTTATGTGAATTATTTGAGACAACAGAGCCCAAAAATGCTACTTTTTCCCCCCTCCCCTGGAAATCCAATTTTGAGTCAGTAGAAAATCAAAGTAGAAAAATTACCTGATATTTGAACTGAAAAATATTTTTTAATGAAAAAATGAATGTCATCCTAAAAAGAAACAAAAAATTATTAATTTGCATTTTTCGCCCACTTACCACTTTTTTCGAGAAAAATGGTTCATTGAAATGAGATTATTTTCAAACACTACCTAATATAAGCAATGTTCATTGGTCATAATCACGATTTTTTTTGGGGGGGGGGGTCTCTCGAGACCCACCTCAGATCCGCCTTTGCTTTTCACAAATTTTTTCAGTTTGTAATATCTTTGAATAAGCTGAAACGAACATCGTTTGATTTCTATGATAGGTTCGGTTTAAAAAAAAAACTCGTTGCAAATTTTTCTCCACCCCTCCACCTTTTTCTTCATTTTTAAGTAAAATATCTTGAAAAATCATTAAAAAATTACTTGAATACCTTTGAAAAGTTCATTCAAATGAGAATCACTTCACAGTTCGTTTTGGAAGGTGGGGGAAGGGGGTGAACAGACTAATCCCCTAACGGGGGCAGTAGAGATACTTGACCAGAAACCCACTTTCTTCAAAAAAAAAAATGCATTTTCAGCGTGGAAAATTTTGTAAAAATCAACTTTTTTGGAGGAAATTTTTCGTATTGAGTTCGAAAAAACATGAAATTTATTACATTTTTAAAGTGAAAAAATACTTGAAAAATTCGATCCCAGTCAGAAATTTTCAACTTTTAGTCTCTCCAATGATGTAATTTATGGTTATTTTGGAGAAGCAGGTTCAATTTAAATTACTTACTTGTTATAGGTAATTTCAATTTTTTTTCAATATGTAGAAAATTAAAATTATAAATGAAATAAAAAATTTAGAATCGGTTTTGAATATAAACGAACGATTTTTTAGAACTGTGCAAACAAAAGAATTTCTAATGCATTTTCCATCGATTTCTCTGGTATCTATTGAGACTATGGCCCTTAACGTGATCCGAAACGATTAGATAGTTACAGATCATTGAATAAAATTTACGTTATTTTCAACGCCTCAGTAGTCACTTTTATATTTTTTCCGCCTTGCATCTCGTTCAAAGAGGTACCTAAGGCTTGTATTTGAACATAACAGCCTGGTTATAGATAGAAACCACCGTTAAGGGTCAAAAATTTATTTTCAAGTTGAGGTTTTCTGAAAAGCTAAAATCAGTGTCAACTCAAAAACCAATTTTTAACCCCTAAGAGTGGTTTCTGTATCGCACAGACTCATATTATTTGTGTACCCATCGTTCAATTTTTTAGAGTCGCTTTCGCTCCAATCAGACGCCTTTTTAGCTCCACAAAATAAAAACACGACTTCTCTCACGAAAATAAACGCGAAGGTCCCGGTAGAAAAATGCGAATGGAACTGATTTTCCTTTCATCGACGATCGTATAGTGTCTGTCCAATTATCCAGGTAGAGCGATTTGGCCGCTAGAAGTACCGTTATTCACGTGCATTCCTCGAAGCGGAGGTACACGTGATTTTGCCCATTCAGCGATATTGGATACTTGATGTCTGGCCAGGTAGTTAATTCTACTATTTTGCGGGGAAAATGTTTCCTCGTCGTGGAAAAAATGTCTAGAAATTGAATTTAATTCTTCAAAATATAAGTAGTTTTCCAATAAAAAAAAAAACCTATTATTTATGTTTAACGCAGTGAAAAATTTATCCAAGTTTTGAAAAAAATTTTCAAATATTCGATAATTTTTTCTAAATTACGAGTATGTGATTTTTTCCATAGATACCTACCGTAATATATTTACAAAAATTAAAAAAAAAAACTTGAGCAATCTCTAAAAGTGAATGCAGTTTTTCAAGTGAAAAATTGATCAAATTTTCTAAAATTCGATAGTTTTCGAGGTGGATGATTTTTCATAAACTGTACGTACTCGTATTTCCATAACTTGACTTTTTTCAAAAATTGAACAGTTTTCTAGAATTTTTAAACTTTTTCAAGCCTTTAGACTGCTTCGAAAACTGGGGGACATTTTTCGAGAATTGAGCATTTCCCAACACTTGAAATTCCACCGAAAAATTGGTTAATTTTTAAAAAATTTCATGATATTTAAAATGGATTGATAGATATTTCAAAAAAAAAAAATTACCAACAAATTACTCAAGTACTTTTTTGATTTCTTGAAGAATTGAAAAAAATTCTACAAATTGAACATTTTAGCATACCTAATTACCTACCTATTAATCTATGATTGGACTTTTTTTTGAAAGAAAGAATAATTGATGAATTTTTTATGAATTAAAAAAAAATTGAAACCAAAAAATACCCGCTCAAAAAATTTTCTTTAAAGAATGATCGAAAAATTGAAAATTGTTGGTACCTTTCTATTTACTTGAAAAAAAGATCTATTTTATAATTTTTTTGTGACTTTTTAGTCATTTATTAGCTTGTCTTGTTTTAGATCATTCAAGTTGATATTTTATTTTTTAATTGAATAGACTTCAATACATCAGGTTTGAAATTATCATTTTTTGTCGTTTTTTTGTGGGGAATCATCGAAGAAGAATTATTTTCTTCAGAAAAATGTAGGTAATTCTGAAAAAAATTCTATGCAATACGCATTTTTTAAAAAGTAGACAAATTATTGACCTCGAGGGCTCACATTTGCAAACTTCACCGCAGAGAAATCTTGAATTTAAAAATTTTTTCCATCTGAGTACCTCTCCAACTCGAGAACGATTTCAATTGAAATAACTACTATTCAACTTACCCTTTCCTTAGGCCTTTTATCTGGAATTGTCTAGAATGACTGCTTCAAAAAGTATCTTCCCTATTTCACCAGCTGATAGTTCAGAATATCTAAGGAAAATATTTTACTAGTTGTTAGTAAGGAAAATATACATATATTCGTTGACCGGTACAGAATCGTAAAGTAAGTCAAATAGCCGCGATTTAATTTCCTTTTTCCGTCCTTCGTGCAAAATTTCAATTCACATTGACATTACTTACCGTATGTTTATGATGTTCGAGTTCATGATGTAGAATAAGCGATTTTACGTGAAGTAACTGACCGAGACAGGGAAATTACCGCGTCTTAATTATAGCTTGGCGTAGAGTTGGGTCACAGCCTTGTAATGTTTTCAATGTTTTTGCCTGGTTTATGTTGCAAATTTAACAAGATATAGAGGAAATTCGACATAATTGTTATGGACGTGCGATATCTGCAATAAATTTTGCAAATGTACAGGTTCGACATTTTCCAGTCTGGATTATTCAATAGTTTGGGATAAATTAAATTAATTAGGTATTTAAAATAAATATAAACTTGATTAAAATTGAATTGAAATTTTTTTATGAATTATAAATTCATCTCCATTGTGAACAATTTTGATTTATAAAATATTCAAAAATCGACCAGATGAGAAAAAATCGAATTTTCGGTTCAAGAACTTTTTTACCTTGCATAGCTTTCAATTCTAAATTTTTTTTCCACAGAACACGAGCATCAGTCTTAGTTGAGCTGTAAAGAAATTAAATCGTATTCAGGCAAAAAAATATACCTACCATTTTTAGGGAAAGAAAGAAAAAAAAAACAATTTTTTGAGAAAAAACTAGACGAATCAAATAATTTCGTAGAGAAAGAACTAACCCTGCTATACCATACCCCGTGACAATTGTCAACAGACCGGTTTTTTCGTGCGTTGCGTTCGCAAGAACGAGTGATCGGGTGGTAACATCTTCTGGTACCTATGCGCGCTCGCTCAGCCGATCATTTCCGCTGTTGGGCAGATTGCCTACTTTTTCATTTGAAGGGGCAAACATTTTTTTTAAAAATCCGGACCGGTATGAATTTTAATTTTTTTAGTCCCTTAAATCAAAAGGGTAGGCAAATTGCTTTTCATGAACCAGTAGGACATAGATACACAAGTACCTAGCATGTGGTAGTTTCATCCCCTCCACTTTTGATTTCGTGTGAAAAAATCATCAATAAATACGAAAAATGAGTTTTTTTCCAAAAAATTTTTGCCCCTTCAAATAACGATATAGGCAATGTGTTCAACAAGGGAAATGAAAGGTTGAATATTCATGTACATCACTTAGAAGTTATAAGGTCGTACCAAGCTTGGGTCCAGCGTCAGAAAATTAGACATTTTTTTACCGTATGGTCTTCGAGGGCTAATAAAATTGAATCACTTTCAAAAAAAAAATTACCAGCAAGAATACCAAAAAAAAACAAAAAAAAACGAATAAATAAATAGTATAATTTAACAAAAACAGTAGGTACGAAAAATTGTTTCAAAATCATAATTTAAAAAATGGAAATTATTTCGTCAAGCCAAATCGTAGCCATTTTTATTGTTTCTCGAGTGAAGTTATTCAATGCATAATTTATGCAACTATGACTCATGCCTACTACTTCTCACTCTCCTTTATAGGAAACGGTCGTAAAACGCGCATAATTTCTATCTCACCCTTAATTTTCTGTGGTTATAAAACTAGCACGCGTCAATTTAATCCATGCCATTGAGTTTACGATCATAAATTCGGCGCTAGAACTCTGATGGTTGACGAAATGACGATTCACAGTAAAAGGCCTACTCTCCCTCTTTTGCAAAGGCAGAAAATATCTACTTGAAATAAATCCTCAAGCAGTACTTCTTAAAATTCAAACAGAATTCAAACAATATTTTTGGATCTTTCAATCTATGTTAGAAAATTGAAAAAAAGCTCAATTTTTCGACAAAATTTACGTACGTTGGTAATGTTATATTATTCTTTTATGCTATACTTCGTATTCATTTTGGGAAGTCATCCCTCTTTGCTCCCAAAATCGATTTTTTTTGGGCAGAAATAGGCGATATCTTGAGAACAGAGTGCTGAGAACCAATCCGAATTTGCAATCAGGAATGTTCAATTGATCGAGAAAAAAATTATATTCAATTTCCAGAATTTCAAGTGATAAAGTGCATTTCTCAAATTTTGAAATTTCAAAAATTCGCCAAAATTCGAGAAATGCACTTCAGCACTTGAAATTTTGGAAATGGAATTTTTTCACGATGTCCTTTCAATTTATGACTATTTTGACTCGAAGTTTTACTTTGAGCTGGAATACCTTGCTTGTTACTACGAAAAAGTAAAAAAATCACGGTTTTTTTGGT
Source organism: Pseudococcus jackbeardsleyi (assembly GCA_038380155.1). NCBI lineage: Eukaryota > Metazoa > Arthropoda > Insecta > Hemiptera > Pseudococcidae > Pseudococcus > Pseudococcus jackbeardsleyi. Next base: position 48,780,831 of record CM076239.1, read on the forward strand.
TTGGATTTTTTTGTGACCATGTTGCACTCAATTTCAGAGCCCAAGAAAATATATTTGATGCATGACCACTTGGCAGAACCAATGAAAAAAATTGCCAGCCATGATTCCCCCCGCCCCCTCCCTCAAAAAAAGAATTATTATTTTTTGAAAATTTCAATGTGAAAAAATTGAGAAACTGTGGACCGACAATTTTAAGAAAATTCTCATTCATACAACCCAACAAGATGAATAATCTGTAAAAATTTCAAAACATTTTACCCACCCCTTCCAGAGATATTGTGGGTTAAAATTTCGACATTGAAAGCACGATAATTCCGAAAGGGGGGAGGTAGGGAGTCAAAAAAAATTTTGGGGATGTTTCTAGACCACAAGTAACATTTTGGGTCAATTTTGACCAATTCTGGGTCAAAGGTCATTTTCGACTTTAGAAATTTTGGTATGAATTTGAGTGCACCTAGTTCAAAAATAAATAAAACTATGACGTGTTCTCATTTGAAACAGCTCTTTAGGAAGATGCCCAACTGCCCAATACTAAAATTCTACCCCACGATTGGTTTTTTGAGAATCATAGGCGGATTTAAGGGGGGGCGCGGGGGGGCTTAGCCCTCCCAAAAGTGAAATTAGCCCCCCCCCCCCAAAAATTTTTCGTGTTTGATTGTAAAATTGTTTGACAATCAAACTCGAATGTACCTACCATGAAAAAAATGTATTTTCTGGGCAATAAGTACACAATTTTTTCATAGTTTCGCCCTCGCTTCGCTCGGGCATGAACAAAATCACAATTCGCAAATTATTTTTAGGCAACATTGAGGAAGGAGGCGCCTTTCTCCGAAAATTCCTTCCGGTATTTCATGTCTTCTTCCTCAATTTGTATTTTCCCAAAAAAAAGCTTCCAACGCCACTGACTGCGAATATGTTTTCCCTCCCCCTACTCCTAAAATAACATCAAATAGGAATTTTGAAATCATTAATATAGGAAAAAATCACTTTTATGGCCATTAAAAATTCAATTTTTCAAAGCTTCACCCTCGCTTCGCTCGGGTATGAATAAAATCACAATTATTCAAATTATTTGAGGTGAAAGTGTCATAGAAGGCCCCCCTCCTACTTCATCATATAAGATTTTTCTGGTATTTCTAGTCTTTGTATCGATTTTGCAGTTTGCATCCTTCCGAAAATCTTCTATTGCTTTTGATCTGGGGCTAAGCCCCCCCAGATCCATTTTCATAAATCCGCCTATGTTGAGAATCTTTAAACAGGTGTTTTTGAAAGTGTTACTCATTGAGTCAATTTTGCATTTTTACAGCTACAACATGGCGGTCCTAGAGACCCACATCGACATGCCGGAGATCTCGGTAACGTAGAAGCCGGAGAAGACGGAGCAGTTAAACTTCAAATCGTCGACGAATTAATATCGTTAACTGGACCTTTGAATATTGCCGGTCGTGGCATCGTTGTGCATGAAAAAGAAGACGATTTTGGACGAGGAGGAAATCCCGAAAGCTTAAAAACAGGGAATGCAGGTGGCAGATTGGCTTGTGGAGTTATTGGTTACGCTGCACTTTGAAAATACCTATTACCATACTTATTTTTAGAAATTGTTTTTGTAGAGTAGATTTTTTTTGTATGTATCATTTGTATATTTTTTTGTATCTATAATTGGTTCATGAAAATAAAATTACCCTGATTCGTCAGTTACCTATGTTTAAAAATTATTTTGAAAAAGTCTGAGATATTAATGTTAGGTACCTACTTTGTTTGATTAAAAATTAAGCAATTGTATTGAAATTGGTCCTTTTAGATGTTGAAAAAATAATGTGTAATTTTTATTTTGTATAGATTATCAATTTCGAATCGAACTAAAAATTTATGAAAAAATAAAAAATAAATTATAATTAAAATGATATTTTTAAAAATATTTTAAAAAACAACAATCATCAATAGACAGAAAAGACATTACCAGCTTTTGAGAAACTGATATGTACTACCAAAATGAAACTTTTTTTCTTTTGTCTTTCATTATTACGATTACTTTATAATTCGATGAAAAAAATCCTAGCGTGAATATTTTTCTCAAAACTATTCTGATAAAATAAGAACAAGAAAGTAAAACCGTTTTTATCTTCTACTTCTCATAACTTACGAATTGAGAAAATGAGAAATCAGAGATATCACATTTTTAGGTGTGGAGAGAGGGTGGAGCGGGCGTGAACTTCAAAATCGCATAAAAAATTCTTAACTGAAAAAAAAAGATAAAAAGATGAAATTAAACCGGCCAATTTTTATTTTGAATACTTTACGTACTCTACTTACTTTGTGAGCAAGGTCAAATGTTATCTGACTAATTTATCGAAGTTGATTAATTCTTTGAAAATTATTATTAACTTGTTATCAATAAATATTAATGCTACATCGAAACATCGAAAATACCGTAATTTAGTATTTACAAATCCACCGCAATGTATTTGAAACTTCTAACGATCAATTCTTCTATATTTTATTATTATTATCATTATTTTGTTGTTAAATATTGTGTGAATATGTGATATGTTGTTAATTAATTAGCTATATCTAGTTACCTAGGTACGTCAGAACTGGTACCCACATGAAAAATCCTATTTAATGATAAAAATTTGTTTGTCAACCAAAATCAACTCATTTCCTTCATCGCAGTTAATCTACTTAATTTGAGATTAGCAGAAGCTAGAAGATGGTCACATAAATCAACGTTTGCGGATATGATTACCATTGAAAAATACATATCACAAGGAAAAGTTTCTATGGCTAATTTAAGGTGCAAGAAATTAATGTGGGCGAGTTTAATCGATGGAAATTCCTGTTTGAGTATCATAATGGAACACCATGGGCCGTGGAAAATTGAAAATTGCTAAAAACGTGCGATTCAAATCATAAATTATTAAATCCATAGGCGCACCCAGAAATTAATTAAGGGAGGGGCTAATAATTTGAGAAAAAAATAGGGGAGGGGGGTCAAATTTCAAATTATAGTCATTTTTCACTGACCGTTCAGTCAAAAATCATTAATTTTTCCCGACAAACGGTGAATTATCGAGGAATCGGTGATTTTTGACTGAAAAATTAATAAAAAATTATCAACTTTTAAAATTTAGTAAAATACTGTTTAAACAGCAACAAATGGATTTTTGCATTAAAATTAATTTTTTCGAGCTCAAGAGGGGAAAATGGTCTCGAACAGTGATGGAAAACTAGAATCGGATCTGGAATTGGAACTGGAACTGAAATTAATTTCAGTTTTATACCAGTTCCAGCATTTTTTTGCAAATTGCAATTTTTCTTTTTGTAAATGAAATTTTCACTCAATTAAAATCATCTTCTCCTGCATTACACTTTACACCAAAATTTTTTTCGAAAAATTCTGTCTACAAATTTTCAAAATGGAGTAAGTAAAAAAAAAGAAAAAATTCAAATTTTTGAAAATTTGAGTGAAAACGTAAAAAATGTAGATGCACAATATTCAATTTAAATTTTTTTTACTAAAAATTTAAAAACAAAAACGACCTTAAACGAATCTTAAAAATTAATGTAGAAAAGTGAATAAAGAAAAAATGTCTTGTAAATTTGAATATTCCATCGAATTAAAAACATCCTCGCACATATTCTTTAAATTTAAATTTTTTTATTGAATAATTATTCAGGACTCAGAAAATCAGAACTAGAAGTCATAAAATTTTTAAAAAATATTATTTCCCAGGTTTTTTTCAGAAATTTTTTTGTGTTGAGCTTGAATTTATGAAAAATGAAAAAATTGTACTTTAAAAAAAAAACTGAAAAAACAACAAAGTTTAATTTTTGCAGAAAATTTTGGATTTTTTTCATCTCTTAAAATTGAAAAAAATTGAATTTTTGAACTGGAACTAATAATTATCATTTCAGTTTTCCATCGCTGGTCTCGAGCCACCTGACCACCCCCCCCCCCCCATTGGATGCGCTTATTATCAAATCTATTGGAAAATTTGAATTAGATAAAAAATACAGGTATTTTAAGATGTTTGATTTTGGGAGATTTTGAACGCTGCAGCTGTAACACAACTAGCTACGTGTAGGCTTTACGAGCCCCCTCCCCCTCCATTCACCAAAAATATGAAATAATTCTTTATGCAGTTCGTTTAAAAATTCCTGGATGCTGACGTCATTTTTCACTGAATGAAAATATGGAAGTGATTCCTGCAATTTTGGTTTCTTTCAACAAAAATGCCAAAAATTTCAATTCGATTAGACGAGTATCCAAAAAAATTATAAAACGTAGACGGTAATACTGCAAGAAGATGGAGAAAAAAATATTCTAGAACAAAAATAGTGGATTTTTATTTCTGAACAAATTTTGTTTGAATTTTTTTGTGTTTATTGATTTTTTTTCTTGAAAATAGAAAAAAATAATAAAAATTGAAGATGTGTATTTTCAAAAAATATTTACCTATTTTTGTCTTTTGTGTTTTTTTTTTCTAAATTCTCTATTCTTTTGAGAGATGGTTATGGTATGTTTGATGAAATTGACCAACAAACCATTTTCCTTTGTTTCATTTTGAGACAGTTTTTTCCTGTTCGTAATAAATTTTTGAAAAAAGCAAATTTTTCTTTAAAAAAATATGATCAAAAACCTTTGATTATACAAGCTGTACTTTTATAATCGAAGCCAGAAAAGAAAAAAAAGATGCTTAGTTTTCAAGCTGTTTAAATCCATAAGTATGAAAACAAATAGAGAAATTTTTCAGAGTCATTCACGAAAATTGAAAAATTGTGTTTTTGCAACATCGCTCAGCAACCTGTTTACTTGTCACCATTGAAAATTGAAATTTTATACGACTTCTTTCCCGAAATTGAAATTAAACTTTACCTCGTAATTTTATCTTCTCTACGCCACTGCACGAACGGAGCCATAACTATGCTTACGACCATATTATTCAATCATAGTTAATTAGGCAGGTACACTCGTCATCTCTTTAAAAAAAGAAAATGAATCAATTCAATCAATGCAGCATTTCCCTTCGACTCATTCCGCGAAAAAAATCATCGGCTTTGAAACTCACTCATTCATTAAATATTGATTTTCTTACACGAATAAACAATCAGATAAAAACAATGATAAAGTAACAAAGCGATATTTTTGAAGAGCTTGAAGTACCTGAATCATATGAGCTTACGTTTTTTAATTTTATTACGTAAAGTGAATGCAGTACAGAAACTGTTATCAGTGGTAATGTTCAGTCTGTTTTAATGGTGGAAATAAAACCGTACAGTGAAGATGGATCTTTCGGCTGCGTTGGTTAAGCTGATATTTGTATTTAATTTTATTTTACTGGTGAGTGAATTTTGTATTATTTTTTACATTGTAAGGTTTTAGATTGATAATGTAAAATTTTGGAAATCAGAAAGTTTTCTTGAATAATCCAAATGGAAAATAATTTGTTTGAAATTTTTCAATTTCGCAGTGTTTCGGAATTTTTATAATTTATTTAAGCCTCACAAATAACGCAGTGAGTTACGATGGAGATCACGCGGAAGATTTGGAGAAACTCGTTGACAACATGTCGTTAATGTACAAAATTTTCATTGTTGCTGGTATCATCATCTCTGTTGTATCGTTTTTCGGCTGTTTCGGAGCTTTCTTCGATAGTCCTTCGTGTTTAAGTTGGGTAAGTGGGTAATTCGTTGATTTTTATGGATCATCTTGAACCTACCTAGTACCTACATCTGTTTATCTTTTCCTACCTGTTCGATTTTTTTTTTCAGTATATATTTCTAATTTTCCTGTTAATCGTATCCCAAGTGGCTTTGGGATTCTATGTCCATAAAACAAATGGTCTACCTAAAGATGAAGTAAAAGGTATTTTTGGTGAAGCCATGAAAAAATACCAATCTGATAATCGATACAAATCAGTCATAGATAAAGCTCAGTCGGTGGTAAGTAATTATTTTTAGACAACTGGACTTTTCCTAATTTTTTAGTTTACTAAAAATGAACCTTTTTTTTTCTAGTTGAAATGTTGCGGAGCTCAGGGTTTCAATGATTGGATTCAAATGGGATTTAAAACTCCTCCTCGGTCGTGTTGCGCAGATAATAAAGATCCGTGCGAAATTGATAAATGTTTTAAGAAAAATTGCGTTGATGCGATTGACGACTGGGTACAGCATATTAAAAAGAACTATATTTGGTACATTGGAGTGGTTATTGGATTTCAGGTTGGTAAATTTCGGATAAAATTATCATATTCGTACTGAAATAAAAGGTTCTTTATTTCTAAACCTACTTCGTAAAAATTGGCAACAATTTCACTCTGCAGAAGTGCAGATTGATCATTAAAAATTTTGTAGTCAAATTGAGATGAAAAATATTTTTAAAGCAGAATTTTGAATATTGAATTTTATATTTTTTTGAAAAATTGTCTTCGTTTGGTTCAAGCAGTAGTTACTTTATATACTTCAGGTGCCATCGATTTTTGAAATTTTGTGATTTGTAGATTTCTTTGCAACTGTTTTAATCGAGTTTGAAAATCAAGTGAAAAACGATGCTAAATTTTGGAAAAAAAATTATAGTTTGTGGATTTTGAGAATTTTTCGCGAGAAGAACTGAAAAAATAATTTAAAATTGAGAAAATTTTTTAGAATTGAAAAAATTGTTTAAAATTGAGGATTTTTTGAAAATCTTACCAGATTACTGCAATCAAAATTTGAAAAATCGAATCCTAAAAAAAAAATAATTTTTAAAAGATCAAATTCGAAAACATCCATTTTGGTCAAAATAATTTTTTTTCGACGGATTTCATTTTGCAAAGACTTGGTGAATGGATAATTAACTTACCAGACGGTAGACCAATTATATACTTTGTCGATTTTCTGGTTTTAAAAAAAAAAAAACTACCTACTTAATCGCTGAAATTATCTATATCGTTTTCAAGATAAGTAACCCCAGTTGAGCTTAAGAAAAAATATTCAAAACAAATACTTGCTTACGATTATCATTAGAGGATTAAGTTCCGTTTCAATGACTCAAGGTAACTTGATGAGATAAATATGAAGAAATGACTCATGTTTGCTTATTACGTTTTAGATGATAAGTTATATCTACTTACCTACCTACTTAAATTACATAATATTTTTCATCGCATTAAAACTTTTCCATTTGATTTTTTTTTTGCAGGTTATTCTTATTATATTCACGTGTTATGCCAGAGGTACCATTAAAGAAAGAGAAAGTTATGAAATTTAAGGAATTTTTTGTACTGTTTTTATAGTTGAATAAAAATAAGAGCTGATAACTGCGGTAACTTTCATGTATTGCATTTTCTATTTTACTTGATTTATGTGCATTTGATAATAAAGGAAACCAGATTTTTCCAAAGGAAAGAAATATTTCAAAAAATATATACCTAGAGATCTATCTATGTACCTGAATAAACAATTTAGGCAAATTTCAATATTTTTTTCATCAGTTTGGAGATTTTACTTTTTTTTTTTTCAATTCCACATTATCCTTTTAATTTTCAATTTTCAATGCAAATAAAAAAGTTTTGAGAAAGGGAAGGGTTGTAAAACTTCAACCTAAAACTATGAACGATGAAAAAAGGAATTCTCAGAATTTTTAAGCAAACGAAGTCGCTTATCTTGTGTTATATCAAGTATAACCTATCCAGACCTAACAACGTCAAACGAAAAGGAAAAGTGAGTGTAATATTGATAATTACCTATTTTATGACCGGCTGAAAATTGTTTACAAAACGATTTCCTGTTTTAGTTGTTAAATTAAGCACAGTTTTTATCAGTTTTCAGTATAACCCTTTTTTATAGGTATAAAAATTTTCAAGTAAATGTGAACCTGTTTTCCTGTCCCCTGCTCAGAAGACCTGCTGATAACAATTTAAAAAACAATTGTTGGGTTGAACAAAAGAAAGAATGAAAGAGATCAAGCCTGATGCTTGGGTAATTTTTTGATTTTTTTCATGCCCCTACATTAATTTAATTTGAGATTTGATGCGGGTAGGCGATTCAAGCCCCGTGGTTTATGCTAATCGTGATGGACAATGAGGACAGCAGGGTTGAATGGGTATCTATGTAAGCAGTTGCAAAGAGCGAAAGAGCAGATGTTTTGGGTTCTATTCTTTCTACATTCTCGGTATGCTATCTATTGAATTTTTTTTTTGTATAAGCAGCTGCGAAAAGCAGATATATTTGTTTACTGGCTTCTGCAATTTCTGCGTGCTACCCAAAGAAAATTTTTTCTTGTTTTTTTTTTTTTTCAATTACGGTTTTTCTTCGGTTCATTTTTCTATTCAAGTAGTACGATAATTTATTTTTAACCTTCATGAAAGAATTTTCTGTTCGAGGCCTTGAAGAATGGTCATTTTTGAAAAAAGTCTGTTTACATTGGATAGAATTTCCTGCTGGTAGTGGCTTTGGAAAGTGGGGGTACAAGGGGGACACTGCACCTTTCTTAAATTCTGATAGGAGGGAAGTGTCATTTGCACCCTCCCTCCAAAAAAAATTATTAATAAATAAAAATAAAATAATATATAAATTTTTATATAAATTAAATTAAAAAAAAAAAAAAATAAGTAAGTAAATAAAATATCTTTTCGTAAGTAAATATAATATCAAATTCATTATAAAACTTACACCAAAGAAAAATTTCCAAGACATAAAAACAATTTTAAAACGTATTTTTTGAGCATTAAATGTCCAATTTTTTCATAGCTTCCCTCGGGCATGAAAAAACATTGCAATTCATATTTGATTATTTGAGGAAATAGTTCTGAAAATAGCTCCTTAATACCCCTCCCCCTGGAAATTCATTTAGCATTCCTTTTGTACACACTTCACACCTATCCAAAAAAAAGCTTCCAACTTCACCGCTTGCTGGGAACTTTTGTCACCTCTAGAAAGTTGCAATTCCAATTTTACATCCTCCCTGGACCATTAACCTCATACCAATTTCGCCCTCTAAATTTTGTATTAAAATTCAAATCGAGCCAAAAGTTTGGTTGTTCAATGTTCATGTAAAATAATTTTCGATGAGATTTCTCAAAAAATTTACTTGACAGTGCTGCCAATTGCATTCGTATTTGGGACATATTCATAAAAATCAAGTTTTTCATTCGGGGACTTGAAAAGTGGATCAAAAAGTAATTTTATGAATTGAAATTATTTTTTGAAAATTTTTAGTGGCAGTGTTGCCAATTGGATTTTTTAAAAATTGCGTAAATTAAAATACAATTAACGTCCACTAATTATTTTCATCTTATGTTCATTGGCTCAGATCAACTGAAGAGAAATGAACGAATTCACACAAAAAATCAACTTTTTTGCATTAATAAAGGAAACAGAACTGAAAAAATAGCGATAGCGAGAATGTGAACCAGGAGAGAAATTCATAACGAACGACGAGAAAAAATTCATTCTAAATTGTCCATCATTTTGGGAAATCGCAAAAAAAACACCTGTAAATCAGTCAAAAATTGATAAATTTCAAGTTGGGATTTTCTCCTCAATTTTTTTAAAAATAAATTTCCATTGAAGGCAAATATGCGACATTTACATAGGTACAAGAGTAAAATACAGTTAAGAACGAGAGAAAATTAGGAAAACGAGGTCGAAGTTCCTTGCAGATGGCACTTCCATTCCTAAATTTTTAATACTCAAAATATGTATTACATTCAGATTACTGAAATAACTGATGGAAAAAATCGGAAACTTAATTTCGACTTCTATTTTTTTTTAAAATGTAGTAGGTAGATGAAGATCTATGGGATCGAGGAAAAATATTTGAATTAGCAGCTGTATAAACTGATGAAATAGCGTTGGAAATCGAGAATCGTTACAATTTTAGTAAAAATTGTGCAAACAGAGTCGAAAGTGTTCCAAAAGAAATAAATTTTCTCCTGATGATAAATTGCCTACAGCAACAAAAAATTGGCTCGAGTTGATCAATAATCAGTCACTTGACCTTTCGTGGTGGTAATTTTTCTTTATTTTGATAAAGATGAATAAGTAACTTTGAAAAAATGTTTGCATTTTTGATGAATTTTCATCTTTTGTTACATCATCTTCGGACAATTGTCATAAACAACAAAATTTTTTCCAAAAATAAAACACTAAAAAAACGCTTGTCAACGATGTAATTAAGAAATAGTGTTGGTAATATTAACACATCTAAAAATACAAAACAATATAAAATCTTAGACGATAGCACACAAAAACAATTTCGAGAACAAAAATCACAACGAAATTAAAAACTAATGAACCTTAATTCAACATGAAATTTTCTCGGTGGGTAGGTATTTGAAAAAAAATAAATTAAACTTCGATTCCACTTTCAAAGGATTATACAAAACAAAACATAAAATTTATCTCGAGTTGATTGAATAGATAAACGAAAAAATGAAAGGTATTTTCAATTCGAGGAAAAAATTCTCAATATTTTTTATCTAAAGTATGATAACATGATGAATTGATGAATCATGCAACACGAAGATAAAATTCTCAATATTTTTATCTAAAATGCGATAGCAAAATTAATAAATTTTTTGAGCCCATTCTATAGAAACAAATACGAAATTCAAATTACCAACAACATTTAATTTTAAAAATAATTTCCTAAAAAAATTAGGAAACAGGAATTCAGGACGTGGATTAATCCACTTAAATGATAGGTATAAAATTTGGATTCTTAAATTTTCATAAAAATTATCAATTCTGATGCCTGAAAAAAAGGTCAAGATATTAAAAATCACCCACTCACGTCCTGTATCAATAGGAAACGTAGATATCGCATTTTATCTATTTTTGTTTTTATCAATTCTCATTTATACACAGAAACGCCGACACTATGGCGGTTTCAAAACATCGCAGTTTATAAGATAAAAAATGCATACACAGAAAAATAAAGAATATAAATCAAACAACGTTAGAACTATCTTAATATTTATAACACATTATAACAGCCACAAGTAAAATTTTATTTCAAAAAACCATAAAATTTTGAGCTGCATGGAGTAAAAAACGTCAATTTTCCATATACATGCGAAAATAAATGCGAAAAGAAAGTTATTAAGAAACCGCAAAAATTTCATCAATGATTTTCAAACAAAAACCTTTCTAAAAAAAAACACTAAAAAATTTTAAAAAATGAACCAAAAAAATACTTTCAAAAAATCAATAAAAACAATGAAAATTAAAATTACGAGATCTTCTTTTATAATCGAGATATCTCGATGAAAATAGTATAGTCCGTTGTTTGAATTGACTTGAAGAAGAAGAAAAACAGAAAGAAACAGAAGAAACTTGATAACAACTTAATTTAAAACAAAATAAAAAGATTTTGAATCAATTTGATCAAAAATCATCGAAATTAGAGGTAACCATGAATTTGGCAATAACTGAGCAATATACATGACACCTAAATTCAACTTAACTCCTATTTCAGACCATCGAATTAATTAAAAAATATTATGTACATGAGCAAGTAAAATGAAGAGTAACGCAACACTTATATGAACTTAATCTTAATCTCTACTTGGCGAAATTTTACAAATAAGGTAAATTCGAATAAAAAATAGGAAAAGTTTCAAACCATTATCAGATAAATTAGAAAAAAAAAACACAAAACAGAAACATTAATATAATATATAAAGCGTATTTCGAAAATTATTACATTACACTAATTCTTAATTCGAAAGTTTTACTGTTCAGTCTCAAGGATAAGACATTATATTTTTATCATTTTTAAAATTGGTAACAAAATATGTCTTCCAACAGATTTATTAGCACGAAAACTTCGCGATAAAAATAAAAAAGTAATACTAAATAACAAAAAAATCTGTTTACATTCAAACACTCTCGCAAAATTCGAATTGGAAGGCATTTTAAGCACCTGTTCAATTTTACTATTTTTGCCATAGTAAAAAAGAACAAAAATTTACAAACGAACTCCTGCAGTCGTGGAACAGAGTAGAAATATCTTCATCTCGTCACATCATTTTTCTGTTTCATCTGTAAAATTTTAACATGCTTATTAAATATTGGCGAGGAATTTCCTAATCAGGAAATGTAAATTGATGAATTTTTTAAATTATTTAAAAACAATTAGTCAATATTTTGAAAGGAAAATCATTTCCATAAATAAAATTTAAAATCTGGTGCAAAAAAAATAGAAGGAAAAAAATTCGATCTTCAGCCAATTAAAAAAAAATTGATATGTGATTCTCACCTCCCACCGAAAAAACTGAAGAATTGAAAAAAATGCCATTTTTTCTCCATGTCTCATTTCATCTTAAATCGAGTAATTTTTGACCTTGGGCAACTTGGGTCAGCCAATTTTCTCAAAAAAAATTTACGGGTTCCCTTTGATGGCCTAAAAAGGAATGACTGCCATTTTGATCTAAATACTTTGAAGGGGGAGGGAGGAAAGTCTCATAATTTTTATTCAGTTGGAATTTTGTGAAATTGCTCAACTTTGAAAGCTGATATCTTGATGATTTAGTGGAAAATTGAAAGGAGATTGAAAATATTAATTTTCAAAATTGAACTTTATGATGAAAACTCAACTTTCTTCAAATATAAAGATGAAGGTTGTCATTTGAAAATCTGAAAAATTATAGTGAGGAGAACTTTTTACTTTTTTTTCAACTAATTAATTTTTAATGAGGGATCTCAAGATCCTCAAGGGGCACAGGAGTTCCTAATTTTCATCAAAATTCAAAAAAACGTAAAAAATTAAGTAACGCGTCGATTTCCACTAACTCCCAAGTTCTGAACTCGAATATGTGCTCAATTTTTTCATCTGGCCCCTCTGGACACCATACAAGCCCCTTTAATGAGATCAAAACTGAAAAAAAAAATTGGTGATATTAGGTTTGTTAGATTTTTGAGGGCACAAGTTTAGAAAAAAATCGGAAGACGGTCCAAGGTCAAAACAACCATTTTCAATTTTTTTTTAGACAAGTGAATGTTACCATTTTGGATTTGTAAATGAGAAATTTCAGCACTCAAAATGATTCAATCAGAAAAGTGAAGGGAGAGAAAGATTTTCGATTTGAAATCAAAATTAGTGCAGCTCGAGTTTAAGAATAAATAATAAAGAAAAAGTTGATCTAAAGCGAGAGGAACTTTTAAGCTGTAGATATTAAAAAAACGTTTACCATTGGCGCAGGAATTTCCATTCTTTAAGAATTTTCATTCAATTTCTGTATAGTCTTGACTGCTGATTTCCTGCACGAATTTTCATTTTTTTAAAATTAAAAAGATCCATTTTTATTTTTGTTTTTATAAAGTATAATATTAATTTTTTCAATATTTTTATTCAGTTGAAGTTCTGAAGTTTCTGAATTTTATTACAATTCAATTCATTGCAATTTTTCGAATCACAATTTAGAAAAAAATTGTGAGAGGAAATGGCGATTTTTTTGTTATTTTTGTTTCCTCTCTGCAGAATGAGGTTCGATTTTGAATTTTTTTTCTCAATTCGCTTTAAAATTATACATAGGAAATTGAAATAAGACAATTTCCTCTTGATCTAATTGATCTTATTTGTGGCATATACGATTTCTATTCACTGATGAAAATGACCTTGGGTAACAATCTGAATTTAATTTTTCCATGCGATAAAAATTATTAATTGTAATTCGTTTGATCTTAGATCTTCCTGGTCACCAATGAAATTGAAAATGATTCTGATGAGTAATTGAGTCACACATCAGGGGAAATGTACATCACAGAAAACAAGATTAATCGCCTCTCTAATGTTGATACTTTTACAGATGATATTTAGACCGATTGAAGTAATCAATTATTTTCAGCCCTCGGCTCAAAAGATGGCCAAAGAAGGGTGGAAGGTGAGAGAAGGAGGGGAAAGGGTCCATTAAAAACTCTTTTTTCGCTTCTAAAATCTAGTTTTTGAAATTAAGGGGGAATCTGATGTAATTGAATACAAACTTGAAATAAAAAATGGGTTTCAAAAAGAATGAGACTAGTTTCAAAATAATTGGAGAAATTGACTAAAAATTGAATTTCAAAACTTGAAAATATCCGATATGATCGCCAATTTAAAATGTTTCAAAATTTTCAGTGAAACTATCATGTACCTATTGAGATCAGTTTGGGGATTCTTGAAAGACCAAAAAATAAAATTACCTCTGAAATGAAATCCAAATATTCAAATTTGAATTTAGTAATAAATCAAAAAATCTTAAAATTGAGAATTGCATTTTTTCAATCTTTCAGTAGAGAGCAAAAAATGTTATTCAATTTCAAGGTCAAGATTTAAGAAGGAGTATAAACAAACTCCAATTTTTTGAGGGGGAGGGGGAGGGAAAATCTGGGTTCCTATTCCTATAAAGACGTACTAACCAAAACCAAAAAACCAAGTTTTTTTTTTCTTTGAAAAATGATTCCAATTCCAGGTTCCCTGGTTCAATTTTTTTTTGACTTGTTTAATTTTTTTTAGGGTGAACTAAATCATCAATTTTTGTCAAAATTCAGAATATTTTCTTACCCTACCCTAAATAAGTAAGTAGCTATAGATATTTTATTCAAAAATGTTCAGAAATTCTGATTCTCAGCACACCTCTCTCCATTTCTGAAACTCTTTCGAGACAAACATGGATTTTTCAGAAGCCAAAAAATTTGCACTTTGATTTTTGATACTCATCCCCTCCTTGAGCTCCGTTTTGTAAGTTACATTCTATATACCAAAATTGAATTTTGCAATTTTTTTCTCAATTTCCAGCAAATTCTTTCATCTGTTCTCCTGTAAATTCTTAGCAAGGGAAAAAGTTACAAAGTTTCTAAAAATATCAATCATTCAACTGAGAAATGAAAATATTAAGCCCGGGAAGAACACATCAAATATGAAAATTTTGGCAAAAAAGCAATTAAAAATAGAGATTTTGTCTTTTTTTCAATGCTTTGATTTTGATTGCCAGTCAGAGGAAAAATTTACAAATTTAGCTGACGTCCTGAAAAAAAATCGCAACCAAGCAGACAACCAAGGCACCTTGATAATTCCTTTTTTTTGGGGGCTTATTTTTGAAATTTTTATCATCTAGAAATTGGATTCCAGAGGTTGAAAATGATTCGTTTTCTTGAGTCAAGTTCCATTCCTTTCTCATAGGTTCCTTTTCAAATTTTTTGTAGAGATTTCTCGAGAAAAAATTTTCAATTTCTGATCCCTTCCCCCTCATTATTCCCTTTCCTGATCATATTTTGAGATCAGGGTCGAAATACCACAAATTCAGACGCTTTGAAAATCAAAATCGAATCGAATGATTTGAAAAAAATAAAAATAAACGATTAATTTCAGTAGCAATGTAATAATTGAATTAAAATTGCGCCAATCAAGACGTAAAAATTATAATTTGAGGTTATCAATACGTTTCACCGTTAGAAATAATCCGAATTTTTTTCAAAAGAGGGGAATATTTCAAACATGAGAATTTCTAAAAAAAAAAATTTCAAATATTTCCTTACTTATTATTCTGAAAGAAGTGTCATTACCCTACTCCAAACTTAAAAAACACAACTTGAACTAAAAACAGAAGCATCCCAGCTGATTTTCGTTCAATTGAAAATATCCAGTTCCGACCCCAGTTCCTTTCACCCCTCAAAATGTCACTGAACTTCATACCTGGTGCCACATTCGACGCAGCCCGAATGAAAACAAAACGTGTACCGAACACGTAGGTAGTTTGAATACGTACCTACGTAATTTTAATTTATCGTCATAATCCACGTTTATGAAAGAACCAACTAAATGTTTGACGCAGAACAGATGTTCCCATTACGTATGATAGGTCTCAATATGTATCAATTAAATAATGACATCAAACTGACGAAACACTTCACCATTGGCCTTACTCTCAAACCCCGAACCCAAATCATTTTATCCATACAAAATTAATACAACCGGAAAAACTTACGATTGGCATTTCCAAACTTATCTTCCTCCATATGAATATTCAAATCATTCGTTTGCATGAACTCTTCGAACTCGGAATCCTGCAAGCAAAAATTCGACATACGTTAAAAATCACACGAGCCGAGAAATTTTCAAATTCGTAGCTTACGCAATTTACAATCAATACCGATGAATCATACTTTAGCATCGTACGATACGTTCGATTGAACATACGCGATTCAAACGATCTATGAAAATATCGAGATAACGAACTAACCTTCAAAAACGGCTCGGAAATGGGTCCTAATGTCTCGAAATCGTAAATCTGGTCGATGCTGGGAGACGACGAACTTTGTACGATCGGTACAGAAATTGGCATCTCGCTGCTGGGAGTCAAACTGGGCGATGGTCCGGCCGACGGTGACAGAGAGCTGTTGACCACATGCACTGATAAAGGCTGATCACTATTCGAGGTGAATGAGGGTAACGACGGATCATGTTGCGAGAACGAAGGTTGCTGGGTCGGCGCGAAGATTTGACTAGATTCGTTACGTAAGCTGTCGCCTTGAGTTGATACGTATCGAGGTCGTTCTACAATCGTAGCAATACGATTTGACGGAAGGGCAGAGCTCGTGCTAAGATTCAAAATCGGATTGGTCATCGGTTGATAACCTTGGTCTGCTCTGGGCTGATGATGGGGGTGTTGAGATTCATACGTCGAATGTGTATTCGGAGCCATCGGTCGAGAGTAAGGATTATAACGCGGTTCGGAGGGCATTCGGTTGAAGGATGGGACCGGAGTGGAATGTGGGGAAGTTGAGGCGAAAGGATGAGCTGAAGATGGAGGAAATACGAACGGATTCTGATGAGGTGATACAGGTATCTGATGAGGACTGTATTGACTCGGTGGCGATATTCGAGCTGTCGTCGCATGAATCGGAGATCCAGATGGAGGTGACATTGATGGATGGATTCCAGTATGCAATTGATGTTCTATTGTATTATGACAAATGATGGTCGAATGATGGATCGATTCTCGCATAGTCATGGGCGGTCCATGATACCTTATGGTCTGGCTCATGTGAGATTCGGCCGATTGGTGCGGATATGGCGGAGGAGGGGAGTGGTATCGGGCGGGGCCTTGATTCGAGCCATAATAACGATCCATATTCGTCGGACGGATCATCTCCATGCGTGTATTTTCACGAACTGGAACATCATCATTGTTATAAGAGATTGATAAATTAGTATTTTCTGCTGGGCAGAGCATATCGATACGATCTGGGATCGAAGATTCGTCATTAAGCATGCTAGCTATCAACTCACCCATTATGTTCGATATTGGAGCGGAAAGCCGGATCCGGATGTCATTTCTACCTCCGATATTTGGATTATAACAAGCAGAACTTGATCCGGGATGTCTGCTAAGCTGCGAATTCTGCGCCAATGGGATATTTCGAGGATTTGCCGCCAGATTTGGAGCCATTACGGAATGCCCGGCACCCATCGGAGCATTCCGGGTCATATTAATCATGGCATCCATCGGAGTACTCTGGAGTATTGGGGCATTAATGGCACCCGCCGAAGCAGTTGGCGCCATCTGAGTGCTTCTGGCACCCATCGAAGCAGTTGGCGCCATCTGAGTGCTTCTGGCACCCATCGAAGCAGTTGGCGCCATCTGAGTGCTTCTGGCACCCATCGAAGCAGTTGGCGCCATCTGAGTGCTTCTGGCACCCATCGAAGCAGTTGGCGCCATCTGAGTGCTTCTGGCAGCCATCGAAGCAGTTGGCGCCATCTGAGTGCTTCTGGCACCCATCGAAGCAGTTGGCGCCATCTGAGTACTTCCGGCACCCATCGAAGCAGTTGGCGCCATCGGAGTACTTCTGGCACCAATTGGAGCATCTCTCGAAGGATTTTGAGCAGTATGTGTACACCTGGCATCAACTGGAGCATCTCTTGAAGGATTTTGGGCAGTAGGTGTACACCGGGTACCAATTGGAGCATCTCTCGAATGATTTGGCACCATTGAGGTAGTCGGATGAGCTGCGATATTCACGTTGGGATTTTGTTGAGGCGAGATGAGGTTAAAAGGAGTTGTCTCCGATCGAGCTATTTTGTTAGGTATCTCCATAAGCTGTGGTTGCGGTACGGCATGGAGGAGAGGCATCTGCGAAGCATCGTACTTGGGAGCGATTCGTTTTCGATTTTTGATCACAGGTAAATTGAATTTTTGTCGTAATTCGTTAATAATTTTATCGAATTGTTGCTTGTGTATTTTTTGGGGTAATCCATACTCAGAATACGGTTTAGAATAGAACACAAGGTTGAGAAAATCGACAAACACGGCGAATGAGTTATCTCTTTTCAAACGCATTAGAGATTCAAAATTTAGAAAAATTTTGCCGAATAGTTCTTCGAAATCCACGAAATCGATGCAAGCCTTGAGATTTTGGATAATTTCCCTAAAACGAGTATGAGAATTATCTTCGAAAGTTTTCTTCGACCTTTGCTTATCGAGTTCCAGAATCTGGGAGTTTCCTTCTTCCTGCACTCTCCTGGTCAGATATTTACATCGAGTTTCATAATTTTGACTATCTCCGTATTGTTCGCGCAGGCAGCTCGCGATATTATTAATAAGGGTGGATATGTGTTGCTGCTGCGTTACCATTTGATTGACCACCGAATTTACCGCCGTGCTCGTTGACGGATCTTGGACTGGAGCGGTTTCCACCGAGTCTCTGTTTTCGGTATTGGTGGCGAGCAAAAGATTATTGAACTCGGAATTGGAATTTCTCAGCATTGCTTCGGATATGACGCGTAATTTGGGTGGTGGTCGGATTGAGGTGGAAGGAATGACGAGTATGGGCTCGGCTTCTGGTTCTGGCATGGTTTCGGGTTCTGGAACAGTTAGGAGCTCTGGCATAGTTCTTGGTTGTGGCTCAGTTTCGGTTTCTGGCGCAGTTCTTGGTTCTGGCTCAGGGTCTGGTTCTGGCACAGTTTCTGGTTCTGGCACAGTTTCTGGTTCTGGCAAAGCTCCTGGTTCTGGTTCGGTTTCGTGCTCTGGTTCATTCTCAGACTCTGGTATGAGAACCGGATCCAAAGAAGGCATCGACAAAGGAGACTGATTGGTTGATTTCTTCGAAGGAATTATCGAATCAATAGTATTATCAATCACACTGCCGACAGTCAACGAGCTCGTAGTATTCAACGTTATTGGGCGAATTTCCGGCGTCTTTACAGGAACTTTGGTCACAGACAGACCAGACCGTTCTAAATTTGACAAAGCTGGTGGAATTTTCGAAATCGCAGTCAGACCAGATTGCTCCATATTTAACAAAGCTGGCGGAATTTTCGAACTCACAGTTAGACCAGATCGCTCCAAATTTAACAAAGCTGGTGGAATTTTCGAGGTGCTGGCGATAGGTTTGACCGGTGCAGATTTATTTGTGGACATGCTCGATGACAAGAGACGTACCAAACCGGGAAATAATCCCATCTGAACGGATGAAATTAAGTTATTATCCACATTTTCATTCAGTGCTTTTAAAGTTGGATCAGTGCCGCAAACTTGGACATTTGGAATCGAAGGTTTCGTAGCAGCCGGAGTCAGAGTGGAACAGGCGATGTTGGGTTTTCTAATTGGAGTAGAGTGATTTTCAATACCGACAGATTGATTCGGAGCTGCGGTAGGAATCGAATTCGAATTGTTTTTAGAAGATTCTTCCGATTTGGTGTGAGGCTTTTTCTCAGAAGCTTCCTCAATTTGTTTTGGCATTTCCAAGGGTGATTTTCGCTTCGAGCAAGCGGGCCCTGCTTTTCTGAATGTTACTGCTAGAGGTGGATAATAGCTGATTGTTCTGGTCGGCGTTTGACGAGCTTCAACATGTAATGTAACCGATTCATTTTCGCTTTTTTCGGAATTCGCAGCGGTTGAGGATTCTGGCGTGTCTGGAACAGTGTCAGGTACGAGTTTATTTGACGATTCGTTGGCATTCTCGATAATCTCGGTTGATGTATTTTGGCTCGATGGTTCCGAATTTTCGATTTCAGAAGAGGTGGATACCGGAGGATCGAGAGTTTCAGATGGTGAAGGCGATGCCGACGAAATGGATGTTTCAGCTGATATCGAAGTTTCGGAAATCAAATCTGCCGCCGACGTTGAAGGAGGACTTGTCGTATCCGAAGATTCGCCAACGTGAGAATCAGACGCAGCAGAACCATTTCCAATGATTATAACAGTTTTTCTCGGGTATACATTTTTATGAAGTATCCGAGGCACGAACGGCGGTTCATTTTCAAGATCAGGAACCGGATCAGCATCACTTGGACCAGCAATATCGTCAAAAACATCGGATATTTTTGGCAACTCGGAGTTATTTTGTACAGTTGTAGATGCAGTAGGAGGGGCAGAGTTATCTGAAGGTGACTCTATCACGACCTCATTGTCATTGTCGTCTTCACTATCGGTCACTAAAATTGTTCGAATCGGGCCCGTAGATGCGGGTCTGAATATTTCATCGTCGTCGTCGCTTTCGGAGTCCAATTCGTATTTACCGGGCCCGATTCGGCGTAATATAGATCGTCTTTCACTAGAATTCGTCCTAGAGCTGGAGTTTGAGATTGGCCTGAAATTAGAAAAAACGAAAGTATGAATTTTACGAAATAAAATTATCGAATGGAATTATTAGAGCTGACGCTACCTTCTGATATGGGCATTGATCTCTTCCTCCGATAACCTTGGGACCATAACGACGCACCCAGCGGAGATTTGGGCGAGTTGTCGAGCGAGTCGAACTCGAGGATCTTCGATATTCGGATCATGATTCGACATTATCAATATTCTGGAACAAAAATCACGATTTGTAATCGATTTCAGTTTGCGTGAAAATCAAAAAATTGACCAAAATTAAAAAATAATGTCTAATAATTTTTCTTTGCTCAAAAATTTTCTTCAGTTGTTTCGGCAATTTATTCCCATTTTTTCAGTTTTATTCTCAATTTCTCTATATATCTATCAGCTAGGGAGAAAATTTCCGAATTGAGAGGGGGGGGAATGCGAGGGGCTTCTATCACAAAATCGAAAACGAAAAGATAACTGACCTTGATGTTCTTGAAAATATTACAAACAATACGTCACACGATTCAACTGAAATTCTGATTAAAATTTAAAGGTGGGCGAGGGAGGCTGAGAAGATCAAATTGAAAAATTGGATCAAAAATTCAAAATTCGGATCAAGGATTGTGAAAAACATGAAAAATGGTACGTCACAAGGTATTTTGGACCTTTCAAACCTCTTTACAGTGAAGCTAAAAAGTGACAGGCCAGGGAGGGGGTCTCCTTGCTGAGATATCTGAATTCCGAACCGGTAATAGAAATAATTCTGGACCAAAACAATAGGTTTCAATTTCAAGGGTTAAATTTCATTTTTCAAACTTTGGGTAATTTTTGAAAAAAAAAAATCAAAATTACTTTAAGGCTGTTCAAAATTTGAAAATTTGATCTGATCAAAGAAATAAGCTGAAATTTTATTTCAAAACTCTCACTTTCGACTTGTCGAATTGACTGGTACGGATTTTCAGCAGATCCAGAATTTCTGTAAAATTTTAAAATTTTTCATTTCGAAAGAATGCGTCCATAGGTGGGTTTATATAATGGAAATTACTGCAGAATGGAAAAAAGTTGAAACTTATAGTTTCGCTAGGTGTAATTTATAATTGGTAATAGAAAATCTATTGCCAATCCGAAGTAATGGAAAAGTTGAATTTTTTTCAACTTTTCCATTACCCGTGATAGTTTTGACGAATGGTGTTTCGGCTGTTTGCGAGTTGTTAGTTTCGAATTTATAATTTGTCATTCAGATGTTCTTTTAAGATAACTATAATTACTATAATTACATGATACACAGTAAAATTGCTACTAATTATCAAAAATTGATTAAAAATATGTAAAGTGATAAGAAGATAGAAAATTGTCAATTTTGATTGGTAACAGTCACGGCTGATTAACTAATAAGAACGTTTTTCTGTTATTTTGTCATACCTATGACTAAATCTACACGAAAGAGTCTTCAGGCAAGAAATTAAAAATACCCTGCGAACGACTGAATCGTTTTTTTTAACTGTACGATTCAAGTGGAACACTTGCTTTTATCCAAGTTCGAAATTTTTTATTTTTTTTTTCAGAGTTGGAATTTTTTCTCGATTTTTTTTCAGAGTTTGAATTTTTTCTCCATCATTTATTGAAATTTTTTTCGAGTTCGCAATTTTTTTTCAGAGTTCGAATTTTTTCTCGATTTTTTTCCAAATTGGAATTTTTTCCCGAGTTCGAACTTTTTCTACATCATTTATTGAAATTTTTTCTCGATTTTTTTCAAAATTAAAATTTTTTTCAGAGTTCGAATTTTTTCTCGATTTTTTTCCATGTTGAAATTTTTTCCCGAGTTTGAACTGTTTCTTCATCATTTATTGAAATTATTTTTCGAGTTCGAAATTTTTTCAGAGTTCGAATTTTTTCTCGACTTTTTTTTCCAAATTGAAATTTTTTCCCGAGGCCGAGTTCGAATTTTTTCTCGATTTTTTTTCAAATTAAATTTTTTTCCAGAGTTTGAATTTTTTCTCCACCATTTATAGAAATTCTTTTCGGGTTCGAATTTTTTCTCGATTTTTTTTCCAAATTAGAATTTTTTCTACATCATTTATTGAAATTTTTTTCCGAGTTCGAATTTTTTTCAGAGTTTAAATTTTTTTCTCGACTAATTTTTCTCAAAATTATTTAAAATTCGAACTCCGAAAAAATTTCAATAAATGATGGAGAAACAATTCAAACTCTGGAAAAAAATTTTGGAAAAAAATGATCGAGAAAAAATTCGAACTCTGAAAAAAAAAATTCAATTTGGTAAAAAAAATAATCGAGAAAATTTCGAACTCTGAAAAGAAATAAAAAATTTCGAACTTAGAAAAAAGCAAGTGAACCACTTGAATCATACAGTTGGAAAAAAACGATTCAGTCGTTCGCAGGGTATTTTTGATTTCGTGCCTGAAGCCTCTTTCGTGTAGATTTAGTTATAGGTTTTTGTCATTTCCATTATAAACTCTCCTTGATGTTTTTCTATTAATTCAAGTTTCTATTCATTTTTAAAAACTTTTCATTAACTCAGTAATTTCATAAACCCACCTTATAAAGATTTATTTTTGATGAAAATTTTCATAAATCCGCCTGCTCAATTCCTAAAGTTTATTTGGATCCTTTCTATGTTTGTTTAATATATTTTTTTACTCAATTCCGAATAATATTTCTTTATAAGAGCCAAATCAGCTCGAACCCTCTTTCAATCTATTTGGGAGGTAAAAATAAAGAATAATACGAAATTTCGAAATTTTACCTCGATGGGTACGCCCAATTTCCAGGAAATTATACATTTTTCGAGAACAGAAATCTGGAAAAAAAATAAGATTTGAAAATCGGCAACGACAATGTTGAAAAATTGTAGGAAATGAATTGAAGGAGCTATCAATATGAGTAATCTGCATTCGTAGGCAAAAGAATTAATTTGCGATTTTTTTTACAATTTTTTTTCAATTTCAGAAAATTAAAAAAAAAATTGAGGGCTGCTGAATAAATTAAGTAAACCTTTTTTACAAGGAATACGATACCAATTTAAGGCTATGCTAATTATCTAGATTAGATTGAATTTTTATATTTGTGACCCTGCTGTAAAGAAGGGAACTAGTGTAAAAAAAAATTGATGGCTTTATTTTTATGTGTTTGGTCCAGATTTGGTGTCATGTGGACCTAAAACTTGAAAAATGAGACATGGATTTTTTTTACACTAGGTTCCTTCTTTACGGCAGGGTAAATTAAATACTGATTTTAATTTTTCAAAAATTTACCAAAATTCGGAAATTGAATTTCAGCTTTAATAATTTTGGGTAAGGATTACTTTTCAAATATTCCGATATATTTTGTTTTCATTTAAAATTGTCCTGCCGATGCTGGCACGAATACTTTTTAAGTAGTTAATATTGAAAAGAACGAAACTTGTTTGACACAAATTGGTCAAACTGGAATTGGAAGAATTGAAGGTCAACAGATGAATATGCAACGCGATTCGCCTCATTAATTTTAAAAAGAATATTCTCCCAGTCAAAAAAAATATTAATGATAATTTTCAGGTCGAGGCGTCCAGACGTTACTTTTAGGATCTGTTGAGTTAGGTTCCATTAGAAAAATTGAAAGTACACATTCTTTTTTAAAAAAAAAAAAATTGCACAATAAAAATCATTAGACCTTTTTAGAGAAAAAAAAGGGAGAAGGTGGTGGTTCCTCCATTGAACCAAAAAAAAAAAAAATGAATTTCAAGAATCTTGAATCATATTATCGGTATATACGAGCAAAAAGTTACCTATAATAATTTCAAAATCATTTTGTTATGTACGATAACTTACGTCTATACGAACTAATGTGATTTCATTTCCTTACCTCTGCCTATTACTACACAATTTAACGAATATTTGCAATCACGTTGAGAAAAAACAATTTTAAAAAAACACGTCTCCGAAGAATCAGATGAGAAAATGACTTCGATTTACATTATCGAACTTTCGTTATCAACAACGTATTTCTTAAACGCTATAAAAATACCAATTCGTCTAACCAGCTGAAGTAATTAAAACGTTTCACTTTCGCGCCAAAAATTAGCACTTGATTAACATAATATTATCAGAAACAATGGAAATTCAGGTTCATGTTTTAATATGTACTTTGGTTCACCATCAACGACTAACAAACCGCTGAATTTTGTTTGATATCGATACGTAGTATATTACCTACATAATGTTCCCATTAATTAGCCCAGAGAAACCAGCTGATAAAGTAATGATAATTTCGTGAGATTTCATCGCTTCAAAAATCATTCATAATTCATATTAGGATGGTTATAAGAAAAGGGAAGAGGTCAGAATTGAATAATATTCTTTGTAGACTTTTACTTTCGTTGCTGAGGAATAGCTTCCTAAAATAAGAGTTTGGAGAAATTGATAAAAGGAGGTTCTTGAATTCCCCCCCTAGAATTTTTTCGATATTTTTCTCAATAAATTTGGTCGATTCG
Organism: Pseudococcus jackbeardsleyi; assembly: GCA_038380155.1. NCBI lineage: Eukaryota > Metazoa > Arthropoda > Insecta > Hemiptera > Pseudococcidae > Pseudococcus > Pseudococcus jackbeardsleyi. The sequence continues at coordinate 48,805,863 of CM076239.1, forward strand.
TAAAAAAATAAGAAATATAGGATGTAAAATTGGTCAATACAAATTATAATTTCTAAAGGAAAATTGTAGACTTTTTTTGAAGCAAAATTTAAGAATTAATATCACTGGAGTTGGTCAAGATACGAAACCGGTTTTCATTTTCATCTCGAACCTACCATTGAAATTTTGTCTCCCGAATAAAAATAGGACGTTCACGAGCCAAGTTTACTGGGAAAGTGTCACAGTTCATTTTTTTCAACCATTTACATGAAATTTTAGACCTAATGACTCCATTTCCGTTATTTTTTGTGTAATTGCCATTACTTTAGAGTTAAATACTTTCAAGGACTATCACTTAATTTTTTTAAAAAAAAATCAAAGTAGGTATTAGGTAGCTAGGTACTGGCTCATACACAATTTCATGAACATTTCAAGTTTTTAAATCAATCATTTCCCTCTGTGGGGAGAAAAATGAAAAACATCGCGCGAACAGATCCATGCTTCTTTGATACTTCGATAGAATCAAAATTTCTACTTTGATAAATTTCAGAGCAGAATTTCTCTCCTAAAAATATTTTTCCACCTATCTATGTATGGTCCTGAAAGATAATAACGAGAGGGAAAATTTTTCGATCTGAAATTTTCGTTAAGAGATGAAAAAATTGAATAAAAATTGCAAGGTTAATGTCAATAATATATTTTCAATTTTACGGTGGCGATGGAAGAGGAAGGGGAGATTTTACACTCGATTTCTTTACATGAACTGGTTCTCACAATTTTCATTAATTTTTTGTTACATAGGTGTGGTCTCGTAAAAACATTATTTTGCTTTTAAAAAATGCGGAACTAGTTTGAAAAAAGAGCGGAAACGACGAAATTGATACCGACATGACAGCTCCATGCTTACACGAACACAATGTCAGATCTTCATTTTGGTGATATGTTTTCGTTTAAAAAAATTATACACGAAATTCAACCAAAACTAATAACATAACATACCAGAAACTATGAACACCTAGCAAACTTTTTTTAAGCCATACCCCATAGCAAAAGATTCACTTTTGGCTAAATTTACAGGAAAACACATCGATAATTTTTTTTGGGGAAAAATAAAAATTGTCGACTGGAAACTTCAGCATGGCTGGAAATGTTCAAATTTAACCAAAAAAATCGAACCAAAGGCGAATTTCCTCGTTAAATTAATGAAATTCAGGGTGACCGCACTATTTTGGAAACTTTTTCTTGACCTTTCCAAATTTTTTTAGACCAATTATTTGAAATTTTTCGGAGTTTTTTCACATGATGTTATTGAAGCATGGAGAGGCAAAATTGTGCAGAAGAATAATTTTAAATGCATCCTATCTGACGATTTTTTTTTTCAAAATGAGTTTTTTGAATGATTCTTTTCTGACCAAAAAAAATCAAACTAAATTCTGAAAATATTTGAAATCGCCTTCCCATGCTTTAGCTCAAAATGTGGAAAAATTGAATCGATTATGACAGAAAAAAATTCAAACAAAAAAATTATTGTAAGTAAAGCGAAACTATGAAATTTTGAAAAATTAAAATAAATTAGGTCAGAAGGTCTATCAAATTAAGTATATACGAATGGAAGTTCACATTTTTTCAGACTAAATAATTGAAAGCTTTTTCACAATTCATTGTTCTCCCCCCTTCTCCCTCTTCCTCCTCCCTCCACCAAATAAATGAGGGAATGAATAAAACAACACGTACTTCAAATTTATAAATTTAAGTTCGATTTTCCCCAGAAAAAAAAATCAGTGAAAGGATAAAATGTTGATAATTTTTTTTGAGAATTGAGCCCGAGCGAATCGAGGACAAAAATTGTTTCGAAAAAAGACCTTCGCATGATGAATTGCCAATAAATTCGAATTCTCTTCCACGTTCTCTTTTTTCCAACATCGTAATCAAGGTACCCTGGGATTCCACAACATTACAACTTGATCGAAGGTAGGTAGCTAGGTACGCGTACGTTTAAAAAAAAATTAATTTAGAATAAATTCTATAAAAAGAAAGAGCATAAATTAGCCTTGAGTGCGACGAGATGATCATTTTTCAAGAAAAATTCATAATTTAATGGAGACATGCATTATATAAAATATGAATTTTTTCATAGGTACGTCTTGGTCAATTAAAAATTATGAATGAAAAATCAGTCGAGAGACGCAACGATTCGGTTCGAGCGGGGGGGGGGATTGAAAAAAAATTAAATAAGCAAAAAAACTCTTTTTAGATGACTTGCCCTATACTTTCAGATTTTGAAACAATTTCAGGGAAAATTCCAAAATTTTCTGACATTTTCGTATTTAAAAAATTTCCGTGACTTAAGATTTTCTAGAAATTTGGCACACGGAAAATTTAACCGCTGAAATGGGATCTACCCTGAAATCCAATTTGCCAAAAAATACATTTTCACAGACAAAAGATAAATAATTTTATATGTACCACGAGCTACCTTTAGTATTTTGTAATGATCTACAACCTCGCAAAAAAAATTTTTCAGCATGTCAGAACTCGGGCAGGTCTCTCGTGAGATCTCAAAAACATGACCGATGAAAAATAAATAACGAAGAATTTTTTTTCATGGCCTAGTTGAGCACAGTAATTCGTGATTTTTAACCCAAATTGCATCATTACAAAATATTACGTCATATTTTCGCCAGTCTACAATCTTTCTATATTTTTTTGGAAAATGCCAAACTTCTGTCGATTCCTCATACTCGTTCAATCCTTCATACCCTGGCCAATTAATGAAGAAAAAGAAAATTTAACTAGAAATATAAATTTAGGATTCCCATAAATATCGCTCAAAAAATAAGACCTTGAAGCCTAAACCCAGCAGGAGAGAAAATTAATTATGGCTGAAACGAAACAATTTGCTGTCCAGAATTTATTGTTTTTCGTATGAAGAATAACTAATTAACTGCTCATACCATAACGTTTTGATTCATTTTTGTACATTTATTTTATTCGGTCAAATAAGCATATTTTATTTTATTCAAGAAATATCCACGAAAATGGAAAAAATTCACATTTCTAGACACGAATTACAATTTTGCAGGCATTATTTTCCTTCGAACGAATTAGGTACCAACGTTTGATTAATATGCACTACTTCACTACTTTATCTACATTTCAAAGTCTCATTAACATACTTCACAAAGTAAGTTGAATTTAAAACCGGCGGTCGACGAATCGGTTTTCTAGCCAACTAGAAAAAATACACAACGTAATTAACACCGAGATGTAAATAAAAATCGACGAGTAATCGAAGCCTATTCGGAAGTAACCGTATAATCCAAAAATATGATTACAATAATGATTAATGTTTTTGACTTACAAATATTATGTCGGAACAACTACTATCTACATAAACAGGCTTCAATTAACCAAAAATTTAACGCGAGGCATTCATTACGAACAAAATGTTGATTATAATTCGAGGAGGGTGGTAAAATTAAGATAAGCGATTCTTATCTATCCCCGATCAGCTCTATATCAAGTTAAATGCGTACTACGTACCTAGGTTAGGTTTGAAATTAGATAAATAATAAACTTCAGAATTACCTTCGCTTCAATCATCAATTCATTTCTCAAGATATTATATTATAAAATAAATGCATCACTATCACCAACTCGTAATGACCAGATCGAAAAATGAAAAATCTTACACGCGGTATCAACTATAGCGAATGCAACCGTAAACGGCGTAAACCGATAACCGAACTTCATTACATTAATGTACAGCGTGCGTGCGCGTGCGTGTAAGACGTTCGCACACACGTCCTCGCGGTACGAAAAAAAAACTACAACTGCCAACTGCAGAAACGAGAAGCGAAAAGAATCAGAATGTGATGTTGCACGCGACCGCGCGCTCCTCTCGTGCTACAGGTAGTGGTACCGTCGTTCAAATTTCAGCTTCGGTGATCGACGCCTCGACGGTAGATTATTGAGAAAAGGCGATGGTCAAAAGATTTCAATTCAACATTCTACCTGAATTTTAATGGTGAGCAAGGGCCAAGGGGAAACGCGTTTTGTGTGATGTAGTGCGATGGAAGGTACGCAGGTGCGTGGCTAGACGTGACGTAAATTGTAATCCGCTATTCAGTGTTGCCTTGGTGCCAACGTCAGAACTCAGAAGGCAGGATTGGGCCTGCTTGCGGGTTGCATTCTTGATTTCTTGCTGAATTTTTTCATGTACGCCAAAAAATCATGACGTTAATGCTGCAGATTTATTTTTCAATTTTTGCAAATACGTCCTTGATTTGCCACTATTTGGGTTTATCGCTATTTTTTAATTTTTTTATGGTTACCTAGAATTTTTTAAAAATTGTATCTGTATGCTAGGTAAATCAGTGAAAAAAGGAACGTGATGGTGATTTGGTGATGTTTTAATGATTTGAGTAAAATACAATTATACATTCAATACATGCTATAATAATTGATAATATGTCTTCATCTTTTGAGGATTTTTGGGATATTTTCAGAATTTTTGTTCAATGTTTAGAAGAACAATTTTCAAAAAAAAAAATTGATAAAAAGTTTTGTTGCTGTTTGTCTAATTGAAACCCCAGTCAGTGAAGACTGAACAACAACCATAGGTAATTCAAAAATGAAATTTTACAGAAGATAAAATAATATGCTCAAAATATTTCTGTGAGTAAAAAATAAAAATTAGGTTGAAGCTCCATTCCCTTCAAAAAATATAAACTCATCCCCCATTGTTCACAAATCACTAAAAAAAATTCAAATTTTTGAGTTTTTCAAAAAAAAAAGTTCAAAATCCATAATTCCGAAAAGTTCAAAAATTGAGATATTTAAAAACTAATATTTGCATATGAAAGGTCATTGAACAAGGATCGAAAATCATTGCATACCGATTTTGCCTGATCAAAAATTTAAAGGGGTAAAAAATTACCAAAAAATTCAAATTTTTGTAAAATTGGCAACCCGGCCTCCCCCATTTGACCTCTCGCAGATATTTTGAGGACAGCTTTGGCATTGTCTCTTGTCGACCTACATGTAGGCAACATTAGCAACCCTTAATTCAGATCAAGGTATAACAATATGGAACGATTCCACTCCAATTTACGAAAAAAAGAAATGTTGCGTTCCGGAATTTTTGGGTTACCCTGTAGCGAGAATCTGGATAGGGGTTTTGGGAATATTTTTCATAGATATCGATGACTCATCATATAATTATGTACCAACATAAGTTATTATACTTGGTAATTAGTGTTTCGGCATGATTTCCAGACAATGAATATCAGGATGTTTTACACTTGACAGTTGTTGAAAAATTAAGGTTTTGCGACTTGCCTTAATTAGATTCAGTAAGTAGGTACAGTGTTCTTAATAGGGTCATGGAGTATGAATTGAAAATTAGGCACTTTAGCAGAAAACTCTTATCCTTCAAAATCAAAACGATGGGAAATAAAATGGTATTTCTTTGATAATCCTATAAAAAATTGAAAATTTAGCTATATATTCATTTTCAAGTTTCCAATTCCGAATTTTGGTTCGAGGCAATTTCGGTCTTTTGATTGAGGATTGGAATTTTTCTGGGCTTATTCAGGTTCAAAGCTCGAAATAATAAATTAAATAGGCAAAATGGTGTCGCGTGAGTGGCGATTTCATTTCAGAAAAGATCAGATGAGTAAACATGTTGCATATCTTGATAATTGAAAGTTTCAAATACCTCGTAAGTACATTTTCAATTTCAATAATGTTACTGAACTTTCTGATGAAAAAAAATCCAGAAAAGGAGTGAAAAAAACCTTGACTTGTAAGTCTGCTATATGAACTGGTTCCAGGGCTGCCAACAATAGTGATTTTTGACCATTGAAAAAGAAGGTAGTGATTTTAGTACCTACCTAGTGATTTTCCAGAAAAGTAGTGATTTTGATACTTTTTCAGCAAAACTAAGGTTTCTTCTTCGCTTTTGCAGTGATTTTAGTGATTTTTGGATAAAAAATCGAAAAATTGATGGATTTTCGTCGATTTTCACGGTTTTAGTCGTATGAGAACTTTTTTTTTTTGTTTGTTTTCTCCTATAAACCTTAAATTAGGCTAAATTAGCCTGTTTTTGCCTCATTTTCTTAAGAGAAAAATTTAGTGACTTGTCAAAATTGATGTTGGCAGCCCTGCTGGTCACCTAGCGGATGAAAATCAATACCACATAAGTCCGGTCGCATCTGTCGCATGATCACCGACGCAAGTTACCGCGATCTATCGAAAGACTCGGTAGAAATGGACTTACGAGGTATTTGAATGTCAGCGAAAATATTCTTTTCATCCCTAGTTTCCCCTTTCCCCTTCCTCTCCCTATAATCACAAAGCTAGCACATATGGTTTCCAGATTTCATTCTTTCCATTATTCGTTTTCCATTGAATGTTTAAAAATGCATTTTTTTGAGAAATAAATTAACACATTTGGAAAACATAAAAATGTACGAGAGAAGTACATTACAGTGAGGATGAAGTGAGGAAAATAGGTTGCGAGGGAGGTAATAGAACTGTCTCCTCGAAACTTTAATGAAAGGTGGTCTAATTTGTGGCTCGTGACGCGAATATTAAAATTCCAGGTCACATGGGTGCCCATTTTGAAAAATGGTCCAACCGTGTGCAATCAAAATTTTGATTTTACATGGATTTTTACGTGTATTTCAAATGAGGGGAAATTTTTTTTCTTGGAAATCATCATTTGATCATTGATGTGACCAATAAATAGTTCTCTAAAAAAAAAGTGATCTGAATTTTTACTTAAACCTTCCTGCATCATTCATCATTTACCTCAACTTTGGATACCATTTTTCCCCCTCTACCAAACAGTTGAAAATTCGAAGAAGTTGAATCGCTCACTTTAAATAACCTTCAAAATCAGTACAAAAAATTTCTTTGTCACCTGAAACAATTTTCAATTATTAAATTTTTCAAAAGAAATTCGTCACAGTACCATCAACTGCATTCTGGCCATCAGTTTGCATCAAGTTCGTTGAACTACCGAATACAATTTCGAAGTGAAGTAAAAGTGACCCGAATGAGAAGATGATTGAGTAGAGATTGTAAATTTTTAACGTACTCGATACCGTGGCCATTCACCAGTGCAATAACGTTTGCAATTTCTCGTGAAACTGCATTGTTGTATGGCTACAGGCTCTCAGACCAGCCATCAACCAAAATTATTCCACGTACGTCCCGGGTGGACAATCACTTCCGGCACCTTTCATTTAGTAATCCATTTTTTTTCTCTCTCAAATTAAGTAGGTACCTACTTAATGGTTAGATACAAATATTGCACCATAATTTTCCAAAATTCATAACTCGAATTAAAAATTCATAACTCGAATTAAAAATTCTTTTTTTTTTTTGGAAGGAATACTGGAAAAAATTAAGATGAAATTCAACTGAAATATTAGAATTCTGGAAAATTGTGTTTTAATCATGGTAATCTGCGATTATGGCTATTAAAATTCATTATAGTCCATTTTTATGTGTTTTTTTCTGGCGCTGGAAAATTCCAAAATGTTCTAGTGGCTCTGAAACGTTCGCAACCGTTCTAGATCAATCGATTTAGCAGGTCGAAAATAGGATATCTACCAAATTTCAGCTCTTTGCCTCAATGCGTGCTTATTGGGCATATTTTTTAATTTTTCCAGAAAAATTTCCTACCCAAAAATATGGATTTCGACTCAAAGTTACGAATTTCAGAAAATTGTGCTTTAATCGATTAAATAAATCGCCAATATTGATGGTAATCTACGTTTATAAGTGTTGAAGATATGGACCATTATGTTTATAAATTTTTCTTTAGCACCGAAAAATTCCAAAAATTTTCTGAGGGCTCCAAAACGCCTCGAAATTACTTCAAATCGATTTGGCAGGTCAAAAATAAGGTGTATGCCGAATTTTAGTATTTTTCGTTGATTAAATAAAGTTTTTGTTAAACTTTAGATCTAAACCATGATTTAAAGAGGGACGTGAAAAATCTTTTTTTCTAATATTTCACCAATCAGAAAAATGGCTTCTGGAAAAATTATTGGGAAAGAAAAATGTCTATTTTAATTTTTAAAAACTATTTCACATGATAGTTCCAATTTTCCAAAATAAAATTTCCCTCTTTTCCGCTGGGTCTAGTTTTGAATGCATTATATCAAATAATTGATAAACAGACAGAAAGTATGAAAAAATGTTCACCTTTATTTTACGATGCAGCGTTTTGTCTAGCTTTTATGTGAGAAGTATTGCATAATCCTTTGTTAGAAGGCGTAGCGAAAGCAGTTTCTCATTTTCATCCGGTTTTTCGTTGTTTTATTCTGAATAATCAATTTCGAGCAAGAGAACGGTATTTCATTGCAGCATAAAAATTACTGTGCAATATTTTTATGTAATTGAAATCGATGATTAATTGGTATTTTATTAAGATAAAAATATTTTTTTATGAAAAAAATGAATAGGTATCCAAAATTTTGTTTCGGAATAGTATTTTTTTTCAATGTAAATTCGTGCTGTATTACATGACAACAGAGAACAGCAGAAGATTCTGACTATTTCTGATTATGCATCAGGTAAAAAAATTAAAAATGGTGCGAACAACTAAATCTTTCCTGTATGACTCATTTCCAGTCTCCAATTGCCATAAAAAACAATCATAGAGTGAGAATCTGACCATATGATAACAACTCAATTTTTTCCAAACCATGTGATTTTTAAAAAATTTCAATCTCCAATATTACCTACATATTTTTTCTTTTCTCTATTTCAGAATTTTTTCAACTCAAGTAAGTAAATATCTTTTTCTCTAGATTTTTTTTAAAACTTCAATGATCTTTTTTTTCAAGTCGACTCCTGTTAGCCGTACTCTTCCCCGAATTTTTTTTGCTCCGAGATTTTTTTCAATTTATTTTAACCCTAAAAGTTTTACATTTACTGAAATTTCATTTTTTTTTTCAACTTTCAACTCTTTAACGTCCATTTTTTGGCCTTAATACTTTTTGAAAATTGAATTTCCCTTGAAATTAAGTATTTCTATCTCGAAATTCTCATCAACTTTCCCAGTTTAGCTTCATATTTTCAAATTTTTTTATCCGAAAAATTTCAGATTTGGAAAATATACATTAGGGAGGGAACAATTTTGAGGAGTTTGAAAAAACAACTTTTGAGAAAAGGTTTTCAAAATTGAGATTTGAGAAAATTTTGTACAGAACTGAAATAGAAATTTGTTAAAGAATGCATTTATTTTTGAATATAATTAATATATATGATAGGTATGTAGATAAAAATTGTAAAGGTGATAAAGTTTTAAAAAAGAAATTTTTGAGTTGAGAAAAAAATATACCAGAGTTGAAAAATTTTAGACTTGAAAAAACGTTTTATTAAAAATTTTTAGAATACTTAGAATTGATTTCATTATCAAGTTGGAAAAAATTCTGAAAAAAGAAAAAAACGTTTTATTAAAATTTAATAAAAAATAACGTTACCTACTTCAGAAAAAAATTTATTCTATATCATGATTGTTAAAAATGTCTACTTTTTTTCAAATTTGACCAATTTTTGAAAATTCCCGAATTACCCCGTGGTTCCACAAAATAGTAAGTAAGAAAATTTTAGGTAAAGAGTTGAAAAAAATTATGCATATGCCATTTTATACCTCACACCTCACTATCGATTGAAAAAGCTTTGGAGTTAATCAGGAATCAGGAACATTCAGAAATTTCACAAATTTCTCAACGGAATGGGAGGAGTTGAAGTAATTAATAAATGAACACCTTTTTTTTGGCGAAGCCGAACTCTAAAATAGGAATTCTGGCAACGTTCTGAAAAAAAAAGGATTAGGACAATCCGAAGGGAAGCTGGATGGAGGAGGGCCCCTTCAGACTACTTTTTTGGAGCTAGAGGCCCTTCCGTGACTTCATGAAAATTCTAGAGCAGGAACTAGAGCCGAAGCCAATTTTAGAAAAATTTTGGAGCCAGAGCCGGAGATACTTGAATAAAAATCTCAGAACTGGAGTCAAAGTCGGTGGTAGGAAAGTCCCTCTGGACAATTTTTTTGGAATCGAAGGTACATTTTAAAAACCCTTGGATCCTGAAGCTGGAGCCGGAAGAACCAGACCTCCCTTCATTCTTTCGGATCCTTGAAAAAATCCAAGTTTCAAGTTTCCACCTCTTTCCTTCAATTTCAAAGGTAGGCAACCTCATCATCCAACTTTTCAAAATGTCAAGTTTGTAAACTTTCCAGCCGAGCACCGTGTGTTTTTAAAAAGAAAGCAAAGCAGAAAGCAAAATTGAATCGAAAATGCCCATAAAATCAAAATTTTATCTTCAAAAATAACTAAAAATTTTGATTCAGTACAAAACAATTTTGGATAGGTTTCGTTCGTTCACTTCAGTCCTTCTCCTCAGGGTGTAGAAACATTTGAATTTTTTTTTAGTGCTTTTGGGGCTGCTCTTTAACCTTTAAGATGAAATGGTTCTGGTTCTAAAATGGTTCTGTAATCAGTTTTTTGGGGGGAGGGGGTGGTGCTATGTGGTTCTGGTTCCAGGAGTCAAGAAATAAAAAAATTTACTCCTAGTTCTAAGTGGTTCTGGGGCTCGCATGCTCCTAATTCCAGTCATTTTTTTGTTTTTATTTCTTCAAAAAATTTTTCACTTCAAAATAACACATCAAAATTTGATTAAACTTCAATTTCGAAGTCAAATTGCAGTAAAATTTTGGAATTTTATCGAGTTTTTGTGTATTAACTGTTTGAATCGTAGATTCCGGTTCTTGTGGTTCTGGGTTCTGGTGCTGGTTCTCATTTGAAAATTCGAAAAAAAATGGTTCCCGGTCTTTTTTTTGGTTGTTCTCCCAAGGAGTTCTGCACCCTGCAGTTCTCCTATCCAAAAGATTATCCCACCTCTTCCATCGCTCGAACACCGGTACCGTCGTACTACGTCACGAATTCACGATTTCGTCGCACTCTTCCCATCGAAATCGTATCAAAACAAAACCTCACTTCCCCCTCCATCAACTCATATCGTTTACGTACGAGTTCGAGCTCGCATTCGTATCGCAACACAAACTTGCCAGCCTGCCAGGGAATATTCATCGCAGTTCGCATTGTTCAGCTTGTTGCTTTAGTGTCGTGATCGGAACCTGTTGTGGTGCATCGTTTGTGTTTAATTCTGTTACTTGCATTGTTTTTTCATTAATTGCGGTGTATTTTGAAAATATTTGAGCATCTTTAGATTTCCGAAAGCTTAAACCAATAATTCATCATGGGCTGTGCGGTGGGAACCGTAAAATTCGCGGTGTTCATATTGAATTTCATCCTCGTGGTGAGTGCTTTTTACTACTCCTGATGCATTTTTTTCTTCTTGCGATAAAAATTCGTCTATTTTGAGTTTTTGTGGTCGAAGGATAGTAATGAATTGAAGCTTGTGAAGTAATTTATCTCTTTTTTTTTTTACAAGATAAGATGAAGTACTGCGTGTAAATGAAATACAATGCAGTCGAAAGTGGAAATTAATGTCTAACACACCACTACACCACACTAGATGGCTGTGTGCTTTGGTTAGGTCGTTGGTGCATTTATGAAAAGTAATTCTCATAATCCCTTTTTCGTGTCGGTTTCTAATTAAAAAGACCATTACACATGCTTGGATTCGTCTAGAAGAGGATAATTTCTTCAACCATGGATAAAATTTTAAACTTTTTTGTGTTATTTGAACAATTCACTTCCGAGATTTTCGAAAACTTGTCCCATATATTGGGAAACTTTGACGGCATGGTGGCACGTGCACTGTAAAGCAATATCCCAGCATTCCCAGCCCACGTTTCAAACATTCAAAACGTTGGTATTCTAATGGAAACTTCCTTGCCGATGTCTGAATTCGCTCGTAACAAAATAAAAAACAATGCTTTTGTCGATTAATACCGGTATTTGATGTGCAACTGAGCGCTCATTTTTAATGATTTTCTTATCAAAAAAAAAAAAAACTCCGGCTGCCTGTATAAAGGAAGACTCGAAAATGATTTCTAACATTTGTGGTGGGTGTTGGATTGACGAAGCATGAACAACATTGCATTCGATTGTAATTTCTCCTGCACGTGTTTACTTTCTCTTTTCGAAAAGCTGTTTTATTTTCTATTTCTATCGTTTTAATCGGCTTGAAACAAATTTTGTGTTTTTGTTTTTCTCAAAAGAGATTTCCGATGTCGGTGTGATTGTGACGTAATTAGAACGTATGTGGTTCGCAAACGTGTGTTCTAATTTGATCATAACCCATAAAGTTGTATTATTTGAAGTAGGAATAAAAGGGACTGTAGTGTAGGTGTTGAACAATTTATCGCTCGTTAAAGTTTTTCGTCGAAGGAACTTGTGAAGTTGTAATGAGTTGGAAATGTGTGAGATTTATGTGCTTTGTTATTATGTAATTTTGATGAACTTGTGGGAATAGTGAAATCATATTTTCCTCATGAAAGAGCTTGAAATTTACCATTTTTTTTCGGGTTATTTGATAACTTGGTTCCCCTTCCCCCTCTCAACAGATCAGACCCCTAATCAAATTTTCATATTTGACCACATGTTATCTTTTTAAATCTTCTGTGAAGTCAAAAAAATACGTAAACGATTTGCACTCATTTTATTATTTAAAAAAAATAATGAAATTCTCCTCTCTTTCTCTCCCTCCCCCTTTTAGTAATTTCTGGTGTTTTTTTTGTAGACTGGACGTATATGTTGCAGTTGTGTTGGGGGGGGGGGGGATTATCTTCGATGAACTGAAATACTCCCAACAACGTCACGATATCGCAGGATAATCGTGTTAGCTGGATTTTGTGGTTCGAAAAAAAACAGTATTGAATTTTTGAATTTTTTTTTGTAGGAAACTCCAAAAAAGTTGTGATTTTTTCGGGTAATGGGGAGGGAGGCAAAATTCTATCAATTTTTTGTTTTAAAAACACTCATTTAAATCTTGATAAGAGTTTATTCGGACTAAGTAAGCGTAAAAATAATTGATAATGAGGACACTAATTTTTCTCTATGACATCATTATTTTTTTCTGTCTGTGAAAAAAAGTGGGAGACTGCTTAGAATTCAATTTTTACCCTATCAAATTCAGTATAAGGAAAATTATTATCGCCTAAATAGGGGTGTAAAATACGTTTTCTGCCTCTAAAAAATACCGAACTTCTTCTTGAGCTTCCACTTTATGAAAAAGATAAAATTTGTTACTGGATGTTTTTTTTCAACGAAGTACATACAACGATTTAAAAAAAAAATGAAGTACAGAGTGGGAAAACAAAATTTTAGAAAATTCTATTTCTCTTTTTTTCCAAGAAAAAAATCATTTTAGATGAAAAGAAAATTATTGTCGAGTATAATTTGGTTGAAGATTTGAAAAATTTTATTAAAAAATGAGATTTTTTTTTGAAAATGTTTACATACAGTTTTTTTTCTATTTTGATCGAAAAAATTCATTATTTACGAAAAGTACATAATTTAAAAAAAATACTTTTTAGCCCCTTTTCCAATTTTAGCTATTTTTCGAAACAAAGTAATGAAACGAACTCTTTTATACCATTTTAACTGGCACGATAAAGCACGGATTTTTATTAAACGGCCCAATATCACGAAAAAGCACGAAATTTTAATAAAAATCTAGCAGTAAAATTCGACATTTATACTAAACTTATTTTGTTTGTTTTCGAATTTTCGTTCCAAACTGATGAATGCTTTCACAAACAACTGTGGAGAAATGATCTTGTTTTTAAAAAACGTAGGGTTTTAAATTTTGGCTCCTCTTTTGTTTGGGCTTAATCAAGCTCAAGTTTTAGGCTCTAGACTAAAATATTGGAAAATATTGTAATTCTAGCTTCTTTAGAAATTCCAATTCTTCAAATTAAATTCCCCCCCCTTGGCTTCTTTTTTGATTCTATGATTTTATGTATAACCTCCTACTCCTTCTTCCCCAAAAATTTGAATGATTGAAAAAGGAAAAAAGTATGCCTTTAATTTTTCAGAGACTCGATTCGAAGTTAAAAGTACTTCCCAGATGTACATTTTTTTCTCTGCTGAGCACAAAGGTCTAAAAAATTTGACAAAGTCAAAAAAATTCATTTTTTGAAAATTTTAACACAGGGTGTCTAACGGGTAGTGAAAAAATGAAAAAATTCCAGAGACGCGAAATTTATTTTTTTTTAAGTTCAAAAATTGTTCATTTTCAATAAAAATGAATTAAAACGAACAATAAGGATAGGTTCATTTTTCATTTATTACATTTAAAATGAAGATTTTTTTCTAATTTCATTTTTTTCTCTAAAAAATTGTTGATTTTTTTTTTGTATGTTGGAAAGAGAGTCAATTTTTTTTGGGGGGAGGGGGGTACAAATTGAAATTTAAAAAAAAATTGTGAAAAAGTAGTGATTTTACAAAAAAAAATCAGTTAGACACCCTGTAACACCTCTAAATGACTAAATTTTCAAAAAAAAATTTGATGGGGGAGGGAGGGAGGGGGCATCAGTAGGAAATTTTTTTGGAAATCGAAATTGTAGCACGAATTTTGGATTTTTTATTCTTATACGAATTCTTATTATGGAATGTGGATTAGGAACAAAAATTGTCGCAGATTGAAATTTGAAGCGATTGTTTTCCATTATTTTTTTCAAATCGATGCCTTTATGAGGTAAAAGCTAAATTTTTTCGTGAAAGACATTTCAAGTAGTAAAGTTTTGCTTTTGAAAGCTTTTTTATGCCAATTAGAAGAAAATCTCGTTTTTTTTACTGATCTCTTCGAAGACGTTGAGAAACAGCTACACCACGAAAGAACTTTTAACGACTTATAATAATAGACCGTAGGCAATCTATAAATATAATTCCCAAAAATAGGCCTCAGTCCATTTCACTATCATTTCATGGAGTTTTATAGATGGCCAGTAAACTAATTGGTACAGTATTCAAGGTTTTTTATACGTAATGAGCACGTAAAAAGTGTATCGACTGTGTACCGTTCGGTACATAATAAAGTTCACCTTGACAGAAGAGCGCAAAGAGCAGCCAAACACGATGACACATCCGCGGTAAACATTCTGTATTGGTTTAAGCTTCGAGTGCAACTAATAACCGACGCAGATTTCGTAAATTGTTGCATTTTATTGTCTCGTTTGATTTTTTATGGCTAGTTTTTTACATAAAAATTTGCTCAGTTTGAGTTACTTGAAGAAATTTTCTCGAGAAATTCCGAATTTGAGATAGGTTGGAAAAAAGAAACTATTCGTGAAGTTTTTTCGACCTCTAGAATGATTTATTTCTGGTATTTATTCGCATACTTGCGTATTTTTTCCAATATTAATTTCAATTTCTAAAATCCTTTTTGCATATTGTTGTTTCCTAAAGAATTTCCTACGCTATTGTTCGTGAACATTTCAAAACATTCGTTTAATTATCGATTCTACGTACTTTTTTCTCTTTGAAATATACCTACACCTACTCAAACTCGTTACATAACTCGAGTCACCAGCAGAATGCTTTTTTTCCAAATGGTAATGTTGTATTGGGGTCAAGCCTATACCTATAGAACTTCCAACATTATAATCTTGTTTTAGCCAATTAGTACAATTGTGTCTATACTTCGAGATATCCGATAATTAGAAATATGCTTATCGAAATGGCTTGGCTGGACATTTTCGTGGACTTTTTTGAAAATTAATTTCGGTGCAGGCAAAAGCTGTGTATCGCGTGTATTTATCTCTAATTTTTCGCATTCATTCGAATTATAATTTTTTTAAATGAAGTTGTTGCTGTAATTTATGGGTTGCGTATTCACGAAATGAAGAGTAAATTATTGAGTTAGGTGATGCATGCACGAAACCGTGTCGTGTTCATTATAAGGGGGATTTTTTTATTTAAAAAAATACTTTTAGGTGATTTTATTCTGACAATATCATATGGTAATATTATAATTATATTTGCAGCAGTAATTTTTGAAAACGTTTTTGCTGATTTTTGAATTCCTTTTTCGAGACCCTTCCCCTCTTCTCTCGTTTGTACGAAAAAATATTCATGTAACGATTTCTCATTTCCCATCTCCTTTGATAAATTCCAAGGATATCATTTTCCTCAAGATCTCAAAGATTTATCAAAACGAGATTTTTAGAATTCTTGATGAAAGATTCGAAATGAAGAATCGATTTTGGTGATTTTTAAAAGTGAAAAAATGAAAATTGTTTTCAATATAACTTTAATTTCTTCCAAGTTGATTTTTTTTTTCAAAAATTTGAATTTTTAAAAAAATATATGGACAAATCTGGCGGAAGAGGAGTAACAAAAATGAAAAGTTGGATCAAAAAATTTGGAAAATTTTCAGTTCTGAGTGCAAAAAATGGAACAAAATTGTAATCGAGTCTGAAATTTTTCAATTTCAATCAGTTTCTCCTCTTCCCTCCATACGATATGAATTTTTGCAATGCTCTAATGTTGAGATTTTGGAAAAACACCACCTCCTCTTCATTTTTATGAAATTATGAGTCGTCATGTTGGTGAGTGTGCAGTTGTGTAGCTGGGTAATTTTCAATATAATTTTGATATAGAAACGAACGACTAATTTCAGGTATCTGTGATTGATTATAATTTTCATTTTTCATCAATTTTCATAGAATCACAACTTGTGTGACAGGAACGTAGGTACGATCGAGCAAATGAGTCGATTTGTAATTTCAATTCGTCATGATGAAAATTGACCTTTTATGAATTTTATTTTGATAAAAAAAAAAATTGAAATATTTCCAACTTGTTATCTAATCATCGCACGGATGTGGTGAAGCTTTCCAGAAATGATAAAATTACAGCTTCAGTGAAAAAAATTACGTGTAAGCTGATAAATTTACAAAAGCAACCTTTTGAAAATTTTTAAAAATTACTCGTACATTTCGAATTGAAAAAATAGTGGAAAATTATACTCGAGAAGGATTTTTAAAAGTTCCCTCCTCGCCAATAAATACCAATTTTATAAGGCTGTAATGATATTGATCGAGTCTTATTTCCTTGCGATTTGAAAAAAAATATCTACCAATTTTGAGATTTCCAGTCGTCATGTCAGTTGGAAAATCGAAAGATCAATTTTTCGATCAGAATTCTCCATTTATAGAATGATGTAATATGATTTCATAAATTTTTATAAAATTTCAACTGATTTATGGAAATGAACGAACTTTTTTTATGAATGAAAATGAGACAATGTGGAAACTTTGATTCGTCATAACGAGAGGTGACGAATTGCCAATTCAGTTTTGAAAAATTTTGGGAAAAAAGATCCGCAGAGAGATAAACGTAGATAGAAAAGCAGATGCATTACAGAACATCATGAAAATGCTCGAATATGAAAAAATCATCATTTTTTTCCATCGAGAATTATCTTTTTGATTAAATTGAATCATTTTCCGTTTAAAACTACACATCAGTGCTGTTATTATCAGTTGGAAAATTTGCGGGATTTTTTTTTTGATTTTAATGCTGCTACGTCTCTGATAACGATGATTTTTTTCAAAAATTCAGAAAAATCAGCACCGAGTATCGTTAAAAAAGAAGAAAAATGCATTCTAGTTTGAAAATTTCTTCCTCCACCCTGCAGATTGGAGGAAAAAAGTCTCTTTTTCTTTTACAAATCAGTGAAAAAATTCATTAAAAACAAATCAGTTGAAAAAATTCATAAAAAACAAATTGTAGAAAAAATTTTTACTTACTGAAAACAAATTCGTGAAATTTTTTTTATTGAAAACAAATCAGTGGAGAAATTTTTGCTGAAAACAAATCAGTGAAAAAATTCACCGCAAACAAATCAGTGAAAATTTTTGAAAAATCAGTGAATTTTACTGATTTTTTCCTGTGCTGCAATTTTGACTGTTCATCGGTGACTTTTCACTGACTCAGAATGAGAGAGCAGTAAAAACGGTATAAAATCACTAGAAAAAAGAAATTGGTTGAAAAATTTTCACTAAAAGCAATCAGTGAGAAAATGTTCTAGAAAATCAGTGAAAATTCACTAAAAAGTCAGAAAAATATTAGAAAATTTTTGAAAGATCTGCGAAAATGTGCTGAAAACCAAAGAATTTTGCTAATTTTTCCTGTGTTTTAATCCTGACTTTTTTTAAGTGACTTTTCACTGATTCAAAATGAGAGTATTCGAAAATTTGTATATTTTTTTCTTGTTTTTCTAATGAACTCAAAATAAAATTTTCAATACACCTCCCTCTCGTTATTATTCTTCCGGAAATAACACCTTTACCTATTAAATTAGAGGAAAATTTACATTTCAAGTATATTTTTTGAAGTATCTACCAATTAAACTCGAAAAATTATATTGCTGTATCAAGTTTGACAATATTTTCGAGATTCAAAATTATGAAAATTTCACAAAAAGATATTCTGATTGATTTTTGTGATAAAAATTTACAATTTTTACTTCATCTGTCGATTTTTTCAGAAAATTGTTAATTTTTTTGAGGAGAGCTTGAAGTTTGAATCCATCAGCGTTCACTGGGGTAAGAAGTTTCCATTTTTTGTGCCTTTTAAAAATCTTTGAAAATGTGAATGTTCTGGTTTAACCCCACCCCACCCCCACCTCTCCCCTCCTCTTCCTAAGTCCTATTTGCATAATGTCAAATGTGACCCAAGGTCAATTAATTTCTTTTTATAGAAAAATATATATTAATAAATTTCAATCAGAATAAATCAACAAATTCATTTTTTTCCCTCTGACCATTCCTCAATTTTAAATACAAAGTGAAAGGGAAAAAAAATCGTTTTTCAATTTTTTTAATCATCTGCACATTCAAAGAAGCAAAAAAGTTCATCGGTCCAGGTTCACGATTTAATCGAGCTGTCGTAGTAAAATTGATCGTCAAAAAATACTTCTGGAATGTTTCGAAAGAGAGATGAATATGACGCCAAACAATGAACCTATGATACGCTGCTGCTGTCTTTGGGATGAAAAAAACCTCGAGCTGTGGTAATTCGCTCGAAGGAAAATCCAATACATGATCCAGGGGCTTAATAGACGACGTCAAAATTATAATAGGATTATTTCCACAGTATCACATTGTAATGTAACTACATTGCGTATGAATAATTGGCACTCGATCAAAATTTATCGAAGTTGTATTCGTTACATACGAATGTGTTTTTGAACATTGAACTAATTTTCGAATGGATTTACGAGCGTTGCTTTCCATCAAACGTTGCACGTATGAAAATTATTCGAAAAATATTCACGTTACGATAATTTCCTGTTGAACTTTATTTTTGCTCGATTCTATCGCAAGAAATAAGATCTCGTTGATGGTATTTTACGTAAAAACTTCCGTTCCCAGCGAAAGAGTAGAATGTGTTACAGGTTCCAGAAGTGACCTGTGTCTGTATTTCTGTGTTTTCGTTTCATTATTTAAATCTAAATTCTGAGTTGTATTTTTTCATTTTTCTCGATTTTTGAAACGAAAATTGATCAATTCGATTGGCAACCAGTTTGGTTGAAAATGATCTCGTGATTGTATTCGAATGAGTAATTCGATGATGAAAAACTCGATTCGCGAGCGGAAAATCCCCCGCTGCAAATGCGAGATTTTTTGTGTTTTTTTTTCTTCGTCTGTAAGATTATTTTATGTTAAATCCGTTATAATGTATACGTGGTTGTGGCAACCGGTTACCGGTTTTCGTAACAACAAAACGTCCGACCAGTGAGCATGTTAAGTTTCCTCGTGCAAAATGCACTAACCTACGTAAGCAGTTACCGTCTCCGTGTAAATTTTACTCGGTGAAGTCATTTGAAACATGTTGATATCTGAATTACGAATCGGTCACGAGTACGTAACGAGTAAGAAGGTATTTGGTCTCAATGTCTATTTACCTACTCCAAGTATTATCTAATTTTTCAAGGTTTTTCGAGTTGAAAAAAAGTACGTTTCGAAATTTTTCTAGAATTATTCGTGACATCGAGATTGTCATCGAGTGTAGGCGGCATAATTAATCGTAATTGGTTTCATGGGGTTGGAAAATTTTCGAATGGCAGGTTCGATATTAAGAAATGGATTTTCGGTACGACCATTTTTGAGATATGTTGTCCCATCGGGATAGGGAAATGGTACGTGTAATTTAATCGAACGGGAAAATTTATTTTCGAATACGTCGTAATTCTGTGATGAATAGGGACACGTCATTTTTCATGTCAATATGATGAGACCTCCCTGTCGTATGTGAATTGCACAGTATTGTAGAAATAATACCCAAACTATGGTAAATAAGCTGGATTTAATTTAATTCGTGGGATGATTTTTCGAACGATTTGTACATAAAATTATATGTATTTTTGGAAGGAAACGTAACGAATTTATTGATATTTTTTTTTAGAGGAATTGGTTGCTAATTTTATGGTCGATTTATGGATGAAAATGAAAGCTCTTTCGCGAGCTTGATAAATGTTTTGTTTGCTGCGTTGAAATTGTTTGTCTCTTTGTTTGATTTTATTATTCGTTTATTTAGTAATCGTGTTTTTTTTTTTTTTTCGTTATTTTTATAACTGTTCAGCCTGACAAATGAAGTTTTAATATTGCTTATGAATTCGTTGTCTGGTTTTGATGGTAAAAGGTGCTTATTGAGGGTGAAGAAATAAAAGAATGGAAACTAGAAAATGAAAGGGAAGAGGTAAAAAATGAGAAATTTCCATTCGTAGAATTTTTTCGATTTGCGAATACAAACTAAATTATCTTTGAATTCGTCCCAAACTTGAAAAATTCATGAAAATGGTCAAATTTTTTGAAAAATCGGAAATTTTATGGTTAACTGTAATGAAATTTTTTCAAAAAAAAATTGAAAATTAACTGAATTCTGAAATTTTGATAACTTGGGCTCGAACTGACCGACAATCTACCAACTTGGCTCTTAGATTAGTTGGATTTTTTTTTGGTCATTGAAAGTTTTAGGGAAAGGGATAAGGGGAAAGATTTCATTTTATAATCTGTAATTTATTAATATTGATTTGTAAAATATTGATAATGATTGAAATCAAGGAATGGAAAAGGGAGGATAAAAATCAAAAAAAAATTGTTGAAGTTCAATTTTTAGATCAATAACACTAATTTTTTCAAATTTTTTAGAAAAATAGTACAGCAAGGTGTCCAAACTGTCTAATGGGCGCAGAAAGTACGATGAAAAAATAATCTGAAAATTTTTCAAAGCTTGGTTTTGTTCAAATATTTCATTTTTTTCCTGTATTTTTTAGTCGAAATCATACTAAGAATCAAAAAAACTGAAATATTGAGAAAAATTATGGAAGTTCAGCTTCTAATTGATTTGTTTTTTGCAATAAATTCATTCGTCTTATTGTTTGTGAATTAGGTACTAATTATTTTTTGGAATTTTAATTGGCTCTTTTTCTTCACAAATTTCCCTCCACCTCATTAATTCTATACGTGATCCTGTCTTAAAGAAGGGACCTTATGTAAAAAAAAATCGATTTTTTTTATTTTCATGTGTTTGGTCCAGATTTGGCATCATTCAGATCAAAAACGTGAAAAATGAGACAACGATTTTTTTTTACACTAGGTCCCTTTTTTACGGCAAGGTCACATTGTATTGATATTGAAGTAGCCAGAAATCATGAGAATTTTAGAGAAAATTAGTTATCGATTTTAAGCACGTAGTTTTTTGGGAGGGACAAGCCATGATTGTGAGAAATCTTTGAAATTTTTATTCGGAAAAAAGTCCAAAAATGGTGCGAATTTTCATTCTAATGATTTAGTGGACACCTCGAAAAGACAAAATTATCAAAAAATTTCTTTACAAATGGACGGATTTTTGAAAAATTATTTATGAAATTTTGTAAATTACATTAACTTATTATGTACGTGTGAAATTTGGAAATATTTTCGATTTCTCTAGGTGAAAAAAACGTTATTTGTGTGCAAAAAAATTTATTATGGCAAAATTTTTCCAAAAAATTAAAAAATGCTACCTTTCAATAATTTTTTGATATTTTTTCAAATTTTGAAAATTGACAGATTTTTTGGAACCCACTCTTTTAGTTAAGGTGCAGTGGGGTAATTGCAAAACTGGGGTAGTTGCAAAATCAGCTGCTGGAGGCCAAGAAAAATAATATTTGACCACACGGTCTTTTTGTACATCAAGGTACCTCTATTTCTTATATTTTCACCCAACAGGAACAAAATTGGTGAGCGCATGTGTTCTCTGGAAGTGGTTTTATCAAAAAGTGTCAAAATAGCTCCAAAGTAAAATTGTAGGCATTTTTTTCAATATGGTCCAAAACAAATTAAAAAATAGTTTTCCGAATCGATTTCTGCGTGTTAATTATTAGAAGGCATGTAAGTTTAAGGTAGGACCATTGATTTTTTAAAAGTTTTATCTCGTAAGCCTTAAATATGCGATTTCGCAATTGCCGCAAAAAACATGTAGTCGGGGCAATTGCAAATTCGAATTTTTTTATAATTTTGCATTTACCCCAATTTTTTTTCAATTTTTAAAAATAAAATATGGTCCGAAATTACAAAAAAAAAAATATTGGGCCACCAGAGAACATTTATTATAGGCATTAAAGACGTTAAGAGATTTGTATTAGAATTCTCCAACTCGGACAAAACTTGATCAAAAAACGGATATGAACATGTAAACAGATAGTAAATTTTATGTAGATTTCGATTTCTCAATCAGAATTGAAAAAAAATGAATTCCCTCCGAGATAATGTACGACTTTGCATTTACCCCAGGCGGGGTAAACTCAAAACTTAAAATTTCAAAATTTTAAAATTTCATTATCTCACAAAGGTGTGAATGAAACGATACAAAATTTTTTCCACCAACAGAGAACCCCTTGAAGTTCATGTGACAGAAATTTGAGATTGTTTGGTGCCATGGGGTCGCCACAGTGAACTGACAAAGTGGCACTAATCAAAAAGTGGTTTGCAATTACCCCACTGCACCTTATCCCACATTTTTATTCTCAGAAATTTCGATGATTTGAGGGAAAATTGCTCATTCCAGTCTGGATTTTTTAGCTTTTCAGTCAAGTTTCAATCTTTGCTATATTTTTAGAAAACATCAAGGAGGCTTGCTACGTATTTCGATGATTTTTTTAACTAAAATTTTGATATCATTCCCTCCCCTCAAAAAAAAAACATTAATTGAATTGGACTTTTCATTTTAAATACTTATTAAAATTTGAAATCGTATTTTTCGAACCAAGCATCTGACATTGCAATAAAATAAGAAATAAAATAATTGACTTGAGTTAATCACTTACCAAAGAAACTACATTTTCCCGGAGGAAAGTAAAGCTCTCCAAATAACTATAAAAATAATGATGAAAGAATTGAAATTTGTATATCTCGCGAAAATTAAATTTAAACGAATTAAAAAAGTAAAAAAAATGAGAAAATTCTTAGTCGAGTCAAAGCGTAATTTTTCGCACTAATACAAAACTATTAAATTGAAAAAAAACTGAATATTACGTTTAGGCGATGTTTATTGCATCACTCGTCACTCCTAAACTTGAAGTGAAACGATCTTTTTATAGCATTGGAATAAAAACTGAAGTGTTTTCGAATGTTGTAAGGGGAGTGTTCAAAATTCAGGAATAAGGGCTGGTTAAATTAAAACTGGAAATTGTTTAATCGAGGCAGATGGCAGATTTTTCATTTTCATACCTGAATTTGTGTAAGTTCGAAAATAGACAGTAATCGCGAATTGTTGGCTCATTTTGCCCAGTATCGAATAATGAGAGTAAATTGATCGAGTCAAAATTTACGAGTTGAATATTTACTGCTATTGCTCTAGATTCTATTTACCTACTCATTGTCAAACTTTTTACGACTGGAAAAGGGGAAGTTGAATTGACACAAGAATGAGAGATTTTTTGAATTAAAAGGTGTTCGCGAACGATGTTATGCACATACCATATGTCGAGATTTTTATTACTTTTTGCTGTAGTTTGGTTTGTGGTTTTTGTGGTTAGGGATATTTGTAGTTGGAATAAGATTTCAGTTGAAGCAAATGTTTCGCGTCCTTCGTAATTATGGTCTTTTGAAAATAGACCCATAAAAAACACGTGCCTGAATAGGTAAATCAAGTATTAGATATTTTTAGCTGAAAGGAGGGGAGAAAAGGGATCGAATATTTTTAAAAGAAGGTGTTTCGATTTAGAATAATTTTACAAATTTGATTTCCAAGACATACAGAATTTAAAATTTTTCGCTCTCAATCCCTTTAGTTGATAATACGTGTGGGTATATTTTACATTGGCACTTGTTAAGCTTCTGCGATGGTTAACAAGGTATCTACGAGGTAATCCGGAGTCATTGTGTGATTCCCAAAGTGAGAATGAGTTTGTTTAAAAATACTCGACATAGGTAATTTAAATTCTGAAAAAACTTAAAATAAGATTTCGAAGGATTTGAGGTAACCTCAGGGTTTCTAAGTTAACTCTTACCTATTCTAATGTCTATTTTAGTAGGTTGAAAAAAATATATTATTTTGTACTTACTCCGTCCAAATAGTTGAATTGATTAGTCTTTTTATGGGTGTGACTTTCGATTTGTTATCTAAAGCAGACAGCCAGACACATGTTTCCTCAGGGATGGCTTAATTTTTGTTAGAAATTACGAAAGCATTCACCAGCGAGAGAAAAAATGAGTAATGGAATTAGTTCGAATGCACTATTCGTTTGAAAATACAAATCATAAAATTTTTCACGAAAATCGTTCCGTAAAAGTCGATGCTTCGAACTAGTACTGCTACTTACAAGCAGTGCTATCAATAATGACTTCAGTGCCAGCTTTTATCGTTTGTTTGTGTATTCGAGTTTTGTGAAAATAGCTGATAAAATTAAAAAAAAAATTAGGTATTGATAAGTACAAATGCAAAGAACAAAACAGATGCGAAATATCGATTTGAAAAATTCCTTGAATTTAATGGAATTGAGATGAATTCCAGATGAATTTCCATTCGTGGAATGTGGATGGTATTTATGTGCAAAAAGAATAACCTATTAGCGAGAATATCTGAATTACGTTTATTTTACTCGAAGAAATATTCGACAATGTCGAGTTTAAATTTTTTATCCAGTGGGTCTGAAAAAATTCGCAGAATCGATGATTTAAAAATTTCCTCTTATTCCTTCATCAGGAAAGCTTCCCCTACCCTCTCACCGAATGGTGTCTGTTTTCGTTCTTTCCTGCGAAGAACCAATTCACAGTTGGGAGTTGGAAAATAGACTTTTTCAGGAAATTTTTCTCTTTAAATTGAAGACTTTTTGATAGGTATCCGTTTATAAAATGAGATTTAAAACGATGAAAAACGATATGATTCTCAAGTGGTTGTTCCTGAATGTCAAATCTGTTTAGATTTTAAAACGGGAAAAATGTAAAATCGGAAAAAATATTTTTAAAAAACATAAAATTGGAAAAAATATTGAAAAAAATTGGAACAAAACGAAAAATTGGAAAATTATTGAAATACATGAAACTTAGAAAAATATATTGAAAATTTGAAATTGGAAAAAATGTTAAGAAAAATATGAAATCAGAAAATTATTAAAATGCACGAAACTGAAAAAAAAAAGTTCAAAAATTTAAAATCGAAAAAATATTCAAAAATCAAAATTTGTAAAGCTTTTTTTTAATTTTTTTTTTTTTTTTTTTTGAAAGGACAGAGTAGAAAAATTGTAGATATGTGACCCTGCTAGAAAGAAAAAGGACCCTGTGTAAAAAAAATTGATGTCTCATTTTTCATGTTTTTGATCCAAATGACACCAAATCTGGACCAAGCATAAAAATAAAGACATCGATTTTTTTCACACAAGGTCCCTTCTTTCCGGCAGGGTCACATATACTTTTTGCGGATTGGGAAGTGGTGTTATGTTCCTTCAATTGAGTAATTGAGGGAAAACAGAAATTATTCGAGCTAGGTTTTTTTAAGCTATATTTTTAGATACATGCAAACATGCAGTTTATAATTCTTAAAATTACGTAACTTACATTGATAATTTGATAATAATCTGAAGATGAAGGTATTCACAATTAAAATCTGCACACTTAATTATAATTTGCACACACACACGAACGAATAGTTCAAAGTTTTGTCCATAGCCGCGTAAATACATATTATAACTGAGATTACGGGAGGACTACCGGAGTCATCGAGAATAAGTATAAGACTGGTCTCTCACTGGAAATGCAGTAGAGAGATCCCTTGAATCTCTAGTCAACCCACTCAAAGCTTTTTGTATAATTTGTATAAAAAGTCGTAAAAAGTCGCCATACGGCGAGGTTTAAGTCGAGCGTTATTAATTCCATTATCGGAAACAATACCTTTTAGTCTGTACTCCCGGAAAAGGAGACATCTAATCGGTAAATTTATGTGATGCCACAAAGATTGACATTTATGATGACAGTCTTATTTATATACGACTGTCATCTCATGTCGCCAAATGTCTCGTCACCTCGACCCGCCAAATGTTTCAATTTTGGAACCCAAAAGGGTAAAAAAAAAGTAACGTAAGTGTGGGGTGACTCAGATATGTGATAATGAGACTCGGATACACGATAATATAACAGAAGAACTTTTAAAAAATAAGTTTAGAATTGAAAACAGTTTTTTAAAAAATTCAAAATTTGCATGGTGTCTAGCAGGTTCCGTTGGTCCTGTTTTGGAGCTTTTCCAGTAAAAAGTCCTGTTTTGTAATAATTTTGAGATCCCATCCGCCAAGATACTGGATGTCTGAAGAATTTTCAACTTTTGAATGTTTTTTTTCTTCAAAAATTTTCGCCCTCGCTTCGCTCGGGCTCAGTAAATTTACATCATTTTATTTTCAAACTTATAGTACCTATGAAAATTCTTTCTTTCCAGCTTAGACAATTGATATTTCAAAGTAAAAAATGGTCCTAATAATTTATTGAGGAACTCGTAACGCTTTTGATTGCAATTTTCAGAAATGTTTCGCTTCTTTTGAAAGTCAAAAACACGAAAAAAGCACAAATTTTACCTAATAGTGAATTTACATATTTTTCTTATAGCAGGAGCAAAGTGCTACTTTTCCTCTCTCTCTTGAAACGCTTGAGTGTTTTCACGCTTTTCTTCCGCAATAAGAAAAAATATCGTTCAGAACTAAAAGAAAAAACAATTTTGGACTCTTGGAAAATCTGCTTTTCTTCCCTCGTTGTGAAATAAACTATTTCCTTTCCGAAAATACTGTAAAAACTCTTTTCTTCCATTTCTACCAGTTGAATATTTTGAAACTGGAAAAATTTGTTCCTCTAAAATGAGTTTTTGATTTTAATATAATTCATACAATCATTGAAGAAAAATCATGGGTTACTTTTTCAAAAATTGTTTTAATTATTATTTTTTTTGGGGGGGGGGGGGTCAAAATTTAGTAGTAAAACCGATTTTTAAAAAGTCCTGTTGAAGGTCCTGCTAAGGTCCTGTTTTGGGATTTTGAAAGTTTGTTAGAAACCCTAATTTGGAACAATTTTTGAAAAAAAATCAAAATCTGAAACGTTTTTAAAAAAATTGGAATACAGTTTTTGAAAAAATCTACAATCTACGAAACAATTTTTGTAAAAATTTAAAATTTGAAAACAGTTTTTAGTTTTTGTTGAACTTTGAGATTGCAAAACAATTTTTGAAAAAATTTTAAATTGGAATAAAATTTTTGTAAAAATTCAAAACTAAAAAAAAAATGTCAAAATTCAAAACTGGAAGAAATTTCGTCAATATTCAAAACTATTCAACACTGGAAAAAAAATTTCTAAAAATTCAAAACTGGAAGAAAAATTTGTAAAAGTCAAATCTGGAAAACGATTTGTTGAAAAATATGAAATTAAAATAAAAATTTCCATACTTAATTTCAAAGCTGTAAAAAAAATTGAAGAAAATTCAAATTATAAAATATTTCGAGAAATTTCGAAAATGAAAAAAAAAATGATGGAAAAATTTATTGCGGACTTGAAAAAAAGTAAAAATGCATTACACGACATTTTCGACCTTGACCCGAACAATATGCTGGCATGACGTACCAAAAATCATCTTTCATTATTACGAATCAATTTTTAGGAAAATTGAAAAATTCTTTCTAATTTACTTCATTTAGAGCCTTTTTGCGAAATTAATGGATCATTTGGTTATAAAATTTTCTCGGAAGCTCGATTGAGAAGGTATGCAAATATTCCCAAAAATTTCGACTTGGATACGTTCGAGTAATTTCTCAATTCTCGATGCTTCGTTTACACTTCCCATTTTAACACTTTATCGCGAATTTGTTTCAAATTCAACAAAGGAGCACTTAATTGATAAAATCTATTCGTACTACGTAATTTCTCGAGTAGATAAATAGATAAATATTTTGCTTTTTTAAAAGTAGATTAGATACCTACACTTACGTTAGATACTCTTTGAAAATAAATTTGACTAAGTGAAATTATTATTGAATTAGTACGTGGGTGATACGAAGAACTTGATTGAACAACACTAAAAATCAATCGATGATTTCAACCTGATCAATGACGAAAAGGTTGCAGACTTGAAATCCGTCGAGAACCCTTTTGACCCAAAATGTTTAAAAACAGAAGGGGTAAAATATTGCAAATTTTTAGTCAAATCTTTGTACGAGTCGATTCGTCAGAGGGTGGATTTTTCCACCATTTCATTTAAATTAAATTCTATTTTTTAGAACAAATTTCACCTATTTTGTGAATTGAAACACGTTATTATTTTTTTGAATACATTTTATTATTTTTTGATTAAAATTTATTATTTTGGTAGAATTTATTAATTTTTTTGATAAAGTCTACCTTTTTTTTGATAAAATTTATTATTTTTTGTGGTAAAATGTATTCATTTTCATAACTTCTGTTTTTTCCGTGTACAACAGGTAATTTTGTCTTTAGGCTGGAACGAAAGATTAT
The DNA here is from genome assembly GCA_038380155.1 of Pseudococcus jackbeardsleyi. Lineage (NCBI taxonomy): Eukaryota > Metazoa > Arthropoda > Insecta > Hemiptera > Pseudococcidae > Pseudococcus > Pseudococcus jackbeardsleyi. The sequence continues at coordinate 48,834,805 of CM076239.1, forward strand.
GAAATAAGATATCACAATATCATCTTTCGACAGTGTGAAATTAATTTTCGTCCGATTACATTCACTACCAGATCCCTTCTTTTAAATAACCACCCCTTGGTTGGATTTGAGCTTAAGTGTAGGATTTTAGGTTGGGTAAATTCGTCATAGGGGTGAGAAAAATACCTAGCGGAATGAAAGATGCCACCGATAAATTGAAATATATTATTTACCACGAACCGAACAATTTCGTCGTATTACATGACATCCGTATGAATATAACCCCTTCCGACGATTTTTCCGGGTTATTTGCAGAAATTACGCGTTACACGTAATGAAGTTGAAAAAAAAAGTATACGTTTTTATCAAAACGCAGGTATCTCTCCCTCGTGTCGTTCTAATCGTGTAGGGTTGGTATTTCTGCTGTTAATAAACTGTAAAAATATCGAATAGGTTCCATTCACCTTTGATGATTACTCGCGATGGTGACTACGTTATCAAAAATTTCGATCATCGAAATATTATACCGAAAGTCAATATTAATCAAATATGTCGTACGGGTACAAAAGCGTTGGAAAAAAATTACTTCATGAGCGTCAACGTACGTCGATGGCAACAATGATAAAATGATATATTTTCGGTGTATAAATACGACGCCGATACGATCGAAGGTGAAGCGGAGAGGCTTGTTTGTGATTTCGACGCGAGCTTTTTGTAACCGTATATTCGAATTACTTAAATTTTCTATCCAGCTATCAATCAACCAAGGTACGACCTAAGTACGTCCTTAGGTATTGAATAATTGTAATGAATCGTCGCACACGTGTTGGTTTATTTCTATGGTTACCTGCGAATGCGAATTGTACAAAAAAATATTTCGAATGTGGTGAAATTATGAATGAGCGATTTGGTAATTATGGATAAATGAGATTTCAAAAGTTTACGATGAATGGGTCTGGACGAGTATCGTATTACAATTTGATTCTAATTGATGCGAGAGTCGGAGGATGTTGACGTTGGGTGACGAAAATTTACAGTGTTGGTGTTAAAATGTAGTTTGAAGTGTGCGAGTGTGAGGTTTTAGGTAATGAGGTTTTTTTTATGACTATGTGGATTGTGTTCGAATTGCGTTTATGTTGCTGCTGTACGTGTGTTGCAATGGGTTGTTTTTGACAATATTTCGTAATGTACGTGGTATGATATTTTGCCTGTGTGGATGAATGATGTGCTCAAAATTTTTAATTAATTTGGTTTGATAATGATAAGGTATCTGATTTGAAATGTTGCTATGATATGGGTATGATCGTATGATTGATTAATTATTTTATCGTATGTTTTCAGTAATCAAAATTATGTTTTCGTGTGATTTTTCTAGATCTTCAGAGGTCATCTTGATTACTTTCAATTTACTCGAATGTAATGTTTCGGTTTTGAGGCAAATTGAGTCGTGTTTCCCCTGAAATAGGCATGCAACGTGGCTGCTAGCAGTTTTATTCACGAAAAAAACGCATTAAATTGAATGAAATCGAAGTTGTAATTTGTCCATTTTTTTAGGGGTGTAAATTGTACATGTAATTTCTCGTTTGAGTGATTTTTCTTGGGATATGTGTAAAAATGGTACTTCTGAGTTTTGAATGAGTAGAATTTGCAAGATTTTTACCATAAATGAGTCATTAGTTGTATTTTTGGATATTTCTTCATCTTTTTTGGGGTCAGGGGGTTCGCTTCCAATTAGGGGGGGGGGAATCTTTCAAGATTTTTGATTTGAATACATACATTAGGATAAAAGTCAATTTTAAATAATGGTAAAATGAGAAAAAAAAATTTGGGCTGACAGATTTCGAGAAATTTTGGAAATTGAATTGAATTCGCTTAATTTTCAAGAATTTGGTAAATTAATATTTTGAATTGAAAAATTCTTACAGCTCATTAGTGAGAGAAGATATTACAAAATTTTGAATTTTGTGGAAATATTTTAGGAAAATAAAAAAAAGGTACTATTTTTTTCGTGAAAACCCCAATTTTTTGTTTCATAACCCATTTAATTTTCTCAGAAGCTACTTGATCCCCGAAGTCAATTTTTATGCCCATTTTTCAGGGATATCCCAGCAATATTTCAACCAGAGTGTTCGCAAAAATATCAAATTTTATCACAAAAACTTCGTAAAATTATTCAAATCTCAGTGTTAGATTTCAGAAGTAAATTGAACAGAAAATTTTTTTAAAAATTGAAACCAGGGAAAAGCCTCTCATGGACTTGAAAAGAAGGAAATTGTAAACATGACAAGAAAAACTGAAGAAAATCGGTCGAGTAGTTCCAGAGAGAATGGGACCAAAAAGTAAAAATTGGCTTTTCCATGAAAAAAATTGTACCTACCCTTTTTCTAATTTTTCCAAACTATTTCATTGCAATTCTAAAATATTTCCACAAATTTCAAAATTTTGTTAATATTTTTTCTCACTTATGAACTGTGCGAATTTTTCAATTCAAAATATTAATTTGCAAATTTCTTGACATTTAAAGTAAATTCAATCTAATTTTCAAAATTCCTAGAAATCTGTCGATCTAAAAAATTTTTCCATTATTTAAAATTCACTTTTTTTACTGTACGTATTCAACCCAAAAATTTTGAAAGCCCCCCTCCTCTCTTTAGTAGCAACCGTGGTTGCCATTTATTTTAGGAAATTGTAAAAATCAGAAATTTTTTAGGATATGTTCACTTCAATTATTAAATTATTATTACTAATGGCGATCAAAAACAGGGCATAGGAGTCGACTCCGGAGTCGGAGTCAAACTGACCCTAAATTGACTCCGGAGTCAAGCCGGAGTCAGGGAGTCAAGGTCAAATATTGACTCCGGAGTCAAACGGAGTCAAGAGTCAAGGTCTGAAATTGACTCCGGAGTCAAACCGGAGTCAGGAGTCAACTTTCTTTTTTGACTCCGGAGTCAAGCCGGAGTCGGAGTCAATTTGGAGTCAGTTTGACTCCGACTACTCCGGAGTCAAACGGAGTCAAGAGGGAGTCAACTGTTTTGCTGACTCCTATGCCCTGATCAAAAATGATGGACAAACTATTCAGTGACACAAGATTCGAACTATCTATTGGGATGGGGGAGAGGGAGAACGAGGGGAAGAGAGTTGATTGTATGAATGACGATGGAAAACTTGACATTCTCAAAAATAAAATGGAGGTTCCAAAAATTGAGTTTGAGTATAATAGTTTTGTCAGAATTGCTGAAAATTGATTTTTTAATCAAAGATGAGAGGAAGGAATTGTGGAAAAGGATTCCAAAATTGTATTAGTTTTTGCATTTTGAACAATTTTCGTCCAAATTACAGGCATTTTTCTTCATCAAGTATCCACCCAGCAAAAAGCCATCTCTTGTCCAAATGCTCGAAATTGAATGATAAAAAAACCATTCGATTGTTCATCACGAGAGGATTCCAAAAATATATTAATTTTTGCGTTTTGAGCAATTTTTGGCGGAGTCAGGGAAATTTTTCTCCTCACAACTTCCGACTCCCGACTCTTAACCATCCATCAACTATGGCTGTGTGAAAGGATTGTGATGAAATATTCAAAAGTGACAAAAAATTAATATTGAAGTGTTTCAAGGAAAAAAATTGAAAATTTCTCATCTCAGTTTTTGATCATTGACGATTGAGAACTTGAATGCGCCGTTTTTGGCAAAAGGAGAAAGAGTGAAAGCTTGACAGAATTTATTTTTCTATGAAAACGTACAGCTTTGAAATGCAATAAAAATGGAATCAGATTGCTCCCTCGTCCCCCACCCACCCTCTTCCAAATATTTTACAAATAGTAATTTACTTTTTATTTGGTTGCGATGAAATTAAATTACATTTATGTATTGTAAGGTCGTGAAATCAGTTTGGGGGAAATTTCTGCAACTGTTCTAATTTATCGATTTTCCAAAAAAAATCTATGAACCTAATTATTCATAATCTCAATTTTTATACGATTTATTGGTAAAAAAAATTCTTCCAATCTAAAATAAATAAATACACGAATAAATAGTTGCATTTTCTCGACTTTTTGAAATTTCTGGCTGGTGTCGAATAATTTTGTGAAAAATTCTTCATCTTAATTCATTAGTTTTTCGGTTACGAACGTGATTTAGATTATTTAACTTACGAGTTACGACGTAATAGATACGTTTGTACTTTGTACCTATCTGATTCGGAAAATATCGGATGGATATTGAATTATTAATATATTTTTCTAGATCTTCATAGATCAAAACATCACGTTATCGATATCAATGCGAATTTTTCGTGCGTTTGAAGTGAAGCAAAGTCTTTATCGGTTCGATACCTAGGTCAATTCGTTGATAAATTTTCTCATTATTTTTCCAATAATCTTCCTACGTGCTCGAATTCTCCATTTGCAATTATTATGATGTGATTATTCGTTTTTTTTATCAGCCAATTACGAATGATACTCTAAAGATCGACGAGAACAAAGTTTTATATAAAGTTGAGTCATGATCAAATTATGTTACCATATTCGTTACTCAATTTATCAAATGAGATTTTTTTTCCTCCCTTTACGAGAACTCGTCTTGTGTAAAGTTTCCCCGAATAAATCAAGTTACTCGTGCTTACATCATCTCACGTACATGAACTTGATTAAAAATTCAAACGAATTCAGCGATATCCGAGCCTATGTAGGAATATTAAAAATTTCAGCATCATTGTGAATAACTTCGACATTTAGTCGAAACGTGTCTCGTTTTGTCCGAAACACAATGCTGACCTAATGAATTCCACGCCATTTGGAATCATAGGAATTGGGTGTGGAATAAATGAGAACAACGGTAAAGTTGATACTTCTCGCCATGTATCATACATACGAATTATTCTAAGCTGAAATTATCTAATAAACAATGGATCTTTTTTCCTTCGCGATGATATCCGTACGTAGATAAAAACCTGTCGTTGTTCGGGTTATTATAGCAATGTCGTGTAATTGAATTGGACGAAGAGAGGAAAGAAGGGTAGATCTGCCCACGAATGAACGTTTGGGTGATTTCAATGGCACCTGGAGATATTTGGGTTAGATTTATGATATTTTGTCAGAGGGGGTTTGATTTTTGATGTAAATGGTGTCGCAATACAATTTGGAATGGATTCTGGAAATTCGATATTTTACATTTCAAATGGAATTTTTTTTGTTGGATTGGTCCGAATTTAGAGATAGGATCCCTGGATCACAAAAACGTCTCTTGAGTTTGATCTTAATCTCTCATTCTGAATCAGTGAACAGTTAGAATTGCAGCACAAGAAAAATCAGCAAAATTCACTGATTTGCGGAAAATTTTCCCTTATTTTCCCACAATTTTTACTGATTTTTCAAAGAGTTTCACTAATTTTTCAGAAAAGTTGATAGATTTCACCGAATTTTCAGCGAATTTTTACTGATTTGTTTTCAGTGAAAATTTTTTCACTGATTTATTTTTAGTAAAAATTATTCACTAATTTGTTTTTAGTAAAATTTTTTCATTAATTTGTTTTTAGTAAAAAATTTTTACAAATTTATTTGTTTTTAGTGAAAATTTTTTCACTAATTTGTTTTTAGTAAAAATTTTTTACAAATTTGTTTTTAGTATACAATTTTTCACTGATTTGTTTTTAGTGAAATTTTTTTTATAAATTTGTTTTTAGTAAAAATTTTTTTATTAATTTGTTTTTAGTGAATTTTTTTTTACTAATTTGTTTTTAGTGAAAATTTTTTCATTAATTTGTTTTTAGTGAAAATTTTTTACAAATTTGTTTTTAGTACAAATTTTTTTACTAATTCGTTTTTAGTGAAAATTTTTTACTAATTTGTTTTTAGTATACAATTTTTCACTGATTTGTTTTTAGTGAAATTTTTTTTATAAATTTGTTTTTAGTAAAAATTTTTTCATTAAGTAATTTGTTTTTAGTGAAAATTTTTTTACTAATTTGTTTTTAGTTAAAATTTTTTTACTGATTTTCTCCTAGTCCTATGCTGCAATTCTGACTGTTTCTCCGTGATTTTTGGTAATTTTCACTGATTTATAAATTAGAAAGTACTGATGTTTCAAAAATTTTCGAAAAAAATAAGTTGATACTTGGAATTATTTTTTCCAACAAATATTGCCCATTGCTGAAACCCACTAATCATATCCTGAAAATTTCATCTTGATTGGAAAAATCATTTCTCGTTTTTTGGAACGTTTTGTGAATGAGGTTTGGAATGTTCGAGGCTTCCAATATGCCATTTGAAGATTTTCATGGGTTATTCTTATCTTAACGTTGAAAAAATGACCGAAATTCTTCCCCCTCCTCTCCCCCCTTCCATAGATCATCTGTAAGGCTAAAAAATTTAATTCAGTGTGATATTAGTATATTATGTCACATGCTGAGTTCGAAGCTTGACTCAATTTCTCGATTTAACGACTTCAGCACCAATTTCTTCCAAATAAGTAAAGAGTCAAAATTAAAAAAATTAGCTCTAAAATTTTAAAGCGTGTTAATTATTGTAGAAAAAATATTAATTTTTCATTTTATCGATGGAAAACAAAATAGGACAAGTATCAGCACAAAAATCGGATAATTTCCAATTTTATTACAATAATGCATTCAATACGATTAAACGTATTATCTTTTTTTCAAATCTAGATTCTAGAAAGAAGAGAGGCTGTTGTGAAATAAATAGGGGAATGAGGTATGTTGAAATGGGTATAAACAAATTAAACCGGAATCGAATGCGAAACCCGCGAATGACTAAGGAAAAAAGGAATTGTCTAGCCAGCTATCTGTGAGAAGGGTCGAAATCGACCCTTTCGAATTATTATGAAATGCCAGGTCCGCCGCCAAGCTTATAAAACGAGTTCTTTCTTTCGAAATGGATTGAAATTATCTGGAAACTAATTTTTTTCCTAATTCTCTTCGAAAAAATCATGAAATCAGGTGGAGAAAAAGGAGGCTAATTTTTGCAGTTTTTATAAAATTGAAAAACAAAAAAATCGCAGTTTTTAAAATTTTAAAAATCAATTTGAGATTTTTTCAATTTTTAAAATTGAAATAGATTCGATATTTTATGAAATTTATGAAATCAAAAAATCAATTTGAGATGATTTTCCTAAATTCTAAAATTCCAAAAGGCAGGAAATGCTCTCGAAATGCAACGAAAAATTTATCTTATTCCAAAGGTTAGCTGTACAAATATTGAAGTTTTAAACTATAAAGTTTCAAAGACACGAAGGTGAAATACGACACCTTTGACGAAGTAACACAATTCTCGCCTAGGTTCGATTTTATGCTTGTAAAAAAAAATAATTTAACACCGAAGCATTTCACATTAGATCGTCGTTACGCCTAAATTGATGCCATCGAGTGACCTTGAATGATTTTTTTCCTTCTTGAAAACCGTTTTGTGATCAAATTATTTCTACGTTTTGTATATCCAGACGATATTAATGGAAAATTTGTTTTCCGCAGTGTCTCGGTTTCGCTATGGTACTCTTTGGAGCATTGGATAGCCCGATTCCGAACGAGTTGGATGATTTGAAAGATGTCGTGAAAGAGATATCCTGGACGTCGAGGATTTTAATCGGAGCCGGAGCCATTGTTTTTATTGTCGCCTTTTTCGGATGCTGGGGAGCTGTTTCCGATAGCTCTTGTATGCTGTTCTTGGTAAGTATTTTATATGATTCGTAATTCGAAAATTATTCCGATCTATGTGTAATGAGATAATATGATGAAATAAGTATCATCAAGGAAATGATCCATGTACTTGTTAAAATGAGTAATTCGGTCGGGAAGTTCGGAGTTCGCGATAAGACGAAAAAATAGCGGAAACTTGTTAAATTGCTATTCGTACTAGCGATAAAAATCATAAAATAATATTAATATTGAAATAGTTGAAATTTTTCATAATTTGATGGAAAAAAATGGAATGAATATTTTTGATTAATTCAGGAGTAATTTTTTTTTTGAAAATTCTGTAAAAAAACGCCCATTTTCCAATAATTATGCAAAATTTTGCATAATTTGCACGTTCGAAGAAATTTTAGTCAGTGTTATCAGTTTACATTATTTTTCGTTTTTTGAAAAGATTTAAAAAATTTCTTCAACCGTTTTAATGAGTTTTAATGACACAAGTTTACATTTTGTAAAAATTTAAATGCCAATTCATCGAAACCCCTTCAAATTCAGGGAAGACAGAGAGATTTGAAAATTTCAACTATTACGAAAAAAAAATCAAACTTGCAGTTTTGCCAACTCATTAGCTAATTTTTTTCTTTTAAAAATGCAGATCTTGAGCCAAAATCTGAACAAATTACTCGATATTGCCAATTCGTCAATTTTTCACCGTTTTAAAAAGACGATTCTAATTCTTTTTCGTCTCATCCACTCTTCGATGGTTTAAAATAATCACAAAAAATTATATTATGCAACTTACGATCAATGTTCCTATTAGAATTGCGGTAATTGATGAAATGTGAAACTGATTTTCTCGATACAAAGAAAGGGGAAATCGCTGATGGAAAATGGCTCTAAAATATGACTCGCGTATCGATATCGAACCAATTTAGTCGCGAATGCGGAAAAAAACACTTTTAAGTAATGAAATATTGTATCTTTTGATAAGATAGATTTTCACGAATATTCTTTCGAATTTTGGTGGTACGTTTATTCTCGACGAAAGAAATTTTTAGACTGTATTGGTTATAGGAGTCTGTAGCATGAGGGATGTCCCTAACTTGGAAAAATAATAATTTAGTGAATGAGAACTTCTCCCTTTAATATTGCATGAATACTTAATGCATCAGAAATCGTTGATATGTAATTTTTTTTGCATGGTCAAGTGGAAAGTAATGTAAATTAGATGTCAACCTTCATAAGAGCTTTTCCCCCAAGATCGGCTTTGATGTGTGGAATTCGAATGACCCTGGAAATGATTCAGGGGTTGGAAAACATGGATTTGGGAAATTGTTTGGATTTTATTTTTAAAATTTTCAATTTTTTGAATTGTTGTTTTTTTGAAGATTCCATTTTTTTAGTATTTTTCCACCGTAGAAATATTCTGAAAATATAATTTTAATGAGACAGTGAAAGGGTATGTCCGGATGGCGGCCCCCAACCCAAACTTGACCAAACTTGGTCTATATGCTTGCCTGGATGTAAAAACACCCCAAAAAAAATTTTGACCCCCCACCCCTACCCCTTCCTAAAAAAGTTTGATTCTGGTTTTCTCTGGATTGGGTGGATGAAATTTTTTGAAATTTTCACGGATTGTAGACACTATGTAGGTACATTCGTGGAAATTTTTTCAAATTTTTTTATTCATATTTTCCAAATTTTTTGGCCCTTTGAAATTTTTAAAAAATTATTTAAAAAAATTTTGAGGGGGGTACATGGCTGATTTTTTTCTTATAGATTGGTCACATACTAGGGTATAACATATAATTTTTTCAAAATCCGAAAGTGACCGGAAGTTGGTCAAAAAAATTGAAACGTGGCGCCCGTCACCGATATTCCTTCACCGCGAGAACACCGTGGAGTACCCACCAGCAAACTACCCGCTCGCGCTTCAACGTTCGCTGGCGTTTCCACGTTCATTGCGCGTAATGTAGGCAAGTCTACGCGCTACTATGTACCAGTGATAGCCTGAGTGAAAAATTGTCACGCTGGATTGGAATTTTATATTTCTCTTGGTTTAAACTAGCAGAAGTGGATGCGTATCTATACGTATATTTAATTAAAACTTTTTTTTATTACACTAAATTAATTATAAAAATACACTTTCCAATATATTTACTTTGTTACGACTTGTTTTTTAAACAAAAGTGACGGAGAATTTGTACATAATAAAATATTAATTCAATATATTTACTAAAAATAATTACTTTAAAATTCTATACGTATAGATACGCATCCATTTTTACCAGTTTAAACCCAGAGAAATATAAAATTCCAATCCAGCGTGACAATTTTTCACTCAGTCTACCACTGGTACATAGTAGCGCGTAGACTTGCCTACATTACGCGCAATGAACGTGGAAACGCCAACGAACGTTGAAGCGCGAGCGGGTAGTTTGCTGGTGGGTACTCCACGGTGTTCTCGCGGTGAAGGAATATCGGTGACGGGCGCCACGTTTCAATTTTTTTGACCAACTTCCGGTCACTTTTGGATTTTGAAAAAATTATATGTTATACTCTAGTATGTGACCAATCTTTAAAAAAAAAATCAGCCATGTACCCCCCTCAAAATTTTTTTAAATAATTTTTTGAAAATTTCAAAGGGCCAAAAAATTTGGAAAATATGAATAAAAAAATTTGAAAAAATTTTCACGAATGTACCTACATAGTGTCTACAATCTGTGAAAATTTCAAAAAATTTCATCCACCCAATCCAGAGAAAACTAGAATCAAACTTTTTTAGGAAGGGGTGAGGGTGGGGGGTCAAAAAATTTTTTGGGGTGTTTTTACATCCAGGCAAGCATATAGACCAAGTTTGGTCAAGTTTGGGTTGGGGGCCGCCATCCGGACATACCCTTTTTCTCCAAACGAATGTGTGAAAAAATCACCACAGACAGCGACAGCAAATTTTTTTATTGGTGGGGTATTTTTCTCCTATTTTTGATAAAAAAAACACAAAATGTAAAAATTTTTAACAATTTTTTTTTTTTGAAAAATGCCTCTGAAAACTCAATTTTTTTCCAATACTTTCATTTAATTTGACGATTTTTGCGAAAAAAATTTGGAAAATTGATAAGAGGATGCTTGAAAAAAGAATTGAAATTATGTTTATTTGATTTCAGTACGCTATGTTTTTGATGGTGTTGGTCTTGGCCGAAGCAGCCCTCGGTGTGTACGTTTATATCCATAAAGATAACCTCAAAGACACGTTGAAAAGTCCGTTACAGAATTGGCTCAAGGAATACAATAATTCGCAAAATAACGCCAAATTTGTGATCGATACTATCCAATCGAAAGTAAGCACAGAATTCAATTCGATCTACCGAAATGGCCATTTTGGGATTAATAACGGTCTTTTTTAGTGGCAATGCTGCGGAGTGGAAGGTATCGGAGATTGGGCACCTTCTTCAATTCCGGCATCCTGTTGTAAGGATAGAAGCCCGTCGCAGCCGAATATACAGTGCCATGCAAGTAATGCTTACACAACTGGATGCTACGCTAAAGGAGAATTTCTCGTGAAATCGGCGTTTAACAAATACCTTTACGTGGTTCTGGGTGTTATTGGGATCGAGGTAAGTCTTCGTGGCGTCTAAAGGGCAAGAAAATCATTAAAAACGTGAAAATATGCCATTTTGATCTCTTTCTTCGAAAAGCGTAAATTTTTCAAACTTTTCCTATCAATTTTCAAATTGAACAATTGCTTTTAAATCAATTTTCAACTTCATTTTTTTATAAAAAAAATTTCTGTCCTCGCTTCTCCGGGGCAGGACTTACACATTACTTTGGATTTGAATAAGAAAAACCAAAATTCGAATCAAACGACCAATAGAAGTAGGCCAAAAAACGATGGTTCGGATTCAAATAAGAAAAATCTAAATTTAAATCAAAATGAAAAATGATCTGGCAGATGATGTCAAAATTGAATATTTACCGTAATTTACAACAATCATTAGAATATTTACTTACGGTAATTTATCGTAATTCTTGAAATATTTACAATAGTTTACCGTAATTCCTGAAATATTTACCATAATTTACCGTAATTACTAAAATATTTACGGTAATTTATCGTAAATTTTGAAATATTTGCCATAATTACTGAAGTATTTACGGTAATTTTCCGTGATTATGAAAATATTTACTATAATTTACCGGTAATTTACGGTAATTATTAGAATATTTACGAAAATTTACCATAATTACTGAAATATTTACGGTAATTTACCGTAATTACTGAAATATTTACGGTAATTTACCGTAATTACTGAAATATTTACGGTAATTTACCGTAATTACTGAAATATTTACGGTAATTTACCGTAATTACTGAAATATTTATAGTAATAATTAGAATATTTACGAAAATTTACCATAATTACTAAAATATTTACGGTAATGTACCGTAATTACTGAAATATTTGCGATAATTTACCGTAATTACTGAAATATTTACAGTAATTTTCCGTTATTATGAAAATATTTATAGTAATTATTAAAATATTAACGAAAATTTACCATAATTACTGAAATATTTACGGTAATTTACCGTAATTATCAAAAATTCAAAATTTTTAATCTACCATGGTGTCTACCGGGCATGAAAATCATGAAAAACGTAAAAATAGCGTGAATTTTAATTTTCTCAATCCAGTAGACACCATGGTCTTGAATGATTTTTTTTTTCAAACAAAATTTACGAAAAAATCGTCGAATGATCGATAGCGATGCTTTCGTCTGCGATCAGCGAATATTTATAGCTTTAGGCTAACAAAATAGTACTTTTTCGCAGCAGAACCGGAATGTTCGCCTTTCTTTTCGATAGTTTAAGATCTGAGTGGTATAAATGGCAAACGAAAACAACCAGTTTTATTTACAACACGTACTCATTGAATTTTTGTTTTTACAGATTATAACCATACTGTTCGCTCTGATCGCACGTAATTCGATATTGAACGATCAAAGGAGAAGTTTCGCTTAATTGAAATGATTTCGTTTGCATGCCAATTTCAATGTTTTTATTTTTTATTCTCGATGTATATATGTTCCATGTGTTTTAATACGTTTAAAATCTCTTTATAATTTTTCATTTTCTTTACAAAAAATTATTAGAGTAGTGACGTTATTATTTTTTTTTGTATGATTGGCATTTATATATTATCTAATTATTATTTCGTTTTTATCGATTGTTTTATTAGCTTTGCTTTTTCGAGTAATCTCCTTGCTTAGGTACCTGATTGTTTTTGAAAGAGGTTTTCGAAACGTCACGTCGCTGATGAGCTGTACCTTGTTTGTTTTTTGTTTTTTCAATCGATAGGATTTATTATTTTTATGAGTTTCGGAAGAAGGCGAATTTTGAATTCGTTGTACCGAAATTTAAGGTTATTTTTTACATAGCACTTCTCACAATACAGAATAATTTTTTATACTTATGTAGTATTTTTATCGTTTAATTTTTATACCAATGTTCAGTTTTATTAAGATGTCGATGTTTGGTCATCACGAAGGCATTGTACTGTTTTTAAAGAGAAAATAAATAGAGGTTTATTTCACGAGTTGTTCGGATGTTTGGAATTTTTTTGAAGATATTTCCTGTTTAAATTATTGAGAAAGTATCAGGCTTCGGAAATTTTTTGGAAGCCTATTGGAACAATTTTTTGAAAAAATTGAATGAAAAATTGACACGAATCAAACAAATTGTATAGAAGTAGCAGTTTAATTAGAAAAAATTAATTTTAATATAAAAATAATTTGAAAAAAAGTTCCAGTAAAGCTGTAGGAATTACACTGTTGATATTCTACTCAAATGGTGTCTTGTTAAGCGAAGTTTCATCGTAGAACCTCGAGTAAATACCTGAGTTGCTCCCTTCTCGCCGGAGCTTCCAGTGGCAGTCTTGGATTCGGGTTAGTTAGCAAGTCCCTTCGAAACCGGGCGTTTCTTAATCATTGTTTTTCTCTGAAAATTGAAATTCGTAGATTAATTGAAGTGGATTATGACATTCAAGGGGGGGGAGGGGATAATTTTGATGAAAGAACAGGTAGTTTTTAAAAAAATTGTGATAATTTCAATTGAAGAAACTTATTTTTTCAAATGAATTTTTTGCATTCATTTTCATAAAAATTGATCAAGTTTGAGAAATTTTGATTCATTCAAACCTCTTCTTTGGGTTTTTAAAATATGATTTGCGTTCAAAAAATATTGAATACTGAAAAAATTGATGTTTTCCCTAATTACGAGTATTATGGTTTTAGATACCATTGGAAACCCATTTACAATCGTACCCCTATTTTTCAGGGGTCCTCAAAAAAATTTATTTGTTTTTTTTTCAATTTTCAGAAAATTGAATTTAAAAAAATTCCCAAAGTATGGGTGTCTTTAGGTACTCAAAAATAAAATTGGCACACATTTTTCATCTATCTATATCTTTTTTTTTTCAGGGGTTCTCAAAATATCATTTTGGTTATTTTTTCGTGTTGCTCATCTTTAGTAAAAAATTAATCCATATAAAATCATCAGCAGTGATTTTCTAGACTTTACTTTAAAAAAAATGAACGAAATTCATTTTTCGTCATTTTGAAAAAAAAAAGTTTAGACTACATGATGGGAAATTGACGTTGATGATTTTTATACTCGTTTCAATAACATTTTAATTTTAGAGGAAATCATTTCAAAATTTTGTATTTTTTTTTTCTAAAATTTTTATGTATATGTGACCCTGCCTTAAAAAAGGGCCCAAATGTCGAAAAAATTTTTTTCAGATTTTTGGGTCTCACTCTCAATACAGGGAAAGAAATCCGTAAAATTTTTCAACATTAGGGTCTTTCTTTTCGGCAGGGTTACATAAATGTATTTAGATTTTAAGGCCTGATAATAAGAAAAAGTACCTAAATATTTAATGAAGGTGAGGGCTGAAATTTTGACCACATTGTAGTTTTGAGGTAAAACAAAACTTGCAAGAATTCTTTCGATTTCAAAAAATTGATAAATTTTCAAAAAAAAATCTCGAACATTTAAGAAAAGATGGATTTTGGTAAAATATTGAAATTAAAATTGAACTTTTGAAAACAATTTGGTTTAAAATTTTGCAAAAATTGGTTCAATTCTCAAAAAAGTCTCATTCAACCACCTTCGAAAAATGAAATGGTCAAATTTTCAAAAAAAAAAAAAAACCTGTTGTAACATTTTCAAGAAAACTTGTTGGAAAAAGTTCAAAAAAATTGCCAACGTTTGAAAAAATTTCTAGGAAAAATTTCGGTCAAGTGCTTCAAACCAAAAGACTTAAAAAACCGGTTGTTAAATTTTCAAAAAAATAGAACAAAATGATTGAGTACTTTCCATTGTTTATTCTTTCAGTTATCAAAATTCGACCTGTTTATGAATCAGAACACCTTATACATGCGTAATTTTAATTTAAGAGTATTCTTTTTTTAACACCTTATAAAATTGTCATTAAGGAAAGTACCTACAACTTCCTTGACCTTAATTCTAATTAAATTCAATGTGCATGTTTCATTTTACCTTGCTCGTTTCTCTCGTTTCACCAAAAATGCCATCGGAATCGACAATACCAAAATGATGACCTGCAAAATGAAATATGTAGGTAATTCAACTTCAATTGTGGTGTGAAATGTACACATACGACGATTAAATCGATTAAAAAGATTTTTAACATGTAGTATGGTTAACTTTTCAAGTACACCGTCGAAAAAAAAATATCCATTCGTCATAAGAAACCTTGAAACGGCTTAGGTACATAGACTAAATAAAGAAAGTATAAAATGAATCGTGCATGAGGTGGCAATGCCAATTTATGCCTTATTTCTTGGTATATGACTTACACGTCTGGGTTACAATTTGGACTTGGACTTGAAGTTACGTGATTAAGTCATAATAATAATATAATACTTAATCATGAAATAAATCCAAAGGTAAGTATGATTCACTCACCTGAAGTAATGCGGCCAACGCAGCTAAAAGCGAAACAACAGACCAATGATCGGTTAACCTTTTGAGTAAAATTTGGTGGCAACCGTATTGATAGACGATTTCTGAGTCGGGTGAATTTCTGCATAAGACATCCGGCTGATCTGGAGCTATTATACAGCAAGATGCTGGAACTTGGGTTCTGGAGTAGAATCTGCTCCAGTCTTGTGGGCTTTCGATACCGCAGCATTCGAGCTATAGAAATGATGGAAGTTTTATTACGTGGTATGAGTATTCGAGGGATTCTTGTTGGGTAATCGGTAGATATGGTACGTGATTTTTAAGAAACTTTGGTGACTTTGTGTAAGCAGTTACTCACTCTTCTTTGCATGTAATGCCATTCTTTTTTATCGACATCTGCGTAATTGTAATTGCTAAGAGATCGTTCTAATGAAATTCTAATGGTTTCTGCGTAGCTTGGTTTTTCAGTCGAAACGCTGGTGATAATGGCTACTTCGACTAGTAAGACGAACAGAGCGGAAATGACGAACTGAAAAATTGAGGTTAATTTAATTGGTAGGTACCTACTTGAAAAATGTTGAAAAAGTTGAACATTGGGGGTATTGGCCATTCGCCGACTTTTATTTCCTATTTTCATTGAATCAAAAAAAATTCAAATCAAGTACTTAACCTACATTGATGCCTAATTAACATAGGTACCTAATCAAACTTTACATAAAAAATGTATATTTTTCTGTGGTCTGAGTATGAAAGAAAGTCCAAATATGGACATATGACTTATTGTTAGCCAGGAGTTTTGAAAAAGGGAAGTAAAGGATTTTCTTTCTTAAATTGAGGGGGAAAATTTAGATCCAATTACATACCTAGATCTAAAATTTTAAAGAATACTTTGAAATTTCAACTTTTAAAAGCGTTTCCGAATTTTCTTTCAAAAATCAATGCCTCTATAAGTACCTATTCAAAAAGGGTGAAAAAAAATTGCGTGGAAATCTTTCAAGTGCATTTTTCAAAAAGTATAAGTCCTAGGTACCATGTTAAATGTGAAATAAGCTTATTATATGGTTCAAAGTTCCGAAAGTTCAATGCGCTGTCTTTTCTATTTTAAGAATAATTTTCAGAGGAATAGAAGCTCGAGTGGGTAACTAACTATTGAAAAAATTAACTTATTCCCTCTTGTTTTGCCTTCACCATTACTTTAAATTTTCTAGGGTTCTTCGAAGCTACCGATATACCCAGGGATGGTATAAGGAGTCAATGACACTAACTTGATTTAATTATTATGGAAAATAGGTAATGAAAAATAAAGTCAAAATTAGATAAATGCTAAAACCCAAAAAATTGGAAAAATTAAAACTAATTTTTAAAAAACCATTTCGGTTTCTATTTTAAATTTTAAAAAAATATTTTTTCAGTTTTGGCAACACTTCTCTAGCCAATATTAGAGACGATGATGCTGATAAAGTGATGAATTCAAAATACAAGTTTTAATGCCCCGCCTTCCTTCCTCTCCGTAGTAAATTTTTTGTAAATGATTATCCTGTTTTTATGAGGTGCTTAATGAAAATAGAATTTGAAACGAAGGTATAATTAATTTGTTGAATATTCATTTACAAGTCGTAATGTAGGTATTTAGAATTGAAATAAATTGAATTTAAATTTTATTTATCAAGTTTAACAAATTTTTCAAATTTTTAAGAATTTTGTTCAATTGCAAGCGAAGGTTTGTTACTATTTCGAGTGGAATATTTTACCAAGTTTACAGTTACAGGTAGGTATTCTTATTTTCTGAATCGATATGTCTGAAATATCGAAAACTTTGTTTTTATAAAACTTCAATATTTTTACCAATTTTTTCAAAGATTTTCATGCTTTAAAAATTTATAATTCTCAAATTTTGTTTTGTAAATTTTTTCGAAAATTGGTCAAATTCTTTTAAGAAATCGTCAATTTTTTTAAAAAATACCTAATTACCTTTTTAAACAGACATTTTTTTCAAAGAATAGGCAGTTTTTAAAATGCTAATTTTTTTGAAAAAATGATCAATTTTTAAAATGGTAATGTTTGAAAAAATGGTCATAAAAAAAATCAAATTTTTTTAAAAAATGGTCAATTTCTTTTAAAAAGTGATAATTTTTAAAATGGATCAATTATTTAAAAATGCTTGATTTTTTCAAAAATTTTACCTTTTTTTTACTTAAAAAAAAATTACCAATTTTTTAAGAAAAAAACTTCAGATTTTTAGGAGCTTTTTAAGAAAAATTATTCATATTTTCAAGTTGATATGCTCTTTTTGCTTTCGATGAAGTGAATTCTGATTTTGAATCAATTCTTGGAAATCACATGCGCCCGAATTGAAACTTTATCTCCTTTTTGGCTTTTTCTCCCCTGAGAAAAACGGGTACCGAATGAATCTAAATTGGTACTGCTTGAAAAATTGAGAAATCAAAAATTACCAATCGAGATCATTTTTTCCTGAGTTTTTTTTGATGTAGTAAGTCGGAATGTTATTTTCTCCATTTTTCTTTTTCAACTATTTTTTTCAAAAATCTTCATAACTTTTGCAAAGTTTTCAAGTAGAGTCCAATTTTCCCAATTCTAGATACTTACCTACTTTAATGTAATTATTTTATCGTGATCTCAGATGAGAGAAGTGCCTCCTCACCCCTCCGTTCTTGGTCCGGACTCGAAGGAAGAAGTAAAATTACTTCAATTTTAGTTTCATTTTTCTGGCCGATATTGAGTTTTTGTATGTATTTTAGCGGCGGCCACCGCCAAATTTTGGTTCAAGTTTCAATTTTACTCGGATACTTTTAAAAATGAACTTGAATTGGACGATGAATGGAGGGGAGGGGGCAAAAATTGAAAATTCCTCCTTGAAATGAATTTTTCTGATTTTGCTGGCTAGAAGCACAATTTTACCTTTTTTTTTTCAAAATCAAAACAAATGAAAAAGCTCTACTGAAATAAATTTTTTCAATTTTTCCGACTCAAATAAGCGCAATTTTCCGACTTGAAATGGTCTTTCTTTTTTTTCAAAAAGTACTTAACACGTCATTTCGATTTCATTATTTTCCAAAATTTTATATTTTTTCTAACTAACTCATTTTAGTTTGAAAATGCAATTTTGGAGGGAGTTGCCTCTCTACCCTTCCCCTTCTGGTTTGTCCCTAGGACGAGTTCCTAATCATCCTATCACATATACCTATCTAATTTCTACTCAACTAGTTTTAGTTTTGGTTCCAGCGTTAAATTGTTTTTTTCATTTCCAAGTCTCAATTTTTGCATTACATTTTCAATTTTTAATCAAATACTTTCAATTCCAATTTTCTCCTTTTCAATTCCATTTTTTCTTTGTTACTTTTTGTTTTAGTCTCATTTCCCAATTTTTTTCGGTAATTTCCAGTTTTTCTCAGTTTTAACTTCATTTAATGGACGAGTGGATACAAAACGAGTGGTTTAGTTGCAATGCGAATTTCTCCCTCCCCCTCCCACGTTCTATGAATTGTCTATTCTGAAAAGGTGCATTAAGCTTTTTTTGAATTTTGAATGACGTGAAGAAATTTAACATACGTAGAACGGAGGGACACTGATGGATATTTTAATTTTTTTTTTTTGTCAAACAAAGGTCTAAACAGATAGATGGATGAATAACACAAATTTTCAATCCAAATTCTCGGTCAATTTCATTATCTACCAATCATCAAATTATTTTAGAAATACACATAAAAGCTTTTTTGACCGAATCACTCATTAACTATTTAATTTACGTACTGTTACCAGTAATTTGTAATTCTTGCTG
Organism: Pseudococcus jackbeardsleyi; assembly: GCA_038380155.1. Classification (NCBI taxonomy): domain Eukaryota; kingdom Metazoa; phylum Arthropoda; class Insecta; order Hemiptera; family Pseudococcidae; genus Pseudococcus; species Pseudococcus jackbeardsleyi. Next base: position 48,854,214 of record CM076239.1, read on the forward strand.
TAAATTGCGTATAAACCGAATAATGCCAGCAATGCCATCATGAATCCGTTGAATGTTATGAAATAAGGTGGCCAGAACATTTTGCTTTCTAGAAAATGGCTAAATAATCTCATATCGTTTATTATCATCAGACCGCATATCAGTAAAAATAATCCATAAATCTGAAAAAAAATTACAATCGTTGTTCATTTTAATGGGGAATGAAGATTCAGAAGATTGGTAGGTAGGTAGGTAGGTAGGTAGGTAGGTAGGTAGGTAGGTAGGTAGGTATCTAATCGTAATTCAAAATGAAAAAAGTTCATTATTTGAGTCAATTTAAATTGCTTTAATTATTTTTGGAATTATTGACAGTGATTTATAAATGATAATCTACAAACAATTGTTTTTATTTATTCAATTACTCATTTTTTTTAAACTGGTAAATAAATGTCAATTTGACTGTTTTACCTATTTACCATAAGATCATAAATTGATAGGTATTGTTAAAAAAAAAAAAAAAAAAAAAAAAATAGATGATCAACCAAACAAACAGATCACCAAATAATAAATCAATAAATTAGAACACCGATAAAAATAATGAAAAAAATTTTACCAATAAAATAAAGTTGAAAATATATGTTAAAGCTCTAATTATCCTCTTGATAAAACTTTCCATTAAATTTTCCATCTTGTAGGTAGCACAAATATCACGCAACTCAATAGATACTACATTCGTAAAGGAAGCCTCGCAATATACTAAACCTATCGTCAACTTTTTCCAATGAAGATCACACCATTTAAGAATATTTTACACATAAGAGGGTGAGCATTTTATCATGTCATATTTTAAAGGGTAAACGAAAAAAATTGACAAGTCGTTTGGTATATCGTCATGGCAATAGTCGGCTGTAAACAAGAGGTCATCGACTATGAAGATGATGAATATTTCAAGTTATTTTTTCTACCCTGTTCTTTTTTTAAGTACCTATACATTATTTGAGGATGAATTAAATTAAACTTTTCCCGTGTATACGATATTCACACCTCTGCGTACGAAAACACTTGCTCAAAATAATTATTAAATAATACTCGGTAACGAGCACCCTTCATTATAGTCGATGAAAAGAAAAACATACTGTCTTTGGCAGGTTAACAATAAATGGGGGATTTTCACACTACGAGGAAATTCAGATTTACTGGGAAAGGCACGCGACAAATGACGAGGAAAATCCCCCATGATGGGTTTTTTATATCATTATTATTTTTTCCTTCGATAGGTAACGTGTGTGGTGTTTACTGGGAACATTTTACTGGTTGAGAATTAAGATGACGTTAGTTACACCTACTTGGCGATGATTACTCGACAAATTTCTGGCGTGGATTCAATAAGCTCGAGTTTATTTACTGTGATTTTTAAAATAGGGCGAAAAAAGTATTTTTTATCATTTCAGATTGAGCAGGTTTTTGAACGTGTCGATAAATTAAAAAATATAATTATTTGAAAAGATGGAATAGAATATTATTTTGATATTCGAGCATGATCTACTTTACATTGTTTATTTTTGAATGAAACCGAGTTAGTAGGTTTTTGGGGCAAGAAAGTTGAAGGTGAGATTTCCAATGGGTACCTTTTAGAGCTTGAAAAATGAAACCAAGACTCGAATTAAAAAAAACTTTTAATAAAATCTATGGCATCATCAACACATCACATCACAATTACAAAATAAAATAATAAATTAGATACAATAAATAAAATCTTCAATAAATTAATTTTCGATAAATAATTATTTGGAAAAAGAGGACCCAGATACGTATTTTGGTTTTTCTGCTGAATCAGCACTATTGATAATATCTTCTGATTAGTAAAATGGTTGATAACGTGATAAATAATAATTTCCAATTAATTATAGAACTTGGAAATGCACCACTATCTGCGATATTCCTATAACAGAATTAAAATTTTGGATTATTTAATGTGGATTTTGATCCAATTACTGTAATGGACGGTTTTCACAGATTTATGAGCGTTGAATCGAGATGATTTTTTAAAATAATTTTCAATGAAAATATGTGAAATGAATCATGCATTTTTTTTTTTTTACAAAAATGGATTTTTTTGATAATTTTTAAATGATTTAAATTTGACGTACCATATGGAATCCTATTTCTACCCATAAATAAAACCATAATTTAGAAAAAAAAGTCACCTCAGCTGGTTCCATCAATGAATGCATTCGAATTGATTTACAACCACATCACTAAGCAGAAGAGAAAAATACATGATTTAATTCAACTTAAGATTATTTTTTAAATATTTTCATCGATTGGCTTGTAGAGGAACAACTCGAGGTGTTCAGGGGTGATCGGTAGGTAACCTTTTTTTTCAAGTTGAAGAGGTAGGTTGCTTGAAAGGTGTGAGACCTCGAAACGACGTGAAGAATATTTACACCTTCTCCCCCGATTGAAAAATTGAAATATTAAAAAAAAATCAAAAATCTTTTTAACTTCAAATAAAAATACCATTTGCATTCATTTTTTAAATTTTTACCATTTTTTTCACCGGTGCTTCAAAAATACCATTATTTGTTATTTTTCAAAACTCAAAAAAATCGGGGAAAAAATGTGGAAAAATTTTTCTCTGAAATTGAAAAAAAATTATAGGTACTTTTTGTGCGGTTTTTTTAATTTTAAAAAATAGCCTGATGGATGGGTAGATATAGTTATGGAGAGAAAATTATTATCGATGATTTTCATGAGTTAAAATATTTAAGCTGACATCATATTTTCAAGAAAAATTTTTCCTCAATTTTTTATTAAATTATAAAACAAAAAAAAAATAAAAAAACGTGATAATTTTTTAGGATATAAAAAAAATGGGTGTCAATGGTATTTTTTGGCATAAGATAACTAAAGATGTTTTAAAACAATTTTTTATACTCGAATAATTTTTTTTCCAACTGGATAGGTACCTAGTTGGATTTCAAGGACTGGTCTGAAGAGATGAGTATAAAGTGCTGAAGGAGAGGGGAGAAGGTAAAATTTTTACTCCTTTGTTTTGAGGCCTGAGCGCTACTTTCAAGTTACCCTTTCTTCAAATTTTGAAAAAATAAGCAAAACGATCACCTCCAATGTCTGCCCCATTCGATGGGAACGAAATTTCGATTTTTAAAAAGAGCATGTCTCAAAACTTCAAAAAACAAAATTTCAGCTTTTCAAGTCGATATCTAGAATTTTTGAAAATTAAAAAAATTAAGTTTTTGTATAAATGTGATATTTTGGGAAAAAGTTGTATTTTCTCCAAACTTGATGAAATTTAGGTCACTAAAATCCTTTCAAATCAATCTTGTGAATTCAAATTTGACCACTTCGAGCCATTTTAAAATCTTTCTACAGTTTTTTGAATTTTTCTGAAAGGCATCAAAATCAATAATAAATCTTTGACCCATTTTTCAGGCCAGGATTTCAAACGTGCATTTTCAACTTGATTTTAAAGTGGAAAATAATTTGAAATACAAGACTAAAAAAGGTTAAAATCTCCGAGTCACCCCCCCCCCCCCCCCCTCCTAAACCAGATTTCACCATCTTCGACTATTCAAAATTTTTTGGTTAATTATTTCGGATATTTCTCAATTTATGAACACCTAACTGGTCAAAAATATGCATTTCAAAAGTCTTTTTGGAAATCAATCCAAATTCAGATTCTCTCGTTAAATTAGTAGAAACGCAAAGAGAACTCGATTTTTAGCTGCTCCAGATAAATTGAACGTCTTTTGGTAAAATTTGAAAATGCTGGAGAATCTCGAAATTGAACTATGGCTCCAGATGGGCTGAAAAAGATTAAAAAAATAAGAGAGATCAATACTTAATAGGAGCCCTAAATTTCATCAAGTTTGATTCTAAAAAATCGCCTTTTTTCAAAATTATCACTTTATGTATACGAAAAGATGGAGAATTTTTAAAAAAAATTAAATCGAAATAATTGCTTGGGAAACTAAAATTCCGGCTTCAGAAATTTCAAGACATGCTCTTTCCAACAATCAAACTCCTACTCCGATCGAATGTAACCACCTCAACTGATCCCCTGTTCAAAAAAGGAGAAATAAATATTAAAAATTTCAAAATATAAAAAATTGTAATTTATGCGGTAAAAAATTGGATTAAATAAAAACAAAGTCGTGAATAAATAAATGGCAGTCCGGGAATAAAATTATGAAAAATATTTACAGTGTGCCGATCACTCCGCAAGCCAATCGACCGCCGGCATGACCAGTAGTCAAGCTGTCGGTTTCTCCTCCACGTCCCAAATCATCACGATCAGCATGGATTACGACAGCACGTCCCAAAATGTTTCTTTTTGTGTTGATCAACGAGATACGTTCGTCAGTGTAGTTGAAAACAGCTATTCCTGAATCGTTGACTTCGATGTTGCCCAAATCACCGACGTGTCTTTCTTTGTCAGTTGGGGAACCGTGATTTTTCTGAAAAAAAAAAAACAAAAACAAAAACAATTTAGAATGTGGAGGTCTCAATGATCAAAACAAGTACCTAATCTATTTATTGGTAGGTGCCTATAGACCTAAATTAAATCGATTGATAGATTATAGGGGTGTTTGTAAGATAACATCGATTTTTTTCTCTTTAAATTGGGACACTCCCCACTTTATGAATTTCGTTATTTTTCTAAACAGTTATATAATTCAGATGCAAATAAAGGTACCATGAGTTGGTTCGAAGCGATCCAGCGCCATTGGCACATTAAGGTCAAACCTCAGACAACATACAGACTAGTTTCATCACAGAGAAAAAAAAACTGTTAAAGAAGATTTAATAAGATGATAGCCAACTAACGTCACTAACACATACAGCTTCGATTTTTATTTCCAATCGTACGATGAAAAGTAGAAAAACAAACTACGATTCCTATCTTAGGAAGTGCACACGGCACATTTTTCAAAAAAATCCTTGTTACCGTTGACGTTTCTATAGGCGCTTCAATCCAAGACCCTGAAAATTATAATTGAAGTACTTATCCGGTTCTACCTTCGAACTGATTGAATAAGGCGAGCAATTGATGCCTATGAAATAACACGCTACGTACTTTGTCGGGATTGAAGTGACCTCCTGTGGAAAGGCAGCCATTACTTAGATCACCTTTTTCATGAATATGAAATCCGTGATGGCCTTTGCTGAGTCCTGTAATGATACCGGTGATCAAGACTCCAGTTCTGGTTTGGGTAAAAGTGACGTTTCCTTTGATTGAATCATTTCCTACGCTTTTCACTACAGCTATGGCTTTTCTTTCTTGCTGCAAAGAAAGTAAATAATCAATGGGGAAAACCAGTTTGGGTTAATTAGTAATTTGACTACCTATTCAATGATAAGATTATTCACAGAGCAATGAATTTTATTGCACGAAAACATTCTCCGTGATAGAGATTCCTCGAAGCGAAATACCAGTACACCTCTTTACCTTGACATATTTGTACTTGATATTCATTTTTTAGTTTTTTTTGCACATGGTACCATTTAAATTATTCGTGAATATCGGTGTACTTACGTATTTGCAAATTTGTTTATTAGCTTGGTAATAAAAATAAATCGAATTTAACAGTTGCCATAAAAGCTATGAATAAGTTTATCGAGAAATTAATCATACAAATGAATTACCTGAGCTGTCACCACGACCACCAATGCACATGATAATAATATAGTCGGAAAATACATGATGAATCTACAAAAACAAATAGGTAAATAAATTATTGAGCTGATAAAAGCGTTATGTATCATTTAATAGGTGAACTTTTCTAATATTCGATTTGATAATGAGAAATTCATTTTTGAAATACCAACATAAAAATTATAATTGAAAGAAAAATTCGTTAAGGCTTAAGGCGGTTTTATAATTTAAAAAAAATCATTTCACTTCACAATAAGATTACGAAAGAAACTGAATTTTCGAATGAGTTGGCATTCATCATCAACAAAAAAAAAAAAAATTATAATCTGAATTAGGTAGATGTAGGTACTTGGTACTAGGTACCAGTTAATCAACAATATAAATGTAGGTAAACCAAAGAATAAGTAACTCGATTTAAGTTTTAGAGAAGAAGGGAGGAAGGGAGAAATGTATGCCTTGCAAAATGATCCTTAATCGAAACATTTTAATAGATTTAGGTTATTGGGAGCCGGTTTTTTGAGGTGGAAAATTGTGTACGGAACAGGGAAAAGGTACCTAAAGTCAGATTTTTCAAAAATGAGTTTTTTCGACCAAGAGATAGGGGAAGCTACAAGCATCCTAGGTCAATTTTTCGGTGAGATAGAGGCATTTGAAAAGAAGAAAATCATAAGCTTCAAAAAAAAATCAATAAAAACACGGTTAAGGCTGCGTAGAGGTCTGAACTGCTCAAAAATGCAGGAAAAAAAAATTGAAAAAAATCGTCTCCTGAAAAATTACGATTTTTTTTTATTTGTAAAAACACTGTGAGTAAAATATACAAATTGAAGGGTACCTACTACCTACGTTTAAAAAACAACCCAAGTCCATTTTGAAATCCTGATTTTGTTGAATTATTGCGAAAAGAAATTTGCATTGAGAAAAATTTCAACATCGATTATTTGTTTTCAAATGTTTGGCCAATCCATGGAAATAGTTACCTCATTTTTTTGAAGGCTGATTTTTTTCTAAAATAACTGTCTGGAGTTGACATTTTTAAGGCACTATGGTTGTTTTTCAAACGGCCGTTACAATCATACTTGAAATTAAATTGATAACGTAGGTATCAGTACTTGGGTGAATGGGAATATTTTTTTTCGTCACGAATGTTGACCCAGAACACGAAAAAAAAATTATAAACAAGAGTAAAGCACGTAACTTTTGTGAATTGAGAAATTTTGAGCCCTCCCCCCCTCCCGCAAAATTTTCTTCGACTGTGAAAACTCCGAATTCAAAATTTGAATTATTTTTAAATTAACTAAATAAATTTAGCATTACAGCTGCCATGCCAATTACGTGTGAAAACATTTTTTTTAATTATCAAAATGGGGAGGGGCAGAAATGGAAGACTGGAACTGAAAACTGAAATATTTTTCTCATCAGTTTCGGTTTCAATTTTTTTTTTAGTTTTCTTGGTAATTCTTTTCCTATGTTATTTTAAAAGTCGTTACCTAAAGTTAAATTTCGACCCCATTACGTAAAATTTTTGTCAGGCTTGAAAAGAGTGATCACAAAAAATGAAAAAATTTTACATTTGGATTTTCCGCCAACAAATTTTCTCATTCAATTTTTTTCATTTCAGCTACAAATTTTTTATACTTAGGTAAAAGAACAAAAATTAAATACCTGAAAACTGAAATATAAAACCTAAGAAGTGAAAAAAAAACTCAATTTTTTAGGTTTTTTTTTTGGTTAGGGGAATCGGGGAAGGTCATTCATCTTTTTTTAAAAGAGTAGCTGAAAATATCACAGTCAAAACAAAGTTGCTCTTGAAAAAGCAAGAAAATTTTTGGATGAGGAAATGGGGCCATTCCATTTCTAGATCTTGAAGTGAGTCGAAACCGAATTCTGAAAATTTTATAATTATTTTCATATTTTCAAAATTGATATCTTGATTTCGTTTCTGGGTAAAAATTTATTAATCCCCCCCCCCCCAATCAGAAAAAATAAACTCGAACCTTCCTGGGATTTCGTCAGTTCATCACCGTACGTCTGTACTTGCTTCGTGTAAATTTTCCTACGTACTTTCGACAATGAAGATCACACGATCACAGGGCCCCAATTCCCTATTAATCGTTCTGTTACTTCAAAACAATCGTCAATCAACGTGGGTAATAAATAAAACTTACGCAATAAAATTTACATAAAAGCACCCATCACTTTTGTTTTCAAAATGCATTGGGTTTTCTACAAAAATAATTAATTCGTAGAAGAAATTTAAACGTGTCCGCCGGCAAAACCCAAGGTTTTCCGGTTTTGAATTTAGATGGTAATACGATATAGTTATGATGTATCTGCATCTCACTCACTCTTGTGATCTATATAATAAAACAAGGCTAGCAAAATTTTTTGTCTAGTGGAGCAAACAAATAACACCTGAAGAAGTTCATGAAACGCAGAATACGATTTCAAATTAAGTAACTAGTTTTTTTTTTCTAATTTTAACCAACCGTTCAGTTCTACGACTTCTGCACTTGTACAAAAAAAAAAAAAAAAAAAAAATGAGAATCCTTGTAACCGAAAAATATAGGTACAAATAAAACAATAAATGCTAATTTTTTCGCGATGCCAGTACGCAAATAAATAGAGGTATAGAGATGCCTGTATGTAGTAAATGACTGTAAATACTTAACTAGGCAATTATTTCACAATTTTTTGATGAAAATTCTCATTATTTTCTACTTGTAGCCAAAGACTATATTTAAAAAAAAAATCAAAAATTTATCTTCGATAAGATATCATTAATTTTTATTTTTCGGTCAAAGCACGTTATTAAACGAACAAAAGGAATGAAAAAGAGGGGGAAATTACGCCGATTTACACAAATTCTACGATGGGAGAATTTTTCAGGATTTTTTTCATCCCTAAAAATAACGATTTGACGTTCTAATTTTTTTTGAAAAAATCTCGGGTAATAAAATAAACGCGATGAAAAAAATTAAATAAATACCTGCCTAATTTCTTCTCGCGAACACAATTTGTATTATAGCACGTTGGATTCGATAGCAGTCACGAAATACACTAAACTAACACAGTTCAGCACGAGGCAGGAGAATAGTTCACAGAGGAGGAAATCTTCCGCCATGTAGAAGTAGAAATGAAGGCCAGCTTATCCAATGCAAACTTGTGATCTCACTTGTTGCATCCCACGTACTTAGAATACTACTTAATTACTCGCACAGTTTAAAGTTTAGACAAACTGGGATCGAATTTTTAAAGTAATTTTTTGCAAAATACGGGTATAGGTATTAAACCAAAATAATCCTACTGTAACTTGCTTTGGTAGGTATTTGTAAACATATATGGTTGTAATTCGTTTAATCTTTCAGAAAAAAATTCAAAGTGATAAACAAATTACATTTCACGAGTGAATGAATGTTTTAAAAATATTTATAAAAGGGTTTGAGAAATAAGCAAAATGTATATTCCAAAATTAATGCTGCTTATTTTTAATTTCATATTATTAGTAAGATTATTTTACTGAGATGAAAACTTTCAGGAAAATCCCAACTTGAGTGAAATAATTATTCTCGTGTTTGCAGGTAATCGGATTGATAGCACTTTCTCGCGGTTTAACAGATTACATCCCGACCAAATTAAAACCACTGGAGAGCACTCTCGTAGTCTCATACTTTCCAAAAGTTATGCTTTTCGGAGGATGTGGAGTGCTTTTAATCGCATTTCTTGGATTCTGGGGTGCTGAAATAGAAAATAGGATTGCTTTGATTACGGTAAATTTTATCAATTTTTTATTGATTTACTTTTTACATGGAAGTGTTTTGTGTTAAAATTTGAATTTAATTTCAGTATAAAATTTTATTATGTATTGTAATCGGCGTCGAATTAATACTGGTGGGTTATTTTCTTTTCCATGGAGAGTCAATTAATGATCAATTAAACATTCAGTTGAATTATTGGATGGAGGAACATGATAAAAGTGGTCATCATGTTCATTTGGAACAAGTAAAAAATTACGTAAGTAAAAATAATAAGTATTATTATATAATCTTCGAATTTGTTGAAAATCATCTGGTTTTATTTTTCAGTTACAATGCTGCCCTTTTTTGAATAAAACCAAGTGCGGCGGGTTTACAGAGTCTTGTTTAACAGCAGCATCCGATTATTTTCAATATAAAACTAGTTTGAATTTATGGTTTTTAAGAAATACTATAGGATCGGAGGCAAGTATTTGGTGGTTGTTTATAGGTACCTTCGGCTAAAAAAATGTTATCAAATATGTATTTTTTTCAGATTGCTTGTATTGTTTTTGCAGATATGGTCGCAAAAAAAATATTAATGTTGCAGAATATTATGCTGGGAAAATTGGGAGCTACTTAATTTATTTCTCGAAATATATTAGAAATAGAAAAATTAAATTTTTAATATTTTTCCAAGTCATAAACTTTTGAAATCCACAAATGAAAAATGCACTTTATACATGATAGTTTTTAAAAAAATCCATCGATTTTTGATGTCAGCATGGATTTATCGTCTTCGAAAAGCTTTGAACTTTCATCCCTTCATAGGTACCTCGTTATCTGCGTAATTTTGAATTTTTAGTTTTTGGAACGGCTCTAACCACCATTTTACTTTTCATCTCATACGTATCAGTACAATGATTAGTGATAATTTTTTTCTTCCAATTTTCCAAGTTTTCAGTTTCAACTTCGAAATTCCAAAACTTGGAAAAGAAGTTTTCTCTTTCTCAAAAATCAAAATTCCATTTCTATAGAATTCAAGTAATAATAGTATTCTATCAAACTTCCTCATAACTAATGGAAATATCGATTTGTAAGTATAGGTAGTTGAAGTAGTAAGTAGTATTAAAAAAAAAAACTTCAAATTTGCAAATTTGTTTGAGCTTACAGGACAAAAAAACAGTCACAAAAACCATAAACCAAATCAAATATTCTAATCTAAAGTTAGCAAGTTTTCAATTTTCACTTCAAGATTAAGATCAAAAATTCAAAATTGGGTCAAGAGGCTGAAGCTGCTATCAATATCAAAGAATCAAATCAATTGCCCACAATTGGATCAAACATCAAAATCAAAACATTTTCTCAACCAAAAAAATTTTTAAAAAATCGTTGTTTATTTTGATTGAATAATTCAAATTTTTCTTTCAGCGCTCCTAGACAAGTTTTGAATGAACTACATTCAAATTCAAAAATGTTCAATATTTACCAGGCCATTATGATAATTTTACTTCGGTAGCATTTCATTTGTCGCGCTAGTCGCGCTCTCCTCCTATCTTCGTGTTTTCTTAAATTTCTTATGTTTATCGGTTCATCATTTCATTATTTTAAAGTTTTATTAATTTGAAAAAACTATGTTAAATCTTCGTTAAATCAAAGTGTAAAGTGTCGATTAATGTTCCCTCCTTACCTTTAAATAGTTTCGCTCAATTTGTGTGCTCTAATACACATAATTCACTCTTTTTTCACATGGTCGGCATGTACGTTGAGATTCTATTAAAATGATGTAAAATCAAGGTAAAAAAGTGTTTAATCTAGAGTTATGTTTTGTTTTCGGCACAGGAATCGTGTCCATTCATTGTCTAAGTGATTTTGTTTACTTAATTATCATGAATCACAACGAAACCAGAGGTACTGTGCTGGAAGTTGTTGATATAAAAAGCGGCGGCCAAACCATAAATGCTTTGAAACGAAATGAAGATCCAACTTTTACCGTTGGCGGAATCCTCTCAGGTTTTATTTTCGTCTATTTTATTCGTATAATTGACTGCAGATTTAAATTTTGCTAACATTTTGTTAATTTTTTCTTAGATTTCGAATTAGCCTGGTTGTACCATGGCGCTTACTTGAAAATTATCAATATATCTGATGGTACGGTACAATCGGCGTGGGACTTTTCGGCCATCATTCGCGATAATAAAGCTGAGGTAAATCATTATCTTGTTTGCCGTATGCGTATTGATATTTTGATATAAATTCTACTTCAATGTTTATTTTCTTAGATTACTAGCGTAATCGAATATGAAATAAATGAACATGGCAACAGAGCACATTCTAAAGAACCTCAGCTATGTCTTATTGTCAGTTACACATCCACTCGAGATTCCAATAAAGCCAGTTACATTTCGTTTTGCCATCCAAGAACGTCTAAAATACTTCATACGATTACATCTAAGGAAAAAGTGAGTTGAATTTTTCTATCTAACTTGTTCGTGGGGGATTTCTCTCAAAGAGTGTTTCTTCTTTGCAGATAACATGTTTGAGTTTAATAACGTCTAAAAAGAATCATTCTTGCCCATTAACCGGTATTGTGAAAATGATGTCTGGATCGTTAGCCATTGGTACGAAGAGTGGGAATTTACTCATCATGGATATTAAAGGTTATGATTTAATAAATGGTAGGCACCCACCTATCAGTTATTATTTCTTATAATTCAATGTTCGAGTCGAGACGTTTGGCTCAAATGTAATTATTTTACAGAAATATTTGGTAGTAGCCGAAAAATCAGCGTCGATTTTCCGCAGAATCGAGTCAGTTGTATGTTGATAATGGATTTGAAACACTACAGCGAAAATGACATTAAGGATAAAATATGCAAGGTTGACGATGATAATTACCATGTTGCTATCTCAATACCAGGTAAATTTTTCCTCGAGGTTGACGAGTATTTTGGATAGAATTAGAAATTAATAACGATGTAATTTCAGTTTCGGAAAGGAAAGACTGCCACAGTTATGATCTAGAAATAAGCTCTTTAATGTATATACCGCAAGGTCTCACATTAGCTGTCGGATTTCGAAGTGGTATATTCCAATTGTGGGACGTTTCGACTCTGAAAAAATTGTAAGTTGACAAGGAATAATATGGTAAATTATTCTTCTATAACGTATGATTTTTTCTCCAGGTATAGATCTTCTTCGCTAACACATCCCACTCCGGTTGTTAAATTCGGTTTCCAAGAACCTTGCAATGATCCGCAGAGTTTTTGTTATCTATGGGTTTTGCATGAATCTGGAAGCGAAGATGCTTGTCTTCCGTTTGCTGTTATGTATGGAATTCTCTACAAAAAAGTGATCACGATGCAGGAATATGGACGATGTTACAAAGTACGTGTTTTTTTCTTGGCCTCTTGATGTAAGAAATCGACTTCTTGTATTGTAATGATTTGATGAATTTTTTTTTAGAATTTCATGCATTGTAAGAAAAGATTTGATATGGATGTTGATATGGAACGTTCTTCAAATGGTCGCTGTATCACATCCAGTGTTGTATCCAATACACCGAGTAATATGCTCAGACACATTAACACAAATGGTAATTTTTTGTTTTATTTTGCCTCATTTTTTTGTATTATTTTGATATTTTACTCATCCATTGTATTTCAGAAGAAGACCCATCGAAAATAAATTTATTCGTGATGGTATTTGAAACCTGGGATAGAGAAACTGACTCGAATAGTCACATTAGTCTGGTTGTTTTTGACATGAATCAGTGGTACAAGGCTCAAATGCCCCACCAATGTTACAATGGTTATTCCGTGCCATTTATAAATTTCGTTCTCCTGGATCGTGTATCTGAACGTAAATCGACCATATTAGACATGCGAATCAAGAAAGACAGCATACAGCAATTTCTGACATTCAATTTATCCGAAGAGTATTCTTATCCATCTTCGTTATCTTTTGGTAAACATTAATGGCTTTTTACCTCTTGACCTTTGACTTGTGCTAATTTTTCGATTAAATTTTTTTAGATACGGTTTTTTTAACGAATACTAAACTGATACATTTGCGGATTCCGGGAATTCAACGATGTATAATCGAACGAATTGTCGCCGAAGGACCTAGCGGTTTGATTAAACCGAGTAAATATTTCACCGAATGTAAAGAAGTTGGTCTAAGACCGTGTTTTTCCGATAACTACGGGCAGGTCATTGTTCCTTCTCAGGTAAAAAAAAAATTACGATTTTGACGGTCTTTTAAATTTTGACCGAAAAGATCTAAAAGTGGGATATTTTTCAGATCCAGCAAAGGAATTACATTTTGACCATATTACTCGAGCACAAAATGTCCAATTTTCTGGTCCGTTGTGTGAACGAATGGGCTGATGGTAGTCGAGCTGTCAGTGGCTGTACGTTGCCTAACTTGATTCAATGGGCTTGGGACTGCGTAACTAGAATAAAACAGTTGACTGATACGATTTGTAAGTTCAAACTTCTAAATTTTTATTAAACTTGAATTTTTGCAGTATTTCAACGTGTTTGCTGATTTTTTCGCAGGTATTCCTTTATTTGACTACTCTGGCGATGATCTGGATCGAGAAAATTACCAGAAATTAAAACATTGTTGTCAGCTGTTGCAGTTGATTCGTGATTTATTGTCGTACACGTGGAAAAATTTCAAGCATTTTTTGTTAGATTGTGAGTTGATTTTTTTCAGTTGGAAAATTGATATTGATTGTTTTGATAACATGTCGAATGTATTTTTTATGTTTAGTTAAAAAACTGAATCATCAGGTGGAAACGTTACATTTGGTGACGAAGTATTTCGATGTGATAATTTGGTGTTTGGACGTCGGTATGTTGCCTGAAAAAGTAACCAGTACTACTGATCGGTGTATTCCAACGTATATGTTGAATTTGATGCAATTCGCCGAGCAAAGGTATCAATTTTTTTAAAATCAAACGCGACCAGTTTTCGAACGGTTGTGATTTACTTTTTTTTTTTGTAGACGTGAAGAACTGAAATCAGTGGCAACGAAGGATAAATATTTTTTGACTGATGAATGCACTTTATACATCATAGACTCGATTTTAGAAAACGAGCCTGGTGGTAAATCATTACGTTTTCAATGGGAAAGAGAAAGCTACGGAATGACCAATGGATTCTATCCCCCTGTCACTTTGCAGTCGCTTTTGCGAATGTTTTTAATGTCGAATGTTTCCACCGAAGCTAAACATTTCATTATGATGTACTTTTTATTGGATGTTTGCGATTATCATCGAGATGATGACATGAAAGAACAATTACTATCTTTTTCTATTATATTTTTCCCCGATTCTAAATTTTTATCGTTGGTCGAAGCGTGCTGGTTGATTGATCATGAAAAATTTGAGGTCAGTTTTGTTTCCTTTTTCTGTGCCATCTCCCAGTGAAAATTTTTGAATCTAAATCTAATGGTGATTTCGTTTTTAGGAAGCTGCTGATATTCTATTGAGCGATTCTGTGATGAGTTTATTAAAGAAGAACAAGAATCTGTACGAGACGATTTTGAAAACCTGCGTTTGTCAAGGGCAATACAGTTTAGCATTAAAATGTGAACGAATTATCAAAATGTCAGCGGCGTTCAAAAATGAAAGGTAATTTTTATTGCTTTAGACTGAAAATTAAAGATTGCCTGAGTTTAATTCATTCATTCAATTTGTTCTAGTTTTCATATCACTTTACTGTTATTGAACGAGTTAATCATGGAAGCTTATTCGACTCTGCGAAAAACTAGTTTCGAAGATCGTAAAATGTTGCAGAATTTTTTCAAAGGTAATTTATTTTCTTTTTTTTCGTCGCAGATTGAATTATTCGCTGATTTTAATAATATTGTATTGTTGTTAGTTTGCGACGAACTTGGGTTTCTCAAAGAAATATTCAGATTACCATTGCTTCCTGAAGAAGAAACTGAATTTCTGTCGTATTTGGATGATTGCACCAATAAAGACGCCGGAGATTTAAAAGTCATGTATTTATTATCGAGAGGAAGGTGAGCAGTCGATTTATTTTACCTTATTACTTGATTTTAACTCGTTCAATTGATATAATTCGATGATTGATGCTTAGGTATGTCGAAGCAGTCGATACTAATCACACGATGAGTACCAGAATTCCGAAATTCTCCATTGTTGGGAAAGATACCCAGAAACAAGACAGTGCCGGAAGAACAACTACTCGAGATTTACTAGTAAACGCGTTCAGTAAAACTTTACCCAACGTAACCAATGACCTGATCACATTTTGTCGAAAAGAACGAGATAAAATCTACAGACATAAACATAGTAAGCGCCAATCCTCCAGAAAGCTTTTTTTACTAGTCTTAGAATTTAACACATTGTTGATTTTGCAGTTACCAAACCTACTCCATTATCAGTGGTCGTACACGTCGATACTGAAAAAAATGTTCCTGTGTATAAATCTTCGTTCGAATCTGTGATGCAAGCAGCTATTTGTAAAACAGCTGAAACCTGGAGTAATTTCCCTAAACTCGATAGACGCAATAAAAACGTATCGTTTACTCAAAATACGCCTTTCTTGAGGTCAGATCTGATGACACCAAAGCAGAAACGTTGCAGTATTTCGTTCAGAAGGTATTTTTCGGCTAAAAATTGATCGATTTCTGGCAAACTGTGATATTGATTGAGTATATTTTACAGCGCATCGAAAAATAAAATTGATGAAGAGGAAAAGAATCCTGATGAGCCACCTACTAAAAGAGTCAGAAGGAATTTAGATATATCGTTGAATGTTACGAAAGAAATTGATAAGGATGATACGTTGGAATCGGCACCGTTGGAAGTTACGAGAATTTTAAGAACTCCTCATGTCCAAAAACGTTTGAATAAATTGTTGGAAAGTACACCGGAATCTTCTCCGCTTACGTCGATTTTGAAGGTTGTTTGAAATTCTTCGTATATCCGAATTTATTCATGTTTCTATTCTGAAAGTCATTTTTGATGGAATTTCAGAGTTCAGAGATGAGTCGTTTCAAACAGCCTCAAAAAGTTGGCTTTAATGTTCCTGAAAGGCAAAGAAATACACCGAATCAAAGAATTGTCAGTGTTGATGTACATGCGACTCCGGTACCTGAAGAACGTATCAAGTAAGTTGAGAACGAATGATTTTCGAGATGTTTTCATTCGTAGACTAATTTTGGTATTTTTTGTGTTTAGTTTGGAAGAGTCTCGTGCCAAAAAATCATTAGCTAAAGATTTTGACAAATCAGACGATAGCATAGTTGAGGAGGAAATCAAGTAAGTTCGTGGAAGAAAAATATCACTAAAGAAATCGAACTGGATCTAAAATGATTGTCTATTTTTTGAAGATTTTTTTTCTCTTTTTTTAAAGTACATGTTATATTTTGCGATCTTTTGTAAAAATATGTTAAGAATTTGATCCTTGGGGAAAAAAAACACTGAAACTAACCGTATTGGTAAATTTGATGTAATATAACGATAAAAACTTTTGATACTACGTTGATTGGACAAATTTTAATAGAAAGAGGAAATTCTAATTTTCATCTGATTTTGACTTTTTCAATTTTCCAGCTGTTTTGGAGCTCTTGATAAATTGAAAATGTTTCAACCATTATTCAAACCTCGAAAATTCTAAAAAAAAAATTCTTCATAGAAAGGGGTTGAATTTTTTCAAATCCATGAAATCGAATTTTTGAAAATAGTTCAATTTGATAAATTCCAGTTCGATTAATTTCATAATTAAAAGTCAAACAGATCTAATACATCATATTAATACTGTCTATCAATCATTTCAGAGTTAACACGACCGTCCAAGCACACGAAAGCTCCATTGAATCGGCCGAACCGACCGATAAAGACGATTCGTACTACAGTCTGGAAAGCGAAAACGAAAGTATGATGAATTTCGTTCTCGATCCGGCCAAACCTGAGGAAGACTCTGCCAAGAAAACGCATCGACTGATTATCGAATGCATGAGCGACGAAGAATCCGCAAACATCTCCCAAAATGAGGCACAGAAAGCGCCTGAATCGATAAATACAACCGAGCATATCGAAGTTATCTCCAACGAAAGCGTCGCAGTGAACCAGATGGAGGTCGAAGTCGAAGTCGAGGTCGATCGTACCAATTACGATATTCAGCAATCTGCTGAAGTCGATACTTACTCGGAAACCGTTCCTGTGGAAAATGAACTGACTGTCCCGTTGGGTGTAATAACGACCACGAGAGGGTCACGTTTCAGAGAAGATTTTTACGAGAAAACCTACGCTAGCATGTGCGATTTGGAAGAGAACTACGAAATAAACGTTTCGGATGAGAATAAGTCGGTCGAAGGGCTAAACGAAGATCACCATTTGGACGTAGAAGCTGCCGAAGAGCTCGATTACGAACAAGAATACGATTCTGATACCGATAAAAGAGTCAGTGACGAAGAATCACAATATTCGGATGAGGAAGAAGCTCAAACTCAATCTCATCATGAGCAAGAGCACGTTTCGGTTGAAAAAAATACCTCCGTCACTGAAATCATCGATACGACCGAGGAGGAAGACAGCGATATCGAAATTATCGACGATAACACGGTGCCGGTAATTCAAACGTCCATGTCGAGAAGGGAAGAACCAACTTCGGAGATGGATGAAGTCGTCGACGAAGATCAGTTATCCGAAAGCACATACGAAAGCGAATGCACATACACGGACGATATCGATAGCGTCAACGAAGAACAATCTGACATCGAAGAGGAATCAGCCGCCGAAGAAGAGAATATCAACGTTGAAGATAGCAACGACGAGGTAGAGGTGGAAGAAGAATATGAGAACGAAGAAGAAGAGGAGGAATATCAAGACGACGTCGTCGAACAAAAGGAAATCGAGTCTTTGCCCGAACCACCTCCTCAAATCAATTACGAAGAATTGAAAATGATCGTTTCGACGATTGCAGCCGCTGAGGAAAATAAGGCTGCCGAAAATGCACCAAACTTCGAGCTTAGAATCGAAAATGTCCACACTATAAATGAAACTTACACCAAAGAACAATTTTCGGCCAGCGGTTCCACCGTAAACGAGCCTGAGTTTGAAAGCGTTCTCGTGAACGAGTCTCAAATCATGAGTTACACCAAGGAACAAAATTCGACGAGTGATTCTACCGTCAACGAACCTGAATCGCGAAGTATTCTCGTAAATGAATCTCAACTCGTCGACTCGTCGGCGATCTCGATTTGCGAAGTTTACGACGCAACGCAATCGATTCTCGAAGAAACTGTCAATTTATCGGATGTGAAGAAGAGTCAAGATGAAAATCAATCGATTGAAATTGTCGGTCAACCGATGGATATCAGTTCTAGTCTCGATCCTCCTGCCGCACCTGATACCAAATCTGGCGACGATACCAAACCTAACAACGATACCGAAACCGTTGACATCGATAACGAACCATCACTGGTGTTCTATTTCGGAGAGAATTCGGTTACTTCGATTGGAGATAACGTCTTGGTCGATGATTCGAACACTAGCGTTAAAAGTGCCAATAAATCTGACACCGGTAAACTTGGCCAAGGCACCACCGAAACATCCGATTCGTCCAGCGATCAAGCTGTCGATTCGAATACCTCGAAAAGTGAAATTCAGCCACCTCAGAACGTTACGAAACCCGAAACGGGTCCAATTAATGTAAAGTGCACGTCGGTCAAAGAGCATAATTTCTTGCGCACGAGTTTACCCGAATGCAATGTTCATATCATCGAAAAAGTACGAAACGAGATGTATTCATCGGACGACGGATACGACGATTCGGACGTTCAAATCGATCCGATATCCGAAGATGCTCCTCAAATCGTCGAATGCAACGAAGAACCGCCGGTGATCGTGAATACGACACATTTTCAGAAATCTGTGTTCGCTGATCAGTCTCAGCCTACGATTTTGGAGATTGCCGATAAATCCGTTCACGTCTCCGAACTCATGTCTGAGAATGATATTAGCGTCGATGTGAGTATCGTGCAGATGCCTCAAGATACCTCGCAAGTTTCTCAATCTGTGACCGAACAAGATCAAGGTGGTAACAAAACCAGCGTCATCGTTGTACCTCGAGACGAGCCTTCTCAGGCCGAAGTCGTTGAACACAACGAAATATGCGATTTGGCTGCATCCACCGAAGCGAAACTTCCAACTCCGGTGGTTACGATCAAGAAATCCGAATCGTCGGGTCTGTTGGAAAACTGCACGTATACCGATGAAAATCTGCCTACTTCTAGTCAGAAAGCAACCGACTTCGTTCCGAAACATGAGCATGCAGAAGTGGAAATTGGAGGCCCGTCGTTGGACGATATTCCCGCCGACGAATCGTCCAAACGCCGCAGGTCGGTGAGAATAGCCAAACGAAGAAGTATCGATTGTATACCCGGAACTCTTCAAGAGAATCCTGATTTTGACGACGCCATGTCCGTGAAATCCGGCAGCAGTGTGGCTGACTCGGTGATCAGCAACATTAGCGAAACCTCGGTAAAGTCGAATCGATCTCAACGTAGAAAATTATTAGCTCCTAAAACGCTCGAAGTTATCGTATCCGATGAAGAATTGGCGTCACCTTTGAAACCCAATGCTCGCAAATTGCCTAGTAGAGCTCGTAAGTCGAGGTATGCGTCTTCGGAACCGGGCGTTGGAGCTAAATCGACAAAACGAGGCAGAAGTGAAGTCGACTCCGATGACGATGATAGGCTTAGTTCAGTCTCCGAAGCCGGCGCTTGGAGAAAACCGCAGAAACGAGTCAGAAAGCCGGAGTTAGATGAAGCTGCATTGAAACTTACGCCGACTCCATCCGAATGTAAAAGACTGGGTCGATTTGTCAGCAGCACACCGTTGGTAACCACTAAGGTATGGAGAATTTGTTGAAAATTTTATACGAATGAGTTGTTTTTATTGACAGTTTGATTTTTTCAGGGCAAGAGTAAATCTCAGACAGATGTTGCGGCTGGAATCGAAGAATACACCAGCAGTAGACGTTTGACGAGGTCGCAAATAGCCTGTTTGAAATATGGATCCATGAACAGAGATTCGAATATCGCTCAGCCGTAAGTTTATTACAATTTGAAACATTTTTCTGTACCCTTCCTTTCAATCTGACCGGTTTTTTGGCAGAAAACCTTCAACATCGTCGGGCAAAGGCATCAGAAAATTGGAAAATATAGAAGAAGACGAATCAGACTACAATTTATGTATAGAAGAAGACGTGAGAGTAGACGACGAGCCGGAACCATCGAAAATCATCGCCGAGAAACCCATCAAACCAATCCTAACTAGTCGTCGAACAACGCCCAAAAAAGAGAAAAATCTGCAACCAATTAGATTTTCGAAACGATTAAGCGGTCGATTTTCACCTCTGCCAAATGAAGACAGCGTCAGTTCCGAAGAACCTGCTTCGCCAGCTAAATCCATCAGCAGCGTGGCCGAGTCGACCAGCAGCAAAGCATCGACCGCATCTAGACGATCTATCAATAACAGACGAACATACAGCAGTATGGAATTACGCAGATCATCGGTCAGACCGAATTTTAAACCTTTGGCTGTTATACCATCCGACGACGAAAGCCAACAATCGTTTCAGTTGCCTACGCCGACGAAAAATCTAGCCGAAGATTCGTTCCATTCTTCAGCCGAAAGTACCCTGTCTAGAGCTTCGAATCGAAGCAGAACGAGAAGAAATAGAGTTTCCGAGGATAGCGAGGATATTTCCGATAGAGAGTCGGAGGTTTCTAATGCTAGCAGCGTCACTGGTAGCTCGGTTAGTAGCAGGAAAATAATTGCTACTCGAAGTGATAATAAAAGACCAAGAAGTGGTTCTGAGGTTTGTGTTTTGATTTTATTGTATCTGATTGTGTTGAACGATCGATTTTTAATTTTGTGGTTTTTTTGTTTTGTTTTTTTTTGGAATTCCAGAGCAGTACGGTTTCTATACCGACGAAAAGCGGGCGATTGACGAGACAGAAATCCAAAGCGGAGCCGAGTTCGCAACCTTCCAGGAAGAAAAAATAATTTTATATGATTTTTTTTATTCGCGTTTTTTAACGGATAAATTATTTTGTTTCGAATATTTTTTATCGATTATTAAATTGTGTTCTTGTATATTTGATGATGAATTTAATACTGTATATTTTGTAAGAAGCGTTTACATCGTTATGTAGGTTTTTTGTTGTAAAAATAGAGTGAAATTTTGTCGAAATTGGTTCTACTTTTGTGTGTTCAGATTTATTTACTTCGGTTTATGAAAATTATCACCGTCCTATTACACCGAAAAAATTAATTCATTTTAGTAATTATGCATTTTAAAACAAGAAATTGACAACGGTGATGTGGTCTCGACGTATTTTGCGATTAATTTTCTCGCAGGCACCATTTCTGTGTACTTTTTATCCTCGTGAGGAACATGTTCAAATTTAAGCGATTCAAAATCGGAAAACCCATGACAGATATAAAATAATTTTAAAAATCGTCAGCCGATTCAAGTCCCCAGTCTCGAAGATAATTATTCTTCTCATATGTTTTCTAATGAGGAATAATTATTATAAACTTGATAGCATCTCTATTTTTGCTCAAAATTGGTAAGCGAGCGACTCTGTGTTGATCCATACCTTAAAGTTATACGTAATTCCCAATGAAACCGACTCCATGCCAATACTCTCTACCACTTCGACAATTTTTCTTTTTTATTTTCCGAATACAGGAGGAGAGCTGGGGAGGGGATATTTTTTACGTACACAACCTTTCACTACGTTTCAATTTCTGCTGAGTCACGACGATTGAGTTCCATAATTCCAATACTGCCACCTCATAGAGGACCCTCAATCTGACCTCTAGATCAGAAATTTTCGATGCATAGGTTCAGAGAAAAAAATTTCGAAGTTGAAGATGTTAGTTACATTTTTCCGATTTTTTGACTCTGCTGAGTCCTGCCGACTAAAATGCTGCAAAACTATTACTGCCACCTCATAAAAGACCCTCAGTCTTACCCGTAGAAAAAAATTCAGAATTTTTCTATGCATGAGTCTGGAGAAAAATTTTTCAAAGTTGAAGACTGGAGTATTTTTTTCTGATAATTGCCAATTGGGAAAACACATCGTCAAAATTGCCACAAATTCATTTTTTTTATTTCCTAGAATGATTTGAATTTTTTGAATGGAAATTTTCATGACGAGACTGCCAATCGCATTTTTATTCGCAAAATTTTCTTCAAATTCCAGTTATCCATTCAATATCTAGAAGAGTTGACCAAACAGTTTTTGTCATCAAAATAAGTAGGTAAATTTAAAAAAAGGTAGCAAAATACTTATACTTAATACTGCTAAAATAAATTCTTTTAAAAATTGCGTTCATTTAAATTTATTTAGCAGCACTGCCATGAAATTATTTTGAAAAATTTCATCAAAAATTATTTCCGGGGAACAAAAAATTTTTGGTTCGATTTTGTGGTTTTAGAACTATAAGTACCTACTTACAAGGAGCAATTAAATTGAATAAAAATCAAAACTCCTTCAAATTTACGATCTGCAACTTTTCAACCTTTGTAACGATCAAAAAGTGGTATTAAATTTTAAGGTCAATAGTTCAAAGAAGAGTTATCATTTTAATCGTAACTTTTTAGTGGTGACAAAAAATCCGTTGTTTTTTTTATAGGTAGCTGCCTTTACTTTTAGACTCTCTAACTCGTAACTTTATGGACCAAAAGGCTCAAAAAGTTGGACCATCTTCCACTCAAAATGTAAACTAGACACTATATCAATTTGATGAAAATTTATAATCACCAAAAACTCGCTAAAATTTGATAAAGAAATTTTCATTACTTCGGATTTTGTTCCAAGACCTTTTTGGATAGTCAGTATATCAATTCATTTCAAAATTTTACAACCAGTTGGAACATTGTGGTACATAAACGACCAGAAAATCAATCAATATTTGTCTTTTTTCAATTCAAAATTCTGGTGCTCCATAATTGAACACGACGAGCAAAAATAATGAAATAGCGCTTCAGATAAATTCATTGATAATTTTTAGTTCAATTTCACGATCAATAAAATTTTCACAGAAAATTATGTTTATTCATCTTCTACACTGTGAAAAATTCAACGGAAAAAACACTTATACATTAAAAGATGAAGTAATAAAAATCGTTGATTAACTTACTTACGTAGGTATATCACATTTCAATAATTTTAATATTTCTCAACATGAATAGGTCTGATTATATCGAATTATATCTATTATTCTCGATGAACTTATCGACGAGTTTCTTCGCATGTACCATTTCGTTATGTTCATCAACATCACATTCAGCAACGTACTCAAATTTGATCGATTTGAATTTGGAAACATCGTAGAACGCTGCATAAATTTTATCAAAGAAAACTGCCCGATTTCGACCTTTGAAAGCACTTCTTCCATATTTCTTTCGACGATCCATCAACGTGATACAATCCTCGTTCTCTGAGAGGACATGCAAATTCACAACTCCTCGTTTTTTCGTTTCGTTAAATGCAACATGAAGAATTGCCATATGAAGCTCCACAGGTCTTTTCTCCCACGGGATGATTACTTCACTCCTTATTATAGAAAGATCGAATTGTGGAACGTATACTCCGACATACAACAGAATTTCTCCACTCAGGATATCCCACAACTCTCGTTCGACAATGAACATTTTGGCAGAATCGCACTCAACAAAAGTCAACGGTGGTACATAAAAATTGATAATAGCTAATGCATTTGACGGGACGCTGTTCTTGGATTTCTTTTTCTTCGGTCTTTTTCTTCTTCTTTTCTTTTGGTCTTCTTGTGATTCTGTACTTTCAATTTCTTCCTGTAGAAATATAAACAGGTATGCAATTTTAAAATCTTGCTGTCAAATGAATGAATATACCAGAAGGGGATATAATTCACCTTTTTCAACGACTTCTTTTCATTAGAAGCACCGTTACCGTCAGATAATTGTGAATCGGTAGAACCTGATGAAGGGTCATTATTCTTTTTGGACTTATTTCTTCTCGTTCTCTTACTCTTCTTTTTATCAGCAGTAGACGGTTCTTGCGATGCTATACTTTCTATTTCTTCCTGTTAAAAACGAAAAGAACAAATTCCAAGTAATTGATTCATTTCGGGGATAAATTACTTGAGCAATTACGCTCACTTGTAAATAAAAATTCACCTTTTCTGATGAATTCGTTTCATTACGATAGCTATCGCCAGATGATTGTAAATCGGTCGAACCTGATGGATTAGTATCGTTACTCTTTTTGGATTTCTTGTTTCTCTTTCTCTTTTTCTTCTCTTTACTGGAAGGATCTTGCGATACGGTACTTCCAATTTCTTCCTGTTGTAATGAAACAAAAAATAAATTACGGTAATAAGCTGAATTATTCGAACAATAATCCGGACTAGGGAATAAAACTAACCTTTTTCGACGACTTCGCTTCATTAGAAACACAGCATCTGGATAGTTTGAGTTCTCGGTGGTCATTGGCTTTCACAAAAACGGAAAATTCTTTTCCAATAATCATATCAGCCCACAGATCTGTCACGACTCGAAAAATAGCACTGATCGAACGATCATCAACAACCGTTTGCAATTCGATTGTTTTATTTTTACCGTCATCGTAAGTTTGGCTATCGTCTTCGCAGATTCGTTTGACAACTGTCTCGTGAATGGAGTTGAAGGAACAGCTTTCGTCCAGAAATGCAGCTGCTTTGATATTATCGATATTTACGTCGATGGCTGTACGAATAATTAGTTTATCATTGTCGGTAGACATGATGACATGCGGCTGATCTGAAGAACATTACACGAAATTATCAAATTATAAATTCAAAACTATAAGAATCACGTGGAACAGAAATCAACGATTTAGTTATCGTCCAGCGGATTATTCTAATCAGTAGCTGTTTTACGGACAGCGATATCGCAGATAACATCATAATTCTTTTCTTATCTTAGTTCTTATACTTTTAAACGATACATGTGATACTCTGTAAGAAATTACCTTTTTCCGCTCAGACAGCACAAATATGAACCACACTGCTACAGAATTTTAAAATCCAACGTACTAAGTCACACTTCTCATCTCATCACTAAAATGAACATTGATACGAACCGGTGAACAGGACTCCGCACAACCGAATGAAAATCTAAAAAGCAATCAAACGTGCGTTTCACTGGATATCTTCGACGTCTTGTCTAAAAACTTCATCACATTGTCGTACCGTAACGTGCTTGTGTGACGTCTCGTTGTGGTAGGTCAAGCCATCTGTTCACTTCTACGGTTCTCTAGTCTTATCTTTACCCTTTTCCTTTATCTAGATACCTCTTTTTTGTGTTTGGTATTCGAATAAAATGATTTATTTCATTTTGAAGAAAATTTCAAAATTTATGCCGATGAATTTATGAAAAAAAAATCAAAGCATCGTGAAATATAAAAACATCGAGCAAAAATATATTGCAACAGTAAATACATATTCTATGGGAAATAAAATAGCAAATCAGCAGAATCAGAAACCGGTAGAAAACCACATAAATTCATACCTATCTCCGATGAGAGTACTCAATTGAAATAATTCAATCATTTCCTTGCAACTTTGGTCTTCACCCATAACAAATTCGAATTTAAAACGTTTTCGAATTCAACCTTAAGCTTTCTTATTCAAATAGAAATGAATTAGTTTCGTATTCAAAATTTCAATTTTAATTTAAAGAAAAATATTACAGTAAAATACCCTGTAGGTACAATTAAAATACCTATAAAGGGCTATGCATTGTACTAGAGGCGAACTAGTAACTAGTAATGTAACAAATGATAGAATACAAAATTATAAACTTATTGGCTTAAATATCAATATTCGAAATCAAAATGTACTTGAACAATAAATCCAATCAAAGAAGTAAATTACAACGGATTCCTCTCACTATATGTTTCAACGAGATTCCTCAACCGAACCATTTCTTGGTAGGTCTGATCATTGGGTGGAACAAACTCGAACTTGACAGATTCGAATTCAGGTATAGTACTACCGGCGGCATAGTATTGACTAAAGCCAATCGGCCCATGGAGACCATAAGGAATTTCATTCAACTCATCCCACTCCATATCACCAAAATCTTCATACGTTTTTTGAACAGTAGTCATGACATGAATTCCGTCTCCTTTATCTGAGAGAATATGCACATTCTTGAGACCATGTTTCTTGGCTTTATCAAAAGTAAGACTCATAATCTTCATAAAATGACTCATTGGTGTGTTAGTTTTACGGTCCCAGACCTTGATCTCATTAGATTCCAACAATTCTTTCGCAAAAAATAAAATTTTCTTCTCTGGACACGACACACCGTAATAAGACAAGCATTCTCCAGTTCTCAAATCCCACATATCAAACCAATGAATGAATATCTTAACGAAGTCTTTTTCAGAATTTTCTGCCGCAGATGCGCCGTCACCGGAAGAATTCGAAGGCTCGTTATTCGTTTCACCAAATTTTCCAGTCTCGACTTTCCGTCTTTTCTTATTCTTAGAGGAATCTCCGTCTGATTTCAAAGATTTCCGCGGCGCCTATCAATCAAAAATTAAATTTTTAATGACAACGAAGAATAAAATGTGATCGCTCTAATTTTACGACGTCAAGACTTACTTTTCCCATTTCAGCATATAGATCAAAATTGGCACCGCCTGATAAAGCACGGAAATCATCGTCTTTCTCGACCATATTGGTTATCACCAATTCATCTTTATACGACCATTTTAGCAAGCCTAGTCCAAGATGGACATGGGCTTTTATTGAATGAAAAAAATCTTCGCCCAAAACCATATCAGTATAAAGATCTTTTAAAACGCTAAACACTACTGATACCGGACGATCATCTATGGTTAAATCCAATTCGATACCCCCAACGTCTTCGTACGTTTTGTTATCGTTGTCCTGTTCACAAATTTTCTTGAAAACTTTCCGGTGTATAGCGTTGAATGAGTTTTTTTCGTCCAGGATTGCTGTTACACCGATTTCACCGATTTTTACTCGGATGGCAGCATGAACAGCAGGATGCTTTTTGGATGAATCATCGGCGGTAGACATGGGTAATCTTATAGAAAGAAATCTGAAGCATAGAAAATAAGGTGACTGTAAGGATTTTTACGATCCAAAAATTGAAATTCAGAATGTAAGAACGAGAGTAAGTGTAACTCAAAAGGATGATAAATCAGACAGATACATGAAATCATCAACTTTTCATTTTAGTAATTTCAGGAAGAAGGTCCGCGTGCATTTTATGTAAATAAATTATACGTAAATGTAATATTACTGTAATAAAAATAAAATAAATGTAAGTTACCAACCTTTTCTCACGATAAATAGCTCTAATTAAATGCTGAATTACTCAATACAATTATGGTGCTGATCTGAAATGAATTCATGAAACTCCAATGTCCAATGTCTAAAACAATCTAACAATCATGAATAAGTGATACAAACTAGCGAACAGCGAAGGACGATCTTTGAACATTTTTACGCCACCTGTTTTTTACAGCCCAGAGGAACTAGCGGAACAAATCGTTCAGTAGAACCGCACAAGTACAACACGTGAACACGATCAGCTGACGATGACAAAATGACCAGTACGCCTACAAGATGAATGTGAAACAGATTGAAGAAAGGAAGTGGAATGCGATAAGCTACACGTGCACAGTTTCTCTACTCTTTGATCTTACGATTCCACATTCCAGACATCAGACAAGATTTTTTGAACGGGAGGACATCAAAATTTGTATCGACGTAATTTTTTTTTGAATTTTCTCGAGGAGAGAACGAAACATGCAAGCAGCAAAAACGCTATTCTCGTCAAAACTGTAGAAAAAGGTTTCGAAAACACGTAAATTGAATTATAAGGTAGTTTTCTAGTTTTGATGAAAAAAAAAAAAGTCCAAAAATTCACTACCTAGACCTACCTCCTGATTACATTTCTTTCAAAATTTTCAGTTCCGATTTTTTATTAAAATTTTTGTAACTTTGGTTTCTTTAATCACTTCTATTTTATAGGTAAGTATTTCTAAAATTATTTTTTCCAGTTCCAATTGAATATCAAGTTGAGAGAAATTTTGAAAAATATATAACATTGATTTTTTTTTCAATTGAGGAAAAATTTTGAGCTAAAAAAGCTTTTAGAAATATCTTTAAAATTTAAAATTTAAATTTTTACATTTCGAAAAAATTTCACATTAAAAATGTTTTCATCTTTAATTAGTTCAATTTTTCTCAACCATATAAAATTTGATTCAACTCGGAAATTGTTTCAAAAATTTATTTTAGAATTTTTCTTCAAGTTTTTTTCAGCTAACAACGATGATATTTTCTAATTGATAATTTCTTAAAATTTTTCAATTGAGATATTCGAATTTTTAAAAAAATTTGATTCCATGCAGAAATTTCAAAGAATGATGAAAAACTGAGAGTCGAAATTTTTAAAAAAAATCGTCTAATGGGGAAGTAAAACCCTTTGTATTCTCGAAACATCGCTGCAAATGATATCTGCCTAAATTCTTAGGTACATCAAGTCTTCAACCGGCGAAATATTTAGCAAATTCCGAGTCATTCCTCTGTAACAAATTTATTAAAATTTAAGGTCAAGTATTACTCGCGAAATTGGTAGACTATTGAACTTTAGGTTAAGCAGGACACTGTCTTAACAAAAACTCAAAAAATCCAAATACTAAGTCGTCAAAAACCGAAACACAAAATTTACGAAGTAGAAACACACTCAACTTCCAAAAATAATGTCGTATGATTTTAGCACAGAATAAAAAACAATCAAATTGATCAACGACATTATCGATGGGAAAAAATAAAGCAATCTAAACTACTATGAAGTTAACACCTGGTAAAAGTAAAATAATTGTTTCATCAATTATCAAGTAATTTAATACTTATTCGAAAACAGGAAATTTACATCAGATTAATTCCAAATCGTTATCGATGCAGAAACGTTCATCAAGGAGTCTCCTCGCATGTACCATTTCTTCATACTTTTCATCACCATAAGGAACATATTCAAATTTGAGCGATTCGAAGCCGGGAATACCATAACAGGCAGTATAATAATTGATAAAATCGTCCGCCCGATGAAGACCCCATACACGAGGATATTCTTCGGGTATCATATCACCATCTTCTTCATATTTCTTCTGATGAGCAATCATCAACTTGATAGCATCTTCATTTTGGCTTAGAATGTGCAAATGAGTAACTTTGTGATCACTTGCTTCGCCAAATGCATCATGAAGTGCTTCCATATGATACCCCAATGGATTTTTCTCTTTCGTGTTGAATTCTTCCTTCTTAATCAAATTAATATTCAGTTGCGGAGAGTAAATTCCATAGTATGCCAGAACGTCTCCATCACAATCATGAATGTAATGTTCAGTTATGAATATTTTAACGAATTCATCTTTCATGGCTTCTTTATTCGTAATGCCATTTCTATCTAGCGTCAGCTGCTGTAGCTGTGAATCGATGGAATCTGATGCAGCTGATGGATCATTATTCTTGGATTGCTTGTTTTTTGTTCTCTTCCTCTTTTTAGAATTAGAAGGTTTTTGCGATTCTGTGCTTTCAATTTCCTCCTGTTGAAATAAATAATAAAACATGAATAAAATTTATAAAAATTCTTTCAGTTATTCAATTCTGTGGTTCAACACGCTTGGGCAATTATACAAATCTACCAACCTTTTCCGACGAATTTGTTTCTTTAGAAACACAGCTAGAGCTACCACCTGATATAGCTCTGAAATTATCGCAGTTTTTGACCATCTCGGTAATCACCTTTTTATCTTCATGAGACCATTTGAATAATCTCAATCCTAGATGAATATGGCCTTCTACAGGACGGAGAAAATCTTCTCCCAAAATCATATCAGCCCAAAGATCAGGCAGGACTCGAAACATGACAGTCACTGAACGATTATCAATTGACATATGCAATTCGAAAGTTACATTTTTATACGTTTGGTTATCGTCTTCACATTTTTCTCCACAGATTTTTTGGAATACTGTCTTGTGAACGGCGTTAAAGGGGCAACTATAGTCCAGAATTGCAATCAGTTTGATATTACCGACGTTCACGTCTATGGCTGCATGAACTGGCTGATCATCGGCAGAAGACATACCTGAAGAATAGAATGCGACATCAGTAAACGTTTAACATATCTGAATCTGAATATCAATTCAAAATTTTCAAGCGATCGAAAATTGTATCATAATTCTTCACTCATCTTATATCTTACCGAATAAATGATACGTGACATTCTTTGAAAAAACTTACCTGTTGGCTGTTTTTGCTCAGACAGTGCTGAAATGTACAAACGATACTGACGTTTGATAGATGACACAAATTTTCGATACAAAAATGCACTTAGACCATTGCAATTACACGATGGGGGGAGTAAAATCCAACTAAAATGCAGAATTGCAGATTATTATCACCAAAATTAATAATTCCCTATCATGAGATCTATCACATTCACTCACAACACTAACACTAACAGACTAACACAACTTCACAACCCTCTGCTACCTCCGCTCCTTCCACCGCACCAGTCCACCAGTCCCACAATCGATGTAGATTGAAGACCAATGAAATTCAACAGACCAAAAATGACGACACTGTTTGGACAGCCAATTAGAGTGCGTGAAAACAACCGCGAATTTCCAATACAAGTAATGAATAAAAAAATAAAAAATGTAAAAAATGACAGATAAAAAATCCATGAAAAATGTTTACGTTTTAATGCGTTTATTTATATACATATTTTTTAATTTAAAAAAATGACCATTCAACAGCAAGAAAACAAAAACAAACTGAAACATTTTAATCAGACTCGAAAATGTTAAACTACATTATAAGAGCTGAAACGATGAAAGAAACTTTTGTAAAATGCAAAGTTGAAATTTTTTAATTCAAAGTTGGAAAAACATTTGAAGAAAAATTTTTAAATTATCGGAAAAATGTCTATAAGGATCGGTATATTGTCAATTTCTGAGAAAATTGCTGATTTTCATCAAATTTCCAAGTAATTAAGCAAACGATTAATTTTTAATCAGAATGCCTTCGAACTTTTTTGAAAAAGTTTCTGCTTATGAATCTGTTTTCTTCCTTATACATTTTTGACAGAAATGACAGAATAACAATTTTTCCTAATTCGTCGAAATAGAAATTTTTCATCCAAAAAACCCTTTTTTACTATTATTGTGAACAAAGAGAGGATAGAAAATTTTTCATTATCATTATCAATTTTTAAATTATGTACCTACCTGCCCACCTGTTCAATAAACAACTCAAGAATCTGAAGACAATGATAATACCATACTCAGACCTTGAAATCCCAATTATCGATTTTACATATATTTACAAATTTTTTGTTATAGTTAGTTAATGAGCCTTTTGGCTAACTTGGGTTCCTACTTTTAAAAATTTCCGTGTTTAATGAGCCCAAATATTTTACTTTCTGGTCCCCGACCAATACTCCAAGTTCTTTACATTCAAAAATTTCAAGTGATTAATTATTTTTATTAACAATAAAACAATTTTTTACAAATTACCTACTTAAACTAGATAGGTACATATTTATGTAACTATTTTGTACATACTTCATAAAAACCGAAGCAGTCTTCGATATAAATGGGTTTTAAAAATCACTACAGGTAAAATAGGTAGGTACTCAATACACAATCTTCATTTAAACCTTTTTCTATCGCGATTTCTTTCTTTTCGTACCTTTTCTACATACTTCTTTTTTTCAAATCGTTTTGTTTTCAATACGTGAATATTCTCTTCGGATTTCATTTTATTATCAGGAACAGGACTTTCATCTTCCTCTTCCTCCCCTTCCTCCTCTTCCTCTTCTTCGTCGTCACTTGCATCCTGCTTTTTTTGGACATTTTCACTTTCTATACTCGTTTCATTTGTATTTTGTTCAACATGCGTCGTTTGCTCTGGGTTTCCTTCCAAAAAAATTTCTTCATCGTGGATTTTTCTTTCCGGGTTTTCCACTTCAACTGTCTCATTTCCTTGCAACTCCTGCGCTGGATTTTCTCCCTCCGCTGGAGTCTCTCCTACATTATCGTCGTGTTTGGGATCATTTTCAACCACATGTGATTCTTCGTCGTGATGTGCATCTTCGTCGGCGGTTTTCTGAATATTTTTTTCTTCGTCGTATAATCCTTCAACTTCTTCCCCTTTGACAATAGGACTTTGAACATTGCGCGAATCATGGGTATCGATACTTTCTTCGAATTTCGAATCGTCTTTGGGAAATTTTTTCTTAATCGAAGATACCATTATTATTTCGTCGGATGTGTTGTCTTCATCTGGCTGACCAACATCCATGATTACTAAAATACTACAAATAGCCAGCACAACCTGAAAAATAACCACTCGAAGTTTGAGTTTTCGAATTGTTGAAATTGATTAAGATCTTCCAAAGCGACTTATTTACCTCGATGCCGAAAATTACAAAGATTATTATGTACGATGCTCTTAAAATATTGCCAATTTCATCCATTATTGCGTTATTGCATCCTTTCTTGCTGTGCACTAAGTCTGGGGTACAAATTTCGGTAGTTTTTTTAAAGCAACATGATCCGGGAATAAACCAATCTTGGCCTTTTGTTTCATAGTCACGATAGCTATCGATTCCACAACAGGCATACTGTAAATAGAGGCAAAAAATTTTCTTGATTTCATTTCATATCTCTATGTATTCGTATAATTAGTTCTCAAGTTTTATCATGAGATCATTCTATTGAGTAGGCAAGAAAGAAGATCTCAAAATGATAGGTACCACACAATTTGAAAAAAAAAACATTGTTTACCATTTTTCGATAGTGTCACCAGCGTGGGACCTCAATTAGGTACCTATTTTTTGAAAAATTGAATTCGCATTTCCATCCTTCCTCGCCCCATTAATTTTAAAATCGAATGCTATTTTTTTTGTTGTTAAAACAATGCAATTTGAAAATTTTCAAATCGTTCACTCAAATTCCTCAAAACCGATCAAAAATGTTTAGTCCCCAAGAATTTGATAATGAATTTCGACTTACGAAATTTTCTCGTTGATAACATTGCAGTGCAAATTAGAAAATTTCCAAAAAAAAAAAATGAAAATTTATGTTGATACCTAACAAAAAATTGTGACTTTTTTTCGAGGTGAAAATTGGTGGTTAAACAGTAGCTGGCAAAATTGCGATGAAAATTTTTCAACAAATTTCGGAATCTGTAAACTCCATTTCTTGAACGACCGAGCATTCAATTTTTTCATTAGAGGTAATTTTTTTCGCACTTCTCCAATACGAGTACCTATCTAATCTTCGTAGTTTACTTATTTATATTTTACCTTATTCTGGAAACCATCCAATTTATTCGGGTTATCTTTGGTGTATCCTTTGATTAAATCTAGAATTTTCTTTCTTATATCTTCTCGAGAACCAGATACATGACTATGAATATACATAGTTAGGAAAATTTGCGCAACCATCAATGATCCTATGGTAACGATGTACTATACAGATGAAAATTTCAAGTAACATCACAAACAAATGATCATAGGTAATAGGTAAAGTGTGGTGTTAAAGGAGGGCTATTTTTGGATCCCTAGAAGTGATTACCTATTGAAAAAAAGTTATGAAATTATTTTTGAAAAAAGTAAACATTTGAAGTCTTCTACTTGAATTCCACCTCTAAATATCGTTTAAAATTTCAAAAATTTCAAAAAATAAAAAAAACATTTTTTTGTTTTTTTATTGATGGAGTTTATCATTACTAGGTAGGTATCTATTAAGAATAAAAAGTATCCCATCTTTTCAGATTTTTTGCAGGGTGTTTGAGCATATGATTTGGCCAAAAACATAATTTACTTAAATGGATAAAAATTGTTAACGGTGTTTTTCAAGTAAAAAAAAAAAAAAAACGTTTCGGATGTTCAAGATGAAAACTTTGAGAAATTTTTAACCCAAAAAGTTTTGAATAAATTTTGAACTTGAATCCGGATTAGTTTGGTGATTTTTAATTATAATAAAAATATTGATTTTTTTCCATATTTCAGATATAGAAAAGCAAAAAAAAACACAATTTTTCAATTCCCAAAATTTTTATATTTTTTCAAAAATACTTACCTACCTACCATAATTTTACAACTTTTTTTAAATTATCACTTCAAGTTTTCCAACCAAAAAAACAAAAAAACAAAAACGAAAGAAAAAGAAAAACAGCCCACCTTAGCGAAGTATTAGAATTAGACATGAATAGGTATTTTACTCACTGCAATCAGCATATAATCATTATCAATAGCTATTCCAATACATCCGAGCAAAGCCACTAAGGCAACTATTATTGCTATTACTACGAAAGTTTTGGTGAAAAATACCAAAAATTCGAAATTTATGTCTATATTTTCCATGATATCTTTTTGTCTTGTCTCGCTTATGCATACGTAAATCGCTCCTATGGCTCCAACCTGTAACATATTGGAGATTGTAAATAATTAAACGAGATGTATTTTAGGTACCTATAATCATGAAAATCACATTTTCGATGAAATGGCATCAATCTACCTGTAATATTTATCTCACTTACCAGCATTAAAAAATTCAAGCTGTAAACGATGAACACCAATATGGTGTTCAAATTCACGTAACCAGCAAGTGGATTCTGCATTTTTTCTTTTTTTCATTTGAAAATTTTTACTGATTATTTTGCATGGTGAACAAAAATCTTGATGTTTATCGTCTTCGGTCTTTTCTCCCATTTCACTATTTTTAAGATCGAAATTAATAACCAATTATTTTTGAATCTCATTTTTCGACATTTTTTTAAAAAAAAAGAAAGTGGTTTTCATCGTTTTCATTTTTCAACTTTTCTTGCCTAATAAACGCTGAAAAGATAGATTTATTTTTTTAGTACTGAGTTCGAATTCTTTCAGTTTTTCTCCATTTCATAATTTTTTTTTTTTTAATGTAGGTTCCCTTTTAAAATTGAATTTTTTATTTATGATATTAGGCATGATTTACTTTTTTTGGTGGAATCAATTATTTTCTAAGCAAAGAAAAAGCTCTCTCTCTCTCAAAAAAAAAAAGAAAACAGAACTTAAATCGCAAAACATAAAATTTCCTTTTTATAAAATCAAAATAGTCAGCTTTTGTAATATAAAAACATATTTCAAGTTTGAAATTCAACTCATATTTCATTGAAATTATCTCTAGTTCAAGCCTGCTGGAAAAAACGAATTGAACTCTACAAAAAAAAAAGTATTTCGCTTCCTATATAAATTTTCTATTCATTTTTTTTTCAGCCCTCTTTTTTCCTGGGTTTTCCCAAAAAGTGTTTTTTCCCCTAGTAAACCACATTTTAAACAATTTCTCATTCCTCATTCGCTACAGAAATAGGTAATTAAAATATTACAGTTCGGCAATTCAACGACTTTTTTTTCACGTAGGTAATCAAGTTTGATTGGTGATCAGGCTACTTTTTTGTGTTAAAATCAAGTACGATTTCAGGTTTTTCTACCAATTTGAATTTTTCGCTGAATTTTTTTTTACTCCTTGAAGTGGGTTTTATGAGCGTATGAAAAATTTTACAATTACAAAAAAAATTATAAAGCGTGAAATTTTCAAATAATAGAGTTCAAGAAAAGTCGGTAAAAGATTTTCAACAAAAACTTCAAATTGTGAAAAATTCTGACGTACTAGATTTTTTTCACTAATTTTCTCATTATCTGTCTGAAAAATATAAAAAATTACCTATCCATTTAATTTCAAATAGCATTTTCTATGTTAACCCGAGTAATTAATTTTTCCCCGATCTTGAGTTTAAAAAACATATAATTTAGAGGTTGTCTTTATCAATATTTTCTATCTACAAGCGTTTAAAATTTTAACGGGTATATCTAAGTTTCCTATTGGTCAATTTTGCCAAGAGGAAGTATTTTGCCAACGTAAATAGTAATAGGAACTGTAAAGCGTTTCCCTCAACGAAATGAGTCAGGCGCGATAATATCGATTTCTTACATAGTGATACATCTGGGTCAAATAAACTAAATTTTTTACCCGACAAATGTTCTTTTAACTTTCATTTTTTTAAAAAATTCAATCGGAATTACGATTTCGAGTGTTTTGTCTTTTTGGTTTCTAATTTTATCGGAGTATGCAACCACCAATACAGCAGTCGTCCACTCCTAGGCCACGAGTGGACCCAAATGCGTTGGGAGAAGTTGACCCCACGGAATATCCGGAGCCCAAAGAATCCACTCACAAGATCAGAGGAAGATCTGATATATTGGAATTATTATTTGGAGATGAAAATCAAGAATTGATTGTGGTAAAATTATTCTACTTCTTTTTCTATTCGGCTTTCGGATCATTGTTTCCGTTGATGGGAGTGTACTTCAAACAATTGGGAATGGATCCCAGTCAATGTGGATTACTCATTGGTTGCAGGCCTTTTGTCGAATTTTTATCGGCTCCGTTTTGGGGCAGTTATGCAGATAGGTGAGAAATTCGAGTCATTTTATTAATTTTAAAATAGAAAACGTACTTAAATATAGACGGATATGATTATTAGGCTGCCAAAAACCGCCAAAATTTTATTTTATGAAGAAAAAAATTAATGAAAGTTTAAAAAATGATAATTTTTTCTGACGGATGAATTTCGCCCGCGCTTCGATTTTCGATCTAACCCCCTCAGATAATGTCCCTTGAAGAGGAAAAAAATCTGAAATTTTTTTTAGCCCTCCCCCTTACCTTGTTCTTGGTGTAACCTATGACCGCATTTTATTGCATTATTTTTAATAATTTTTAATTTCAAATGGAGGAAATTTTTGGTTCTTTGGCACCAAGTTTCATCTCGTAGAATTGTAATTGCGAAATTTTTTAAATAATTTTGTTGCATTCCTTTACTTACGATTTTTCGGCTATTTCGAATTTTTCAATTGTAAAAAACACCACACGAGTGAAGAGCGAGCTTTTTTTGAAAATATCTCAAGAACATAATTTTTAATTTGGATTCGACACTTTTGGTGAAAAAATCGAATTTTGTGGTTTGAGGTAAAATGATTTTTTTTAGGGGGGGAGGGATCTTGAGGCGCATTGAATCTCTAAACACAAATCCCCTTCATTGTGCCTATTTTCATAAAAGAATAAGAATAATTATTAATAAGAAATTATCCACAAAATTATAGCGGTAATTACAGTAAATACAGTAATTCATCACCAGATTCATAAAAATTATTCAATTTCAGATGGAAAAAAGGGAAAACGTTACTTTTGGCCTCCTTATCTTGCTGGATCCTATTCACTCTGCCCATTGGATATCTCCAACCTCCTGCTCGTAATTGTATCAAGCAATATGGCAATAAAGTGAAGCTAGAGCTCCCCAGTACCACTTTCCTTTTCAATGATCCTTCAAAGGATAAGGTGTTACCAACAACAGATCCAAATGATACAACGCCATCGGATATTGCCATGCCACAAGCCGATGTTGGAAAGTCACCATTGAAAGTGATCGATACTACAAATCCAGACGGAGAAAATCTCGTTTCACCTTTATTCTCATCGATCGTATACAAAACCGAGGTACCTATCCAAATAACCTGGTAATTTTTATTGCTTATCAAATAATTCAAATGTCAATTTGCAGGACGTCCAAAAATCATTCTTTCTAATGTTACTATTGATCATCATAGGTGAATTCTTCAGCGCTCCTGCCATCACATTGGTTGATTCTGCAGTTATCACTTTGTTGGGTGAAGATGCTGATCGTTATGGTCATCAGCGTATGTTCGGTTCTGTTGGCTGGGGCTTATCTATGTTTTTCTTGGGCATCGCTTTAGATCGATCGACAGCGTTTGCAAATCATCCATGTGGAACCCCAGGAGAAAGAGAAAAAAATTATAAAACATGTTTTTTTGCCTTCTCTGTCCTTATGGGTGGGGCATTAATATCAGCTACTCAGATCACCTTCAGATATGAAGATCCACCTGAAACAAAGGAGACCCAAAAACAACCCGTTTCTCAAGATGAAGATGATGCTTTAGAACAAGAAGTTGCCAGGCAGTTGAATCTGCCTACTTTGGCATCACATCCTAGTAGTTCTGGGCAAAGAAAACAGCAAATTCCTAGAATAGAAAATGATGATGGTCAAGTGCCACCTACTGTGGGGAAAGTAAGTGCCATTGGTTCAGGTGCCTACTCCTAAACTGCGGCTGAGGTTGATTTTTCAATTTTTTTTGTAGACGAAAATGTTTGCTCAAACCACCCGGGAGATGCCAGAATGGATGACTGTTTTGAAACATTTTGCCAATTTGAAATACTCGTCATTTCTATTCGTTGCCTGGCTCATGGGTTTTGGAATTGGATTAATATTCACATTTTTGTTTTGGCACTTGCAGGTGATTTTATCGGGTATATTTTGATAGTGTATGAAATACAGCATCATTTTTTTTCCTAATGGATGAAAATTTTTTAGGAAAGTGGTGGCAATCCAACTCTTTTCGGATTTGCTTCAATTATAAATCATATCTCTGAAATTTTGGCCTATTTTTGGAGTTTCAAATTGATACGAAACATAGGACACATTAAAGTAAGTAGTTACCTATGATTTCATTATTTAAATAGGCACCTACTTAAAAAAAAAACACGGTTAATTGTTATTGAGAATTTTTAAATCAATTATGTATTTCATTATTTGAAGCTAAAAGAACAAATAAATAAATATCTATCTACATATAGTTCGACCTACTTGACTATAAGTAATTTTTGTATGAAATTTTTTTGATTTTAGGTCCTCTGTTTGGGGTTATTGGGTAATGTAATCAGATTTCTATATGTTGCGATGCTAACAAACCCATGGCTCGTTTTACCCTTTGAATTAATGCAAGGTAAATACGACTTTCACACTTGCTTACACATTCTGAGTGTAACTTATATTATTCAATTACCATGCAAGTACCTTACCTATGCAACATATTTTTAGCCTGTGTAAATATGTTTTTCTGTGAGAGAAGGGGCAAAATTATTTTCATCGTTAGTTTTCAATTTTTGTCAGTATTCATCATAATTTATGCAGGCTTAATTTTTGCATTGGACCTTCTTGAAAATCTTGAAATGACTTGCTTTCCCCAAAATTATGCATAAATTTCAAATGTGCTGTAACCTCCTAAGACCTCAACCACAAGATCTGGTAGCTGGTACAGATGGTAAAATTTTCAAAAAGTCTGAAAAATTTTATTGAATATGTACCTATATCATACTTTTTTTACTGAAAAAATTGACATTTTTTCTAGGTACTTGAAAGATCTTTCTGAAATGTTGGAAAATTTTAATCAAATTAGTTATTTTTGCATAAATTTTGACATTCCAACTTCTTACCCAGGGTGTATTGTCCGGGGATCTAGAGAGAAAAGACATTGTTTTTAATTTTCCTCCCTCAAAATGCAATTTTTTTTCCTTCAAACATAGAAAATTTGTAGTAAGTATGAGTAAGAGCAATAAGAGCATATCATCAAAATGTTTGCTTTACTTAATTCGAAAAAAAAAAATAAAAAATTTTTTAGTAAGTGCCTTAATTCTAAAACTTAGTACTGATGAAATTTCATTTGATTTAATCTTACATTTGATTTGAAAATATTTGTTAGAATTAAATCAGTTGAATTTTCAAATTCCAATCCAAGTCAATTTCTCAAAAAAGAAATTTCCAAGCAACCAAATTCTTTGAAAGAAAAAAAAATCCTAAACAATTTAGCCTTAAATCCATTTTGAGAAATGAAATTTCCCCAAATTTATTTTCTTAAAAGCATGCTCCCCAAATGTAAATTTTTCTCAAATTAATTTCTCCTTATACCTACAATTCCTCTAAATGGAATTTTCAACTCCAGAAGTAGGTATTCCACAGTGGGGCATGAGTTTCTAATTATGATCCAAAAATTTAGATTAGGCGATTGAAATCAAATTGGTCGAAGAATTCTCCTTCATTAGAAGAATTAAAAAAATTATTTACTTACCTAATTGGTTTCTTTTTTTAAATAAAAAAAAAAACTTAATCGGCAATTTTTTGGCAATTTAATTTTTCACTGAGAAATGTATGACTAACTTGAAATCAGAAATACTGAAATAAAATGAAGTTCATAGTCCAAGATTAATTAAATATGAGAAGAATAAAACAGTTGATCTTAAATTGCAATTTTGGATAAGAAATCAATTTTTTTTACTCAATGTTGATTTTTTTCCTCTTGCATTTTGATTATTTAAAAACTGCAACGGACGCCGGACGTGGAGAATTTTATTTTGAATTTTTTAATGCAAAAAATTCCTGGATTAATAATTTGATAGGTAACCAAAAAATTTAAAAAACTTTGTTATAGTATTCAATATTATATTACTTTTCAAATTCAAGCGTTGTTCAGATAAGTAGGTACCTACCAACAATTTCAAAAAAAAGAGAAAGAAAATGGAAAAATGTCCGAAATAATATTGTGAGCGAATTTTTTGACCAATAAAGATCACTGACTCAAAAATTAGGAAAGATTAGAAAATCATTGCATAAATGATTTGTATTGGAGGAGAAATGAAAAATACCTGCCAAAGTTTTCCCCATTTTCCCGTTGAAAATATCTGCACTAAAACCAGTTTTCTTACAAATTCAATTTTTCTCAAATTTTTCGAGTAGGATCGAATTTTAGTACCAATAATAAAGTGACATCAGGAGGCCAATTTTTTATCAGCATGTTTTGAGATTCAAATACCATTTATTCAGATTTTGCAAAAAAATAATGGCAGCACTCATTCCTTTATTTTATTCAAAGCAAAGCACATATTTAACAGAAATACTAAAAAAAAAATTGCAAAGAACTGTCATGATTATTTAAAAATTTGAATGATCAGTTTTTTTATTCAAGAAAATTAATAATCAAAAATGAAGGAACTTTTTGAGAATTTTTATAAAAATTGAATAAGTAGGTAAGCTGTGTACACTATTCTTTATCTCGGTTTTAAGCTAAAAGGTATAAATCATTGAAACTTCAAAACGCTGAAAGAAAAAAAAGAAAAAAAATTTGCCATTTCAGCTAAAAATCTTGATAGACATTTGCATACGCTTGATATATGTGGTGCATAATTAGTTGATTTTGATTACCTATCACCGGATAAAAGTCTTAATTTTTACTCTGAAATCTTCCATACTTATACTTATCCATAGCTACCTTTTGTATTGAACAATTCCTTTTCTGATAAATATTTCTGAAATCAGGTATCACACATGCTGCTGTTTGGGCTGCTTGTTGTTCATACATTGCTCACAATACACCCCCTGAATTACGAAACTCAGCCCAAGGTGTACTTCAGGGATTACATCATGGATTAGGTCGTGGTTGTGGAGCCATTATTGGAGGATTCTTTGTAAGAAGTTATGGTATGTGTTTCATCAGTTCAGTTACACTGTTTTCCTAAACTATCCCTTAATTGAACCAAAATTATATCCAAATTACAGGATCCCCGGCAACTTTTCGCGGCTATGGCATTTTCTGTGCCCTGGTTCTCGCTGCATTTGTATTCATAAATTTCTACAGAAAAGATACAGGATTTGTATCAGATTTGCCTATGAGTGAAGATCCCCATCAAGTAAATTTTTTTCATTATAATTTTTCAAAAATCCAAAGGGATTTTTCACATCAATCCTGTTTTTAATCCCAGGTGATGGAAGAAAGTATACACCTCGCTCCCCATGGAGTTCCTAGTAATCCCATACCTCGTGTTTTGTCAAGTTCCAAGCTTCAAGATATGACCAGCGAAGGACAAAGTTATGGTACTACCAATAACACACCATCTAATAATTTACATCCTAATGCAGGTATGTCATCAATTCATCATCCGTTATTCTTTTATTATGAAAATTGATCAACTCAAATACCTACTTTATTATTCGTTTCAGGCCGAGGCTCAAAAAATCCATTTTTACAAGAAAATGATCTGAATTACCAACATAATCAAACATACTCTTATGAGACAGAAACAAATATCAAGAATATTACTAAAAATTTTGAAGTAAGTGCTTAATGAATTACCTGTCTTATCTTTGTGGTATTTCTGACCTGTCCTTTTCTCCCTGCCTTACAGAGCCTCTCACAAATAGATGATAAAATGAATGAACAATGGATGGAAAAACAACCTCTCACCAGTATTCATATACAACAACCCCATAATATTATTAAAGCATACGACTGGTAAAAAATACAATAAAATAATGTAGGTAATCAAAGGTCAATGTTTGATTTGTGAGTTGAATCCCCCCCTCCCCTCGAGATATTTTAAATTAAACATATCAGTAATTATATAATTCGTTATACTTTAAGTTTATTTAAATATGATAAATACTCGTATGTACT
This sequence comes from Pseudococcus jackbeardsleyi, assembly GCA_038380155.1. NCBI lineage: Eukaryota > Metazoa > Arthropoda > Insecta > Hemiptera > Pseudococcidae > Pseudococcus > Pseudococcus jackbeardsleyi. The sequence continues at coordinate 48,897,073 of CM076239.1, forward strand.
TATTTATTTTTTTTGTCTAGCCAACATTATATTATAGGTAGTGAAGCGCTCAATGATCAAGAATTTTTTGTTGTTTCAAAGATTTGTACAAGTGCTTATCTCAAAAATTTATTAATCCTTTGCCAACTCATTGTTTTATTTCTTTATGTAAATACCTATGTATTTATTATTTGAAAAAGCATTGCGCTGATAAAAAGTTACCCACTAAATACTTTTTGTATTTGGTACATACAAATTTATTTTTAAAAGTCTGAATTTTCTAATGATAAAATTCACATACCTAATATTCTATTTGATGTATTTATTAATCATTGTAAATATTTTTTAAAACGCCAACCTATCTACTTTCTTTAGCTATACTTCCTTTCCTTTCAATATGATGGCCTTCCTTTTAAATATTCTGTAATTTATTTTACATATCTTCATTTCACTTTTTCATTTTCCTATACTGTTGTACCTACTTAGTTGATGAATAAGAATGAACAATAGAAAATGTGTTCATACTTTAAGAATGGATAATATAACTAGGCACTCGTTATAAAAAATTTGAAATTAATTTTACTGACTGAGATACTTGTAATGAGTAGCCTACCAAGTTGTAATATTTGAATTAAGGTGAATTGTTTTAAATTGAGATTTATTCTACGTTATAGCTTTTCAATTGTTGAACTTTCACACTGTAAATTAGAATGGCACGAATTAAGGAAAAATATAACGAAATACACTTATGATGTGGTACATTGATAGTTTTCATTGTGGGCTGTTGCTTCAATAGGTACTCTTTGTTTGTAAATACGTCGTTTTGAGTAAAGATAATTGTCTAGTAAATTGAGACGATAATTTTTCCAAACTTTTTCAGCCAATTTAAAAAGATGTCTTTGATAGTCAAAGTCAAAAAATGTGTGCAATTTTTTCTGAGGATTTCCTCTAGAAAACTTGGTCAATATTTTCAAAAATATTTTATACCTGAAATTTTAGTAAAATTGTGCAAGTTTCACTATTTTTGCACAATTTTGAAAATTTTGATCATTGTCATTACTCACTTTCTAAGTATATATCCCATAGATGAAATGGGGAAAAAAATTACGCACCAAAGATAACTTTTTATCACAGTTCAGCAAAAAAAAATCAATTTGGTAAGTAATTTGATCCACCCCATACTTCGTCTATTACACAGTAGACAATTAGTAACCCAGTTCTTTTCGAACAATAATAAAAAAATCATCAATAGATACGCTTAATAGATCCTGTATTACAAAAAGAATAACACATTTAAACTATTCGGTACTCAATGATATCACCGAGATAAATTACATACACGTTCAACATGATTTTGGTGATAAACAATAATAAATTTCATATAAAAATTTATATACATTGAACATACATCGAGATGATTTTTCAACGATAGTGAAAAATGTACAAAAATGGAAAAAAAAAATAAATAAAATCTTCCGCAAAATTTGTCAGAAAAATCGCCTGTAAGCGACAATAGGTACAATACGAAATTAAGAACAGCATTTCCAACGCTCATAAAACATCTCGCTTGAACGAGAAATCTAAAAAAATAATAACTACAATTTTATGGGAATTTACATACGTTCGCCATGATTTTGGTTCCGTCTATGAAACATGTTGGTCGCCTCGCAGGCTCAGCAAATCATTTATTGGGAGTTTCCTGTTCTGGTACTGGAGAAAAAACTGCCTCCTTTTGCGAAAATTTTCAATAAAAGCATACTGTTGAATAATGTTATCGGCGCAACATTGACATACTGTTTTTGGGAGTTTATCTTTAACTTGTATCTGTCAGAATAAACATAATTATCATTAGAAAAAATACCATATAAAAAACTTTGTAGGTGAATTATTTTCTCTAGTGTGATGAATCATTCTAACACTTGAAACACTTGAAAATCGACCATAATTCGGTTGCTTAGTTATATGTTATATAATTTAATGTGATTTGGAATATGAAAAAGGGTTGTGATGTAACACTCTTGAGCAGTACCAACGGTTTAGGGTGCATTTATTCTCGAAAGACAATAATTTCGGCGTAGGTAATGAACTTGATTCATTGTCAACGATTGTAAAACGACATGAAACTGAAACTGAATTTTTAATTAGACGAGAAATGTCGGAAATTACTTACATTTATTGATAAATAATTTTTAATTATTTTAAAGAGCTTCATTTTACGTCCTTTTTCTCCGTATATGTGAATGACATTGCGATCAATTTTTGAACAAAGACGACAAACGTAACCGGTTAAAATTGCATTTTCTATACTGCCCATTTTCAATATTACATTATTTTCAAAGCGTTAACATTTATTACTCACAATAAGGTGAAAAATATCGTAAAAAATACTACAAATCAGATGTTTTTCGCTTGTGTAATAATAATAATAATTTTTTTCCTGCAAAACAAGAACTCAGGTATGTTTTTATTTTTTTATCAAAAATTTTTTCTTTGTTTTTGTTTTGATAATGAAAGTTGAGCTTGTAACAGGAATTTGTAATTTCAATGTAAATAAAGGTAAAATCAACTTTATAAATATCATGAATTTTGAGGTAATTTAATGATGGAATATTGATTTTATGTGAAAGATTTAATTTTTGCAACATTATCACTCGTGATAATGTGAAATTTTCTACATTACGTCAATTTTTTTGTTAAAAAATTGCAAAATTCACATTAAAAAATGAAGAATGTAATTACGTAAGAATCACCGTAATTACTTAGGACATCCCAATTCCAAATAATGGTCTAAAAATTCTCACGAGAAGGATGATTATTACGGGTGATTAGTTTTCAAATTTTCATCTCTCAAAATTTTTTCGTAATCGTGCCTTTTTTCCAATAAATTTCCGAGTGCATTTTCTGTCACCTTTTTGGTGAGAAATTTTGGAATTTTAATTTTCTGAAAACTAGATACTTCAGTTGGTACTTGTTTCAATTCAATCGATAAATATTTTTCAATCTGAAATTTTCTGGACATGTTTTCTAAATTTCAACATCCTTACTTACGATACGAATATAACTTTAACTTTTTGAATTAGTACGTATGAAATGAGAAAATTTAGGAGAAAAACTCAAGCTAAAAAAATGTAGTATTCGAAGTTGAAAACCTTTGGATTTGAAAAAATATATATTTTTAATGAAATTCAAAGCTGGCAAAAATTTCAAAATTTTTAAAACATATCAAGTTGTAAATTTTTTTCTAAAATTTAAAATAATTTTGAGAAGATAAAAATTTGAAAATTTTTCAAAAAACCTTAATCTTGAGAAAATTTTGAATTGAAATAAAATGAGAAGTCTTTGAAACTTATAAAGTTATAGTGATGCATGGTGAATTGGTGAGGTATTCCAACTTTTCAAACGACGAATCGAAATAAAAGTAGTAAGTTAAGTACCTACTTAGATACCTAGACCTACTTATGAAAATAATTCAATCGATGTTAAAAATTTCAGGTGGTAGAATTCATTTCTCGAATTTTGACAAATTTTTTGAAAAATTTAAAATAGCCTCTGCTTTTATCTTCAATTCAATAATTGAAAAAAAAAACCTAAATGGTTTATTTCTAATTTTTGAATCTCCGAACCAAGAAAAATTTTAAGAATTTTTCATTCTGTTACGTTAATCAGACTATCGACGATTTTCTATTTCATAATTTTATGAATTCCTCAAAAAGTCTTGAAAGTTGAAACTGCAGTTTAATAGGCTTTGAAGGCCGAAAAAAGAGAGTAGAATGCGTAGCAAATTCTTAGGTAGGTACTTCGAATGGATTAAAATTTTTTCATTGTAGTGTGAGTAAAAGTGGACTTTTACTCACACTCGCGAATCGCTCGAGTGCTCAAACTCGCCTTTTACTCACACTACAACGAAAAATATCGTATGCAACTCGGTAGATAAATGATTTTCGACGATTTTGAATTATTTCCCTCGCTTCGCTCGGGCAATAAACCTCAAAATTCGTCGAAAATCACTTTATCTCCCTCATTGTATAATATACTATTTTATTTTGCACTTTTGTAGGCGATGTAGGTAACAATTTTGACTTTTCAAAAATTGGATGTTTTGCTTAATTGCTTTACATAATTACCTACGCCTCTTCAAAAGCTGAATTTATTTTCAGAAATTCAAACTTCTTCCGATATCGTCATCTAAAACAAAATTCTACAGTGTTCTCTTTGTTTTGGTATGCACGTACGTAGGTACTTTGCATTTTTTTTTTCAATATTCTCATTTCTCCTCTAGAGCAGAATTCTAAAAAACGATATTTCTTTGAAAATATTTTCCATTCCCAATAATAACTATAGAATTTTATATAATACTTAGTCAAAGCCAATGACCCATAAAATATTTTCTGTCCCGCTCCAGTCAAGATCAAGTTTGGGATATTTGAATTTGAAAGTTTCCTAGGTTTCATTAGTTCGCCAGTTCGGGTGATCCCAATGGTTCCATTTTTGAAGGTCCTGATGGCAGTTCTGGTAGGTATGGGTAGCAGAGCCGGCGACTTAAATTTTTCCCGGGTGTAGCGAAAAAAAACACTCAGAAATTTATATGTTATGTCATAGAAAATGTAAAATTGAAACTTTTCAATGACGTAGCCAGAAACCTCTGAAAGGGAGGGGTCAGAACCAGTGGTTTTTGGTGTTGGGGAGGGGGGTGCAAAATGGGTAAGAGACAAAAATCAAAGTGCTTTTGGGGGTGCGCGTTACATAGTTCATATACTTAAGTATGATTTTATTCATGCCCGAGCGAAGCGAGGGCGAAGTCTTGAAAAAATAGGATTTTTTAATGTCCAAAACAGACATTTTTCACATAGCTACGCTCCTGATTGGGGTGTTTTTTTCATTTTCCCGGGTGTAGCGACGCTACACCTGGATCTTGCCGGGTGTAGCGAGCGCTACACCCGCTACACCCAAGACGCCGGCTATGATGGGTAGGTCCAGTGTTTAAATGGTGGGGGGATCTAATTTGAATTTTTTCTTGGGATATTCTTTGACGCTTAATTTCGAAAATTCGAATTCTCTCCTAGAACTAGAACCCCCATTATCAAAGCAGAACTGATAACTGATGCTGATTTAAAAAATTTGAAAAAATTCTTGAATGATGTTTTGAATTTTGAATTGGTTATTTTACAATTATATTATATTGCTGTACTTACTGGAAAATTTTCAGGGTCGAAAAAAATGTTGAGAAAAATTTAAATTGAAAAAATGTTGCAAAAAATAATTTCTTTAGTTTGAATTTGAAAAAATTTACAAAAATTTAGGAGTCGAATAAAATTTTGACTGAAAAATTAAAAATGCGATATTGCGATGTGAGGAGTGAACTCCGAATAATCGGAATAAAATATTTAAACAATATTCAATTATTTTCATAATACATACGTCATACGTCTTTCTCATTTCACAGGTTCCAATTATTTCGATTATTTTTTTCAACTCCACCTCAAACAAAATCGTCTTTCTCGTGAGTATTATTTAGACTCAACAACTCGCTTTGAAAACACTGCTTAATATTTAACCGCTAGATGCCGCTGATTAACATCAGACAGGTAGACCTTCCAATTTAAAACCTTGTCGAAACTTGCCGAACTTGGAACTTGAAAGTGCACCCTTCGTCTCCCGCGCCGTTCCCTCCAAATCCCATCACGTATTCGGCAACACTGTGTAAAATGTACGCGTTTTATAAGTGTTTTCGTATATTCAATTGTGTTTATGTTTGTTACGTTCGTATTTAGTGTTGGTGTGTGTAATAGCTGTTGGATATGTAATGCGGATTTTGATTTGTAATTGTATCTATCAGTTCTTTTCTAAATTCGTCGTTAATTTTCATATTAAAAATGGTCATATGAATAATATCTGCGGCTTATCATCGAGTAAGTATTTCCTATTTCAACGAAATCTGTGTACGGTATTCTTTCGCGGTTATCTATTCATCCGGAGTCGTTTGAGTGTAATGTAGAGTACATACGATGCTCGAATTGTGTTGCAATAATTCGTCAAGTTACAGTTTTTCTGATTAATAAATCCATTCATCGAAATCGCCAAGTAAAAATCATATTGTTAACAAGTGTATCTCTCGGTTCTCAGTAACACTTAGATCAAGTGTTACTCGAAGTGAAAGTGTGGTTTTCGTTGTACTTTCCAATAGGCCTAAACTACTTAAATTGAAACTTGTTCCGAATATTCTCTCGGTTTTATCATTCTATACGTTGTTTAAAGATTGCAACCTCTTTAGGTTTTCGTTGAAATCGCCATTTCGAAAATAGTTTTTTAATCATAATGGAGCTTGACATTGGTTCGTATCCTACTTTCAAACATTACTTTCTGTTAGTCCTTGTTTTCGAGTTTACCCGATTTTCATTATGTATATGCCTAATCACATCAAAATCACCGATACTCAATTCTTTCATAGATATCTATACGTTAATCTTATATTGTTTGGTGAATCTTTTAACGTGGACTATTTTTCTAGGTTTCGTACTGTTGACACTTGTTTTGTGAATAGAGTGGCGTTTATACAACTTCATGAGGCAGTTGAAGAATTATGCATCGTTGGGGAAACAAGAAGGATATGGCGGTAAACATAGTTTGTATTTCCAATTTTCAATCATTTCATACTTAGCCTAAAGAAACACGTATGCTTGTGTTACTATTTCCTGAAAAAAATCGTCACTAATGATGTGTTATACTTCTAGGGAGATGATCCGCCGTATTTATCAGTAGGAACCGAAGTCAGTGCTAAGTATAAAGGAGCCTTTTGCGAAGCTAAAATTAGAAAAGTAGTAAAAGCGGTGAAGTGTAAGGTACGTAGAGATTCTCACTTAAGGTAACCTTTTTTTGAAGTATTATTCAACCGTGTTTTTTCTTCAGGTGCAATATAAAAATGAGTCTGGATCTGCGTTTGTTAACGATGAGCAGATAAAGGGTGTTCTCATGGTGAGTAATTTGAAACTTGACACGATTACATTTCCTAGACCTACTTTTACATTGGTTTTTTATTTTTCCTTAGCCTGGAGCTTCTGTTGAAGTGAAGCAGCCAGACAAAAAGGAATACATCGAAGGAACCATCGTTAAAATACAGGATTTAAGCCAGTACACAGTCGGTGAGTTGACCTAGAATCGTCATCGTTCATCTGTTGAATGTTTTTCTCACTCGATTGTTTTGCAGTTTTCGACGACGGCGATATCGCAACCTTGAGAAGAACAGCGTTGTGTTTGAAAAGCGGTCGTCATTTTGCCGAAAGTGAAACCTTGGATCAGTTACCATTAACCCATCCGGAGCATTTTAGTACTCCAGTAGTTAGTGGAAGTCGAGGGAGTAGAAGAAGAGACGATATGTGAGTCGAAAATTATTATTTTCGCGTTAACTCGAGGATAACCAGTGTAATACCCTCGAAATCTCTTGTTTCAGGGAGGATAACAGCGATACTGAATCGAAACGAGAACGGAAAATTGAACGAGAAGAAGATATGGGTAAAGTAGTCTGCGTAGAAGTCGGCGATAAGAAAAAATCAAAAGATAACTGGTTCCCTGGCTTGATTGTCGCGCCTAATGCTCAAGATAGTGTGAAAATCGACGTCGAAGACGAATACCTGGTGAGATCGTTCAAAGATGGACGTTATTACACGGTGCCCAAAAGAGAAACAGTCGAATTTACCAGAGAAGTTGGCGCCAAGGTTGACCATCCTACGTTAAAGATGGCTGTAGAGAAGGCTATCTCGTTTTTGGATAAAGATGATTTGCCTCCTCATTGGGATAGGGAGGTTTTATTCGGTATGGCCGATTATACGTCAGAATCCGATGGATCAGATACTGATTCGACTGATGATGAACCTCGCGAAGAAAAAGATCATTTTGTAGCACAGCTGTATAAATTTATGGATGATCGGAGTACGCCTATAAATCGAGGACCAGTGATATCATCCAAGGATGTTGATTTGTATAAGTTATTCAAGGTAGGCGACGATTCAACGATGGAGATTCTGTTTGAGAAATATAGCTGTTAGTTTAATTTGAATATTTTATTATTTTTCAACAGATCGTGAACAAATTAGGAGGTTATAATCGTGTTACCAATAGAAATCAGTGGAAAAGTGTTGCGATCAAATTAGGATACACAGCCAGTCAAACGAATAATGTGAAAACTTCGTATAAAAAGTAAATAATCCATATTTGACGAATTTTCATATTTTTTAAAATTGTTTCATATTTATTAATGTGGACTTTGTTCGTATTTTTCACAGATTTCTGCACAATTTCGAAGATTTTTATAGAAAATTGGGTTGCACGATGATGAGTCCTAATGTCAATAATAAGTTAAGAAGTCGTTCGAGTAGACCATTGATCAGAGACCGAGATAAATCACTTCCGGTAGGTTTAAACCCATTTTACCTACATGTTGGTTTATTGTCTTCTTAGATCTGTGCACTTAGAGTAAAACCGCATGAATCTCTAAAATACGTAATTTCGCTTTTTCCTTATTTTTCGTATCGAACGTTCGAATGATGAGCTGTAAAGAAGACAAAAGACAGTTCTTTTGATTTTTCTATTCCTTTACCCGAACGCCGTTGTTTTTACGCTTTTCAAATGCACGAAGAATGAGTGAATTCACAAACAGCCGTCTACTCTCTGTATAATGCCATCCTCATACGTGTATTGGAAGCTGAAAAATCTTCCTTAATGTCGTTAATCCAATACAAAATCACCAACAGCCTCAAGATTACTTATTTAAATACCTGAATATGCCGAAGAAACATAAGCCACGGTTCCTCACCAAGGTAGGCAAAGAATTTTACCCAGAAGAAAAATTCAAATCCGTCGAAATGTTGCGCCAATTGAAGGAATTGTTTTCTTATGCTCTTTATCGTCAATAACGCTTACCTTTTCATTTGTTTTTCTTCTCATCTCATCAAAACGTTTATTTTTCTCAATGGTAATTCTATAACGAAGCACTTTCCTGGTTCAAGACCTGTAAATTTTTCATTCTGTTTTCTGTTTCAAGTAATTTTGAAAATGATATTGATCGAAAATTTATCTGAAATTGACTAAAATTCTAAACACGATTTTTTTTTGGAATAAAAATATATATTTCTTGAGCACGTAAAGTTTGAAATATCCATTTCCTGCCTTGTTTAAAAAAAATGTGAAAATTCCGACTGTTTTGAAATTAGTACGTTTAAAACGTTTGATTTGTTTTTTAGGAGAAGACTGCCGATAAAGATGAAAACAATCCGACAGGCGACGAGAGTATAGAAGGAAAGGAGTTACAGAACGGCGTTAAAACAAAATTAGAAAATCAAATTAAAGACGAGACTGATACGGACGATAAACAAAAAGATATGAAAAAAGATAACGTCAAAGTTAGAAAAGATCCGAGCGTCGAAAGCGTCAAAGAAGACGATAAAGCCAAGAAGACCAACGTAAAGGTCGAGAGCGTGGCGGTAGTCAGAGACGCAGTGATGCTGCCATCGTCGTCGACGTCCATCGTAACGCCGAAGGAGACTAAACCTAAGGCTGTGAAAGATGACGTTATCGAGGATAAACCCAGCATCGAAAAGAAAACCGAACGAAAAGTAGTCAAGGCTGCGCAAAAACTAGATTTCGGCGATGCTAAAAAGGACGATAAAGTTCCTAAAACCAAAGCTACTAAATTAAAAGGCGTTGAGAAACGTATTAAGAAAACTGAAGCGTTACGTGGTATTCGAACCAAACGTAGTTTGAAAGAAAGAATGAAAGCGCTTGTTGAGAAATTGAAATTTAAAACCGGCGTTAGTAGTAATAACGAACAAGATAAGAAAAAGCAAAAATCTACCGAAGAATTGAATAAAGTTAGTTTAATAATACCAATAACCAGATTTTTTGTCATGAAAATTTATGTTTAGAATAGATAGTTTTTTTTTTTAACATCTCGTTACGTTTTAATGATAATTTTTATCAACAGATAGTAAAATTTATTGTTCTGTTGCTGTTTTCAGGCATCGCCGCAGCTGTATAGATTGAAGAATAAAGAAGATATCTTAAGTAATGGTACGAAAACGAGAAAATTATCCATAGGAAATGATAATCGAAATTTACTCGGTATTGGGGCCGGAAATGGCGATAGAAAATCAACTAGTTCGTCTGCTTCTGGCGGTAATACCAGCGATGGCAGTAATTCGGCTGGAGCTGTTGGTAAAACAAAGAAAACTGACGATGAAAGCGCCGAAGGACCGAAAAAGAAAACATACTCGAGGAAGAAAAAGGACGAAGATAAATTTTTGTCGAGTTCTTCGGAAAATTTAATCAATCAGTGAGTATTTTTTGAAATAGAAGTGATGAAAAATCGAAGATTGGTATTAAATTTTTGTGTATGTGATTTGCAGAAGTATTGATATCGTTTCTCCCCATAAGACTATTTGTATAGGAGATAAATTGAAAGTATATTACGGACCAACTCACGAATCTAAAGTGACCTATGAAGCTAAAGTAATAATTTTTGGATTTTTTTCCAATACGAAGATGATTTTTACGAGATATTTTTATATATTTGAAATCTTTCTCGTTTTGTAGGTTATGAATAAAAGATACGGAGCGGTTACCGAATATTTCGTCCATTATACTGGTTGGAATACGAGATACGATGAATGGATTCGAAGAAGTAGGATAGCTGAAGATTTGAGTTGGACTCCGGCTAGAGATAAATTAAAATTTGATCAAAGCGACGTCAGTATATTGCCCATCGAATACTATCGAGTCGAATTTTTGTTTTGTTAACGATTTTTTTCCCCATTCCAGGCTTTATCGAGTAGTCAATCGCCATCGCAAAGCGATTCAGGATCGCAACCGACTCAAAATACCATTAAACCAGTCACAGAAAAAGCTAAACGATCTTCGATTTCACCAGTTGGTAAAATTCGAGCCAAAACTGGTCCTAAAGTAGGCACGAGAGGAAGAGGCGCCAAAAGGAAATCTCTTTCGAAATTGGAGCTCAAAGCAAAGAAATTGAAAGGTAAAGTAATATTTCGAAATATCGATGAAGAAACCCTTCACAATCCGTTTCCGCTGATTGAGATGAAATTTTACTCGCTGAAGGAGTAGTGAACACCTCAGAATCACATTTTGAGCTGCTGGAGTTGATTTTACGATTTTTGACGAATTTTTGAAAATGACTGAAATGGTCAATGAAATGTCAATTTTTCATGGAAATAGTGAAATATCAGGTAAACATCAAAAAATTGGTTTATTTATCAAAATTTGCTCTCTGAATCGATTCCGGCTATGTCTTGAGTCGATCTGTAGCATTTGGGAAAAATTAGTTCCGAAGTCGCTGTAATTGACCTCGGTAGCTCAAAATTTGGTTCTGAAGTATGTGACTTTCTCTTTTGATGAGCCAAATATGAGCTCAATTGGCAAAAATAGGTTGGAAAGCTCCCTAGTCAGCTTTTTTTTATCCTAAAACAGACTCAAAACTGAGTATTAATCTTGCTTTCATTTTCACAGACTCAGAAACCAGCGACGATTCCGAAACAGAATCGCAGCAAAAACGTGAACTGCAGAAAACCAGGAGTCGAACGGAAAAACAAAAACAACAAGACGAAGATACCGTTTCGAAGGACGTTTCGGATACGAAACCAAAAAGGACGCCACCTCTGAAACGTACTCGCTCGGGTTTGTTGAAATCCGACTCAAAAGAAGAAGAACCTACCAAAAAGCGTAAAGTTACTCCGGCCAAAACGGCCGCTAAACCGGGTCGAGGCAATGCCATCCGTAATTCTATAATGAAAAATCTCGTCGGTCGTAAACGTATCGCAGAAAAAGGTAAAAAACTATTCAAGAAAAAAGATCAACCGGCCGATAAGGACGGCGACGACTTCCATCCCCAAAATACAGATAAAATTGACGAATCGGTGGAAATGGATGATCTGAAAAACGACGCCGAAACGTCCTCTGCTGAGAAAAATCGAGACGACGAAGTAAAGTTGAAAACCGAAGAAGAAATAGAGAAATTAAACTGCGAAGAGACTGAGCTGGTGTTGAAAATCAAACCATTCCCGACCGGCGGAATCATCCTGGAATCGTCTCCGACCTCGATTGATAAAGCAGTCGGAGATTCGGAGAAAGACAAAACTCCATTACTCGATCCTGATGACACCGGGCCTCCTGTACTGAAAAAAGAAGTTATAACTGACGATGAAGTCAATACCTCGTCTAATTCCGCCAACCAGTTCCTAGCCGATAGTTACTTAGCTGAGAATCTGGAGAAACAGAAGGTAGTCAAGGGTAAGACGAAAAAAGACGCGGAGGAGAAAACACCACCTTCTGTGCCAAAGCTGTTTGGTCGTGGCAGCGCTGAAAAATCTGCAAAAGCCAACTGTGATGCGAAAGAGAAGACTTTCTTTCCTAGTCGTAGCGATAAAGTTGAAACTAAGAAAGTCGAGAGTACGGATAAAGATAAAAAAGATAAACTGAAGAACGTCAATGCCTATCCCAGCTATACCAGTTATTTAAGTATGGATAAAATCGACTCGATCAGAAAAGTTGGCTCGTTAGAGAAGAGTCCGGCCGACAAAGGAGCTGCCGAAAAGAGTACCTCGCTGCAAAAACCCATCGACGGATGTAGCTCCAAATGCGAAGACGATATTTACGAATTCAAAGAACCAGAACCGTTCGAATTTCGCGGTATCGACGACTGTACCATTTTGCATCGTCGATCGACCAACAGATTATTCGACGATTCGCCTTACAAACGTCCGAATAAATCGACGTCATCGCCTGGTGACTCGACCAAAGATGAAGAATCATCCAAAATTAGCGAAGAAACGGATATCAGGTTAGGTAAAGACGATTTAACCGAAATCGACGAAAAGACCGAAGATAAAGATAGTCCTAAGACGGAACTCGAAAAGTCTGATAAACTCGACGTCTCCGATTTTAGTAAAATTAGAGATATCTTGGCCGGCGACGTCAAGCAAATCGATAAAGCAGACAGTACCGTTGAGAAAATCGACTCGGTCGACGAGTCAATCGAAATCAAAGTCAATAGAATACTCGTATCGGCTGATTCGTCGTCAAAAGATACCCTTAAAATGGATGTTCTTACGGGATCGAGCTTGTACGGCGATATACCTAATGACGAAGACGACGACGACGACTTCGAAGAAGAAAAATTAGTCATCTCGGAAGGCGATCAACCAGACGACGATAGCTGCGAATCGACATCGAGTAAAAATGAAGTTTCGTTGTTATTCAAAGAATTCGACGATACGGAGAAATCTCATCACGAATCTAAACTTCCCGATTCGTCGGATAGAAGCGTGGAAGTAGGTCAAGTAGACTCGAGCGTCGAAGAGGTGAAGAAAATGAAAGCGTCGTCGAGCGAATCAACCGTCTCCAAGTCGTCATCGTCGTTACCCAGTAAAAAAGACGATACGAGCGAAAACGTTGTATCATCTTCGGATAAATCCATCGACGATGAAATTTCGGAAAAATTACGCGCCGACGAGAATCTCGACTCGGAAGACGACGAAAGCGTTTCATCGTTGAAATCCAGCTCCTCCGGTGGCGATAAAAATACCAAGGAGACCTGCGAATCTGACAGCGTTACCGATGACAAAGACAGCGAATATCCATCATCAACCGAATCCTCCGGTGCAATGGTCATCGAACAGAAAAAATCCGAACATTCGGAACCAATTACGTACTCGTATAAAAGAAAAATCACCCACGAGACGAAATGCGATTCCGAAGATACCAAAATGGACACAACGAGTCCGGACGACCCGGCCGAAATCATCGATACCAACAAAGCCGATTTATCACATCACAGTATCATCGACGAAGTTGAAATCGAAATATTTACCAATGCCAAAAAAGAAGCCGCTGAGCAAACTCAAAATAAAACTGTTACCGAATCTACCGCCAAAGAATCCGACTGGCAGACTGAGAAAGCTTCCGAAAAAGAAGAAAATCTCAATAAAAATAAAGAAGACGACGAAGATGACGGATTACTACTCTGTGAAGAAACTATTCCAAAGAGCCCGGAAAGCAAGGATCCTTCTGGAAGTCACGATCATGATATACCATATCCCGGAAGTTCCGGATTACCTGGCCCGGTTAAAAAAGTACTGGAAAAGAAAATGAAAAGAGTTCCTCGTCCTTCGGTCTTCTCAGCGTCCGGGACTGTGTTTGAAAATACGCCTCCGACGACGCCCGAAGGTAGCACTCCTGGAAATTCGCCTTCGGAGTGAGTATAAGTGGCAAATTTTCGATTGAATTGTAATTCTGAGATATTAATTTGGTTATTTTTACAGCGAACGTAGCGGATTTTCTTCCACTTCGTTTTCGTTAAACGAGAAATCTTCGTTGAATAAAGATTCCAGTGAAAATGATACGTATTCGGATAATTCGGAGAGATCTTTAAGGACTAAGAAATATCGTGACGAAAGTAAGTGTTGAAAAAAACTCATAGCATTTTTTTTTTTTTAATTTTAAATTAATTAATTTTTTCGCAGGTGCAACGAGCAGTAAAAAGAATTCCTATGATTATGATTCTTACCTGAAAAGAAAATCGGATAAAGATGCATTCTATAAAAACGATGAACCGTCTAAGAAAAAAGGAAAACAAAGTTTACCTACGTCTGCCAATGGTTCGATAATTTCTATCATTATTGTTTGTTATACGTATAACCTTTAACCTAATTCTGTTATTAATTTTTTTATTTATCGCAGAAAGTGAAAGAGATGATTACAGTGACGATAGCCATTCACCAAAAAGTACCTCATTACCGCAAAAATTTACCAAATCCTCGTATTATTTAGAATTAGGTACCTGAGAATGAAATTCCGATTCGGGGATGTATTTTTCTTCATCAAATTGTTATTCAATTATAATTTTTTTCGTGTTTTAGATCCTGATCTCGACGCGAACCAAAGAATCGAAGTTTTGGAGCAGAAATTACAAGAATTAAGAAAGGCTTATCTTGCTCTGAAGCAGGAACTCTCTTCGATAGATAAAAGAAGAAAAAAACTGAGAAGAAGAGAACGCGAAGGTGAATTATCAATTTTTTACGAATTAATTTATATTTTGCCCTAGTAAAAATTTGTTAAAATGATTTTCCATTTTACCTGTTGACAAAAGTTCCTATTGATCAAAAATAAAACTTTGAAATATTTTAAAAATAGAATTCATTTCTGTCAATGGATGAAAATTAAACTGCATAAAGAAAATTTATTTTTACCAATATGAAAAAATATTTTGAAGAATTCCCAAAGCCAGATCGGACATGAGACAGAACAAGCAACTTCTCTCTCCCAATTTGACAAATTTGAGTTTTTAGTCGAAAAAATGTAATGAGTCGAAAAATTTTCAGATCCATTTTTATTCAGAGTTAGAAAAAAAAGACTGTACAACATTTTTGAATTGAGAATTCTAATACAAATTAGCATCATTTTTCCTTTCGGGTGAAACCCTTGAATCTTGAAAATGCCTTTTAAAAAATGTACTTTCTTATGAGATTCAGTTAAAGAATAAAACTTCTCAACTTTCAATTGGACTGCCAATTCAGCTAATTTTTTCTTGTTTTTTCATTATTTTTAAAAATTTTAAATATTACGTTACGTTTTTCAAAAATGTTACTCTTGGAATTTTACTTTCCCTTCTCCGCCCTAAAACATGTCCATGTCAAAATTCTATTTTTTTTTTAAATTTTGGATTTTTGTCCCTTTTTTCTCCTCTAAATTTACGAACTCTTTGTTTTCACCTTTAAAATTTTCTACTGCTTATTATTAAAAAAGTTGAGTTTTTTTCAAATAAAATTTCAATTTTTTATTTTGAAATTGAAAAATTCATTTTTGGCAAATTTTTGTTATTTTGTTTTTTTTTTTTAAATGTAGACTTAGAATTTCTATGTTTTTTTTCCTCATCTAATAATTTTGTTTTTATCAAATTACAGGTAGAATGATGACCAGAAACGAAGCCAATTCTTTGCTATAACGAGAATCAATTTTTATATGTCAGGTTTAGTTTATTTTCCTTCTCCTCTCTCCTTTCCTTGAAAAAGCTGCAATTCATTTAAAATAAGATTATTTCTCGTATTTTAAGTAGACCAAGTTGAGTTTGTTATTAAACCGTTTTCTAATTTTGCTCAATTGCAAATATTTTTATAATTGTTTTTTTTTTTAAAAATGAAAATCGAAATATTTTAATGAATTTTAAACGTTATTTTAATTTTAACCGTTTAATTATTCTAAATCAAAATATTTTCCTTTCGGGTATTCCACTTTTGAATATTAGAAAATTATTCAAGACTCAAAATGCATTTTAATTCAAAATAATTTTCGCGTCGGCATTAAAGATTGCATTTTTAAATTCCCTTAAACTTTTTTACTAAAAAAAAAAAATCATAAATAATTTCTCATCTCGTTTATAATTGTTGTTAATTTTATTCAACATACGACTGGTATCGTTTGTAATTTTTATACTAAATCGACCAGCAGGATTGGAAATTATGCCTTTAAAAAAGGACTGAACAAAGCGTAGCGAAAGGGAATTGAATTTTACATTCGCTTGATGTATTTTTTATAAAGAGTTCGTCAAGATTGTACCAGATATAAAGATCTCAACGAATATTACTCGTAATTTTTGTTCTTCGAATGTAATTTTACATTTTAAAGATATTTGGTAACTTTTTTTTCGTTTTTATTTTGTTTTATTTTGTTCGCCTCGAATACGCGATGTATTTGGGAAATTTTTTGTTACGTTTTATTTGAACGATTTATTTGTTTATGAATTTCGTTCATGTTTTGTCTTGGTGTATTTTTATTTTCGAATGTACAATTTAGGATCGGATTTCGAAGTAAAAATATTGTAATTTTGATATTTTCATTAGTGTTGTATGATTTTTATGTAATTGTTTGTATTTTTATCATTTTTTTTTGCGGATATCGTCGCAGACCGACGGTAAATTGAAGTGATGTGTAATTAATCTTTATTGTTAAGGTTTTAATGAGAATTTGAAATTTACCTCAACGCATCAAGTTTTAACGTTGAAGTAACGATGCATATTTCGTCGGTTGTGTTACTTAAAAATGTATAGTGCTTCGTGTTTTGTGTTAACATTTCATTTGTAATGCTAGTATTTTTTTTTTCGTTTGTAGATTTATTATATTATTTTTTTTCAAAAAGATACCGGCCTATAATCATGTACATTTTTTCGAAAGTGTGTATTTATATGGTAGAACCTCTTTTATTTCCCTACTTTTTTTTCTCTCTCGAATGTGTAAATGTAAATCGTTACGTTAAGTAATAAATTTTCAAATAAATATGTTTTTATTCGAATATAAAATTGGTGAAAGTACGTACAAGGAATTCAACGTATTAGGTATCTTTTTTAATCGTCTGATTATTTGCGGGCTCACTTTCCATGGTTATTATTAAAATCCTGAAAATATATTTGAATAAATTTCCTTCGGGTAAACTGTTGGCCAGTGGTGTCATATTTTTTGTGATCAGGTAACGGAGATTTTTCGAAATTATTTCTTGCAGTGAGGTGCTCATATGCTCGATATTTGCTAATTTCTTCAATCTTGATTCTAGTTCTGAAAGATTCGACTGAATTTGATTCGGTGGAACCTCAGAATTCACGATCTAAAACCAAAAGAAATTTTAGAAATAGAATAATAAAAATTTTGAGGAAATTAAATTATTTTACCTTAATAATTAAAAATAGTGAACCGAAGATCCATATGAAATGTGACATGGTTATGACAAGTTTTGAAAATACAAATTTTGAGTGTGATGATGCCTCGAGGAAAGAATTTTTGCGGACTGAAATTTCACAATGAAAAATTTTTTGGGAAATAAATTTTGAACTTGTCATACTTTCAAGTCTGCAGCTGTGTCTCATTAGAATGAGTTATGGCTTCTTGCTTCAATTTTATTTCATATTTTTGCAGAGGAACTGTTCTGCAGCAAATTCTAACGTGTGATGCAATAAAGAAATTGGTGAAACGGATTCATAGTTGAGTCAATATGGGATTTATTGTCCAAATAATTCTTATTTTTCAGGTAATTTGATTGTTTTGTTTTCATTTTTCTACCTTTGAAAAATATAGCTCAGATTTATTATTTTCTTTTGATTTTTCAAGCTTGAAAAAAATATAACTCAGATTGATTGTTTTTTCTTGTAGATTTTTAGTGTACTCGGCATCGGTGAATCTGAAATCCGAACAACGTTCCACAGAGAAAAACGAATCGTCAATGAATTAATGGACGAAGATTTATACATAAGTCCTGAATACCTTGAAGATTCCATACGACAAATTATTACCAAAAAACTCGACGTTAAAGTGATTAACACTATCAAACGAGTGATTCTCAAACTACCCAAAGATAATTTCGTGAATTTATTTCTCACTGAGTTGAAATACTCGTTGGAGAATTATAAGAAAAAATGAAATTTATATTAAAATTCATTTTATTTTAAACAAATTTTATGAAATAAAAAATGTTTAATGTTCTTTTGACTTCGATTGCAGTTCACAAATAGTGTATAATTTTGTGGTGTATTCGTCAGCTATTATTTCATCAGCGTTTTCCAAAATGGGGGGACAAATTGCAGCTCGAACGGGTGCGTGTTTTTCTACTTCTTTGAGTAGTATTTTAATTGATTCTTCATCATGATTTTTATCATCTGCTTTTTTATTTCGATGAGAACAGGGTAATATCTGCAAAAATAAATTTTTGGATTTTTTTTTAGAAAATACATTTTCCTTTTTTGAAATTGAATTTTTTAAAAATAATTTGCTAACGATTTTAAGTTCATTTGAGAAAAAACTCATCATTTTCAACCATAGTCGCCATTGTGATGGAAAAAAGTAGGTACCTATCTTCTTTATTCCCATTAGCCATCACCTCTTGAATTACATCCCCAAATCCGGTGTATTTGCTACGATTTTAATCTACCCTCGTTATTGATACAATAAGAGGCTCCTCCCTTTCTGAAGGGTGCATTAATTGTAATTTAATTTAAAACTTTGGTACATTTTTATTTTTAAAGGAGATATTTTACTATCTATTCATCTAACGAAAAGTATCCTCGAAAAAAATCGTATAATGCTTGAAAACTTACCAAAGAATTGATTTTTGATTGTAATTTCTTTAAGTAGATAGGTACCTATATGTATTTTTTTTTTGTTAGAATTATTCAATAATTTATTTTTGTAACTTACCCTTAAATTTGATAGAAAAATCGTTAAAAAAGTTACGACGAAAAAGTTTGATATCGTTGGTTTTAAAAACATCATTTTTTTACGACGACGAATTGTGGTTTTTCGAAACAAAATGTGTAGGCAGCTACGTGATGTAAAATTTACGGTTGTGGAAAAACATACCTTCATCAACCGTATTGTTTCAGCAAAAAAGACATTCATTATAATTTATATCTACCTACCGTACCTACTTTTCAGTCGAGAGTTGCTCCATTTGAAAAAAAATATAAATTACTTACACACTCGTTTTTTCTGCGAAGTTACTCAACAACTCACTAATGCAAATTATGAATTCTTAAAAATTGTCTACGAAAAAACTGATGACAAAAAATTTGAATCAATAATCAAAAAATTATACTAATCAAAATTTACAAATAGATATTGAATATTTAACAAAAAAATGTACAAAAATCTTAATTTTTAGTTCATGGCACATTGAAAATCACTTGCCTAAATTATGACAAGGTTTGAAAGCAGACATAGAAAGATCTTGAACATCACATGTGATCGAGCTAGGATGACGAGTTTTCATTAAGAAAGATTTAATCAAATTCAATCCTTTTTCTGACGTGTCGTTGCCATCTCTTCTTTCTCTGGCTCTTCTGTTTTGAAACCATATTTTTATCTGAAAATGAAAAATGAAAACAATTAAGTAAATGAAAAAATACAGCGATACAAATTTTGAAAAATATATTTTTAATAAATACCCTGGATTCGGAAAGTTGGAGGCATCTGGAAAGATCATTTACATCGGAATTACTTAAATAAGGACTCGTTTGAAATTTTTCTTCTAAAATTGCAACTTGCTCGCTAGAAAACGGAATTCTCGGATTTCTGCCTAATCTACGTTTCTGTATGCATTCCTTCTTACGTATTCCTGTAAAGTGATACATAACGGTTTAGATGAAGGTGGAGAGGTGAGGGAGGAGCTTTGAATAAAATAGTAGGTATTGAATATGAATTGAATCGTGAATTTTTATTTTAATGGGGGGAGGGGGGTGCTAGATGAGGTACAATTCTTTACAATTTTCTTTAATGTGCTCTAGCGCAAAATTTATGTGAAATTACCTCAAAAGTACGTGTAAAAACTAAAAAGGTGGAGATTTTTCTGGTTCATGTTTAAACTTTTCTCCCCACAAAAATTCACTCAAAATTTTTTCAAATGAAGTTAGTCAAAGAAATTTGAGAACCTCTAAAAAAAAAGTAAACATTTTTGGTGATCATCTTGGTAATTTTTTAGTGAACATCCCCCCCCCCTCCATCAATATCAATCAAACTTTCACGAAAAAAAATCAAATTTTAAGCCCAAAATCGACGATGTTGATCAAATAGAAAATCAATAGCATTTTCAATTCTCGAGAAATTTAAACCCTCGCCAGTAAATCGCAAGTAAGTCTACCTGGAAAAAATGTCTATTTTTGAATGTTTTTGAATGAAAAATGAAAGTTCAGGCCCAAAATCTCTGGGGGTTTGATCAAAATAAAAAACCAATAACGTTTTTAGGTTCTGCACGAAATTTCATCCTAAAAATTTTTTTCGATTGGTCACAAGTCTACTTCGTAATAATATGGTCGTCGTTTTTAACCAATTTAGTTTTCTTGGATGCCAAATAACCCCATCAACTTAGTATTTTTTTTTCATTCCCTGATCCATATTTCAGTTCTCCTAATCCTTGTAAAAAGAAAAATGGTCGAAATCATTTCTCACCAAAATGCAAAAATAAAAATTTTTCTTTGATTTTTTAAAAAAGGAGCTTTTTAAGGCTACGTCCTTTTTTGAGCTACTCAAGAGATTCAAGATGACAATTTTTCAATTTTGGCCTCATTTGAATGATTATTCAAGCGATTTTTCTTCCCCCGAAAAAACACACTTCAAGAAACTCTTTTCCATACTCACTTGGATTATTTGGTTATAGTTTAAAACTACCTATTTAAAACATTTAATAAACTACCTATTCATTATTTATTTATTTAAAAAAAAAATATTTTTATTCCAACTTACGTTGTAATTTCGGCGGTCTATATCTCGTATAGTGCAGCCAATCATAATGCGGTTCCATCGTATTCATATTTTGATTTGATTTCTCATTTGTCCCCAAAATATAATCTATCGTGAAATTATTCCTCTTTTCTGTGCATTTCTGCGGGACTCGAACCACTTCCAAGCATCCATAATGTAGCAATTTTTCCAAACTGGATGATTTTTCTTCATTATTCATTTTTACTGGATCTTTTTCATCGGGTGTCATCATGAATTGAATATTCTTGAATTTTTTTTTAGGTATTGATTTCCTAAAATTTTATTCTTTGAATTGCAGAGTATCTGGTATAAAAGCTTTCACCTGAAATCAAAAAATTTTTAATTTTAGGTATTATTAATTTTTTTAAATAATTTATGGCAAATTGAAGGATATATGTTATCAATTTATTTTTAAGTATATCAGATTTTAGAAAAAAATCCAAGTCATCGTATTGATTTAAAATTCTTTCCAGAGGAAAGAGGAGTCGTAAATTCTAAAAAGTTTTTTCAAAAAATTATAAAGGAGATCCGTCCAATATAAATCTTGAAAAATTATTATCCATATCAAAACTTCTCCTCAAAAAATAAAGATGAAGTTGGGAAATTCTTTTCTAAATTTGGATATCATATTTTAATTTTTAAAAATACTTCGACCTAATGATAAAAATTCTTTCGAGAAAATATTTTTACGAGTAGGTATTTTAATTGAAAAAAATGATACCTCGTCATCTGAATTTCAAAGCCAGTGTACTGACTATTCAAAATTATTTTCCTGCATAAAGTAAGCTTGAAATTTAAAACTCAAAAGTAGTTAGTCTATAGGTAAGGTATACAAATAAAATTCCACCATTTTAGGTACCTAGGTATCTAATGTCACCGATTTTTAAAAGCTAAAGCATCTTATTTAAAATGAGAGAAAATCAAACTTAAATTTATTTCTGAAAAAGTCCAAAGATTTTGAAAATTATTTTAAAAAAATTTTAGTCACCTAGTCCAGTGAATACCTATTTGATACTCATCTTTCAAAAATTGAAATTGATGCTGATAACTTTAGATATAAGTTCATATTTATTCTAATTAGGTAATCTAGAAAATAATAATTTCACTAATAAGTAAACTCACCGATAATTTCTATTTCATTCCAACTCCGCCATAATCACTTGAAAACACCGAACTCATCACCACGACCGAAAAACACAGTCTAATTTTCAAAATTCGCCCCAACCACTGATCTCTATTTTACTCCCAAGGTTCGAATTAGCTTGAAAGCGGGCAAATCTACGTGGTTTATTCATCTCATCAAGTCATACGGAAATTCATCATATAATAGATCAGTGCACATCCAGTCTCTGATTGGTTAACCATGTCTCCCTCTTTGGGCACGTTTATTATTTCTAAAAAGTAGTCAGGTCCTCCCTTCTGTTGTCGGCATTCGAGCTCTTACAATTATATCATATTACTAGATTATGAGCGAAAAATTATGGTAATCAATCGGCGTAGCGTTGAATTTTATTAAAATGAATGAAATTCATGAACTGTTCTACGCAGTGCGGTGTGGCTTGGTTTAAATTAATCGTATGGAATTGGAATTTGCCGCAGTGTGGAGTGAAAACTGGTCACAGGGGCTCTCATTCTCAATGTAGACGAAATCTCGATTGGAAAAGGTATTTTTGAGTATCTGGAATTATATTTCGAATAAAAAAGACCTGATGGATGGATAGAGATTTGTGGAGCATAAAGTAAAATCCCTCGAACATTTTTTTCGTTTCAGTTTTTACTTAGGTACCTATTTACCAAAATTGAAGAAAAAATCTATGTAATGAAAAAAAAAAATCAACGTCAAATTAGTGTGCTGCAGGTCAAATCTTTTTTTAAAACAATCATTTTACTCAAAGTTTCAGAATTTATATTTTTTATTGAAAAAAAAATTTAAAAAAATGGGTAAGTACATACAAAGTTATAACGCAAAAATAAATCCAGAATGGACTTTTTGATTGACCTTTTCGTTACATTAATTTCTCGAAATTTGAAAACATCAATTTTGAGACCTCGAGCAAAATAGTCACTCAAAATCTTAATTTCAAGATTCAAATCGAACATTAGGTACAGGCAATTAAATCACAAAAATAAAACATGTGAGCCAGTAAGCCTGGATATAGAAATAACCCTTTTAGATATCAAAAATCGGTTTTTGAATTGAGAGTTTTCTTTGATTCTACCCTTTCAAAAATCAATTTTTTTTTACACCAAAGGGTGATTTCTATTTCCAGGTTCACAAGATTCAAAATTCGCTTATTTTAACGCAATTTATTTTAATTATGAAAAATCAGTTGAGAAAACAAATTCTCAAGACTTCGAACAAAATCATTGCCCAAACAAATACCTCAAGATTCTACTAGTTTTTTCAATCGATCATTAAAAAATCAAAATAAACAACAGTTTTTGAGCATTTTTGAAAAAAAAAGTTCCAAAAAATCAGAAAATTCAGACGGTTGCAGAATATATTTCGAAGCAGTGGTGTCGAAAAGTAGGGTTCAAAGTATCAAATTGACCCCCCCCCTCACCCAATCACCAATTACATCAGATAAGGATTTTCAAAACATTAAAACAAGAAAAATATCTTTTTATATAGGTACCTACCTATTAAAAATAATATTTTTTAAAACTTCGTCTTCTTTTTTCGCTCAGGTATGAACAAAATCAAAATTGTACAAAGTATTTGAGGAGACAGTGAGAAAGAAGTCTTCTTTTCGACCCCTTTCCCTCGACCTTTGAGCATTCCAAATTCCTGTGCTTTCTTTGTACCCTTCAAAAGATTTTGATAAGTCCAAGCATTTGAAAATTTAAAATATTTGGGTTCAAAAATAAAACTGAAAAAAATTATTCGGTTCGAATTTCCAATTGTGTTGAATTCCCAGACTAAAAACTATGAAAAATATCATTTTTCAAGATCTTCTCTTCTTGAAGTGGGTTGGAGGATGCCATTTTTGAATAAAAAATGTTCCTTTTACTTTTCCAAATTAATTTTGAGAGAAAAATCACATTTTTTCAATTTTTTTCAAAATCAAACTTTTTACCTTTTCAAAAAAAAATTTTCTTTAAAAAAAAGGTTTTCGAAAATTTCTCGATTTTTTAAAAAAAAATTAATTTGTAAAATGTATTGAACAAATTTTTTAAATATCTAGGCATGCATTTTTTTCAAAAATGAATGAATTTTTTTCAAAAATGAATGATTTTTTTTCCAAAAATGAATGATTTTTTTTCAAAAATGAATGATTTTTTTCTCCAAAAATGAATGTTTTTTTTCTCCAAAAATGAATGATTTTTTCCCCCAAAAATAAATGATTTTTTTTTCCAAAAATGAATGATTTTTTTTTTCAAAAATGAATGAATTTTTTTCAAAAATGAATGAATTTTTTTCAAAAATAAATCTATTTTTCTCAAAAATTTGCCCATTTATTAATTTTTAGGTGTTTAGCTACTATTCGAGTTGATGAATCCTGGGCGGCTGTACAACCCGAGAAAAAAATCGGACGACAAAAGACAAAAGTATAACAAAATTTTTACCTCGGAATCAAATTCACCATAGCTCCTAAGAAAGTTGTTTGGTATCAAAAAATGGGGGTTTCTCAAAAAAAAAATTAAAATGTTTTAAACTTAATACAGCCAACGCAATTTCTTAAAAGCTTCTGAAAAAGTGGTAATTTTTCTGTTTTTATCCAAGTTTTGTCTTTTTACTTTTGTTTTGTATTTTACGACTACCCTTTGAATTTTCAAGTTTGACTTCAATTTTCCACGAGTCTCTTGCCAGTGTCTAACAGATTCTGTTTAAAATCTTTTGCCCCTCCCCCTCTCTTCTGCCTCTTAATCCAAGAGCACCAATTTGGAGAAAAACGACCCAAAGTTACCTTTTTTTTTTTTTTTTTACAAAGATGAGAAATTAAAAATCATTTATTAAGATCGACTTTTTGAAAAAATTTTGTCCCTAACTCAAGAAATTAAAATCCAGTTTTTTCTAAATTTTTCCAAATATGGTCAAAATTTTTACCTATTTTGATTTTTGAAAAAAAAAAAATTGAAAATGATCTTTCATCACCTTGCTAGAGCCTTATTCAAGTAACAATATCTATTTTTTGTGTACCCGATTCCTTTTTAATTTAAACTCATTCAGTCATTTTATATTCAAAAGTACCTGCCTAATATTCTTACATTTGCTACTGTCCAATTCAAAATAACTTTCTCATAATACAGTACTAAGTATCTCCCCAAAATCTCTAATTATAATCGGAATTTCCAATTAAAACGATTCAAGCTTGAATTATTCAAACCATATTTCGAGCCATACCCACCCAAGTTAAACTCAATGTAACCTCTTGTGGAAAAAATCCCATCCCGAGAGGCGAACTCAATAAAGTAATCCTATTTCGCATAAATATTCACTTTTTTCAACACAGATTTACTTCACTGTCAAATCGGTATTATTCGGTGGAAAAATTAAAATCGGTAGCGTTCTATTTGAACAAACCGAAGTCGGATTTTTCAAAGAAACAATCATCTGTCGAAATTCAATACCACGTAGAACCGGTTAAAGTGAACTCATCGAAGTGTGATGACGCGCAGCGGGTTATTTTCATCATTACATTTTCTCGACATCTTTTAATTAATTTGTCGCTTAATTTTTCAATTTCCGTGTCCATTAATTTGTATCTGGATACCTACGTGAAAAAAGAAATCACGCGAGTGGAATAAGTAGATACCTATTTTTTAGATACAAAAAAAAAACATTCTCGGTGGAAATTATTCCAGGTGTATAAATCGGTATAATATTTAATATACTATGTAATTATACCTACCGAACAGTAGGTTTAAAAATTTAACACCTATTTCGATGTAATTATCTTCATTTTTCTTTTAAATTTATATAATCGAATGAAAAACCGTTGATACGTTTTGTATCGTAACTCGCCATCAAATTTGGGCATAGACCTAGCTATCTGCTCGTTATCAACCATGTAAACGATTATTCTGTCAAAAAAGAATACCGGCTATCTGATAAAAAGGCCCTAATCGGGAAAATCTGCAACCAAGGATCATTTTACTTTAATGGTGCGATCTTTTCAACTTGATCAATAACAATGCTGCGGTTTACCGACCTTTTCAACAAACTGGTTTCAATAACCAAGTTATTACAGACCCGTGAATGTTTACTGGTATCTCTTACTTACGTAACAAAAGGGATCAGCTTGCTTAGACATAGAGGATCAATAGGCTTTTTTGTAAACGATACAGTGCAAACGCCGCAATGCAAAACACTCGTGGTAGCGAGAAAAAATAACATGTCGGAGCGAGGCACACGCTTAATCGGATCATTATAATGAAAAAAAAGATACTGCCGAAGAACACTCTAATTCTATAAGGTCAGTAAGTTTTCGAATTTTCAAATTTCACGCTTCGAATGTCGTTATCTATACGATCCGTCGTACCGCCAGCCAATTCTACATTCGGTTTTATAATGGGCGAAAAAAAACTATAAATTTGTCCTGCTTACAGTATCGAGTGCCTACGTGATGTCTATGTTGCGGTTTGTGAAGATGGTCCAGGATGAATAATTTTTGAGAGCTTCGGTGATCGATTGTGGTGATAAAGTACTTCAATTTTTATTACTCGGTGGTTATTTGAGGGGATGGGGACAGTTGTCTGGATGGATACGAATTCGAATGAATTGTAGATTGAAATATTCTACTCTATGGGAGCGAATAATTTATTTGAAAGGAGTACAGATTGCAGAAGTTCCTAAATTGGGTCATTATGTCGTGTTAGGAAAATTTTTTCATTAGAGTAATCTGAATTGTTTGAAAGAACGACCCATTGGGGTGAATTGTTCCGCCATTTTTTTTTTGAAAATTGAATGAGGAAGGTTGGTTAACGACCTGGTAAAAATTTCACCCCTGACTCCATTCTTTTTGTTCTCATTCGGTCTGAAAATCTAACTACTGCACGTTGAAAAAAATTCAAAAAACTGAAAAAAATTGGATTACAGCTTTGAAAATAAAAACAATTTCTATCAATTTTTCATCTTACCCTAATTTTAGGAGTTCTTAAAAAATACTTATTACCTACTTACTTTTTTACTTTCTTTTGAGATTTTGTAATCACAGAAATACTAAAACTGAAAAAAAAATCAACGGTGCCAATTTTCAAACATTATTTTTTAAAGAAATATTCAGGGGTTTCAAAATTTTTTACCAAACATTGAGCAAAAAATATGAAAAAATCATATTTTATATTTTTATAAAATACCACTAGAAAATGAGTAGGTACCTTTGATTTTTTAATTAAAAATTTTCATACCAAAACTGCGGTTGAAAAATAATTTTATTTCTTTGGTGTAATTATATCTACCCTCCTCCCACTCCCTCATTTATGAATCAATAAAAATTACCGAAAATCACTGGAAAATGATCGGAATTGGGGCACAGAGCACAGTAAAAAATAAGAAAAAATTCACTGAAATAAAACAGTAAAAAAATTGTGGGAAATCTGTGAAAATTCAGTGAAAAATCAGCAAAAAATCTCTGAAATTTTCTGAAAAATTGGCAAAAATCAGCAAAAATTCGCTAAAATTGAAAAATTTTGCCGATATTTTTTACCTGTGCTGCGATTCTGACTATTTACCTATCTGTGACTTTTCACTGATTCAAAATGACAATTTAGGTTAAGAATTGGGAAGTTTTGTCTAGAAATTAAAAGAATAAAAAAATTAAACTTGTCTCCTAATTCAACTCTAACCTCTGTGAATTTTTTTTTACGGAACTGACCGAACTGATATTGATTTAAGTAGGCAGATTATCATCTTAATACATTACGATATTTTTCTCGAAATCCTGGAAAACGTCGATTTTTAACTGTCCAATTTTGTGAATCTTTTGCAAAAAAATTTTCAATAAAATTATTTTCAAAGATATTTTTGTTTCTCAGTTTTGAAAAAGATTGGTAATTGGTATAGTTCTAATTTATTACCTAATGCATTTTCTTCGTGTCTGAAAAATTGTCATGATTGAGGAAGGGAGGGGGCCTGTGCAAGGGGGAAGATATGCTCCCCAACCCGAATTCTTTTTAGAACATTCGGAACAGCTAAAAAAAAAAAATTTCACTGCCAGAGCTATCAAAAAATTGGACATAATATCACTTCTACGTAGGTATATTACATAATAATTTCTGAAATTTTTTTTCATTTTTTTTTGAATTATTTACTTGTGGAAATGTACATTAGGTCCCGTAATATCATCCACAATATCTAAAATTTCAATAGTGTTGAAGTTCATTTCTTAAATTTGGGCGGTTGCAAAACTGAAAATTTGTTTAGTTAACAAAAAAAAAAAAAAAAAATGTAAATGAACCTACCACATTTTCAATTTTTTGAATCAATTGGAAGTGGTTTCCAAAAGTTTTGCCGGTCCCAGAAATTTTCAGAATTTCTCAAGAAAGTCTGTAAAAATGGTCAATATGAAATTAAGCACCTGAAAACTCGAATTATCCTAATTGAAGACCTTTTGATCGATTGAACACACATTTCCTAATATTGGGTCAAATCCATATTCACCTGAAATTTTTTTGAAAAATTGAAAAATACTTATTTGATCTGCCTCGTCAAATTTTCAAGAAAATCTTCAGCTGCTCGAGTTGATTTTTGATAAATTTTTAAAAATTGAGAAACACATATTACAATTTCTCAGAAAAAACAGGTTCCTATAAAAAACTAAATATGTACCCATGTAAACGAAGTTTTCAATAAAAAATAATGAAAATTTGGTAGGTACCTACCTAACAGTCAAATTCTCATTTTACTATGTATTTCTGGCCGATTGACCTGCTTGGAGCCTCCATTGCGATTTTCATTTTGTTCATTTTATTCGATTTTGTTTAGAAGTGGAAATCAATTTTGTACTCTTAAAAATCTGATTTTAGGCAGTTTTCGATATTTACGTAACTGTAGCGAATTCGAGGTAAACAGTTCAACATTAACCTATGATTTTTTCGAGCTTCCTGCTTAATTGATGAAAAACGAAATATTATGTAAAATGGTCAACTCGGACAATTGTCCAAATTGGGTGATTTCCTTGTATTATTTTCGGATCTTTTTGAAAAAATATTCGAACTCAAAATGACAAGAAATTTTGAAATTCCGATCACGAATGTCCAACATTAAATAGGTGGAAAATTAATTTTCATCATTCATTTTTCACTAAAACATGCTTTATTTTTAAAAAGCACAGACATTTCGGCTAAAAAATCACTACCTGTTTTTAAAAATTAGTAAAAAATCGAATAATTATCCTGAACAGCTGAAACTTCAGCCAATAGGATTCATGCTCTTATTACAAAAACCACGTTCTAATGTAATTGGAAGCAAATTCCTCAACATGGCTCCACTGTTGAAAAAAAATAATTTTTTCTCAGTTTTTAAATTGGGTATTCTGAAAATTTTTTAAAAATTATTTTCAAAAAAATCCTGAAATGGTCGTGCAATTTGGATACCTTTATCTTGAAAAAAAAAAACCTTGAACTACAATTTTCCACAGAGAACCAATTCTCTTTCAATTCAACTCCTATAATTGAAAAAAAAAATACGAGAAAAATTTCATTTTTCCAAACACTTTGAAAAACAGGAGAAAAGTAGAAAATAGATGCCATGTTTTGGCAAAATTTTTCCAATTTTTCTCCCATTTTCTTAACATTTTCCAAGTACTACCTATCACAAAGTATGAAGATAATTAGGCAGTAGACAAAGTAAGAAGATAATTCGGGGAAGTGTGAAATTTTTACCAAGTGTTTTAAAGATCTGAGCAGAATTTTTTGACTTTTTTTCTCCCTACCATTCAATTTGCGAAAAAATGAGCGAAATCATCGGTCCTGGTAACTTTACTGGTTATTCTCATTTCAGGTAAGTACTCGTTTCTTCAGAGTTCAATTCCATTCCCATATTACAATTGGGTAACTTATGCATAATTTAACTATTGCGTCTATTTATAATTTCAATGAATAAATAATAAGATTTATGTCAGTAGTGTTGTCGAATGTCGACGCAGAAGACGTCTCAGCCAGTAAAATGCCCTGTGATTGGTAACAGTGCTGAGTGTTGTTGTTGGTGCTCATTAACGCTTGACGTCGTTGACCAGCTGACTGGAGTATTATCAGTAAAACAGTTAAGCTCCAAGCTCTCGGTGTTATGATATTGACGCGTTGATTTTGTGATTGACTCTTATAGTAAGTGAATTTTTTTTTCATTTTTTTAAAAATTAATTCGCACCAAGATATCTTTAAATTCGTTCAAAATTAATTAGAAATTGATTTCACCAAAAACAGACACTGTGCACGAGTTAAAAAACATTCTACGAGCTTTTGAACTTTTTTTTTTAATTCTCTTCAATTTTTACTTCAAAATTGATCAGAGAATTTTTTCAAAAATTCAGTGTTATTATTTTAGGGTCTAATTTTTTTTTCAACTAAGGAATTAAATTTTAATTTGAAACCCATAAAAAGAAAATAGGTAATATAGTTTAAGTATACCTACCTACTTATCATTGGCAACTTTTATTTGAAAAATCAAAATTTACAGATTTTGAAATGCGAAGTGATGAAAGTAAATTTTTGAATTTTTTTTCCAATCGTCTAAAATTTTGAAATTATTTCATTTTTATTTTAATTAATTACATCTGATTAAAATGAGTGTTTTTAAAAAAAAACCTACTAATTTCTCTGATATGATTTTTTGGCAGGTACTTTTTTTTTAATTGAATAAATACTTCAGTTTCAAGGATTTTAAAAATTTTGAAAAATTATGGCTTTACAAAAATCTACTTGAAATTGGTTTTGGTTTTATGAATCAATCATCTACATGAAAAAATCTACTCAATTTTCAAAAAAATCCAAACCACCTTCAAACACAATTCTGTTGATTTTTTTCGCAACTCTTTCATTTTCACCTTACATTTAATGGCTCTGATACGTTATAAAATCAATCGGAAATTCGACATGTAAACACAGCACGCCTATAACAAAGGCAAAATTTTTAAGGTGTGAAGGTAACGGAATCGATAAGAATGAGGTTACTTTAATGACACTAAGTTAATGAGACTTGCACTAATAAAAATGGTGTAACACATTCTTTAGCCGAATGTTAAAAAGGTTAGGGACGGTAAAATAAGTAGATTATGAGACATGGGTATTGGTTCGGATATTTACACGCATCGTGTGTATTATTTATTCGCATCCAACTTGTAAAATTTTTTATAGTACGAAAGTATCGATCAAAAGAGGTTACTGACTTATGAGCCAGAAATACAGGTATAAATAAATAAGTAATTTCCAACGCGAAACCGCGAGACCCGAGACCGAAGAGATTCCGTAAATGGGAAATTTTTTATAGGTTCTGCCTACTCATTGTTTTATTCAACGAGAATTTCATTATCGATCGAAATACTTTCGTAGTTGAATTGCAAGATCATAAATTTACCCGTGGTATTTTTCTTCCTAAATTGAACGTCTCGTAATCTCGTATTGGGAAGATCAGATATCACAATGGTTACTTGATTTTTTGGTCAAATTTGTAAATTTTTGATTTTTTATGGCCAATTTGAATATTTTATCGTAAAAAATTGGTTCAAAGTGTGATAAAAATTAATTTTTTATGATTTTCAAAATATACGAATGAAATTCTATTTCATTTAAATTAAAAATTCAATTTTTAAAAAATTTTGAATTTTTTTCCAATATCCAAGTATTTATTATTCAGAAATCTATTGCATCTATTGCCAAAATACTTGATACGAGAAAATGAAAAAATTGATTTTCCATCACCTAGGTATTTAATTTTTACGTTTCAAGAATTATTTGCCTATCTCGAGACTGAAAATCATCCAAAAAATTCAATAATTTGTCAACGTCTTAAATTTTGGTACCTAAATTATTTATAATCAATACCCTGAAAATTTATCGAATTGATCATTTGGTAATTTTTTTTAAAAATATTATAGTTTTTGTGGGAATTTGTCATTAAAAATTAATAATAATCAGCATTATTTGAACCAACTGTATATCGCCGTTACCTACATAATTTTACGATTGATATACCTTAGGGTGTTTCATTTTTACATGGGAAAATTTTTTTTTCTATATTTTTGACGTGCCGCCCACTTAAAATGTTCATTAGACCTAGAAAAGAGGAAATACCAAAAATCAGCCCAAAAAAATGATATTAAGTGGTGGCGCAAGAAGGGTAAAGTTACGAATATGATTTGCCCGATGTTTGCATGAATCGCCGCGACCAACCGTGCGAATTTAGTGATCACACGCGCAATGTTCCGTAAATCTTTTTAATGATATAAAATGAATTTTTCGTTATTCTTTTGAAAACATATTTTATGTTACTTGTTGTTAAACAGTTTTTTGTCTTACTTTCAATTTTAACTTGAGAAATTGACCTACCGAATAAAATGTCGAATTTTAGACCTTTTTTTACATTGTGTTATATGGCAAATTTTCAGCTCGTTTGCGCCACCACTTGAAATAATTTTTTCGGGGTAAAATTTTTATGGAAGTCTAACCTTATCAGGAGGAACAGAATGAGAGGGCGGCACGACCAAATTTCGAAAAAAATGTTACATGAAACACCCTAATATACCTACCTGAGAATCTTTTTTCTTTCTTAATTTTAATAACTTCCTGGATTCAGTAGGTAAATTCCTACATTTTTTGAATTATGCGGTGAGGTATCAATTGGTTCAAGGAAGTTGTTAATTAAACTCATGAATATAGCGGTCACTGCATATATCCGATATATTTATTTTATGAGCTTATTACTTTCATTATTTATTGAGATATTCTTTAATGATGTCATATTTTTGTATACATAATTTCGGTTATAAAAACACTGTCAAACTTGATTCCAGTCAATGCAGTCAAATGATATATTTGCATAAAAGGTACCTACTGATTTGAAAAAAAAAATCAATAAAAATTGAGTATCTATGTATAGGTAAAATTAGATAGGTAGGTATTGGGTATCTTTACCTAAATTGCTAAAAAAAAAGTATTTCAAAATAATTGACTAAAATAATAAAAAGAATATGAAGAATCTTTAACAAGCAATGACGCAATACCCACACAGAGCAAAAAATTAGACATTTATGTACATCGAACTTACGGATGCTCGAAATAAAAATACGATCTATCGGTGTTTTCAATAGATTATTCAATGGGCTAGACCTTCCTTTTCCGGTCAATTATTCTAAATTTTACGCTATGTGAGGTAATTATATTGCCTTTTTGGCCTCATTTTAACGATGTATTCACATACCTCCTATATCCGTTATAAACATCGAAATGTATCCACGAGTTAGGCGTAACCGTTAGTAAAATTTGTTCTTGAAAAATGAAATTTTACCCTAATTGGATAGCCGGGGGAGGTATACTTAGGTGTGAATGGTTATTTTTTTTAGAGGTGAATTTTGATTCGAGTTGAGTGTAGGTGTTCAAGTTAAAGTAATTTGGATAAATTGAAAGTGACAAGTATTCATTTTGTGCCTATTGCATTAATTTGACTGATGAATTAAATCATGATCGTGGTTGGCACGCCAGTTCAATCGAATCTTAATTTTACATTTTTTTTTTTCGAAACTAGAATTTAATTTTTTTAATTTTTTTTTCAAATCAGGGACGTAAATTTGAAATGTGATTAGTTTCTTGATGAAACTTTTTTAAGAGGAAAAATATATGAATCGAAACTGGGCATTAGAAAATCACTCCTGTCATCGACGATTTTTTCTTGAAAAGGTAGGTAGTAAAAAATGGACACTTTTATGTCTTGTTGGGATTGGAAGGAAGGAAGGGAGGGAGGGAGAGACGAAAAGTTGAAAATTTTCCAAACATTCAACCAAAATTGACCATGGTTTTTTTTTGAACTATAGGTTGGTTTTGTTGTTTTTTCTACATGGCTTGGTTTTTAAAAATTTCATATTTTTTCTAAATATAAACACGTAGGTAATTCCAATTTTTAGGTAAGTATGTAGAATTTTTTTGAAAATTGTTCAATTTTCATGTTTTCTTCTTGAAGGTTTTAATTCATTTTTCGTTTTTTCTTGAAAAATGGCCGATGATTATAATTTTTATTTTTGTTTTTTGAAAAACACTTGAAAAATCAAAAATGACTGAAATAAATAGATTTTGAAGATTTTTTTTTGAAATAAAAATCACACTGGAACTGGAGCATGATGTTAGAAGTCGAAAAGTTTTCGAAGGTAATGACCTATTTTTTGAAAGAATTGGAGGATTTTTTGAACTAAGTTTTCATACTTTGAGGGGTAGGGTAGGGTAGGGGGAATTTCAATAATTCCATTTCAGTCAAAAATTTTCGATTTTTACCCCGTTTCCCCCTCCCGAAATCTGGGTTAACCTTAAAATAAGATAAAATGATATACCTGATTTTTTTTTTCAATTTTGTGCTTTAATATTTTTTTTAATGATTTGTATTTTTAATGACATGATTTGTGGTGGGAAAAAGTCAAAAATACAAGAAGACGAATTTTTTAAAAATCGAAACGTACAAAAATGGATGCCGAAATATACATAACTATCTGCTTGAATCAAGGAAACCAAAGCAAAATTGGTTTCCAAAAATAATTTTCAAACGGTAGGAAAATTATAATACCAATCTCAAATATGAGCTAAAATAAAATGACTGATTATGTGCACAAAAGTAGTTTTAATTTGTGATTTTTATGAAATTTTAATTGATGAAAGAAATTATGAGAAAAATCCTTACATCTACTTGTAGGCCAAAACTTTAATTAATTTCTAGAATTTTGAAGTATTTTTCCTCGAATTAAAAAATTACTTTGGAAATGTTGGCTTTTCAGGTTTACATTAACTTCATAAACTAACGTTTGAAAAACGAATGATTGATTTTTATCCATGATTTTCCCCCTTTCCCTCTCACTCTTTTGGCACAAAAAAGACTTATGGATGTCGATTTTCAATTTTTATTATTTGAATTTTTTTTTTCAAATTCTGCATCTCTGTGGCTCATTTTCAAATATTCGAATGAAATGACTCAAGTTAAAAAACATGAAAAAAGTTTCAGAAGAAAAGGGAAAATTGCGATGGAGTTTCAGATTTTCGATTTGAAAATAAATTTTTCAGATGGGGTTCAAAATTCTGAAATTTACAAAAAATAGTGTGGAAAAAATTACGAATTTTTCTTGGGAATTTCCACCAAAATACTAAAATTTGATTTTCATCAAAAATAAATACAAAAATTGAATTCATGAATTCATCTACATCTGAGCTTTATCTGTGTTGGTGGTGGGGGGGGGGGGGGTGCATAAAAGTCATTTTCTTGAAAAAACGACATTGTTCTTTAAAAATCATGAAAATTTGAAAAAAAAATCAAAACTATGAAAAGGAATCCCGATTAACGCATAGTGGCCATTTAACTTCTGGCAGAAGAAAATGATAAGAAGTTGACGAAATCTCCATTAATGAAAACGCTTGATTGAAAATTTATCAATGGAAAATTAAAATCGATCAGTGTTTTTATTAGCGTAGATTTATCAACTTTTTGCCTAAAATTTCTGGGGGAAGGGCCAAAATGAGTTTTTTCCTATTTTTTCATACTTGGAAAAATGTTAATGAAAGTTTCCCGTTTTTTTAGATCAATTCTAGAAAATCGAGGAACAAATTTTTAAAAAATTGAGAGAATGATTTTTCACCAAATTTTAACCTATTGAAAACTTTGAGGCGCTATTTTGAAAAAATGGTCCCAGGTACGATGGAATTTTTTTCCTTAAAAATGTGATATTTATCCATAAATATACCATGAAAATTAAAAAAATGTTGGAGTGGTGGAACATGGTCAAAAAAGAAAAACTAACCACTCGTCGTATTGAGCCCGTACAGATGTCAAATTTTCCACGGCACGCTCGTGGGAAGTGCGGTGTTCACGGGCCCATGTTTTTGAAATC
This sequence comes from Pseudococcus jackbeardsleyi, assembly GCA_038380155.1. Taxonomy (NCBI): domain Eukaryota; kingdom Metazoa; phylum Arthropoda; class Insecta; order Hemiptera; family Pseudococcidae; genus Pseudococcus; species Pseudococcus jackbeardsleyi. The sequence goes on from CM076239.1 coordinate 48,933,372, forward strand.
AAAAAACCATCATTAAGCGTCTCTCCCAAAAAAAAAAAACTAACTATAGGTAAAAATGCTTTGCATCAAAAATTTTGAACTCCATTCAAATTATAATTGTTAAAGTTAAAAGGAGGGTTTAAAATTTTCAAATCTACTAAACTTTTCAATATCATTTCATCATTTCCCTCAATTTTTCACTTTTCCCTTTCACCTCACCAAAAAAAAAAAAATAAAAACATCAACTTTTTTATGCTTTCAAAATATTTTAATCCTGGAAGGGGCATTAGCCGGGATTGTAAAAATGCTCCATCACAGAATCTTCAGCACCGATCATATTACGATCAAAATAAATCGAGTTTATTCGACATCCGACTCGTTAATTTTCTCATTAACCTTTCGCTGGAAATCATCTCCGCATTAGTGGAGCAGGCCTATGGGTGACATGCATTGTGCGAGTTACCCATAAATTGGTCACCGTTACACAATAATAAAATGAAAATTAACGCGAAGGCGAAACCTGTTGCCCGTTCGGTATTTAAATTCATTTGCATCGCATGTACGAGTAATCGCGAATACGTGTTTCATCTTCATCATGCGAACTTTTTTTGTCCTAAATATAGAATAAAAACAATCGCGTAGCCTCATTATGGTAATTGTTTTCCTGATTGCGATTTATATATTGTCAAAAGTTGATACCATAAATTATAGCAATAAAAAGTTCATAGATGCCTATAACTTATACAGTCCCAAAGTCTACGTTTATAAACGTTTTCAAGGCATATCGAATGAAGGTAGGTAATGTTCGAATAGCAACGAAAAATAACGCGACCGTTGTTTAGTCAATAAACTTTCATTTTTTTGTCCTCTCCGAATGATACCTTTATAATATTCAAACGACAGTCTCGTATGATACCCAGCGACAGACGAATTTCCGATTCCGCGTGTACTAATTTCAAAATGTCGTTCGCAGGTGATATTCGCAGTCGCAGGTCGACTCATCCTGCACGAAAATGGTCAAAAAGGAACTCAGGCCGACAACAGCCACATTAATCAAGCCGACCATCTTGGATACCAAGTTATTAGGTATTTTCGATATGACCACCGTCTCGAGGGATCATCTCGTGGCGATTAAAAATTTAGTCCATACGACTCCAAGATGTAAATGCCGATCGATGACTAAATCACATTCGGTGGAATGCGACCAAAAATGCCAAACGGCTCAGAATCAAGAAAAAATCCAAAAAATGTATAAAGTATTGAATAAAACGTACCGAATACGAACCAACGTCCGGCAGAAATTGCATAATTTAACCGAAGCGTCCGAAATAATCGAAAGACCTATCATCTTACCGGCTCCTTGTTCCACTTGCGGCAGATCAGATCAACCGGAAAGATTTCACAGCCATCCGAGCCGCGTCGAAAATCAAAGAAAATGTATCAAAGATATCGAAGAAAAGAAAACCGTTCAAAAACCAGTAGCTATGAAGTTCCGGAGCGCTAAAACCAAATTAGAAGAAGAGAAAGGTAAAGAGCCGAGTAAAAAATCGCCACCTTTGAAATTATCAGCGGTCGAACGTCAGGTGAAAATTCACGATACGATGGTTAAGAAATCATCAGAAGTGGCAGCTTCCAGTGATAAAGAAAATACTCCGAAGAGAAAGCTCAAGATACCGTCTAGATGGAGAGAAGCTTTTAAAAAAACCGTGCAGCAAAGAAAAGCTCCCAGTCAGGATGAAAAATCCAAGCCGAAAGAAGAAATTAATAAAGAAGCCAGCGAAGGTGGATATAAATTAGACAGTTGGAATCCGGCACCGGTGTCTGGCGGACGAAAACGTAAAGTCGTTTGTTATTTGTGCTCCCAAGAATTTGGAACTGCTACATTACCTGCTCACGAAGCCATGTGCATTCAAGTGAGTACCTCGAATAAGTAGACGGTTTAATTTGAATTATACCTGAACAGACTGTACTAATTTTAATAGAGCATTTAGCCATTCTTTTTACTGGATCAGGGCCATTGTACGATTTTTGATTACCCTCCTCTCTCTCTCTCGCCTTTGCTAACTTGAATTAATTATTTAAGGGTATGCTCTCGTTCCTTATCAATAAAATTACCTGGGTAAAACTGGGTGTTTTTAGGATCATTTTAGGATCGTGATTTCTCCTGTAATATCCAACGGATTTTTATGAATTTTTCAATATTATTTTTATTAAAGCTTTGTCTTTGGAGGACTTTTGCAATATTGCCAAAAAATATTATATTTATCGAAAAAAAAAGAGATTAATTTTGCGGAAATTTTCCACAATTTCGCGATTTTTGTAACATGATTTTTCGAAATTAGAATGATTTTAAGCGAAAAGTCTCAAAAGTCCTCTCGAGATCTCATCGTACAGAATCCGAATTTGGAAAGATATTAGAAAAATGTTCAATATTTTCTGAGATATAACGATCGTAAGTTTGACTCTTTTTGGACAAAATTATGGCGGTTTTGGGCGTTTAAAGGGTAATCGGAGTGACGGGAGATAGCCAATAAATACTCGTTAGTTCCGCGTGAAATCGATAGGTGTCGTTTCACTTGATTTTTTATTAGAAATGAGCTTTATCGTTCTTTTATCACATTACACCTTTTCTCAGTAATTTACGGTAATCATTCATCTACAAACAGCTGACTGATGCACGTGAGCCTGTTTGACTAGTTTGACGGATTCAAGTATTTCCAGTACGTTGATGAGCGATTTTTTTTCAAGACCGCACGTTTTTCCTGTTCAGACTTCTTTTTCCAATCCAACTTCAAAATTTTTTCTGACGAGGTCTAAATTTGTTCCTCAATTTTTCTTCCATCTTCAATTTTTTTGACGAGGTCTAAATTTGTTCCTCAATTTGATTCCAATTTCAAATTTTTTTTGCCGCGGCCTAAATTTTTTCCTAAATTTTTTCCAGAGTTCTTTGTTACTCAATTTTTCTTCCAACTTCAAAAGTTTTTTAACGAAGCCTAAATTTTCTACGAAATTTTTTCCCGTGGTTTATATTTTGTTTCTCAATTTTTTCTTCCAACTTCAAAATTTTGTTTGACGAAGCCTAAATTTTTTCCTCAGTTTTTTCCAACTTCAAAATTTTTTTTGACGAGGTCTAAATTTGTTCCTCAATTTGTTTCCAATTTCAATTTTTTTGTCGAGGCCTAAAATTTTTCCTCAATTTTTTCCCGAGGTATAAATTTGTTCCTCAATTTTTCTTCCAACTTCAAAATTTTTTAAACGAAGCCTAAATTTTTTCCTTAATTTTTTCCCGAGGTCTAAATTTGTTTCTCAATTTTTCTTCCAACTTCAAATTTTTTGACGAAGCCTAAATTTTTACCTCAGTTTTCTTCAACTTCAAAAACTTTTTGACGAGGTCTAAATTTGTTCCTCAATTTTTTTCAACTTCAATTTTTTTGGACGAGGCCTAAACTTGTTCCTGAATTTTTCTTCCAACTTCAAAATTTTTCCAAACTTGAAATTTTTTGGAAAAAGTTACAATTTTTAACGAAATGTTTTCAACGTCATGGCAAATTTGTAAATCAAGCCCAGGTCAATTCTTCAAGTCAAAAATTTTTTCTCAGCCAATTTTTTTCTTCATTTTTTCAAAATTACAAACAATTTCTACAACATAAAAACATTGATACACGAATTCATGAAAAACATCAAACATGAAAGTGTATGTATACAGGTGGGTATGAAAACTTGATATTCCAGATAGATTTCAAAGAGGAAGGGTAAAAACGAGCCTCATTTTGTATTGTTTTTGCCTTAGATGGATTATACAGTATGACACAAAAGTCTTGTCCACGAAAAACACTTCATGATATCTCGAAACTGAAAAGAGATATCGGGATGATTCAAACGGCAATATGCTCCTGGAGACAAGGACATTGAAGATTGATAGTCAAATTTTCAGTTCCACCTACAGGGTGTCCACAAATTGAGAAACCGGTTTTGGTTAAAAAATGGGGGTCTGGGTTTTTTATGGATTTGAAATCTACACACTGAGACGATTAAAATGTGATAATTTTTTTTCGAAACCGGTTCGATAATTTGCAACCGGTTGTCAAAAATACCTCAAAAATCGAGATTGTAAAAAATTTTCCAAATGAAATTTGTGGAGCTTTGTAAGCCAAACATGGTCAGTGAACTCATTTTTTGAATTGGTTCACTCTCGGCAACTTGACAATTTCAAAAACAAGAAAAGATATGAATTTTTTTTCAAATGAATGTTGAACACCGCACCGTTAAAAATCTAAAAAAAAGAGCCTTTCCTAATAAGATGGTGAAATCGGCCCCTACACCGTTTGGGCTGAAACTCACCCAAAATGTTAATCTCGATGTAAAACATCCCCAAAAAAATTTTTGGCTCGATACCCCCACCCCAACCCGAGTAAAATGGCCGTAATGCCCGAAATTCAAAAATTCGTAGTTTGAAAGGGCGGTTCAAAATTTTGAAATTTTCACAGAAAATAGTTGGTGGGTAGGTGTATATGTGAGAATTTTTTCAATTTTTTCGCATATTTGGGGGGGGTTTTGGGGGTTTGAAAACTCAAAAATTCGTAGAAAAAAATCGGGGGGACCCTCGCTGGAATTTTTTTAAAAGTTGGTATTACCCTTAGGTATAACATATATTTTTTCAGACCCCGTGAGGTGCAACATGGTCAAAAAAATCAAAAAACTATGAAAAAAACGTGTTTTTGACGTTTTTTTCACAATTTTCTCACCTTTCAAGGTCAATATTTTGGAGACCAATTAAATTTGGTTTAATAAGGGTCCAAATATTCCAAAATGTAATTTTGGAATACTCGAGCCTCAAACAGATGATAATAGCATCGCGGCGTATTCAATTTTTAATGATAGGTATATTAACGTTAACGGAATAGGTACTGAACTTTCCCCATTCACCTACACGCTACTTTGTTGAATTTTTTCAATTACTTGTTTAACCCTGTTTTTTCTCATACAAAGTACCTAATTCGTCATTGTTGGTTTCACAAGTTTTCAGAATGAAAAGGGTTTGGTACCCTAGGCTACCTACTCATCAATGAAACCAATGTTCCAAGTTTTGTGAGCCATTTGAGTTAGCTTCCTGCATTTCTAGGGAAAATTATTACTGCGATTTTTAAGAAGGTGTACTTATTGACGAATCTAACGCCATCAAGTTGGTACCTACCTACCTACCTACCTACCTACCTATTGACGAATCTAAGTAATGATGAAGTGCGCCGTTCAAGTAGTTTCACGAGTTTAACAAGTGAAAAGAACGAGTAGGTATTTAAGTAGGTACCTAGCGCCGAAGCTAGCGCTCGGGTGTGCCATTGGGGTAGTTTTGGGAGTTTTTCGACTGAAAAAACGAGTAGGTTTTTCAAGTAGGTACCTATTGATAAACCCGATGTTATCAATTTTGGAACTCGGTTCAAGAATGGTATTTCGGATGTTTTCACTTACATTTTCTGCTTCTTATGACGAATTAGGTACTTTGTATGAGAAAAAACAGGGTTAAACAAGTAATTGAAAAAATTCAACAAAGTAGCGTGTAGGTGAATGGGGAAAGTTCAGTACCTATTCCGTTAACGTTAATATACCTATCATTAAAAATTGAATACGCCGCGATGCTATTATCATCTGTTTGAGGCTCGAGTATTCCAAAATTACATTTTGGAATATTTGGACCCTTATTAAACCAAATTTAATTGGTCTCCAAAATATTGACCTTGAAAGGTGAGAAAATGGTGAAAAAACGTCAAAACACGTTTTTTCATAGTGTTTGATTTTTTTGACCATGTTGCACCCCCTCACGGGGTCTGAAAAAAATATATGTTATACCTAAGGGTAATACCAACTTTTTAAAAAAAATTCCAGCGAGGGGTCCCCCCCGATTTTTTTTTCTACGAATTTTTGAAGTTTTCAAACCCCCCAAAACCCCCCCAAATATGCGAAAAAAAAATTGAAAAAATTCTCACATATACACCTACCCACCAACTATTTTCTGTGAAAATTTCAAAAATTTTGAACCGCCCCTTTCAAAGCTACGAATTTTTGAATTTCGGGCATTTACGGCCATTTTACTCGGGTTGGGGTGGGGGTATCGAGCCAAAAATTTTTTTGGGGATGTTTTACATCGAGATTAACATTTTGGGTGAGTTTCAGCCCAAACGGTGTAGGGGCCGATTTCACCATCTTATTAGGAAAGGCTCTTTCATATCTTTTTTTGTTGTTGAAATTTCAAAAAATGAGTTCACTGACAATGTTTGGCTTACAAAGCTCTAAAAATTTCATTTGAAAATTTTTTTCTAATCTCGATTTTTGGAGTATTTTTGACAACCGGTTGAAAATTTTCGAACCGGTTTCGAAAAAAAATCATCACATTTAAATCGTCTCAGTGTGTAGATTTCAAATCCATAAAAAACCCAGACCCCCATTTTTTAACCAAAACCAGTTTCTCAATTTGTGGACACCCTGTAGGTAGAACTGAAAATTTGACCATCAATCTTCAATGTCCTTGTCTCCAGGAACATATTGCCGTTTGAATCATCCCGATATCTCTTTTCAGTTTCGAGATATCATGAAGTGTTTTTCGTGGACAAGACTTTTGTGTCATACTCTAGAACTGTTAACTAATTCATGCCCGAGTAAAGGGAGGGCGAAGCTCTCGAAAATTGGGTTTTTAATATCAAAAAAGGATGGTTTGAAAAACATAGGTACATATTTTGATGTAATGGGGAGGGATTCATATTATTGTATAATTTTTAAATACAACAGAAATTTTTTGAGGGTCGAGCAAGGGCTAGCATTTTTTGGGCGGAGACCCACTCTGGCTCCCCTTGACGATTCCACTGACTATTTCGCTTCCATCTTTTGTAAATTGATTTATTTTTGAAATTTAGAGCTTGAAAATTTTTATTCTTATTTCATTCCCTTTCAAAAACCTGTTGAGTAGGTTGTAGGTTTCAGATTACCTATTTGGTTAGTTCAGAGGCGGTTCTAATATAGATTTTTCTTGCTGGAGGGGGGGGGGGAAGAGATTCCAAAATACCAATTGAAAAATTCAAATAGCGAAGAATTTTTATGGTTCAATGAAACAATTTTCAAATTCATCAACTTTAATGAGAAATCTGCCACCTTTACTTTAAAATTACTTGAGAATAAAAACGATACAGTCAGGCGCAGCGAGGAGGCAAAAGTTCTGAAAAATTCGATTTCTATACATTAGAAAGGAGTTTTGATGAGAAAAAATTTGATAAAATTGGTTCAAATAATTTTGAGAACAAATCATTTTTAATCTAGGATTTGGATTGCTTTAAAATAATAAAAAATTTGAATTTGAAGAGTAAGTAATTTTACAGATGGATTATGATTTCTGAAAGAGGACAGTAAATTTGAAATTATAAAACGCTCAATTTTTTTCATTATTCAGGTATGCTGCAAAATTTTCAATATTTTTTTCAATTTGCATCAATTTATAAGATTTTGCCGGATTACTGAACTCTCTGAAATTATACTGAAATTGAAGACTGAAAATTGACTGGGCTATTAACCCGCTCCCTTTTTGTGTATCGAAGTGTTCAACGAGAGGGAAGGGGTTAAATTTATAACAAAATGTTTCGCTGGAAATATATTTACAATTTCGAAGCTTGTATTTTTCAAGTTCAATACCTTAAAACCAGGACTAGTGAGATGGGACACAAAATTTGCATCTGCACTGCTCTATCAATTTCTTAAAGGACTAGCCCATAAAATGATCACCAAACATCAAAGACTAAAAACTTCTATTTCCTTACAAAACCCCAAAATATTTTCTGGCAGAAGAGTTTGAAAAAAGCGAGAAGGGAGAGAGAAATATTGGTGAGAGCTTTCCACTCATACTCGTTCTTGCCGACCTCCTTTAAAATAATCCTCACATTTCCTATTTGGTACCTATGCTAAAAACTAGATGAAATGGGAAGAAAAACAGTTTATAGAAAGCAAAGAAAATATTTCCCACAATTTGTCCAGGTTACCCTTGAATAAAGAATAATGGAGAATCGGCCAATTTTATTTTGAAATCATTAGAAAAAATTGGTTGATTCTTCATTCAAGTAACCCAAAACATCCTTTCTCCCGGCGGCAGCATTATTAGACTTTGAAAATTTTTGCTACACCCTGAATAATTCTAGGAATTTTTCCGAAAAAAACTCGATCTCGATTCTAGTGGACCCGGAAAAATTTAGGTTGCTACCTCTACAAATCAGTAAATTTTGATATTAATCTGCAAATTTATGAACACGTACTGACCCTCAAAAAAATTAGCTGACAACTTTTGTGAAAATTTTTAAAACAGTCACAAATTAGAGTTCCGACTGGAAATTATGTCAATCGTTTGTTTTTTGTTTGTGCACTTTCATAGAATAACCCAAATTGAAAGAATGAGACCATAAGGGCGGTATAATGGGGGGTACAAATTGAAAATTGTTCTCAATTATCTGCTTCCATTTGCTCTTGAATGGTCTAATGTTGGGCTTTTTCGATGAAATGACATAGGAAACTGATTCCACGGATAAAAAAAAATTATTTTGATACTATATTTGATAATTGAAAAAAAAAAATGGATTTTGAAGCTCAGTACTACCTCTCTAAAAGCCCATTTTAACATGGATATGTTTTTTCCTCTTGGATGGAGGGGGGGGGGGGGGAGGTCATTCCAAAATTTTTATAACGCTATTTTGCGTCACGCTATTTTGTATCACGAAAACTTATAAATTTTTGTATTTTCAAAACTTGATGTCAGAATTTAGAAGCTGACTTTTGAAAAATTACAAATTTTTATTTCTTCAAAATATAAATACCTATTAGAAAGTCGGGAAAAGAAAATTGACTTAATATCAGAAAGTCAGAATGACCATGAACATATTAGAGAGCTAAAAGCTGATTTTTTTTCAAAACTTAATGTCAGAAAGTCAGAAGCTGAAAATTTACTTGATATCAGAAAGTCAGAATGACAAAAAAAATATCAGAGAGCTAAAAGCCGATTTTTGAATTTTAAAAACAAATTTTTATATTTTTGAAATTAGGTAACTTAATATCAGAATTCAGAATGCATTATTTCCTTTCAGAGGAAACTTTACTTCATTTTGTTTTCGGTTTTTGGTAATACATGTTTTGTCGGAAACTAATTCTGGATTGAAAACATGGATTTTGATACCACCCTTGATAATTATGGAAAATTTTCAATTTTCCCCCCTCGCCATCTACTCATTTGAGTACCATTTGGGGTCATGAATGCAATTCGAGGTCAAAATGATTTCAGAACTGGATTCAGATACTCTGAATATTTTCTGGAATTCTTCTATATCAATTTTGAATGGTATTACGAGAGTAGGTACATCAAATGGAAATATTGGAAAAAGACAAAATACGATAACTACATTGACAAAAATGTGTGAGAGAGAGAAAAGAAAATTTACTCAAAGTCAAACAAATATAGAAAAATCTGCATATAAAAATCCTTTTCAGAAATTAATTTTAAAAATTCCAAAGTTATTGTTAAAAGAATAGTATGCAGATATTCACGTAGCTGAAATTTTATTCAACAATTTCAGTTCAATGTTCATTGTTCATGGTAAGTAAGCCTTACAAAGTAAGTACGGTATCCCAACTTAAGTAAAATTTTGAGCCCAAACAAAAATAATGCACCCTGTTTTGAAAATCTCAAATGCTAAAATTAATTTCTCAAATTTTGGAAAACTTTTGAAATTTAAAATTACTTTATCGCGCTCTGCAAAATGTGAAAAGAGCCTTCCCTACTAAGGGTCGAAAATGGCCATTAACCCAGAATTGGTCAAAATTGATTAAAATGTTACTGATGGTTTAGAAACATTCAAAAAAAAATTTGACCCCCTACCCGCACCCCTTTAGGAATTATCGCGCTTTTAATGTCGAAATTTCAATACACGATATTTCTGGAGGGGGTGGGTGAAAAAATTTGAAATTTTCACAGACTATACACCTTGTTGGGTAGTATGAAGTATAAATGAGAACTTTTGAAAATTTTCGGTTCTCATTTTGCCAAATTTTTTTCACATTGAAATTTTCAAAAAATGTTTTAAAAAAATTTTGAGGGGTGTCATGGCTGGAAATTTTTTTATTAGATCGGCCAACATATAATTTTTTTGGACCCTGAAACTGAGGAAAATATGGTTTAAAAAAATATAAAACCAAAAAAAGACGAGATTTTTACCACTTTTTCGTAGTAACAAGCCAGTTATTCCCACCCAAATAAAACAGTGAGTGACAATAGTCATAAATTGAAAGTAAATCGTAAAAATTTCATTTACAGAATTTCAAGGACTGAAAAGCATTTCTCGAATTTTGGCGATTTTTTGAAATTTCAAAATTTGAGAAATGCACTTCAGTTTTTGGAAATTGAATGGAATTTTTTTAAGATTTAGGTACTTTCAATTTATGACAAATTTGACTTAAAATTTTACTTTAGGTTGGGATAACTGGCTTGTTACTACGAAAAAGAGGTAAAAAATCACGTCTTTTTTTGGTTTCGATTTTTTTTGACCATGTTGCCCCAATTTCAGGGTCCAAAAAATTGAAGAGCTCTTTCCAAAGTGGGATAAGTCCAAAATTTGTGCATGAGAAAAGGGCTTAAGGGTAAATTTTTTAATGTCAAAGGCTAAGAAAAATTTACCCTTGAGCCCCTTTTTTCCACATACGGTTTGAAAATTTATCCCATTTTGGAAAAGAGCTCTTCAATTATGTGATGCATGACCACTTGGCCGATCTAATAAAAAAATTTCCAGCCATGACACCCTCAAAATTTTTTAAAAACATTTTTTGAAAATTTCAATGTGAAAAAATTTGGCAAAATGAGAACCGAAAATTTTCAAAAAATTCTCATTCATAGTTCATACTACCCAAAAAGGTGTATAGTCTGTGAACATTTCAAATTTTTTTCACCCACCCTTCCAGAGATATCGTGTATTGAAATTTCGACATTAGAAGCGCAATAATTCCAAAGGGGTGCGGGTAGGGGTCAACATTTTTATTGGAATGTTTGTAGACCATAAGTAACATTTTGGATCAATTTTGACCAATTCTGGGTCAAGGGCCATTTTCAACCCTTATATTAGGAAAAGCTCTTTGATTTATTCTACGGCAAAAGAATAAATTTGGTATATAGATACCCTATTTTTGATCTCTCAAATTAATTGAATGTGGTTTCGAGACTTTGGAAGCTTCCAGAAAATTTTTATAATTTTGGGTATATCAACATCGGCTTTTCATCTCAATGAGTGCACTGTAAACGTAGGTATTTTCAAATTTTTTCCTGGAGAAATTTTTGTCAAAAAATATGAATTTGAACTTGAAGCTATGAAGGATCCGAAGCCTTCTAAAGAAATGAATTTAGGGAAATTGTGTTTCAGTTGATCAATAAGTCACCATTATGAGTAAGCTGCGATTAGGTATAGGTGCTGAAATTCATATACCTAGATCTTTTTATAAACTTGTCTCAGTGCTGGAAAATTCCAAAAAATTTTGGAGACTGAAATAAATGAGAAATTTGCTGAATTTCAACTTTTCTCGTTAATCAGATCAAATTTTCATATTTTGCAGAGCGATGAGGTAACTTTTAAATTAATGTAACTACCTACCTATTTTAAAAATTTGTAAAGATTTGAGAAACGAACTTCGGCACCTAAAATTTAACAGCGTAAATTTTGGGGATAAAATTCATCACAAATTCATCCCAGGCTCCAAAATTCGTAAAAGCGTGAGATGAAACACTCAGAAAAAATCGTGCAATGATTTATGGAAGATTAAAATTCATTCCAAACTTAATCCCAGCCTCAGAAGTTGAAAAAAAATTGAGGGATTGCTTTGGGATATTTGAGATGAAAATTTAACCAAAATTAATCTTAGCCTGAAAGCTCGAAAAAATTACCTATGGGATGATTTTTGAGAGATGGAAATTCATTCCAAAATTCATCCCAGCCTAAAAGCTAAAAAAATGTAATGATGTTCTGAATTTTGAGGATAAAAATCATCTCAAATTTCATCCCAGACTCAAGAACTCAAAAAAATTGCGGTTGAATTCGAAATGAAAAACCACCCCAAATTCATTCCAGCTCGGAAAAACTCGAACAAAGCTTGTGTTAATTTGTAATTGTGTTGGATTAAAAATCATCACAAAATTCATTCTAAGCTTAAAAAGCTGAAAAAATCGTGAAATGAAATACCTACTCAAAAATTTGTGGTATGATTTTTTAAAGGGAAAATGAAAACTCATCCGAAAATTCATTTCAGGCCTGTGCTATCATCAATGGGTACACATGATGTTTTCAAGCTTTTAGGCAGGGATGAATTTCGAATGAATTTTCATCTCACAAAAATCATATTCACAGTTATGAATTTTTCGAGTAGGTATTTCATCCCAGGATTTTTTCACTTGTGAGGCTGGGATGAATTTTGAAATAAATTTCCGTCTCTTAAAAATCATCCCATAGGTATATTTTTCGAGTTTTTCAAGCTGGGTTCAATTTGGATTGAATTTTTATCCCAAATCCATCCCTCGATTTTTTTTCAAACTCGCGGGGCTGGGATTAAGTTTGAAATGACTTTGTAAAGAGATGAAGTAATTTTTAAATTTCAAAATTTTCACAAAATTCGAGAAATTAATTTTAACATCTGAGATTTTTAATAATTTTGCTTTATTTTTGTTTCGGCTCAAAATTTTACTCAAGTTGAGATACCTAATTACCTACTTTGTAAGGCTTACTTACCAGGAACGAGAACATTTGAATACCATTCTTTTAAAAATACGTTTTAAAATTTTTTAAATTAATTGTCGGATCGAATTTTATGAATATAACTTTTTTTTTCAAATCCATGTTAGAGTTACAAAAATACTAAAAAGTAGATTGAAATCGCCTATCGGGATGAATTAAGCATATCCTATACCATCCATAGAAAATTAATCATATGAATCTAACAAATTCAATCGAGAAAAAATTCAACGCGCGAAAGTCTTGTTACGGCTACGGGCTACCCTCTAGAAAAAAGTAATTCGTATAAAATCAAGCAAAAATAAAATATCGGACTCGTTTTCATAAAATAGCAGTTTGACAACTATTCCTCGTATTATTACAGAATGAAGTGTTCTTGTAGTAGTGAAGTGATCAACACTGCAATGCGTACGCATAAATTTTGACTATCAGCTGTAATTTCAAATTTGAAATGCATTTTTCGTTCGCTTGAACAAATCAGTTCTCTTGTAATAAGTTACGAAACCAAATTTGCAACCAAGTATGTCTGAATAAAAATCAACAATTGTTTTTGTGCTGCTCGAAATACGCTACTTACAATCCAATTCAATACCGAAAGCATACCCTTAAGACGAGGAATAATTGGCCCTGCCCCTTTTATTCGTCCCTAAAAATGCGTTCATCCAATCTAGTGCCTTTGATGAGAAGGGAGAGCAAATATGATTTTGAGAAGGGCAAATCTCTAGTAGGAATCGAACCAAATGTTTCGAAAATAAGGGTAGGGAATTGAAAAGAATGAAAGTATGTCTGCCCAGATTGATTTATTTACCTATTTATTTTTCAAAAAGAAAGAGATAAAAAAGCAACTTGAAAAACTTGGCCTCTTTTTTTAAAAAAAGTCTCGAAAGTTGACAAAAATTTATGTAGATTTGAAAAAGTTGAAAAAGAATGAGATTTTTTTGGTGCCATATTTTGAAGGGGGGGGGGAGTTCTCGATGTAAAAGCAAGAGTACGTGAGTGACTGATGTTGGACGATGCCAGAAAATTGAAAAAAAAAGTAATTTTTGGCATTTCTTGGTCAATAAAAAAAGTCGAAGAAATGGTGTTTTTTTGAAAGAAAAAAAATGAAATAGGTACCTGCTGAGATAAGTAGGTGCCTTTAGGACTTTTATTTGACAAAGGAAATATTGACGATGGAAACTTATTTCTGAAAAGCAAAAACTACCTTTTAAAATATGTAGACTGTACATTTTATGAACGTACGAGAGATTCATAACCTGTGATGGTCTCAATTTGAAATTGAAAAATTTTTGCTCTCCCACTTCAATATTTTTATCTCAAGATTGAAAATTCAGGTTGAAAAAAGAAGCAAATAGGGACAGTTTCTCCCATAATCATAAAATTTGGGTCGGGTGTCGTTTTTTTTAAAAGAAAATTTTAAGTATAATAAGTAAGTAAACGAGTTTGAAAAATTGAAAAAAAAAAATGAAGATAGGTAAGTACCTATTAAAATTTCACGTTGGAAAATCAAAAAACATCATCAGTTGAAAATTTCAAATGTTTTGTCCTTCTGAGAATATATTTCAGTTCATCCAGGCCCAGATTAACCACTTTCAAAATTAAAGTTTTGCATTGAAGTCCATACCAAAAATTTTTTCTGTTAAGGTAAGACGACAGAATTGAAACCAGGACATAAAAATTCAGTGATATTAAAAAATTCTGGAAGTTGTTTTGGTGGTTGGAATTTTCTCGAGGGGCAGGTAGAGAGCGAGCAAATGACCAAGCAGAATACCATGCGTACGAGTCGATTTCACAAAATAAAAATGCAAGGCTTGAATGGAGAGAAATTTATATTTTAGAAAGAATTGCCCAAAAGGCATGAAAATGAAAGAATATTTTTGTATCTGAGTGAAGCGAGGCCTAGAAAGAGCCAAGGTAGGCTTGTTAGAGGGGAAGGGAGGGGATCAAAATGAAAAATTTCAAATGGTCCAGTTTTTTCAATTTCTTTTTTTCCAACTCAAAAAAAAATTATCAAAAACGATTATTAAAAAATTTATAGCTCGGGAGAACTTAAATTTTCCAATTGAAATGCACCTCTCTTTTTTGAGGAGAAAACTGTCCCTTCTTGTTGGGCTGAGGAATATTTTTTTGAATTATCCATCTTGATCGAAAAATATAATTTGTGAGACTGGATACAGAAACCACTGTTAGTTGTCAAAAATTATTGATTTTCGAGTTGAGGTTCCCTCTTGATTCTACCTCTTCTGGAAATCCCAAAATCAGTTTCAATTTTGGTTCAAAGAAAATACGCTTATTTTTAAAGACTTTTTTTCTGAGCCAAAAAATTGAAGATTTTAGAATCAACTTGAAGGATAGAAAAACTCACAAATTTTCCAGCCAGAAGGCCATATTGCTCGATGCATCCGGCCAAAAATTGAAAAAAAAATACGACTTTAAAAAAATATATCATGAAACTTCTTAAGCAATTTTAGCTTTTCGATGTTAAAAATTTTTTTTAAAATTAAAATATTTTCAATGAAAATTTAACTTTTTTTGATATTGACAGAAATTATGTCCTTAGCTTTTTACTCCTTTAGGTTTGCCTTGCGAAATCAAATTTTATTATTTTGGGTCGTTTTAGGCAATCCGTGGAATTTTTTATTTTCTTTCATCTCCAGTTTATTTTTTAATAAATTTTTGAATGTACCTAATAGTTGAACGATTGATGGGATAGAAGAAGGTATCCAAAATTTTCTAGCCACAAAAATTATTCTCAGCTATTCAATCCAAAATTTTTCTTTGTAAAATTTCTTGTGAGTCGTGTGTGGAATTTTATGAAAAAAGATTAGGATTTTTGAGCTAGAGAGTTTAAAAAAAAGCATACCAGTTCATTTTTTTTTTTCATTGTGAACTTTACGTGTTAGAATGCATTTAATCAATTATTCCTTGTAACCCTGAGATCATCGTATAAAATTTATTATTTTTTCTTGAAGATTTTATTTACTTCTTTTTTCAAGGTTTTCCATATCTTATTACCTCGTGGCTGAAAAAAATTCGGATTTAGAAAAAAATTGCAATAAAGTGACAAATAATAGAACTAATTGTATACCTACCTACATATACGTAAAATTGTTCCCCCATCCTGAGTCGTTCTCTTGCAATGAAAATTGTCAAATAGGTCCATATTTTAAAACTTCAGTCGAATTTTCTGCCCAATATTCTCTCATTTCGAACCCGAGAAACTTATAGCAATAAGTACATAAGATACTTTAAACTTTCTCATCATTCCCATTTCGTTCAACTTTCAGAAATATTTGAAACAAAATAATGAGCCATCTAACACGAACAATGTGAGTGAACAAAACTCGACTCACACAAGATCTCCCAATATGAGTGATGATTGGAAACTAGCCTGGGAAATTACCCAGGTAAATTAAACTTGAATGCCATAATGATACATTCAGCGTTGGTAAAGGTATAGAATTTTAACGCCATATCATATCTAACTACACGCATTTAGTAATTTATACCTCTGTGCGAGAAATGAGGCATTGAAAAAATTTTCCCATGTTTTATCAAACATCATAACCTTTGGAAAAAGTAACCTAGATTTTAGATTTCCAATTTTTTACATTATTTTTGCCATTATCGGTTCAATTAAAATTTCCTACCTAAACCTATTACCTTCTCATTTCCATTACCTACTTATTTGGTTCATCGATGATTAAATGGCCTCGTTTTTCTTGAAAATGAATGTGCATTTTATTTAAATTATACGAACTATTACTTATCGATTCATTGCAATGCACTTTTAGATTGATTGCACCTATTTTAATCTTATTCATTTTTTTTTCAAAGGCTTCTTTAGTTCCTTGCGATTATTGCGAACGTAAATTTCTTCCAACTCGATTAGAAGCTCATCGACGAATCTGTGCATCAAAATCCAACAACAAAGAACCAATTAAAAACAAGGTCAGTATACCTTATCCAACTTTTACATTTTTTTTTACGATTAAAAAGTGAAAGTTATGAAAACTTTTCCTATCGCCCAATTCTGATTTTAATATTTTTTCTCATCGTGTCTCATGGGGGTACATATTTTAAAAGTATCAGCACGTTGCGTGTTTCGGATCTATTTATTTCTATTTTTACTGATGTAGATAGACGTAAAACTATAAAATCGATATTCTTCGTGGTATGCAGTCAAATTCAATGTCACGTGTATCTTTTTAACTTTAAAATAAATGGTTTTCACGGTGAATTTGTGGACTGGGACTTTTTTCGATACGCACAGCTTTTGTTTATACGGATGACGTAGTTTGGTTGCTATAAATCGTCTCTGTCTGGGGAAGTTTTTTTTTACCTGTCCAAAGTTGTGTTTTGTGTTACGTCACTATCGCTACCTATGAAGGGTGTATTTCCTTTGACGAAATCGCAAATTGTTTACGTTTAGATTTCGAGTTTCTATACGAAAACCAAAATTTTCGGTAGGATGTTGCAAAATATACTTTAAACCGTAATTATCTATACCTAAGGATATGAGTTTATTTTGTTAGTAGGAATAAGAGTAAAACATAAGTACTTAATGATAGGATTGATAAATACCTACCATGGTATTACGACTCAGAATTTCGGAAAAAAAAATCTAAATCCTAGTAATTTTAGTTTGATTTTTTTTTATTTATTAAGGTAGGTACAAATACTTCGCAATTTACGTATCTACTTCTCATTGGCCAATTGTGTTGGGAAAGTTCAATTATATGCTTTTTTTTGGTCTACTTAAATAATCTTGCTTTTTTTCTTTTTTTTTTTAAATTTATTTTTAACAAATCCTGACTCCTATAACATGAGGTTATGCAACTTACCACACTTTTATGTTTTAGGTGACCCATGTTGGTAATTCAAATCAACCAGGCGTTCTTTGCGAACACTGTGGCAAACGTTATGGAAGTACTTCGATTTCAATTCACAAGGAGCAATGTATCAAGAAAAACAAGCACAGAGATTTGGCGAATAATGAAAACAGAATACTCATCACCAAACAAGAAAACAGGGAGAATTCCGCCAGCCGTAAAACATCAGCTCCCCTTACAGTGATTTGCAATATTTGTGGGAGAAATTTCGGAACAAAATCGATCGCCTTTCATGAACCCCAATGTTTGAAAAAATGGAAGATGGAAAACGAAAAAGTACCAGAACCTGTTCATAAATCACCCACTTACAAATCAAACGTTCACCATTCCGGATATGGATTTGGAAATGAAACTCAGGATGAGTTGTTTTGGAAGGCTCATCAAGCTCAGCTGGTTCCATGTGAAAGATGCCTTCGTACTTTTTATCCTGATAGATTGGAGATACATTTGAGAGGATGTAAAGGTGCTTCTAAGAAAAAGAAATTTGTTACGTGATTGCTTTTGGAGCGATTGATCGATTTTATTCCATCTTCGAATCGATTATTCGCCCTTGGTCGTTTTGACCAAAAATGATAGATTCCTCGCAGAGTGATTTTTTTGGTCAAATTATTATTATTTTTTTTTAGAAATTAACTACTAATATTAGGATAATGTTGTTGAGGAAGGCGTCCATTTGGGAAGATCGTTTTGTACTTTTTTTCCAACTAACACTAATAAATGGTAGGGGGTTATATAGGTTGGACAGTTTTCTGTTGTTGTTTTTTTCAAAAAATTAGAAAAAAGGATCGAAACAAAGTTGTCAAAGGACTTCAAAATAAAACGGGTTGAAATTTTAAGTCTCTCATTTTAGCACCATCACCCGAACGCAGTCTAAAATTTTGTCATTTTCAATTTTAAAAATCACTCTTTATCAGAAAATTAAAAAATTTTGATCTTTAAATTTTTTGAAAAAGAAAAAAAAATTATTGAGGACTTTTGAAAAACGGAGTATATGTAATTGAAAAAAATATGTCATAGTATTTTTAGGTAAAAACATTCATACCTACTAAACTTATCGATGGGGTAAAATGAAACCAACTATCTTCCCATTAACTTCTAATAAAAAGTGCAAGACGATCACCTTTTCCAACTTTGTTCCTGCTATACAGACGTTTAAGTATCAATAAAAGAAAAAAAGGTCAATTTTGTATGTATTTACTCATGTACCCAATATGAAAATGTCCACCGAAAATTTTTTTTTGTTAAGTTTTGTTTTCAGTCAACTCGAAATTTCCCTCCAATCTCCAATCTTATTTTTTAGAAGGAAATACGAATTCTATTACACCAGATGAAAATTTTCTACTTTAAAAGAATGAATAAAAAACTTGACTTGAAGACGAAATTTGTAAAATTCATGTTTAGCACGTGAAAATATTTTATTTAGGTAGCTAGCTACCTACCACTACTGTTGAACATTATGCGGATGAAAAAATATGGTCGAACATTTCTGTTTGATTTGGGCGGTGCTTTGTAAATAATGTTAAATTACTTAGGAAAACAGTAATTTGAATCGCTGTTAATATTTCTTGGTAAATTTCCGTTTTATTCATTCAATAAACGAAGTTTTACCTACGTGAAAGTCTATTTTTAATGTCTTAAGTACCTACTTGTTATAACATTCGAACCCTTTAAGAAACTTTGATCGATTTTTAATTTTTTAATCCAATTTTTGTTTTTATTGAAAAAATTTGATGATTTAGTTGATGCTCGAAACTCGAAAGATCGATATTTTTTCTTTTTGGTGCCAACGAAATTTGGCATGGTATTTTTCGTACTTCAGTTTCTTACTTTAGAAATTTAAAAATTGAAATTTTTCATTGTATCAATTATTTTCTACTTTTTTGGAAAATCGTTTTATTAATAATTTACTGATCAGTAATCACTCAACAACTGATGAAAATGATGATTTGTGAAAATATAAAATACATGAGAAAAATTATCGCTTGAATGTAGAAAACAAATTCACTTCGTTTTTTCGTACCTAACTTGAATTATTTTTTATATGTACTATTTTTCTTTCCTTTAATCCTTAATATTAATTAAATTTTCTGTTGAATGAAGAACGAAAATTTCTAAAATTAATTTTCTTAGAATAGAATATCGAATATGTACTGCTGAATTTTTCAATAAAATTATTGAAATATGTATCAAAGAGAAACATAAGCCTGTGACGGACCTTATGAGTTAAGACATTTTTTTTCCATTTCTTTATTCTTTCTTGTTCTCTAACTGTTGGAGAACAAAATTCGCGAAGAAAATTAGAAATTTTTTTTTCAGACACATAAGGTTCGTTTTGTCGTAGAGTATCATAGGCTTATGTTTCCCGTTGATTTTGGAAAATTATACGCTCGCTTGGTAGCACGAGCGGTGACGAATATCGAAGAATTCAAGCGCGAGTCTGTATAATTCGAATTTGCGATCAGAGTAATGAATTCAAGGAACTGGTGTCTGGGATGGCGATGAACCCCCCCCCCCCTCAATAGCTCTTCGCAGGATGCAACGAATCTCTTATTTGGATTAATTAAGATCGCGTATGTGTTTGTGACGACAACGACAAAGAAAGAAATTGATCGTGGGGTGAAAAAAAACACACGTCTGCGATACGAGAGACTTTGAATTTTCTTAGGTTTATTATAATTTAATATCCAGACACGAGGTAAATTCGAAACTCGAGGTGTAAATTGGCGAATAAGGGAGAGAGGGCGGGTACGAAAATCACCGCACCTTGATTAATTAACATTATTCAATTTACAGATTGACTCTTGTTCGTTAATTATCATAAATTGTCTGATAATTGGCGCTTCGTTGTTGTACGAGTGCATTTTCTTAATTAAGAAATAATAAACGACGATCGACTAGGTGCCTCGAGCTTGGCGCGGCGAAAAGAAACAACACCGTCGCCGGAAATTGTATTTAATGGAGATGGATTTTTTCCTTCCTTTGTTGAGTAACTAAAATGAATACTTAATTGAAATTGAAAATAAAATACGGTGTTTTTGCATTCAAATCAAAATTTCATTTTTTTGATGAAAAAAAAAACAAAAATTAAAAAGTAGGTGATTTAGGTAGGTAAAAATCAACACTAGCGCCATGGCTAAATGCAAAACTATGGAATGCACCGAGGAAAGAATTTCTTCCTCCTTGGCTTGGCCACCACTTCTCGACGGTGCAACGGTGCCGTGTGTGATCGGTCATCGTGGCAGCTTTCTTTCTTTTTTGTGGAAGTAAAATACGAGTGGTCGGAATCCGAGTTTGATTTTATTTCCATCAAGTGAATTAATAAAACATCAAAATGGTAAGTAATAATCGATATTTCGTCTCCGTAGATAGTTTCTCGTAATCTAAATTACTTTCATTCTACCGAGTTCTTCGCGTTTGTGTTTTTGCGGCATGGCATGAACAACGTGCCGAAAGAATGCCTGATACTATGATAAAATACCATGAAGCATGAAGCTTATTTCGCTATCGTAATGTTATTATTCATGTCATAAATTATATTCAAAATGATCCCAACGAGTTAAATTTCAGTTCGATTCAGTGTTTTGAAAGTTGGGCAATTTTTTCTATTCGGGTTTCGTTTCACACATTGACGTAATATTTGATAATTATAATGGGTTATTTTAGCCGAAGTAAGACCAAATAATATAGATATTTAGGTTTTGTAGAATATTCTTGAAATTACAGTCAGATTCTAATGCTACTTTCGTGTTATTTCAGGTGAACTTTACGGTCGACGAAATCCGTGTCATGATGGACAAAAAGAAGAACATAAGAAATATGTCCGTAATTGCTCACGTAGATCATGGAAAATCCACCTTAACCGATTCCCTCGTATCGAAAGCTGGTATCATCGCCGGCGCCAAAGCTGGAGAAACACGTTTCACAGATACCAGAAAAGACGAACAGGATCGTTGCATTACTATCAAATCAACTGCCATATCTATGTTTTTTGAACTCGAAGAAAAAGATTTAGTCTTCATCAAAGATCCCGACCAACGTGATAAAACTGAAAAAGGATTCTTGATCAATTTGATCGATTCCCCTGGACACGTTGATTTCTCTAGTGAAGTCACAGCCGCCCTTCGTGTAACCGATGGTGCCTTGGTCGTAGTCGATTGTGTTTCGGGTATGATATGATTTTATCCCTCGCAAATTCTATATTGTTCTTCCAGCACACAAGCGCCTTGCTGTAGATCATACGGATAACTCTGCTATGATCGATAATAGTATAGGTGGTGCATATGGAAGTAGATTAAAATCACTGTGATTTGTGGCGCTGTTACAGGACCTCTATCTTTATGTTCAATTGTAATACGTCAGAATTACGATGAGACAATTTATTCTCAATTTTGGTTGTTTTATTTCTTAAGCGATGAAGCTGTGTTAGTTACTTCAATTCTAATGACGTCATTTGTATTCGTAGGTGTATGTGTACAGACTGAAACCGTCTTACGTCAGGCTATCGCTGAACGTATTAAGCCTGTTTTGTTCATGAACAAAATGGACCGTGCGTTGTTGGAATTACAACTCGAACCCGAAGATCTTTTCCAAACCTTCCAACGTATTGTTGAAAACGTAAACGTAATCATTGCTACGTATAACGACGATGGTGGCCCTATGGGTGAAGTTCGTGTAAGTATAATCATACCCATGAGTTTTCCTGTGCCTATGAATTCGATTGATTGATTTTTTCCATTTTCTGTTACGTAGGTTGACCCTAGCAAAGGTAGCGTTGGTTTTGGATCAGGTTTGCACGGATGGGCGTTCACTTTGAAACAGTTCGCCGAAATGTATTCCGAAAAATTCAAAATTGATGTCGTCAAGCTTATGAACCGGTATGTGGTGTTTGAATATTTTTCAAATTAGGTTTCACTGATGAGCAAAGCTATCTGAGCATTTGTATGAAGACGATGCTTTTTATTAACCCTTCTCCATCTGAAGAAACCATATTATTTATTTAATTGTATGTTTATCGTATTATGTTGATGAGATATGAATTTAAAATTTTGAAGAGTGCTATTGATAACGTTGAAAAAACGTGTCTCGCATCGTAATGTAATTAGCTTAATGGCTATTCCTTTATCGGTGAAAATTATTATTTGGGTACTTCGATATTAGCTGCAATTCGTTATCTATGATGATTCTTCTGCTTTGAATTATGATGATAAAATCATATTTTTTTTACCCTTCTCCACGACTGAAGACAATGAACAGCAATCCGATTAAATTTTAAAATTAATTATTTCTCGTGCCTAAATATCTGGGTACTTGGATATTACGATATTAGTTGCTATTCGTTATCTATGATGATTCTTCTGCTTTGAATTATGATGATAAAATCACTTTTTTACCCTTCTCCACGACTGAAGATAATGAACAGCAATTCGATTAAATGTTGGAATTGATTATTCCTCGTGCCTGAATATCGATGTTTATCCGTTTTTTTACAGCTTGTGGGGAGAAAACTTCTTTAACCCCAAAACAAAGAAATGGGCCAAACAGAAGGACGATGATAACAAACGTTCATTCAACATGTACATCTTGGACCCTATTTTCAAAGTATGTAATGTGATTTTTCGATGTCTGAATTTCGCCAAATTGTTCGTAACTGTTATTGATTTTTTTCATATTTTTTTTCAGCTTTTCGATTGTATCATGAACTACAAAAAAGAAGAAACCGACGTTTTATTAGGAAAATTAGGCATCTCGTTGAGACCCGAAGACAAGGAAAAGGATGGAAAAGCCTTATTGAAGGTCGGTATCATACAGTAGGCATATTTTTAGCTGGATTCCATTTTTTAAAATTCATTTCTGATTTTTTTTTAGGTTGTTATGCGTTCCTGGTTGCCAGCTGGTGAAGCCTTACTTCAGATGATTGCCATCCATTTACCATCTCCCGTCGTTGCTCAAAAATACAGAATGGAAATGTTGTACGAAGGACCTCACGATGACGAAGCCGCTATCGGAATCAAGGTATTTTATTTATCATATTGAATTTTGGTTGTCTTTAAAATGATTCATTTTGCTCCGTCATTTTTGCTTTGTGAATATCGAAGGCTTGAAAATAATCATCTGAAACGTGATTAAAGCTGAGCAGTTTGATAATTTTTCAGGAATCGTAACAAATTGTTACGAAAATTGGTCATTTGCACGTTATTCAGTGATGATTGTTCTTTCACAGACCTGTTCTGAATTTAATATTGACGACAGAAAAGAACGGCCATCTGAGATTAACTTGTTAATTGACTATTTTTTTTCAACGTCATATTCTAAGTTATTTAGTTGAGAAAGAATTAATGAAACATTTCATTTCGATGCCAAGATATTTTGAATTTGCATTTTCTATGATGATTGTTCTTTCACAGACCTGTTCTGAATTTAACATTGACGACATAAAAGAACGGCCATCTGAGATTTTCATATTATCTAATTTTAATGCATTTTTTGGCGGAATAATTTCGTACGTTGTATATTTTCCAATGATGATTGTTCTTTCACAGACCTGTTCTGAATTGTTTATTGACGACATAAAAGAACGGCCATCTGAGACTAATATTTAAATACGATATCGATACGTGAATTTATCCATCAAAATACTCGTTGAACTTATTTTCTCATGAACTTTTTTCTTTGTCGTAGACTTGCGATCCCAACGGACCTTTGATGATGTACGTGTCGAAAATGGTACCGACTTCCGATAAAGGTAGATTCTACGCTTTCGGTCGTGTATTCTCAGGAAAAGTAAGTTTCCTCGTTATTTTGCAAATCTACGTGAATTGTTTTTCGCGAGTATGACGAAATAACATATTTTTATACATTATAGGTATGCACCGGAATGAAAGCTCGTATCATGGGACCCAATTATACTCCAGGAAAGAAAGAAGATTTATACGAAAAAGCTATCCAAAGAACTATTTTGATGATGGGTCGTTACGTCGAAGCTATCGAAGATGTACCCAGCGGTATGTCGAATGAATTATTCCAATTCGAGGTTTTTTCTGCCGATATTAAATGTTTGGTTTGATTATTTAGGTAACATTTGCGGTTTGGTCGGAGTGGATCAGTTTCTCGTTAAAACTGGTACCATTACCACCTTCAAGGATGCTCACAACTTGCGTGTGATGAAATTCAGTGTATCGCCCGTCGTACGTGTAGCCGTCGAACCGAAAAATCCTGCCGATTTGCCGAAATTGGTCGAAGGTTTGAAACGTCTCGCCAAATCCGATCCTATGGTGCAATGTATCATCGAAGAATCTGGAGAACACATTATCGCCGGTGCTGGTGAACTGCATTTGGAAATTTGCTTAAAAGTGCGTATTTTTTACGAGTTTTGCCGGTAACTTGGAAATTTTTCGATGGTAATTTTTTACTCGTTTTTTTTTTTTTTAGGATTTAGAAGAAGATCACGCTTGTATACCAATCAAGAAATCCGATCCAGTTGTATCGTATCGTGAAACCGTCACCGAAGAATCCGATCAAATGTGCTTGTCCAAATCTCCCAACAAACACAACCGTCTATTTATGAAAGCTACACCATTCCCAGAAGGTCTCGCCGAAGACATCGATAACGTATGTTTCCAAATCGAACTCCTACCAACCGGATCATTTAATTGGATGAATAATTCGAATCATTTTTTTCAGGGCGACGTTAACCCCAGAGATGATTTCAAGAGCCGTGCTCGTTATTTGGGAGAAAAATACGAATACGACGTTACTGAAGCTAGAAAAATCTGGGCTTTCGGTCCCGATGGAACCGGACCTAATCTTTTAATCGATTGCACAAAGGGAGTACAGTACTTGAACGAAATCAAAGATTCCGTCGTAGCTGGTTTCCAATGGGCCACCAAAGAGGTGAATATTGTAACTTGAACGTGCCTAAGCGATTTTAATTTCTTCTTGTTTGCCATGGCGAATGTTCATGCCATTGTGTAACGATAATGTTATTTTCATCTTCCTCGGTTTCCATCTGAAAGAATTCTTTTTTTGTACGATTGAATGATTTTGGTCTATTCGTACAAATCATCGAAAGTATCTAACAAAGTGTTTCTGTGATGTACTTGTACATCTTGCAGTTGATGATTTCTCATCTTTAATTAAATTCCTTCGTTTATGAATCCTATTTTCCATTCCTGTGAAGAAAAAATATCAATTTTTGTGCTATGATGAGACGTATTTTGAATCTTTCGCGGTTTCCACCGGAGAGATTGAATCTCAGTGATGGTTTGAAGCGTCTGAGCTAAAATGCAGCATTATTAAGTGATTTCATGCTATGTTCTCCGCAATATTCTAATGAATTGAAAATTTTGATTCAAATTCGAAATTTTCATCGTAAATTGTGTGAGTAAAATTTTCATATTAAGGCTGTGATGAGACGTATCTCGAATCTTTCGCGGTTTCCACCAGAGAGATCGCATTTCAATGATGGCATGGAACGTCTGAGCTCATATTTTTCAAATTCGTGTTATTTATTTTGCATGATCATACAGTAATCCGTCGAATAACTTATTTAATGATGAGAAAAATTTTTAATCTTTCGCGGTTTCCATCAGAAGGATGACATTGGTTGTTTTAATGATGGCTCGAAGCGTCTGAAATCTAGTTGTTCTCGGAGCATTATATTAAAATCTGTTTCAGTATTTTAATGCATCTTTTTGATATATTTTCGAATGATAATATTGCTATGATGATACAATTTTAAATCTTTCGCGGTTTCCACCAGATGGAGTGTTGCTCCAATGATGGCATAGAACGTCTGAGCTCGAATTTATCACATTTTGAGTCGATTATTTTGCATTATTACCCGAACGACTTATTTAATAAATTATCCTTGAGTATTATACTAAACATCTGTATTTAATGTAATTGTGACTCTTAGTTAAAGAATTTTCGAGTGAAAATGTCGCTATGATGATACAATTTTAAATCTTTCGCGGTTTCCACCAGATGGAGTTTACTCCAATGATGGCTAAGAACGTCTGAGCGACATCTCGAACTATGCATCTAATTTGAATTACTTTTTTCTCGTGATGATAAAAACAAAATTCTTTCGCGGTTTCAATATGAAATTTATTGTGATTAATGAATTTTTCTGAATTAGTTTACGAATATTTTACATTATTATTGTAAAGAAATGTTATTGAATTTTTCAAAATATTAATTATCATCATTCTATGTATTTTTTCAGGGTGTATTAGCCGAAGAAAATTTACGTGCTGTACGTTTCAATATTCACGATGTGACATTACACGCTGACGCTATCCACAGAGGTGGTGGTCAAATTATACCAACGGCTCGTAGATGTCTATACGCTTGCGCTCTGACAGCCGCTCCTCGTTTAATGGAACCCGTATATTTGTGTGAAATTCAGGTATGGCATAATTTCGACATGGAAATATATCAATGGTGCTGTTGATAGAACTAGATTGTAATCTACTTTTGCATTCATAGTGCCCTGAAGTCGCTGTCGGTGGAATTTACGGTGTATTGAACAGACGTCGTGGACACGTCTTCGAAGAAATGCAAGTCGCCGGTACCCCCATGTTCGTCGTAAAAGCGTACTTGCCAGTAAACGAATCATTCGGTGAGTATCCCACAGGCTTGCCAAATAGGTCTTTTGTTGAGCTCGACTATTTTTTTTTTTGGCATTGGTCCTTTCTTTTGTGCCCATTCTCACTCATTATGAAGTGGCAAATTTTTTTTTGGAGATTTGCAAAAAATTGTAAAAATTTGAATCGTTTGCGATTTGTTTTTTTACTTGGGGGTTTTAAAAGATTTTATTTTGATTTTGGTCGAAATTTCTCTGAAAGATAATAGAACGTCATGGATGCCTCTTTTCGTACACAGAAGTTTTATTTCGGGCTTTAGACCAATGAAATTGACACAATTTATCTTATGCTATTTTAGATGGATATTAAAATAATTTCATAGATTTAATTTAAAACACACACCAAGTGAAATGAACATGCAATCATTGAAAAATTGGCAACTACGTAATTTCTGGTCCATTTTCTGCTTAATTGAGGTTCCCAGAGTATCTTTTTCTTGATAATTATAATTGTATGTGTAATTGTATAAAAATGTGGCGTAGGCCACAAGTAACTCGATTCGAGTTTCGAGTTACATCGAAACGATGATTAATACGCAGTTAATATGACATGACGTAAGGTCTTCAATTGATAACGCGTAGGTAGCTAGGTACTCGTTTCCAAGTACTAACGAGACGATGTTCTCAATTACCCGAAATATCGGAAATTCGATAGATAAATTTGTTTGATTATTGCATCGTATTTATGTATTTTGAAAACTTTTCGACCATTCATCTTCCTTGAAAACCAATTTGTTATCTTTGTGATTTCTTTTAATAGGTTTCACGGCTGATTTACGTAGTAATACAGGTGGACAAGCTTTCCCACAGTGTGTATTCGATCATTGGCAAATCTTACCTGGTAATCCTCTTGAACTTGGCTCGAGACCGTATGGCATCGTTCAGGTAACGTATTCTATTCTCAAAAATCTTTCGGAAATTTATTAAGATTATTGTTATATTTACTTTCTTTTTTATTATTGCAGGATACTCGTAAACGTAAGGGACTGAAAGAAGGCTTACCCGATCTTACACAATATTTGGATAAATTGTAATCGTAACGAAAATAATCGAGAAAATTAATGAATTTAAATCAAATATCGCCGTTAGCATAATAAACGAAAAATTTAAAATCCATTCTACGCAGTTGAAGCTCAAATTTGGAAGTCGATCGAAGCTGCATTAACGCCCAACAAGCAATTCCGCCTACAAACCATTGTTTTTTAAATTAAAAAATTATTAAAATAGCGTGTATTGTTTTTATATTTTATGAATAAAAAATGTTCATAATTGATAACTTATAAAACGTAATTTATTTTCGGTTCTGGTTGGCGGTTATGTTGAAGGGTTTCTTTGAATTTTGAAATTATCGTGAAAAAGTTAATGGATATATAATGTTCTGATGCAGTTACAATTTTCATTTTTTTATATTCGTTTTTTGAAACATTTTCAGAAACGTACTAATCTTTTATGTTTTCACGTTGATTATTAATAATGTAATGAGCTCTACACGTGGTCTAAGCTCAATGATAGCAATTTTTTTTCAATTTTATGGGAACAAAAAGTGAAATATTGTTCAGAAATATCTAATCTTATCTAAATGAATCATAATTTTCAGATTGTAATTTTCTTACGAGTTGATTATTTAACAGCCGTGGAAATTATTCACCAAAATTTTTAGTTTTCGAGTGTTCGGAGCATTATAGATTTGAAGTTATTTAAAATATTATTTCAATGTAACTACAAAATTAATTTTTATAAATTAAATTATTGTACCAAAAAAATTACGTCATTATTAAAAGCTTTGAAAGCTGAGAATTGTAGCAGTTTCATGTGTGCTGTGACTTACTCTTTTAAACGTATAGCAGTATTTCTGGCCTAGAAAGTAAGTACTTGTAACATATGAATGTAATTAATTCGTGTAGAAGAATCTGTCTTCATTTTTTTTTACTTTTCCAACTGTATGCGATTAAAAATATTGATTCTTCTTTACAATGTTGCAAAAAGTTATTTATAATTGCAAAAAATTGCAATTAAAACACAAAGTATTCGAAATTTTTTTATGTAAAAATTTGAAAAGAATTCGTTGAAGAAAGACTCAATTTTTTTAAGAAATCGCGATTTTTTGACAAAGATTGACAACTTTTCAATTAAAAAAAGTATGAGAACTTTTTCAAATTTCTTTAAGATTGAAATCTTCGGGTACATTTTTTTAGTAAATGAAGTGTAAAATCTTAACTTTGAGGATAATTAATACATTGCAGTTCTGGGTGATAGGCCTGTGAAAAAATTCTAAAAAGTTCTTCGTCAACTAGTCGTAAACGAGACTTCATAAAAATAGCCTGATTTCTAATCTATCTTCATAGCGTTTCATTGTACATTTAGTTTAGTATTAATTAATTATGAAATTGGAACTGATTGCACTTATCTGGCGTCCTAAATTCGATTTTCAAGTTGATATAAACCCTAGGCATTGGCCGCTCGGAAAAGGTTAAGAAATTCGTAACCCAATTTTTTTCTCGAGAGTTTTATTTTCAATACAAAATTACCTGGTGAATCATCCAAATGATACAATTTTCTATGTAATTAACACTATCGTACGATCCATTTTCGAAATTTTTTTCATCTCGTTATCTCAGTATGTGATCCTGATCTCGCATTAAAAAAAGCCATCGCAAGGCGTTCGTATCTTGACTTTCGTTGAAAGCGTTCGGCGCATGCGCACTGGCTCTTTGGAAATGACGCCATAGCTGAAAGGAACGTCGCTTAAGCGTGTTTCTCGAAACGAAGTTAGTTCTCCGGTAGAGTTAGGCCGTTATGAAGTGTGTTGTTGATATTACGGCTTTACCACGCGATATTGTTTTTCGGTTTCGCGATTAACGGTTGTGGGTTTTCATTAATTTGTTGTAGTTTTAATTTGGAAAATTACTCATTTCATTTCATTTGTCGGATTTCACCGGTGGTGTCGCGTTACAAAGTGATCCTTTACTTTACTTTATTTGCGGCCACGTGTAGTCCGATTCCGTAAAATACTTCGAATACAATGGTGTTACATTGGTGTTTCCATTTGATACTATTTTTTAGTATTGGGAAGTATATTCAAGCTGAAAGCGAACGTAAGTATTGTTTCTATTGTCATTAGGTATCGAAGTAATGTTCGTATTCCGTTGAAATCAAAATCGACTGAGTGAAACCGCTTACAATGTGTCGTTAACCTAACAATTCGCATTCCCATTCGCAAAAAGTCGTCGGGTTACTTGGATAACGTTGGCGAGTTGGCGAATCCACAAACGTGTAAAAACTCATGTTTCGAAATTTTTAGCCTGTAAGTAGCTCTTTTGGATGGAGATTCGAAATTCAGGGGAAAATGTCGCGATAAATCCTTCACCGAAGGTAAATAGGCGAGCGTTGGACTAATACCGGTTATCGGCGTGAATGTATCTGAAATGTACGTTAAATTGAATTTCAGCCGAGTGATTGACGATCGGTTATTGATACCGAATGTAATGTAACATGTAACGCCCTAGAAGCAAACGTTGTGATGATAAAATTCCAAAGATTTCTCCAAATTTTGATTATTGCTCCGCTGAGGATATATGCATGACGAGAACGATTGGAATTTGGGTTAGTTTTGAAAAAAAAAATTGATAATGATCGTTGTAGATGATTTGACGATTTTGTACCGATGATAATGATAATTTATTTTTGCCTGTGGATTATTAATTATTTCTGCATGGTGAACAATATAGTAGGTTTGAAGATGACGCGGAATTAATTTAATAATTTTTAAATTCAATTCGCTATTACCTATCTACCCAATATGATGGGTGCTGAGTGATTATACAATTGCGGTAATCACCTGCTGAACAGTTGGGTATTTCATCATAGCAGTGTAATTGTTTACTTCATCTGTATTTCGAATCGAATCCCAATTCGTTTTATTTCTCTCGAAGATGGAAAATTAATTTTTAACTGAAAAAATGAATCTCCCTGTGATGGAAATTTTTCATCTCTTTGAAGCGATGTTTTCTCGTCGAAAACAGAATTACTTATTCGAATAACTAGATTCGAGACTTCAAAGATGATAAATTTTTATCAAACATGGTTCATGTTGAGAAAATCCGTATTCGGTTCTATTGTAATGTTATCGTTATCTCCTGGTTCTTAAATCGATATAAAGACTTGGCCGTATAATTCGTAATCGTATTTTGATAGTAACTGGCGTAGGTAGGTTTCGTAATGGTATTAAAATATTTCAAATAGGATGAAGTTTTGATTCATTTTTATTTTTGTCGCGAAAAATATCGAGGATTTCCTCTCTCCCCCTCCGTCATTTTATGTGCTTGTGAATTTTTGTTTTTTGAGTTTTTGGTTTCTGTGAAATGGCAACAGTGGAGTGTCAAATTTAGATCTGTAAAGATTTCTGTAATCTGTACGTATGTTCTGGAAAGAGAAATGGTTGATTTTGGAAATTTTTCCAGAGTTTTGTTGTTGTGAGATGGTTTTAAAAATTCTCCATGCCGATTGGGAACCACTTCGGTTCGACAGTCGAACTTTCCTTTAAAGTAACTCCCTTGTGGGAGCTACTTCGAATACTGCCGCTTTCAATAAGTCTATGAGTATGAATTCGATTATGATTGTGAGATCAATAGGGAGAGAAATTCTTCTGTTTTTGGCATGGTATCTGATTAATAGGGATCTTTTTCCTGTAAATATTTTGTGAGGTAAAAAACTGTGACAGCCTCAAGTTCAAAATTGAGAACAAAATAAGAGCCGGCGTTGGAATAAGGTGGGCTTTCTTGTATCAATTTTTTATTCCTTTTTTCTCTATTTCTTAATTTTTATGGATTATTTTCATTTGACTGGTTTAGGAGAAATATTTTTCTTCATCTTTTTGTTTTCCTTTCTTCGAGTTTTAAAAATTTTTACTTGTAGTGTCACTCAGAATTTGTGCTGGTTTTGAAATTTAGATATCCATACCTTTTGCTATCATAAAAAATAACCGAATTTTTACTTCAAATTTCATTAATAATTTTTTTTAAAATTCAGATGTGGTTCATTTGATAACATGGTAGAAGAATTTGAAAATCCATAAATTGCGATTGAATTTATAAATTTTAAAATTCGCCTAGGTTGTACATAACGTAGCAGGTGGCTAATTTTATGAGATTGAAAATCCTTGAAAATTCGACTAAATAATTTGTAAACTTTATGTGTTGAGTTAGCAATTTTTTTCTTAAAAATTTTACTCTTTTCCCATCAAGTTTGCCACTTTTTGAAAACTTTATGAAAATCTGAGAATTTCAGAATGTAGAGAAGTCAATGTGTTTTAAAATTTTCGCTCCTATGTTACGGATTTTTTTCCACCAGCGAACTACTGAAAAAAATTATAATTTTGTTTCTAAAAATTACAAAGTTTCAAATCTTGGTTGAAGGTTTTACGTTCCCTTTGAGACTAAAATATTGCAAAATATAACGAGTCATAAAAAATGGCGAAAAAATTGTTGAGAATATGAATTAAAAATCCGTAAGAAATCGAAAAATTCATGGAGAAAATCAGGCGAGGAAAAAAGAAACACTAAAAAGTTGGAAACGTTACGTGAGTTTATGTACCTAAATCAAAGTGAAAAATTTTGAAATTATGCCAACAGTTTTTTTTTTAAATTTAAAACCGAAAAAAAATTAGAAAAAATTTTCCTGCTGAGTCCTTATTTTTGAAAAAAATCTAAAACGTTGAAAAATTATGAATTATTCTTGAATTTGAAAATTAAAATTGTAAGGGGGGGGCGCACAGAAGTTGAGAAATGAAAACCTTCCAAACGGTAAGATAAATAAGGTCGAGAAATTCAATTTCTGAATTTTTATGAGTACTTTAAATTTTGTGCTACTAAAACTCCAGTAGAAATTTTTTTATTTTTTGCAGAAGTTTGTGGATAAGTATGGAGAAATTGAATCAAATTAAAAAAAATTATTCTCAAGTTTTAAATTTTGTTTCTTATTTATTTTATATACCGCGGTGAAAATTATCGAAAATCCCTGGAACCTGGAAAACCGTCAAAATTGCAGCACAGCATTAAAATAATGAAAAAATTTTTCCGAAAACATACAAGAAAAAAAGTTGAGAAGTGGCTGGGAAAATATTGAAAATACCTAAAATTTCGGAAATTCGCCGGAAAATCCATGAAATCCTTGGAAAAATCAGCGAAAATTCTTTGCAAATCTAAAAAAATTTCGCTGATTTTTCCTGTGCTGCAATTCTGACTATTTCAGGTACTTTTTCTGATTCAAAATGAGAGTTCATTAAAAAAATAAGCTGCTTTCGAAAATATATTGAAAATCCTAAAATTTTGGCATTCTGTTTGTCAAATATTTTGTTTTTGCTTGATCGTTTCCATCTCCTAAATTAAATTCAAACCTCCCTAATTCATTTCTTCTTTCCCGCCTTTCTCTTCTCAAACTATTAACCCTCCGACGGAAGTATAAAAACCTCGAAGACGTTCAAAATCACCCCATTTTTATACGATATTACACCATAATGCGGAAATCCTTACTACGTAATTTGGAAAACCGTACGAGTACGATCAGCCCGCAAATGCTGTATACTTCTATGACACCTGTTCGTCATAAAAAAGCTCTCGTACGCCGCTGCATCGCTTCGATAATGACGAATTTCCATAGATAAAACGTTACATTGCATCGTGTTTTTTGTCTCGAAAAAAAAATAAGCGAAACAACCTCGTACCTCGTGTGATTGGCAACTCGAGTATGAAATTTTCTACACCGAATTGTCTGTCGTATTCTCTCGATTCGAAATGGAATTCTACAGTATTGGAATTATTGGAAACAAGAAACGCAAAAATTTCAAATGGAAATGTATTCCATTGTTTGATACGAAGCGCCATTCGCGCGTTTAATTTCGCCTTTTTCCATTCACGACCCATTGATTTCTTATTCCGGTTTGAGGTAAAACGATTATTCGAGTAGTCATTCGTGGCAACTTGGAAAAGTTAATTATTCCTTATAAAATTGCTGACTAATTAATTGGTTTTCGATTCGCAATATCGAGGTGAGATGTCTTTGAAGGGAAAGGCTCAAACGTTTGATCTTTTCTGGCAAGCGATTTGAAATTATACCTTGGTGGGACCTGGCTGCAGGGTTGAACCAAAATGAAAAATTCTCAAAGCGTAATTTCATCCGAGAATTCGGTGCCTGGATCGTGATGGTGTAATATTAAGACGACGCTAATAGGTATAAATACGATGGAAAATTTCTTTATTGTCCGAATTCTTGCCGGTTGATTTTATATTTCTAGTAAAATAATTGAAAAGAAATCTTCCAAGTGCTAATTCCTTTTTTCGAAATTGTGCTAGAAGCCTTTGGATGATTTTTTTCTCTTTCATTTATTTTTTTTTTCTGGTACTCGATACGATGCTGTAATTAAGCTCTGGAGTATATTTCGTGCCAAGTTGAGAGCTTTCTAGATCCTGCGTAGATTTTCGAGTTTTATTTGTAAAAAAATTTTCCAGCTTTTATTCGTTTCCAGGGAATAATTTTTTGTACAGTTTTGAAAAATTACATATCCTTATGGTCTTGTAAATAACATTTACTTTCTATCTGATTATAGGAAGTATTTCGCGTTCGAGAAAGGCAAAATATGGGTCATTGTGGAATGAAAAACTTTAACGTAAAACATGTTGGGCCATTAGTTTCATATATAGAATACGCCCACGGTTCTACAAATGTACATACGTAGACGTTTCAAGAGTAAAAATATTTTGTCTGCGTATAAACTGGGCATATTTACGTATTTCAATCCGATGTTGTTGTTATCTACACGTATTCGTACGTTAATGTAGTATCGTCGAGCGAATTTCTTATACTGTTATACTCGAAAAGTCAAAATGAAAAATGTTCTTTTCCCTCAACGCGTTATAATAAAATGAACGAAAAAATGTCCTGCTTTTTCTTCTCTTAGGCGCGTTTTTATACTTACTTTTATACTTCATTTTTTCTCGTTTCATCATTTCACATTTTTATTTATGTTTGTTTTAGTTGGGGGCTTACTTAATCATAAGTGCATGGAAAGGCAGTTCAAATGCAATAACTCGAGATGTATACCAAACGCATGGGTATGCGAAGGAGAAAACGATTGCGGAGATAACAGCGATGAACGTCCAGAGCTTTGTAAAGGTAAGAATTTTGAAAATTCACGATATTGGAAAAAATCGGTTGTCGAAAATTCCCACGATTAGAAATATTCATTTAGCTGATGAAATTGGCCAAAAAATGAATTTTTGGAGCGAGGAGAAGAAAAAAAGCTGAAAATTGAAAAATTTTGATCAAAGTAGTTTGTTCACCTCAAATGTAATTTTCCTTCGTTTTTTCGACTTGAAAAGTATAAATTTCTAAATATTTTTGTGAAAGAAAAACTCATTAGGTAGGCTACTTGGAATATTTCGACTGAAAATGAAATTTTGTCATTTTTGAGAAGCTGAAATCTTTCTTCTCTTTCCATCGCCATAAATTTTTGTTCAAAAAATTTAAAACTGCTGGAAAATAACACAAGTCGATACGATTTTTGTGTTTGGGTTCCGATTGCAAAATTTTGCTCGCTTTCGTGTAATTTTTTGTCCAAGGTTTGATTTTGGTGGGGGAGGGGAAAGGTGTCGAAAAAACAATTTTTCATCTCCCCTTTCTACAGCCAATTTTGAAAACCACGAATGTGTATTTTGATGTATTTCTATGCCTATGAATCAGAATGAAATACGGAGCAAAACTGGTATCTATTGATTAAAAAATCAAAAAAATCGAGAATTTCGTCCAAAAATTTTCAAAAATGTGGTTTAGTGAGAAGTGTGATAAAAAAATACAAATAAATGATATGAAAAAAGTAAGGTATACGTAGTTTTTAGGATTTTCACTTGTTTGTTTATAGATAATTTTAGAAAATTTGACTGGAGTTTTTTCATTAGAATTGCCAAAATTGAATATTTATCCTTAAATTGAAACTTTTGACATCCGAAAAAATTTAAAGATTTAAATTTTAAAATAATTTCTACAAAAAGTAAATCAATTATTAAAAATAAATTAAATTTATTTAATTTAATACAAAATAATATTATAATTTTTATTTTATTTTTTTTGACCTTGACATCCGAAAAAATTTAAAGACCCTTTTCAGGATTTTCATCTCTGTTAGGAAGTTGAATGTTTTTTCATTTTTTTTTCAAAGTTGAAAAATTCGGTAAAATTGCCAGTTTTGTCAAACAAATACTGCGTCTTCTTCATAATAATTTTTTCCTTGAATTTTCTTAAAAAAATAAACTGGTTTCTAGATTTTATCCATTTTTTGATAAAATTATGAAATTTGACAACGAAATTGATAATAATTTTTGAAAAAAATGTCAAATTTTCAGTTGGCAGGTCTACATCTTACGTGATTTTTTATTTTCGTGAAAAAATCTACGTTTTTCATTTTATGCAAAATTTTTAAATTTGCGATTTCCAAATGGTTCTTCCTGATTATATAATTTTGTTTTCTCTTTCCGTTGGTTGAGTGTTTTTTCATTTGCTGAATTTTATTCTGTTTTGTTTTTCTCTCTTCCTGCCATTTTGTAGGTTGAAAACAATTTTGATCAAAATAAAAGGAAATGATAAATTGGGTTCAATTGAAATACAAAATACCTAATATTTTCAGAATTTGTTCAATGATAACTGTCTCATAATGATTCATTGTGATGGAAAAAGTGAAAACAAATTTAAATTTATTGAAATTTTGTGCCTAAAAATTGAAAATTTTGTTTTTCAAATGAAATAGCTAATTGTAATTATTAGACCTGGCTCAATTCACGTATCTATTAATTTTTTTCCTGAAGTTGAAATTTGTAGAGTACAAATTTCCTAACACATAAAATTTTAACAGTTTATTGAGGGGGGGGGGGGGGTAGAGAGCAATAAATTATTTAATTTGTAAGGCTCTAGAGATAAAATTCCTTTACAACTCGAAATATTTTATTTTCATGTGGTCGAAACTGGATCGATATTTAAATATTTTTTGGTAAAATAAAAGTCGGTTTAATGAAAAAAATTGAAATTTTCAAAAAATTGTTGGTAGGTACATATTTATTCACCCCTCCGCCCCATCCCTAGTCGATCTAAACCTATTCCTCCTTAAAAATTATGCTAATGCTCAAAATATATCAAAATTTCGAATTGATATTTTTTTCTGTCCTTTCAATGAAAATTGATTCTGATCCCGCAGTAATTTCATTCCCCTTCCAAAATTATTTCATTTTTCAAACAAATGAACCAATGTGAGTCCAATTAAAAGAGAAATTAACTGAAAAGTTGTGAAAAAAATGCTTTGGAGCCGCCTCTCCCCTATTTTTTACGGTTAAATGTCCATTAATTTTACCTAATTGCTTTTTTTCCCTACTGTGAAAATAAACACCTGCCAAAAATAAAGTTTAACGGACCTACAGTAGAAGGTCACTATGAAAAATTTCCAAAATCGAGCTTTAATATCACGTAAATTTATTCCTCGAAATAATTATACTTACATTAGTGTGAAACAGTTGGCATTAAGTACGTATTTTATAAACACAAGGACCAAACAAGCATTTTTCTTTTTTTTATTATCGAAAATATCATACAAATATTTTAATTTTAGGTAAAAAAATAAGCACACGATTCATTAAATTTTTCTTCAAATTTTCGTTCGTATCAGCCAAATCAGCTCATCTAAGATAACGAATGTTTTATCGAATTCGTCTGGAACGGAAATGAAACGATTTGCGGTTATTCTTCAAAATTTTCCTAGATTTGGGTAAAAATTCAGCTATTAAGTAACCCAATGAAAGTATGATAGTCTCAAGTTACCTAAATACTTATTTACCTATATCCTTGAAAATACTCAATTTCACAATTAAACTATAATCTCTTTATATTTTCAATCTTTATTGGAATTCGATCTCACGTCCATTTGCTCCGATCGACGAATACCTAGAAAAAGAAAAGGGTGTTTCCGTGTTTCGATAGTTTAATTTTATCCCTGTACCCGAAATAGGTAATCATACGATTCAGGAAGTACGTCTGTGTAGCTACGTAAAGAAAAAAAATAAATTTAAAATATACAGCCAACAACGTAATCACGTTTTGGCAATAAGTCACTTGTTTACTTTGCACTTATAAGTGACAAAATGAAAAAAAATTTACGCGTAGTCGATATCTGCCTCCAAGTACACGTATATTGTACGCTTGAAAAACTGAAAATATTGCAGGCAGATAGAAAGCTCGAGAGAAGAAAAGGGAACAGTTAGGTAAACTTGATCATCGGGTTTAGTTTTCAGTAAACAGATTTTCGACGGTATTGCGTATAGATACTTTTTCCCCTTTGTTTTTCCTGTATGCTTTTTGTCATTCGGATATTGTATCTTGATACCTTGCTACCTACGTAGGTTATTCTATCACATTGATTCGGTATAAAATAACGAAAACACCATCGTACTCGTATTTTCGCATACAAAAATTCTAGACTTTCTGTCTGTTGGTTTTAGGTGTCTCGTCTAATTAATTCCTGTACGATTCGAACGAAAATTCTTTTATTTTTTTCATTAATTAAACCCATTCTCGTGTGCGAGTTGTCTAATTTAACTTTTCAAAATAACTTTGGATAGAGGATTGTTTGAAAAAAATTAAAAAGTTTTTCCTCTATCGTATAGTTTTTGATTTTGGACGTAATTTTGATACGATTATGAAACGGAGAGATAAAATATAATTGAATTTTTTCGAATTTCCAAACTCTAATTTTATCTCGTTAGTATTCGACTTCTTATTTTTTTTGAAATCGAACTTTGTATAAAAAGAGATTTTTTGTGTAGTCGAACTCGTGTAATTTTCTGGCAAATGAAAACACGAGGTATAAAAGAATTTGAAAATTTTCGCTCGTGTTTATTGTAAATTTCATTTTTGTCAGGCGATTTTTTTTGTTCGTTGGGAATGAGTTGAGAAATGATTGATTTTTTTTCATTTAGAAATTGTGTCCGAAACAGAAGCGGATGGACCCTTTTTGAAAAAAAAACACGTGTAAAATTTTATATTACAGGTACCTAAAGTTTTCATCAACAAAATTGTAATTTTTTTCACCTTTAAAGTTTCTACTGAAATTTGCATGAATCCAGATGGATGTGAATAACTGAAAATGTCACGATTTCGGCGTGAAAGTTTTGAAAAACATTGATTTTATTTTTTGAATGTGTCGGGGTTTCAGCCATCTGCGTGTAAATTAAATATGAGGTGTTCTAAGTTTAAATTGGATTTGTGGAGACAGTTTAAATTTTTCATGAATGTAAGTGTTGCTACAAGCAAATCAATTTTCTGAAAAATGTTCGTTTTTAAAGAAATGGAACTTTGAATGTGTTATTTTTTCATTATTTACTATGATTTTTTCTATTTCGTAGGCGTTCAATCAGATATAAAATTTCTGAACGAATGATGAAAAATTTTGCTTTTAATTGTTGACTGGAAATATTGGCAAAATAGCTGCTCGGTCCTTTTTTTTTGACTCATTAGATATTTATTTTGTGAATCCTCAATATCTATTTTTTTTTGTTTTTTGAAGTGTGTGAAAATAAAGCAATTTTATTTTATTTGGCAAAGAGAAAGAGCCAGGGAAAGTTAAAAAAAATTGAATTTGAGTAAAGTAGGTACTTGATAATTTTAATTTTACAACAAACGATTTTTTGTTGAAAAATTTGAAAAAATTTTCCTTTATGAATTGGAAATAAAGAGAGAAATGCCATTTTTACCTGATGGAAAAAACCTCACCTGAGTCAAAAAATTTCCGATTTCGAAGTATTAAATCGGTCCCACAAGTGAAAATGGCGTTCTTAAATTTACAAAATAATGCTAAAAATGTGAAAAATTTTTTGAATTGAAAGCAAAACATCAAAATAATTTAATTTTTATGAGTATTTCGGAGAGAGGTAGAGCATGGAACAATTTCGCTGATGGTGCTGGAAAGATTCTGTTCTTCGAATTTGGAAATTTTATCGAACAGTGAATTTTTTACTCGTCTTCTTTGTTGGAATTAATAATAATGATTCAAATCAACTGATATTTTTTTTTAACTTGTTGAATCTGTTCAATTTGTATATCAATTGATTCGAATAATAAACGCATTCAGGGGACTCGAGCGTCCCTTATCCCTTACGTTCGGAAAATGAATTCAAAGTACGTTGTTCTGCTTTTCGAGCATAATTTTTTCAAAAAAATTCAAGGCCAATTTTATTTTGAAAATTGATGATTTTTTACCGACCCATCAGGCAAAATTCATCGCTCTCTCAATCAATTTCCGTTTTTCTCGAAAAAAATTATTTTGGCTGAATAATCATTTGAAATTTGACCCCTCATCCTATTTTTTTCTCGAATTCTCAGCCCTTTTCCTTGGTTAATCTCTGGATGTGCTTATGATTCGAATCGATATTGAAAGACTAAGTTCGAAAATTATTTTTTCAGTAAATTCAATAAACTTGTGTGATTAGTTTGAAATTCCAAATTTTGGTTTTTTAGATTTTTTTCCTACTTTTTTGCCAGATTTCCAAGTTGACCAAATTAAAATGAAATTGATGCATTTGTCAAGTTTTTTTGATCCTTCATTTGAATTCTCAAGAAATAACACAATAAATTGCGGTGTTTTTTTTTGACGAATTAGAGGTCTGATGAACCTTGTCGTCACAATGCCAATTTTAATTTTTTTTTTTCAATAAGTAGCAAAAGGTACAGTAAAAAGCGATAAAATTTTATTTCCATTAAAAAGTGGCAAAAAAGTAAAAAGTTCAGTCTGGATTATTTTCAAAAAATTCCACTTTTTTCACTTGGAAAATATCCAGAATTAAAGTAAATGTTATTTTATGAAGAGGGGAGAGAGGAATCTGCAATTTTTCTGAGAGATACTCACGAGAAAAAGAATTAACGTAACCTTAATAATTTTAAAGATAGAAATTTTCATTGTCTTTTGAAAAGTTGTAAA
Organism: Pseudococcus jackbeardsleyi; assembly: GCA_038380155.1. Lineage (NCBI taxonomy): Eukaryota > Metazoa > Arthropoda > Insecta > Hemiptera > Pseudococcidae > Pseudococcus > Pseudococcus jackbeardsleyi. The sequence continues at coordinate 48,974,685 of CM076239.1, forward strand.
ATATTTTTTTTGGAAAATTCTTAACTCATTTTTTTTATCCAGATAAGGTATTTCTTTGTACAATTTTTTTAATCAGTCAACTATAATAACCTAAATTCGCAATTTTCTCTTAATCTTTTGAATCAGGACACCCTATGTATTTATTACTCAATTCTCACTGATTATAATCTTTTGTTTTTTATGATATCACGTGAAAGATCGAATGATTTTCAACCCACGAAATACAACCCAATTAATTGTCATTTATCATATTGAGATAATACAACAATCCAAAGCATAGACTGGCATTTTATTGTTTGATAAATGGGGAAAAAATCGATCAACTCATTCACCTGATGACCTTTTTCGGCGCATTTTCTTTTAAAAACATTTAAATCAGCGGCGACGTTGGCCCTGTTCATCGATAAAATATTCTTTGCAGGGTGTAAAGTTGAACGTCCATAATTGTGAGAAAATGTTTCCTTTTTTTTTTTTCATTTTATTAATGAACAAGAATCATAATTGGTGGTCATTATGTCAATTGGAAATGGAAACAAAGACTGCGTCGAAAAGACTGAAAATTTTAATCTCTTTTTTCTACAGCACCTTATAACCTTGTAAAATATAAACCTGATAATTCTCATGTACTTTGAAAATCATCGATATTTTACGTGATTTACTAGACATTACGAGACTCACGTGTGATACCGTATAAAGCTACAAACCTGACTGCCAAGGGTTTTTTTCGTAGAAAAATTTTTCATCGTGATAAAAATATACTATGAATGAGTTATACGTTCCTACCTATGTTTTCGTTGATAAATTTCAAAACAAATTCCAAAAGGAAATGTAATATTAAATTTTATTTATATTTGCGGATTTCCATTCGGACATAGCTGTAACTTTTTTACCAAACTTGTACAACTGAAAAAATTTCAACTTGGAAATTTTTTTAGCCTGAGAACGAAATATCGTATACGAGAACGAGTTCCGCCATCGGTCTGATATAAAAACCAATATTTCATGCAAAGAATTGACGTTAATACGGTTGTTAACTTTTTTTTCCGTCTTACGTCACTATTTACGTTACGATATTTGTTGGGGAACCTGACTCGAAGGTCATCGGACGTATAGATTGTCGAAGAAAATATACGTATCCGGTTCGACACTCGGAAAAATCCAATTTTTTTGGCGAAATCGATCCGGCAGGTTGGAAAATTTGATACGAGGCGTTAAAATGAGGAAAAAACGTTTTACCGATATAATTTACCAGCGTTGTCCGGAATTCGATTACTTTTCAACTATGTAGCAAAGTAACAGACGGTCGAAGCCGGAGAGAAACGACTTGCAAGACATAAATGGTGAAATTTTCGCTCGTACGACGAAACGGCCCGATCTAGTTGGGCGAATAATTTAAAAAATGTCTAGAAAAAAATGGGATGCCATTTTTCGTACCCGTGTTTACGCTACGATTCGTCTCTCCGTATCCGAAGCCTGGTTATTTTCTAGGTATTAAATTTTGGAAAAACGTTACCGTTTGTTTTGCCCGGTTCGAACTCGACAATCGAGCTATTCGTGAGATATGACTTATTTTCGGACCAAATAGCCTGGCCGATGGCCAATTTAAGCTCGTCCTTTTAAACGATGCAGGCTTCTGCGGCCATCGTCTCTAGACTAATTTTAATTCGCATGTTGAAATTTTTTTCTCGACACGAGGCGATCCGATGCATTCTGTTGGATAAAATTTTATGCACCGGATTGTCGTCAAGATACGTTCACCGCAGACGAGTTACTCGTATAATTTTATCCCACATTGGCTCATCTTGCTCGTCGAACTTTAAACTCGTCGTAATGCAATTTTCCTTCGTATTAATCGAGTTGCCGTGTCGCTTTTAAAGTTTAATAGCACACCCGGTAATAGTACGGAATATGAATTTGTCTAATTGACTAAGATCGTTGTTATGTTTATGAATATGCTTTCGGCTGACGTAGTTTCGCTATTTTTCAACCCCTTTTTCTCTACCAGCTTTCTAAACGTACTACCAGAAACGACGTTTGTAAAATTATACACGTGTTCGTATGCAAAACAAAGATGTCATTTTGAATTTTCGTCTGAGTTAAATTTTAAAACCGGCCTCGCCTTTTCGCAGCCGTATAATTTGGCGAAAAGTTACTCCGGCGAAATCTACCGACGTGTCGATAAAAAAAAATATCCTTCGTACAATTTTCATTCGCCTTTACAAAATGCCCTGTCCGTTTCGTACTCGAGAGCAAGGTAAATATGAAAGTATAATTTGATAGTTGAGAAAATTTTTACCTCTAATTTGGGCCACGCCACGGTTCTCGGATGTTGCAAAAATTACGCTTTTTTTTGCCCGTCGAAAATATGAAAAATGATTTTCCCGCCAGATATAACCTCGCGGATGATTTAAAATTTAACAAACCGTTGTTACCGGCGAAGAAAAATAAAGTAATTTTTTTTACGAAAATTTTATCTCAATTTACGACTAAATTATTCGCGCTAATTTCGTGTACTGTAGATTTGGTCGTGTGCTGAAATACCCTTTGGAAGTGGAAAATTATGAGAAAATTTTAGATAATTTATCGATATGGTGTTTTTCGTGAAAAAAATGGCTAAAATTTAAGGAAATTGATAAGTTGAAATTATTTTTTAATGAGGTAAATGACTCGAGTTTTTCTTCTATGAATGCTCCGGGTAAAGTATTTAATATGAATTATAGAAAAACGAATAATTTAAATGAAAATAATGACTGTTTCGATGAAAAAAAAAACCAAACCCGCATAGTGACTAATTCAACCTAAAACCTGTATTTAAATTCAAAGATGAGTTTGAATAAAAAAGAACCGTAATTTTTGAAAATAAAGCTCGTCTTGGAAAAATATCCTTTGATAAAATCTCGAATAAAGAAAGCAACGTATCCCGCGAATAAATCGTAAAGCTTTGGAAAAATAGATAAAATACATAAAAATAATCTACCCCTAAGGCGAAGACTAAAAATACAATAAATATTAAATTTAATTTCGCCGGATTTTATATTTTATTACGTAATTATTGAAAACGATAACGTTATACGTGGAACTCGTCGCGACTTCGGGGTAAGTCGCAGGGGTGGAAAAAATTAATTTCAAATCTGCCATAAACATGTATGAATGCGAACGGCGAAAAAGCTGGCATTAAAGTAACAATAAAAGCGTCATTAAATGGCGGGTTTTTATCTGCAATCTCGGAATTCCACCTTTTGCCAGTGAAAAGCTGTCTTCTCTAAGGGGTTGAGTAACGACGGAAAAAAGTTATGCATTTGTTGTAAATTATTCTTTGTTGTGTATTTTTCCAAAGAGGAACGAAACAGCAATCTTAAATAACATTCGGTGTTTTCGTTTAATTAGTTTGATTGAAGTTGGTCGATTGTCGTTACTTTTCCCATCGAACCGAAAGTTATCCGGCAGTTTGAATCTGTTCGGTGGCGTTTGGAAATGTGGGCGAAATTGATGAGATTGAAGCTGAACCAGCCTTGAGCTATGTATGATTAAAGTAGGTGTTGGAAATGTTTATACTTTGGCGAAGAATTAGAGTGGTTTTATCGTAACGGGAAATTTTGGATGAGGAAGTCGATTTTTTGCAGAGTGGTTTATTTTGTATTGGAATTTTTTCGGAGTTTGGTGTGGGAGAATTGGGGGTTTGAAGTGAGTAATTAAGTGGCTAATTTCATGATGATGTTTTTAATTTTTCAGTTTGTTATGCTTAAATGAAAATAATGGAATAATTTTTGTGTGAAAAAAGGAGTTTTTTGTGGGGGTTTTCCAGAAGAGGGGAAGGGGGAATAATGAAAATTCCGAATGAAAAATTCAAAAATGCTGAATGATGCATGGTTTTGATTTTTTTTTTTTACAAAGGAGTCAATTCTACCATACTACTGATAATTTTTAGGCTGAAATCTGTAATTTTCCGAAATTTTGTCTAATTAAGATGAAAAAAAATGCTACAAAATTTTGCAAATTTTTTTCAAACTTGAACATGCTGCTAAATTTTGAATTTCTTCGATTGTTCAAATAATTTTAATTTAAAATGGTTGCCAAGAGTTTCCATTTTTTCAAACCTTTTTTTTTTTGGGGGGGGGGGGGGGATTTCGCTGAACAAAAATAAAATTCCAAAATTGCAATTGTTTTTAAGATGTCACGTTACTTCATGTTTTTTGGGTCACTGAACACGAATTTCATCTTGAATTTCACTTCTAATCCACCCTTGAGGGAGGATGGGGTACCGAAAATAGGGAGTTTAAATCCAAAATTTGTGACATTTTTTAAAGTTTGAACTCTATCGATTGCAAAGTGTCTGCTGACTAGGAAAATAAGGAAAATTGGAAAACAACAAGAATTTAATTTTCAGCATTTTCCTTTTTTCTTGGAAGTTTTTCATCCAAGGATAAGAAAGGTATTTTTTGGACAAATTTAAAGTAAGAAAAATGACATGGCAAAAAAATTTCTATAAAATAGTAAGAATTTTAATTTTTCAGATCCACCAAACACAGGGGTCAAACTGGGTTACTTTTTAAGTAACTTGGTTACTTTTTTCAAGTTTGGTTACTAAAAGTTACTTTTTTCTTTCATAGGTTACTATTAGTTACTATTTTCAAAATTTTTCCTTTAAAAGAAAAAGAAAAAATATTGAGCTGTTGAATGCCTTTTTTTTTCAAAAATTTTCGCCCTCGCTTCGCTCGGGCTCAATACATTTACACCATTTCATTTTCAAAATGATTGTACGAAACTTCTTCTTTTCCAACCTAAACAATTATTATTTTCAAGTGAGAAAAATTGTCCCTTCTCATATTTATCTAAAGAACGCGGTAATACTTTTGATTGGAATTTTCAAAAATGTTTCGATTTTTTTAGAAGGAGATCGGGAAATGAGTCAATAGAAATGATAATCATTTTTTTAGAAGTCAATACAAACCACGAAGAAAGCACAATTTTGTTTGACCTGATAATAAAATTTCAGATTCTGAGTGCCCATTTTTCAAAAATTTCCGCTTTCGCTGTGCTCAGGCTCAGTCTGAGCTCAATCAGGCCGAGAAGGAGGTACAAAGGGGAATATTTTTGTACCGGGCTCTCATTTTTTTCAATTATGAAGGAGACAGAATTTTTTTTACTATAAAAAAATGTGAAAACGTGTATTTTTTGAAAAAATTTCGACCTCGCTTCGCTCGGGCGGTTTTTAATTGCCTTTCTTTTAAGAATTGATGATTTTTCACAGATCTTTCAGTTAAATATCACTGATTTTCAATAAGAATTTTGACTGAAAGATCAGCGAAAAGTCACATATTTGAAATAACATGAAAAATTGGCAGAAAATTCATTCATTTTTTAAAAAATTTTTACCAAAAATTTTCGCCTTGTGTGTGTGTGGGGGGGATTTAGAAAAGAGGTCAGTATAAGTCAGTATTTTTGCTCACCATAATTATTCCAAACGTGCAAAAGCTTTCAAATCTTCAAAAATTTCCAAAAATTCAATATCTCCTAAAATTGCCGAAATGTGCGGAAAAAATCAAAATTTTGGTTTTTGCACTCCTCCTCCTCCTCCTCCCCCCCCGGTCCTACTGAAACTCTTAAAAATTAACGATTCTGAGGTTACTTTTTGGTTACTATTTTCATGGAAAATGGTTACTAAAGTTACTTTTTTTTTTTCAAAATTTGAGTTTGAGGCTTGACCAAACACCAATGAATTATCATGTTAGGTTCAATCGAATAATCGTTGAGGAGTCTTGACAAGTTGCAGGTTCATTTACTGATTTTTTTTTTTTGGAATTTTTAGAAATCAAAAAATTAAAAGTTTATATTTTACTCAAATTGTATACGCAGAGTCAACTACACGAATGGCAAATTTCTATAAAATAAATTAAAAATTCAAATTCTTGAATAGAATTTTTTTATCGGTTTTGGAAGGCTTGAAAAAATTTATTGTGTGAAAAATTTTGTACTGAAAATTTTTCAATTTTTTTTAGAATTTCAAAATGATTTTTTCATGAAAAAATTGAGTAGTACGTATATGAATTTCTGGCTAAATTGTTATAATTTTTGAGAATTTTTTCATCTATTGAGTATAATTTTATGGGTCATTTACGTCAATAAATAATTCTAAAAAATTGAGTTAATTGTTGGAAATTAGTATGACGTTATTTAAGGCTAGCTTAATTAAATTTTGATTTTTTTTTCTGTGGAAAAATTGTTCTGGTAGGTACAGTCGAAAATCGAAGAATCGTAATTTTCCACTTTGTTTTGGAAACAGCTGAAAAATATCTCATAGAATGATTGAATTTCAAATTAAAATTTTAAATCCAAATTTCTGGATTTTAAAATTTTTTTCTTTCAAAAAAATTGTACTAATGGATTAAATTGTTATAACTTTGAAAAAATTTCAATTTTTCTTCATCATTTTTTTTTTTTTGTAAATGCATTGTTTTTAAAGCGACTAATGAAAAAAACCTTACGCATTCTGCGTAAGGTAACCGACTTTTCCACTAAAGTCGGTGTAGAAAACTTAATTTACTTTCGTTCAACTATTCACAAATATTGACCCTACTGAGAAGTACCAAACTCGAAATTTTGGACTCCAGTGTATCCAGGGAAGGGGCTCAAATCAAAATAAAAAAGTCGGTAATACATAAGTTTAAAGAATTGGTACCCACGCTATTTATCAAGTAAAATGACTGAAAATTGAAATTTTGGTCTTGCACTCAAGCTCAAAATTTTGGGCTCTCAAGCTCCCATATCCATAGGGGCACCTGGTGGGGGGGGCACAAATTCAAAAAAGTTGATAAATTGATATTGAATGAAATAATAGTATGCCATTTTTTTTATTTCTTATTTCAAGTTACTGTTCGAAATTAAAATTTTAGCTCAACTGTCCTCAACCCCTCAGGCATTCTTATATTCTTAGGGACATGTAGAAGATTTAGATCGAAAAACAAATACCAAATTCGGAATCAGTGACCCAAAAAATATCAAACTGCGCTTTTTCACAAACTTTTTAATGCCAAACTGTAAATTTCGATTCTTAGATCTCCTTTTGCATCCTTTGAGGACCGTTTTTGAGCAAAGGAAGGGCCTTCCAAAAATAGGCTGTATAAGAAGTTGTAGAGAATTAAATTTGTGTTCTATAATTTGTCATTAGATTTTTTTGAAGAGCCCTAGTTTTATTCAAATTACGTATTTACGTTTCAAGCTTGCATAAGAAATTAAAAATGGCAGTTCACAAATTTAAGCTACCGAGGGACGACTTAGGAACATGTAGAGGATTCAAATCGAAAAACAAAGACTTAATTCGGAATCAGCGACCCAAAAAACATCAGTTTATGCCTTTTACAAAGTTTTTTACAAACTTTTTAATGCCAGAATGCGAATTTCGAGTATTGGACCCTCCTTTGCGTCCTTTGAGGACCGTTTTTGACCAAAGGAGGGGCCTCCCGAAAAATGCCTGTTTAGCAAGTTGTAGAGAATTAAATTTGCTTTCGACAATGAGTCATTAGATTTTTTTGAGAATGCCTAGTTTTCAAATTATTCGACCTTCAAGTTTCAGTAAGCTATTGAAAAAAACTGTTTACAAATTTTAGGCGTACCGAGAGACGGTGTACCTCAACCGATCAGGCTGAAAATTTTTCTGTAAGGTCCTCAAACGTTTCTTTGCCAATCCTGAAAATTTCAGCTCAATCGGTTCAGTAGTTTTAGAGAAATCGAATTTTGAAGCGCAATGTAACTTTTACCTTGGTTGTTTGAAATTTCGGCTAAGTCCCACCCCCAACCCCTAAAAAACACAAAAAGTTCAATATCTCGAAAACGGCTGAACCGATTTTAAATCGGTTTGAAAATCTCAAAACTACGTAAAAAATGCTATCTTTTGGAATCGTTGTCCCCTTCTGGAGCTACACAGCTTCCGAGTTTAATCGCGGACAAAATTATACATAAACATATAAATATATATATATAATTGCACGCGACCCTACTATGTCAGCCACTTTTCATATATATTCGAAAATTTCCAATTTTTTGCCCACTTTTTCAAATTTGTCTCATTCCTGTGCTAATTGATTAATCGAAATTCCAATTGCAGATTCATTCTTAGCAACACAAAATTCACCTTGACAAAAAAAATTGGGTTCCTGCATAAAGATTTTTGAAAAAAAATTGCAAAATTTTCTTTTTTATTACAAATTTTGAAAAAGTGGCCTAGTAAAAAAATAGCTGCACTTGAATAAAAATTTTTGATACCAAAAACTTTTGGTTTGATTAATGAAATAACTAAAAAATTTCGGGTCAAAGTTTAAACTGTGCATACTCAAAACTGGTATAGGCACAAAAATTCCGACCGGTTTTCTCCATTCTACACATCGTCAATTAGAAATTGGACATGCGTTCATCCTCGCGCCTCAATTTCCAAGGGATGCGACTCTGGTGGATGTTTTTGGAAACAGGTGGCTGACTTTGTATGCAGAATTAACCCATGAAAAGTCAGCCATGGCTGAGATGTACAGTGGCTGACTTTGTATGTAGAATTAACCCACAAAGTGGCTGACATGTCCGGATATCACTACCTATATATATATGGATCGTACTATCATTGCGAGACCCGCTTTGCAAAAAGATATGATACAGGCACTGTCAGGCCCGAATTTTCAAAATTGGGCATAAATGAAGGGTCAGGTATAAGGGTCGATGTGTGTAGCGGAAAAAATAGCCAAAAATGAAACGAATCTCGCTGCGCAAGCGCCATGCCGCTAGCTCAATTCGTATTCGAATGGCGCATGGTCAAAGTTTTCATGTGTTGTTGTGTGCAGAGAGGCGAGGTAAATTGTATATAAAGATATGCAAATGACACTGCGAGGCCCGAAAAAAAAATTCGCCTACGGCCTCCTGAGTATGCATACATCCTGAAAAACCACTTTACATGGCATGACGTTGCGAGACCCGATTTCGGGTCTCGCAGTGTAAAATCGGGCCTCGTAGTGATAGCACCGTTTCCAAAACGGGTCTCGCAGTGCTTTGCTATGCCTGTATATATATATATATATAAGGAAACCTCGTTCTCAACCACACGTCCTATCGTGTTCAGAATGTCCGAAAACGTAAAAAAAAATTGTTCCCGACGCTCCCTTCAACTACGATGAACAATTTAGTACTCGACTTTTCCTAATGGAAAAGTCGGTAAAATGGGCAGAAGTCATCTTCTCATCTGTATTACTTTTTCAAGCTTTTCGCTCTGTGAAATGGGGGGTGGAGGTGGGGTGCGGGAGAAAAGAGTGATGTTATGAAAAAAAAAGTGAAAGTATGTACCTAAGTATAAATTTTTGTATCTACGTAATTTGAGAATTGCTACCTTTTTTCATACAAATCTTTATCATAAAAAATTGATTCAAATTTTCTTGATCGCCCCCTTTTTCTCCGTCTTAAATTGACTAAAAACCGGAATAATTTTCATGTACTTCTGTGCTATCGCAATCGAATAATGCAAACATGTGACACGTGTTACGCCTTCTAGAATTTGCAAAAATTCAAGATTATAATACCTCTTCCTCAGATCTATGTCCTTATCGTAATGTACGGAAATTATGCTTCCTCAGCTTTCGTTATCTTTTCGATTTCTTCATCAATTGTTCCCTTACAATATTTAATCTTATCGTCTAGTCAGTTTAAGTATGCAGAATCAAAATTATTCTTAATTGTGCCTCAGATTATGAATGTACATTCAATATTCATCGTTGTATTTTTTTTTTTCGTAAAAACTACATCTCAGCAGAATTAAATTACCAAGTACATGTCTACCATAATTTGTTGACGAGTAAATGTATGCGATATCACGGTTGATTTTTTTTTTTTTCACAACCTCTTTCATAAGCTCTTTTTTGCCGACGAATTCATTCGCATAATGAAACAAATCCAGTATAATTTTCGTATTGATACGACTTAATTATAAATAACAATACATGCTAAGGTAATTATTTTAATTGTACGATTTTTTGTATTTTTTTTTTTTTTACAAATTCAGCGGTACCAATGTATTTTGAATTATTCAAGAAGGCATTTTATTTGTACCCTGGTTTTTGTAATTTGCGGTTTTTTCGAATAAAAAAAATCGTTAGAAGTTTTTTCGCTGTATTTCTCGATTCTTTGGAAAACACGATGCCGATGCGGTTCTAATTTACTCGGCAATTAATTTTATTACTCGACATTGGCGAAATATCCACTTAAATTTACACTGATTGACATTTAGTGTCCATAAGGAGTCGATTTCCATAAGGTTTTTTCAAGGTTAACCGTCGTAAGGATAGTTTGCGATAGAAATTTCGTTTTCAAAATTGATTTACCAACGTTTACGAAAGCCTCGACTTGAGTTTCATTTTCGCAACGTTTAATCTACTAATTAGCGCCATAATAAGAGGACCCTTTTCTTAATTGATTCTCCCCTTTCGCCCTCCATCCTTCAACTTCCTCGTTAATATGTTTTGAAAGCTTTTGTTGTGATTTATCTCGGTTAGACAGGGATTCTTCAAGCATACGAGCGAGATGGTGTATGCATGTTGCATGTTGAAACGAAAGCACTCAAAAATGTGTGTATGTGCTATCAGTATGGTACTTGATTAAATAGCTTGGTAAACGGTACGCGTTCGAGTAGATACCTACATTATTCACTTCAGTTTATAGATGTATCACGCGAGCCATATTTTACAATGCGATAAAAATTTTTAGGCTGGGAAATCATGTACTTCTACTCGCCTAATCGGCATTTTTATTTCATTTTTATTTTATTCGAGGCGAAGACGATGCTCGATTATCAAACCCGCACCGTGGTAAATTTTCCATTCATCCGATAGCCAATAGGTTTGGCAAAAAGTACATAGTAATGTTTATGGGCCCAGTGCGAATGCTTTCGCGACAGACACGTTTTTCAAATTCACGTCTGCTTTAGCCTTCGTGTCAATGTTGTTAATAATGCATCGTACGATCATCCGACGTGGCTTGTTCATTATCTTGCATAAGGTTGTCAGATTTTGTACAGTTGCGTCATCCCAGCTCGAGTGTATTTTCAAACAGGTGTCGTTTACCGAATTGTTACCACGTATGTTTATTCGGGTTATTGAAATTGGTTGAACTAATTTACCCGAATGCTCGAGATCATATCAGCGTCGGTGCTTAATTTTTTCATTAATTCGGCGCCTAGGTGGACTAAATTGATTTTTCGAAAATCGACGATTGAAAAATTGATGGGGAAAATAATCAAACCCTTGACCAATCGACAGCGTTGATTAAAATTTTGAAAATTTCCTTAAAACGAGTAAAATTTTTTTGGTAAAAATTCGTTATAAATTCAACCATTTTTTTTCAGAAATGACGTCACTTTCAAGTTATCAAACGTGAAAATTCAATGTTACGAGGAAGGTACATTTTTTTAATTAAAAAGAGACTTACTTCATTTGAATTTTTTGAATTTTAAAAATTTTTGACAATTTTTTCGTTTTTTGGATCAAAATTGGGTAAAACTTTGAACAAATGGGACGCTACGAAAATTTTGAAGAATTTTTTTTAAAAAAATGGAATCTTTGACTTGAAAAATGTGTTTTTGAAATTGTTGAAAAATTCTTCAAAATGTGAATTTTTTCGCAGAATCCTTAAAATGAAAGAAAACTTTTTCAAATTGAGGAATACTGAGGTTCTTGAAAAATGGTGAGGGATTTTGAAGGAATTTTGCATTTTTAGGAATTTGAAGGAATTTTACATTTTAGGAAATTGTGAAGTGTTTTTTTTTGAAAAGAATAAATTTCACATTGCGCGATTTAAGGAGTTTCAGATTTTTAAGAATTTTGAACGAATTTCACTTCGGAATCTTGAATAAATTTCACATTTTGAGGAAATTTGAAGGAATTTCATACTTTGAAGAACTTCAAGAAAAAATTTCATATTTTGAGTGATTTTGAAGGAATTTCACATTTTGAATTTTGGAGAAATTTTGCGTTGGAATTTCGGAGGGATTTCATTTTGAGGAATTTTGAAGGCATTTCATCTTTTGAAAAACTTCAAAAAGAAATGTCATATTTTGAAAGATTTTGAAGGAATTCTACATTTTGAATTTTGGAGGAATTTTGCGTTGGAATTTCGGAGAAATTTCATTTTGGGATTTTTGAAGGGATTTCATTTTGGGATTTTTGAAGGGATTTCACTTTGAGGAATTTTGAAGGGATTTCATGCTTATTAGGAACTTTGAAAGAAAATTTCATATTTTGAGAGATTTTTCAAGGTATTCAGATTTTGAGTAATTTTGTAGTAATTTTACTTCAGAATCTTGGAAGAATTTTACGTTTTGAGAAAATTTGAAGGAGTTTCGAAGAATATTGAAGGAATTTTATATTTTGAGAGATTTTGAAGAGATTTCACATTTTTAGTGATTCTGAAGGAATTTTACATTTTTAGTGAGTAGGTAAATCTGAATGAATTTTACTTTGGAATTTTCGAGGACTTTCATTTTGGAATCTCTGGAGTAATTTCATTATGAAATTTTGGAAAAATTTGCATTTTGAGAAAGTTTGAAAGGATTTTTTAAAAAAATATCAAATGGAAGGAAAATACACTTTTTTTTAGGTTCAGAAAATGACAACCTAAGAAAACCATCGATTATTTCGGTAATCAATTAATACTCATGCAACACCATCGTCCCAGTTTATATCGGATTTCAAATAATTTCTGTACATACTCATAAGACGATGGAAAAAAAGCTTGCGAAATTATCTCGTCTCAGTTCGCGTCGAAGTTATCGCGAAAATGTACTCTTACGATATCACACCGTGAAAAAAAAAATTAACCGAACGTTTAAAAATATTAAGTTTTGACCTCTTTGATTTCCTAGAATTATACGTATGTTGTGTATGTTATGTACTTACTACTTACATTGATACCACTTGTATTTCGCGTGTAACAAAAATAAAAATTTAATGCTGTTTGTACTAAGAACGAAAATTATACGAGTACGTTGGAAAAATGAAATCCGTTTGTGCCCGCCCAAGTTCGCAAAAGCGTATGGAACGTGGATCTCGAAAGAAAACCAATTTTATGCCGGATTCGTTTAATGCGGTGCAATATAGTTTTAACGTTTTCAACTCGTAGATTAATTTCGGTGTTATTTTCTTTAACCGCAACGAAATAGGAAAAGTTTTTATTGGCGTAATTTTTCGCGAATTTAAATATTTTTTCAGTCCTGTGCGAAGAAAAAGGAAACTAGTTTTCAAGGTTTTCTCCGCTGAGGATAGGAGTGGTGAAATTTCTCGTTGCGGTTATTTGGTCGAAAGTTGAGAAAGGTGTTTGTTTCGGTGAAAAAAAAAGTGTTTTAGGTGAACTTGTTAAAGTTCCTGTTTTTTGAATTTTTTTTTTCAGAATAATGATATTTTTTTATCTAAATTTAAATTAGAATATCTTATTAGCAAATGGGGGGGGGGGAGATAGGAGCTAGCTTTTACTCTCCTGTGGTGGCAAAATTACAATCTTGGTTGAGAAAAGTAGATACGTATTGGGAAAGTTCTAAAATAATCAGATTTTTTGAGAAAGTTGAACTAGAGAATGTGAAAAATTGTAGGTATTATGAATTTAAAAGTTGTAAAAATCGAAAAAATCTTTCTTATTTTGGAAATTTGAGGTTTTTTGCTTCCTTTCAAATACCTTTTTGGTTTGTTTGGCAGAAGACGGGGTATTATTCTGATTTTATATCAACAGTTGACTTTGAAAATTTGAATATTGGTAATTTTCAGGTCGGAGCCATCTTCAAATTATTTAAAATTTTCGAATAATTTGAATAATGGAAATTTTGTAATGTCATCAGTCATAATTGACAAAAATTCATTGAAATACATTGACATATGTGGTAAAAAATCCCCCAGTTAACAAAAAAAGTATTGAAAATGAAAAAGTACTGAATGGATTTTGCATACCTAATTCATTTTTTTACCTCATTCGTTTTTTGTCTTTTTTTGATTTTTTTCTTGAGAATTTTCACAAGTTTGTGAGATATCTTGTCAAAACGAATTTTTTCGAGAGAGAAGAGAGCTGGAAATATCTCGCAGATCATGAAAGAATTCTGAAAAAGTCCTGCATTTTGATTCAGAAATTTTGCTCTGAAGTGTGAACTTTGTGATAATGTTTCAAAATGAGAACTTGAGCTTCTTTTAATTGCTTGTGAGATGGATTTTCAATCGTATGAACAATTTTCATGAAAATACAATAAATTTTATGACTTCGAAAAATGATGATTCTTAATCCATGCTTGGAAAATTGTTTCAAGAATAGAGTAAATCTTGCAATTTTCTCTTGATTTTTTGACTGAAAAAAATTCAGAATTACGAAAAAAATCCTACTGATCATAGATTCATGCGAATGTTTTGACATACCTAGTTCCTCGAATTTCGAATGATTTTAAAAAAGTATCAGTAAATTACAGAGTTGATTTTCTAAAAAATCAATTTTTCATTTTTTTTTCAATTATGGAAAAATTTTAATTGATTTTGCAGGATGTGAGTTAAAAACTTGCAATCCGACTAAGGTACAATTTTATCAAATTTTTCCAAATTTTTTCTGTTTGAAATTTTCCTGATTTTCTTCGAGAAAAATTCGCTAAAATTATTACCTTTGCAGATTTCCTCATCCGAATGTAATTTTTTTGATGAAAACTGTAATAATTTTGTCATGTCTAAAGGGAAAAGAGAAGACATAGGTTCGGTACTAATCTAATTCAGTTGATGATGAAACTATTTTTTTCTTCTCTTGTACTTACCTAATATTTTTGCTTTTCTTCTTCTTTTTTTCCTTATCTATCCAATTACTTTCAAAATTTTAAAAATGTATTGCGTTTCAACTTTCAACTGACTACTTCCCTAATTTTGAAATTTCGTAAGCTGGCTGTAAAATTTATTCGAATCATAAATATTTATATCATTTTACGAATGAGTACTCTTCGCAATGACCAGTTAAATTTTTTCGTTAAAAACAACGATTATTTTTCAGATTTTCATCGCAACATTTGAAATTTTGTATGCTGGTGGTCGTTATCGATGTATTAATCTTTTTTTTTCAACCTTATGTATCATTTTAAAAAGCGATAGTTCACTTATCAGAAGTCAGTATGTAGCAAACATAAGTAAACGAAACAAACTTAACTTACCATCCCTTATCAATAGGCTGATAACCGTTGAATTGTGCTGTGCTCTTTTCGAATATATTCATTGGGACCGAGTTTTCAAAGGAGGCGCGCACTGGCGAGCATTCGTGGAACTACCATTTCTCTACTGATAAAAATCGAAAGGGGGATACCTGTTATCAGTTACATGTATTCTTATGGAAAAATCGTCATTTTTGGCAATAAATAATTACATTACCAAGTAAGCTAAAGGGGTGTTTTGAAATAAATAATATTTTATGGACCTTGTAGCACACAAAACAATTCATTTGAGGTGATTACGTATTTATTTTCCCACCTTTTGTACAGCAAAGAAGTCAGGTTTTTTCCATGTCTAAGTAAGTTGATTTCGGACTAAAATTTCAATAAATTTTTGATTTCCATGAAAAACTTGGATTAGAATGTCAGTGTTTAACTAAAAGTGGTTAAAGTATCGAGTTTTAAAGTGATAAATGTCTCATTTGAATAATATAAATTTGTATACCTCTGTATACATATTCCGACTTTTGCTTTCACATAAAATAGCACTAAAGAAGAAGAACCATGAAGCAATTTGAAACAAAATCATCTTTAATACACAAAACAACCACTTTTAAATATTTAAAGTAATCATTTTCCTTCAAAATGATGATTTTATTACTCTTTTATGATAACTTCAAGGCAACAGAAAGAGGTCAAGAAAACATCTTTTTTCCAGACTTTAATAGTTACTGAGGAAAAATGAATATTTTTCCCTCATAGTAGAAGGTTCAAATTACAACATTAAAAAAAAATTATCCTCCTAATGATCCAACAGAATTTTTAATTAATTTTCAAAAATGACGATTTTCCCATAAGAATACATGTAACTGATAAGATTATCCCCCTTTCAATTTAGGTAGGTAAAAAACGACACTAGCGCACCATTACCTAACACGTTCCCAATATTTCACAATTCTAAAGTCAATAAATACATTACTCTTGAATCTTAAATTAGAAACTTAAATCATAATTTTAATCGTGTGGTTTATACGAATGAAGAAGAAAAAAACCAGGGAAAGTAAACACGCTATGCTGATAGCAACTTACACGATTTTATGAAATTCATTTCCTTTTTTTTTCGACGTCCAAGGAAGTAGGAATGGGGAAGGAGAAAAAGGAACAGCTATCCTTCCTACTACCTACTGTAAATACTTGTAGCACAAATTGTCTTCAGTATCTTTTTTTTTCGCCATGTTTTTACAAAAGTTGAAATAATCCTAATGATATAGTAAGTATGTCAAGGTTACGAGAAACCACCTCGTACGAAACCTATACCAGATTAAAAATTCGCACGGTGGCAGTTTTTCCTTATCAATTCGGTTATAAAAATATGCTCGTAATTTTTTTTTCGTCTTCGCGGACGCGAGGGATTTTCGAATGTAAATGGTACATTTGATTACGCAAATTCGAGTTCTCGCGGTTACAAAATCGGTTTGGTGCGTTTAACCTTGAATAATGGCCAAATGTTTGTTTTATTGTAAACATGGCTGGAAAAGCGCCCTTATCGTGCGAAGCCATTTCTTGCGATGCGATATTCGTTGCTAAATTGAAACCGCATTGCCGTGTACGATCGAAGCATCGTCGCCTCGCGTCGCCACCGCCGCTTAAATTTCTACGCTATCATTAAGGCTTCCATTACTTATCCTAGGCATTTGTTAATTAACGTTACATTGTCTAAAATTATAAAATTTTATCTCGGCTGAAACAACAGACAACGTTTCGAATACCCTCTTCCTCCTCGGAGCCTCCTGGCAACTCCTTCATTGACGTTTTCCCAAGCAGCGGCAACGTTTTATGTAAAACCGAATTTCACATTTTCAATAATTCCAAATGGGTATGCTTTTCATTAATTGTCGAGCAACGCGAACGTTCCAATGCAAACAAATCTTTAGTTATGTGGTGGAATATTTTCGATTCAGCTGCGTCAGACGTTTCGGGCTCATTTACTTGTAAATTCTCCTCCTTATGGACTGAAGGATAAATTTACATGGTTAAGAACTGGAAATGTTGGGAATGATCGAATCGTTTAGTTTTGCGGATTTGTAATGATGGATAGTTTTTTTTTCATTTTCAGGGGTTGAAAAATGGCAGTATTTTATTTTCTGGGGGTTTGGTTCCATTTTTCTAGAAATTTTCATTTTTCGACCACTGAATTTTTCATCTTCAATTTTTCTTAGTTCCATCTACATCAAACATTTTCAAGTTTGAATTTCTCAACAAATTGGAATTTTTGTGATTTATCATCATTTTTCTCAAAATTTCTCCATTCTGAAAATATTTCAAGTTTACATCATTCTCGCCCCTATCGTCATATTTCACATGTTCCCACTTTCTTTAATTTTTACATCCTAAAATTCGAAAAAAAATTAACCCACAATTATCTCCAACTCACTTTTTGACTACATGTTGATTCCAGACACACTTTCGGATCTCAACTCCAGACTCCACTTTAATTCTGGAGTCAAAAAGAGTCAAATTAGAGTCAATTTGGAGTAAGTTTGACTCAGACTCCAGAGTCTACTTCTATTCCCTGGATTTCTTAGTTTCTCTGATGTGTTTTTTGAGCTACAAAAAATGTTATAAGTAATATTTTTAAAAAGTTTACCAAATTAGGAAAATTTGAATATCGCTGGAGCAGAAAAAATTCGATCTTGTGTAAAAATCTAAACATGGAAACTTTTCAGGTTGAAATTTTTTTGAATTTTTCAAAAATTGAAATCATATATGAAATTTTGAACATGAAAATTTTCAGAAATGAAAAAATTTCAAATTTTTGAGAAAATTTGAATTTGGAACTGAAAAATTAAAGAAAAATTACAGTTTGAGAAAAACTTGAAAAATGTGATTTTTAAAATTTTTCGAGTTGAAGAAATTTTCATAAAAATTCGGAAACATAAATGATTTTTAAAATGAAAAATTTTTGAATTTTTGATGAAATTCGAACTGATTAAGGACCTACCTGAGGTCTGGCACACCAAAAAAAGAAAAGTCATAAGTTTGTCGAACATTACTAAAAATTTCTACCTGTGAGAGGTGTGGAGAATTTGATTTACACTATTTCACGTGACGCTAAGTCAAAAACATTTTTATATTTTTGAAATTAACATAATGTCAGAAAGTCAGAAGCTGACTTTTGAACACTTACAAATTTTTATTTTTCAAATTTTCAAACTCAACTTGATATGTCAGAAAGTCAGAAGCTAACCATTTTGCTTGACACTATTTTGCGTGAAAAAAAGTCAAAATCATTCAAAAAGTCAAAAACTTATAAATTTTTGCATTCGATCTGAGATACTGTTGGCCTTGCTTTTGTAGCCAAAATTATAATTCAAAAATGGTCGCTCTATTAGACCATCATCCAATTTCACTTCTGCATCGGATTCAGATAATCGTTTCATTTCATCAAAGAGTTCTCCTTTGAGCGGTCTGAACTTTAGTTCATTGTTTTCGGTGAGGAAAGGGAAATTCAACAAGGATAATGGTTTGAATGTTATATCCTTGATGTGTGGTAATCCTACCCTGCGCATAGTTGATTTTGTAATTTCGCAAACGTAAATAAATTGCGATTGAGCCCCGTAATCACTCCTGGTTCCGTATCTGATTTCTTCCCAGCCCAAAATTCCGCTTTGATCGTAACAAATTAAATCCTTTTCAACTTTGGGCCTATATGGACCATTGTGGATCACAATCAAGACGCCGTACCAACAGTTCTGGTCAGTTGCGCACGGTTCCAATTTGAATTTTACCATTTTATAGATAAGGTTTGGTGTTTCGATTTCTTCCCCAAGATCTTCCAATTTTATTTCCTTTCTCGATGCCAAGATGCCTTGTTGTGGCAATGAAAGTATTTCATGGACACCTGCTTGTATTCTCAGAGCTTGACCCGATAACTGTGCAAAATGAACATGTTGTTAATTTAAAGAAAATTTTGAATGAGCGAATATTAAAAAAAATTACGCACTCGATGTAACGCATATAAGTATTTATCTAGTTTATCCATTATCATTTCTAGTGTGCTTTTCCATATTGGTGTCGTCGTAAGATTGGAACATATCACAGGAGAATCTGAATCAAATTGGAATTGATCTGTGGGAAGCAGTGGCCATTTTATTAGACATTCGTTTTCTGGTGAACAAGCGCCTTCGGGATGTTTGGCAGTTTCACTCTCACGAGTTGGTAATATTACTCCATCGAATATCTTCTGTTGAACATCCTGTATTGGAAAGTTTTAGATAATTTTATCAGAACTTCCAATGTTTTGGTGATTCTTTATAAGCAATTATCATTTACTTTTGTATATAAGTGATATATCCACGATGGGTCTATGATTTCCTTCCCTAAACTATAATCCTTGCATTCCAACCGTGGATTAATATTGTTTTTGCGAATTTCATACTCCACATGTCGAAAATGTGTCAATTTAAGCTTGACTCGAACTAAAGGTATCCAGAAAGATTTCTGAAATTGAAAATCAGTTTTATTAGCACCCGAGATCTAGTAAAATTGAAGCTCTACGGTCATACTGTGTCACCTACCGCATAATTTCTACCCCCTGGTGGATAGAACTTTGTTTCACCACGTTCCTTTATCGCTTTTTCAATTTTTGGTGCAAAATTTTCTTCATACAGTAGGCTCATTGTAAACTTCTTCATTGGATAGTAGTTGTTGGAAGAAGAAATGAAGTCGAATCTGCCTGG
Organism: Pseudococcus jackbeardsleyi; assembly: GCA_038380155.1. Classification (NCBI taxonomy): domain Eukaryota; kingdom Metazoa; phylum Arthropoda; class Insecta; order Hemiptera; family Pseudococcidae; genus Pseudococcus; species Pseudococcus jackbeardsleyi. The sequence continues at coordinate 48,994,608 of CM076239.1, forward strand.
GTCGTAGAATACCTGAAAGCACACGGAGTAAATAATTTTAATAGTGGTTCATGTTTCGAAATTTTTTAGAAAATTTGTTGTATTTTTTTACCTACTTCGTATCCGAATTCGTACATTCCTCTATTGGGTAAAATTACCATTGAGATTTTATATGCATTTTCGCAAACATCAAAGACAAGATCCGCACAAGGGATTTGCCGATGGAAAACTCTGTGAAAAAATAGTGTTCTGTTGTAAGCGGAATAGTTTTTATTGCATTGTTGTTCTTCTGCATCTTCATCTTTAGCTGGACACATGGACACCCAGCCGAAGCAAATCAAGTTTAATGGATCGCTGGGTGAATGGATTAGGGTCCGTTTTAGGAAATTGACGATGAGAGCTGCGAAGAGAATAAAAATTGTTACGAATGTGCGTATGTAATTAATTTTTAATGATTGGGGTTTCTCGTACGTTTGTAGGTAGAATTCGCACCGGCAACGAGACACCAAAGTACTAATACTATGCATAAGATAGATCTCATTTTTCACCTTTTAACGAAACAACTTTGAAATAAGGAGGTATGAAACGTAATGAGACATACATTTTTGAATTCGTCACAATGTAGAGTGGGATGTGGCTATAATGTCTCATCTGCTCAAATACAAAAGCAAAACATGCGTCAATAAAGAAGTCATCATTTACTCCTGCGAAGCAATTTGATGTGAAATACATTTGCGAATGCTCTAACGCGAATTCAGCTGCAGTGCCGTATTCGTATTGAAAAAATATAACGATATTGATTCTATATGTCAGGTTTATTCTGTTCGAATTTTTTGGTTAGCTCGAATCTTCGATACCTCTATCAATTTTGAAGTTTTTAACAGCACAGATGACGATGAATTTGAATTAGTGTTTTTTAGTTGTACATTTGACAAATTCTTGTTACGCATTCCTTGAGGCGTGGGAGTTCTGGTTATAGAATTCTGATGTAGAAGTGTGTAAAGGAAGGAATTCTTACTGATACGAAAATCCTAGATTTTAATTCGAGTACCTTGCCGTTTTTCCAAACTGAGCCAATTTCCAAAACGTGATTTTCCAGAATACGAAAAAACTGTCCACAGCAGAGAACAATTATCGTTTGAAGCTAGGTAAAAAGGCTACCCTTAGACATCATGTGGCCTAATTTCGAAATTTCTGAGTGTGGTGCCGTAAATTTTTTGTCTCTGAGCGTCACAAAAGTATAGTTTTTTTTTTTTTTTTTTTTTTTCTAAATGTCACCCATGTACCTTTATGGTAGGCGAGGCGAACATATTCCAGCAATAATGAAAATTTGTCTTTTCAATTCGCTGTATTTTGGAATAAAATCCATAATTTTTAGTGGTTTTTTTTTTCAAATAAAAACGTGAAAATTCATAATTTTTATCGAAGATAGCTCAGTTTGGAAAAACGATTTCTGCAACTCAGAATGGTTTTGGTCACAGAACAACAATAATCAAGTTTTCAAAAAAATTTCCTTGCTACGCTCGGGAATAATTTACGCTCTTTTCTTTCTTCAGAGATTTTTTTAAACACTTATGTACTTCTTGATAAAATTTAATGAGACAGGAGTACTGTGATGCCCCAGATCATTATTTTGAAAAAAAATTTGAATGGGTGGGGGGCAATTTCAAAATTTTTAAGACCCTATTTTGCGGGATGCCACTTTGCGTCACCAAAAGTCAAAAATTTATACATTTTTATATTTTCGAAATTAACTTAATGTCAAAAAGTCAGAAGCTGACTTTTGGAAACTTACAATTTGTTATATTTTCAAAATCAACTTATTATGTTAGTATCAGAAAGTCAGAAGCCGAAAATTGACTTGATATCAGAAAGTCAGAATGACAAGAAAAATATCAGGGAGCTAAAAAACAATTTTTATATTTTTGAAATAAATTGCACTTAATATCAGAAGTCAGGATGAGACGAAAAAACAAATCCATGTTATCAACATTTCCTTTCAGAGGAAACTTTATTACATTTTTTGGAAGGAAATCAGGAACGAGTTCATAGATATTGTTTTTTTCTTGAAAGTCTAAACAAAACAAAAAAAAAACACAAATTTTACCAAATGAGAAATTTTTAGATTCAGGATGCCCTTTTTTTCAAAATTTTTCGTTCTCACTTCGCTTGAGCTCAATGAATTACTTTTTTTTTTCGAAATTATGGTAAAAACTTCTCTTCCATCTTAAACTATGATTTTTTTGAAACAGAAAAAATTTGTTCTCCTAAAATGAGTTTGATATTTTTTTTGTGTGTGTGTGTGTGCGTGCGTGGGGGGGGGGTACAATATTAATTTTGAAAAAGTCATGCTGAAAGTCCTGTTCTAAGGTCTTTCTTCTGGGGTTTGAGATTTTGTTAAGCACCCTGGGAATGAATTTTATAATAAAAAATACCCTCCTCGATATAAAGTAGTTGTTAGGATCCTCATGCAACACTTTGTAGGGGGAGGGGGGTGAATTTTCATCCACATCTTGTAATGTGAGGAATAGAATTGAAATATCTTCCAAAATTCAAACCCTTATCTCTCCCCCCCCCCCAGTCAACTTGGGGAACTGAAATATATCTCACTTTTGTGAAAGTTTCTTGATGCTCTACAGGTTTGCAAAATTTTTTTCATATGACGTGTCAGACCTCGATCTCGAGTAAGCCGGTTCCTAGGTGAGAATAGAAATAAAATATTATGAAACAATTCAAAAAAAATGTTGAAGATTCAAACTTGAAAAAAAAACCATTTTTTAGAAGAAAAAAATGGAAATGAAAAATTGATAAAATTATTGAAAAATTGAGTTTGGAAATTGTTTAGAGTGGGTAAGCAGAAAAATTGAAATTGAAAAATTTTTTGGCAAATGAAAATTTGGAATTTTGGAACATCTGAATTGAAAAAACAGGTAAGCAGAAAAATTGAAATTGAAAAAAAATTGTGGCAGATGAAAATTTAGAATTTTGGGACGACAGAATTGAAAACACAGTAAAGCTAATCATTTGCCAATTTCCAAACATCGATAAAGAAAGGGATGAACGATTCTTTCGTTCGCAGCATTTTCGAATTCAAACCCTCGTACATTTTCCGTTTTTTAAAAGCTTTCTGTCCCTTTTGGTATTTTTGCCCCTTCTGGTACTCTATTCCAATGAGTTCTTTCTTTTTATCGGATCTAATTCGTGCGTTACGTGAGCTCGAAAAATACATTGTTGTGATGTTCTAGTTCTGCGGCGCGTAAATAAAAGAGGAAAAAACATCGTAATCAGAATGCTTGTAAATGAACCATCATCGTGGGTGAGATAAATCTGCTGAACGATGATCCGTCCAGACGAAAGAGAAATAAGTTTTCATTCGTAACAATAAAGAGCATCGAAACGTAGCACGAGTTACGCACGTTATTATAGGGCGAACAAATTTTTCACTTGGTAATTCTTTGGACGTTTGAATTGGTCGATTGTAACTACGGTGCTGGTATCACGCGAGAAAATACCTAATACACGGAGGACTAAGGGGATAATATGGCTCGGATGAGCGTATATACTATAAAAATATACCATATAGTGGCCCCAGTACCAGCATCATCAACATCCCCTCGACATAATAGTTTCGATAGTTGTATCTGTGTGTGTAGTATTTAGTCTACGTATGAGGAAAAGAAAAAGCCAAAGGATGGAGGGAAAGCATGAGACGTAAAGGGGGAAATGTGAAATCTAATGCAACCGGGGAAAAAAAGCTCGATTGGTGGAAAGGGGGCAGGGTAAAATCCGACGATAACGCCAATCGGAAATCCGTTTTTACAATTTCACTATGTAGAAGCCTTATCTTTCGGTAACAAGTCGTTCGTCGGAGGTTTATCCAAGAATTTACAATTTTTTCCTGCGTAAAATATATTACCCGAACGTGCTTGAAATTGTAGCGTCGAATTCGACTGCGACTGCGAGGTCCCCTCCCCCGCACCCAGATGCTGCTTATTGCAAAAAGGGTTAAGGAGATGCTAACGCGCGAGAGGCGAACTAAAGTAACGCTTCTCATGGGAATAGAGCTACGTCTATCCGACATTATTTTGGCTGGTTGCCTTTTCGCCTCGCTCTCTGCGTAACTATGACGCCGCCCCCGGCCCCCAGCTCCCTTCAGTTGGGAAAATCCATCCGCATAAGAACCAATTTACCTTTGGCGCGCGAAACGCACAACAGAGGTGATTTCTTTATTCTTTTTACTTCATAAATTTTTCCACGGTGCGCCGCTAAATCGGCGAAATGCTCTTTAAGCGCGCTTCGTATATACCGCCGGTATACCTATAGACTAATATACCTATATAGGTTGTTTTCGATAATAATAAAAGAGTTTTATTTTACCCAATAACATCGGATCGGGGCGTTTTTCCGCCGAAACGACGATCGTATTGCTATGAGGATTTCCAATTTGATACCTTAAGCGTCGAGTTAGCGGTTATGGATGTTTAAACGAAAATGCATTCGGTGCGAATATTATCTCGATTGGATGGATGAGCCGAGCCTGAAGGTAATTTTCGTATCGAAGGATCAAGGGTGTAATTGAGTATGTGAGGTGGTTTTTTCTGCGGGTTTTCAAGTCGATTATAGGTTATAAAAGATGCTGGATTTGTACATGATCCTAATTATCAATTCGATTATGTATAGAAAATTAACATTTTGCCAATTCCGATGGATTTGGGAACGGAGATGTAATTTTTAAGCTCGATTTGAGATTTGAAGCTAGAATTGTGAAAAAAAATTCCATTGAAACGAAAAATATATTGAAAAAAATACTTGAAAAATGAACGAGAATTAGCCTTGATTTCGGATTAGGTTTTTTCGATGAGGAGAAATGAGATGAGAATTATTTTTGGGAGAGTCCAATCGACCGTTGGTCGCTTGAAAAAGAGCAATCATTTTGAAAATTTATCTGAAATGTTTTTTTGGGACAATTTTATATTCCGTATGGTCTCTCTTGGCAAAAAAAAAACAAGAAAACAAGAAAACCTAAGAAATGGCAAGAATTTTCAACGTTTGTGACCCTGCCAGAAAGAAGGGACCTTGCGTAAAAAACATCGATGCCTGTCTTTTTATGTGTTTGGTCCAGATTTGGTGTCATTTGGACCAAAAACGTGGAAAATGGGACATCGATTTTTTTTCTCAAAGTCCCTTTTCGGAACAGGATCACATTTTCTCTTTTCTTGAATTGTTTAATGGAAGGATAGGTAAAAAAAATGATTTCTTTTTGGAAAAATTCAAAGCTAGAAAAATTGCATGAAAATGGAAAGAAGAATCCAGAAAACAAAAAAAAATTATAATTCTTCAAATCAGCACTCTTTTATTTATAAATCAGTAAAAATGATCAAAAATCGCTGGAAAATAATCAGTTTTGTGGCGCAGCAATAATCAGTGAAGAAATTTCGCTGAAAGATAACAGTGGAAAAATGCTGGAAAATCAGTAAATGAAATTCTTCGAAAAATCATAGAAATTATTTTCAAAATTTTAGCAAAAAATCCGCTGAAAATTGAAAAATTTCTCTGTGAGCTGTAATTCTGAGTTTTTCAATAACTTTTCCTCGATTCAAAATGAATAAATAGACACAATGATTTGAATACTAATCGAATGATCGATTATTCAGTTAAATTCATTATATAGGACGATTTATTAGTTAATGTTGGTGAAATTCCATTTTTTTTTTTGAACAATCGAATTACATATTTCATTTAAATTTTGAATTCACTGGGTATATATATTTTTGAAAAATATGGATACGTATCTTTAAGGATTTTTGGAGAAAATTGTTATACAATCTGGTATTCTCATAGAGGAAAATTTTCTGAATCAAAAATGTTGAGAAAAAAACAAAAACTATGAATTTTTTGGGTTTCTTTTGTTTGAAATTTAGTTGATTTGTAATTTTTCTGTCTCTGTATACTTACTTTTAATTGACAATTTTCAAAATTTTAGGTGCTAAAAATCACATTTTTTTGGTCACATGTCACTATTTTCGTGATTTTTCTATCAAAATAAATAATACCTTAAAAAAAATTGTAAAAGAAATGGAAAAAAATATTTGAAATAGAATCTCTTTATTTCTACCCTCGAAATTTCATCAGCATTTTTTTCAAATTTTTATGGAGACGATTGAATTTTGACAATTGTGAAAACAGCCTACTCTCTTCACGAGGGTTTGCCGAATGCTCAAAAAATGTCCACATTTGAATTCTTTTTAAAAATGAAAATTCCATTAAATATTTTCGCTAACAAACAACTTTTTTGTTTCTTTGTTTCAGGTGAGTTACGAATTTTCATCATTATGCATACAAGCTGAGAAGTATAGACGAGTAAGTGATTTTCAACGATTTTCTGGGAGAGCTCATCTCAATAACTGTATTGAATGAAGTAATACTTTCATATTTAAAAAAATTCTTTCAAAAGTTATGCAATTTTCATTTCTTTTCTCTCTTGAATCCCCTTTTTTGGATGTTCCAACATCGTCCATAAATAGATAATTAAAATACCTACACCTTACTTCAGTTCACAAAGCTTTAGAAAGTTAGATTATGTGATGGAAATGAAGGGGCCGGGGGGGGGGGGGGTGTAAAATCGGTTGCTCAAATTGTCTGGAATCTGTTAATGCAAAAATTCTTTTTAGTATTTTTTTGACGATAGAAATGATTGGCAAAATTTAATCACTTTAAGAAAATACGCAAAAATAAAAACTACTTTGGTGAAATTTTCTTGAAAACTTCTTCACCTATCATTGTTGCATAAATTTTATGATTGAAGTCGTTACAGTGATTTTAATTCATTCCTCGACACTTGAACTCTCGTCGTGACGACGACCCTTGACCAATCATTTCGCGTGCCCTTGTACATTAAAATGTATTATACAATTTTTGGATTTTTTCCAATTTTTACACGCTGAATAACCGGTTAACTTCTGTAAACTGACATAATTTGCCTCAGCATCATTTCACTTCCAAAGAGATTATAAAATTTCACAAACGAACTCTCCATTCAATTTAAATTTAGAACCGAAAAAATAGTGATTCGGTGTTGTGGATTATTTATTTCGTATACTTCTTAAATATACCAATGAAATCCTTCGAAAATGGTGTAAAATTTAATCCATACGATGAAAAATGAACGAAGGTTAATTTCCCCTGGTATAATGCGCCGCAAAACAAATAAATTTTCCGATACGAATTTTTAACGAAGGTAAATCAACCTTTACCTTGAATCGATGCGTCTACCACGTTGCGACCTTCTTATTTTCGTATTTCGTAATTTTTAGAAAATCGTATGAGAATCCTACCTCGATACGAAATTTTGCAAAAATATCCATTTCCATTCTCGTGATATTAAATAACATATCGACCTGTACTATGTACTTATTTACACATTAATTAATTATTTTTACTCGTACGTGTGTAGTACGTTACATACTCGTACTTTTACGTTACATATAATTTGCTTCTATTTTTGTACTCGGATGTTTTCCATAATATCCTATTCTCTATTCTGTTTTTCCTCTTCGTGTGTAAATTTCCCTACAACAATATAATTCGAGCCGCTCATAGGTTTCTAATTAGGCGGAATTTTAAGGAGTAAATATTAACCAGTTAATTTGCAACGAATAGCGCCTCGCCGTATAGCCACTTCAACTCATCAAAACCATAATCATCGAGTTTGAATAACAAAACGTAATTATCGTAATGAAAATTTGCCCCGATAGTTTCGATGATTAGAGATTTGAAACACGGCTCGAAGCGATGCTACGCGTCCACCGAACTTGGAATTTGTTTTGTTTCGATTCGCATCGAGTATAATTCGACATAATTTAACGTATTGATATACCGGTCCGAAATGTATCGAATATGCTCGTTCAATTTATCAAATTGGTTGACATAAGACAAAATTTTACGTCGAAATAATAATTATCTAGTTAGAATGGGGAAAAATTTGTAATTGGGTTATTATTATAATTACCGCATTGGCGACGAAACTGACAAGTTTGACAACGAGTGGCGTTTTAACACAGCTGTGTGAAAAATTACACGACAATTTTCGTCTAGTGAGAAGTTTTGAGTTGGGTGACCATGTGTTTTGTCTAATTTTACGGGTTTGAAAAAATAGAAAATTTTAACGAAATAACATGTGGTTTGAAATTTTCCTATACGTATCTAATCATTTGTTTCTTCTATTGGAAAATTTTACTTGCTATTTTTTAGGGGCAGAGGTACAAAAAAATTAGTTGGATTATGGTTTTTCAACCATTTTTTTGTCTATTCGTGGTATCTCTGTTCACTTTTTTTTAAGAAAATTTTCAGTTTCAAAGTTTTGAGGTCATCTTTTTGAAGTCTGATTTTGGTTTGAAGGATAAATCATTGAGAAAATGAAGCTTGACAAAATTGGTAATTGAATGATTCAATTTTCAGTATTGCGAATTGGGATTTTTGACATCCCAAATAAGAATTCTGGAAGACCCTCCCCCTCCCCACCGCAAAAAAATTGAAAAATGTCAAAAAAAGCTGGGAAAAATATGGTGTGATGGATATGAGGAAATAACAATGAGTAGGTATGATTAAAGAGTTTTGAAAAAAAAAACAATTTAATTCTGTAAAAAAAAGGGGATCTGTGTGGTAGTTTTCAACATGTTAGTAAGTTTTTCTTTTGAATTTTTCCGCTTACAATTTCGAAAACTGTTCATTTCAACCTTCTTTTCTGTTGAAAATTTGAAAAAAAATTCATAATTCTCATTTCAATTAAGTATTGTAAGCTTTCGTTGAAAAAACACAGATACTCACATTTTTCAAAATTGGAAAAATTATAGGAAATGAGAAAAATTACACTTTTTTATGATAATTTATTTTATCTATGAGTTTTTTTTAGAGACACGTGAGGTTTTAATTGAGAATTTCCAGTTGTACTTTTGGTGAAAGGGGAGGCAGATTTTTGTGACTTATTTTTACCGGTAAAGAGTTGTCCTTGGCTTTTTTACTTTCAATTTCCAAACCTTTAGTCTCTCTCTTCAAAAGAAAAATTATTCTAATTTTAAGAATTCATCAGTACTTTCTCGTTTACAAATGAGTGAAAATTATTGAAAATCACTGGAAAACAGTCAGAATTGCAGCACAGAAATAAATCATTGAAAAAAATTCCACTGGAAGCAGGCAGTGAAAAAACTGGCTGAAAAATTAATAAAAATTCACTAAAAAAAATCGATAAAATATCTCAAATTCTTTGAAAAATCAACGAAAATTTGCTGACAATCGAAGAATTTTGCTGATTTTCTTTGTTCTGAATTTTTTCAGTGATTTCACGAATTCAAAATGAGAAAGTATGGTATTGAAAAAATATTCCCAAATAAGATATGAAGAGGTCACATTTATACCCATCGTTGAAAATGGAAAACAATCCAGATGATTCTTTATCAAGTTTTTGGGAGGAGAAAATCTGTAGAAGCTGAATTTTTTAAAGTGTTTTTAGTGTTTTAATAGTTTGGAAAATTTTGTTCATTTTAGAAGATGAGGGTGATCAGTGTAACTTTTATTTCTGAATTGAAGAAAAAATTTCTTTCATTTTTTTTTCGTTCCCAGTTTTTGTCAAATAATTACCTACCATTATCCCCCCCCCCTTCAATGAAATACGAATTTTTGAGTAATGCGTTTAGATGGACTCTAGTTCCAAAAAAAATCCAAATTTTTCAAGTTCAATTGTGGAATTGCGCGAGCTCTCAAAAATAATTAATTGAAAATGTATTGAAAAAATATTTTTAGAAATTGAATGCAAGGAAGGTGAAGTAAAATGTACCCAGATTTCTTGAAAACTGAAAGAAACTACGTATAGAAAATAACATCATCATTTTATTCTTATGATTTTTTAATAATTTTTTCTCAATTTTTTGAAAATTTGTGCCTGAATTAGAAATCTTTTTTATGGCAATCTGTCGAAGCTAAAAAATTTTTAAATCCCTTCTTTTTTCTCAAGAGTCTTGATTGAAATATTCGAGAATTTATGAAAAAAAATATATATAAATTTAAATATTGAACAATACCTACCAACCATTCATGTTTCAAAATTTTGAATCTTTCTTAATCGAAGAGAAGGGATTTAAGAAAATAGGCAACAAGTACATCGATTTGAGGTTAAATTGACGTATGGACTTGATGATTTAAAAACCTACATACCTCATTTGTATATTTAATCGTTAATACAAATAGAGATCGTGTTAGTAGTTCAATATCAGTCGTAAAATTTAAATCGTCTTGATTAATTCGAAAATTCTGCGGTCTGTCTGTGCGAATACTGTATTTCTTCGGCTCTAATTTCTTCCTAAAATTACACAGAATTATTCATTAGTTCCTATCCTACGCACGTATTTAGCAAACCATTCTCATACAATGTAAGTTCAAGTTCTCAGTAGCCTCGTAAAAGAATAAAAGAGAAGACGTGTGTGAGTATAATGAAAAGAAAATTAAAATTCGCTTTTTACTGTAAACTTACAGTTATACAATACTCTCGTTTGTATATTAATAGGTATAGTAAGTCTATAAGTGTATACCTAGTTGGTAAAATCGTATGTCGAAAAAAAGATAAAAAGAACGCTCGAGCTGTTAATTTATTTGCATTATTATTTATGCGCCGGTTACTAAATTCAAATACTAATATTTAAATTTATTTTCCCAGTGCCTTTTTGGTCGTAGGGTCGTTCAAACGATCTATTTTTATTTAGAGAATATTAGACAGTTATACGTTTTCGTCGACCCATTTCTAACATACGATCGGTATGGACAAGGGAGAATCTCAAGCTCAATAATCAAACTGCAAAATACCTAAAAGGTCTTTCCACTGTGGTATCGTTGTAATAATATCTGAACCAGAATTCAGTCGTATTTTCTCATCGCGATTGCAATTTTTTCTTTTTAAAGATCCGAGCTATTTTCGGATTGGATGACGCGATGCGGCCTTTTACACAGCGTTTACAATGTGTTAGGTTGTTTGGCTCGAGCAATAGCAAAATGGAAAAGTAGAAAAAGCTCTTTGTGTTGTACACGGATATCTCGTATAAGAGAGAAATAGGCAGACGTACGTAGTCGTAAGCATTCGATTATCTTGGCTTTTCGCATCAACGATGAGCAGCTTTTTTCGTTCTCAGGTAGACCTATTTTTGTTCGCCAACTGTACCGATATCCGGCGCCAAAACGAATTCGTATTCTATGAAAGTGATGATGATGACGTTTCATCAATGAAATTCACGTTGGCGAAAAACGAATGAATACCTTATACACGTTACACACACGTAGTTGTAGGCAAGCCGAATCGAGTAACTTGTACGGTGCCACACCAAAGCCCCGTTAGTATAGCTATTCACATGGGTATGAGTATGGGCGGTACTATGCCATTGCCATAAGCTACAGAGTATATACACGTATTGATAGGATGTTTTAGCAAACTGTACACGTTTTCAGTCAAAACCAAGTATTTTCTTGAGTTTTTTCGCTTCTTCTTTTCAACATTATTTAAATATTTATCCCTGGTTGAATCGATTGGTTTTTGAAAGAGAGGTGTCCCGGATGGCAGTGAAATTTTAAGCCAAAATAAAAATGTATTGAAAATAATCAAAAAAATTCTCCTTATCTGAAATTTCAGGTGCTCGAGCTGATTTTCCAAGTTTTAATGAATTTTTGAATATTTAAAATTATCCCGGAGCTCCTTCCAAAACAGGAAAAGTTGGTCTGAACGACAAAAAATGCTGAAATTTAGTATTTCATCAATTTTCAACCCCCAAAATCGATTGGAAGTGGTTTCGAGACATTTGGAAATCTTCAGAAAATTTTGGAATTTTCCAGCTCTAAATTAAAAAAAAAGGTTTATAAAAATTGGGTCCTATGAATTTTAGCACCTGAAAAATCTCATTCCTGGTATTTTTGACTTGAGTTGTTCCTTTGAAGGTCTATTTTCAAAAATTCGTAATCACCAGTCTTACTTAATCCATACTTTTGACAAATTTTTTTTTGGCGGAAATTGAAAAATTCACCTTTTAGTGCATGGATTGAGGTAAAAAATTGGAAGATTGGTAGTGAATATTGATATTCTGATTTGAAATCTTCCGAATTGATTGGTGGCGGTTTTGGGAAGCTACGAAGCCTCTATGCGTATTTTCAATTTTTGCAGAAAAAAATGAAAAACATCGTTCAATGAAAAGGGCTATTCAATAACGTAACCAGAAATGTCTCGATGATGAGGTTTGTTTGAGAAAATTGATTTTCAAATGCTCCAAGAAGGCATTTTTTACGCAACTTCTTGATCTCAAAGGGAGGGAGAGGTCAAGGCCCCTCTGGCTACGTCTCTGTGCCTGAAAAGTATACAAATAAACACGATAAAATTGAAATTATAATTTGGACGGATTTTCCAAATCAATCTCTCAATCTGAATCAGTGAAAAATCGCTGAGGAATACGATTGTTCGACCAAAAGTTACTTTTTCCAGTTAAAGGAGAAACGTTTGAAGCTTGAACGTTGATTTTTAATTTGTGGGATCTGCAAAAGAACTTGTTGATTTTTGAGTTATGTTTGCTCAGCCCAAAAAATCAACGATCAAGCATCATAGTGAAGTCATTTTTTAAATTGTGGTCATGTTTTTGTCACTCTCCTCAGAAGTCGTTTTGGTCAATTTTTTTACGATCTTATTTTGAGCGAAAAACACTCGTTTCTTTCATTTTCAAGTCATGGTTGCTATTTTTCAGAATTTCTCATTTTTCCTAAAATTGCCATTTTTCAATTTTTTTTTAAAAATTGCGTTTTTGAAATTTTTTAAAAATTGCCATTTTTTAATTTCTTTTAAAAATTGCCATTTTAAACATTTTTTTAAACCCCCTTTTTTAATTTTTTTTAAATTACCGTTTTTTAAAATGTGTTTTGAAATTTTAATTTTTAAAAAGTTTTCTTGCAATTGCCATTTTTTAAAATTGATCTTGAAATTTATGGTTAATTGCTTCATGTTTCAGTTCATCTTTAAATTTTTCGTAGCAGTTCTTGGAAAATTTTAGTCTGCTGAAATATTGAATTTTTGATCACTTTTTAGTTTTTAGTTCCTCTTAAATGGTCACTCAGGTATTATTATTATTTTTTTTGAGAACTTCCCTATGGTACCCGAACAGTTTTTTTATTGCACGGTTCCTTTTATTCGACGCCGCGCCGTCACACATTTCAAATTTTTGGGGAAAACAATTTCCAGTCAACTTCGAATCTTTCATTCACCAAAGCCGCCTTCAAAATAGAACGATTGGTTAACTGTGACATTAGGGACCTAAAACCACTTTTTTGCATAAAAATACCCCCCCCCCAAAAAAAGCAAAACGAGTTTTGGGTAGATGGGTTCCTTTTATTGAACGCTGTCACGTTTTGAACCAGAAGTTACAACTTTTGAAAAATTGTGCTTCAATCGACGTTTTTAGGGGCTGAAATTCGCATGGATCATTTTTATGAATTTTTTTCGGACTTCGGGGATTTCAAAATTTTTTGGAGACTTTGAAATGTTTCCAAACTGCTCCAAATCGATTAGAGAGGTCAAAAACAAGGTATATAAGTACTAAAATTTCAGCTTTTTTGTGGATTAGATTGAATTTGTACATTTTACAAGGTCATAGGGTAATTTTAAATCCAAAAAAATTCGTCAAAATTCACGAAATCAATTGAGCATCCATCCGAAATTTTAGATATGACTCTTTTACGATATTTTTATTCGGTCCAAAATTTCACTACCGGTTGGAATATCTCCCTAGCCAGAGCACTAAACTAGGTAAAATGAGTTACGCAACTGGACGAGGAAACCGACAAATTAATCATACAAGCATAATTACGCGAATATCAACCAACGATGGCTTCAACTTGCTATTTTTTCTGAAAATCATAAAACCAACGATTAGAAAAACTGGATCGGTGGTACGATTGTTGAAAATTAACGAGTCACTTGTACGTGGAATCGAGTTTAGAGTTAATGAGCGCACGTAAGCAAAAACACACCGCAATTTACGAATTCTCGTGTATCATTCGAGTACGTACTTACGTTGGCGCTTGGCGAAGGCGAAGACGCGGTGATGAAGTCGGTTAATTCGTATGATCTGTGACGTCACATCACGCCACATTTCGTCGACCAATGATAGCGAGCCTAAACCACGTGTTGGCAGTAGTCGTCTGTGCGAGCCCCTCTATTTCAATTTTAACGACATTCCAAGAATGAAAAAGACGTTGCGTACCGCTTACCTCTCCTTCCCATGAACTTGCCCCCCTCCCCCGGCATCTCGTCATTGTCGCAGTCGCGCCGCTTAGACGAGGTAGCCGCGCAGGTAATAATTCGACGTTATGCGTGTCAGGTGTGTCAGGTATAGTTCATTCGCGAGTCGCGAACCGCGAACCGGGTTTATCGGTCTTGTTATCAGCGATACCTATCGGAACCGGTTTGAATTTCGGCGGGGAAACGGGAATTCCAAAGTTGGGTAGGTTTTTCCATTTGTGGCCCATTAGGGTACATTTTTTCAACACTGACGTGTCCGATGGAAAAATTTTATTCGAGGGGGAAATATTATGACGTGTTTCGGAGCCGGATTCTAACCGCGTAGGTAAATTCATTAGATAAATGCCAGTTAAACCCAAACCTAACCTAACCCTACGTGAATAATGCGAAAAATGATTCAATTTTTGCGTTTATTTTGTTATTTCGGAATAATTATAGGTAGCTGAACTCGTATTCGTACTACGTATCTATAAATATCGATGATTTACGAAAGGAGTGTATTACAACGAACGTGAGGAGCACAGGAAAGGGACGAAGGTTTGGGAAAATGGAATATATCAGAGTGAGAGAGAAAATGGGTAAAATTCAAATTAAACCCTATATACGAATAACGAACGAACGAAAATTCAAAACTAAATTATATAGATTCTCTTGGATTAAACTAATTACGCGGAATATTCATTGGGAAGCGCATACGAGTGAAATTATTAAAATGCTAGTAACACCGATAAAATGATACGACGGGGGGAGAGGGGATGAGACGCGAAAAAGCGTAGTTCGCTTCGACCTACGAAATTCTCGCACCTATATCTTTATTGGACGAGGCATCGTCGTCGACGGCGGTGCGAAATTTATTCAAATTTTAATCCAATTCCAACCGCGAAAATTTTTTAAACCGGAAACTAAATAAAAAGTGCTTAATGGAAGTTATGCTAACATCATTAGCGAAGATTTTTTTTCTTCTTTACTGGGGTGAAAGTTTTATTTGCGTGAGATTGGGACAGGTTCGTCTTCACTGGCACGTATCGTAACTCAGTGCCTTATCGTGTTGTACTTGTACCTACTTTTCTAACGTACGTGTACGTAATGATTTCGATACGATTGTTTTTTAAAGTAAATAAAATGTATTACATGCCTACGTAACTCGACTTTGTTCAATGGTGTCGTCGAGTTTATGATTTTTGCCATTAGCATTGCCCTTTCTTGGACATTACCTATGATTTTTATGTCTAAGCATTATGCAATCGCTGGAAAGAAATGTCGCCAGCGAGGTTATTGAGTTTTACTATCGAGTGTCATATTTTTTTTTTTACTGGGTTGGTTGTTGTTGTTGTTTTTTTTTCTCTTTCATTTTCAGTCGTATTAATTACCCTTATTATCGAAAGGTCTGTCTGTATACTAATTGTATGCTTCGTAGTGTATTTTGTCGCAGATACGAATATTTAATGGACTCGGTGATGTACTTAATTGGTAAAATGTACCGATTGTAAACATATTAATTGTTGTGTTGTCGTGCTGATAATTGTAAGTAAATTTTATTCCAATTTGATTCGTCGGCGGCGTAGACAGGAAATTTTTCCAAGGAAGTTGAATTAATAATGAGAGGAAGCTATTGACCTTTTTGAATTCCGAATGCAATGAAATACGTTGTTGGTTTCGCAGAAGGGCAAAGCTATTAATGAGGAGGGAGAAAGAGAAGGGTGTCCTTTTTGCTAATGATCGGATTAGATTTTTTTGTTATTGAAAATGGGAGAAAATGGTATTTGTTAGGAGTTGAAATCGGAGAGAATCTGTTTTTTTCGAAAGTAATTTCATTTTAGGTATCGAAATAAGCTTGTAAAATGATTTCGAAATTTTTGATTTTTTTCGAAAATTAATCAACTAATTTATAAAATTCAGTTTTGAACAAAAAATTTATCGATATTAATATGATAAATTTTGAAAAATGACGGGTTCAGAAATACATAGAAAATCAATAGTTTATTATGGAGATGATTAAAATCTTTTTTTTTTTTGAAATCATCGGTTTTGCAAATCTATAATTTTTCAAAAATTGTTTCAGAAATCGAAAATTTATGAATTTGAAACAGATTAAATTTTAATTTGGAAAAACTTTCTTGAAAATTTATTTCCTATTAATTCACTTCATTTTTTTGAAAAAAATGATTTGATTTCAAAAATTGAAAATAAACAGTCATCATATCAAAATTGTTGAGATTTTTTTTGAAAATATAATTATACTATACTTCGATATCGAAATTGAAAAATCATCAATTGAAATCCATTTTTTTTTGGAAAAATTGTTTTTTTTTTTAGCTGTATGAATTTTTTTTATCATTTTGTTTTCACAAATTGAAAAAAGGACTAATCCTAAATGATTGGAATTGATATTTTTAAAAAAATATTCGGTCTAAGGAATCAAAAATGGATCAATTCGAAATTAATTCAAGTAGATTTTTGAGAAATGGCTTTAAAAATCTCAAATTTGACCGTCCCTAGAATCGATTTGATTTTTTGGGTGGGGAGAGGAGGAGGGGGTATTTTGTTTTTTCCTGTTGAAAGTGGATGAACTCTGAGTACACAGATTGAAATTATTGATATTTTTTGTGAAATAGTCGATCTTTGTGATCAAATTTGGTAGGTTTTAAAATTATTTGCAAATATTCTTTTCCTTGAAAATTCGTTAATTTTTAAAATAGAAAAACAATGAATTCAAAATCGATAGAAATTTATGCATTTCTGACAAAAAAATTGGTTTCAATAATCATAAATCAACTGTCTTTTCACTGATTATAATCGATTGACAATTTGAATCCTAAAATCAAAAATTAATCGATTAGAAATCGAATAATTTTCATTCAAAAAATTTTGAATTTCAAAAATTGGAAATCGACGAACTTGAAATCGATTTTTAGTCTTATTTTGAAATCAAAATTACCTATTGGAGAATTGTTGAATTTCAAGCCAAATATTCACTTTTCTGAAATTGATCAAAATTCATCTTTTCGAAAAATAATCGATTTTAGGTATCATAAATTGATAGTCTTGGAAATTGTCAATTTTTGTCAATTTTTTTTCTAAAACTTTTTCGGTTTCAAAAATTTTGATAAACCCAAAATCTATTGATGTTGATATTCAAAAAAAAAAAAATCGATTTTAGGAATCGAAAATTAGCGATCTCTAGAATTGATCTGATTCGGTTTCTTTAATAATTATAATGCAGTTGAATTTCAGAAATCGACAAATTTGACACCGAAAAAATATTTTTTGAATCGTAGTCGATTTTAGAAATGGAAATTGATGATCTTGAAAATTACTAGGAGTTTCTTCTTCGTATTTTAATTTTTTTTTTTTATTCAATTTTACTTTGATTACCCAATTTATTTAGAAATTCTTCGGTTTATAAAATATTTCAAAAAATTCTTTTGGTTTTTCAGGAATTGAAATTTGACGGTCATTAGAATCGTTCATTTTTTTTTGATGAATCTTTGATTTTAAAAATCCATTTAAAAAAAAATTCAGCAATTCTGATTGTTGGGTCAAATCGATTTCATCGAAAATTCATCAATTTTTAGAAATTTAGAATCTATTACTTACCTTTAAACTCGATTAATATCGATGTTTTTTTTGACAAATAATCATTTTGGGAACTCAAAAATCTCCAAAATTGATTTTAATAAATTTTTCTGATGAAAATCATTCAGTGGTTTCAAAAATTCAATCGAATAATTTTTTTTTCGAAAATCATTCACTCAGATCTACGAATCCAAAATCAACATTTCCAAAAAATGATTAAAATCCAAGTTCAACGATATCCTTTACATTGTCTAAAATTATCACACTTGTAAAAATCGGACACAGAATCTCATCACCCACAAATATTCAAAATATAGGTAAACTCTGATAAGAACCCCCATATAGGTAACCAATAACTTAATGTCTGATCTAATATGCATTCGCAGATTACCATATTCATCGGTTTATTACTGTAATTGATCCGGTAAACGATCGATCTTCACTATCGAATTTCGTTCAAAAAGGGTATTCACATTTCCCACCATATAGATTCGAATCCGTCGAATGATTTCCAATGTCAGCCAGTATAGGTATTATAAATTTATTATACGTATGTGTAGCGATAACAGGAAGTAATATTGGATCGCATCGACGACCTTGCAACCATTAACGTCGTCGTTTGTCTGGTGGAGGAAAGCCTCAGGCAGTGGTATTTTTTTCACCGTTGTTATTTTCCCCCCTCATTTTACCTTTCCTCTCAATTCATCGGGATGATTCGGAAGAAGGTATTTTGTTTAGAATTTACACAGACGATTACTAAATGTTCTTACAGTGTCGATTGTTGCATTTCGAGAACTGGTTTCGGAGGTAGTCGTATTAATATTGGCGAACAGGAAAGAAACAAGTGGTATTTCCGCATAGTACGACAATATTTTTCAAAGTAGGTAGGTTCTAGGTAACAGTGGCCACATTTGGATGAATTCAATTCACATACATCGTCTTAACAGTCGTCTCTGGTGGTTGGTGACCTTTGAAGGTTGTATGGTTAAGAACACGACACGATTGTGTAAAAAAAAATCACAAATTATGGTCTAGAATTTCAGTTCATTTTCACGTTCTGTGAGGTTCTCTTATCAACCTACGTGTACCAATTATTCATCGGTAATTTACCATTCGTCGGTATTTAGGTACAATAATCAACTCTGTGTAAAAAATTGTCACCTGCGAAAGAACCATTACTCAAGTGTGTTTTTCTCGCTGAAATGGGAAAAAAAACGAGTTTCTCGCACGTAGAGCTTTTTACGCGGATAAAGAAAGAAAAATATACGTTTCGCGGAAAAAATCGCACTTGTTTGGTAGGTGACGGAAAGTAGGTAAGTGTACACAATCCACATCAATCTAAATAGAACCGTTGATTGGACTGAAAGCTGTTTGAATAAAATTCATTGCCGCGAAAGGTAGTAAAAATTTTATAATTCAATTTACTTTTCGGGCGGAGGCGCAGAAACGAGAACGCTTTGGTATTAAAAAGCTTCGATGTTACTCTTTATTGTTGAATTTGTCGGGTATGTTTTCGGGTAAAATAAATAGCTATGTCGCCTGCGAATACCTTTACATGGTTGTCGTTAAATTGCAGAATGCCTGGCTCCATGTTTGATTTCAGTGGTTCGTTTTCGTTTTATTTATTGCCACCTGCGAACCTATACCTACAGACCAACACACCAAAGATAATGTTGGTATTGCCGTTTGTTACTTAGTTAGGCGCGGTACAAAGCTCGAAATGAGTTTTGTATTTTATACGAAAATATTTCGCCAGTTTTTCCATCGGCTTTTCAGCCTAAATTTGCTCGTATTCGATGCAAACACGCTGCAAGCTCGTTATTAGTATAATTTATTTGATTTAGGATGCTTTTTAACGCGTAATTATGTTTTTTGTCGGTTGATCTTGCCGGGTCGATGCAGAATTCATGGGGTATGTTTATGATTGTACTGCGGGATAGTCGAGCTAAAATGTTAATAGGGGTATTGAAACGTTCGAATGGTATCCTGCCGGCATTTGCTGGACGTTTGCGAGTAATATTTCCCATTTTATAGGTACGTTATATTACCTAAGAGCCAATAAAGGAAGTATGAAAATTGGCTAATGATTACAATCGTAAATAACCCATTCGCCCTCGTATTGCCATTGCACCATCCGCTATACATGGTTTTATTAGTTTTCCTCTTCTTTTTTTGGCTGATTCGGGTATATGGCTTTAATACCGTAAGATTAGCTAAGACGGTTGTCTGGAGAATAAAGAAAGATATCTTTAATTTTTACATTCTTTTTTCTTCTTTTGTCGTCGGTGTATCCGTTTTTCTCCGTATCCTTTTTTTTTTTCACCGAGCTTCGTTTCTATTTTTTTTTCTCGCTTCATTTTTTTGCTAAGTTTTTTTTTTGAGGGTAAAAATGTCGAAAATTTACGACCAGTAATTTTTTATGCGTACCAGCTTTCGGTTCTTCTTCGGGTGTTTCTTTCGACATAAGCGTTTATAGGCAGCTTACATGTCAGCGAAGCTTTTATAACGAATAGAGTCGTAAATTTTTCGAAGATTTTCGAAAAGCGTAGTTGCGTTCTTCCATTTAGAAAACAAACTCGAAGGAGAGACGCTGTGTACGAGAATAGAAAAAAAATGCTCGCTGAAAAGGTGCTGCCGAGGTTTCATCCTACATAAATATCGTTAATGGTTACGTTTGCTAACGTGACGTTGTTTATGGCTTATATTCGTATTTCGCCAAGAGAATGCAAGTATTTATTTTGATTGGCGAATATTTTAGGAACGTGATGAAAAGATGAACGTCGTGGATCAATATGGTAGAATTGAGGGTTTTCCATGCGATGTGTAGAGGAAAAAGGTCGATGGTATTTGTATAAATGTCTAGGTAAATCCACGTAGTGTATCAATATTCGACCTTTTATGGACTTTGAAAAGGAAAATATAGTACTTTTGTGGTTGAAAAGTTTCTCTACGGTCGGTATTCGGGAAAATTGAAGTTGGCACGAGGTGCCAAAAAATCGGCTTTTGTAGAATTTTTTTACAATTTTTTTCAACTCGAGCCCAATTTTCCTCTTTATTTTTGATCTTCTTAACGGATTGAAAATGATTTCGATATGTTTTGATGATTTCATAAAAATATATCAAATTTTGTCTAGAATTTTTTTTTTGAAAAAATGAATATGGGTTTGAATAGGAATTCAGTTATTAAGAATTTTGGAAAAATTGCTTCAATCGATCAAATAGGTCAAAGATATAGGTAAATCGTGTTTTTAAATGCTCAAGTTCATAAAAGCCAATTTTATGAGCCTTTTTTCTGTTCTGGAAAATTCAAAAATTTTCTGGAGGTTCTAAAACATCTGGATATTGCAATCAATCGATTCGAAAAGTAAAAAAATAGGATGTAAACCTCATTGAACTTCGTTTTTTCCAGAACTGACTAACTAACGTTTTTTTCAATACTGACTAATTTTTTTTTCAATACAGGCCAACCTTTTTTTCAAAGCAGACCAATGTTTTTTTCAAAACTGACCAACGTTTTTTTCAACACCAACACTAACCCGCTGACAAACTTTTTTTTTCTTAGCTTTGACAACGTTTTTCTCAAAGCAAATCAACGGCTTTTTTAAAGCAGGCCAACATTTTCTTTCAAAACAGACCAACGTTTTTTTCTACTCTGGCCAACATTTTTTTCAACACTGGCCCTCTGACCAACCATTTTTTTAGCACTGACAGCGTTTTTCTCAAAACAGACCAACTTTTTTTTCAACACTGACAATATTTTTTCCAAAACAAATCAACGATTTTTTCAGTAATTAACTTTTATGACAATTCCCAGCTTTCAATTGTTTCGACTCATTTTTATGATGGGTTTGGCTCTTGGACATATTACGTAATTGTTACTTCTGATCTCGAGTTCTGAATTTATTATAGTTTAATTTTTGTTTTATCAAACATTAGAAAAGACAATTTTTTTTCATCATTTTTTCAAACAGGATTTTTCAAAAAAATGCAACTCTTGCTTCGTTTCCTGAATTTTATTTTTCTCCAAGATTGGAGGGAAAATCGATTCATGTTCCAAATTTTGTGTTTATATTTTGTGTCCATATTTTGGTTTCTGGTTCCCCCTCCCCTTGAATAGTTTACCTCGTTAATTATTCACTAACGAGAATTGAACAAATAATTGAGCAACACGCTTCGAAAATTCGTTCCACCAACGCTAATTCCCCCCCCCCCCCCCGGTCAAAAGTGAATTTTTCCAATTTGTTGAAGAAAATTTGTAATGTTTGTAAAATTTTTTCTACTGGAAATGTGATTCTATTTGCCAATTAGAGTTGTAGAAGACAAATAGCCACCTCTGTTTCTGATTCAGACCACTCTTTTTCAATGGTCAATTTTCTTGGTTTGAGATCGATTGCGGTAGAATTTAGAAACTACACGACATATCGGTGGCAAAACTTGGCATTAAATTTGATTATAGACGTAGCTTGTTTACTAGAAAATGGATCATTCTTGTTAAGGACGTTCGTTCTGTACGAGTATATACAATTAGCCATAGACCGGACGAGCGAAAAAAAGATTTATTTTTACCATAGAAACGAACCGGCAGGGGGGGGAGTGAATCTATTTCTATTTTAAAACTCGTAAATTGATAAAAACGCTCTCGAATTCGGCTTTAATTTGTAAACGAAACTACGACTACAATAACAATTGAAAAATGTTAACGTTTCTTATTGGTCGTTAATTATCAACATTTGACCGTTATAATTGAACCCCGTTTATGGTTAATTAGCTTCTGCTGTGACGTTTTGATTTTTTTTTTCATTTCGAAGCGACGACTTGTCATGTCTATATATTTTGCAGCGTGTAATTGGATGAAAGTCAAATTTATGTACCGTGGTGTCGCCTGATTACGTATTTTTTTTTGTTATTTATTTGCGATGACTTTTCAGCTAGTAGGTATATTTTTAGGTAATTTTTTTTTCACCGCGTCAACAAACTTATCAAAACAGTTCTCTCGAATTATTTTTTTCGTCGTCGAGGCGGTACCGAAATGAGATTTTAATTATGTAAAGATTTCATAAATCATGACATTAATTGGACTTTCGTTCCATCTTTCTTCAACAACCCTTAAAAAAGTTTTCCCCCGTTTGATAAAATTTCGCGTCATCAAGTTTTGTATCGTTCTAGGCTTTTTTTCGAAACATCGCGCCTTCAGCGGGAAAATTAATTTATTTAGAAGTTTTTTTCCATCGTTGTGAACGGTATAACCGTGAAAGTGGAGGAAAAAGCGTTTAGAAATTGAATCGAAC
Source organism: Pseudococcus jackbeardsleyi (assembly GCA_038380155.1). Lineage (NCBI taxonomy): Eukaryota > Metazoa > Arthropoda > Insecta > Hemiptera > Pseudococcidae > Pseudococcus > Pseudococcus jackbeardsleyi. The sequence goes on from CM076239.1 coordinate 49,017,768, forward strand.
GAGGCGAAAGGGTTAGGTTTACCTGTGCCTTACACGCGTGGTTTTTTTAGTGAATTTTTTTCAAAGAGGATGTCTATTCGAGCCATCTTCATCGAGTATGAAAAGGGGAGAAAGTGAATTATTGATTGAGTTTGGCAAGTTCTAGTTGGGTATGGGACGAGGACGAGAGATAATGAAAATGGAGATTTTTTGTGATAATGAACCTTGAAATTAATGTTGCAGGGTTTTTGAAATAATTCTGTAAAAAAAATGTCTAGTATTTAGGAGTGTTTTAAATTTTATCAAAATTTGATTCGCGTGTGAAATTTTTTTTTCAATATCTCGTTTCAGTTGAAGAATTTTTGTAATGTCATACAATTATAAAAATTTTGGACAAAAGTTTCCAAAAAGTAGTACATATTGCTGGTGTTTTGGGAAATATCTCAATTTCTTGAGTTGTTCTAAAAGTTCATTTTAATTTAGAAAAACTGTCCAATTTTTGAAAATTTGTTTGATTATTGGAAAATTTCCGTGTATAGAAAATTAAAGATTGAAAGTTCAAGAAAAATTGATCAAAATATGAAAATTCGTCCTCAAAATTTGAGAAATTGTTTAGGTTTTAAAAAAAAGTTGAAGTTTTGAAAACAGTCCAAGTAATGAAAAAACCTATTTATTTTAGGTTTTGAAAAATAACGTCCCAAGTTTGAAAAATCGTACACTATTTTTAAAAAGCTTATGTTCAAGTTCTGGAAAATTGAACATTTTTTGTAAGATTATTCTATAAAATGGAATTTTTAACTTGAGGAATTGTCCTAGTAGTCTTGGAAAACTCTTTTTTCAAAAATTGTCCAATGCTTAATAGATTTTGTAGTAAAAAGTGCTGAACCAAATAAACTCTTTCTCTCAAAATTTGGGGAAATTGTTCAAGTTTACTAGAAATAGACTATGTTTGGGAAATTCTTCGATCAATTTTTAAAAAATTCTTGATTGTATTCTTGAATTTTTAAAAAATTCTTCAATTCTTGAATTTTTGAAAAATTCTTCAACTATTGAATTTTTAAAAAATTCTTCAATTCTTGAATTTTTGAAAAATTCTTCAATTCTTGAATTTTTGAAAAATTCTTCAATTCTCAAATTTTTGAAAAATTCTTCAATTCTCAAATTTTTAAAAATTTTTTTCAATTCTCAAATTTTTGAAAAATTCCTTAATTTTCGGATTTTTAGAAAATTCTTCAGTTCTTGAATTTTTAAAAATGTCTTCAATTTTTGAAGAATTCTTCAATTTTTAAAAAATTCTTCAATTCTCGATTTTTAAAAAATTCTTCAGTTCTTGAATTTTTGAAAAATTCTTCAATTTTTAAAAAATTCTTCAATTCTCGAATTTTTGAAAAATTCTTCAATTCTCAAATTTTTGAAAAATTCTTCAATTCTCAAATTTTTAAAAAATTCTTCAGTTCTTGAATTTTTGAAAAATTCTTCAATTTTTAAAAAATTCTTCAATTCTCGAATTTTTGAAAAATTCTTCAATTCTCAAATTTTTGAAAAATTCTTCAATTCTCAAATTTTTGAAAAATTCTTCAATGCTCAAATTTTTGAAAAATTCTTTATTTCTTGAATTTTTGAAAAATTTTTCAATTCTCAAATCTTTAAAAAATTCATTAATTCTCGAATTTTTGAAAAATTCTTCAATTCTTGAATTTTTGAAAAATTTTTCAATTCTCAAATCTTTAAAAAATTCATTAATTCTCGAATTTTTGAAAAATTCTTCGATTTTCAAATTTTTGAAAAATTCTTCAATTCTCAAATTTTTAAAATTTTTTTTCAATTCTCAAATTTTTGAAAAATTCTTTAATTTTCGGATTTTTAGAAAATTCTTCAGTTCTTGAATTTTTAAAAATGTCTTCAATTTTTGAAGAATTCTTCAATTTTTAAAAAATTCTTCAATTCTCGAATTTTTGAAAAATTCTTTAATTTTTAAAAAATTCTTCAATTCTCAAATTTTTGAAAAATTCTTTAATGCTCAAATTTTTGAAAAATTTTTTAATTCTCGGATTTTTGAAAAATTCTTTAATTCTCGAATTTCGGAAACATTCTTTAATTCTCGGATTTTTGAAAAATTCTTCAATTCTCAAATTTTTGAAAAATTCTTCAATTCTCGGATTTTTGAAAAATTCTTCAGTTCTTGAATTTTTGAAAAATTCTTCTATTTTTGAACAATTCTTCAATTTTTGAAAAATTCTTCCGATGATTTTTTTGCTACAATTGTTGTTGAAATTGGGTTACTCAGGTCTATTTTTTTGAGGCCAATTCAATAGGCATCATAACCAAGTTCTCAGATATGCTTGAAACTTTGACAAAATAAGGTCTGGTATACCAGAAAACCACTCCAAAAATTATTTTTCAAAAAGACCTCATACAACATTTTTTATAAACGATTAAATGTTGTTGTCACAAAAATCAGACCCTCGCGGAACACACTGTAGACGTGACGTCAGAATATTGCATGAAGCATAACGACAAACGCGTGTTCTATTAACAATCGGTTTTTTTCTCACTCCACATCAGATTAACTCAAAATTTTGAGTGAGGACATAGGTGTTTGAGGAAGGTAAAATGATCTACGCGAAATTCTCTACAAGATGGGACAAGTTCGAAAGTTGTCCCGTTCACCAATCAAAAGCTATTAAAGCTCAAAGTTCTGGAGATGCATTTTTATTCCAAATATTCGATGTTTTTTTCACTTTAGATTGAAATAACTCAAAATTTTGAGTGACGACATAGGTGTTTGAGGAAAGTAAAATGATCTACGCGAAATTCTCTACAAGATGGGACAAGTTCGAAAGTTGTCCCGTTCACCAATCAAAAGCTATTAAAGCTCAAAGTTCTGGAGATGCACTTTTATTCCAAATATTCGATGTTTTCACTTTAGATTGAAATAACTCAAAATTTTGAGTGACGACATAGGTGTTTGAGGAAGGTAAAATGATCTACGTGAAATTCTCTACAAGATGGGACTAGTTCGAAAGTTGTCCCGTTCACCAATCAAAAGCTATTCAAGCTCAAAGTTCTGGAGAAGCGTTTTTATTCCAAATATTCGATGTTTTTTTCTCTTTACATTGAAATAACTCGAAATTTCGATCGAGGACATAGGTGTTTGAGGTAAGGAAAATGATCTACGTGAAATTCTCTACAAGATAGGATAGGTTTCAAAGTCTGCCTGGTTACCGATCAAAAGTTATTGTAAGTTCAAAGTTGCAAAAGTACCTAAGCAGTTTTCTTTTTGCAAAATTTTTTCATCACTTTTGCGACTTCTAATTTTAATAACATTCGATCGGTAGCCGGGACAGCTTTTAGGTAAATCTTCACCATCTTGTAGAGAATTTTACGTAGATCATTTTCCTTACCTCAAACGCCTATGTCCTCGATCGAAATTTCGAGTTATTTCAATGTAAAGTGTAAAAAATACGAAATATTTCGCAATGAAAACTCGTTTTCGTAACTTTGAACTTACAATAACTTTTGATCGGTGACCAGGCAAACTTTGAAACCTATTCTATCTCGTAGAGAATTTCTCGTAGATAATTTTAGCTTCCTCAAACACCTATGTCGTCACTCAAAATTTTGAGTTATTTCAATCTAAAGTGAAAAAAACATCGAATATTTGGAATAAAAACGCTTCTCCAGAACTTTGAGCTTTGATAGCGTTCGATCGGTTAATGGGACAACTTTCAAACTTGTCCCATTTTGTAGAGAATTTCACGTAGATCATTTTAGCTTCCTCAAACACCTATGTCGTCACTCAAAATTTTGAGTTATTTCAATCTAAAGTGAAAAAAACATCGAATATTTGGAATAAAAACGCTTCTCCAGAACTTTGAGCTTTGATAGCGTTCGATCGGTTAATGGGACAACTTTCAAACTTGTCCCATTTTGTAGAGAATTTCACGGAGATTATTTTATCTTCCTCAAACACCTATGTCGTCACTCAAAATTTTGAGTTATTTTAATCTAAAGTAAAAAAAACATCATCTCCAGAACTTTGAGCTTTGATAGCTTTCGATCGGTTAATGGGACAACCTTCAAACTTGTCCCATTTTGTAGAGAATTTCACGTAGATCATTTTACCTTCCTCAAACACCTATGTCGTCACTCAAAATTTTGAGTTATTTCAATCTAAAGTGAAAAAAACATCGAATATTTGGAATAAAAACGCTTCTCCAGAACTTTGAGCTTTGATAGCGTTCGATCGGTTAATGGGACAACTTTCAAACTTGTCCCATTTTGTAGAGAATTTCACGTAGATCATTTTAGCTTCCTCAAACACCTATGTCGTCACTCAAAATTTTGAGTTATTTCAATCTAAAGTGAAAAAAACATCGAATATTTGGAATAAAAACGCTTCTCCAGAACTTTGAGCTTTAATAGCTTTTGATTGGTGAACGGGACAACTTTCAAACCTATCCCATCTTGTAGAGAATTTCACGTAGATCATTTTCCTTACCTCAAACACCTATGTCCTCACTCAGAATTTTGAATTATTTCAATTTTTCCTTTTGAACAATTTGTAATTTTATGCGATTCTTTATTACAGTGTTGTGACGATCATGTGTCTTGCAATATAGTGACGTCATACAGTGTGTCAATAAGATATCACAACGATTTTTGGAAGGTCGCATTTTCGCGACTTTGAGAATTTATTTCTTGGCTCACCATGATCGTATCTCCCTCAGAGTGGGGTCAAAATTTTTGTTTCGACTAGGACTACAACATATATTTTTTTGAAAAAATGCTTATGATGCCTATTGAGCACATTTGTAGATAATGTTTTCGTTGCATATAGTTTGTTTCAATTCTGTAATAATATTCAATTCGTTTTCGTTACGTTATTATTTCAATTCTATTTTGTTTCCATTACGTCATTTTTTGTATCGTAAAAAGACATTGAATGATATTAAATTGTCCATAGGAGTTGAATTTCGATAATTATTTGATAAAATACTCGCTCGCAAATGAAACATTATTTCCTAGATGGGACAAAATTATCGCCTGAATTATCAATCATTACCCATGTGATGTATTAATTTCACTTCCTTCGTGTTCGAATTTTCCTCTTGTTTGCAATATATAACATTCGATGCTAAAATTTGGTATCCATATTCAATATAGTCGTATACCAAGTACCAGCTACCTATAGACCTGTGTATATGATTTAATCGAATCAAAATAGATACCCTTCATCATTTATCATTTGAAGCTTCTCTCATTTGTAGTACGTGCCCTTAAAATACCATAAGGGGGAAAAGAAATCATTTACGTACTCGAACGACGTATACGAATACGACAACTATACAGGTACAGATACCACACAGACGCATGGACACATATATAGACATTAAGTGATTCGATAAGATTTGTGGACAACCGCTACAAAGAGGTCACCGCATCAAAGCTTTCGATATAATTGATTGCTTGTAAAAGGAAAAAAGCTTACGGTTTTTGTTGCCTGACGCTCTCGGTCTCTAGTTGCTTTAAAAAATAAACGAGAATAGGGATGAAAAAAAAAAAAAAACAAAAACGAAAATTTCTTTCGTTCGGTTCTTTTATATACCTACGTATGTACTTTGGTAACGAATGCGTCTAGCTTGGTGGTTTGTGATACGAGTATTTTGATTAATTACCGATGACTGGAAGAAATTTGTTAGGGCGTCCTTGTGTGGCGTTACCTTTTCATCCACCTCGGGTGCGAAATCAACGCGTTGAAAGATTAATAAAGACGATTTATCAAGCAAAAAAATCGTGTTTTATATGAGTTCCTCCTATGCTTGGAGGTAATTTGCTAAACGAGAATTTTTCCAGTCCGAGTTTTTCTTCGGAATTGGAGCTTTTAGATTTGGATCGTTAATTAAATTTTTTTTCTTTGGAGATACGTTGAAAGGTTGTGCTGTGACGTATGACGAAAGGTGTAGATTTACTGATAACTTCAGTTTTATGTTATTTTTGATTGATTTTACTGGGTGGTGTATTCATCTGATGTCTGAAAGGAGTAGAATTGTAGGTATTTTGAATTGAAAGGGTAAATTTGAAGGGTATTTATGAAAAAATGGCAGTAAAATGTGAGTCTCTTAGAAGAGAAAGTGCAGTTTAAATCTTACTGAGCACTTAAAGAATTTATAGCTTTAAACAAAATAGAAACGTGATTAAAAATATTTATTTGTATTGTCTTTATAATTATGTAAGTATGATGATTGGCAAGTTATTAATCTTCTATTTGTTTTATTTCTTTGTTTTAGGTGAGTGTCGAATTTCTATCACCAGGATAATGAGAGTTGTACTTATGTAAGTTATTTTTCTTGATTTTTTTCTTCATTGAAGAGGAGGTAGGAAGGAGAATTTTTTTCACTCGAGAAATGCAGCACACTCTTATTTATCGTTGCATCAATGTTCAATGGCAAAAATCGTGGTATACTTTCCTGATTGGAAATTTCTGAAACTTGAGTAATATTACAGCCAAATTTCATTTCAAAAACTCTCCTTCAACTTCACTTTTGAAAAAAATTACCTAAAATAATTGAAGAGCTGTTTTCCAAAGTGGGTCAGGTCCTAACTTCGTAAACGAGAAAAAGGACTTTCATCTAGATTTTTTTTTTCACTGTCAGAAGCTGAAATATTTTACATTTTCACTCCTTTTTCCATTTACGGTTTTTGGACTTTGCTCATGTTGGAAAAGAGCTCTCCAATTCAAATTTCAAGTTCAGTGTGTACCTATTTTGAAAAGTAATTTCGTTTCATTTAGACCCCTAGTTCAGTCAATTGAGCATTTTTTGAGGGCAAACACAGGTAACAGAACTTCTTTTGCTGAATATTGTTGAAAATGGTTTCCTCTTTCCTAATTGACATACTTCGGCGATCTACCTCACCCTTCTCTTTCACTATCCCCTCCTTGGTGGATTGAAGTCTCCTCCACCCCTCCAAAAATCTTTTTTTGGCTTCCATTTCATTATTTTTTTTTGCAATTTTATGAAAAAAATATTTTTCAATTTCCATACCTATCTTTTATTTCATGTGCAACAAATTTCTCACGAAATGAGCTATCAACCATTTTTGTAACATATGTGACCCTGCCAGAAAGAAGGGACCTTGTGTAAAAAAATCGATGTTTCATTTTTCACGTTTTTTGGTCCGAATGGCACCAAATCTGGACCAGACATAAAAATAAAGACATCGATTTTTTTTACATAAGGTCCCTTCTTTACGGCAGGGTCACATATTTAGAATGGTGTGAAATTGTGGAATTTTGAAAAATAAAGATTTCGGATTTTTTTCTGAAATAGTTGAGAGTGAAAAAGTGCTCGAAAAAACTTGCTTTTTGTACCTATTAGGACATATTTTTTAGGATATTTCAAAATTGTGGTTGAAATATTTCGTTCTTACTCTCTCATTCTGAATCAGTGAAAAGTCACTGATGAACATTCAGTATTACAGCGTAAGAAAAACCAACGATTTTCACTGATTTTCGGCGAATTTTCACTAATTTTTCAAAGATTTTCACTGATTTTTCAGATAAATTTATAAATTTCATCAACTGTAATGAATTTTTATTGATTTATTATTTTCGGTGATTTTTCTCTCTGATTTATTTTCAGTGAAAATTTTTTCACTGATTTTCTCCTGTGCTGCAATTCTGACTGTTTCTCGGTGATTTCCGATAATTTTCACTGATTTATAAATGAGAGAGTACCTAGGTGGTTTCTGCTAAAGAGAGATTTTTAATTTTTCGTCCCCATTTTCATGAGGAGGTGAAAGGTAATACATTTTTTGTTGCGATTTCGTTCAAATTCATTTCAGGAATTCTTTTCTGAGTAAGTCCCTTCGACATCATGAGGCTGAGCCATTATTTCTTAAAAATATTATACACAATTTTTTTCACCTCCATATAAAAATTGGGGGGGAGGGGAGATTTCCCTTCAATTCGACGTAAAATACAATATCTTTAAAATATTTTTTCATGAAATTGTGAAGAAAATTGAATAGAAACCAGAATTTGAAAGATTTTAATCCATCATGGAGGGGTTAACGATAGAGGGAGGGGTAGGTTGAAGTATGTTGATTACAGATACCATTTATATTCAAAAAAAATCTCTGTCACTGTCTATGTTTGGATTTGTGTTCTAAAAATGCTTCATTGATTGAACTATCCTCTCTTTTTCAGTAATTGAAATTTTTGTTCGGATAAATGAAGGAAAGGAAAATTTAGCAATTTTTAATTTTCTTCCAGTTGCCTTTTCTATGGAAAGTTACCATCGAATTATAGAACATATTCGGTCGATTTGATTTTTAATTCAAGTATGGTTCGTGTGTATGGAACCATGAATGAGAGTATATAGGTAACTGCTATTTAATCAAGTACTTTTAATTATTACTTGAAATTACTGAAAATTTCCGACCAATCCTGTTCCCAGATATGGAGCCATCATATATGCGGTTATGCTTATTTTACCATCGCAACTTTATCATTATTGAGACTTGTATAAACATCCCTTTTTGAATTCTCGGCCCTCGTCAGCGTATATTTGTTGATTTTATACGATGCCGGTTCTAATTTAAAATACGTAGGTAAAGGCAACGAATTGAAACGTCAAAAGGTCAATAGGCTCGTTATTGCGGGGTAACGTACCTACGTATATTTATGAAAGTTTGATATAAAATCGTGGCTTCTCGAACGAACGTAACCTTTTCGCCATTCTTCGGTGTTGCGCCCTTTTGAAAATCTTATGCAAAATTAATATTACGTAGGTGCTTAGTTTTTCAACGCGTTAATTTTTCATTTAAACCTATACCGAGGCTGTAATTTTATTCAGTGTACGAGTTGTGTGAATTACATACATCCACAATGAAATGGAATTTTTTTTTACTCGGTTTAGTTGAAAGTGAATTATTGTTGGTGGAATTGAAAGAATTCTAAAATTAGGTTGCCCTGTGATGCGTTCAACGAGATACGAATAGACTAGGTCAACTTTTATTAATCAGACTTCATCAATTACGCTTGTTAATTGTACGATTTGTTAAATTACGCGTTAATAACGCGTTTATTATTCCAATAACGTAGAGAGTATCATCGTGTGTGTTTGATTATATTCGATCAACTTCTCTCGTTCTCGTATATTCCATCGCGACGTATGAACGAGGTATTTATTTTACACGGACGATTATTATTATTTATTTACGAGTCGTGAAATTGGAATTTGTTGTTTTATCGGTTGAATTTTATGTTCTTTATTGCGCGTCTTGAGGTATTATGTATGTACTTTCATTGATGAAGAAAATGCGTTTCGATCGGATCGAATGGTTGAAAGTGAAGAATTTGTTCGCGAAACGATTTCTGTAGGTTTTTTGGAGGAGGAGAAAAAGTGAAGGGGTGTGTGGCTGATGGAACGAAATTCTTTTTGAAATTGGTACTAAAAATTATGCAGAGTGTCTCAAAATGACGGATGATTAGACTCGTATGAGCTCTTATCACTCTACAGAGCCAAAATAGTGACCACAGATTCTGGAATTTTGATTTTTTTCCATTAAAAAATTTTGTGGTTTTTGGCATGAAATTGAGAGAATTGAAAGAGGATTTGAAGAAGTATCGCGAATTTTACCTTTAGGAGATTTTTTTAAATTTTCAAGTGTTAATATTTATGGGGAGGCTTAGGGGAAATTGCAGCAGATAAATGATCTAAATCTAGACTTGTACTCCCCAAAACACCACTAATGATATTCCCTTTTTAATTTTTTTGATGCTTTAGACGATTTTTAGCATTTTCTCTGTACCTTTGAAACGTCGAAGAGAAATAATTGACGGATTTTCCATTATTAAAACGAAAAAATTATGAAAAAATTTTGTATTTAGCTTTTTTTGGTCAATTTTTTCACAATCTGTCGAATCAAACTTTTAGATGATGATCTTAAGTTTTTTCATATTTCAAAAAACAAAATTTTTCGAAGTTTTTCAAACATAATAAATTGTCATTCGGTGTATCGATTTGAAAATTGAAGAACAGTAAAAGTAGTAAAATTTAGTATGAAATAACTTGAATTTTCGAAATAACATTAATTAAAATTAAGAAATTTCTTGACAAATTTTTCAAAAAATGGAAAATTCTACCTAAAAGTGAAACTTTGAAAATTAATGTCTCCATTATTGGACCAATCCATCACCCTTGAACTTGGGAAAATTTTTTCAAACTAACTTGTGTTTTGATATTTAGCATTACTTATTCCATCTTAAACAATAAAATAATTTGAAACGGAAAAAATGAGTTTGATTTTTTGGGAGAGAAGGAGGGAGATAAGTGTGTACAGTATTTATTTTGAAAAGATGTTAAAAATCCTGTTAAAAGGTCCTTTTTTTGTTGTTTTTTTTATAATTTGATCTTGAAAATTAGCTTCGAAAAATTTGGTCTCTTAGACTTTGGTTTTGAAAATTGTATTCGTAAAATTTGGTCCTTAATTTCATAGATCGACCCTTAACAAAATATCATTTTTATCCATGTTAAAAAGGAACATGTTTCTTGAATCGAGATGAAATTTTCATGTATGAGGCAACAATAGGGAAGGTATTCAAACTCGAAGTAAAATTTTGGGCCCAAATAAAAATAAATTGGAAGTAGATCATAAACCGACTCGATATCCAAAATTTTAGATACTGAAGTTCATTTCTCAATTTTTTGATATTTTAGAATTACCTCATTAAAATTTATTCTTATCAACAAAAAAACCTGAAATTTTTTATGCATCGTAATTTCGACCTCCTGAATCGATTTGAAGTGTTTTAAGATGTTTTTGGATCCTCTGGAAAATTTTAGAATTTTTTGACCCTAGAGAAAGAACTCATAAAAATGGTCCATATGAACTTCATCGCCTTTTTAAAAGCTCGAAACATCTCAAAACCACTTAAAATCGATTCGGAAGGTCGAAAAAAAGTAGTACAGACTACAGAGATACGTCTAATAAATTTCAGTTTATATCGTGGCTGATAAAATTTTGATGTTTTGCTGGGTAGTGAGGTAATTTTGAAATAACAAAAATTTCTCAAAGTTCCAGAAATGAATTATAGTTTTTTAAATTTTGTATGTGGGGTTCTTTTTTTCTCTCGGCTCAAAACTTTTATTTCGATTTGAAATACTTCCTTGTAAGAAAGTTTTTTCATTTTTTCATTTTTTTTTTTTTTTTTTTGGATGAAATCAACACTTTAATTGTAAGTATGAATTTTTTTTAGTGGATCTTTGCAGAAATTGTGGAGTAAAAATCGGTGTGATTTATTGGACCCATTTCCTCTCCTTCTCCGACTCTCCAATTTTGGACTGATTGGCTCTCAAAAAAATTCGTTTGATGTGTTGTTATTTTGGCTCTAATGAATGATTGAGGTTCATTCAAAGAGTCTAGCTGTCTACTTGCTAGAGAAACAATAAATACCAGAATTTTTTTTGAATTTTCAACACTTTTACTTCGCGTTGATTTTTTTAATCGCAGGATAAAGCCACTTTTCTCATGTGTAAATCAGTGAAAATTAAGGAAAATCATTAAAAAATAGTCAGAATTCCAGTAAACGAATAAATCAGTGAAAATTCGCTGAAGAATCAGTGAAATTCATTGAAAAATCAGAAAATGAGAGACAATTAGGGATCTTCTTTGGCCAAATGTAAAGCTACAAAAATGGTATAAAAAAGTTGAGAAAATTCGGAAAGCAGCAAGAATTTTCATTTTTCAGATTTAATAAAACTAGTCACCTTGCCTGATTGCCTTACAAGACCAATTAACAATTATTTGGGAACACCCTTTTTACAAAACTGCATTTCTCGATTCGATGTGTACCTTAATTAAACATCAAATTGGGTACACCTGCACCTAATAAAAACCTTATTAGCTCAATGATGCACATATGACGACGAAACCCTGAACTCGTGAAAATTTTTTCCTCCATAATGCTACCTTATAATTACTCCATAAGCATGGAAGAACCCAAGTATAATATCGCAGGTCGAGCTAGGCATCATGATAGTGGTTGAGTTTTGCAAAACCTACCTAAGCACATTTTAGCGTTCGCTAAAACCGCGCTCTTCTAACCCCAATCAACAAGCCGAGTCGTTTTGCAATTTCGCTTTACCGATCTTCAAACAGAATTACGTTAATTATACTGCCACGAAGCCTGCAGTCATATTCCACCTACAATTTAGCTCCTTAAAGCTGTGTACTTTATACTTGGTATAATAATACAGCGGTTCTTCGTGTACCTGCTGCAGCCTCTTCGGTATGTAGACTTTTCTTATGCTTACCTCATTCGTTGTCTTACGTATGTGCGCGCCAACAATAAACACTCGAAACTCGCCGAGTCAAAATAAAACACTCTCTTTTGTTATCGTATTACGTATTTTTCGTAAACTTGGAGGCGCGCGAAACGATGTAATAATTCGTGTCATCATTCTATTCTTCTACAATTACCGCGTGCCGCGGCGCCGTTCAATTTATAAAATGAAAAATGTGTTGTAATTTTGTAAATAAAACGTGTTACAATATTGTTCAATTTATATGCGTAAGCGGAAAGTTTCGCTGGTACGTGATTTTCGTGGCGCTTTTTTTCATTCCTCCGCCTCAGCGCCGAGAACACGATGAATCCATTCGGATATACCTACGAATACGCACATTTTTTTCTCTATCCTAATAAACCGGGTATTTGGGATTTTCCCTTTTGTTTTTTCAAATATTTGATTTCGAAGGTATACGCAGAGGTGAAAGCTATTTCGCGCGAATATATTTTATTGTGTGCCCTTTTTTTTTTCAACCCCTCGAAATGAAAGCTTTCTTAAACGATAAAAATCCATTTAAATTTCATTTTTTTTTTTCAATTGAAAAAAAAATTACGAGATTGTTGATAAATTGAAAAAAATTTTCGTAGGATTGCCGAAACGTGTAGAATGTTTTGTTAAAATTCTCCAACGAAGTAATTTTAAATTTCGAACGAAAATGGCGAATTTTCGTATTTTCTCGACGTAGAAAAGGTCTACGAACTGGAGAATTGACGCGATGGTGGAACAAAATCGAGTTATTTTTTTCTATTTTTTTTTCGAGTGAATTTGCTCATTCGAGGATGGAAAATTAGCACAGAAATGGGCTCGGAGTTTTTGCTCGAAATAGGCGCTGGCGCTGGCAAGTTATTTTTTTCACGATGAAAAATAATAGAGGTGGAAGGTGTTTGATGATTGGTTGTCCTTTTTGGAAGTGCAGAGGGGCTGTTCAATATTAATTCGGATTAGAAATAAAGTTGGGTCTTCCGATTTCGCTCACTTTTTTTTCAACGAGTTCTCCTTGATGATCTGTTCATAAATTCATGATCATTTTCCCTTCCAACCCTCAAAAGGCGGGAGAGGAGGGTAATTCTTATCACAATTGAATTTTTTTTGCCAAATTATCCAAATATGGAGGCTCATATCTCGAGATAGGTCGTATTCTGAAAGAGAATTGATAGAAAGATGCAAAAACGATAACCACATTTGAAGTGACCTGTCGTTTGTTAGGTATTTGAGAGCACTGAGTTCGAATATTTGCTTATTTTTTAGATTTGACTCTTTGGTGCCCCCTCCCTACCTCAATTATGAGTAAAGTACATAATATTTTGGAAATTTAAATGACGTGTGGCATATAAATTTTTACTAATTTGAGGGCATAGAATACGAATATTGATTTACTTTTTTATTGGATTCCTCTTTCCTGTGCTATAAGCGGTCCCCTCTTCCGAAAATCGCGTATTTTCCACTCGCAGCTCTCTTGAGGATCAGAAGGAAAGTGAGACCATCAAGGAGTACTCGTAAAAAAATTAAGTGAAATTGGAATACTCTTTTTCATTTTTGGTCCGAATTAGTTCAAAATATAGCCCAGAGAGTTTTGGATTTTGCAATGAGAAAATTGTTTGGATGAAAATGTTGCCTAATTGAAGAATTCAAAGGTCAGGAGACTTTTGAAAAAATTGATTCGAAGCAAAAACTGAATAATTTCTGGAAAGTTTCACATATTTAAAACGAGTTATGCTCTGAAAATTGATTCAATTTAATGAGGATAATTTCAAAGTGTCTTTAGGTTATGAAAGTTATGAAAGTGTGGAAATTTGAAGAAAAGAATTATTAAAAAGTCACGATTTTCAATAAAAATAATTTTCAGCATCTCAGAGATTAATAATTCATTATTTTTAATTTGGTGTTTCTGCCCTTGAAAAATATTCAACGTTCTAAAAAAACGACGAAAAACGATCATTTTTAGGTATGTCCAAGCCGTCGTTTCCTGTCGTTTCCTTGAAAAACGACAGTTTGAAAATTTTTCAACACACTGAAATTGCAGCTTCGACTCGAATCTTTTTTATTCTCAAAAATCGACTAAAAACGATCATTTTTAGACTTGTTGGATCCGTCGTTTCCTGTCGTTTCTTTGAAAAACGACAGTTTGAAAATTCTTCAACACACTGAAATTACAGCTACGACTAGAATCTTTTTTATTTCAGAAGAACGACTAAAAAACGATCATTTTTAGACTTGTTGGATCCGTCGTTTCCTGTCGTTTCTTTGAAAAACGACAGTTTGAAAATTTTTCAACACACTGAAATTGCAGCTTCGACTCGAATCTTTTTTATTCTCAAAAATCGACTAAAAAACGATCATTTTTAGACTTGTTGGATCCGTCGTTTCCTGTCGTTTCTTTAAAAAACGACAGTTTGAAAATTTTTCAACATACTTAAATTACAGCTACGACTAGAATATTTTTTTATTTCAGAAGAACGACTAAAAAACGATCATTTTTAAACTTGTTGGATCCGTCGTTTCCTGTAGTTTCTTTGAAAAACGACAGTTTGAAAATTCTTCAACACACTGAAATTGCAGCTTCGACTCGAATCTTTTTTATTCTCAAAAATCGACTAAAAAACGATCATTTTTAGACTTGTTGGATCCGTCGTTTCCTGTCGTTTCTTTGAAAAACGACAGTTTGAAAATTCTTCAACACACTGAAATTGCAGCTTCGACTCGAATCTTTTTTATTCTCAAAAATCGACTAAAAAACGATCATTTTTAGACTTGTTGGATCCGTCGTTTCCTGTCGTTTCTTTAAAAAACGACAGTTTGAAAATTTTTCAACATACTGAAATTACAGCTACAACTAGAATCTTTTTTTAATTCAGAAGAACGACTAAAAAACGATCATTTTTAGACTTGTTGGATCCGTCGTTTCCTGTCGTTTCTTTAAAAAACGACAGTTTGAAAATTTTTCAACACACTGAAATTGCAGCTTCGACTCGAATCTTTTTTATTCTCAAAAATCGACTAAAAAACGATCATTTTTAGACTTGTTGGATCCGTCGTTTCCTGTCGTTTCTTTGAAAAACGACAGTTTGAAAATTCTTCAACACACTGAAATTGTAGCTTCGACACAAATCAATCGAAAATCAAAACCCAATACCATTAAATTCCTCTCATCAAGACAAACATTTTCGTTTATTCATTTTTGAAATTTTTTTAGTTTTTTAGGTTCCCTCAGGTTTTTTGTCTATCATAAAAATGGAAATAGGTAATGAAATAAGTTGTTTCGAAAATTTTTGAATTTTCATTAGTTCTCCAATTTTGAATATTGCTTTCAACCCCTTGAATTTTAATACTTGGCCAAAAATTATCATTATCAATTTTTTTATGTTTTCGATGCATTATTTTCACGATTAAAATTTAAAGAAAATTGTGTCGACAACTTTGTAGCCTCCTTCAATTTTACGTTCAGCTCAAAAAATCATCAAATACAAAGAATTTATTCAAGTTTAAAGTGAATTTCATTTTCCTCAATCAAAAATAATGTTCTTTTTGCGAAAATGAACCTACCCCTTCAATTTTCCAGATAGACAGTTCGTTGAACGTTTTTTCTGAGCAATACCCGATTATATCCACTCACCAGACACCACCTCGCGAGACGGTTTAAACGAAACGAAAATAAATCCGGGTGTATGTGAAACTCGGCTCCGAGCAAATGTTTATACGCGAAAACCTCGGCTGGAAAAACTTGTAGTACGAGCGCAGGCAAAATGCAGGCTGTGTGGTTTTTAAGCTTTTAAGATACGCACGTATAACGCTCGACGAATGATGCCTTAAATTTAAGCGTTTTATCGCTCTATTAAAGAACGACGCCACGCGCCGTGTAATTAGTCGAGTAATATCGGGCGTTGATGTGTTTTAACGTTTCGATGTTTTCTTATTCTAAAAGCAAGATTTTCTTCCATATTTACTTATCGCCGACTTGGAAAGTGGTATTTTCAACGCGGTCGCGTTGACTCGCGAACAAAATTATCACCGATGCTGACAATACATCTCGACGAGATTATTATCGAATGCTTTTTAACGTGCGACGAAAAAGCTCTCGCTGCTGGAGATGTTCCGCCAGACGAAAATGACTAAAGTTAGAGAAGAGATTAGGATGTTAATAAGATTTTCACATTATATGTTTCTTTTGATGAAAAGCTCACCGCTGCGCGATATGCTCTTTTAAAAGTCGCTAAACGAAGAGCCTTTTTTTAAGGTAGGCCAACAGACAACGACGAAAAAGCGAAAAAGTCAACGTAGTGAAGCCGACTCAATATTTACTGTTCGTGTACTTGCGGAAAAAAATATAGAATAAATGAGACTGCGAAACGAACGTCGAATTTGTGTTTCTGAGTTTTTTTCTTTGAAAGTATCGTTTGAGTCTTTTTCGCACAAAAAAGTATTCGTTTCCTGTAAATGATGAGTTCATGCCTGACTAATCCTCGCACGCGTATCTAAATTTGTATTTTTAAACGAGACGAATCTATGCCTATGCATTACAATAGAATGCCATTATCGCAGTTTTCAACTTCGTAATTACTCTTGAACGTAGCCAAACCCTTACATGTGTTACGTATGCAACTACTTTGTCATCTGTGCGACTCGTATTTTAAGGAGTCACGTTTTGTTAAATCTCGTTAATTTTTCAGCCTTAGCAACCCGCAATGCTTGTTTTGTAATTAGGTAACCTTAATCGTTATGTGTGGTTAAGGTGTAAGTCGACTGCAGGCTACGAAATTATTGCCCTTTGTGGAATAATGCTTTGATGAGGTAGATGGAGTTTTCGTTTTCGTTTTTAAACGAATTTCGAGTGAAGGTTGATTGAAAATTGTACGAACGTTGACCCGAGCCTGGGGTTTTGAAAATTTCGGTTTAGTAGAACAACGTTCTTAAATTTTCAAAAATCTTGGAATTTCTACGTTTAATTAAATTTTAAAATTTTGTGGTAGGCGACTGGTTCCTTGAACGTTGAACTTTTTGCTTTAGAATAATTTTCTTGCCTTTGAAAGCATCATAGTTAGGTATTTTTGCCGTAGAATGAAGTTCAAAAGTTGATCTTCTCTTTTTTTTGAAATGGTAGATTTCGTATAGAGCAGAAAAAATTTCAAAAATTTGAAAATAACTCGAATATTGAAGGGAAATTTTTGAATAGCATTACAACTTTTAGAAAATCAATAAAAATGAAGATTTTTGATTTTTGTTGTAAAATATTTACACATCTTTTTTATAGAATCACATTTGAAATTGTTTGAATTATAAATTTTTTGATGGTGAGACGTAGGGAAAGGGAAGGGGTGTAAGAACAAATTTATCGAAATGGCACGGAAAAAACAAAAAACCACAAAATTTGAGTTTTTAGTTTCGATACAAATCCTGAGTGATGAATTCTCAATTGACTTTTGAATACACCAAATATCATTCAAAGTCTATTATAAATTACTGGAATTTTTAGATTCTTTGATGTATAAAAAACATGAAAAATCGAGTTGAATTTTACATTTCTGTTTGAAACACAGATTAAATAAGACCAAAGGTTAATAACCTCTAAAATAGGTCAATGACCTATACTAATTTAATTTTTTGTTCCATGCTGTTAATTTCTTGGTTTAATAATTCAGGGTATCTAACGGGTAGTGAAAGTAGTGAAAAAGTAGTGATTTGAAAATCCGGTCATGCCGGTAGTGGAAAAGTAGTGAATTCAGACGAAAATTTGAAAAAAAAGTAGTGAAAAAATGAAAAAATTCCAAAGACGCGAAATTTCAGAAATTGTTCATTTTTCATTTATTATTATTACATTTGAAATAAAGATTTTTTTCTAATTTCATTTTTTTTTCTCTAAAAAATTTTGATCGTTTTTTTTTTGTATGTTGGAAAGAGAGTAGATTTTTTGTGTGGGGGGGGGGGACAAAGTGAAATTTTTTTTTTAAAAAAAAGTAGTGAAAAAGTAGTGATTTTACAAAAAAAACATCAGTTAGATACCCTGTAATTCCACTGTTCTCAGTGATTTTGATCTTAATTTCAAAATGAGGCTTCTGAAAAAAAAAAAAAAAAAAAAAATGGATAACAGTTCCCAAATTTTGAAAAATTCGGCACTGATGACGTCAAATTCCAAAAAAAATTCACGATAGTATGAAAATTATGAAACGTTTATTTTGTGTTACTGGGTTAAAAATTGGCTTTTTCTGTGCCTGATTTGATTAAGTCTTGGTTAATAATGGAAAAAAGAATATCGAAAAACTGCGACAGAAAAATCCTCGAACAATAATAACGGACTTGATAGATCTAATTCCTAAAAATTTTTTGAGAATTTTTTTTTTGAAATCGAATTCTCATTTTGATGGAAATACCAGTTGAATCCCCTTTTTTTAAATTATTTATTCAAGTGATCAAATTGAACAAAAAAAGTGATATTTTAAAATTATTCCATCAAAGTGATATTATGAAAAATCCCCATGTCATTCTATACCTTCTTCTTGACCAATAACACTCTTATAATTTTTTCAATTGTTTCCTATTTCTTTGTTTCCGTTCCATAATTGTATAGAAATAATTCTGATTAACCAAATTTTGCTACCACTTAAACAGATTAACGACATTTTACGGTAATCCAAATGCCCTCCTCCCTCCTTCTCCTTCGGTGAATTAATCGTTCCTATATTGCTTTACCATAAAGTAATTGGCTCTTGTAATTGAAATTTGAAAAATTGTCAAATGAGATAACAAAATTATTATAAACATTATCGCAAAAATTGAAATTTTTGAAAATTTGATTGAATTGAATCGTGAAAATAAAAAATTTTTGAATGAAGGAATGAATGAGGGAAAATGAGAATTTGCAGGGTCAGCTCAGTAAATTCAATTTTCACGTTGAATATTTTGACATAATAAAACTGATAAATTTTCCAAATAGTAATAAATCAGTGAAAAAAATTCAAAGAAAGCCAAAATTTGAAAAATTGCTGGAAATTTGGTGAAAATTTACTGAAAAGTCTGTAAAAATATCAGAATTTTGCTGATTTTCCCTGTTTGCTGCAATTCTGACTTTTTCAGTGATTTTTCACTACTTTATTTTTCGTATTTGATGATTTTTTTTACAAAGAATTCTACAGAAATCCAGATTATTTATTTATTTTTTTTTTGCAAAAACGATTTTTCCACCGTAGATTGGCGGGGGGAGGAGGGAGGGGTAATGGCCAGAAATTGACAAAAATTTCTGAAACAATTCTGTCATCTGATTTGGAGTTTTAATTGGACACTTTGTTCGAAAAGTATAATGACATTGATAACTCTGGTGTTATAAATTATAAATTACTAATTTACATCAAAAACTGAATCTAAAAATATCGCAGGTGAAACACATTCGTGTTCAACTAAAAATAATAAACCGGAACTACGTGAATTGACTCCAACGTTCATTGACGTTGACAATCAGCAAAAAAAATCCTCCAAATCATATTAGGTACATAAATTTCTGCATAATATTATGTTTCCATTTATAAGCAAACTATTTATAGGTACTAACAAAAGGACAAACGTATGCAAAACTGATTGGATTTTTTATCCATCGGGTACATTTCCAGATACGATTTTAAACGACGACGTATCGATTCGGTTTGGTTTTTTTCCGATGTTATTGAACAATACGTCATGGCCGGAGATAGAAAACGAAGTGGAAAACATAGAATGATTTGGTTGCAGAATCTGTTAATTAAACATTTGCTTTATTATTTCGAGCATACGTACGGTACGGTGTAATATTGGAAATTTACGACGGGACGATGTCACGCGACGTTTCCTACGCTAGAAAATAAAATCCGTGTACTTTAATTTGTTACATAAGGGTCGTTACGAACACCCGAGAGTGTCAGGTTACCAGTAATCAAAATACGAGTGTAATTGTAACACGAAACGTTATTTTTAGAATATTCTCTGTTCGGTGTTCGTATTCGGATAGAAGATCAATTAACCTTTGATTTGCATCATTGTACTCGTACGCACGACGACGACCAGGCGGCATGCATACTCGACATTTTTCTCTTCAATTTCATCGACCTGCCACTGATTAAGTTTATCGACTTTCCTTCGGTGTCGTTCTTTTGACCGAAATTAAAGAACAACTGCGTTATTTATTGTTATCAGAAGACCAACGGTGATAGCCCACGATTAGGATTTAATTAGGTATTAATTAGGTGTCGTATAATGGTATGCGATGCGGTTAGGTTAAAATATGCGCTCGTGTGTTGAGCTTGGGTGTACACGTGAAGGTGAAACTATGTGTACGAATTGTACATATTTTAGCCTACCTACTCGTATAATATTCGGTCGTTTAATTTTTACATTGTGTTTTACGACGACGAATTAGAATTTCCAATTAGACGACAGAATACCCGAAAATTACCTCGAATGGGCGAGTAAAATTTATCGCGGTGAGACGAAAATTGGGGCTGGAAAAATTCTTTTGTTTTGGTGATGCATTCTATTTCACTTTGGGGTTTCTAGAGCGCGATTTTGGATATTTTTTTTTTGCAAATAAATAACATTTGTTGCTTGTATCAGGCTGCTCATTTTGATTCAAAATGTGATCTATTTGGATTCAGAATTTCCATATTATTTGAAATATTTGTGAAGTTGGGTTAAATGCATACTTGGTTGCTTAAATATTTTGTGTTTTCTCATCAATTTTTATCATTTTTTTCTGTATAAATCGATAAGGGCTCAATTTCTGAGTTTTTTCTCGTTGATTTTTTAAAAAGGGATTAAAGTAGCTTTCAAATGAAAATTTTAATATCTTTACAAGGGAAGTATTTCAACCAGAAATTTGGAATTTTTCTATTTTTGGGTTCCTAGATGGGTTGAGAATGTTTTCGATATGCTTTGAATCCTTTAAAAATTTTCCAGTCCGGAAAAAAAGTATAAAAATGGTCCTTATGATTTCTTTTATACATATTATTAACAAAATTGTCCATTTTTAGTGATCTACATATTTGATTAAGTAATCAAAGTACAATTTTCCTAAATACGTAACTGCTGATTAAAATTCATTTTTTTTTTGGATAATTTTTTAAAAATATAATTATACAAATACGTACAGGGAATGCAACCTTCAAAAATTCTGGTATTTTTAAAATTTTGCAAAAAAAATTATTTAAAAAATATAAACTTCAACTGTTTATTACGAATTTTGGGAAAATTACAGGGCGACTCAAAATTTTCTGAATGCAAAAATTGATTCGTAAAAAAAATTGTAAAGCCCAGCGAATAATGAAATCTTGCTGAAGCTCCATTCCCTTCAAAAAGTATAAACTCATCCCCCATTGTTCACAAATTGCTAATAAATTTTCTGTTTTTTAAAGTTTTTCAAAAAAAAATCTCAAAACCCAAAATTCTGAAAATTTTAAAAATTGAGATATTCAAAAACTAATATTTGCATATGAAAGACCATTGAACAATGATCAAAAATCATTGCATGCCGATTTTGCTTAATCAAAAATTTAAAGGGGCAAAAATTTCCCACAAAATTCATTTTTTTGTTAAATTGGCAACACTGCCTCCCCCATTTGATCCCTCTTGGATATTTTGAGTACAGCGTTGGTATTGCCCCTTGTCGACCTGCATGTAGGCAACTCTTCGCTCAGATCAACGCGAGAAAATGGAACTATTTCACTCTAAATTACGAGAAAAACGTTGCGTTCCGGAACTTCTGGGTCACCCTGTTCTTCAATCGATCATATGGGTGAATCGTTGTATGAATTTTTTTTGTGGATCTTTTTTCAGTGCTAGAAAAGTATGAAATTTTCAGAGAATCTGAAAGTTCTCAAAAACATTTTTCCAATCGATTTAAAATCTCTCCAATAGAGTGTTGTATACTTATTTTCAGTTTTTTTTTCTTGTTGATTAGGGCAAATTTTTACATTTTTCTAGGTCATTTTTAGTGCACAAGGTGTCAATTTTCTGGAAAATCTGGAAAAGTCTGAAAATTTTTAAATTTTTTCTGGTATTTTGTGAAAATCCAGATCTAGAAGGATGAATTACCTGAACTTTCTCGTCTCATTTTTTAAAATAATTTTCCCCCGTTTCGCTCGGGCCAAATTCTTTCATTCCATTGTAGATTAAACTTTTTTCATTTTGGTATCTATCTGGACAAGGTTTGCTTTTCGAAAACAATTATGAAAATAAAAAATTATCCAACCTTTTTTGGTTTTTTGAACATGTTTTTTCAAAAAAAATTGTTCTCTAAAAATGTAATTTTTTTCAAATTTTTGTAAATTTTTCAAATTTCAATACGTGATATGAATGAATCTTGATTTATGATAATTTTTTCAAAAAAAACCTCATTTTCAATTCTTTGATGCTCAAACAATTGAGAAACTCAAAAAAAAAGAGACATGAATAATTTCACCTCTTTTAACTCTTTTCTGATTTCAGACAAATTCATATTTTTAAAAATATTGCTTTTTTGTTTTTTTTTCTAATAAAAAATCGAGAAAATCAACTTTGTTCCACGTTTTCTCGTTTAATTTGACTCATTCTAAACCATAATTTACAAACAGAAGTTTTCATTGATATCCACCATGTCGTAGTTTTCTTAAACAAAATTTACCCCTATCTCCCTCCCTCCCTCCCACCCTTCCTCCCTCCGAAAAATGCCTGAAAAACTAAAAAAAAAAAATAATGGTACAGAAAACCTAGAAAAGTCAAAGAAATTCATCTCTGAAATATTGCGGATATCTTGGCGCTGGAAAATTACAGGATTTTCAGAGGCCTATAAAACATCCTGAAATCGCAACCAATCGATTTGAGACTGAGAGGTCAAAAATAAAATTCCTACAACCAAATTTCAGTTTTTGTTTGTTTTTAGTTCCCTACCTATTTTCAGTTACTTTCTTGAGTTACATCGAATTTTCATATTTTGCAAACCCATAGAGTAATATTTTGAATCCCCACAATTCGCGAAAATTCGAAAAACGAACAAAATTTTGCGTAGGATAAAATTCTTCATCTCTCTTCATTGAATAATCAACCCCAGAGGCGAAACAAAACCCCTACTCGATTATCGAATATCAAAATCGTAATCCAATCTCTGGATATTATTATAGAAAGTTAATTATACGAGAGAAGTATCATTTTACCGGTGTATCGGGTAAATAAATTCTGCTCAACGTGCGGTACCCGAAGTTGGAAAACGGTTATTTGGTTAAATAGCATCGAAAACGATTTAATAAATTGCTCTACTATAAACCATTAACCTAAATAATTTCGCTTGATTTTCATTTTCGATTTTTCTCGTCTCTTTTTTTTATTCTCTTACACCGCGATATTGGAAAATTCGCAGCAGCAAACGAGGAAAAAAATCCACCAAAGGATACGATAAGAAGTCGCGGAACGCGTTTAGCTGAAACGTATAATTATAAGGATGCGTCTTTTATAATCTTTTATCGACGGATTTTTCTGTATTTGTCGATATGCAAATTTAAGATTATTAAATTTCGCATTCGCGAGACACTTCGCAGTGTCGGCGAAATTCGCGAAATGGTGCGGCGACTCCGGGGGGATTTTTTTTTTAATATTCTCGAGATGAAACACGACACAAAAACTAATCGAATTTCATGAAATATCTCGCGTTTACTCGTCAACCGGTAATTGAGGAATGCTAATGAAACTGGTGGTTTTTTTCTGCCACCGAATGTAGCGTATTAAAAATCCCGTAACGTAAGGGACGAGGTAAAGTTTCTTTTTACGTTTCGTCGGCCTACCTCAAAGGGTTTAGATTTTCTTAATTTTTGTCCCGCCAAACTTGCAATGTGCTGATCCTGGCGAGATAAAGGGAATTCGTCGGTCGATGTGGCTTTTTTTCCTATTGGTATTTAAGCGTCGGTCCCTTCGCTTCCTTGTTCCACGGTTAAGTATAGCTTGAGCCATTGGATGGGGGTTTTCTCGCAACAGCCTTGGAAAAGCTCTACTGTGTACCGTCAAATCTTACGTAATTACTAAACTTTGCGAGTTTGCGTTGCGAGGACGGTAACGCAACAAAGAATAAATAACTTTTATTAAGCGAAGTCTCCTGCATATAAATAGGTGTATAACGATACCGCACGCTTCGTACTAAAACTATGTGGTAGCGCGGTTTTTCGTACTTAAGTTGCGGTATGAAAATTAGACTTTTTGGAAGTATAGTTTGAACAATATTAATGACGTAAATTCACTTTCCGCTAGAATAACGCGTTTACGTAGTCTATACGTAGACGTACCTATACTTTTTCTTTTCCGAATACAATGTAGGTCTTGGGTGTAGACTGTGGAGGTATCCTTGTATCTGTGCCGAACACGTATACTACATAATTTAAGGTGTTTTTGCCTTTGCTGCGGTATGCATCGTATTGCAAGTTATTCGACGATTAATTAGTGCAGCGTTCGGAACATACGTCACTGAAATGAGAATTTATCGGGAGGTAATGTTTCGGTACCGAGAAAACACGAGATAAAAAGGTGGAAAAAATTCAAACCGAAGGTAAATTTTGTTTAGGAAAAATTGGTCCGAATAAACAATCTTACTTTATTTACGTTCTTTGAAATGAAAAGAAAAATTTGAAAATGGACAATGGACCTTGGGTGGCTGTATAAAAGAAAGTTTTAAACCATGAGATGCAAGCAAGAGGAAGAAAAATAACTTCTACGTAGTCGTGAAATCGTAGCTCTCGTTGAAAAAAGTAGAAAAACAGGTTTACCTGGGAAAATTTTCAAAAAAGGTCAAAAAAACTTCTTTTTTTTGGGGGGGGGGGGGGGGGAGGGAGGAAGGAGGAGAAATAATGGAAAAAAGATAGATTAGAAAGCAGTCTTTTTTGTGCGGAAATTCCTTATCACAAATCAAACGCTTAAAATTGAAATATTATTTTGGTACAGACAATTTTCATTGGAAAAATTAGGACGTGGGGGTTGATTCGGAAAATTTTCAGAAATGATGAGATAATTAATTTTCTGGAGGGGAGGGGGGATTTCTGGTCTGATTCAGAAAAAATGAGAGAAAATCAGATCAGAAAACACTATTTTAGCAAGAAATTCTTAATTTTAATTTGAACTTTTCATGATGGAAATTGGATATTACTCTTGTTTTCGTGTGGAAAGTTTTACTTGAAAAATAATTATCTATTTTTAATCTCGTCTGCATTTTTCAGCGGTGAGTATTTTTTATAAAAAAGTGAAGCGTCCGTTAAAAAATCAACCGTAAGGTAGTCCAAAATCTGTATATGAGAAAAGGGACATAAGTGTACTGAGAAAAGGTAACACCTGGGTCCTTTTTTTCATATACAGATTTTTGCACTATAATGGTTATTTTTTAAACGGACGTTTCAAATAGAAAACGTTGTCATTGAAGTTGCTTTCGTATGATCTTTTTTTACTCGAAAATACCATTGAAACATTTTTCCTTCAAACACCAAAAAATAGCTAAAATTTTAATATTTTTACTGCAAAAAAGTCAAGAATTTTCAGAATTTTCTTATTTTCTTGAATTTTCAAATTAAAATTCTCGAATTTTTGGGGGCAAATTTTAATGCAAGAAAAATGGTAATAAAAATTCAGAAAATAGCAAAAATGCTTTTTTTTTCTGTAGAGATTACGTAAAATCATTAAAATTCGTATTTTAAAATTTTTTTTTGTAAAAAATTTTATAAAATTCGTCTTGAAAAAATTTGTTGGTGAGAACGGTAGAGTATAAAAAGTTTACCCCGAAATTAGTATCAGATATGAAATTTTGTCATTATCCCCCCCCCACCTGCCTTCCTATCATCGATGATAGTTTCATTAAAATGATGAAAAAATTACCATGTTTACTCAACCTAATTACTGAAAAATGCAAGTCAAATTGAAAAAATTATTATCGGTGACCTTTTTTTGTAAAATGAAATATTTTTGTGGCCATTTCAGTAAAATAATAATTTTTTTAATTCTTGGAATATTTTTTAAAAACCACAAGTAAACTATTTCATGAAGTTTTTTTTAAAAAAAAAATCGGGTACAATTTGACCATCTTCGTCAGAATCTTAATTCTAAATCAAAATTGTTCAAGTGAGAAAGTTTGAAATTTTTTATTTGAAATGTTTGGAAATTGGCAAATTTTAGTTCAATACAGGGGTCAAACTGGGTTACTTTTTAAGTAACTTGGTTACTTTTTTCAAGTTTGGTTACTAAAAGTTACTTTTTTCTTTCAGAGGTTACTATTAGTTACTATTTTCAAAATTTTTCCTTTAAGAAAAAAAAAAAATATTGAGCTGTTGAATGCCTTTTTTTTTTTCAAAAATTTTCGCCCTCGCTTCGCTCGGGCTCAATACATTTCCACCATTTCATTTTCAAAATGATTGTACGAAACTTCTTCTTTTCCAACCTAAACAATTATTATTTTCAAGTGAGAAAAATTGACGCGGTAATACTTTTGATTGGAATTTTCAAAAACGTTTCGATTTTATTAGAAGGAGATCGGGAAATGAGTCAATAGATAATCGTTTTTTTAGGAGTCAATACAAACCACGAAGAAAGCACAATTTTGTTTGACCTGATAATAAAATTTCAGATTCTGAGTGCCCATTTTTCAAAAATTTTCGCTTTCTCTGTGCTCGGGCTCAGTCTGAGCTCAATCAGGCCGAGAGGGAGGTACAAAGGAGAATATTTTTGTACCGGGCTCTCATTTTTTTCAATTATGAAGGAGGCAGAATTTTTTTTACTATAAAAAAATGTAAAAACGTGTATTTTTTGAAAAATTTCGCCCTCGCTTCGCTCGGGCGGTTTTTAATTACCTTTCTTTTAAGAATTGATGATTTTTCACAGATCTTTCAGTTAAATATCACTGATTTTCAATAAGAATTTTGACTGAAAGATCAGCGAAAAGTCACAGATTTGAAATAACATGAAAAATTGGCAGAAAATTCATTCATTTTTAAAAAAATTTTTACCAAAAATTTTCGCCTTGTGTGGGGGGGGGGGATTTAGAAAAGAGGTCAGTATAAGTCAGTATTTTTGCTCATTATAATTATTCCAAACGTGCAAAAGCTTTCAAATCTTCAAAAATTTCCAAAAATTCAATATCTTCTAAAATTGCCGAAATGTGCGGAAAAAATCAAAATTTTGGTTTTTGCACTCCTCCTCCCCCCCCCCTCCGATCCTACTGAACTCCTAAAAATTAACAATTCTGAGGTTACTTTTTGGTTACTATTTTCATGGAAAATGGTTACTAAAGTTACTTTTTTTAAAAAAAAATTTCAGTTTGAGGCCTGTTCAATATATGTAGTAAATACCAAGTATTTACGTTTTCTTGTATTTCGTGAAAAAAATACAAAAATTTTGAGTTAGTATTCTTGGAAATGACCATACATGTGAGCCTTGATATAGAAACAACTTTGAGGTGTCAAAAATTGGTTTTTGAGGTGACACTGATTTTAGGTTTTTCAAAAAAGAAGGGGTAGAATCGGAAGGGAATCTCAATTCAAAACCCATTTTTGGCACCTGCATTATGATATTATTCGTTATAAATATACAAAAAATATATACCTCATTCTTATACAGCAATTTTTCAAAAATTCAAAATTATCACATCCATAGTTGAAAATATGTTTTTCGAGGTCGTTGTAATTTCCTTCAGTACGTATTTTTATGAATAGATTAGTTTCAAAATTTCCATGCAAAAATTGAAATTATCTTGAAATTGACAAAAAAGAGCTGGAAAAGTTTTGATATTGAGAATTGATTTTTTCCAACATTTTTTAAAATAAGAATTGAACTTTTGAATTTATTTTTTTTATTGTTTATTTTTTAAAGAATTTGGGCCATAATCAATAATATTTTAGTTGTTGTTTAAAGGGGAAAGATTTTCTGAAACACCAAATTTTTTTTGCAAAATTTTGCAAAAATCCTGCAATTTTGATTCAGAATTTTTGTCAAGACGTCATGAAAATATTTACTTTTTTATCAACATTTTCCAGAAACCAATTATTTTTTCAAAAATATCTTCAACTTGCATTTTTTTTCAAATTTTATTTTCATTTTTTCCTCCCAATCGAAGGGCCAGTCCAGGCCAGTCATACGAGTAATTCGGTAACATGCGTAAAAAAATGAAACGCATTCAATCACTGGGAACTTAATATAGTATTTTCTAGGTCATAAATTAGCCTATTCCCTTCCTTCCTCGGATATCGGTGGCTAGGTAATAGGTACACCGGTAATCTACATAATTCGATTACATCATATATTCATCGCGTTAATAATACGACATTACGATTTCGTGTGGACTTTAAACAGTGTTAATATTCTTCCGTTCGTTTCGACTAATCGAAATGTAAACAGAAACACCCTCCAGAGAAGGTCTGCTGGTGTGAATATCAACGAGCACCGAGTAGAATTTCGATTCAAACGACATCATTGGCCCGAACTAATTTCGATTTCTTTTACACGGAAGGAAGTTGATGACTGGTTGACCTAGTATAGACAACCGGTACAATGTGAAAGAGAACTACCACATCGAACGTGGTTCGATTTCGAGTCGAATTTTTTGCCAATATTTTGCATACTTTCGAGTTATAAAATCGTCTCTCGTTTTAGTCCAATTTGAACGAGGAACTGCGAATACGAATTCTTTTCAATTCTAATCTTTTCTGGATAGAATTTGAATTGACGATGGTAATTTTTTTTCTTATAATTTGAATTCGAATTTGAAGTTTAATTTTTGAAAATGGTTCTATACTTTTTTTCGTTTTTTTCGGCTATTTTTCGAGCTGTTTTTGCCTTATTTTTCAGCCAAGTTTTTTCAATTTGTCTCTGTTTTTTTTTTTGTATTCTCATATTATTTTTTTAGTCTCGAAGATTCCAAGTCCCATTCTCTTCGTATATTTGAAGAAGATGAAAAATGAGCCAGAATATTGATACCCAAACGATAATTTTTCACCGTCGGTGTCAAATCATCTTCAAAAATATTCAACCAGGGCCGACGATAAAAACTTGTACGCATTATTTGCGAATACCAAAGTGGATTTCACGAAACTCTCGAAACTAATACTCGAGTTGAATTCAAAATCCACACACAGGTTCGCATATATGCCGCACATACGTAATACACTTGCACGCCTATACCAAAAATAAATATGTATTTTGAGCACGAAAAAAGCGCAAAAGTCGGCTTCGTTGGGTATACTTTATATATAGTTTTATGGCGGCGAAGAAAATTTCGTTATTTGCCCCTACGTTCGGTATTTTACCATTGCTCCGGCTGCTCTCTCGCCACTCGGCTTGTATTTTTCCAAATGCGAAAATATACAATGCCCGATGAAATTTCAAAACAAAAGAACCAGATGAATATCACGTAACAAATATTTACATATAAATAACTAAATTGGCTGCAGGAAAAATCGGGAGTTCGTTTTCTTCGGCAAACAGTAATTGCATAACGGACTTATTCCGCCTTTTGTTATTTACTCTTCGTTATTTCTATGAGCGCAAAAGTTGTTATGCTTTTTGCTTCTCTGCTACTCTCCGAAGTCATCGTATCTCTGTTCTATTCTCAATGTAGTCGTTTACATGCATTTCGAATCCGATAAAAACCGTTCGACTTGGCGTTAATCTAAAAGCTCTCCGTTTCGTAGACAGCTGTTTCAATTCCTATTCCTTCTTTTTCGTTGAAAAACTTTTTTAATTGTCGTTTTTAATAATAAAACGTATCGTGTTTTTCTTCTCCATTACCATTTTCAGTATTCGCACTGTTTTTTGCTGAAAAGTGTAGCGATCTAAATTAATTCGCTTGTTTGAAGTTTGTGTAGTTTTAATGAAGCGAATTTAAAATGGCGAGTAATTTTAAGCTTTGTATGGATTTTATCTTGAACGATTGCGAAATCCGGCAACAATTATGATAAACGAGGATGTTATGTAATGCGTATTTTTTTCCATATTAATATGTCATTAACTCGAGATTCATTTTACCTTCGTTTTGTTATCAATTTTAATTATTTTTATTGATTGAATTCAAGCATAATTAAGTATAATGCGTTTAATTATGGTAGCAGATGAATATTTGATTATTTGTTATTCATCCGAATTTTTTCACCTCCATAAAAATTCAAAATATCTTGAAACAAGACTCAGTCGGAGGAAAAAGTAGTGAATTCCCTTGAATGATGATAAAATTGCATTTTTTAAGCTGATAATTTGTAAAAGTTCTGATGGTGGGTTTTTTCAAAAAATTTTCCATCTTGAGTCGAAAAAAATTGAAAAATTGTTCATAATTATTTTGTTTTGAAAAAATCTTGATCAAAATTTTTACACCCCCCTCCCCACCGTCAATAATTTTAAGTTTGATTTGATCCTGAATGTAAGTTGAATGCAAAAGAAATTTTCTGCGGAAAATACTTCTTTGGTATTATTTACAATGTGTCTACTTATCACAAAATTTTAACATCAATTATGAAAAAATCTTGATTTTGTCTGAGAAATTCAAAGAATTTTCTCAATACTTTCTCCTTTTGATTTGAGCATTGTGAAGCATTGTTTATTATTTTTTTTGCTCTAAAAATTTTTTTGCAGTTTTTTGTGCAGTTTATTTTTATAAGAATTTTTTGTGAAAAATAGTGAACAGAAAAAGAACCATAAAAAGTCGTGAAAATATGAAAAGCCAATCTAGTCTCAGACACTCTGACTTAATTTCAAAATTCAAATTCAGAGAACTTATTTTTTTTTTTTATGAAGTCTAGATTTGATCGATTGAATCGTAGCTGGACGATTAGTTTGTTTTTTCAACTCTAGGTAAAGATTTTCAAACAAAATCTTTATTTGAGTGGTGGAATTTTTTATAAATTTAAAAATCTGTAGCAATGTCTTAAAATGATCATATTTTGTCTTTTTTTTTCAAACGTCAATTGAAGAAACAGCCTAAAAATTGGAAAAATCTGTCTTTTGATTCAACCCAAGGCTGTTTTATATTGTCCATAGAATTTGGGAAAATAAAAGAAAATACGATTAATTTGACCTCAAGTGATCTTTGTCGAGATTTTTTAATTTGAAAATACCTTTGAAATCCATTTTTCACTTTTCTCCTAATTTTTTCAAAAAATTTGAAACCCTCTAAGATTTACTCTTTTTTTAAAAAAAAAATTGTTGTAAAAAGTCAAAAAAAAGATGATGAAATTTTTTTAAAATTGAAAACAACCTGATAGATAATTTTACTCAAAAGTCATCAAAGGTCGGTCGGTAGAGAAAATGCTCTCAATGCTCTTTCCTTCTGCCTAGAATGATGCACCCAAAATCTAATTTTAAAAGATGTGTGTTCTTTTTACCGTGTGGTTTATGAAAATGGATTGAATTTTTTTGAATTTTTCCAACCAAAAAATCAGCTAAAATCTTGGCCTTATTCAGAATCAGATTCTGGTGGATTCTGGCAAAAACAATTTTAAAATGAATGAAAATGCGTGGTATTTTTTTTCAAATACATACAAGAAGATTATGGTGAAAAAAACGCTGTTGATTTTTTTTAAATTTATATCTGTAAATTGATCATTCCAAGAAAAAATATTTAAAAACCAATAATTATCTCTATTTTTTTTTTCTAAAAATGTGAAAAGTAAAGGAAAAAAATGATTTTTCGAAGTTTATGTATTTGATGATTGATAAGCGTAATAAATGAAAGTCAGTGGTATTTTTTTGAAAAAAACATACTTATTTAACTAAAAAAAATGACCATTTTTGGTCAATTTTTTCATTTTATTTTATTAAAAAAAATTAATTTCACTGGGTTATAAAACAAAAGCTATGGTAATGGTTGATTTTGTGTGGGGGGATGAAATACTGATCGAATGTTATTCGAGGTCCAGACACAACTTTCGTGCCACTTTCTCTCATTTAATTTTTTACCCCAAAAGAAGATGATAAAATCACTATCATCTTTCTCAAACATAAAAAAATTCAAAACAGTAATTTTTTCTTCATAAATCCGGACCGTGCAGAATCATTTCGTTCGTGAACGGGTCATCTGTTATCAGTAGCTGAAAGAGGGAAACTGGAGAATGACGAAATTAACAGTTTCGGATTTTGTCACTTTTTTTACTTGAAATGACTAAATTAGTACAAATTATTGAATAATATTTGATAATTTATACTAATTCAGTCATTCCGAGTACAAAAGATGACGAAATCGGAAACTGTTAATTTCGTCATTCTCCAGTTTCCCTCTTTCAGATATTGATAAGACGTGATAAGACGTAAGAAAGAATCGAATGCTCGCTGAACGAAATGATTCTGCACGGTCCGGATTGTGATGAAAATTAATTAATTTTCAATATTTTCGACCATTTAGACTCTTCGATGCGATTTTTTGGCTCACATAGCTTTTCTCATAAGTGCTCAAAAATGACATATGGCAGTTTTTGTATTTTTTCGGATCGTTCGCTGCTCAAAAAAATTCGAATGTGTACATTTTTGAAGACAAAAATACTAGATTTGAATATTTGAGAAGGAAAATTGTTTGTATCTCTTTATGCTCAGAAATTGACCAGTTTCAAGTTTCTTTCAGACACTCTCCTCCCTCCACACTTGAAAATTCTTCACAAACCAATTCCCATGATTAATTTTACCTTTTTTAAATTTTTAGCAATTTTATTTGCATTTTTAGGACTCGTTTTCGCCTATGGAACTCGTAAACTTTGAAATTAATACGAAAGGGCGACAATCGGTTCATTACGTAATTACCAGACCAGTTCTGCTTATATTTTCTGAACATTATTACCTTGAAAATCATACAACGCATTTTTAATTTGTAAGAAGTAGAATAAAACTCGGAAAATTTAGTTTCTCATTTATTATTCTTACCCAATTTTCGCTGTCGCCATATGAAAAACTCGTTCGTCATGGCAGGGAAACCCTTTTAAGGGTAAATTTTCACAACAGGTTGTAATATCGAACTTGTTTTGTTTTTTTCGTCGCAAAAAATTGTTTTAAAAAATGTTTTATTCGAGGTGCCGTATACGCGTATGATACAAAATATGGAATTATACAACAGATGAGATTCAGCTGGATGTACGTACTACGTAGGTATATTCTCGCGATGCGGAGGATAACAAATGGCATTTATTTGTAAATTTGCCGGCAACGGTTTGCGGTCGTGAACTTGATATAAATACCTATCTAACGATATAATTCGCTTTATTTGTACAATAGCACGCTTGAAATTAATCATTTTCATTTTACATATTAAACAACCATCGGCAACCTTTACCGTCTATATATCAACTTTGTCCAAATTAAACGCCAACATCAATTTTGTCGCGAAACTTGTAAAATGCGCGTGCGCCTTTGCGTCTAGTTTTACATATTCGTTCCGAGATGCGGTGTAAAGTTTAATTGAAAATCGTCGCGATTCGGCGGTATAATTTTAACGCGGTGGTGGAGTCTAGAATGATATCAATGTACCATAATGAAATTTCAAACTTTTATAACAATAAGATGAGATTTATCTCGAACCACCTACGAGCAACCGTCGCCCCATATCTCATTTCAAATTATAAAATGTATTGCCGGATGTTAGCTATGCTGATGTCAGCGATAAAAATTACTGGGGTGTTTTTTTTTTCTAGTGTGGATTATTTTGCCTAACCGTAGGTATAGAGTACAGATTTTAATTAATTTGGTACCTAGCGAAGGAATGAAAGCGTAACTGGTGTCATTTGCTATGCTTAAGTTATACGAATTTGGTATATGGGTAATTTACGTGTATAAGAAACGAAAATCCGCCTTGTGTAGAATCTATTCGTACATTGTGCGGAAGGCTTATCGGCCAAGTAATATCTTCAAATTTGCATGGTTTTCGGAGAAACAGATATTGTTCGGGTAATTTATACGTCGTATCTGGCGTATTATCTTTCTCGTATTGGGTCAATTTTGCCAACTCGGTCGTTAGAGCCCGCAGTAGCTCATCGCGAATTATTATATAGGAAACGATTTCACTGGTTATGGCGAATATCGATTAATTCGTCGATAGTCGTGCGAACGTATCGTTTTATCGAGTCATTTCAGGAGCTGGGTTGAGGTTAAGGGACGAATAGTCGAAGAAGATTTGATTGTTTATTGTTGGACTTATTTTAATGTGATTTTTTTGTTTTTTTGATTGCAGGTGAGTTGATGTGGAATTATTTCTTCGCTGAAGATTTTCTTTGTTTAATTCGTAAGTAGATTTTACCAATATTGAATATTTTCCATAATATTATCAAGTTTGAAATATGATCTAAATGTATTGAGAACTGAGCAGTTTTTTCTTAAAGAAGCTGTAATTGAGCTTTCAAATTTTGATTTGAGATATCTGTTTGATTACACTATCTCATTTTGAATCAGTGAAAAGTCACTGAAAAAAATCAGATTTGCAACACAGGAAAAATCAGCAAAATTTTTGATTTTCAGAGAATTTCAGAAGTGTTATTGACTTTTTAGCGAATTTTCACTGTTTTCTCACTAATTTTTTTTCACTGTTTGCTTTCAGTAAATTTTTTCAACTGATTTATTTCTGTGCTGCAATTCTGACTGTTTTCCTGTGATTTTCGATAATTTTCATGGATTTGTAAAGAGTATGGAAAAATTAATATTAATTATACTTTTTCATTCTGAATCAGGGAAAAGTCACTGATAAACAGTCAGAATTGCTGCAGAGGAAAAATTCACTAATTTTTTTTTAGCAAAATTTCACTGATTTTTCAAAGATTTTCATTGATTTTTCAGCTACCTAAATCCATGAAATTTATTGATTTTCAGTGAATTTTCACTGTTTTCTAGTGATTTTTCCTCATTAATTCGTTTTCAGTGAAAATTTTTTTCACTGATTTTCTCTTGTGCTGCAATTCTGACTGTTTCTGAGTGATTTTCGATAATTTTCACTGATTTATGAAATTTGCTGTTGCTAAATTATGAATTTGGATTAAAAGTAATGACCTAAAATGGAGTCTGCAGCCAAGAGAAACAAGACAACCCAGAAAATAACAAAATTTTGAATAATTTTATCATAAAAAGCTAGCATTTTTACAATTTTTTTCTTCCTGAATTTTTTATTTGAAGATTATATCTTTGATGAATGTTTTTTCAATTCTAATTTTTCATAAAAAACTGTCCTTTATTTTGCTCGGGCAGGGCTGGGCTTCCGTCTTTTTTTCGTTGAAATATTATTTTGGGGGTTCTGTTAAAATCTCTTTTTTTTTTTTGTCTAGAATTACCAATACATTAGTGTAGTTTTCTTTATTTTTGATTCCACCCTTAAAAAATTTGGCTTTTGAGTTGAAATTGATTTTTGACTTTTTAGAAGAGTTAGCATTAAAAGGGGGAGTCTCAATTCAGAAATGAATTTTTGACACTTTTTAAGGGTGGTTTTTATATCTAGGCTCACATAATTATGTAAGTGTAGTAGGTACCGAGTAGTGTTTAAATAATTTTGGCTCGTCTCTCCTAATACACCAAGAATTTTGCTTATAAAAATCGCAGGTTAGCAAATTGCAAAATGTAAAATAATATCTAATCATTGATTTTGATGGGTTTATAAATGAAAATGTCATAAAATTTAGTGTTTCAAACTATACAATATCTTGAAAATACCCTTCTTTCATTTTTGTTGATTTTTTTTTTGAAATTATATGATTTTAATTTTTTAGTATTTTTCTGAGAAGTCCTGATTTCAATAGGGCCAAATTTATCGGTAAATTGGAGCTCCTTACAAATTTTTAAGAGTAGAATATGAGGCAAAAAGAAGTAAGAATTGAAATGAAATTTAGTAAGAGGATATTGCATAATTTGAAATTGCATAAAAATGGCAAAAAAAATCAGAAAATGGCAAAAACTTTCATTTTCCAGATCCATGCACAACATGTTTGATGGTAAATCAGCTTTTAGGAGGGTGGAGGGGGAGGAAGAGAAAGGGTAAAAATGGATTATTGAAGTAAACTGTTGTGACTGTCTGACTGAGCAAATTTGAGTCTGGAAATGGAATTTTGTGAATTACAAAATGTCTTATCAGTTCTGCAAATTCTGATTTTGTTCTGTCTTGTTTTACCAAAAATGTGACCGTGTTCTGTTTGTATTTTTTTTTTCAATAATTTTTTTAAATTTTCAAATTACCCCCCCCCCCCTCCCCTTTTCAAATTTTCAATTATTTGCTAAAAAAATTCTAATTTTTATTTGTAATTTTGTTGAGTACTTTTTCAATATGTTAAACCGCCCTGAAAATCCTGCTTTTGATCTGTTTTTTCGTCAAAAATGTCAAATGTAACTTTTCCCACTTTTTTTCAATCAAACTATCAACTTTTCAATAAATTCTCTTATTTTTGGAATTTTTGATTACTTTATTTGAAAATTTTCCAATCTTTTTTTCACCTTTGATAGAAAAATTGAAAAAACGAAACCTCCCTTTCACCCAACGTGAAAATTTGAAAAAAAAAGTCCTACCGAAGTCCTGCTTTTTCGTTATAAAATTTTATTAGACACTTTACTATGACACTGTTTACAAATACTGT
This sequence comes from Pseudococcus jackbeardsleyi, assembly GCA_038380155.1. NCBI lineage: Eukaryota > Metazoa > Arthropoda > Insecta > Hemiptera > Pseudococcidae > Pseudococcus > Pseudococcus jackbeardsleyi. Next base: position 49,054,630 of record CM076239.1, read on the forward strand.
CTAAATTTATCGACTGCTCACCAAATTCCGGCATGTAACTTTCGTACAAGATCTCATTACATTGTTCTCATCAATCACTCTACCTACTCGCACCGTATATTTCATTTTACCTTATTAAAGTAACCGAACACAAGAGAAACCTCTTATTACGAGAATTTGTTTCGGTGCACGACTTCATTTGAATTTTCGATAAGAAGTTCAATTCCGTCACAAAAGTTGCGGATTCTGTTCAATCTAAATTCGTATTTGTTTTAATCAGAAGGCATCGAGAGTTTTTTTTATCGACGTTTTATCAACGATTTCTATTCTACGTTTACCTCGCATCTCAGCAAATAGATACGTTCGCTGACGAATTAATTAAAGACTCAACCTTTTCTATCCTTTTCCATTCTTGTTCGAATATTTGAAGAATTCGGCGTTAATAAAAAAATAAAATACTCGCACGGAAGTTATGCGCAGTCATCAAAAGCATGATTTTTTCCCCTATTTACCAAACCTTATTTTATTCGCACGAGACGATATAAAATGTTTTTTCTCCTGCCTCTTCCACGTACAGCAATTTTATCCTTATACGTTTTTAAAAGACATCGCGGTGTTACATCGTGTCGTAATATATTGCCACAAAATGAGCCTAGTTAAATTTTTCTCCTTTAAACCAGGCCTATGTTTGCTTTACGTAGCGCTCGCACGTTTTGCAATATTATTCCCGATGGGAATTTTAATTTCATAATAAAAGCCGCCGCGCCACGCCGGCGGCGCTTTTCGAATCGTTGTACCGTGACGTGAAACGGATTACTTAATATTTAGCAATTTTGAAAATCGTTTTTCGAATACAGTTCGGGACTCAGTACTCCCACTGCCGTTGGGTATGGCGAAAAATTTAACTTTTGACAGATGCGCATCTCTAGTCGGGGTTTTTGGTTAACCTTTTTTGTTATGTTGTAGATTCGAATATGAATTTTTCATCATACGAGATGCTTATATTAGTATTTAAATGATGAATTATGATGCAATTTAATGTATCTGTGGATTTCTGGAAAAGCGAATAATCGATTGGTTTGTAAATTTTTGGGGGGTTCGAAGTTGGGTTTTTCTTCAGAGAATTGATCGAGAAATTTGTATGATTTATTGATCTGTTTCGTTACAATTTTACCCTCGGTGGATTCGAAGGTCATATTTGGGAAATATTTTCCATATTCGGAGGCAAAAAATAGAGAAAAACTATTTTTTAGCCATTTTAGGTATCGGAGAAGATATTAAGTCTACCTATAAATTTTTCCAGTTTGGTAACTGTTTAAATTGCAAACTTGGCTGAATCAGAAAAAATGGCCTGTTTCGTGAATTTTTCCAAGGTCGACCTCATCTTTGGAAAATTCGGTCAAGGTGAAAAATTAGAAATTTCGAGCTGTAAAATTTTTTGAGCCCTTGGTACTACGTTTAATGCTGAACTTCGATAAACACACCGAACATGAGCTATTTTGTAAATCTTGATAGTTGTGTAAAATTAGTCATGCTCATATTTCGCCCAAGGGAAAAATTGAAGCAGCTATAACGCTTACAAACTTTCGTAAACTTTGCACTGCTGGTAGCTTCTTCAATTTCAGACTCGCGGATAAAATTCGAAGGTACGTACCGAATTCGTCTATCTGCAATATTGAAAGAGTTCCATTCCAGATAAATAACGTTCGATGTTGAATAACTTTGCCCCTTTCGAATCTCGGTATCGACAAACGTACTTATTTCGTGTATCTCAGGATGCCGCATCAGCAAATTGAAGGCGATGTAGGGCGTCCCGAACCATCCCGTATGCCATTCGTGGTACGTTATTACGTTAGATAATGTTTCATTGGCCATTAATACTTTATTGAACGACCGCAGCATAAGTTTTCAACTGTTTGGTGTGATGTGGTGAAAGTAAAATTTAGCGAGAATGTGAAAATGGGAAAATTTGAGGAAAAAAAGAGGAAGGAGAATCTAACATTTGTTTCAATTATTCTCTCGTAAATGTCACCGACTCTTTTTTCGGCGTGATTTTTTTCAATTTCACGAATTAAATTCAATTTTCCGGGAATGAGTCTAAAATACGAACCGCAATGTGAAAAATAAATTAGATCACAGTTACCATGGTACACTCGAAAATATCTATTTTGAAATATTTAAAAAATCACTCTGCCTCTAGAGAACAGATTCGTTTGAAACGTACGTACCTTATGAATGCGAAAATACATCATATTCGAAAAAATATACGATATTTATCTCACAATTGTATTCGTACTTGTACTCTCGTACGAACCGAATCACATTTACTGGTCGCCCTGACTCTGGGGATCTGTGGAAAAAATAGAAAATCATCGGAGCGTAATAATTTTCAATAATTCCCACTCATAAGTTTTTTTTCGAGTTTCACGTTGAATGAAAAAAAATCCAATCGTGTTCCATTTTGCCAACATTTTCCTCCTGTAATTAGATGGACGACGAGTGAAATTCGGATTGAACTGTAAAAAATCATTACAATAGAGAAAAAAATATGTTTGCGATGGAATATTTTCATTCGATAATGCGACGAATTGAAAACCGTGTATGATAATAATTGAGAGTGTGATATTTATTTTGCATTATCTGAGTACTTAGGTATTAGATGAAGTAATGATGAAATCTTTGACCTAATTATAAATAATAATTAGCTATGTGCGTAAACTAGTTCAGCATTGAAGACTACTTTAAAAGAGGAAAAGTGTCATGGTGGTGTCGAGTGTAATTTCTAATTACTAGATGGTGCATTTAATTGTGTGAGATGCGTTTCGAATGGTGCCCTGGTGTGAGGGTTTTTTTGCGGATTTGAAACGTAGAATGTATTTTTAGTACGACGAAGGCCGAAATAATTACAGGGTGTTTCATAAATGGAGTCTGGAGTGTCTCATATGATGGAAAAAAATGCAGCCAAATTCGAGTACAAGTATGTTTGCTTGCCTGACTTTTAAATTGCAGGGGCAAAAAATTTTATTTTAGATTTTGAAAAAAAAAATGAAATGAAAAAAATGAGAAATAAAAAAAATGCAATTTTCTTAATTTTTATTCATGTGATTGAAAATTTCATAAAAATTATACTGGTAATCAGGAATTTTCAATTTTGATGAAAAGTGGTTAGAGAAGGAGATCGAAATAACAATTTTAACCCCATCTCAAAAGGGGAACTCAGCCTTAAATTTTTTTCAATAATTTCTTCAATTTTAAATTTTTTCATAGCTTGCATCCAATTTTAAATATTTTCCATCTTCAATATAATAATTTTTTTTTTAATTTGAATTTTCTTAATTTTCTCGCAATTTTCCTAATTTTTTTTTTAAATTTTATATTCTCATTGAAAGAGATTTTGAAACCCAGCAAGTTGCATAAATTTTAGGAGATACCAATATTGAAGAAGTTGAAAAAAATTTCGATGAAAAATTCAAGTAGAAAATTTTTGTAATGTCAAATTAAAATTTTTTCAACTCGATTTTTTGTTAAATTTGTGATTTTTTAGAAAATTTTACTGATGAAAAAATCTTTAATTTGATGCAACAAACTGTAAAAAATTGAAATTTTGAGCAGATTGAAAAAATTTGACTTGAAGTAAATTTGGACTTGGAGAGTCGAAATTCCATTTACGTCAAAACTAAAGAAGAGCTATCATGTGAATATTTGGCTACATCACATCTGGTGCTCAATCTTGATGAATTTTAAGGCATCTTGAATGAATGCCCTTTATCAGAGAATTGAAAAATTATGGATCACAATTTTGAAGAATTTTCTGTTTTTAGCAATTTGAAATTATCGCTCACTTCAAAAACTTAAAAATCGAACCAATTTTTGGCTGTCTATAATAATTATTGATGAAAATTTTCAAAAAATTTAATGATGGTGCAGCCAACTATTAGCAACTGTATTTAGATTTAAGCAATTTTTGTATAATTTCAGTTGGTAACACTGTCATTCAGAAATTTTAAAAAATCGCTCTAAATTTATTTTAATCATGAAAAAAATTGGTTCGATTTTCAAGAGACATTAAAAGAACGATTTGAATTTTATGAAAATTAAATCAATTGAAATACATTGGCCAGCATTGCCATGAAAATTTCAATGAAGAATGACAAAAAAAATTATTATGGTGGCCAAAAAAATCCCGAATCAATTTTGAGTTTTTTTAGTGGACGATTTGAATTTGATCGAAATCAAAAAATTCTCAGAATTGCAATCTGCAATTTTTCAGTCTCTCTGTAGGAAGAAAAATTGGTATCTATTTTTAATTTGAGTGGCGCAGGCTTAGAGAAGTGTACAAATTCAAATCGCGAATTTCTTCAAGGGGTGGAGTGCTCGAAGTTTCTAGCTGGTGGCACTACACGAAAGTGGCTGAATAGGTTTTTTTTTTTTTTTCAAAAATGACTACTGTGAGGTTTCCTAAGTTCATTTCCTTTCGAGTTAGGGGGAGGGGGGTCATAATTTTTTGTTAGAGGTCTTCCACTCAAAGTAAACTATCTCACAAATTTTTGTGGAAATTGAGAATATTTTTTTCCCCTGAACATTTTACTAGGTTCCTTTTTTTTTTTTTTCAATAGTGAGGCATACTAATAGTTGTTTTTCCATTTCGAAATGATCCAAAAATAAATATCGAAAGAATTTCTTCGAAATAAGCAAAAAATTTATTCCGCTCCTGCAAATTGACAAGTCGAAAAACAAACAAACCTGGAGGAAAAATAAGTTGCCTATCTATCGAACTGCAGGCACCACATTACTCATAAACCACCTTGAATATTTTTCTAATTCGACGTGACCCAATAGACTCATCCATTCGTTACTGGAATTACAATACGTTGATTTTTCCATCGTTAACTCGAACTTGGAACTTTGAAACTTTTTCCAACTCCTAGTCTGTCTTTTTCGGGCGCGAAAAGCTCGTTAATAACGGGGCTGCGTTTATGACGAATTAAAGAGCCGGCTGGCGGAGTTTTTAACGTAATTTTTTAACGTTTTCTATCGATTTCAAGTCATACAGAACACAGAGTTAAATTTTTATGTCGTTAGAAAACTTTATCGAAGTTTTTTTCCTCTGTTTTTCGTTTTCGTTTCCTTCAATTCTGCGTTCTTATTGTTTTTCGTTTTCATCTCAATTTGTTTGTAACAGTTTTTGTTCTCTTTTGAAAAGAAAGTTTTGTTCGTAATGGGTTTTTTATTCGGCTGTATCTGTCTGTATGTGTGTGTAAACGTGAAGAGTATGGGGGTGTGTACACATATAAAGACAACGAGTATAAGAATTTATAAGAAACAAATAAAAATGAACGAAATAAACGACCCAACTTTGATGGATTTATAATTGCATTTTGTTGTAAGTTGTACTCGCTCCGGTATAAGGTTGATCTGCTTGTTTGTTGTGTTTATGTAGGTTTTGTATCCAAGTGTATAGTCAATGGAGGTATACAGAGGTATAAGGTTACGCCTGCCTGTATTTTAACTTCGTAGCAGTATTTTCGAGAACTATATTCGATGACTAAAGTTTACGTTTAATTTATCTGCGAAAGGCTTTTCATTAGCTTTATTACCTGAAGAAATTCAAATTACCAGAGACCTTTAAATAGTCGGGCTATTTGGTAAATCTTGAAATAAACTGAATTTTAACGAGAACGTGGTGAAAATTAGTAAAGTTTTGAATATTGTATTTATCGCGCCAGAGTTACCATTGTAGTTTAAATGTAGCTTGTAGTTTTATTCGATCGGTGTTTTTATTACTTTCACGCGTGTAAAAGTATCACTGGTGTTATAAATCGAAGCGGTACGAGCGAGGCAAGGGTAAATTTCAAGATTTAAAATCCTCCAGAGAAATATCATATCGTAAAGAAAGAATTTTTATTATTTATTTTCTGATTCGTACGCGAGCTAGATCTCGAAAAAGTATCGTCGTTGGGTTCTTGTTCCATATATTTGTATTTGTACTTCCCCTTTTTCTTCTTGCGAGTAGTTTTTTGTCAGGTTAATGATTTCAGCGTGTGTACTATAAAACCGAATGAAAAAGTAACAATACGTATCACTGGTTAGTATTTCTTTTTGACAATAATACCACCCTACTTATACGAATTCGAGTACTTGCAAATAATTTATGCATGAAATTGAAACATTTTTGCGAAAATCAAGCGAGCGAGTTATGCTCTCTTTTTTTTCGTATTCGCTCGCGTAATATATGTACGTTTAAATTATTAAACACTTTAGACGAGTTTTTGGTCGTTTAAAAATTTACGATGCATTAAGGCGCAATGTACGTGGATGTGTTTTTTTTCACGTGTACCAACGAAAACTCACGTTTAATCTGAGCTTAATGTGTCAAAATTAAAAGTACATGGGGGGTTTGGACGAGGAAAAGATGTTCTCGACCTGATTATCGATTGAAAATGATGAAGAGTTTTCTGTGAATGGTTTTAGGGTTCTGAATGAAGTAGTAGGTTATGCCTTATTTTTTTGAGTAGGTGGACTGTTTATACGAAATAGATGCTTTTTGAAATATTGAATTAGTCAGATGAAATTGAAAGGATGAGAGTTTTTACTAAGAAAAAAATTATCACTTTTTTGGTTGCATAAAATGTTGAAAATTTCGAGGTAAATTTTTTTAAAAATTCGTCAAAGGTTCTAGTGTGGTTAAAGGATCATTGTCCTCTGGTGGAATTTGATTGAAAATTTTATGAAAATTTTTTTTCTCGCCCCTAAGAGGTCTGGGGCCTCAAAATATGTAATTTCCAAGCTAAAATTCTATCTTCGCGAGTTTTCAATCGATTTTTTCCAAATTTGACGCGCAGGCAGAGGTACCTAGGGGGAGGGGGAGTGCCCTGAAATTTTTTCAGATTTTTTAATCTACGTTAATGACCTTGAATTCGACTGTGAAATTTTTAAATCGCTCTGAGAGACATAATTTTGGGACAGGAAAACGATTATTTTTTCCAAAGTTTTTAAGTATATTTCATACTAGGTATCAGCATTTTTTTTTAGATTTTTTTGAGTGGTGGAAGTTGATCAAATACTCAGAAAATCGGCATAATTATTCATTTTTGTCCCTTGATATTACTGCTTTTCATTAATTTACTCAAAAAAATCTGAAATAATTCTAATAGGTGTATTTTCCCAGACGATTCAGAATTCTCGAGGTCAAATTTAAGGTCATGAAAGTGGATTGAAAAATCTGAAAAATTTTTAGGATGAGATACTTCCCTCTAACCTTTACTTATATGCCAAATTTGAAAAAAAAAAGATTGAAAACTCACAAAAATAAGAGTTTTTAGCTTGGAAATCACATATTCTGGAGCCCTAGTCCCCCAGGGGTGAAATAAAAATTTTGAAATTCTGAAACAATTGAAATTTCAGGTTTTTCCTGTCTTTTTTCTCAAGAAATTTTGTCCTCGTTCCACTGAAGTAAGCTTAATAAATTGAAATATCTTGGTAAAATTAATGCTGTTTTCGAAATTTAATTAATTTTTCTTCCCTTCGTGGATTCTCTTCGCAGAATTTTATGAATTTGGATGTACGTAATTAATAATGAAAATACTCGTATTTTTGAAATCCAACTGCGAGAGGAATGTGTAAATTAATAGTAAATTTCAGCGATAATGGGTTCATCATCGTAATAAAATAAGGGACAGATATTGTTCATAAATTTTCCTAAAATTTTATCATCATTTTTTTGAATTTCATTTCATTCGATGTTGTGATAATTGATCTTGCCCTCCTCTCCTCATCGAAAAATCTTACAAAGTATTTCCGATTCGAAGAAACGAGGAAAATTTCGCTTGAAAAAAGTTATTCAAGTCTCTAAATTCAGAATTCCTTCTCTCACCAATTTTCCAATTATGAGAAGTTTGTCCTCTTTGTCTACGTTCTCTCTCTCTCTATTCACTCTTGCTGCGAAAAAAGAAATCGAGGTGTTTGATAAATTCGAATTGATATTTTTTAGATGTATTAGAGCTTGATATCAGTTGTTGAATATTTTTCGGAATGGACTGTTTTTTGAAGGGAGGGAGGGGGTCAAATTTCAAATTGAGTCATTTTTCACTAATATTTCAATCAAATATCGTCAATTTTTTCTGACAAACCGAGAATTTATTGAGAAATTGGTGATTTTTGACTGAAAATTTGATCAAATATTGTCAAGTTTTGAAATAAAAGTAGATACTAAAATACTGCCCGAGCGAAGCGAGGGCGAAAATTTTTTGGAAAAATATATCTACTTTGAAGAGCAAAAAAATAACTTTTTTCTTATTTTTGAAGCAAAAAATTATTTTTTCCGGGCTTAGGGGGGGGGGGGCTCGAGCCCCCTGAGCCCTCCCTTGGGTGCGCCTATGAAACAGGTTGAGAAATTAAATTTTGTAAGAATTACATTCCAATGACTTTTTTACTTTTTGGCTCAGAAAAGTAAGCTTTTGAAATTTTTGCAGAGATACTTGAAATTTCCATCTTGGAAAAAATCTATACCTGAAATATAAAATATGAATATTGAACGGAAAAATCATCTCGGACCAAAAATTTTTCATCCTTTCAGGGGTTCCAAAAAAATAAATCGAGGAAAGAAACAGAAATCAAAGCCTGTGCTAATTTGAACTGGTTTGTCGAGCTACAATTTTGGAAAGATGAAGGTCTTTTGAATACTAATGAATTGTTTGAAAATTTATAATGATGCGTAGGAAATGGAACTTTAAAGAATAAATCTCCCTGTTCCATTTTCTTCCAAAATAGCTGAAAAAAGGAAAAATTTTCATTACATATTGAATTATTGATATACATTAGATTCATTCGATTTGTACCAATTTTCAGGGCTAACATACCTAGAAAATGAGATTTTTAAAAATTCGAGGATCCGTTATATGAGAGGAATTGATGTCAGTTTTTGTTTTCTATACATGGCCACTTACCTATAACAGTTTTTAGGTTCAATTTCGTGATAGCTTTTATCAGCTAGAGCCAGTACTTTTTGCTTTATTTTTGAATCAATTTACGATAATATTGAATTGCTAAAAATCATATTTTCATGATACTTACTCAAGCATTTTGTCGAATTCTGCCATTGATTTCCAGGGATCTAAATACGATGAATTTTCAATGCTGAGAAGTTTGAGCTAATTACAAATACCCTTTTTGGTTGCTTATACGAAGTAAAATTCTTCCATGAAATTCAAGGTAGTAATATTATTTCATTTTTATTCGAAAGTAAAAACTCGAAATGGAAAACGTTTTGAAGAAAAATGTCCACATAAAGCGGCTTCTTAAGATACGAAAAGATACAGGGAGGGAGCCAGGACAACGATTTAGCGAGACATCCAATGTTCGTATTTTTTATAAGCAATTTCACCGGGGTTTTTCTCACATTTTAGTTCTTAATTTACAAACGAACATTTTTACTAATGACGTATTTCACGGGGACAATTTTCTTTTTTCAGTGTAATTTCAAAGCAGTGGCGCGTGAAGGTAGTTTATGGCTAAGGCACGTAGCCAACTCGGCCATAAAAAACAAAAAAAAAAAAAGAAAAAAACTTCGCTCCTCTTCGACTCGGCATAACGGTGGCAATTCTGTTACTTTTATGCGCGCCCTTTAGAACCATAAAAAGGCTACCTTTCCAACATTTTTACGCTTTATTTCATTTTCACAAATATATGTGTATAACCGTTTTTCGGTTTCTGTTTGCTTTTTTCTTCCTGTTTCTTTTTAGTTTTTGCGATATCATCTAACTCCGTTTAGCGGTACCTCGTATTCGTAGCAAAGAAAAGGTGTACTTATCAAGATATCGACGACAAAGAAATATTTTCGCGTCGGTGTAAGATACCGAATGGATTAGGTGATGCTTAGAATTTCATCTGCGAAAGCAGCCAGCGAAATGATATTCGTCTAAACCGAATATTTTTCGTTTATATCATAAAAATAAATAATCTGGATGACTTTTGTCAAAAGGAAGAAATGTTGGAATAATACTTTAAAACTTCGAATCGTTCCAATATTTACATATGTGTCGAGTTGAATGTGGAGAAATAAGGGGCTTGTTTTTTTGCTTTTCACTTCCCGTCTCGGATTCTTTGTCGAGTAGTTTTTTAAAGGATTTTTTTTTGAACAGTCGAGATTGTTTGGAGTCAATTTCTAAGTTTATTTTTCTTGGGTCTTCAATCTGAGTGTGATTTGTATTATTTTTAAAAATTAAATGTCGTTTTTTTTTTCTTTAAAAATTATGCAAGGTCAGTTTATTTTTATTCGGTAGTCTAAGGAGAGATGAGTAGAATTTTTTCTCTCTTCATTTAAAATTTTTTTTCTGGAACAACTCTTTTGATTGAAAGATTGAAATATCCTTGATTTTATTTCTTCTGATTATTGATTTCAAAGTTTTCTCAAAAAATGGCCAAAAAACGGTTTATTTTTATTTAATTTTCTTTGACGATATTTTCTTTCATCCTACGTGGGAAAAAATTCGTAGTATGAATTTGTCTACTTTTGGAAAAAGTTTCTTTCACGAGCCACGTTTTAGCATTGGCACGAATAATTTTATATAGAATTGGCAATGAATACTACGAAGTGTGCAAAAAAATGGAAATGTCGTTGAATTTTGCTTTTCATAGTTCAGTGGCCTTAACTTGGCAAAAAATTGATTTTGTATTCGTTCGAGGTCACTCGAGTCTAAAATTTTTTTCCAAATCGAATAAGAACCCGTTTTCTTTTTCCAGCCAAAGTTGTCGTGTAGAGATGTGAACTCAGTTACGTCTCATTAGGTACAAAAGTACATTTTTTCTCTTTGCCAGGAAATTTCTGGAGCTTGGATTGCTGGGTGAAGATCGTCGAAAGGAGAAAAAAAATCAAAATATATCTTTTTGGTTAAATAGCTTTTGCAAGTACTATCTATTAACTGTTTTATTGCGAAAGAACAAAAAGTAAAGGAGAAATATTACGTTTAAACGATTCTACTTTCATTAGAGGGTATAACGATAAAAGTGAAAATTTATTCGAGTGTTTTGAATCGTCGCTGTGTATTATTTTATGCGCATAGTAATATAACGTGGTATGTATTGTCGAGTGTACCTCGACCCTCGCACGTACCCAAATGAGATATTTTATTAATAATGTAATTTGAATTCCTTTTGGAGGACTTTTTTTCCTCAAGTTTTTCACGTATTCGTTAAAGAGGAAGATGATATCGAATAATTGAAGAGGTTCGTATTTATTTCCTAATCTAAAGGAATGATCTGGCTTCTCATTCCAAACCCTTTTTACCCTCCTCGACCCATGGTCAGTTCAAAAACCTCATTTGGGAATTAATTCCGAGCTATAAATCTTATTGCTGTTTTTTCGCATACTTATTTTCCCCTACATTTTCATTAAAAAGTCGAGAAAAAGATGAAAAACTCCGAACGAACGTATTATTTCTTGATAACCGACCTTACCGCAGGGAAACGCTTTTCTTGGTGGATTTTCACAACCTGTTTTACAAGACCAGAATTTAACTGCCTATACTTTACCCCTATTTTAAGTTTAATTACGACGTTTAAACTGCTGAAGGAAACAAAATAATTTAGGTTAATGGGTGCCATAAAGTCAAGGGGCTTCTTCGGCGTAACTCGTTTCAAATCCATTGAGATTTCTTTACTCAGTAAATATCAAACGGCTTTTATTATACCCGACGGTATTAGTAATTGGATTATTAGACGTAAGTGTATCTTATACATTTTTATTTTTCAAAGATGGAAGCGAAATTTTTTAACCGATAATAGAGGTTCAGTTTTTCTTAATGAAGCCAATTTCGCTATAGCAACAGCCGCAACGCATCGTGTGCCTGTGCATCAAAGTAATAAGAAATTTTACGACGGGGTTTTTTCTCTGCTCGGGTGTTTTTTTTATCAAGTTCCGAGCTTTTTTATGCAATTTTATTTCCTTTTTTTTACTCGATGAAATAATGTAAAAGCTCGAAAAGCGAAGATAATTTTCACTAGGTTTTTTTTCTTTCTTTCTCTCGAGTATTAAACCGTTAAAAATATGTTCGCGAGGACTGGATGACTTTTATGAAGTCAAAGATGAATGCGTATTTTAAAAAGATGAAATTTCGTAATTTTCAGCGTGTTTCAAGGATAAAGAGAAGTCGAGATGTTGCATGTCAGGGACGAGCCAAATAGGACGCAAGGGTAGCTTGAATTTTCTATTAAATGATGAAATTGCATTTCTTGTTAGAAGAGTTACGTTCGAGTTGAAAAGTTTTGACAAATTTATTATTTTTTTGTAGTAAATTTGAATATAGCATTTTGGGTCCGAAAAAATTGAAAAAAATTGTATTTGATTTAGAAAACTGGAAAAATTGCATTGATCGTGAATTTCTCTAATTTAGCCTCCTCCTCCCCGCCCATCCTAAAAAATTATAATCCTGGGCTTTTTTGGTAGAAAAGTACCCAAATTACAAAATGTTGAGGGGTTGATTTTTTTCAATTTCAGTTATTATAATTATATGGAAAATCAAGAGATTCCAATAACTCTTGACAAAAAAATCTGGATTTCTTTTGGTCCATTCTTCTGAAATCTTGTTTTTGTGCTATCTCAGTAAAAAGTCTCTCTTGTTCTAATTTTGAGATTCGCCCGCCAAAATAAATATCAAATATTTTAAATGTCGTAAAAGGCAAAACTCTGTGTAAGATTATGAAAGAAACAGAGTGCCTGAAAAAATTTCAGCTTTTGAATGCCTTTTTGTTCAGAAATTTTCGTCTTCAGTACAATTTGGACAATTTTATTTTTAAAATAATGGTAGGTATGAAACTTCTTCCTTTCCAGCCTGGACATTTTAATATTTCCAAATGAAAAAAGTTGTCCTTCTCATTTTTATCGAAGGACTCAAACGGTCTCGATTGCAATTTTCAGAAATAATCCGATTTTTCGGAAGAAAATCTGGAACGAGCCTTTGAATACTGTTTTTTTGGAAGTCAAAACAAAATATTTTGAAACGAAAAAATGTTTTCCTTCTAAAATGTGTTTGATTTTTTGTGGGTGGGGGGAGGGGGAGTACATGATTCATTTTTGTACTTATTTTGAAAAGGTGATGGTGAAAGTCCTGCGAAGGTTCTACTTTTAGGTTCTGAAATTTTATTGAACACCCTGTAAAATGGACAAAACAATTCTTTTCCGGATGATTTTTATTATTTTTTTTTGGATTGAAAAAAAATTGTGAAAATCCCAAAATTCCTCGACTTTTTAGACTAAGTATCAAAATTCCTTGATTTTTCCTAATTTTTGAAAAAGAAGACACTCTGCTTTCTTAACTCTCTTTAAAATCAGCTAGAAATTACTGGGAAAAGTCAGAAATGCGGCACAAGGGAAACCAGCCACATTCTTTCATTTTCAGTGGATTTTATCGATTTTTCTGCAAATTTCAAATATTTTTCTGATGATGTTTGAGTGAATTTTTATCGATTTCCCTCCATCCCCCCCCCCCCCCAAAATGAAGTAAAGTTTCCTTTGAAAGGAAATGATGAAAACATGGATAAGTATGTTTTTTCTTCTCATCTTGAATTCTGATATCAGGTTAATTTCAAAAAAATATATAAAAATTTGTTTTTAAAATTTTTTCAGCTTTTTGATATTTTTCCTGTTATTCTGACTTTCTAATATCGAGTCAATTTTCAGCTTTTGACTTTTTGATAATATAGACAATAAGTTCATTTCTGAAATACAAAAAATTTATAAGTTTTTGACTTTTGGATGACTTTCTGACGTTAAGTTAACTTCAAAACTATAAAAATTGTAAAGTTTTTGACTTTTAGTAAAGCAAAATTTGGTGTCGCAAAATAGGGTCATAAAAATTTTGGAATAACCCCCTCCCCCTCCCACCTAAAAAGAAATTTCAGCTTCTGACTTTCTGATAAAGAATAAGTTGAATTTGAAAATATAAAAATTTGTTTTAAAAAGTCAGCTTCTAACTTTCTGACATCAAGTTAATTTCGAGAATATAAAAATTTATAAGTTTTCGACTTGGCGTCACGCAAAATGGCGTCTTAAAAATTTTGGAATGACTCCCCACCCCACCCAAGAGGAAAAAACGTATCCATGTTACCTTAATTTACTTGCTTTTAGTGAAATTTTTCAATCAATTTATTACTGTGCTGCAATTTCAGCTGTTGTCAGCGATTTTCCATAATTTACACTATGCTCTCTTGTTTCGAACTACCGAAAAGTCACTGAAAAATACTCAGAATTACAGCACTGGAAAAATCAGCGAAATTCATCGATTTTCAGCGGATTTTCGCTGGAAATTTTTTTTTAAATTTGAAAAAAAATTTAAAAATTGACTTCGTGGAAGAAAGTGACCAAGAGTGGCCTTTCGATGAAAAAAGTGCCCTACTACGACGCCTGCTAAATGTCTAGAATATAAATACGGATCGAAATTTCGAATACTTGACGATAAAGGTTTTAAAGTGACGTTACCTTTTCTTTTTTACGAGGAAAAAAAAGGTTACCAATGTACCGTCGGTATTAATCTTTTTTTCTCACTATTACGATACCGAGCTCGAAACGAAAATACAATCCGATATTTGGATGCTTTTCTCGGTAAGCTTTCAAAAAGGCTACTTGGAAGTTCGGACGTGTAGCATTTGGCGTATCTGTTGGTAAATTTCACTCGATCGCAAATCACTATATGAAATATCCGTTACCGGGTGACATATGCTCGTCATAAAAGGGAAAAAAAGCCCAACGCGGAGACATCCGTGAAACCCATCTTAGCACCTTTAGATATATGAAATACGAAGAATCAATTTCCACCGTCCAAAATAGGCTCTGTTTTCCCCTCCCCTCCACATTCTCCGAATAAACCCTATTTGCGAATACGACTGAGAGAAAAAACCCACCGATATGATAATCGAATACATAGGAAGGAAGATGGCAGCTTGGAAAAAAATGGCGTTTCCCGGAAAGCAAACGGGACTGGATGGGGTAAGGGGTCCAGAGGCAACCGAATGTACCGAGCCGAGTCGTATGATGAAGTTACACGTTTTAGTGTTTGTTTTATAGTATGTTACCGGGCTACAGTTAGCATCTGGCATATTTCAAATGACTATCGCGTTGCCAGCCGCAAAACCGTGCTCAAAAATGTAAAAATAATAACTGTAAAACGCGGTTTTATTTTTCTCGACATTAACACAATACCTTTCCTTTTTTTGCAGCCGCGAAAAGCTAAACATTCGCAATTGCCATTAAACATTTAGCGGCGGCGTATTTTCATAACTAGAGAGACGATCCGGATCCGCGCAGAGGTGCTTTTTCCTTGTTTATATTTTCTCATTACTTTTGTCATTCGATCGCCGGCACGGAAAAAAGGTTTTGCGTAATTTCGTCTGGTCGATTACTCGCAAACGTTTTCGCATCGTTTCGTAGGTATAAATAAGACTTGTCAAAATGAAAACTACGAGACGCGACGTAACAAACACGCCATCAAAAGGATAAATAAACAAACTCGGGGTACGTTTCGTTTGTCGAGGGCTGTTTTTTTTCCCTCATTCGCTGGGCGTTTTATATGAAAATCGTAATAAGTTAGCGATGTCGGGTAGGTTTTGACGGTTCTCTCGACGGATCAAGTTTTTCCGCAGCTTCAACTCGTATCGATTTGTTGAGCAGATTTTAATTACAACACCTGAGGTTATATTGTTTTAATTCGTACCATTATTTATCGGTCGGTTTGATTAATTTAAGCGTGATTCATGGCGGCGAAACAGAAACTCGGAGCACGTTTAATTCGATGCAACTACAAGAAGAGACACGATTGTAAAATTATGACCCAGTTTCATCCCTGTTCTTATTTTCCGGAAATTAAAATCTCGTATACGTTTCCTCGCGCACGAGTCCAACGATCATACGTCATTTGACGAAGAAAAAACTTACCATACGTACAAGCGAACAACAAAGTAGCATACCCTTTCTAAAGTTGTTTTCTTTCTCAAACTAAAACGTTCACTTTGCAGTAGTAATCTCGAGTAAAAAGTTACAATTACCAAATGAGCAAGTTTCCTCGTTACAGGAATCTTTTCGTTGGAGAGGTACTCGACAAGGGGGAAAAAGAATAAGAAAAGTTCTCATCATTTCCAGAGTAAAGAAGCATTAAAACAAAAAAGGCCAAACACGTATGAAGGATGTGGGCTAAATTTCCTAGGATTTTTAGATGTGCTGTAGTGGTACCACGATGATGGGGTTCGTTCGTGTTTTTTTCACCTACACGACACGATACGCGTTGCTTTTTGCTACACGTTTAAAAGCGTAATGTCGATGTCAACCCGAAAAGCCAGATTAACCTTACATAAGTTATGAAAGACAAATGTTTGAACAAGTCTAAGTGGATCTGATTCGACCGCGTGGAACTGATTTTTACTGTCGGATTCGCCAACTCGAAATCCGACGTGTTTTTCGTTCGTATACAAGGCATTAAACGAGTGTATTTTTTTTTTTTTTCACGAAAGCTACGATAAATTGCGTTTGAATTTTTCAAACGTCGATGTGTGAGAATTTCAGGTAGAGGTAGAAAGAAATTCGATCGATTGTGGGTTAATTTTTCTTCGAGTTTTGGGCAGCGAATTCGATTTATATTAGGAAACAGAATCGATGACAAGTTGAAGGGAGAGAGTTCAAAATTATTCAAAATTTATTATGGATTGGAAATGATTTTTTTTAAAAAATTGAAATACTTACATGGTGTCTACTTTTGAGCATTTTTCTCTCAATTTTTAAATTAATGAATTACTTTTTTAACTTTATTTTTTTATAAAAAAAATTTCCGCCCTTGCTGCTCTTGGACAGGGCTTGAACATTAATTCGGATTTGAATAAAAAAAAGATCAAAATTCGTATCAAACAGCCAATAGAAATAAGCCAAAAAACTATAGCTCAGATTCAAATAAAAAAAAATCAAAATGAAAATGATCTGGTAAATGATGCCAATATTACATTATTTACGGTAATTTACAGTAATTAATTATATATTTACGATGATTTACCATAATTATTGAAATATTTACGGTAATTTCCCGTAATTTTATGAAATATTTACGGTAATTTACGGTAATTTTATGAAACATTTACGGTAATTTACGGTAATTTTATGAAACATTTACGGTAATTTACCGTAATTATTGAAACATTTACGGTAATTTACGGTAATTTTGAACCATTTACGGTAATTTACGGTAATTATTGAACCATTTACGGTAATTTACGGTAATTATTGAAACATTTACGGTAATTTACCGTAATTATTGAAACATTTTCGGTAATTTACCGTAATTATTGAAACATTTACGGCAATTTACCGTAATTATTGAAACATTTACGGTAATTTACCGTAATTATTGAAATAATCACGGTAATGTACCGTAATTATTGAAATATTCACAATTTACCGTAATTACTGAAACATTTATGGTAATTTACCGTAATTACTGAAACATTTATGGTAATTTACCGTAAATATTTCAGTGATTGTGGTAAATTATCGTAAATATTCTGATGATTATGATGAATTACCGTAAATATTCTAAAAATTACTGTAAATGATAGTGAATATTTTAGTATACGGTAATTTACCGCAGTTATTAAAATTTATACTATAACATGGTGTCTACCGGGCATGAAAATCATGAAAAATATGAAAATAACATGAACTTTCATTTTCTTAATCCAATAGACACCACGGACTCATCATCTGAAGTCCTGCAATAAATTTGAAAATATAGAAAATCAAAAGAAGTTATGAAAAATTGATAGTTTTTTTTAGCAGACTTCCCGCTTTAATTTTTTCTTAAAATGAGGCCAAACAGAAACGTTCATTTTTTTGATACCAAGATGTCTTTGGCCACGATTTGATATTTGAAAAAAAAAACCTGAGGAAATGGGAGAGAATTCGAAATTTTTGGCTTCGTTTTGAAAAACTTCAATGAAAAACAAGGGACGAATTTTCAAGTTTTTCTCAAAAATTTTCACGCTTATTTCGCTCGGGTTTGCACATTAATAATTCATATTTTACCCCTTATCAATTTTTCATTCATTAGGGCAAGCTGAAATTGTTGCAAAGGCTCATGTGGAATTCGTCAATTTACATATAACACGCGTGGGGGGGGGGGGGGGTGGCAATTAATTAAGAAGGTTTTGAATCTGTAAATTCCTAATTTTCAGTTGCATAATTTGGTAGATACCCCAGACATCGTAAAATGTATTTCTTTCATTTTTCAAAGCTTCATAATTTTTCTGTGAAATTAATTTTTTTTATTTGGGATTTTTACTGTAATACCTGAATTCATATCTTAAAATTTTTAGGGAGGAGGGGAAGAATTTTAAAAATTCTGTTTGAGTCGTTTTTGTGGCTAGAAAAAGGCCATCTAAATATCTCGTCAAAATTGAGTACGTAATAGTTTTTGATAGAAAAAAAAAGTTTAAACCATATTTTTCGAAAATCAAAAGTGTGATAAGCACTTTTCTCAAGTAAGCTTTTTTAAAGTCTTTTTTCACCTCCAAAAGTCGCCAAAGTCACATTTTTTTTGGATAATTTTGGTGGCGATGCCTGTTCAAAGCCATCTCGTCTGGCTCGTCTTTTATTTGGCTGGGCTAAGTTGAAACCACACGAGATGAAAATAATAACCGTAATTTTTATTTATCCTACTGCGTGCAATAAAATGGTAAAAAGTAAGCATACGAAGAAAGGGAAAATTAAACGACGTGGAATTGTAATACAAGAAAGTCATATCTTAATGTACCCCTTAAATATAGCGAAATTCGCCGCCAGAAACTCATTTTTATAGCTACGTTTGTGTGCAGTGTGCGAAAAAAAAAAGTAAAATAAAACCAGAAATAACCAAGGCGATTTAAAACAACGCAATAATAAAACCGCCTCGTCTTCGTTTTAATGAATAAAAAGTTAACCCGAGTTTTAAAAATGTGCTTCAGCTCGGCGAACAAAAAAATTACCGTGTGTTGCAGCAACACCCCGCCGCATCGAGTTTGGTAAATTGAAGTAATTACTTAAGCAAGAAGTGTGTTTACAATTTTACATTGTTATTTTCTTTTCTCTTCTGGCGCGGTGGCTTTTACCCCGCTGTAAACATACTTGAGTACCGCAGTCGAACCGCCGAAACGTTGTGATGAAACCGCGTAATGGAATTTTTTTCTCGCAGAATATCAACAAATGGGGTTTTTGCAGGTCGTCTTGCGAAACTAAGGAAGAAAAGAGTTGAAAGAATCGCATCTTTCGGTGCGGTTTTACTTGGTAATTTTTTTCGGGATTTTTTTTTGTAGAATTAATGGAGATTATGGGTGTATTTTTCGTGGAGAAGTTTTGAAATTTTTACATCTTTCCTTCCTGTGGTTTGTGAAAGTGAATTTTTTTGGATGATTTCGTAATTTTCGGTTTCATGAGCCTTGAAAGTTCGTTCAAATGGACGTAGAATGCTGAAATTTTGTACGTGAAATTAATGTAAGTCCTTGATGATTTTTAGTTTCAAAAAATGAAAATTGTAAATTCATTGGTTTGCTTGGAAGGCTTAAATATCGAATGTAGATTCTATCTGTGTTCTAGGTGTATTTTTTTGGGTGTATTTTGAATTTTCAACCTGCACTTCCAATTTTTTTGATGAATCCCAAGTACATATGAGAATCTTGATACTGGTTCCTTTACATTCACCTCAAAAACCAGAGATTTGAAATATTCTGTTCAAGCTGAAGTTATTCCTAATTTCCTTTAACATGGAAATTCACTTCAGTGACCAAAAAATTCACTTAAATGACTTTTTAAGTCACTCGAATGACATTGTAAAATACTCAAATGACATTAAAAAACACTCAAATGACATAAAAAATACTCAAATGACAAAAAACACTAAAGTGACATAGAAAAACATTTTATTGACATTCTAATGACGTTGAAAAAAAACCACTCAAATGACATCGAAATTCACTCCATGACCTAGAAAAAGACTTTCATGTCATAGCAATTCACTTCAATGACATAAAAATTCACTTGAGTGGCATAGAAAACACTCCAATGACTTTCTAGGTCACTTCATGACAGAAAAACACTTCTATGAACTTTTTTCGATACCCAACTCGAGTTTTCTCTACACTGAAAAAAAATGATGATAAAATTTATCCAAAAAATAATAAAGTGTCCCAATTCTCAAAATAGGTAAAATTCATTAAAATTAATTTTTTTGGTAAAATTTATCCACTTTTTTTTTACAAATTTTATTATTTTTTAGAACAAATTTCACCTATTCTGTGAATTGAGACACGTTATCATTTTTTTTTTTTTGAATAGATTTTATTATTTTTTGATAAAATTAATCATTTTTTTTGATAAAATTAATCATTTTTTTTGATAAAATTTATTATTTTTGAGATAAAATGACTTCTCTATTTTCTGTGTAGATAGGAAAAAATGTGACGAATTTTTCAACCTAAATCAATAAACACAAACACTTTTTTTTCGATAATATCGATCTTATTTTCTCCAACCACGGACGTGCTTTATCTAGAACTGGCTTTTTTAAAAAAAAAATAGTCCCAACTCTCGACGATTTTTTACCCAATTCTAAATCGAACAAAGAAGAAAGGTACCTACGTATATGAGCGCGACGGCGCCTCCGACGTGCCATATGTGGCGGACCTGAACAAAACGACACGAAAACGCGACAAAACTTCAATAACGGGTACTTTCGGTCGACATATTATATAGTTTGAAAACAAACACCCGTAGCCGATGGAAAACGTGAACGTGAAATCGCCATCGTTCGTTGTAAACTTTATAATTGGTCTTTATTAGCGATATTTTAAAGCATAGAAATGGAAAAATGTTCAATTTGTAGCACATGTGCCGATACGGTCGCAATTATACTATACCAATTTTCCATGTAAGTTTACCCGAAAAATGTCAAGCTGACATTTTCCGCGTACCAGCTTCGGCGTTGGCACTACCATTGTACATATCCGCAGCCAACTCGGTTTTGGAAAAAGCATTTGTAACGGCAGCTATTATTCTTCGGTGCGATTTTAAATTAAAAATTTTTGCGTTATTTATTCATTTCGTCTTTCGAATTTTGACGTTTAACTAACGACTGAAGCGAATGCCCGGACCGATATTGGTAATTTGAAATACCCATATGGATATCGCGTTTTCGATCGATTATATTTATCATTTTGACGCGCGTTTTTGAATTTTATGTAATTTATAGCCGTATTTAGAATGTGCAAACACGAGTGGGCGAAATTGTCAATATTTTCATTTGAGAAATATGCCGATGTGTTGGCGTTCTCGTTGAATTATTCCTACGAGATGGATTACTTAGTTGGCTGAAAATAATATTTGGGTTGATGAAAATAAAGCTATTGTAATTTTTAATTCGGGTTTTTGATCAATTGTTGCGAAAAATTATAAGAATGGAAAATTAAGACTTTCTACCGAAATGGTGTAATTTTATAGTCGAATCATTCGGACGAATTTTCGCTTTCGTTCAGATTATATTCGCGATTTTAAATGAAGCTCGAATCTTTTTCCTCAGTTAAACAAGAAATTTTCATACTTGGCTTTTCTCATTCAACGAAAGCCATACAATCCCGAAGACTACGCCAAGTGTTTATTTAAAAGATTACCGGATCGCGTTATTAATTAAAATTATTCATGATCCGAACATTTTAAACGTAAGAATTCTCCCTAATTCGCGCACTTGTGAAAATAATCTCGGCGCTAGTCGAGTTTTTTTGTTATGCCCGAACCCATTACGTCTCGTCGCGTCGAACGTCTTGTTTGTGTTATTACTTTTGCATACGCGGTTCGCCGTAAATACGTTCGTGTATCGCGAGATATCCTTGTGGAGAAGCGGTGGCGGGGGGAACGATACGCAACGCTGCTGAGTTCTCTTTTTCGGTTGATATATTTTTACATATTTCATCCAAGGTTTATTCGTTTTGAAAATCTCATAAAAAAGCTTCGTTCAAGTTCAAGTACTCGGTTCAATATCATTATTGTAAGATTTTCTGCCATTTTTATTACGAATATCTGGAATAATAATTGAAAACGTTTTGCATTCGGAGTTATTTCGCTCGTTCGCGTCGTTTCATTTCAAAAGCAATATTCTTTGAGGGATTTTTCTCTTTAAGTCGTGTGTTTTCCATTTTTTCCAGCGTGTGATTGAAAGTGTGGGATTTTGTAGGGTGAGATCAAATTGATAATTTTCATGAGTGGGATGTTTTATTCATTTCGGATGGATCGAAATGGAATGGAAATTTATGAAGAGTGGCGAGTTAACGATGGGAGAGTGATGGAGTATTTGCTTGGTTATTTTGTATTACGATAACATGATTTTGCTAAATAAAATATCAATGCTTTGTATTCTTGTACATGATAAAAAAATTCACTTGTAAAAAAGTGTTAGTTTTTTTTTTAAAAAAATCAGAACTCCATTTTTTAAGAAAATAAGATTCTATAAAATCAGCAATATTTTGTTTCCATTTTGCAAGTTTTCATCCAGTTTGGGAATTTTTCTTAGTTGAATCATAATCAGAAAAACAATTTTTTAAAGGTGAATTCTGAAATTTTGAAAAAATTTTATTTTTGTAATTTGGATGTGAACCCTAGACAGAAATTGGAAAAATAGGGGGAAAATTCTTCAATCAAAGCAAAAGTAAAATTGATAGAAAAACCTGATTTTCGTATCTATGAGAAATCCTTGTAAAAATCCCCAATATCGGGTGCTTGAAAAATTCTGTCACCCCTGAGATTTCTGTGTTGCCAACCTACCATTTTTATAAGCCAATTTCTCACGAGAGCTTGTTTTGTATCCCGGAGTCGGTGGGTGCAATTTTTTTCGCGTTTTTTCGTCAAGTGGTTATCAGTGACGTGAGCCTGTTTTACGGATTTCTGGTGGTTGGTGAGCGATTTTTTTCGAATTGCACATTCCGGCGTGTTTTTTTTCAACTTTAAAATTTTTCACGACGAGGTAATTTTTTACACCATTTTTTTTTCAACTTCGTAATTTTTTTTCAACTTCAAAGTTTTTCTCAACAAAGTCTAAATTTTTTACAAAATTTTCTTTCAACTTCAAAGTTAATCTTGACAAGGTCTAAGTAAATTTTTTACGAATTTTTTTTTCAGCTTCAAAATTTTTCTTAACCAGGTCTAACTTTTTTTTTTACAAAATTTTGTTGAAGAAAAATTTCTGATTTGGAAGAATTGACCTGGGCTCCTGGGCTTGTTTTACGAATTTGCAGTGAAGTTGAGAACATTTTGTTAAAAAATTGTAACCTTGACAAAAAATTTGAAGTTTGGAAAAGTATTTGGAACACGTCAAAAAAATTGAGTTGAGAAGAAATTTCGTAAAAAAATTTAGACCTCATTAAGAAAAATTTTGAAGTTGAAAAAAATTTCGTAAAAATTTCGACTACGTCAAGAAAAATTTTGAAGGTGATAAAAAAAATTGTAAAAAATTTCAAGTTGAAAAAACTTTAAGGCTTCATGTTTCTATACCGTAATAATTTTCTAAAATAAATTTTTCTTTTTTTCAGGTGAGTCATTCGTTATTCCACTTATTAAGATATTATGGATCCCAAAGATTGTGGGTAAGTGAATTTACAAATTGAAATAGTTTGTGTTACTAAAAAAAAAAATTGTCATTTGCATACTAAAAATTTTTTTGAAATTTGAAAATTTGGGAAAATTAAAAAAAATTTTGAATTAGAAAAATTTTAGTGTAAAAAATCCAATTTAAGAAATAAAATTAAGGTTCGTGAATGGGATTTATTTTTCGACCAGTCAATCATTTTTCATCTGACAGATTTCTTTGGTATCTAAATTAAAAAAATTAAAAAAAAAAAATGTTCAGCAATTATCCAAGATGTTGAGTAAAGGCTGATTTTTGATATGCCATAAAATTATTAAAAATATGAAATTCGCCCTTCTCTGCCCTTTTCTCTGAAAAATATAAAAGTTGAGGCAATTTTTCATCCCAGTCTCGAGCCTTTTCATTTTTTTCCTCGGCGTAGAAAAATTTGCTAGAATGACAAAAAGTTCATTTATAGAGTATCTTTATAAACTGCGTCGTTTTGTATCGACGACGAACGACGACTCTCATCGTCGATTATTTACGAGCATCTATCGTCGGGTACTCGGACGAAGGGGAGGCAAGAGTGAGCAGATTTATTGCTCGTTTCGTCCCCCTCGAGATTGGCAGTATTTTTTAACGAGTTTGCTCCGCTCTGTATACGCAATCGAGGGTGGCTTTTTTGCTATATCTATTTTCACCTCTGAGAATATAATTACGACAGGTACAAAGCGCAAAAATATCTCATCTTTACATTTTTCAAAGAGATCGGGGTTAAGGTAGGATGCGGAACGGGATCCGGTAAATGAGTAAAATTTTGTTATTTTTCTCGCCGTATTTTCATTTAGACGCTTTTACGCCGTACAACTGGTGTTGTCGACAGTGATGCGTAAATTATAAGAAAGATATTTAAAGCTGAGCGGATCCGAGGGGGTATGGGTTAAAATGGAAATTTAATTTGGCCTCGTTTAAGGCCTGTCGGCCGCCACCGCCGCCGCAGCGTTCGTTTGTATCTTGGTATCGCGGTATATAGGTAACTCGTACGCGCAAAGGTCTATGTAAACTCGACCAACGAACAGATTGCCAACTAGGATCTGTTTGTTGGATAAACTCGATAGAAATCGTATAGTTTGGGCTAGACCAGGTTTAGCACCACTGTCGGCTTTTACCCGGCGAACACTCCAGGGAAGGTTGGTAAAAATTTTTCATCATTAGCCTTCGCTATGATATTCTTTCAGCGATGAATTTCACTTCCCCACGCTCAGGCACGATTTGTTATCTTTTCGGGTTTTTCCTATTTATTATCCTTTATCAAGCGCGTTATTTCATCTACGCTTTCCGTTAGCGCTTTGTTCGCTCCTTGCCTATTGCATGGGTTTTGTTTTTCTCTCTGCTACATTCTTTTCTTTAACGCCGCGCCGGCTTTTCCGCGTGTACGTGTAACCGTCCCGAGCTGTATAGATATACCCTATATATCTGATTGTTTTAAGCTGCCGCATCTACCGTAAAGTTATATTGTTCTTTTTAAAGGTTTTCATATCATTCTTTATCCGCTTCTTTGTGTTATACTATTTTGGGGGTATTTTAAAGCGTTTCAATATCGTATGAAGGACTTTGTAGTATGTTTACAGTTTTTTTTTTCACTTCTCGTTCGACAAATTTTCTGTTTTTGTCGAGTGTTATTTCGATTTAGAGGAAGTGTCGAGGTAGATTTGGTAATGGGAATTGTCGAGGTGCTGAAAAATTACTGTTTTTGGTGCTTGAAATAGGAGTCGGATGTTGGTTCATCGGAGAAGCTTTTTCTTGTTAACATTTAGAAATTTGTTGTGTCAAGTTGCCTATTTTTTGAGCTGTAGGGTCAAGTGATGGTTATGAGACTATAGGCAACTTTTTGATTGGAGCTTTTACGAGATCAAAAATAAGAAGCTGTTAATTCTTCGAAAAAATAAGGGCCAATTTTGGTCCAATTTTTTAAAATAATTTTTTAAAAAAATGATGTAGATATTGTGATCAGCTGATACTTTCAGCTCATTAAACTCATTCCTCAATACAAATTTTTCAAATAAAATCATCGAAAACATTCAAGTTGCAAATAATGTATCATTTTCTTTAGGAAATAGTGAGAAAAAAATATAAGTAACAGCGAAATAAACCCAACTTTGAAAAAAAAAAAAAAAAATAGTCAGCGTCATTCCTGTCGCTGATCTAAAATTAACATGAAATCACCAAATATCAAATTTGGCATTCACAATTTCGATTTACTAACACAATTTCCAACTGTTTTCTGAATGTCATTTTTTTGGCTTTTCTAACATTTTGTTGAAAAATTTTGAAAGTTTGAAAAATCGTACGTTGTCGAACTAAATGTCTTTTAGACTGATAAGTTTTTTTAAATCTTCTCTTTGGAAAAAATATTGAAGAAAATCACACAGAAACCTATTTTGGAGATTATTGGTATCCCATTTAGCTTTAATCATATTTTTAAATGAAGTGAATCTTCCTATTTCTTGAAATGATTCATTAATAGGTATGGATTTTTTTTGGTGTGGAAAATCCAAATGATTATTATTTAACCCAATTTTCCTACCAAAAATCATCTGGGTGAAATTTCATTTTCAGACATATCAAAAAATTATGTATTTTCACCGAATAAAAAAACTACAAAAATGAATTAAAGTTTTCAAGTTTTTGTGGGGGAAGGGAGGTTGAGAAAATCTCTGAAATGAATTATTTGAGTTTTTTTTTTTTTTTTTTTTTTTTGTAAAAAGTTACGCTTTTTGGTCCACGCACAGTCACTAAATCATCTCTGAAATTAATTTAGTCAATTTTCAATTTTTTTTTTGGAATTTTTGAAGAATTTTTATGAAGTGTATTTCAGTCCAATTTTTTTGGATCTCGAATAATTTTTAGCTGTTTTATATTTTCTTCAGTTATGGAATCGTCAGTAAAACTATAATTAGTGAATTGTCAGTGATTTTTTCCTAATAGGTGAATGATTGACAAAATTTCAGAAATTTAGAGCTGGTTCACGTTCACACTCAGTATTCTCCCCCCCCCCCCATGAAATTGAACCTGAAAAATTGGAAATTGAAATGTTATTATCTAATACTCTCACTCTCTCATTTATATTAAAAAAAAAATCATTGAAAATTATCGAAAATCACAAAAAATTATTGGAAAATCAGTGAAAATTCGCGGAAAATCAATGAGTTTTTCAATGATTTTCTATGTTCTGCAATTTTGAATTTTTTTTAGTGATTTTTCGCTGATTTGAAGTGAGAGAGTATCATTAATTTTCAAATATTGCCTGAGAAATTGAAATCAGCTCTTTATGATACGAAAAGTCTACTAGCAAAATGAAAAAAAAAGATATTGGTAAGAATTTCACCCTAATGGTGAGGAAATCAGAAAATATTGGCAAAATTTTTTAAAATTTCTCCATGAAAAGCAAAAATTTTCAAAATTTTTCTCTTTCTTGAAATTTTTAATCGAAAAATTATGTTAGAAGGGGTTTCTTTCTAGAACAGACGTAAAGCAAGAATAATCCATAAATAGCACGAATTTCTTTTTTTTTTCTGAATATAGTAAATAGCTGAGAAGTATGATGAAATTTGAGATGCCAAATTGAAATTTCATAATCTGAGGTCTTTTCATATTCCAAACAATGGAAAAATACATACATTTTTTCAGATACACATGTGTTTCCGTAATTTATATTGCTGTCTAAGATACGCATATTTTTATTCGTTTCTCAAAGTTGTGAACTTTCTCGAACGTCAATGTAGCAAAAAAAGAAAAAAACCATTTGAAAGTGTGTCTTAGTCCTACCGAAGGCAATTAGTTATAGTATTTTTTTTTTTTTTGATTTTCCCTGTTAAAGCCAATTATAGAGGATAAAAATTGGCTCGCGTCTAAAAATGATGGAAAATCTATATCATTTGGCAGTATGATGATCAAAGATGATGTGAGAAAGCTCAATTTTGAAAAAATATCTGCTTTTTTTTTTGTTGCTTTCGCGTAGATTTCAAATTATTATTCTCTCTTTCATTACATACTTACTTACGTATCCTAACATTTATAGATCACTGAAAAATATCAAAAATCAATTTCAACATAGAAAAAAATCAGTGAAAAAATTTCACTAAAAATTCACTGACAAACTTTGAAAAATTAGTGAAAATTTTAGAAAAATCAGTGAGGTTTGCTGATTTTTTTCTGGGCTGCAATTCTGACTGTTTATCACTGACTTCACTAATTCAGAAGGAGAGAGTAGATAATTTCAATTTTCAAAAAATCATGAACTTCAGCTTCGAACCCACTTGCTTATTTATAAATCGGTGAAGATTTCTAAAAAATCGTTGGTAAACAGTCAGAATTGCAGCAGAGTAGTAAATCAGTGAAAAGTATTGCTGGAAAATCAGTGAAAACTCGCTGAAAAATCAGTAAAATATCTAAAATTCTTTAAAGAATCAGTGAACTACTTTGAAAAATCAGTGAAATTCTTTGGAAAATCAGTGAAATTCTTTGGAAAATCAGTGAAATTCTTTGGAAAATCGGTGAAATTTTTCGAAAAATGGCGACGTTCTTTGAATTATCAGCCAAAATCCACTTAAAATCAAATAATTTTGGCGATTTTTCTTGCGCTGCATTTCTAACTTTTTTCCAGCGAATTTTCACTGATCCGAAACGAGGGAGAAAAGGGTGAAAAATTCCCCCTTCAATTTTAGGAATTCCAGCTACCACAATAGTCACATTTCTGTATAAAAATTCACCTAATAAGCCTTAAAAAAACAGAATTAAATTGAGGTTACCGCAAACTAGGCATACTCGTTTCGCCTCGAGTTTCGTTTCAAAGTCTCGGTGGAATGTCTCGATTGCGTCGACGAATTTTTCTTCCACCCTGGAGACTCGTGGAATACATGGTTAGAAAAAATTTAACGCGATTAAATACCGAGTCTGGAAACGACTTGATTTTCTTATACTATAATTCCCAACGAACGAGCTCGGCTGTGTCTGGGAAACCGATTAATAATTTACTCTATACTCGTACAGTACTTACGTTATACTTGTTGTACCTTTAATTCTTTTGTCGGCAACGTTTATGTATTATTTATTAACGCAATGTAAACGGAAAAGCAACGACGCTGGCGAAGATATTTTTATCATTTCCACAGAACAATATGCTCGGGATGGAAAGCGTGTTAATCGTATAAATAAGGTTTACTCGATCGAACCGAACGGTTGGCGTTTTTTTTTTCCACCACCGATGCAATGCTTTTGTTACTTGTAACTTTTGCCTCGTAATTATAAAGCCATAGAGACGCGTTAAGAATAAATTGACGACGTCACAGCGACGAGAGCGTTTTGCAAAACTTGACTAAATACGATGAAAAGGCAGTCGTTCGGAAAGCATTACAATGTCGACGAAACCAAGGCGATTGTAAAACTTTCAGCTTGATTCCGGGCGCGCACGTAATAATTGCCCGAACAAATTATCTCGGTGATGTAGGAGGGCCATCTCCGCCATCTCTGGCTTTTGCGTTTCAGCCTTTGTATTGTATGTACTTACCGCAATGCACACGTCCGAATGATACATTATTTTATTATGAAGTACCGGTCGTGATAAATTGTTCGAGCCTATTACACGTTATTATTGCACCGGCGTACATACGCGCGTATTAAATTTATAAAAAGCCAGCCCGCCGCAGGGTCGTCTTTTATAACCCTTTTTTTACTCGCAGAGTATGTGCTTTAGTCTCGTCACGTTAATGTAATTCGGCCAGTGTGCGAATACCTTTTTATGTATGTGTGATTTATCGTAATCGATTATAAAGTATAAGAGTAGCGGCGCAAATGGAGTAAAAAAAACCAACGTTATTTGATTCCGGTCCCGGGATCGTGTAAGTTATGTTTCGATAACGCGTGTGCGAATATGCGATGCCACCGACGACGCTGTAATGATGAATTATTTCATTTTTTCGATACACTGGTTCGAAGTACGGGCTGAATTTTCGATTCATTGTGTAGACAGTCGAATATGGGCAAGAAAAGGTTCAGAATTAAATTCAGCTATTTTGGGTTTTCAAACCATCGATGTTTTGTTGCGGGCAATGCGAGGAAAAAGAATAAGAAAGTTTCCTATGGAAAAAGGATGTCCATTTTGTAAGAAAACTTGGAAAAATTTTGGAATTTTGATAGCTCTGGAAAATTGAGGAAAATTT
Source organism: Pseudococcus jackbeardsleyi (assembly GCA_038380155.1). Classification (NCBI taxonomy): domain Eukaryota; kingdom Metazoa; phylum Arthropoda; class Insecta; order Hemiptera; family Pseudococcidae; genus Pseudococcus; species Pseudococcus jackbeardsleyi. The sequence continues at coordinate 49,084,445 of CM076239.1, forward strand.
TGGTGAATTTTGGAATTTTCAAAAAATTTGAAAGGAGGATAAGAATCATTTTGGAAAAGTGTTTCTTTGCTTATTTTAATGAAAAAGGGTACTTGTGGTTAAGATATGCGAATATGCTCCCGAGCTAAAATTCGAAACTAACCGACAGAATTTGGTCCTTAGGGTCTGGAAACCACGTGGTAAAATTTTTAGCCCCCTACCCCTCTCCTAGCCCGAGTTATGGGGCAAAACGTTACTTTTTTCAGTCGTTCCATTAAAAATTCTTATCCTCAAATTTGCGTGAGTTGTTCACTATACTGAGGGCAATGTTTCATGATTTTTCTTACCCAAAAACATAGGCGCACCCAGAAATTAATTAAGGGAGGGGCTCAGAATTTGAGAAAAAATGAGGAGGGGGTCAAATTTCAAATTGAGTCATTTTTCACTGATATTTCAATCAAAATTCATCAATTTTTCTGACAAACAGAGAATTTATTGAGAATTTGGTGATTTTTGACTGAAAAATCAATCAAAAATTGTCAAGTTTTTAAATAATAACATCTAAATACTGCCCGAGCGAAGCGAGAGCGAAATTTTTTGAAAAAATATACTTGGAAGAGCAAAAAAATTGACTTTTTTCTCATTTTTGAAGCAAAAAATTATTTTTTCCGGGCTTAAGGGGGGCTCGAGTCCCCTGAGCCCCCCCTTGGGTGCGCCTATGCCCAAAAATCTGGTTTCAAAACTTTGATTCGAGTTTTCAACATGATGTTTGAGAGGTGCAATTCTGAAAAATTCAATTTTATGTGCCTAATTCTTGTGTACATCGCATCGTGATATTTTTTTCAGAATTTTTCAGGTTGGACAACTCCGTGAAAAAATCAAAAAACTGTGTTTCCGCCGGTTTTGCTCAAAAATGGTCATTTTTGGCCGAAATTATTTCTTAAAATACGTATTTATACACGAAATGTCCAATTTTCACTTCATTTCATCTCTTACGTATGTATTTTTTGTAATTTCAAGTCCCAATAAGTACATCACAAGGCTCAAAATTGAATATCTATGAGAAAAAAATTGCACCAGATTAATGATCAACAGTTCAAACTACTTTAATACATTCCATTTTGATTGTCAAAGCACTCAAATTTTGAGAATTCAAATTTTTTTTCTTGAAGAACAATTTATGAAATTGGATGCTCAAGTAAGGATTCTTTGAGTTGGCTTAGTTCATGGATGGAAGAAGAACAAATCAGATTTTTCTCATTTAGTTATTATCAATGTTGGTAACTTTTTTTAGCAACTGAACTGAGCAGAACTGAAACTGAAACTGAAATCTGAAACCCTAAAATTTGGTATCTGAATCCTGAACCTGGAAATTTGAAAATTGAAAACTGGAATAGAACAAATCAACTTGAAGGAAAACAGAACAGAACAAAAAAAATCGTTTTCTTATGAAAAAATCATTAGGATGATTCATCCATTTTAAAAATGATTAGTTCCTGAAAAAAAAAAAAAAAACGGAACTGAACAAATGGAGGTTCTTTTTATCAACTCTGAATAATTGGTCACGCTTCACATTTTGGTGAACTTTGATGAAGAAAAAGTTGTGAATTTTCAACCTTTAAAGTTATCTTTTTACAATAATTTTCACTTTTGCTTCGAAACTCATTTTTCCAAACTAAAAGCCATCATCATTTTTCGAGTATTTGACTTCTCGACAGATTTGAGTGCCTGAGGTGTTTCGCCTTCAGATAGTGTTAGTAGCATTCCAAAAACTATCTTACAGGGTACTAAATTTAACAAGTCGTGAAATTGGTGAAAGATGGTGAATTTAGAATAGAAGGTGGTGAAAAAATAAACAAATCCAATGGCAAGAAATTCCTATTTCTTTTTTTTTTTCATATTTTTCATTTGAAAAAGATTTTTGTCCAATTTAATTTTTTTTCTGTAATAAGTTTTTTTTTTTTAAAGGAGAATCGTTTTTTGATGGGGGAGGGGGAGAGACTGAAATGAAAAAATTGACCTAGAAAAGGTCATGAAATTTCAAAAAAAAAAAAAAAAAAAACACAAAATGGGTACCACGTCTTTTTTTTGTGTTATAGGTCATAAATTGTTTGCCAAGATGAAATTCTATTATTGATATTTTTGCATGATGTGGCATGATTTTTTGAAATTTGAATTTTCGATTTTTTATTCTTCAGGACCAGCTAAAAAGATTTTGGGAACTTGCGTGAAATTGAACAGTATTCCAGGCGCAATTTTTTTTGGAGGGGGCGTCACTAATGGCGGAGAAATTTCAAATTTTTCATTCCATAAAAATCTCGATTTTTATTCACACATTTTTTCTGAAAAAGATTAAAATTTTTAAATTTTTATGTGAGGGAGAGGAGAATGGATTCAAAAGTTTTCAGAATTGAATTTTGCGGATTATGAGGTATCTGAAAAAGTCTAGTAGAAGTGATAATTTTAAAAAAAATCTTTGGACATCATGCGAAAAATTACTTTTTTTTTCATGCATCATGATCATGAATATCACACGTAAAAGATTAGGAAAAATTCAGAAAAAAAAATTGGAATTTGGAAATCCTGGAAAAGTCGAGAAAAATTATTTCTGAAATATTATGAACACCCTGTAAAATTCCATATGGAATTTCAATATATTATTATTATTATCGCACGCCATACGTACGATTTCCTTTCACAAATTCTATAAAAACTTGCCGGATCGAATGCGGTAGTTGGCGAAGCGATATTTTGCCAATGTATATACGTGATGTGCTGCATGGCTAACCTAATTTCAGGGGCTAGTTTCAGAAGTGTGGATATAGAAATTGAGGCGCGGCAACGGCTCCAGCGTCAGCCTTGTCCGTATAACGTTTTATGGCGCGGGCTACCCGTTGCTGGAATTTTTCGCGTCATTTAACCGGTGTAATTGTTTTCTAATTCGTTTACTACGCTACGAGCGGATTTTGTTAATTGAAAAGGTATATTATATTGATGCTTCGTCGCTCATCCTGCAACAGCGTCGAGAAAATACGTACGGTAAAAGAATGACGATAGACGATGGTGGAAAAAGTCAACTTTTTCTTTTCTCAGCTGGATGCGCGCAGAGTTCAAAAGAAAAACTTAATGCAGCGAATAGCGAGATTAAAAAGTGTAATACCGACTCGAACCGACTAAAAAATTAGCTTTTGACATTCGTCGAGTCGAGTTTTCATTTAGCTTAATTTCTTTCCTTTCTTTTTTTTCGTATTTTTTAATTACCCTAAGTTCTGCGAGCGTTTTTATCGAAGGGGAAACGACCAATTTGGAAACTTATTTGGATAATTTCGCTGTTTTTCCGCCGTCTTCGGGTATAATAATTTGTTATTGCTGCGCAGGATTCGAGGTGGTCTTTTTTAAAATGTGTGAAATTAGTAGAGTTAGTTATTGTTTCGTTCTGTTTATTTGCGGCGCGGCGTGTTTGCCAGGTTTTTCTTTAGGAATCCATTTATTTGAAAAATTGCTTATTTGATTGATTCAAAATTACATAAAATTTCACGGATTTATATTTTTCTCATTCGTCATGTAAAAATCAATCATTTTTGAGTTGTTGAAATGAAAAAAGTTCATAGTCACTTTATAAAACTTGAAGGAACTGCTTCATTTTTTCATATTTTGTATTAAAATTTGCAAGAGCCAAGAGCTTAATTTGAAGCATTTTTTGTGAAAAAGAAAAGATCACCAAATAAAATTTTCTCAATTGATATTTTATTGTCAATAATTTCTCGGATTGGATATTTGTAGCCTTGGATCCTGATTCAAAATTATGCAACAAAATAACAGTAAATTTTCCCACATTGGCGTTTCTAATTATTCAGTACTTTTTCACAGCTAGTTTTATTAAATTATTTACTCATCTCAGTGGCAAAATGAGAATAGGTAGAATTGGAAACACATGCAGAATTCGAAAGATACCATCGAATTATCAACGATTTGTGGTTAACTAGCTACCAACGATTGGATAAAATGTAAAAGCACATCTGCGTTTTCCAATATTGCAATTGCATTTCGTTTGTGAAAGTTTGGAAAACCATTGTTGGGGTGTATTTAACAATCAAGATTTACCGAGACTCAGATTATCCCTATTACGCTAGTTTATTTCGAAAAGTGCAAACATACGTGATAATTAACTTTGTATGATAACCCAGCGCGACGAGCAGCGCAGCAAAACCGTCAAAAAGTAACGATACATTTGGGTTGTGTATGTGGAATAAACTAAATGAACAATCGCACGCGTTTATCGTTTCACAACTTATATGAATAATTGTACGTACAAATGAAACTTTTGAATACACAATTAGAGTTTTTCTTTTTCGTTATCTTGTTTCCTTGCGCAATAATTTCCGGACTATGTACTCGGTATGCTGAAAAAGGGAATGTTAAGTGATACGGAAATTGCGACAAATTCCGTGAATTATGGCGTAAAAGTAAAGAAAATTAGGCGGCTTTTTCCATTATTTTAAACGTTCGAAAAGTTAGCAGATCGTGACACATTGTTGGTATACAGTGTGGCTGGGTATTTATATGTGTTGGCTGGGTGTATATGTATAGTAAATGGTACATATACCGAAAACTAATTTATTTACACACTCACACATAAATACTTTCACTTCACTATGTGCTACGCCATCCCCTGGAAACTGGAAATGCACACGGAAAACAATAAATTAAACGTAAACCGGCAGGCGGTCTTTTTCGCAACAACTGAGTCCAAATTTATACGTGTAAAAAATTCCAGTTCGACTTTTTTTCTCGTTGCAAGTCTGCGGTAAAAAATGAAGCTCTTAACGTTGTCAATTGTCATTCATTTCAGTACTTATTCGAAGTGAAAATAAGATGAAGGTAATGTAAATGTATTTAATTTCCCTTCGAGTGAATGCGCAAATTATTTATTCTTGTGTTTAAATTACAAGCCTTCCATTCTAGAAAACTGAATATTTTGAAGCGAAAAATGGATTCTTCTTGGAGACTAAATAGCAATCACGATTGAAATTTTCTGAAAAATTCGGAAAAATCTTGGATTTTTTTGTGATTTTATTTGGATTTTTTTTTTAAAATTAAGAAGAAGAAATCAGTTGAAAATGCGTTTTTTTTTGCTGTTTTTATAATAAATTCTCAAAAAAAAATTGCCCAGATAATCACATCATATTACTTATGCGATGGGAGGAAGTAATTTCCCCAGTCAATTTCCAGTCTGCAAATTACAGCAAAATTTCGGAAATCTGGTGAAATTTTGAAAATTGTATCAAATTACGTCTTTTAGTAATTTGTAATGGGTTTACTCACTCCCCAAATCAGAATTTTTCAAAAACTTCTGCCTCGCTAAGCCCGGCCTTATTAAATTTTTCCTTTCATAATTTTAAATCAGCCAAATGTTATTAAAGTTATTTTTTTCTTCAAAATATTCAGCCAATTTTATCAATTTTTCGAAGTTTCAAAATCAAATTTTTTAAACGTTTTGGCCTCGCAGCGCTCACGTATGTCTGTTTTCATCGAATGATGGTGTATGCGGGTGAGGGATCGTTTTTTTTTCAAGTCCACTCCACGCAAACGACTGAATCGTTCCTCGTACCTTCTCAAATTTTTTTCTAAAATTTATTCAGACTTGATTTTTTCCTCAATCTTTTTTCAAGTCTCAAATTTTTTTCTGAAATTTTTCCTGTCTTTTGTAACATAATTTCTCATCATATATATTATTTTTTTAATTTTTAAAAATTTTATTCGCATCTTTTCTATTGTATTTGTGATATAATTTTTTAAAGCCATCCTTAATTATGTTGAAAATTTTGTTTCCAATTTGTTTTCACTTCTTCACATAGACGAAAAAATGGGTCATTTTTGCACGGATTCTAACATCCAGCTTTCAATTTTTTTTCTAAAATTTTAAAACTGAACAAATTTTTGAAAAAAATTGTAGTTGATAACACTTTTGAGAGAAAAATTTAATTGAGTTGAAAAACAGTTCGAAAAAATTTTATTGAAAATTCATTTGAGAAAAAATTATTGTGTTCTAAAAAGATGAACACATTCACTAGAAAATTTTGAAAGTGGAAATTAATTTGGCAGTTGGAAAAAAATTTAAAAATGAATCGAGTCGGAATAAATTTTAGAAAAAAAATTTCAAGTTGAAAAAAAAATTAGAAAAAAAATTGAGTTCGAAGAGATTTTATAAAAAAATTTGAGAAAAAAATCGAGTCTGAATAACTTTTAGAAAACAATTTGGGACTTATAAAAAATTCTAGAAAAAAAGTCGAATCGGAAGAAACCTTTAAAATATTTGAGGCTTGTAAAAAAATTTAGAAAAAAATTGAATCGGAATAAATTTCATAAAAAAATTTGAAAAAAAAGTCGAGTCGGAATAAAATTTAGAAAAAATTTGGAGTTGAAAAATTTTTTAGAAAAAAATCGAGTTGGAAGAAATTTTATAAAAATGTTTGAGGTTTGAAAAAAAATTGGAAAAAAATCGAATCGGAATAAATTTAATAAAAAAATTTGAGACTTGAGAAAAATTTGAGAAAAAAATCGAGTCGAAATAAAATTTAGCAAAAAAATTCTAGAAAAAAAAATCGAGTCTGAATAAATTTTTGGGAGGTACGTGGAACGATTCAGTCGTTTGCGTGGAGTGGACTTGAAAAAAAAAATCGATACCTCACCTGCATACACCTTCATTCAATGAAAACAGACATACGTGCTGCGCTCGGCCCAATCGTATTTTTTTCAATAATTTTAAAGTAAAAATGATCGATTTTGATGCCAACTTATTTCAATTTAAAATTTAAAACATTGTTTCATTGTATTTTGAATTCGAGGTATTCTAAAATTTTCTCATTTGCGGGGAGGGACTAAAACGTGCTCGAAAGTTCCTTTAAAACGAGTATACGCAAGGGGAGGAGTCTTTTGGGTAAATTTGGAGCACGGTGTGAAAAGTCTGGAAAAAAACGCGAAAAGTCCAGAATTTCGATTTTCCAAAATTGGTGGACACCTTGAATTGGTTTACTATACTTTTACGTCTCAATTTTTTTTTTTTTTTGAAACGAGGTAAATTAAAACGTTATTAAAAATTTCCTAACAGCTCCATCAACATTTTAAAAGTTCTTCAAAATTCATTCAATTTTGATAGTTGAAAATACGTTACGTTCACCAAAAAATGATACTATGGACTCTTTCGTTCCCCCTTTGTTTTGAAACTGAAACATTCGCCCTTCCGATTTCGATTTTTTTTTGAAAATTCTATCTTTTCTTTATTTGAATTTCCCTTAAAATGTAATTTGGTATGAAGAAATCCATGAAATTTGAAATTTTCTATGAAAAATAAAGAGTAATTTTTTTTGAGGGAGGGACAAAAAAGTGCTCGAAATTTCCTTTAAAACGAATATACACAAAGGGGGCTTGAAAAATTTGGTGTCCTGATTGGTTATAATTTCAAAAAAGTCATTCGAAAAGGTCAAGCTAAGTCCAGCTTTTTTTCTCGAAAAATTTTGTTAGACACGCTGTCATGTGATTTACTGATACCATTGCACATTATTTTCTATACTCATCTCGTCACCTTTTTCAAAAAAGATATTCATCAAAGTCTATTTTATGTTGAAATTTTTTTATATCTTTTGGTCACTTTTAATTTGACATAGATCAACTATACTCCTAAAATTTTTAAAATTAGAACCGGAACCATAAATGAAATTGTTTAAGAATCAAATTCATCGCCAGAATGGGAATGGAAATGGTGAAAAAAAAATCCCATTCCGGATCTCTGCACTTGCTCTTTTGAAAATTTCAGGTGAAAGAGTTCTCATTGTTCTTTATATCTTCTAATTTTTTCAAAATGTTTCGTACTCTTTGCACTACAGGCTCCCCCTTCAAAATTCTCAACACTCGCTTCGAAAATTGGTACTTGTAGGTAATTTTGATTCTTTTCTATGTACAGATTTCAGACATAGCACTATCTCTTAAAAAGATTACTGGCTTTCTATTGTTATGAGAAACGTAAGAATTTCATTACTGCGAAATTTGCTATAGTAACTGTTTCCACGAGACCTTTCGGATTGTTTGATAGATAAATTTTTATTATACATTCCTAATGTTATGTGGTACAACTTTTGAAAACTCGAAGAGATTTTCTTGGGTAAGAACTTTCGATGCTTATTACATTACTATGGGCGCATATGTATTATGCTGTATAAGTTCAGCTACAAGTATCGTGAAACTTGTAAAGATATTTAATATGTATTACAGATCTAAAAGCAAATACCGGAATTCGGTTACCAAACGTATCTCATACAGCCATTTACTCGGAGCACAACTTCCACAGGCATTTTACTTTTTACAAAATTATCTCATGAAAATTCAAAGGACGGGAAAAAAAATCAGCCTTACATTACCAAATAAAACCCACTTCCCGGTGTTTTTTCGCTTTTTATAAATTTCAGCATGTAGGGAAAAAAGAACCAGTATCATGCCAACTTGGAAAACACTTTTTACCGCGTGCGTACTTTTGTGTGTAACGAAAGTTTCATTTATTTGGCCGTTCGAGAAACGGATAGTCGTTTTGAGCGCCAAATAAAAATAATCCCAAGAACGTTCTCCAGGACCAAGCATTGTCGGAGGAAAAAAAGGCAATTTAACCCTTACAAATGAATACCATTTACTTTTATGGGGATCGAAAATTGAATTTTATGGGAATAACATTAACAAAAACAGTTCGGTGGGGAAATAGTTGTAATCCAACGTTTGACATATGCACTCCATATAACTTCTTTTATTCGATTCAAACGACTAAAAAAATATAAGTTTATATACTCGTTTAACCTAACGACCTCGCTAGGTTTCGACGTATAAAACGTAGTCAGAAAAATGGATCTTTTTTCGAAAAACTTTCCTCTTTTGTGTATCAACTCGGTCGCGTATAAAAATGTACCATATCTAGTTTCGAATCGTTAAGTTGGATGGAGCTGGTTCGATGTCGACAATCGTTTCTGAACTGTTGGCAAAATATTCTCCTATCGTGTACCAACCTTTTTTTCCATATCTTAATATAATTATGTATGAAAAAGGAATATTGAAAAGGGGAAGCACTTTTGAAAAATTAAGTAGCGTAGTTTTTTTACTCGAAAAATGTATTTACACGGAAAGAAACGAGCTTTTTATAATTATTACGCGACAAAGAAAACGTGTCAGCGAATAGTTTGGAAAGCTTGGCAACGTCAAAGATGAAAGCAACGTATAACAAAAGCGTTGCACTTTTCATAAAAATACACATCGCCGCGAAAGAGAAAAAAATTTCAAAGCAACAAGTAGGTAGTGTGGTACTTTCAAGTTGATAGATACATTTATTGTGAAAAATATGGAAGAAGGGGGTGAATGCATTCCATTAACGAAACGAAGAAACCTAACAGATCGCATCGCTGGTAATATTGCGTACGATAAAAACATCGGCCAGGAAATTAATTTAATTAAAACGAATTTCACCCGAGTCAGCGTTTCTTCGCCATAAACTATGGCAATCACGAATAGCTATCATAGTTAAGAAGCCCGAAAGCAAGCATCATTACGCAAGCTGAAAACAATGGAAAAACTATTTCCAACTTGTACTGGTGTTTTGGTCGTCTCGATGGAGACCAACCGCGAATACCTCGAATGTCGACGTCATAATAGTTAAAAACGATAAATCAACCGAATACAAATTACTATATCAAAAATGAACTCGACTGCTTCCTTCTCTCTATCAACATTCTTTATTTTTTTACCCCCTCGAGTCGGTTTGGCCGTCAGTATCCCTTATGGTCTGATGGTTGAATTCGAGCATAAATCTAATATCAGAACGCGGCGAAAGTTTGAAATTGTATCTGGAGGTTTCAGCAATAAATATAATGATTTATATTATAAGAAAAATAGTATTGTGTATGTTTCTAGAGGGAAATATTTTTCATCTGTATAAAAATTAATATTCGCGAGAATATCGACGACCGAAAATTCGACTTAAAAAGTTGATAGAAATCGATACGGTTTTGGAAAATAAATATTCTCGTAAAATCTACCAACAAAAAAAAGTTTTCGAAAATGAAAAATAAAAATAGCAGCCAACGATATTAAAAGTGTTTTTTTACTCGGTCATTTATACGAAACCTTATCGACGACTTCCAAAAAAAAACCCTTATTTCAATACGTTAAATCGGAATAAAAACTTATTGAAAAAATATGGCGTAAAAAATTATACTACGTCGATGAGAAATAGCGAAAAGTGGCGCAGGCTTGGTATTTTTTTTTCGACTAGTTCTTACGATTTCTTAGGGCGGATTACATCGTCTGCAACGTATAATAGCAAATACCCGAGTAAAATTGCAAATCCATTTAATACTCGGTTTGAAGCAATATTTATGAAACTGCTTGAAGCGTCGCCGGTTCAATTGGAAATGTCGACATTTCTAGTAATAAGTATACGCGCCGAAGTAATCTACGTATGTACGCTCGGTCTTAGCACTATCAATCTTCTTTTCATATGTCAACCTTTACGAACTTCGTGGAATATACGTATTGCAGGGCTCGACAGTTGAGGTATTTTTTCCCTCTTTGCGTCTCTGAGTTGATTCTCTTGCTCGATACGGTTGATGTGGAGGATAATTCGAATGAGGATAGTGTATTTATAGAGGTATAGATAGGATAATATGATGTATCTGGGTGATGGTTTTTATATCCCCCCCAAAAAAAAATGATGACTAAATGAGCTTTGTGAAATTTTGGTGAAAATGAAAATATTTTTCTTTCCCTAAAATTTTACTGGTTTGAAATGAAGTGTCAAAAATTGAAATTTTTCGAAAAAGTAGGATTTTTTTGAAAAAATTGTCAATTTGAAGACCATTGTCCATTCTTATCACATTTTTTTCAGAGCTTCATTGAAAAATGCAATTTTGTGTGGTTTTAATTTAGAAAAACAAAGATTGAAATTAACATTCAGCAGTTTTCTTCGACTCAAAAAGATCTCCAAGAACGATTTTTCAAAGTGATTTTTTCGAAAAAGTGTATGGTTCCCAAACCGGTTCTGTACTAGCTCCAAAAAAACATACGAGTAAATTTTCGCTTTTCGCTGCAAAATCTGATAAGAAAATTAGATAATTCCATTATCAATCTATTTTGTTTTTGAACTATTCTTGTGAATTTTTTTTTTAAACAAGACTTGAAAAATGATTTAGATGTTCATTTGAAAAGATCATAAATTTTGCAAATCTTGGTCCCTGAAGTCTAATTTAAAGAGCAGGAGTCAGACTGAAATGTTGGAAAAAACCATGAAATTTCAGATTTATTTGATACACGATACTTGAAAAATTTGGCTCTCGTTCCCTTCGAAACGATGAATTTTCTCTTTTTTTATCTAGGTAAAAAATTTAATCTCCAAATAATTACATTGCTTGAGCTCTCTTTCTATTCATCCATAGAAATGGATTTTTGTTTCTACAAGAGAACTTTACTTTACGAAATCTAGAAAAACCGTAAAAATTCTCCATACAATCCTGAAAAAGTCAAGAGAAATCATTTTTGAAAAATGCTGTCATCTAGAGTGAGATTTTCATTGTTTTTTCAATAGAAGGAGAGAGTTGGAAATCGAAAAAATAAAACTAAAAATGCTGGACTTTTTTTTGCTGGTTTCAATTTGAGAGACTGGAGGATCAATGACGAATCTGTTAGACAGGCTCTGTCACTTCGTCACTTCCCATCTCTGATTTTTCAGAAAGGTAGTTATTTGAAATACCCATCAATTTGGTGACGCACCTCCTTTGAAACTCACTAAACGAGCTGTATTTTCTTTTTTGGCGTCAATTTTTGATCTCATGGGCTTGAAACGGCTTTGTTTGTTACCTATTAAACATTTTGTCCAAGAATGTTGGGAACAAAAGTTGGCTTGGGATGAAATATTCTCAAAATATCTGTCTGTGTCTTGGGATGAAAATCTACGAACAAACCAAAGACATTGGATTTATTTACCTTTGATTGTAACCTTTGATGGCTATGACCTTTGCTTTATGACTTTGGCCTTTGATTATAACCTTTGACTTTTGATTGTGACCTTTGATGGCCATGACTTTTGCTTTGTGACTTTGACCTTTGATTATGACCTTTGACTTTTAATTGTGACCTTTGATGGCTATGACCTTTACTTTGTAACCTTGACCTTTGATTATGGCCTTTGACTTTTAATTGTGACCTTTGATGGCTATGACCTTTGCTTTGTAACCTTGACCTTTGATTATAACCTTTGACTTTTGATTGTGACCTTTGATGGCCATGACTTTTGCTTTGTGACTTTGACCTTTGATTATGGCCTTTGACTTTTAATTGTGACCTTTGATGGCTATGACCTTTGCTTTGTAACCTTAACCTTTAATTATAACCTTTGATCTTTGATTATAACCTGTGACCTTTGATTATAACCTTTGATCTTTGATTGTGACCTTTGATGGCTATGACTTTTGCTTTGTAACTTTGACCTTTGACTTTCGATTGTGACCTTTGATGACTATGGCCTTTGCTTTGTGACTTTGACCTTTGACTGTGACCTTTGATGGTTATGACCTTTGCTTTGTGACTTTTTCCTTTTGATTGCGATTTTTGACTTTAGATTGCAACGTTTGACTTTCGATTGTGACCTTTGATGGTTATGACCTTTCTTTGAGAAACCATTTCAGGGACCTTTTAATGAGTCAAAATTAGAAAAAATGAAAAAAATGAAGAATTTTCTTAAATGAATTCGATGATTTTCAAAGTTGCTGTAATCTTCTAATTTCTGTCTTCATTTCCTCTATTACTTAATCTAAAAATCATTGCTCATTCTCATCCTCTTTTTGAAAAACATCGAAATTTATAATTTTTTTTTTTGTGATTTTTGTACCCACCTATTTATTTTTGATGAAATAATCATTGAAATGCTAATTCCGCAGGTTTTCTCAAGCCATCAAAACTTTCAAGAACATTTTCAACTGGACTCCTATTTATCAGAATTTAAAACCACAAACAAAATCGACAATGAATTTTTTCTTTCTCTCTCTTCCTCTTTCTCCTCCTTTTCATCATTCTCCTCACCCCTCCCCCGCCATCAAAAAAAAGAGTGAAAGCGAAAATCACCATATCGAAAATATTTTGAAAAAATTCTCCAAATCATACCATATCATTAAAATTTTCATTTTTTTTTCTATTTCAAAATTCTGATATCAATCATCGAATTTTTGCTGTGATTTAGCAAAGGATAATCGAATCATCCTCAACCCGATTTCGATTTGGAAAAAAAGAGGTGAAAATATTTCACAATAATTTCCATCCCTCGTTATTTAACGCGAAAAAAATTCAATCCATATTTCACATCTCGTCTCATCTAATTAATTGAACGAAAACTAAACACGAGTTCATTTATCCAGCCCGTTAATTGCTGGGTAAATTGTTCATTTCTCACGGTCGTTTTTCGTACCGTTAAAAATAAGAAAAATTACCTGCGTAAAAATGAACTCCCCGTATTCGTTATTGCCGCCGCGTAAGATAATTTGAAAAAAATGAAAACGAAACAAAATTAGGTTTTAATTTCTCAACATGGTGGTTTTTCTTTTAGAATTGAATTTCGCCCGAAAAAATGGTTGAAAAAAATATAACAATAATGGCGTCGAAGAAAAAGGAGCGGAAAAAAACATTACGTTGATAACCTTAACCTTTGAACAGACTTAAATTACACGCGGCAGCAAAGTTAAACACTGGCTATTAAGTTTAATTTAACTACCGTAATTAGCCGGTTTCTCGTAAAAAGTAAATTTTTTTGTAAAAGCAAACAAAACATCGAGCTCGAAATGAAAACTGCGTAAACAACCGTGTTTTTATGTGTAAAAACCAACTTTACCAGAAATTTCAGATTTTCTCGCAGTTGGCACCTTTTTTTTTTCCTCTTGTGAAAAAAACCTTATATTGAATTAATTATTACGTTACGTATTTTGTACTATGAGCTTTCTACGGAATTTATATAGCGTTAGAAAACCGCGATGAAAATTTGTTCGGTGTGGAAAAAAAAAGGACTCGTGTATGATGAAATTTTACCATCGCGAATATTTTCACAAAGATTTTACCACTTTTGCTTTTTTTTCTCATTGTACGAGGTGTTTTTTCCCTACAAATATACGAAAAATATTGAAGCTTGTTATGCAAATATTATTCGGTTTTAAAATTGGAAAAATATTCGAAAACTAACGAAATCGTACGATGCTCGGTAATTTATTTTTCTTTTCTTTTTTTTTCGTTCAGCTGTGGAAAGAGGTGTTAACGTGACATGTCTGCTGTGTGACGACTATGTTAATAAATGCAAATATTTTTTTCGTAAAATTGCTAATGCTGAAATTAACTAGGGTGATTTTTTAACTGATGTGATACGTTTGCTCTTTTTGATTGCTAATTTTTATGTTTATGGAAGTTTGTGAGTAGAAATTTACATAATTATTCGAATACGTTGACGAGATTTTTTCGATGGAATGGAACGGTCGGTCAGAACGATTCGGATAGACACCCATAAATAGCATCGGGAAATGGGGGATTCTGTTCAATTATTCAAACGACCGAGTTTATTTTTTGAAATAAGGTATAAAAAAATAGCTTCTTTGCGAATTTTCCAAGCAATCGGTCAAAGCTTCGTACGTTTAGCAAAACGCGAACGAATTATAATTTTAACGTTGTCTGTCTTAAATGTACGTGGTAGGATGGTATATGGTATGGAGTTTATATAGGTTTGAGCTAAAGCCAAAGCTCCACTTTCATTACGGATAGCGCAGAATAGTTTCCATGACAACGATCACCGCTCTAGGCTCAAATCGTTGGAAAAATCGTTGCATAAATGCAAAAGCTAAGTAGCAAACTAATATCATAAGCCATGTATATCATATAATATTAAGGATTATGCGATGCAAAACGCAACCCCTTTCGTATTTTATGTTGCTCGTTGTTCCACCTACAAACAGAAATGCTGGCAAAATGCCTCATTGGCGTATTAATAATGCCATTTCATTTCAACTTTTCACTATCAAGATAAGTACGACGTTATACATATTTGCATAGTATATGCGATTCATCGTAGTGCTGTGTGCTTCGACATACTACAAAGGTTTAGGTATAGAACGATGTGCCTTTAAAAATATTTACGCAGAATAGCCCGCCGAATTTGGAGAACTATAGTAACCATAGAAGAATGGATATGGTTATGTGCTATTAACGTATTAACGTGGACATGGAGGTAACTTTTTTGGTGCTGGTGAAAGTGGAAGAATGCCTGAAAACTTCTTCGGGCTGCTAGCCAACGCACAAATAATTCTACGGTTTCGCTTTCCAAAAACTCTTCATTTACATATCTACCTTCGGCCCTCGGGTGAGGGTAAAACAGACCGCCGAAAATTACTACGTTTATATGTATGCGAATGTGAAATCTTTCCACGTTTCTAATTCTTCGTGCTCCCGCAGGTCTCACGGTTTTCGAGATGTAATCTTTTGGAAAAGGTTTACGTAGAGTTGCCCCTTTTTTTTGTACCCTTGTTATCAACTTTATGAAAATATTCTGATTTTGATGTATGTGTGGTTCGTTTTAGGTTTTTATTTGGCGGTTGGGGGGGGGGTGAATTTTTTTTATCGGGAGGTTGGAAATTTCGATAAAGGTTTATTCGTTTGTATTGATTTTTGGAGAGGTTTGAATCGTGTTTGTGAAAAAAATTTAGTATGGAGTTTTTTTTTTCTGATTTGTATAGGGTTCGAATGGTTGAAATTTTGCTTCTTTTTTTTGGAAGGGTTCAAGACTTTTACGATGTACAGAAATGTTTGAAAGTGATATCGATTTGAATTTTTTGAACGGTAGATTTTGTGAAAATGCTGCTGGTCAATTTCTTGGAAAAGGTTTAAATTAAACGTACACCTACTTATTTCGATCAAATTTAAATTTCACACACGAATAGCTTAATGGCTATTTAATCTGCATTACATTCGAGAGTAATTATGGGATAATTCAACCCTTCTTGATTGTGTGATAATGTTGTGCTATTAGTTTATTTTGGGGTGAAGTAATATGGTAGATTAAAATCCTGCTGCGTTGTTTCCATGTGCTCAAATCCAGCGCTGATCCTGATATTTGAAAAAAAAAAACGATAGGATGAGTAATATAGCGTTTGGGACTCTGAAAACAGATGTGTTGTGAAATTTAGCTCATCGAGTGTAATTTGAGGGGACAAATTGCTAATTTATTGGATTAACTGGTTTTTTAGATAGAAAATCGAGTCTTGAAATTTTTCATTCTTTTTTCTTCCATTGGTTTTCATGATGTGTTTATTAGGACGAGAAATATTGTAGAAATCTGAATTGAACGAGGAGGGGGGGGGGGGGCATTAACTTATCCATGCATCTCTTTTTTGATAAAACAAAAGTTAAGCTGAAGGCGGAAATTTTTGAAAAGTTCTGAATTTTATTCAACAAATTTTTGTTTAAAGTCGAAAAATGAGGAAAATTATTTCCTGAATTGAAAATAATTATTTGTTTCGATTGAAAATCGTCTTTCAACCCTTTTTTCTGTCTTCAATTCCTTTAAAGTCAGCTTTAGTTCTTTTCTGATTATTTAGGTATACTTACCTAATGTGATTTGATGAAGTCAAAATCATCTCGGCTCCTCCACATCCACATTTCATCTGACATCGGTCCATCGGTCTTAGTCTAAACAAAAAGAGTGGAAAATTCAAACAATGATCTGAAAAAATCTGGAAAGGAGGTTCTTGAAATAAATTGCACCACGCCTTAATTCTAGTTTCCTTCAAAATCCACTTTTTCATTTTAAATCAGCGATACCTACTAACGGAAAAATAGAAGAAAAACTCTTTGATTTTCAATGGATTTTTGCAGATTTTTTCCAATAATTTCACTGATTTTTTTCAAAAAAAAAAACCGCTGCCAACAATTCGCCGATTTTTTTTCAGAAAAATCCACTGCCTTTCCTTTCAAAAAAATGTCACTGATTTTTTCGTAAAAAAGTCGCTATTTTTTGTCAAAAAACATCGTTATTTTTCGTCAAAAAATTTCACTGATTTTTTGGTGAAGAAAGTCACTGATTTTTAGTGAAAAATTTCATTGATTTTCTAGTGAAAAATTTTCACTGATTTTTTTAGTGAAAAATTTCACTGATTTTTTTCGTCAAAAAAATTTCACTGATTTTTAGTGAAAACATTCACGGATTTTTCGTCAAAATTTTTTTTACTGATTTTTAGTGAAAACATTTCACGGATTTTTAGTGAAAAAATTTCACTGATTTTTTTAGTGAAAAAATTTCACTGATTTTTTTAGTGAAAAAATTTCACTGATTTTTTTAGTGAAAAAATTTCACTGATTTTTTTCGTCAAAAAAATTTCACTGATTTTTAGTGAAAACATTCACGGATTTTTCGTCAAAAATTTTTTTACTGATTTTTAGTGAAAACATTTCACGGATTTTTAGTGAAAAAATTTCACTGATTTTTTTAGTGACAAAATTTCACTGATTTTTTTCAAAAAATTTACCAACTCTTTCAAAAAATTTCAACCATTTTTTTAGAGAATTTCACTAGTTTTTCAGTTAAATTTTCTCTGATTTTCCAACAGTTTTTTCGTAGTTTTCTATCAATCTATTTTTTTTCTTGATCATCTTGTCTCTAATGCGAAATGCGATGAATGACGATCAATTTCCTATTTGGTTCTTATTTTTAATCATTTCTTCAAAAACTGTAAAAGGCAAAAAAAATAGATTCGTACATTTCGTTTTTTGGTGGAGGAGAGGAGGGGAAATCCATGAATTCTGAGAAGAATTGGGAATTTTTAATCCAAAAATGGGAGATCTAATTTTCAAGATCATAAATTATTTGACACCCCTTGTATCAGGAAAAGAACTTCGTACAAATGCTCCTTGAACAATAATTTTAGGCTATTGCAGCACCGTTGATAAATTTATTACTTATTCTTATACCCATTCATATTTAAAAATAATGTTGTAAAGTGTAACATTTTTGAAAATTTTCAAAAAATTTATGGAAAATGCCCAGTAATCTCCTTTTTTGGAAAATTTTCTTTTTAATATCTGCTCAAGGGAAGTGTAGTGAATAATAAGGAAACTCCGTGTTTTCACAGAGCATTTTTTTTGGTTCTCAAATACTCGAAAACACTAGTTTTTTAAATAATGAATTTATAATTTTGAGATGTGTATTTCGCCTCTCTCCCTCCCTCCCTTCATTTCATATGCCATACAGAGCTTGTGAAATACGTAAATTTCAAATTTTCTTTCCTTTCCGATGGAAAAAAATACCTGACAAAATTTCCAAATACGGAATATGTATGCAAAGTACACGTGTACGGTGTACATCGAATGCAAAATACACGATTCCGTGACATCTTCGCCTCAATGTCTAAATTTCATCTGACGCTTGATTTATTTTGACAAATGAAACAGAATTTGTTGGCAAAAAAATATCATTACTTATTTATAACCTTTGGAAAACTTACGCTGGTCGGCGAATCCTTATGGGAAAAAAATCACCGCTAAGCTGAAAGTATCGCGCTCGAAATTAAATTCATTTTAACCAGCAATATTGGATTTTGAAATTTCTAGTTCAATAAACTGCTATAGTTTGGAAAAGAATTCTATAAGTCTTGGAATTTAATTATGTTCGAGTGTAACCTGAGGATAAAGAGATAGAGGGATCGGGGTAGGGTTGTTTTTTCCTTGATTTTAAACACAGAGCCTAATATAATTGGTGTTCTCGAACTCGTATATAAATTATACTCGTAGGTCGAGTTATCTGTGTATAGCGAAGGGTGTAAAAATGAGGGATCGAAGGGTTCAGCCAACTCTACGGCTCGGCGCGAAGAATAAATTCGATAAGTTTTTATCCTATAGGTATATAGAGGTACACTTGGAGCTACTCGCAAAAATGAGTTATGTACGTTGCAGCGGTAGAAATAAGAGATACAGCGGAGTTGAGGCTGCGCGGTGCGAAACTAGCGAAAAGTTGGCTAATTAATTTTAGTTTAGAGAGGAGTATACTTTGTATTCTGCGTAATTAATAAGTTAAAATGAGAGAGTAAGTTGAAATTATGCATGTAGCCGAGTCGAGCCTACTATTCCAAATCAGCAAGGTGAAAATGAAAATGTCTGTTTAAAAGCGAACAAATTGCTTTCAGGTTTTACGCCGCTTTTGTATTACGTTGAAACTAAATTAACTGCATTAAATACTTTTCCTTTGTTACGTTTATGCCGTCCAGTAAACGTAGAAGAAGCGTGAAGGTAAACATACTTTTTTTTTATCCTGTTGCAAAGTATCGTATACGTAGGGTACTTATGCGGTATTCGTAAAGCCGCGTTGAAAATTGTATTCAAACGTGCGAGGTTTGAAATTACCCGCAAAAATTTTCCAAAGGATGGTGGAATATATTCGCGAAATTACGTATAATTTATAGTTTTATCGAGCGCTGTGCAGAAAATTCAACGTTTAACCTTTGTATACACCAAGGTGCGCTTGTGCCTTAAAGTGAACTTATACGGTGAGAAAATTACCTCGTAAATCAACGGTTAAAGTGATAGCGAACCTGACGAAAATATAAACTACTTCGGCGTCGAATAATCGTAATAATTTTAAAAAGAAATTCCATACGAAGTTTTAGATGCGTCGCTTCAAAGGAAGATGATGCCGAAACTGCTCCATTAAAGGTACGAATAGGTATTCGAGAATTTAAACAAAAACAACATTCTTTTTGTGTAAAGTTACAGAGTCAAAATTGTTAAAGGTGATCGATATTGTGTGTAGATTGTTAAAATGGAGAAAAAAGCTGCGTGGTGTCTGGTGTACTGAGAAAAAGTTATAAAAAATGCAAAGGCTCGAAAATTGAAGATGATCATAAAAAATACGAAAACTCGTTGAAATTGTATTAAAATTGGAAAATTTTCGCAGTTTAGTCAAAAAAATGCAGTTTTTCCAGTCGAAATTATTTCCATCTTCAAAAAAATCTCCTTGCCATGATTAAACTTTATAAATTTTTAAACCTATTTACTTTTAAAAAAGTAGCTTAGCTCAGATGTAAAAAACATGAAGGGACCTTGTGTAAAAAAAGCTGTTTTCATTTTTATATGTTTGGTCCAGATTTGATGTCATTTGGACCAAAAACGTGAAAAATGCATCGATTTTTTTAATACTAGGTCCCTTCTTTCCGGCAAGGTCACATATTTTTTAAAAAATTCTTTAAAATCGACTGAATAAGTGAATAAGTTATGAAATTTGTTCATAAATGAGACGTTATCTATATAAAAAGGGAAAACTTAGTTAGGTTATTCATATTCAAAAGATAAAAAATTCATTCATATTCCTTTGAGCAATGAATTTTTGAAAATGAAACTTGAAAAAACCTAGTTTTGAGAAAAAATCGTTGAAAGTTTTGTAAAAATTTTTTTACGTTTTTTCGGCGGAACTGAAATTGTGCGAGAAAGAAACATCCTAGAAAAAAAATGAATTCAACTAAAATTATAAAGCATAAAATTTCTTTTCAGAACACTGCATTTATTTTTATCAAAAATTCTTGGTTGACTTGTTATTGTTGAAAAACTGCAATTTATCATCAAAATCGGCAGAATTGAGTCTCTATCAGAATCAGTAAATTTTGACTGATTTCAATCAATTAATTTTTACTGATTCAATAATCGAAATTCGCAATTTTAATCAGTAACTAGGGGGCTCCGCCCCCTAGGCCGCTACGCGGCCTCAACCCCTGACTCGCGCCCTCGCTTCGCTCGGGCTGCTCGCTCAAACTGCTCTCATTTTCAGCTGATTTTATCGAAAAAAATTCAATATTTAAAAAACAAGTTTTTTTACACTGTGCCTTTGCTGCGCTCGGTCAGCCATATCGTATATTTTTTCCTCGAATAGGTAATCATTAGGGCAAGGATTTTATAGCAAATGCTTATTTGAATGTACTGCAGTAGATACCGCTTATCCATGTTTCTTTTGCGATTCATGCAATTCCAAGCCGAAATGCAAAATTTGTTAGCGCTTAAAAACGCTTATTTCGACTATAAACGCTTATAAACGCTTAAATTCAGCACGAAAATGGTCTGTAAACGCTTTTTAAGCGCTTATTTGAGGTCGTTAGCGCTTATTTGAGGAAAAATTATAAAAAATGACAAAAATCAACCAAAAAATCAAAATTTTCATTATTTGGTCCTTGAAAAAAAAAAGAAAAATCTGAACCTTCTAATTTGTGACTGGATTGCCTGCAAAATTATAATTTTTTTTAGAAATTTTTCGGCAGTTTCAAAGGAGTAAATGAAAAGAGGAAAGGGTTAACTCAATTGAAATTTAGTTCAGTCTCAAATACATATGTATCATCAATCCTCTCCCTTCCCCAACTCAAAAAAGTCGATCATTTTTGTAGCTAAATCAAAATGAATAAATGTATTTGATCGATTTCGACTACCCCCATACTCAAAGGGTCGCCTTGGCTCAAGTAATTTGAGGTAGAGTGGTCAAAATACGTTTACTGTTTTATTTCATATTTTTTCTGATTTTTCGCTTGGTTTTTGCTTTTTTGAAAATTTTGAACCCTTAACCCGTTTTATGTGGGATATTTTCCCTCAAAATACAATCAATGGAAAATCGTAATCTAGCCTTATGAGTACAAATATAAAATTGAATATGTAATGCGAGCAATTAAAGACTTTTCAATTGTAGCTTAGCGAATGGGGGAGGAGGAGGTAACCATGCAAGTAGAATAACTTAATTCATCTAAAATGAAAAAAGTTGGCAAATTTGACTGAAAAAATAAAAATTAATGGGAAAAATGTTCCCTTTTAGTAATATAATTTCAACCCATTTTTTTAAAAACTGATTTTTTTCGTATTCATTCATAGTAAGTACTTATTTCGGATCAAAAATCCTACGAAAACAGTTTTTTTTTTCGTTTCTTACCTCCAATTTTCTCAATACTTACTTGATTTTATTTTCCTTGCTTGAAAATTAAATTTTCTGAAAGGGCTGGCCTGACTACGCTCGGTCTCGTCATATTACTCTTTCAATAGTTTTTTTTAAAAGTGGCCATTTTTTTATTCGAGGTTCTAAACATGAATATGATTTTATTGCGTCTGGAACTTGAGATTTTTTAGTAGGTACGCAGTACGCACATACATTATTAAAACTACCAAATTTTTAGATTAAATCACAATTTTTCCTCAAAATTTTCCACCCTTACTTCGCTCGAAACGAATACACATTTTCTTAGTTTTCATAGACACATCCGAGAGGGGCTCAGCCCCCTCCTTACACTCGGAAAACATATTTCTTTATTACAAAAGTATTTGAAAAATGCATTTTTTTGCTTTTCAAACGGTATTTTTTCAAAAAAAATTCGCCCTCGCTTCATCATTTTATTTTAAAAGTTGATAATTTTTTTTATTAATTTTTCATTCAAATTTCACAGATTTCTCAATGAATTCCCAGTTTGTCAGAAAAAAATTGATGATTTTTGACTGAAAGATCAGTGAAAAATAAAAAATGACTAATTTGAAATTTTACTCCTCCCCCTATTTTTCTCAAATTTTCAGCTCCTCCCGTAATTAATTTCTGGGTGCGCCTTAATGTTGTTTTTTTTTTCACTAAAATGAAATTACACGGGAAAGTAATCAAAAAAATTAGTTTCGTCTGCGAATTTGTGTCATCCATCCATCCTCATTCCCAAAAAAAAACAGTCTGTTTCGTGTAATTTCGTAGCACTGGGCACTGGAGAAATTCACATAAACCTTGTAGGTACGTTTAATTTGTACCGAGAGGGAGAAACGTGTCCATATGCGTGGTCGATTTGCGTGTAGATAGAGATTGCTTCAGCTACCCCTTTACCCCCAACCGATAGTGGTAGATTGGCCCTGTATTGTCAAACCACCCTCACCAGCTCACCACTACAAACGCAACGCTATGTGTAAATCGGATACAAACGTTCTTTCTGGCTGGAAACTGGTTTCAGCACCAACACAAACACTTGGATTCGTGTAAATACAACACTAACACATCTCCGACTTCGGAAACATTTCGCGACTGTCTAGACCGTTTTGATTTTTTAATATAGAGAGATTTTTCATTGATTAAGAAGAGAGTCAGTGGAATTTGACTGATTATCAGTGACTTGGTTTTCTCTATTTCATCAGTCAATTTTGCCATTTTTTACTGATTCAAAATTTAGAGAGCACCATGTTATTGATAAACCAATGAAAAAAAATCCTAACAAATCTGTGAAAATTCCCTGAAAAGTCAGGAAAACCTCTAAAATTCGCTGAAAAAAAATCAGTGAAATTTTTTTGAAAATCAGGGAACATTCATTGAAAATTGGACAATTTCACTGTTTCCAAAAAAAAAGAGTGTATCTGCTCATCTTCTGGGAGACCTTTTTGAAACTTCAACATTCAAAAAAATGAAAACTTTGGTGATTGAAATTCTTAATTTTAAAAAAAAGTCATCTGTTTTGCTCGGTTCCATATGCACTTTCTTCAACAACAAATAGATTGAAAGTGGAAGGAAAGATAAAAGTTGTCATGGTAGTCTGATGTGTTGGTAATTGAGCAATAAACAATACAATTTCACTTGTCTACTTCCTTCTAACCAATGGAATTTTTCGGAAAAGAAAAATATGGATTTGTAGGTTTTGAAATTCGTTTTTCTCCAATTTTCACTCTCAATTTATATTTTCTTGAAGTGATAGTTATTTTAAATTTTCACAAATTTTTTTTTCTATAAAAAATATTTTCCTGGCAGGAGAAACCCTACAACAAGTAGAGGGGAGGGGGAGAAAGGTATACGTCTGTTTGTTACTCTTGGCTTTCCTTTTTTGAAATTCATCAACAGACTGTCTACTAGATTGTTTTGGTTCAATGGCATGAAAACATGAAATTAATATGAATTTCGACGGTTTTAATGTAAAAAAAAACCATGAATTTTCTGCATCTTTCTCTTTAATTTTTCAATGAAAGAATTGCTAATTCATCAGTTGAAAAATAATTGGAGAACAGGGAAGAGAATATTATACTTTCTCTCAAAATTTTAGGGAAAATGTCTACAAAATTTGTTCGAAAGGGTCTGTTAAAATCCTGCATTGATTTCGAGAATTTGATAGACACCTTTAATGTTTTATTTTCGTCGAAACCTCATTCAAAAGGGGGAGGCATTGGCGATTAAAATTTATATAGTACAAAATTTTACTATTGAAAAATGGAAAAAATAAATAGTGCGAATTTTACGCTTTTTGGATATCAGTAAAAACCATGTGCTTGTGTAGAAATATAATTTCGATGAAATCGTATCTGAAAACGTATTCCCAAGTGAGCTTAAGCGACGCTGTTCGCTTTTGATGTAAAAATGTTGAGATTTAATTTTTATTAATGTGGAAACAGCAGAAATAAATACGAAAAAGAGTTGAACGAGCTAAGGTAAAATGGAATTGGGACAAGACGACGTATTATTTTCTGTTTTCCACAAATCGGTCGAGACCACGGGGAAAGTTTAATACGTTCAAAGGATGATTAAATTTTCCCCAAAGGCACCGTTTGATGAGCCCTAAAATGTCCTTCTTTCTTTGTTATCTGCAATCGGATTTTCCTTCTTGGTCGTTCCGTATTTGTGGTCGCGTATTCATACAAAAGCATCCATAAACATACTTACGTAATACGTACTACAGAATAACGCGTACAACAAACTTTACCAATTAAATTGAAACGTTGCACGCGTTATCAGAGCAGTGTGTAAATCAAAGTTAATACGACAATTAAAATTTTATCTTTGGCCAATGTAGATGTGAAATTGTGGATGCTGATGCGGTGGTGGAATTTTTATGCCTAGCGAAATTATATCCACGCGATGTACATAATTGAGATAAAGCGAGCTAATTAATGAGAAAGTGTTGTTCTTCGCAAAACACTCCATTCGTGTTTTGCTTTCCACAAGCACTGAAATTGTGTAGAGTACCTACTTGGTCTATTTTTGGAATTTTTATGTGTATGTTTTATTTAACAACGTGATATCTTGGTATTAATTTTGAATTTTTTTTCTTGTTTTGTTTTAGGTAAGTCGGCGGAAACTTTTTGGAATGAGTTGAGTCCAATGAACTTGTGAAGAAGTTTTTTGAAATGGACTCTTGAAAGCTGAAGATATCAAACACCTATTAGGATGAATGATCAGGTTTTTTTCTAGTCTTTTTATGGTTCGAAATATATTCTATTAAATTTCAAAATTTCACAATTTTACCGAGAAAATTCACAATGTAATACTATTAAACCGCTTATTTTTTTAGTAAAATTTTTCAAAAATCATTTTTTGTGAAAAAAAAATGATAATATTTGAAGGTTCAAATTTTTGTATCTACCTCTCATTTTTAAATCACCGAAAAAAAAAACACTCAAAAACAAATAAAGTTTAGGACAAAAGAAAAAAATGACAAATTAAATGGCGAATAATGGAGGGGGGATCAGAACTTTTGAAAATTGTTACAAAACCGTGATGGTTTTTTAATTCTTTTTTTTTTTTTTTTTAACGAAAAGAATAAAAATCAATTTCTAATGAATTTTGAAAATTTTATGAAATTCATATATATATTTTTTTCTAGCACACTTTTCAATTTATTTTCTTTCTATAAAATTAAAAAGGTCTGAATTTTGAAATGAACTTCTTTTTGTAAAATTTGAAATGTGGCAGAATCCTTCCCTCTCATTTTAATACATAGATATGAAGATCCTGGAGGAAAGGAATATTGGAACTGAGATTAATTTTTTGGTTGATTTGTCTTTATGGGTCAATCTTTTTTTCCTCCCTTTTCCTCCCTTCTCCCCTGTAGTGAAAGTAAAGTTGTGAAAATCTTATTCTATTGAAATCCTACCGTTTCATTTTGAGATTTTGTTGAACATACCTTGTTGGTGGAAGGATTTCGAAAATTTGGAAAAAGTTGCATGGAAAACCTTTAAAAAATTCTTCTAAAATATTGGACTTAGCTACTTCTGATCGAGATCTATTTCCGAAAATTGATTTTGTTTTCCACCACAATAATTTTTCAGAATTCCTGGATCGAAAAAAATGTTGAGTGACGACAGGAAAAAAATTTTCGATAAAAAAATTGTAAAAGCTTTGGAAACTCGCAATTTCTTATTCGACAATTCTTTCTTCGAATTTTTTGTAGTTTAAGTTGTAGGAGGGGGGGGGGGATTTGAGAGCAGAAATCGAGATGGCAGATATTCGAGAAAATGGTCTCTCTGAATATAAAAATTTGGAAAATTGTGTCGAAACTTGAACGTTTGATTTTAGTTTTTTTCCCTCCTTAAAAATAATGATTCACAAAATTTTTGCATAATTTTCAATAAAAATCTTCAAACGAAATCGATATTGTTTGTTATCAAAAAAAAAAAAAAAAAAAACTACCTATTTTTGGAATTGAATTTTGTCATAAGATACCTATTTTTATGGCAAGTTTTTGACTCAAAGGTCAAGATTTTTTTCAAAAATGAAAAAAAAATTAACGTAGGAGCTAATTGTTATTTCTTTTAAATTACATTTGTTTGAAGTTTTCGTAATTTTTTTGGTTGGGTGGTGGTGGGGAGGGGGGCATTGAAACATCAAAAAAATCGTGTAAAAAGATCCAAGCTAAGTCAGGATTTTTGCTTAATAAATTTTGTTAACCATCCTGTATTATCTCGAATTTTTTTTGAGATGTGTAAAAAAATGATTTCCGTTTTTTTCTTTGTGAAATTTCTTGATTTTTTTGAAAGGAGGAATTTATTGAAAAATTAGCGTAGGAAAGTATTTCAAAAAAATACCAAACAAATTTTTGGTTTTCAATTTTTCTTATACGAGTATGCAAATCTCGATTATCACAAAAAAAAGGGAATTTGGATTTTTCTAATTTTTTTCCAGTCTGTAAATTTTATTTTCTCCCTTGCCAATAAAATTCCATCCGTTTAAACTCTGAAAATTTACAAAACTCAATTTTTTCTTGAAATTTCACCGAAGAAGACAAAACTAGAACACCTGACATTCTCTCAATAAATATTCTCAGTATCATTTCTTTAAATATCAAAACATTCGACTAAATTGTAAATAAATTCCGTCGAAGCTGTTACCAACACACCTGCGGAGGAAAACAACGAAATAATAGGCACAAGCAAGGGAAAGAGGAGAAAAAAATAAGCTTCTCGAAGTCGAACTGTTGTTGAAATTTTATTCGTTTTCAAGGTCATTACGTTAGATACCCGCAGCTTTTAAAAATTGAAAAAAAATTCCATTCCAGCCCAGCCGAGCTTTTGCCAACGACAGGTTCAATATCAGGGTTACCAACCGAACATTGTACGACCTTTGTGGAAAACATTATAACATTCGAGCAAATAGATATCGCCCCATGTACACAAACCGTTTCCATTCTTATTTTTCAATTTGAAAACAACAACGAAATCGTCGAAGCTGAAAATAAAAATAATGGAAAAAGCGAGACTCGCCGAATAAACTTACGCAGCACTCGTTTATAATAAGAAATAGAATAGAATATCATGTCAGCAACGAAGAAACTTTGAAACCATGGACGCGCCAATACGCTGATGGCAGCGTAATAAGGGCGACACTGATGAATCAAAACGTTAACGCAATTAAACACTGCCGAGAAAACGTCTGGAACAATACGAGATACTAATTTGATAACGTGGACGGATTTTTCGCCCGGGGCCGCATCTGCTGCGACTGCGAGACCCCTAAAAACTATAAGTTGCTAAAGAATTAGGTATAGGAAATTGTCGAGGGGGTGAAATGCGAAGAGATTGTTGGTAAATCGCATTCTAGCGAGTATTTCAACGCGAACATGCTCACAGCGAGTTTTGACCAATGAGATTAAAGCGTATAGTATCTTAACGAAGGACTTTGGTCAACAATGGCATAGTAACCGCAGAGTGTATATTAAAGTTGGCTTTTATCTGAGATAAAGGTTATACTTGTTAAAGGCAACTTATTATACTAGTTGCGGGAACCATGCTATCCGTCCGTTTTCTGACATAGTTGTGTAAGAGGTTTATCTACGGCCGGAGCGAGCGAAACAGCGTAGAAAAGAGATACCCGAGTACCTACGTCAAGAGGAAGCCGGGTACCTTACGTACGTGCAGCGAAGTACACGACGGTACCGAGAAGGCGTAGTCGCAGCTTTAATTACGGTTATTTAAAACGCGACGTCGAATAAGGAGGCGCCGGTTTCCAGCAGGGTACCTCTTTTTCGGTAACTGACTCAGAAACTCGAGTTTTGCAGTGTGAAATTACATTTTCAGCTCGGTAACTTCTTTCTATGCTTTAGTTGGCAACGAGTGATTGTTGTAAAAGTCGACGTTAGCGAAATGTCTGTTGTCTCCAGGATGGTCGCCGGAGCCGCGGGGACGACATCGACGCGACAATATCCCCGTATTTTTGAATTCATCGCCGAGTAAGAGGTCGAAGGACGCGGCGTCGAGTTTATCTGCAAACAAGCTTTATAAAGTATAACTTACGGAATAATTTCGCACGATAACGAAATCACGTGCCGTGTTTCCGTTCGCGTTCGTACTGAGAGAATCCGCCGAAAAAAGCATCCCTTCTGCAAAAATGATTTAACTCCGCTCGACTAATTTTTATCACTGTACCGGTACCTAGTTGTATGGTTTTAATTAAGAAAACGCTGCTCGCGCCACAAACGCTGGCAAAAGCTGAAAATAACACGCGGCGGTTACCAAACGTAGGTAAAAAAGTTTACATCTGATACGTTAAATCTGCGAGCTTTGAAGCGAACGCCACGTCGGAGGCCCGTGCCAAAGTTATATAACAAATTTTCAAGCTCAAAAACCACCTTCTGAAACTAGTCTTTTATCAACTGGAGCATCACGCGCGTGTAATACGACGAAGCGACCGCCACCGAAACGCGGCGATAAGAATTTCACTTTTTCTAGCCTGCTTTTGCGAAACCGAAAACCGAGCTATCTTAAGGTTTTCTACGTACCTGGACCGAATCCAGCCCTGGTTTATCTGGCTGTAAAGCGAGGATGTGTAGGTATTAAAAGACGCCAACGTTGGTATATTTTAGTATGGTTTAATATAATGAAAACGTCGTGTACGAATTACCTATACGAGCAGTTTTAATTTCTCTTTTACTCGATTAAACGCCGCGTTTCGATTCGATTTTCATTAAATACCGTTTTAAAGTAATAGTCCTCTGACGTACGGTAAGTACGATACTCGTTATTAAACGCGTTAACTTCCCTATTTAAAATGTCAGCATTTTCAAAGCGCTAGGATAGGGTGAGGGTGACTCCCTTGCACGTTGTGTTTCTCGATTGATGGCGAAATTATGTTGTACATGTGTCAGCAGGCTTTATTAATATCAACTTTTCGTATTAGTTTGAACGTTTGTTTGGGAAATTTTACCTCAAAACGAGTAAATTAGGTTTGCCAAATGTCGTAAAACGTATGGATGTATAATGATCGCGTCGATTAGGTTGTAAATTTAATCCACGTGTGTTTTAATATACTTACTGGATGAATAAAACGTGAAAGACGAAATGTCTAGCGATGTAGAGATTAAAATCGCGAGAATGGTGGAAAAACGTGGAAAGTTTATTGCTAAAGAGATTTGCGAATTTGTACGAATGTCAAATGAGAGGGTGTTTATTGTACGGTTATGGAAGTTGAATGAGCCGAGATTTCTCTGAATTTAAATGGATGATTTTTTGGGGACTGGTGATAAAAGTTGATGGTCGAATGAGAGTTTATTTTTCATTAATCATCTTGATATTTTGATGATCATAAAATCACACCTTTGTCACTTTTTTGGTAGGTAATGTATGGGAGTCAAAATTTAAAAAAAAACACAAAGGCGGCTAATAGGGGTACCAGAGGGGTTGGACGAAAAAACTGAATACATATTCGAACTCAGCGCCTTCGAATCAGCTGAAATCGATACCCCAAACGATATTTTCACTTCTTACATGCTTTTCTCAAAATGGGGAGGGGGCTGAGGGGCCTCAAAGGGTCGAATCGCAAAAATAACCACATATTCGAAATCAGCGACCCCAAAAACCTTACAAACGACTGGTCACACGTAATTTTACATTTTTTTGAATTTTGACCCAATTCGGGGGGCCAATAGGGGGGCTCAGAGGGGTCGGATGAAAAAACTGAATACATATTCGAACTCAGCGCCTTCGAATCAGTAGAAATCGACATGTTTCTCGAGTTTTTACATTTTTTTGAATTTTGGTCATAATTGGGGCCCCTGGTACCACCCAGGGGTCTTGAGATCCCATTTTAAAAATTCATAGGTTGAAAAGGGCATAAAAAGTACGACTTATAGTAATTTTTTCAAATTTTTAAATGGGGGCCTGCGTATGTTGTGTGTTCATCACGAAAGTTGAACTTTCATTTCAAAAGTTCAACTTTGAACTTTTCGAAATGTGATTATCAAATTCGAATCTCCTTTCAATTCTCTACAAAACTGCACAAACAAATCTGTTCTACACCAAACCCACTTCGAGCTACTATACGCCTTCAAAGTTGAGCCGTTTCACAAAAAATCCCGATGATACGAAAATTACAAGGGCCATCCCCCCACCCCCTGAGCAGTTAGGATCAAAATAATGGTGATTCCTTCATTAGGTCATCGAGGGGAACTCGTAAAAAAAAATTTGAGCAAAATCGGTGGACCTAACGTCAAAAAGTGGGTGAGTTGACATGGAATGAGCCTTGAAAGACTTCACTTGTCACTTGAAAGACCTCACTGTACACTTGAAAGACTTCACTTTTCACTTGATAAACTTCACTTTTCACTTGAAGACATCGTTTGTCCCCTGAACTAAGTCACTTGTGGTTGGAAGGAGATGCTTCATTGTGACAATTTTTTGTGAGACTACTATTTGTTATTGTAGAGTCACTCGTCACTTGAAAGGTGACTCTCCTCACTTGAAAGAAGCACTTGTTTGTAAGACCACAATCTGCAATCGCAGTTACTTGACAGCAAATTCATACCTTTGAAAGTGGAGGCCTCGTTATTTTAAAGGTGAAAGGAGACCCTTGCCATCGTCACTTTAGACTTTAGAGATGAAAAGAGACCCGCGTCACTTGAAAAGTGCACGGTAATCCTCATTGCTTGAAAAGTGAAATGATTTCATCTCATTTGGAACGTGAAATGAAACCAGGGTTGCTTGAAATGTGAAAGAAGACCCTCATCATTGTCACTTGAGAGCTAAAAGAATATTACCAGCGTCCCTTGCACCATCATCACTTGAAAAAATAAAATAAGACCATCATCACTTGACACAGTGAAGGGAGACCCTCATCATTCGGGAAAGTGAAAGGTGAATATTGGTGTTCCTTAAACTCTCATCACTTGAAAATAATGAAAGAAGACCCTAATCACTCTGAAAAACATTCATCACTTGAAAGGAGATCCTCATCACTTGAGAATGAAAAGAGACCCTCTTTACTCGATAATTAAAGGAGGGAGACCTTCGCACCTTTGAAAAGTGAAATGAGACCCTCGTCACTGTGAAAGATTACCCTCGTCCTTGAAAGGAGACCTTTGTCACTTTAAAGGCAAAAATCCTCGTCACTTGGAAAAAGTGAAATGAGGTCCGTATCACAGTCAAAGAATACTGCTGTCTTTAAAAGGAGACCTTCGTCACTTGAAAGGCGAAAAGAAACTCATCACTGTGAAAGAATACCCTTGTCCTTGAAAGGAGACCCTCGTCACTTGAAAGATGAAAAGAGACCCTCATTCGTTGTGGAAGAATACCCTCGTCCTTGGAACAAGAAAAAAAAACCATTGTCACTTTTGAAAAAGTAGAATGAGACCATCATCACTGTGAATTAATACCTTCATCCTTGAAAGGAAACCCTCGTCCCTCGTCACTTGAAAATTAAAGGAAACTGTCGTCACTTGAAAATGAAAAGAGACCATCGTCACTTGAAAAAGTAAAATGAGACTCATCGCTGTGAAACAATACCTTTGTCACTTGAAAATGAAAAGAAACCTTTGTCACTTGGAAGGTGAAAGGGACCCTCGTCACTTGAAAAAGTGAAATGAGACCCATCGCTGTGAAAGAATATTTTCGTCACTTGAAAATGAAAAGAGACCCTCGTCACTTGAAAAAGTGAAATGAGACTCGTCGCTGTGAAAGAATATTTTCGTCACTTGAAAATGAAAAGAGACCCTCGTCACTTGAAAAAGTGAAATGAGACTCGTCGCTGTGAAAGAATATTTTCGTCACTTGAAAATGAAAGGAAACCGTCGTCACTTGAAAATGAAAAGTGACCTTCGTCACTTGAGAGGTGAAAAGAGAATCTCGTTATTTGAAAAAGTGAAATAAGACCCTCGTCACTTGAAAATGACAAAAAACCATCATCACTTGAGACCTTTGTCACTTGAAAGGTAAAAAGAGAACCTTGGAAAGAGAAAAGATACCCTTGTCATTTGAAAGAGACCATTGTTACTTTAAATAAATCCTTTTTGCTGGAAAGAGGCCCTGAAAGGAGACACTTTTCAGATGAAATTTATCATTCAACAGAAAATAAGAACTATCACTTGAGTGGAGACGCTTGGAAGGCGACATCTATCACTTGAAATATGTGTCACTTCACAACAGAGACACATTTCATTAGTCTTATCATCTGAAAAATGATCCGTTATTCGAAAAGAGACACCAGTTTCTTAATGTTTTCTTTTCAAGTGATGAAAGTTATTATCAGGAAAGCGAAACCAATCATTTGGAAGTTGTGACAGGGACCTCCTTTTACTTTTCAAGTGACGAGGGTCTCCTTACACCTCACAAGTGACGAAATTCTCTTCTTTTTTCAAGTGACGAGGGTCTTATGTTACCTTTTAACTGACGGCAACGAGGGTCCTTTTTTCACATGAAATATGAACTGATCACTTGAAAAGCAGCACTTGTCGAATACTCACTTGCAAGGTTGAAAATTTCACTAATCCCTCGAAATATTGCACCTGTCGCAGTTAATGCTTTGCATTGTTTTTGGGGAATATTTCAACGTATATCTTGAGGTGGAAATGATGGAAAATACCAGAAATGAGTCACGTCCTGCTGTCCAAAAGAAAATCACATTTGTAACGCAATCAGTGGCTTCAAACGAATTGTAACCAATCTCCCAACACAATTACGTGTATTCTGCTAGGATACAAATTATTATCGCAGCAATGGACTTTCGTATTATCCCATCCAAAGTAAAGATAATCCAATCGAACGGTACACGAAATGAAACCCTTAGAACCGAAGAATTTGTATCGTTCGATATCTGCTTATATCCGAAGTGCTCGCACAATTATCCCTGCCAAGAAACGATTAAATCTGAATAAAAACTCGCTTCGTACGATGTACCATGTGTTATGTTGCTGGAAAAACGAAACACGCGAAAAGCTCGTAATCGGGCTACACCGAAGAACTCGAGGAGAACCAGAGCGCGCAAGAGAGACAGAGCAATTACCAGGCAAAAATGGAATTAAACGATTCGAAATTGTTGTACGTATAGATACGCACACCATAAGGCAGCGGAGATCTGCAGGAAATGGTTTTTGAAATAAAGGTACAGCTACAGCGACGTATACAAACACGACGGGCGAAATTTTACGCCTTAACCTATCCGAGAACGATTGTGTTTCTCGGTAAAATGAAAGTTATGAGAAGATCGAGCGCGTCGGTTTAATACGGAGTGAGAAATAGGGAAAAAAAGAAACAGAGAGAGAGGAAAAAAGAAGAGGAAAAAAAGGAGAAGACCGTCGAAATGGGTAGTTAATGTAAGCCTTGCTTTATTGGACTTTAAAATACGTCGGATGGATTTCCCGAAGGAGTTTTTCGTAAAAACAAATTATCCAGAGGTAATGAGATTTGTACGATGTCGAAGAAAAAGAAGATTCCTGAATGAGAATTCTCGCTTCGCGTCGAGCTAAGGTGAAAAGAAGTCATTTAGCATATTGTCGACGAAATAAAAATAAAATGTGTACACGTACCTTACTATACAGCTACGTACTATACGTAGGCGCAAATAAAATCTAGACGAGAATTGTAAAATGAGAATGAATTTTGACCCGTTTTTCCACTTTACCTCGAGCGACTCGGCGTGTCATTACCGAAAGAAATTACCTTAAAATTTCCACCCGTATTTTTTTTTATTACGTACAGAATAAGAGATGACTTTTTGATGTTCCTTCGTGTCATCCAAATTCGTTCGATAAAGATGATTTCGTATGAAGTTGAGGAAAAAAAAACAAGTTTTTTCGTTTTATTCGCTATGAAATTTTTATTTATTTTTCTGTTTTACTCGAACCGGCAACGCAAATTTTACCTACGCTGGGGCGTCTCTCGTGCGGTTTTCTTTGATATTCCTAACATATTTTGATGCTCAAATCTACCTACATTTGTCGCATATGTGCCATAAATACGTATGAGCCTTTATACTTTGAGCTTACCCTTGGATTACCTTTTTTCTCTACGACGATTTTTAAATTAGGTTTTTTTGACTCGGCGGAGGAAATTTGTTTGTGTTGGAAATTACCTGCGAGTGAGACTCGAAAATGGAAGAAATTTATTCGGATTGAGAATGTGGCTCTTTTATCAGTTTTCTTCTTTTTTTCGGTCTTGAAAATGTGGTTTGTATTTTTGAGTATCTGTTTAGAAGAGTTGTTGTTTTTCAATGCTTTCGATTGTATTTCCAAATTTCTATTTATTGAAAAAATTCCGATAAAATTTGATTAAAATTTGAAAAACATTTTTTCCCAATTGATTGATACTATTGAACCCCGAACTTTCAACCAGACCTCTAAACAATCACGATAACCTGTCAAATACCCATCGAATCAACTCGACGAAACTAAAAATGACGACGATAAAAAAAAGGAACATCGGCTCGACACCCTTCGCGAAAATTAAACAATCGAAAAGAGAGGAAAAAAAACGTTCATAAACGAAATAAAATTCTTTTTCAATTTCGTCATACCTTCAATAATAATGGAATAAGGACGAAATGACATTTACCGAAAGCGCGCAGAAGTTAAGACGTTCCGCATGAAAAACAAAAAAAAAACCACGCCAACTTTCTCGTCGAAATTTTCCAACAGCAGTTGGCAATTTTGAAAAGTTTTCAAATTTAAGTAACTTCGCAATAGAACTTCCAAGTCGTAGAAGTAATAATATTTTCAAATTTGAGCGACTTAAATCGAAGTTACGGCCATAATAATAAAAGCTTCGTAAAAGCTTTGGAGAAGCAAATTCGATTCTATAGAAAGCAGCAACAGACGAAATAAATACGAAAGTTGACTGCAAAGCACTTCATTTGCAGTCACACAAACTCATTTCGAATATTGTATACGCGCGGAATTATTAAACGACCAAATTTTCCAACAGCCGTGTAATAAGAATTTTATTGTCGAATGTTGCTTTTTGGAATTTGAAAAATTTTTCGTATCTTTTTTTTCTTCTGTAGTGTTGTTTTTCGAAGAGATCGGCGAGAAGCGAATGGTATTGTGAGGTTTTCGATGGCGGTTTGTATCGTCTAGCTGGAGAAATACAAATAAAAAAGTTTGTCGGAATGAGCATTATTGCGTGGAACGGTTTAACGTAATTACCCGACGAAGGTGGAAAATGGCACGTGCTGTATTTCAAATTTGAATTGAATGAATAACCGACGTTTTGGATGGATTTGAACGTCTGGCTTTTACGAAATTGGAATGTGTTTCAAATGAAATGTATACGCTATCGTCGTTTAATCGTAGTTTTGTATTTCATATTTTATGGTTTTTCATTCGTCGATGAAGTTTTTGAGAAAGAAGACAGCAATGATAGTAGAAGTGGCGGTTTATCTTGAATTCTGTGGATTGCCAACTGTCGTAATTTTTTAGTAGATTTTTGACTTTATGGGTTTTACTGAAGTGCATTCTGAGGGTAGAAGAATTTTTTATGGTCATTTGAGAATATGGATTTTGATTTAGACGAGCCAGGCGGTTGTGAAAGTTATTCTGATGGAATGATGGCCGGTGAATCTTGTCGATTTTTTTTAAATTGCAGATTTGCACATTTTATGAAAGAAATTGCACTATTTTCAAAAATTCATGATGGAGTACATAAATGCCAAATTTTTTCAGCAAGAAAAAGGTGAAAACGTTTTTACAAGGTTGAAATTTTCGAAGTTTACAGTTCTTTTTTGGAAGCAAATGATGAAATTTCGTTTTTCAATAATGCAATTTTTTTTAATTTCTAAAAACCAATTTTTGAAATTTTTAATTACTAACAGAGGCTTTAAACAAAGTTTTCTGGAATCATGAAATTGCGAAAAAATATCCCAATAGGATTAAAAAATTTTACAGCTTTGAAAACGTTGAAAAAAATCCAATTTGCATAAAAATTTCATTTTTAAGGAAATATTTTAAATAAGTATAAATTTCCACTTCCAGTTTCTTTCCTACCTGTTGAAAGAAAAAAAAACATTTCTTTAGATTTTGGGAATCTCGAGAATTTAACTTTTGGGAATTATTTTATGGATACTTAGCCATTTTTTTTAGTAATTTTTTTCAAGTTCTAGGAAAGTGGATACCTAGTACCTACATTTAAATATTTCAACAAAATTTTTCAATTTCAAACATAACAAAAAATTGATATAATGATACCAATTTTTTTAAAAATTAAATTACTCGACTTTTAAGAACCAGTAGAATCATTTCTATGTATCTGTTCAATTTTTTGTGTTATAAAAATTGAAAAAAATTACAATTTCTTGACTTCAAAAAAAAATTTAGACTAGAATTTTTTTTAGAAATTCATGAGTTGAAGGTATTTTAAAATATGCATTTTCAAGCACTTTTAGAGAATGTTTCAAATCTTTTCAAATTTAATTTTTTTTTGAAAACTATCAACTTTTTTAAAAAGTTTTTGTTTTGGAGAAATACGTAGGTAATCAAAAATGGTTCAAGTTTTCAGAAAAATTGGTTTTTGTTTTTACTTTTTTTAAATTGTATTTTTTATCTCTAAAAATAATTCTATTTTTCCAAACATAAAAAATTTTGAAAACTTCGTTTTTTTTTTTTTAATTTTTGAAATGAAGAAAATTGTTGTAAAAAAAATGTTTGGAACTTTATTTTGATAACTGAATAATATTTTAACCGTTCTTCGATTTTTTCAAAATGTTTTGTAAAGATGGGAATATCTCGCGGCCGTATCTCGCACGATCACGGGGAGCTTGGGAGTTGAACGCTCCGGGCAGTGGATCCTGAGGGCTGCCCCCGGCCCTTCTTTACTGTCGCGTACAGAGCCCAAATTCGGGGTTGCCGGTTGATATTGGTGGCTGCGGCGGTTCCAGCGATGTGTCCGGATGTGTCTCTTCGGCTGATGATTTTGACGACGAGCACAGAGCGGCGCTGAGAGAACCGGCGACGGCACCAAGATGAGCGGCGTAAATAACCGAATTTGGCGCGACGTATTATCGTGTACCTATATTTCTGGCTGGGCTGCGCGGACGGAAGGCCGGACTCGCAGCTTGGGTAAAATAAAGGACACAAGTTTCTGAACGGGTGTACGCGATAATGTTGTATTTGGGCGCGAGTAGGAAATACAAGTGGCGTAAAAATACAGAGTAATTATCGCGAACGATTGGTCTAAATTACCGCGGATTAATTCGGAACAATTAACTCGCGATATCGAATTACGCTGAACGTGTGGACCGCGCGGGGTTTCGGGGTACGCAGGAAGAGAAATTACAAATTCGGAGGCGACTACGAATTAATTGCAATTTCGACAAACTGCTTTAGCCTACTTGGTGAAACACGCGCGAGACCTGAGCCTTAAAACCGTGCTGAGCCTGACCTAGCTGTCGAGGAGATTTCGAAAGGACTGATTCGATCGATCGCAGATTGAATCGCGAGTCGATCAACCACTATTTGCTCGCAGGGTTGCCACCACACCATAGCCCAAGATTATTTCCCAATAATCTCGGACAGGGCCATAATCACTCTTACATATGCCCCATCGGACTTGATGAGGGGGAGGGGGTAGCTCACACCCCAGAGTCGAGTTCGAACCCCAAATTCGAGGTCAAACTTTCAGTTCTTAGAGTGTATCATGGTCCCTGCCCCATCGAACTTGGCTATGGGTGGTGGTAACCTGAAAGTACCAGTGTAAAGTTGTATTCGAAGAAGGTCTGGCTTTAATTTTGAATTTTTTGACAGTGATCGAAAGCACTGCGAGCTTTAGATGACTGTTTATTTTTAAATTTTAATCTGAATTTTGAAATTTTTTGCTGAACCGAAAGAAATGAGCTTTTTTGATTAAATTTTGAACACAGACGCAGCTGTGGATGAGAAAAAATAGAATTTTGACGTCGTAGATTTGTTTTAAGTCATCTTTTTCATTTTTATAGTGGTTGTCCTTTTTGTTATTTCGAAATGCGTTAGAAATAATTTTGACAATTTGTGGTCAGGCTCTTGCCTTGCAAAAATGCTTTTTTGTGCGGCGCGTTAATAGGCAGTTACGAGTCGCATCCGAATTTGCAAATTACAAAAGGGACATTATAAAAACAATGGGGGAATTTATGCGGTCTAGCTTAAATTTATAGAGATATTTATACATTGGCAAGAAATAAAAATGAAAAAATAATATCTTATGGTATAACATGGCAAAAAATGAAAAGAAATGATAATGAGAAAAGTACAATAATTGCACATTAAAGTGTGCGATGCGCTTTGGTTATTTTCGTAGGCAGGTTGGCCCGTTATCAGCGCAGTATTCTTGTGATGCGTTTGTGTGTCCGAGTAGACTGATGTCTAGGTGGTGAGTTTTTGTGGACGTCGTGAAAACGCAGACAATGAGATTCATACTTAAATATTAACATGCATGGGTAAAATTAATGACAAGAAATAAGCATAGAAATGGATATGAATATAAAATATT
Organism: Pseudococcus jackbeardsleyi; assembly: GCA_038380155.1. Lineage (NCBI taxonomy): Eukaryota > Metazoa > Arthropoda > Insecta > Hemiptera > Pseudococcidae > Pseudococcus > Pseudococcus jackbeardsleyi. The sequence goes on from CM076239.1 coordinate 49,123,442, forward strand.
GGGGTAATTGGTTTGTGATGATTGATTTAAACATGGTGAATTATTGTTTTGATATTTAGAGGGGTGGTTTTAGATCTATAATGGGTCTGATTTGCTATTTGGTTTTGGGTTGGGTTTTGAAAATGGAATTCAATGTTTTTTGTCGGTAAATAATAATAAACAAGGTGGGTAATTTTTCAGATATGAAATTTGGGTATAAAAATAACAAAAAATGGGATTTTGGGGTTTTTTAATCATAGGTGGTCTCTTCCTGCGACGTAAAAATATAAAAGGACAAGATATTTTGGGGGATTTTGAAATAATTGACATATGTACAAGGGTCGATACAAAAAATATGAAATATGAAAATATAAAAATGCACATTATTTACAAACATAGGTATCACAGATTGGGACGAATTTTACATAATCGGTAAGTATGACAGTCTTGGTAGGTAGCGGCGAGAACGATGATAATATTAACGATGTTTTGATGTTTTCAGGTGTCGCCGGGCGGTATCGAGTTCCATTTTGGGCAGCGGAGAAAACATCAACGTATCTCGACGATTAAATTATTGGCGTGGTGGACTGTGAACAGGTTAGCAGGTAAAATTAATATTGTATATAATAGAATATTTTATGTCTTGTCATTCCAGATTTTTGATTCTTCCTCTTTTTTTTTTTTGTATTTTTTGAATTTTTTGAGGTCGTCGAAATTTCGAAAGAGTATTGTTTTTTGGTTTTGGGTATGGCTATTGTTTTGGTCGACTGAAAATTCGCAAATTTCTTTATTTTTGAATCACACACTCTGTTACTGATATATTTTTTGACAATTTTTTTATTTTTCGATTTTTTTTTTTGATTTTGGTTTTATGGTTCACGCTCACTGTTGCAAGTATATTTTTTTTTTGATTTTTTAAGTTTTTTACGATTTTTATTTTTATATTTTTCTTGAAGTTTGTTAGTTTTCAAGCCATGAGGTTATGGTGGAAAAGTGGTTTTTGGTTTTTTGATTTTGTAATACGTACCAGTTTATGTGGGTGTGATACCAGGACTTAATATTTAATTAAATTGAGAGTAAACTGATCTTACTTGTGGGCGATGATTAGATCCAGGAAGGCGAGAAGTGGAAACGCTGATTTTATGGTGTGAGTAATCTCGCCAGCTATCTGTTTCCTGGCCCCCAGGTTTTCTGCGTAAACCGGGAAGGCGATCTGGACCTCGAGGCCTCGGACCTCGGGGTCGATCAACACTTCCCGGTTGAAGGTGTCGCAAATTGGTTCTTGTTCCCCCTCCATTGGATCCAGTGGAATGGGGGGAAACATGACCAGGAGCTGGGTTCCTTTATCTCGTAAGGTCTCGGCCACTTGCTTGTATTTCCCGATGACCCATGGGAGATTCCAAGCCTGATGGATGTCCCCCGAGCAGGACAACATGACCTGTCGGGGGGTGCGCTTCATCGTCTCGATTTTCGATAGGAAGTCCACGAAAGTTAGTTGTGGTGGATGAAAGATCCCTGGAACTAGTCGATTTCGGTACGATTTCTTTTCTGTAGCTATCCGCGCCGCCAGCCTCGGGTACCCGTCTCCACAAATCCAAAAGTCCCCTCTGAAGATGGTGTACGGCGTCGCTGGGAATTTCGGAGGTCGAAGCTCCCTCACCGTGAAGGCGAGGGGGTGGAGACGGGTAAACTGGAAGTCTCCGTATATTATTGCTTCGCCGTTGGTTGGTGCCATGGCCTGGGGTAGATCCTGGGCGGGGGGTATTTCCGCCCCCGCATCTTCATTGTTCTCGGCCATAGCACCTTCCTCGGATTCCAGTGTTTGGTTTATTAGGAAATCCACCGGGTTCAAATTTATCGTAAATAAATTACACACCGGTGGATTCTCCTGAGGCGGCGGCGGAGGCGGCGGCGTGATCCGATGTGAAGGTCCCGGTTGAGGTTCGTTTTGATGGTCCATTGGCTCCGGGTCCGGCAGGAAGTCGATTCCTTCCCGCTGCAGCCTCTGATCCAGCGGTTCCACGATTATATCGTCGAGATCGTCGTAGCGCTGGGTCCGGAGGTTTTGGAGCTCCATCTCCAGCGCTTTTACTTTGTTGTTTAGATGATAAACTTTTATTTCCGCCCGGCGCTGCGCCTCCATTGCGCTTATGGTCTCGTTAGCTTGCCGGGCGGTCAGCTGGAGATGTTGATCGACTACTATTGGCCGCAGCGGGAGGAGCTCTTCGATGCGCACTGGCCTGCCGCAGCCCGCGTACGTGCACTGCACGTGACCATCGGCAATGTGTGGGGCCAACATGATGCATTCCGTGTGGAACAAATGTCCACACTTCGTTGCGGTGTATGGCCCCTTGGCCGGAACTTCGTTGGTAGCATAAGGAGACGCAATTCCAAGCAGGCTACGGCAGCCGGAGCATATTATGTTCTTCGTATCTGCCATAATCTGTTTTGAAACAGGAGAGTTTTTAGGACGTCGTTTGTTATTAAACTTGCATTCCCACCCTGAATAGTGCGATGGGAATTTTGGACATTCACATTTTGTCCGACACTTGCACAGGGTGGGAAATGCTTTCGGGGGACCGGGGGGTCTACCCCTGGGACGTCCGCTAGCTCTTGTTTGCCGTCTTTGGGGTGGAGGTGTCTGTTCATGGTCCGAAATTATTATAGGCGACGTCGGTTGGTTGTTTTCGATTAAATCTTCATCATCTGACGGGATTGTGATCGGGGTATTCGGGTTAGTGTAGGTATGTTCCGAGTATGTCTCGTATTCACTATCCGATGGAACGTAGTCTTTGTCAGACATATTGCTATTTGTTTGAACGGGGAGAGAAAAGAAAAAAGAAAGGGGTTAGAAAAATGGCAATTACCAAATATTTATATGATTTAGGATGTTATTTATGGCCAAAATATGTTAATTTTTGTTAAAAATTTACAAGAGTGTGTTAAATTTTTTGTTACAGACATGGAAGCAGATTATTGGTTAGTTGATGTGACATATGTATTGTTAGTAAGCAGAATTTGTGCCAAAAAGGATATGGAATTTTTCTTATTTGGATCCTGATATGAATATGGTAAGTGTTTTTACTCGTTTTTGCTTTATAGACATGAAAAGTGATCATTTTCAAATTTAGAGGTCGTAGGAAGGTTTTATTTGTTGAAAATTTTGGAATTTTGACTGGAATTTCTAGTCCCTGCCCCATATGTGCCATGAAGTATTTGGTTGAGTGAAAATTTCTGCCCCATATGTCGTGGGATATCGATTTTTTGAAAGAAAGGAAAAAAAGAGTTTTTATGATAATAAATTTTGATCCGGATATTCCGGTGCGGCTTATGCAGGGTTTTTTGTTAAATTTTGCGGTCTGCTGACCCTCGGAACGGCCGAAAGGGATCGCCGACAGGTCGAAAGTGGTGCTGGTATGGTAAAATTTTGATAATTCTGCCCCATATGCTGTAGCTGTTAATTTTGAGAAGAAATAGTGAAATTTTTGATGAAGAGAAAGAGGAAAGAGAGAAAAGAGAGAGATTTTTATGATAATAAATTTTGATCCGGATATTCCGGTGCGGCTATTTAGTTTTTTGGGTAAATTTTGCGGTCTGCTGACCCTCGGAACGGCCGAAAGGGATCGCCGACGGGCCGAACGTGATATTATCTCGACATGATTTTGATAATCCTGCCCCATGTGCTGTAGCTGTTAATTTTGAGAGAAAAAAGAAAATAGTGAAATTTTTGAATTTTTATAAGTCGTGAGAATTTTTCTAAGAAAGGTATTTTTGATTGGGAGTGGTTTTGTACGTCATATTTTAGTTTCGAAGAGAAGAAAAGGGGAGGGATTTTTTAAATTTTGGTTGAAAGTCTGCCCCATTTGTACTTCGGCAGAATTTTGTATTGGAATTTGGATTTTAGAGGTATTGATTAATTTTTTGAAAGGGGATTATTTTTTGTGATCGAAATTGTAGCGTATGTTGTATTTTTTAATTTTGATGATCAAAGTCATAATTTTTTATGGGTATTTTGAAATTTTGCGGCATTATTTTTGAAATCGAAAAGATGGTATTTGAAATAATTTTGAGATAGAAAGAGAAAATGTAATTGTATTTTATTCGATAATGTAGCGTATTATTTTTGAGATCGAAAGATGTTGTGGTTTTATCATACGCAACGTATTTTTAATAGTTTATTGGTCATGAAATATAAATTTGGGTACGCATTTTTCGAATGTATGTAGGATAGGTCAATGAACGAGGGTGTTTGAATGAATGAAAAAAGAAAAAAGCGAAAGTAAAATGGAGCGATTAGACGGTCGTTGGTATTCTTAGAATTGTCGCATGGGTTTAGATAAGATAGAGCGTTTTTTGAATGGTTGCGGCGTTTCATTGATAATGAAGCGTAGTGGGTTAATCGGTCAGGCAGTGCATTTTTGTGAAGGTCGTTCGCGTGGCCGGTGAATTGGGGTAGATGCGACGTGTTTATGTTGTCGAACTTGTGTGTGTGAGTGTAGCGTAGTCGTTGCTGGAGGTGGGAATGGTTGCGGTAGGGGGGAACGTTGCGAATTGAGTGAACGGTAGAAACGACGGGATGTCGAAGAAAAGAAATGGGAAGAGAGAGAAAGGGAGAAAGAGAGAGAGAAGATGAAATGAAAGAAGGGAGAGAATAAGATCAAAACAGAGAGTGAAATTTGAAATAGAAAAATTTTGAATATGGCGATGCGTGTATATCTATATAGTTTTTATCAGGTTTTATTTTCGTACGTCGCTTTATTCAATTCACCGGTTACGTATGAACGTTTTTAAGGAGTGAGCGGGGAGGAGTGATACGTAGCGGTGGAGTTGTGTGCAGATTATTCTCGTTACACTCAGCGGGTGGTATTTTCCAAGTCGTTGGTTGGCTTTTTCTGTCTGATAAATGGTTTATTTTTGGATTCAAGAGATATCTGAAGATTTTGAATTTTGATGGCGTCGTATTAGTTTTTATCTCGACGTCAGGTTTGAACGAATGTATATGTAGGTAATTTCAATGGTGTATGTATTCCAAATCTTTTTTTGATTTTCGTGTGTTTTCTTGAGTTGTTGGATTTTTTGTCTGCGTTGGAAAGTATCAGTGTGCGCTGAGTGTTCGAGTATGGATTTTTTACGGTGTGTATTAGCAATTTATGAATTGGCAATGAGCATTTGTGCGGTCCCAGGGGTTAAAGGGTTAAGAATGGTGCGTCTGATTGGTGCGTGGAATTATTTTCTGCCGGTGTGGTGATAATTTCCATGTAGCAATCAGATTTTTTTATTACAGCGTCGTGTTATTTTATGCAATTCATAGGGGGTGAATGTGTGGTTTGGTCGGAATCAATATTTATTAATTTATGTGATGTTTAAATTTGTCCGAATTTTCTTTTGAATAATTTTGTTTGATCACGGTTGATTTCGAGTGATCGTGTTATTTCATCGGGTGAATTTTGAAGAGTGGGAGAGAAAATTTTTGATGATGGAATTTCAAAAAAAATTTTTTTGCCAAAATCTTTGATTTTAGATGTCGTCGGATTATCAAAAGTGAGAAGGGTTTTTGAGTATAGCTGTTAATTTTTGGATAATGGTTCGAATATTTAATTTTTTATTTTCATGAGAGTGATTTTTCCTTCTTTTCTCTCTCTATTTTTGAATTTCGTGTGGTAAATTTTCATTTTGATCGGATATGTGCGGTTGCCGTTTATTACCGCCTATGAATTGATTTTATTGTAAGCATGGGAGGTTTTTTGGCATATTGCTTGAATGATGTCGTCGGCTCGTTTTTTTGTCTTATTTTCTCGTGTTCACCGTCGTCGTTGTACACGTACTGTCGTGGTCAAGAGAAAATTTATTGAGTTTTTTGTATATTTTTCAGATTTCGAAAGTGTTGAATTTTGATATTTTTGGAATTTGAAATTCATTTTTTTTTTGTAATTGTGCAGCCATTTACTGAGGTCGTCGTGTACACGTACTGTTACAGTATCTGATTTCACAATTATGTTTACAAATTTTTCTAAAAATTTTGACGTTGCGTGAAAATGTAGAATTGCTCAATGCGGTTGTCGTTTGCACGTACTGTTGCATCGAGCATTTCTTGTTTTCTGCTTGCGCGACGGTGGTTTTTCTGTCGTAATAAGACGCGGAATTTTTATTCTGCATGGTTTGCAGATGTTTTTCGAAATGGTTTTGTCACTTGCTAAAGAATTTAAAAATTTAAGTAGCCAAAAAGTTTTTATTTTTATGATTATTTTGGGATGGTTTTTGTCCATCTAGCCGGTTGCACTATTCAAGCAATAATAATGGTAAAAAAAAATATAAAGGGAAAAATCGCGAAAAATCAGTTAGGTATTTCTGAATGGTACTTACAATATATACGACGTCGACGAAATAGAAACGAGTAAATTGGAATTGGCGAGATCGGTGAGATGGTGGTCAATTGTTGAAATCTTAGCGAGAATGTTAACGAGATGGAAGATAAATCGAAAAAATATGCATAAGATTAACATACGATCAGTTGATTCGCGATAGTAGTTAATTGTCGAGATCGAGGAGGTAATTAAGATGTAGAAACGAAAAAATAATAAGGTCTGAAATTGAAATGGTTGCAAATGCGCGATTTTACGAGAAGGAGAAGTCGAGAACTTGCTCATACGGAGTTACAAAAAGAACAGATTGGCTTTCGTGATTTTGGATGGATCTGGTTTCGTTTGTTGGTTATCTAAGGGGGGTGGGACTGGCGCTAGTTCGGTTCGGTTATTGTGTTGAAGATTTTGGATATTGACAGGTTTATTGTAGTTAGATATGGTGTTCAAAGGATCGTTTAGTCGGACTAGTCAGTTTCGTAGGCTCTCGCAATGTATTCTTTCTCGTCATTGTTTATGTATTTTAGCATTGCCAGAGCCAGTGGTAGTTTTTTGGGTCTTCCTCGTTTACGACGGGGAAGGTTATTGTCGTTTCCTAGAACTGGCTTTTTGTCACGTTTTTCAATGTATTTTTTCGCTTTATCCTTAATCTCAGACTTTCGTTTATTGGTGGCGGCGGCCTTGTCTATTGTCTCCTCTAGTTTGGCGAGGTCGTCGGTTTTTTTAGTCTTTTTTAATTTCGGTTGTAGTTGGTCGAATTTCTTCCTATTTTTTGAACGTTCGTCAGGGGGGTTAGGTAGGAAATTTTCCTGTTCTTTTGCCCGCTTTGCAAGCCGTTCCGCTCGTTGTGCGGCCGCTTGCTTTTTAATGACGTCATCGGATACTGTAATTGTTGTTTTTTCGAGTTCTTTTTTGTTAAGGTTGTTTTCAATTTCGAATCGTTTTTCCAAAAATTCTTTGATTTTTTCTCTAATAGTTTTATGTTGTAATTTTGATTTAAGGGTAGCGTCATTATTCAAAAAATCAATTTGTTCTTTGGTCAAAAAGAGGGTGAGTTGCCGAATGTTTACAGTATGCTTTTTGAGGTCTTCCATTTCGATGTCTTCGAGTCGAGCAACAAGATAGGTATTTGGAGTGACGCGATGTTTTATGATGAAGGGTCCATGTTTTTTGGGGAATAATTTTGATGAATGGTCAATATTCCTTTGATTTTGGTGTTCTGTGACCATGACCATGTCGCCAGGATTGAGGGGGGTGGGGTCGCCGTGAGTTTTATTGAAAGAATATTCGTCTTGAATTCTTTGAATTCTGCGTCGTCATGGATATAAGCCTCTATGGCCTCTCTATGCGTCATTTTTTCTATTTTTTGATTTTTTAATTCGCATGTGTAGACGGCCTTTTTGGCTAATTTATCCGCAATTATGTTCGCATGATCAAGCTTTCTAGCTTTCACATGGTATAATTGAAAGGACTCAAATTCAGTACCCATTTTTATAATTTCTTCGAAAAGGTCTTTATGGTGTACAGGTTTCTTTTTTGCATTTTTGTATCCATTAGTTTCCCAATTTTTACTGTACACATTTATTGCATTTACTGCATATTTTGAATCGGAAGCAATTTTTACTTTTTTGAGCTCATTAAAGCGAGCTATTTGCATAGCTACTTTAATGGCTTGTAATTCGGCCAAATTGTTTGAGATTGGGTAATTTTGAATTTGAATTCTTTCACTTACATTTTCTTCACTCTCTGGGTGAAAACAAATTCCGATTCCGGCTATTGCATCCGTGTCACCGTTTCTGGAGCAGGCTCCATCTGCGGTGATGGTTGCATAGCCATTTTCATCGGTCATTATTTTATCCGGAGGAAGTTTTTTGGATAACAAAATTTCGGAGGTCGTCGAATTTGGTTCATTTTTAGCCTGATTTTCTTGAAGCTTTTTGAGTTCATATCGAAAGTTGGTGGGGGCTTCTTTGGTGGGGATTTTTTCTGAGATGTTGTCTGTTATTCCCCAGGCTTCATTGGGCTTAATTTGATATTTATTGGGGGTATTATTTATTTCGTTTTGGATGTCTCTAACGAATTCGTCCCATCCCCAATGAGTTTTTTGAGTATCTCGGTAAGTGTTGAGCTTTATCCTCAGCTTATCGCCAATAATTCGCATCGTTCTTTCGACCAAGCTGGACATGGGATTAAAACTGGAGGTAAGGCCCCTCACTATGCCGAAGGAGTCCAAAAGAGTAGCCCAAGCTTTTGATGTAAAAACTGAACCGTTGTCACTTATGACTTTTCTGATTTTTACGTTGTGTTTCTGGATGTCTTTGATGATAAATTTCATCTTTTTTGTGACGTAATAGTCGTTAGGGTCCTCAAGGGGCTCAATCCAGCATCGTCCAGTAAATACGTCCCTAGCTACGATTAAATTTCTAGGTTCATTTATGGGATTGGTAATTGGGCCGTAGAGGTCGACTGATATTACTTCGCCGATGGAGTAGGCTTCAATTTGGGCATATTCTAGGACCTTTTTCATGGCGTAGTTTTTATTTACCTTGCATATTATGCAAGCGTTGGAAATTTCGCGTATATATTTCATTGCATTTGGATAGTAGTACAGGCGTTTGAAAATTAATTCAAGTTTGCCTGGACCTACATGTCCATACGCGTCATGGAGATAATCTACGACGTCATAAAAGAGGTCCTTTGGCAATACAGGTACTGCGCTGCCGTCCTCATAGGTTCTTAATAGGATATTTTGTTTTCGATCGTTTTGTTCAATTTTGTATTTTTTGCCACAAGCAAGCTGTCGTTTTATAATTTTGTTTACGTTTTGAGGGTCTTTTTCCAAAAGTTCTGTGATTTTCTTGCAAGCAGGGTCTTCTTTTTGAAAAGTGTGAATTTCTTCTAAATAATAAAATAGGTCTTTTATTGAGCATTCCGAAAATTCGACAGCGTAGGGTTGAATTTGGGTACAGTCGATGTGGTGGACTAGGGCCTCTAAGGGGGCCTCGATTGCACAAAGGGTTAATTCGGGGGCCGAAATTTTATAAAGTGATTTTTTGGATTTTAGGTCGTAAGTAAGGTCGTAGCCATTTAATTCGGTGATCCAGCCTGCCGCCTTACGGTGTGTATGCATTAGGGTCTCGAATTTATGGACTACAGGTTTCAAATTTGATCGAATGTGAATTTTTTGTCCATGGAGCCAAAAAGATAATTTTCGTATGGTGGTTACTAGTGCCTGCATTTCTTTGTCTACGATCGTGTATTTCTTTTGATGGGGTCTAAAAGCGTAACTCGTAAACATGAGTATATTTTCGGCGCCGTTGATAACCTGATATAATACACCGTTCATTGCGTCGTCAGTTACCATGGTGTCCAAATATACATCATATTTTGGATCCGGAGGTGTTAATTTAAAGTCTTTTTTGTATTCTGCTTCGAGCTGTCTAAAGGCCTCTTGTTGTTCTGGGCCCCATACAAAGGGAACGTTATTTTCGGTTAATTTATAAATAGGTGCCAAAATTTGTTGATAATTTGGAATAAATCGTCTATAAAGGCCAGTTAAGCCTGTGAGGGTCTGAATGTGTTTGATTTCCGAGAGCTTAAAAATTCCTTTTTTGGTATATTTTTGTTTAAAGGCCTCAAATTTTTGAATTTTTTCCGATTGTTTTCCAATTTCATTTTTTGCCAAAGTATAGCCGAGATGTTGAGTTTCTTGTTTGAATAAATTTGTTTTTGTGGGATTTAATTTCAGGCCATTTTCCCTAATTTTCAAAAGTACTTTCTTTATTCTTTCTAGCATTTCTTGGAATGTTTCAGCCGTGATAAGTAGGTCGTCTACAAAAGTTTGTACGCCCTCGATGTCGTCGGGAAATACTTTGTTCATCATTTCTATGAATTCCGCCGAGGCCGTTTTTATTCCATAGGGCATTCGGAGAAATTCATAGACTTGACCGTCTATTTGAAACGCGGTGTATTGTCTTGACTCGGCGCTTAAGACCAGTTGCCAAAATCCGCATACGAAATCAAGTGTACTAAACCACTTAGCGTTTGTGCCGTGGATAATACCTTCGATTTCACGCGGCTCGGTAAGGAGTCTTTCCAGCCAGGTATTCAGTTCGTCTGCGTTTAGACACAAACGTATTTCACCATTCTTTTTCACAACGGGAGCAGTTGTATTTATATAGGGAGATTTTGAAGGTTGTATGATTTTGAGTGCCAGCATTATTTTGATGGCTTTTTTAATTTGGACCATTAATTTTCGAGACGGTTTGTATTTTTCACCTCTCCATTTTTCACGATGTCCGTTTCCGTCAATAAATTTGAAATGTACTTCGTCGCCAGTGTATTTGCCAGGATAGCGACTGAAGCAGTCAGAAAATAAGATTAATTGATTGTAGGCGTCATCGGCCTCATTTTGGGTGATCCATCCCTTTTGTATGGCGTCCATTAGATCAGCTCGTAATTTTTTGCAAAATAATTCAGGGCCGTTATCTTTTTCGTCATCGTCTAGTTGTGTGAATTTGGCGATATGAGTCTTTGTGTAATACAATTGGGCATTTTCATGCTCGAACTCTTTTTCTACCTCAATTGCAAATGTTTCTACGCCTTGGTATTCATCTGTTGTTAAAAATGGTAAAATGGTGCGATATTCTGCCCCATTTGGCGTACAATGAGCGTAGCTTTCGCCTTGATTCATTTCAATTTTCAAGATTTTCATAGATAGCCTGCCTATGATGAAGAGGGGGGAGGCTATGTCGATTACGTAGAAGGGCATTGACATTACGATGTCGCCGAATTGAAATGTCACTTGTACAAGATGTGTCATAGTACGTACGATTCGTGAGTCGGCGACTTTCAAGTTTACAGGTCGGGATAAAGGGATGTATTTTACCGATTCGGGACAATTTCGAGTCAATAATTCTATTGTACCATGAGAGAGGACGTTGGGGAGGGCACCTGTGTCTAATTGTGCCGCGTATGTTTTGGTCTCGATCAATAAAGGTATAGCACAAGTGGGGTCTTCAGTTTTTTCCGAAATTATTTGATTTTTTATCATAGGATCAATTTTGTGTTGTAATTTATTTATGTTGTCGATTGCATCAATGGTGTTTAATTTTTGGTTTTCTTCTTTTTCTGTTTCAGAGTCGGAGGAGCCCGAGAGGTCGAAAGTTTTGTCCGAAATTGGAGGGAAGATTTCATCCGAAGAGGTGGGTTTTTCAGAAATTTCATTTTGGAGGTCCTTTTCTAAATTTTGATCGGAGTCGATTTTTTCGATGTGATTTAGGGGTGCTTTTATTTTTTGATATGGTCGCATTTTCTTATTTGGGTCCGAAAATTTTGATTTTATGTCCGGGGTGGGAGAATTGTCATGATTTGGGTTAAATTTCTGTGGGTTTTCCTGAATTTTTGTTATAGATGTTTTGATTCTTTCGTATTTGGGTGGGGGTAAAATTTTTTCGGGCTTGAACGAAAAATTGTTGGGGTTCATAAGTTCTTCGAAAGCTTTTGAATTTGAATCGAAAATTTGTTTTACTGGGCCCTTGATGTCAATCTCTTGATTTGTTTTATTTAGGTCGTCAAAATCTTCTTTTAAAATTTTCAAAATGTCAGGATATGTTTTAATGGACATAAAGTATGTTTGAATTTTTTCCGCGAAAACGAATTTTGATTTGTCCGCAATCATATTCAGATTTTTGTCTGCGGCGGGCCTTTGAAATGTTTTTCCAGCGAAAGTCTCCGATATCTCTTGCTTTATGAAAAATTCTGCCGGGCGTCGCCAAAATGTGATGCGTCTATCTTGTGTGAATTTTGCATATATTTGCCTGAATCGAATGTATCTGCGCAGACTGACGTTTTGGTCATCAGGTTTGCGTGGTTTTAGGAGGGGGAAAAGTAAAATGATGTTTGTTGCGCCCATTTCGAAAATGCGATTTAGAATTTTGAGAAGCATTTTATGAATTGCTTCGTAGGGAATTTTCATGTAATTTAGTTCGCGTTGACCTATGCAAAGTAGTACTTTTGTTTTAGTAAGCTTCGCGTCAGTCAAAGCTTGTATTAAATTTGACATCGAAATTTGTCCTTTTAGGTAGGGGGGTAGATTAAGTCGGTCTTTTGCTCTCATTGTTCTGATGAAATGGGCGAATCCATCCCCTATGGGCTCGTATTCATCGAGTATCGGAAGATCAGGGGGTGGTTTCTTTATAGCGGGACTAGGGGGTTGCCCATTACCACCTAGTCTTCTTCGTTTCCCGACCCCTCCCCTTCAGATGCTGATTCAGAGTCCACCTGGTATAATACGTATTCGTCGTCGCTTGTATCGGCGATGTGTAATTCCTCGTCGATTTTATTGACCGGTGGATTCTCTGATTTGGGTGGCGGAGGTTGTGCGGGGTTCGAAGTCGATTTGGGTTTTTTATCAAATTTGGGGTTGTCATTATTTTTGGGAGTCGAGTTGTCATTCTGTTTTTTCTTCATCATTTCCTCATATTGTTTCTTGGGTATCCTGTAGATACGATTTTGTTGAGGAAATTTATTTCTGTCATTATTTCCAGGCCGTGTATTCGTTTCATATGGCCTTTTTGCGGTAGATGTTTGTTGGGGGTATCTAGATTGTTTAGATTTTGTAAACTTGAGTCTAGTTTCATCCCCATCGATTGAGAATGCAATTTCTTGCATTTTTTGCATAAATTCAGATAAGTTAGTTTGTTCCGAAATTGAAAATTTGCAATGAATTTCGTAGGGTAATTTTTCTAGCATTTCAGATATTACCTCTTTTTCTGTGGTCAAAAGATAAATTTTGTTTAAGGTGTCGTGCCATTTTATACACAGGTTGGCTATATCACTGTTGGTCTGGACTACCGTTTTTAGTCTAAAATGTTCAAGAGTTTGCCTTTGGGCTTGTTTGTTCCAAAATTCTTTTATAAAATTTTCACGTTGGGTTTCGTAGCACTCAATTTTGTCCTGGGTTTCGAGCCAAATTTTCTTGTTGGGAATTTGTATACAGCCTCGAAATAGATGGCATTTGGCGTACCCATTCATTTTTATGTTTCTTAAATATTTTTCAAATTTATCAATGAAATCGAAAGGGTGATGGCGGTTGTCCCAATTGAATACGATACCACCATCAGTGAGCGCTCGAATGGTTAGGGGTAAATTTTTCATGTCCGAATTTTGGCTTGGGACCGGACCATAATTTTCGATATGAGAGACTCGAGTTTGTAAATTGTGAATTTTGAATGAATTTATGTTTTGATTTTCCAAAAGGTGAGCAGCCGTTTCTTCGAGTCTATCAGCTTGTCTATTTACAATGTTCGCAATTTGGGGAATTTTGTCTAATTCAGGTCGTGCCTCGTTTGAAAATTGTACTAAATGGTTCACGTGTGCCATTACAGCTTCGACTTTCTTCTCTGCCACCTCGTTTTTTATTCTTATGTCGTCAAATTTTACTTCGACGTCGTTCATTTTCGAGTTTATGTAATTTTCGTAAGTTTTTTGGTTATTTTGGGTCGTCCTTATTGCCTCCCTTATTTGGAGTAAGTCGGTTCCTTCAAGGGGGGGTTCAGACGTAGTTTCAGTTATAGGTTGAGTTTTAGTTTCAGTGTTTTGTTGAGTCTCGGTTATGGTTGGTTGAGATTCGAGATGTTCGGTTTGAGTTTCGGTAGGTGGGTTAGTTATGGGGTTAATGAGGTGTACATTGACAGTAGGGAGCTGGAAGGCGCCATTATTACGATTTTCGTAGGTGAAGGGAGCTAAGCCACTGTTCACTTGAGGTACGTAATCTGTCAACGAGTTTTGAACGCTGGGTTCATTTTCGGTGGGTATGATAGTCTTATCTAACGGGTTCGTAATTACAGAAAGATCGTTTTGAGTCGGATCTGCACACGACGCATTATTGTCTTCCAGTATGGGAGAGACTTGCGGGGTGGCGTCCGCACTCAGATTTTGGATTCCTGCCTCGAAGGGAGGTGGAGCATTTTCAAACGATCCTATTGGTGGATTTTTAGGAATATTCAACTCTTTTTCAAAAGTTGAATTTAAGTTCCTTTTTGTTTTCGAAGTCGTGGGTACCGTGAGCGTGGTTGGTGGTCTTTTGTAAATCGAAGTTGAGGCTCTTGTGGAGTGCCTCGGGGTGACAGGTGAATCAGGTGGATTCATTTTTGATTTACGCGTCGCGGATTTATGAATTTTCAGTTTTTTATTTCGCGATTTAGATATTTGATTGATTTTAGTTGATATCTAATCAAATTTTAATTTTAGGTCGAAAAAATTTGAAAAGAAGAGAATTTTGAAGTAGCAGTCGTGTATGAACGTGCTATATTTTTTTAGGTAGGTATTATCCTATTTTTGAACTGATTTCGAAAATTTTGATGTATGATTTGATTTAAATTTTGATTTTCTAGGTCGCGGAAATTTGAAAAGAAGAAAATTTTGAAGCTACGGTCGCCGATATACACGTGCTGTTGTAGCTGGGGTCGAAAAGCTGAAATAAAAAATTGAATTAATAGCTGCAATCGTCGTTTTACACGTACTGTCGCAGCGGATTGAAAATATTTGTGGGGGGTAAAAGGATGGTACACTGAAGTTGCCGTATAGCTCGTGCCGTCTCAGTGGGGAGGTAGAGGGAAGTACTGTGTATCAAAATCGCTGAAAATTGCAGTTGTCGTTGTACCACGTACTGTCGCAATTTTCAAAATTATTGATTGCAGTATTTCAAGGTATTTAGGAGGAGAGAAAGGGAAAGTAAGGAGAAACAGGAGAAATTAGACAGGGGAATGTTTACTAGGCTGTAATTACTAGTAATTGCAGCGCTGTAATTGAGAAAAAAAAAATTCAGATTAGCAGTTTACGTGATGAAGTAGGTAGCTTGGGTAGGCTTCCGTTGCTGCCTATTTGCGTCCGTTGGCTGCTTCTGAGATGACGTGTTCGAGGTTTATTCACAAGGTGCGTAAGCTTGTGTTTGAAATGAATCGGTATTGTCGTTGTCCGGTTTCCCTTGATGCGATGTGTTGGAATTCGGTCCGGTAGTAATTGGCTGAATAGTTCCAGCCGACCGTTTGTTTGTGTCGTTTCCTTTTAATTCAATAGGGTGAAGACGCCAGTGATTTTTTGTAAGAATCGGCGGCGTTATTAAAAGAGAAAGCGACACGATTTTTTCGTAATTGACCTTGGATGATTCCTTGGTCGTTACGTTTTTCGCGCAAAAGGGATTATAGGGGTCTTTGGTAATAGCCGTCAAGTAGGAGATTCGTGAATTTAAAATAATGGGATGATTTTATATGGTCCGAAAAGTTATATTTTAGATTTACAAAGTACAAAGGATTTTGGAGAATTTAGATAATTAATTGATTTTGAGTTGACAGATTTTTTGAAAAGAATAATGGGAAATGTCAAAACGTTTGTATCCTATTTCCGTTGGTTTTCTGTTTTCAAAAGAATTGAATTTTAATGAGGCTGTGAATTGATACGAAAGTAGGTTAAGATGCGATCAAAAGTGCGAAATTTGGAGCGAAGTATCGAAACGGTTTTTTGGTTTTGATTGGCACGTTTAGAAAATGTAAGAATTGGTCGGAAATTTGTTGATTGTTTAATCGTTTTGGAAAATAATGGGGTGATTTTTTGCGTACCAAAATGCGATCGTAAGGTGTATTGTTTGGTCCGGAAATCGAAACGTTTTGTGACAGGTTATATTTGATTAATCGATTTTGAAAAGTTTTGAAAATAATAGGCCGGATGAGATAATGTGCCAAAATGCAGACAGAATGTCTAGTTGATTTTTGTTTTCTAAAGAATAAGATTTAAAATAAAGAATTGAAAGTGTGCCGAAATGTCAAATTTTGATATTTAATGGACCGGATTTTGAAAAAATAATATTAATGATAGGCGGTGCCTTTGTAGGATTGTACCTGGACTTAAGATTTGGATCGTTTTTTGTTATCGAATTTCAAAAGGATTTGAATTTTAATGAGATGGTACAACCTTGGATCTGAATCGGGAAATTTTACTTGACCATTTGCGCTTTGTTACGAATTTAGAGGGAAAAAGAATTAATCAGGTTGGGCTAAACCGAAAAATAAAAAGTATCTTTGTTCGAAAATGGATATTTTTCTGAATATTTAAATTTTGAGATGTAATATATCAAAATTGGCGAAAATTTATCTACGATTTTTTAGGACGTAAATATATTTTCTTTTGAACTGAATGAGATGAATTTTGAATAAATAATCGAGTTTGGAGATCGAAAATTAGATTTTTTACGAATTTAGAGATCGAAAATTGGATTTTTTACGAATTTAGAGATCGAAATTCGGATTTTTATGACATATTAAATCGAAAATTTTAATTTTTACGTTAGAAATAGATGGAAAAATATGAAAAGTATTCACGTTTGATGATTTTACGTTAATATTTTTCTTTTCAGGCTATTTACGTACATACCAAAGGGTGAAATTTGGCTGGTCGCACAGCTAATTTCGAAGGGTTCCGTTTTTAGCCAATTAAGGCCCCGCTGTCCGCTTTTAGTGGCCTATGCAGTTGCGATCTGCAGGCATAAATTAAGACACGCGTGGTTCGGGCGCCAATATGTAAAGATGGGAATATCTCGCGGCCGTATCTCGCACGATCACGGGGAGCTTGGGAGTTGAACGCTCCGGGCAGTGGATCCTGAGGGCTGCCCCCGGCCCTTCTTTACTGTCGCGTACAGAGCCCAAATTCGGGGTTGCCGGTTGATATTGGTGGCTGCGGCGGTTCCAGCGATGTGTCCGGATGTGTCTCTTCGGCTGATGATTTTGACGACGAGCACAGAGCGGCGCTGAGAGAACCGGCGACGGCACCAAGATGAGCGGCGTAAATAACCGAATTTGGCGCGACGTATTATCGTGTACCTATATTTCTGGCTGGGCTGCGCGGACGGAAGGCCGGACTCGCAGCTTGGGTAAAATAAAGGACACAAGTTTCTGAACGGGTGTACGCGATAATGTTGTATTTGGGCGCGAGTAGGAAATACAAGTGGCGTAAAAATACAGAGTAATTATCGCGAACGATTGGTCTAAATTACCGCGGATTAATTCGGAACAATTAACTCGCGATATCGAATTACGCTGAACGTGTGGACCGCGCGGGGTTTCGGGGTACGCAGGAAGAGAAATTACAAATTCGGAGGCGACTACGAATTAATTGCAATTTCGACAAACTGCTTTAGCCTACTTGGTGAAACACGCGCGAGACCTGAGCCTTAAAACCGTGCTGAGCCTGACCTAGCTGTCGAGGAGATTTCGAAAGGACTGATTCGATCGATCGCAGATTGAATCGCGAGTCGATCAACCACTATTTGCTCGCAGGGTTGCCACCACACCATAGCCCAAGATTATTTCCCAATAATCTCGGACAGGGCCATAATCACTCTTACAGTTTAGGAATTTAATTTCATAAATTTTAATAATATTGGTCACTTTTAGCCAAAAAATCTGCTTTTTGTTGAAAATTGAGTTTTTTATTCTAAAAAATCGAGTTTTGATTCCAAAAAAATGAGTTTTGATTCCAAAAAAGTGAGGTTTTGATTCTAGAAAATTGGTTTTTTAATTCTTTTGATTCAAAAAATTGAATTTTATTTTTGATTCCAAAAAATGAGTTTTTTTTTTTTTTAGTGAAATGATGCGATAAAAGTTTATTTTAGTCTCTTCAAATACACATTCTTACTTTAGATATTTTCATTTTGTATCCTTTCTCAGAAAGGAACATGAAATGGAGAAAAAAGTTGGGTGAGAAGGAGGGGTAAGGCGATTTTTTAGGACCAGAAGTGAGCACTGGTGCTGAAATATTTATACCAATTTCACTTGAAAATGGTTTCAATCGTTCAATGAACTAAGAAAATATCTGATTCGACCTATTTTTGCAAAATAAAAAATCTTTATGAACCCCTAATATTGGATAAAAAAGGAACTCTTCTGGAATGATGGGAAACTTTACGTTCACCGAAATTTGAATTTCTCCAGATATATATTTTCATTCAGCAATTTGAAAACTTCCATGGTTCCGAACGTGATTCAAACATGTATTTCTCTCAATTACTCATCTCTTCGCCCTCTATACGTGGAATTAATCAAACGAAAATCTCCCAATATTCATTTCCATTCAATTATCATACTGGAGAGAAACTTGGCATATAGAAAAAGTCGACTGGGCTAATTGAAAAACGACGCACAATTTGTCTGGTTTAATTATCACCGGAGAGCGAATTTGAGTAGCTATATTAATTCAATCGTATACCCACCGAACGAATACAATTTTCACCAGACGCAAACACGTGCCGCATAAGTATCAAAGAAAATCCCTTCGCGTTAATCAAAATACCTCTTCTTTCTATCCAAGGGAGAGGGAAAAAAAGGCACCTCAAGGTGAAAAATACCCGAGTATAAAAATTGCGCTGGTAATATTTGAATCGCGTAGGTAGACATTGGTATCGTACGTTGAATTGAATCCCCATACGCCTAGCTGGGTATTGGATGAACAAAAGCAAACATTTATTACAACTTTCGATAATAATAAAAAAAATGCTATCATTATTTTCATCACGTACCATGTACCATGAACACGCCGCTGTGGTGCTCGCATTCTCAAGGATAAGAGCTGAAAAAAAGGAGAAAAAGAAAACGTGCATGTATCTATCTTTTGACTTAGATATGCAGCATTTGGTAAAAATCCAGCCATCGAGTTTATTCGAGATGATGTTTTACGACATTTTCGTTTTCGCATATCGACGTGAAAGGATGCTGGAAAAGGAACGCTATTTATTTATTTTCGCATAATGCGAAACCGATAATCGAAAACAACATTTGCCAGCATGTCATGGTTTCTTAAAGGATTACCATTCGAACGACCGCACCTCGCTTAAGATTCGTCCATTTGCATAATCATCAACAAATTCGAAATTCAGCTCGTAACCAGGATGCCGCCTAGTGCACCGTCTTTCCCAGTGACTTTTTAGGTTTAAATAATGCAAGATGTGGAGCTTCTTTTTCATGCAAATATATTGAAATCACACTCTCTCGTTTATAAATCAGTGAAAATTATCGAATATCACTGAAAAACTGTTAGAATTGTAGCACAGGAGAAAATATCAGTGAAAAAATTTTCACTGAAAACGAATTAGTGAGAAAAATCAATGAAAAATCAATGAAAATTCACTGAGAAATCAGTAAAATTTTCGAATTTTGCTGAAAATTTTGTGAAAATTTTTGAAAAATTGGTGAAAACCTTTGAAAAATCAGTAGAAATTTTTGAAAAATCGGTAAAATTTTTGAATTTTGCTGAAAAATCAGTGAAAGTTTACTGAAAATCAATGAATTCTGATGGTTTTTCCTGTGTTGCAATTTTGACTGTTCAAGTGTTCATCACTGGAGAATGAAAGAGCTAATACCCACCAATGCCATATAAAAATGAGAAAAAAATATTGGTTGCTGATCAATATTGTATTAAAATAAATTATAATATAATATACGTACATACTCATTAGCACATGATAGAAAGAAAGAAAATATCCTGATAATTATTAGGCAAGTAATTAGTAATTACCTACTTTTTATTTTTTTGCAACTACTGAACTCGTGAACTCGTTAAATCACTACTAAAGTTATGCACAAACGCCGCTGATAGGGCCCGGGCCCCCTCCTCCATACGGAGGAGGTCTACAGTGATTAGATTTACAATCAGTGTGCTTGTAGCACTTCTGTCCACGTGCAAGATTACCTGCATTCACTGATGTCATCAGAGCCGCGAAAATGGCGTATACGAACAAAACGATTTTGTAAAAATTCATGACGATAAACCAGCCAAGTCGATTTTTGAAAGAAAAGTTAGTATAACCAATTTCTCAAACTGTTCGGTTTGGTGTAGAGTCACGTTATGAATTTCAACGTTGAAATTTGGAATTATATAACATCTGCATATTTACAGAGCAAATTTTTTGAAAATTTTAAAATTTATAACTTTGTTTTCGTATGTACAATTTTTATTTAATTTATGCCTCGAATTCAAGTCCCAACTTTTAGTCGTATTTTTCCAATACATAGAAACATCTGTGTTTGCTTTCCAAAAATTTATCAGCTGCAGGTGGTAATATCGTGATCAATTTAAATGACAATGGAACAGCACCTGTGGAAAACCGAACCATATTACAAAATTCAAATGCATTAAACAATCCATAAAAGTACATATATGACTCGTTAATTTTTTTATAATTTTGTTTGGGACCGAGCTTGGATATGGTTTTCGTGATTTTTCCCAGGAGAAACGGTTAACATCATAACTGGTTTTTATGGTAGGATTTCAACTCTTTTTTTTGTAATCTGTGAGCTTATTATTCATTACTTACTATTGATAATTTGGTTAAAAACAAAGTTAATTCTCCCGTGAAAACCAGAAAAAAGAATACGAAGTTGACCGTTTGACCGTTTCCCTTATCAACAGCTCGGTCCCAATCCAAAACACAGATTTTTTTACAATTTGAAATTCTTTCTGCAATCAATTTGATCTGGTAGATTTTTTGTTGGGGGAAGGAAAGGGGTCATGTTGAAAATATTTCTAAGAATTTGGTAAAAAGTAGTGATTTTTCAAAAAAAATTGATGCCGTGCCATTTTGCAAGAAAACATTGGATAGTTGGTCAATTTTTGTAAATATGTTCAATTTTTGAAAACGTTATCCGATTTTAGAAAAATGTTGTCCAAATTGACCACTTTTTAGGACATTGTCCTTTTTTTGGAAAATTAAGTCAAGTTTCAATAAAATTGAGAAGAAATAATCTCGTATCAGATCCGAGAAATTCCTTAAAGATTCAGAATTCGAAACATTATTTAGGTTTGTAAAAACTAAGTTTAAGTTTTGGAAAATGGTCTAATTTTCAAAAAAAAAAATTAATTTCCAGTTTTTTTTTTGAAAATTTTTCCAATGCTCATTTGAAAAATTGACCAATTTTTGTTCAATGTTTGAAAAAAAAATTCCGAAATTTGTAAATTCGACTGGCTTCTGATGGAAATTCTTACCTATGCAAGGTTTGGATGGATTCGAATCTACTTTCGGATTCGAAAAATTGTATGTATTTTTAAAAACATTAAAATTCATGAAATGGATTCGAATACTTTTGAAGGGATTTGCCTAGATTTGTTTCTTTGCGTTTCTTCAAGAATCAGTGGGGTCTCGTGGCGCAAAAAAGGAATAAAATTGTAAATTATTTATTTCTTTGTTGCGAAGAATTTATATTCGTAGGTTTGATTTGTTTGTGTTGTTTTGTGAGTTAAGTCATGCTAGAACTTTTTTTTGGTCAATTTTCTTCTAATAATGGATTCGGATCCACTAATCTACATACTTATTGATTTTGAAATCGGGTTCGTATCACGAAAACGCGAATTTTATTCGAATACAAAAAAAGATGATTTTTGGATTTGTTCCTTCTTGTTCTTGAATAATCTAATCTTTGAAAAATCGTTCGAGTTGGTGGAAAAAATGGAAAATCGTTCAATTTTTATAAAATTGTAGCCTTGAAAATCGACGAAGCATCAGTTTTGGAAAAACATATCTGAGTTTTGAAGTATCATCCAGCGTTCGAACAATCACACAGTTTTTGAAAAATTATCGCGTATGTTAATTTCAAAAAAATTCCGCAATCTTTCAAAAACTGACGAATTTTTTGAAAATTATCATATTTTTGGAATACAGTGCAATTTTTGCGAAATTATTACGAAATTTTCATACAGTTTTTTAAGCTTTAGTAGATTCTTCAATTTTTGTAAATTCGTTCTGGTTATGAAAAAAATCGTTCTACCTAGTTTTGAAAGATGGTCGAATTTTTGAACAATGCTTCAATTTCTATAGAAACTTCTGCCATTGGAAAAAAAAATCACGTAAAAAATTCAAGCTAAACCGACGATTTTTGTCATTTTCAGTCATCGAGCTTCTCAATACTATCCATACCATCGAATAAAAATCCAACGCGATTGAAAGCCACAGCATAAAAAATTAACCTCCGGCCGAACTCGACGAAAAAGACGAATGCTTGCGAAATGCGGCGGCCATTACGTGGAATAATTGAAACGCGTGCGATAAATATATCTATTTTACTCGGCCAAAGTAACGAATTACTCAATACCCAGACGATACGGCGAGAGGCGAGCGAAAAACACGGCTGCGTAAAATTTCCGACACAATTTTCAATCAATTTTTGATAACGATGAAAGGCGAATGGAGGCGAAAGAAATGATGCTGAGTCGCGGATACGAGGAGAACCGAAGTAAAAGAGAAAAAAAACAGGATGAAAATCCATTAAAGTGTATGTAATTCGTTTTGACGTGGCCTTCATAAAAAATGAATTGATTCTTTTATTTAAGACGTTTCAGGTTTTTCATTCGGTTTTTACTGTTTTTCTCATCGACTAGAATTTTACAAAGAATACTACACAGAAAAGCGAGTTAAAAAGGCAGAAAATCTTTACAAGTACCTACCGTTCGGCGTTGGGGTTTTTCAATGATGATGACGTCGAGTTGTATACGCCATTGGCAGCAGAAAAAAAGATAATTTTCCCTTTCAAAAAAATTAAAGTACCTAACTTTTTTAAGCGCAACTGAAGCTTTTAATTTTACAAGTTTGAAAATTTTCCGGCTCGGAATGGTCGACGATCGTTGTTGAGAAGGAATTGAACGAGGGAAAATTGGGTTGCTTTTTACGTATACTTACGAGTTTCCATCAATTAATGATAAATACGGCGGGAAATACGAGAAGATAAACTATTGGTTTTAATGGCGCGTTTAAAATATGGCGAAATAATTAAGCGAATCTGAATGGGAACCATCTCTCAGATGTTATTATTTAGCATGGCAGATGAAACGTTATAGCCTGCGATATAAACCGTAATAACGCATCAACTTTGTTTCTCGTCTGATGCTGTAAATCCCTCGAAACTCTATTAATCTAAATTACTGATAAGCTTTCCATTAGACTGGTGTGGCTGCGAATTTTAATGCGAAGTAAAATTAACCCTTTGAATATCTGATTGAAAAAAAAAAACCAACCGACAACAATAACAACCGTATAGTACCCGGAGTGCGATAACCGAGACGTCTATTAAAAAAAAAAAGGAAGAAACAATGAACGCGCCCACCAAGGAGGATAAAACTTTTCACAAATTTAACCGCAACTGTAACACCAGAAAAAGATAGTCGTTTTTGGGAGAAAATAAGGTCGGCGGGGGGAGAGGCAGGATGTGCTATACCGACACTTTCAAATTAACGTAAAAGTTAAGAGATAATTCCAACTTCATCAAGCTTCAACAAACAAAATGTTCAAAGTTATGATGAAAGCAACCGTAAAAGTTCAAGCCTGAGGGTGAATTAGAGGAAACTCGAGTTTTTCGTGACGTACTAACCAAGATCTCGAGCTCGACGCACATACACAACGAGATAACATCTGTTATTAAACTTTAAAAGCTCGTTTCGTTTTTGACATCATCTATTTGCGGCATTATTTAAATTTAATTTAAAAACTTTATACTAAATTGACTCAAGCATTTAAGAATTTTTTTTTACCCTGGTAGGAAAAATTTCATATTTTTTTACTTCCGAGAGGTGAGAGAAATTATTGCCAGGATGAGGCGAGAAAAAGAGTAAACAGTTGGAATTCTCGATCAACGAAATGAACGACGACGACACGTTTTGGAAATACTTTCACAACTTTTAGGGTGTAAAGTTACTATACCTCGAACTTGTCTTATATTTCATTTCAAATCTGCGTCCTGTAGACTTTGTCTGAGTATTAATTTTACAATGGGACCCTGGGACCTTTTTTTTCTTCTTCGATTTTACCTTCCTGCGTCGTCATCGTCATTTCGACAAAGACGATTACGAAGGTAGGGCTGTGGAAAAAAAAAGGAGAAAATACATCCGACGCTGATGTTACGTTTTGTTGTAGAGAGCCTCGTGACTGGAATATTTGACTTGTAAAAATTCTAGTCGAGAAACGTTAAAAATTTCACATTTTCATCTTTTTCCTTCTGCGCTGCGATACAGTTTTTAATGAGAATTTCAACATTTGAATTTACCACCTGTCAAAATAAACCTTGAAATTCTTTCGCTACTTTGTAATTTCGCGTTTCGTTTTCGAATACCTGAGCTGGGTATTTTGTAATGATAATTCGCCCGGATTTGAAAATTCGCTTCGTCTTTGAAAATGATGATAATTTCCTTATTTTTGCAGCGTTTAAAGAAGCGGAAAAATGTCTGAAATGAGTGGGCTGGCGAGAGCGGATCGATTTGTGAGATGGGGTTTGAAGTTTTCAGTCGAAGTTGAGTTGGAAGAATGCGGGATTAGAAAAATAGGAAATTATTTGGATTTTTGAAGCGGATTTTTGAATATTATTTTGAGGTGTTTTTTTTCTTTTTTATCAAATGGATGGGGAAAATAGTTCAAAATTTTTTGGGGTACGGTACATCTTTTTTTCAAAGAAGAAAATGTCGTTTTCGGATAAATAGGTATTTGATTTTCCCATTATAAAAAAAAAAAAAAAAAAAAAAAAAAAACAGAAAAAACGTAAGAATAAAAACAAAATTATTACCTAGGTAAATATGACACTTTCGTGTTATTTTTCGTTGAATTACAAAATTTAAAAAATGACCAGGTTCTCAGGAGCAATGCCTCTCTGGGATGATCATTTACACCCCCCCCCCCCCTGCCTCAGAGAAATATCAAAATTTCCATTTTCGTGCCAGCCTGGTGGAAAATTAAGTATAAAAGTGCTGCCTTTATCCTTCCATTTGATCATCTCCATATTTCGATCTGAATTTTTATCTAATATTCCGGATATTTTGAAAATTCTACTTTAAATTCTTTAATTCCTATAAATTTTACTTGAAAATACCAAGTTTGTGGAAATCTCATTTCAAGAGTTAGCATTTTTGTAAATCCTTTCGAAGATTTATTATTCTAATATATTTACAAGTAGTATTTTTTTTTCTTTTTTACAATTTGGAGGCTTTTTAATAATTCTTGTGATAAATTTCCACAGATTTCGATCCAAGTTTGACGATATTTCGATAGATCATTTTTTTAAACTTGCGTTTAAAAAATTACTTGGCAAGGCTGGAAAATTCATCAAATTTTATATCAGCGTGGTATAATTTTAGCCACCAATTCTCTGCTTATAAGGGAGGGAGAGGTAACATTTTTCAAATTTTTCCTTTTTTCGAAAAAAAAAACAAAACAAATTCTATTTGGGCCTTTGAATGCAAAATGCATAAATTACGAGTGAAAAAAAACAGATCATTAATTTTGAAAAAAATTGATTTCAGATTTGAAATTCAAAGCTTTTCAATTCTAATTTCTGACTTGAAAGCATCAAAAATTTCAAATCAAAAGTTGCTTTGATTATTGGACCAAAAATTTTCAAACTCGAATTATTATTATAATTTTTAATTTGGAAAACAGAAATTCTGAGGCTCGAGAGATGAATATAAATATTTTGTGGTGAGGAGGGGGGGGGTCGATTGATTTGACAAAATTTCATCCTCCCTCCCCCCCCCCAAAAAAAAAAACAGGCTACGAGCCTGAAAACTGCAAAATATCAATGATATGTTGGAATGGAAATTTTTGGCGGAAAAATTCA